>OX453303.1:2206194-3686335 GCA_949710035.1 Crambus lathoniellus | reverse complement strand
AGTTTTATGACATTAATGATTTTCTTAATAAAAGACATTCATCTTAATGAGTCACACCAACACATCAAAATATGACTATAAAAATTACTGCATTTAATGCGCGTGCTCGTGCAAGTAATAACAGTTTTTGTTTCATCGAAATCTGTCCAGGATTTCCAAAGTTACAGCGTTGTAAAGTTTCACCAGCTTTTGTAAATATGCTTTTCAACACACTTGCTCATAAAGTGAGCCTTATTACATCGATCTTAGGGCCATAAACCGAACTATAACACACGCGTGCATAATAATATTACAGTACTAGTTGCGTAATAGAATTATCCCTACAAAGTTAAGTAAGTACCTAACTGCAAATTATATGCGAGTAAACAGAGACTTTTCAATTTAACCGGGTAATACAGTATCACTACAAAGTTAAGTTAGTACCTAACTGCAAGTTATATGCGAGTAAACAGAGCATTTTCAATTTCATCGGGTAATAGGTACAGTTCTTTTTTTGTAACAACAAAGAGGTTTTATACGGATGAAAATCCATTTACGTTTTTAGAATAAATAAATGTGTCCCTAATTAAGACAAAAAAAAACATAATTAAGTGTATTGTTATCAAATTATTTATATTAATAATAATATCACAATAATTTGTTATAAAACATTTGCATTTTATCACTATTATTATAATTATTTTGAAGTAGGCTGTATGGCTGTATGTAATCAATCACCTTAAATTTGGCGCGAGCGAAAAAAAACTTGCGCGCTTTTTCCTATATCTAAGTTATTCTAATTATGTTATGTAATGTGCGTCAAGTTAGCAGCCTCACAACAGAATTAGATGGTTTTGATTATGTCAAAAAATACTGTATAAATAGTGTTAAATAGTGATGTATATTAAATAAATAGTGTAACTTTGATTCAAAAGATATTTGAGTATCTTAGTGAGGCTGCTAACTTAACGTCTAGTTAGCAGTCACCTCAAGAAATACAGTTCGTATCAATGTGATTTATATGTCAAAAAATACTGTATAAATAGTGTATCGTAAACGCAAAATTTCAAAAGTAGTGCTTTAATACAAGCCGAGATGTTAGGGTCTCTAAGTGGGCTGCTAACTTGACGTTTCTTGCGATGGAGATTCCAGGGAAACAGGTACAAGTTTTAAATAAATAAATACTTGAAAAATTACTGTGTGAAATAGTGAATCTTATGATATAAATAAAAAAAGAATTCTTCTTTGCTATTTTCAAAAAATCTAATGTTAACTTCTACCATACATTCGAATTTAGGTACAGTCGTGTACAGTTTTCTTTAGACGTACTGATATTGTCAAATTTTTTATTCCAGTCATTTTAAATGATACATAATCTATCGTATCATCATCATTTCAGCCGTACGACGCCCACTGCTGGGCATAGGCCTCCCCCAAGGATCTCCACAACGATCGGTCCTGCGCTGCCCGCATCCAGCGGCTTCCCGCGACCTTGACCAGTAGCCCGATTCTCGTAATATAAACCGTGACGATATCGTAGCGATTTAGTCGTTGAAACCATATTCGTATTCACAACTGTCGATAGAACTTGAGCGGCAGCGATTCTATCGAAGTGTCGTCGAAGTGTATTCTGGTGCATTAATCGTCCTTCAATCGTTTCAAAACGATAACTCGAAGGTATTCTACTATTTAGATGACCTTTGTTTCGATCGGATTTCAACGACTAAACGTCAAAATAAGCGATCCAAGTGTCGTTGGACAAAAGTTCAATTAGCTGGAACTTTTGTATGTGAAAAATAAGCTTGGGGCTAGCATATTTGTTATTATTTCTTTTTTATTTTATTTAATAAACTTTTGTACATAATACATAGGTAATGTAATATACAAGGCGGACTTAATACTAAAAGTATTTTTTGCCAGTCAACCGTTGGGAAACAGAAAACAATTAAAGCGGTACAAATTATATAATTATCTATAAGTAAGTACTAATATTATAAAGAGGTAAGATTTGATTGTTTGTTTGTTAAATTGTTTTCATCGAATAGGCTCCGAAACTACTGGACCGATTTAGAAAATTCTTTGATCATTAGAAAGCTACATTCGTTCAGGTACCACGCGGATGAAACCGCGAGAATCCGCTAGTATATTATAAACAAACAAAATATACAAGCTACATAATCGACGCAAACTGCGTAAACGGAGCAATAAATTGAGAGCTGCAAGATGGGACGCTTCCGAAATGCCGGAGAGACTTCAAAATTTTGGTACAAACACTCATTTATTATTTATTATTAATTATTAATTATTAATTATTAATTATTAATTATTAATTATTAATTATTTATTATTTATTATTTATTATTTATTATTTATTATTTATTATTTATTATTTATTATTTATTATTTATTATTTATTATTTATTATTTATTATTTATTATTTATTATTTATTATTTATTATTTATTATTTATTATTTATTATTTATTATTTATTATTTATTATTTATTATTTATTATTTATTATTTATTATTTATTATTTATTATTTATTATTTATTATTTATTATTTATTATTTATTATTTATTATTTATTATTTATTATTTATTATTTATTATTTATTATTTATTATTTATTATTTATTATTTATTATTTATTATTTATTATTTATTATTTATTATTTATTATTTATTATTTATTATTTATTATTTATTATTTATTATTTATTATTTATTATTTATTATTTATTATTTATTATTTATTATTTATTATTTATTATTTATGAAAGAACGATCTAATCTAAATAACCTGAAAGAATACAACTAAAAATCTTTACATATCAACGACATTCGAGGAGTTGTACCTTCCATCACCAGCTCATCAGCATGTGATGATGACTACCAGATGCAAATACTTAAAAAACTTTAGAAAATCTTTAAAATACGTAAATTACCATAAAATTTACGGGTTTTCCTCGATTTCCCCTGGATTCCACCATCAGATCCTAACTTGGTAACAATGTGACTACCTCAGGAGTTTACTCTTTCGAATAAAAAAATAATCATTGAAATTGGTCAATAGTTCGCGAAGATATTGACGTGTAAAGCAGGAACTACCAGTCAAAAACTATGGGTTTTTTTTTAGGATTGTGAAAAAACTACTAAACTGACTACTTTAACTTTTTCATGATACCACACATAAACTACCTACCTATTTTCTTTCAGATAAAAAAAGAATTATTAAAATCGGTTAACAACTGGCGAAGTTATGGTAAAACATACATAAAAAAATACTGTCGACTTGAGAACCTCCTCTTTTTTTGAAGTCGGTTAAAAAGTGGGTAGAAATATATTTGTTTAAATACCTAATCAATAGCATTAAACCGATTATACGTATGTATTGACACAATCAAAAATATATATTTCACTTTTTTGCTCGATAGTACGCACTTCACGATTGAAATAAAGTTTGAACCTTATTACTAAGGAGCAAAGTTCAACATTGATCGTCAGCATATATTCAGATTATTATGTAGAAGTTTACATTAGATTTTTTGAAAATAGCAAAGAAGAATTCTTTTTTTATTTATATCCTAAGATTCACTATTTCACACAGTATTTTTTCAAGTATTTATTTATTTAAAACTTGTACCTGTTTCCCTGGAATCTCCATCGCAAGAAACGTCAAGTTAGCAGCCCACTTAGAGACCCTAATATCTCGGCTTGTATTAAAGCACTACTTTTGAAATTTTGCGTTTACGATACACTATTTATACAGTATTTTTTGACATATAAATCACATTGATACGAACTGTATTTCTTGAGGTGACTGCTAACTTGACGTTAAGTTAGCAGCCTCACTAAGATACTCAAATATCTTTTGAATCAAAGTTACACTATTTATTTAATATACATCACTATTTAACACTATTTATACAGTATTTTTTGACATAATCAAAACCAACTAATTCTGTTGTGAGGCTGCTAACTTGACGCACATGTTATGTATTCAATAAATGCTTGTTTTCCTCGCAAGTGTGTTGAAAAAGTGCGTATGAAACTCGTGAGCAACTTACTCACTAGACACTCGGCTGATTTACGCCCTCGCCTGCGGCTCGGGCTGCAACCTACAGCCTCGTGTATAATGAGCAACCTTAGCTCACTTGTATCATAATATACTATTCCTTGCGCGCTATTGCGATGACGTCATGTCGCAATGACATCTCCGATTGCGGCTGCAGCGGGTGATTTCCGTCCAACTGTACCTACAAAGAGTCCATCCGTGCGCAATCTTCGCGCAACCTGGTGCGTTTTTGGCGCTAGTTACAGTAAATTTTCTTCGTTCTAAGGTTATGGTAAATGATTAGTATTCGATTTCGACCGCGCGCAGCCGCACTCTAAAACTGTCACCAACTGTCCATTTGACGGCTTCGTGTTATTGTTGATCGAAGTTTGACGGTTGCTATTTATATTGACAGAATACCGCCCGCCATAACGAAAGTTGATTTAATTTATTAATCACGAAAATACAACTAATGTATTTGAAGGTGTTTTTTCACATGGGCTCAATACAAAATTGATCATTGATCGACTATAATAAAAATAAATAAATTTATTGCGAAACCGTGAGAGCGCAACTCTATAGCCAAAGGAGAAATACGGAAGCACCAACTCTCAATCGCGACTTGACGTCACACGTTAATTCCAATGGCTCACCCGAATTTTTCACGAAGGCCGTACTTTAACGTTCAATATCTCAGTCATTTTTGAAGATAGGAAAAAAATAAAAACATATTCTTTTTTCTCGAGTAACATATTTTTTAGATATGCTGATAACAAAAATCATTGGTGTGACTCATTCTAATTAATCTTAATATCATATTTCTTTTTTTTTAACAAATTTTGATAGTTTTGGCTGAACTGACATTGAATTATGTATAATTTGCATGCATAGATATAGGCGAAACATGATGTACCTACTATCCATTTTATTGCTATTTCCACCTTTATAACCATGTTTGTTGCAAATAATAGTAGATTGTACAACAAGTGCATAAAACGTACCATTTTACTTGAGACTACGGCTCGGGTGGATAGTCAATTCGAGGGTAAAATGGGTTTTATGTACGAGTTATACACTCTGCTTTTCACTTCGAGTGTGAGAAAATAAATAACAATATTGCTAAAAAGAATAATAAAGACTTCGCCATGTTGGCGGGAAGACTTTCTTTTTATTTTTTTTTATATGTGGCAGTGGCAGCACAGTGACTTTAGCATAGATCGTAGTCCATAATGCTCTTGAAATACTTATTTCTTAGGAAACTCATTAATTTTGATTAGTTTCATTAATTTAGTAATTCAACACCGATTATGTACAAAATTGAAGAAACAGAATGAAATTTATAACAAGTTACTTAACGAAGTTTAATTGCGTGTGTGACTGTTTACCTGACGACCTTTGTCTTAGAGTGTGAGACGAAGATTTTATGCAGCCTATACCCAACATAAACACGAACTTTACGAGCATGAGAAGTGAAAATATATTTGTATTTGTATTTGATGTTGTCGCTAGCTGTGAGCCTTCGCCCACATAACCACGATTCAGTCGCGATGCAAACGCGATACTGTCGAGGTTCTGTCGCGCGTACGCGAACAATTTTTGAAATGAAAACTTCTTTAGCGGCGTTGTGCACTTTTTGTGATGGGTAAAAAATGTTAAACTCGCGCCAGGATCACGTGACTGTCAGATCGAAAATTCGTAAAGCCCCCAGTACACGATGGCCGATCATGGTCGGCGACCATGACCAATACATCGTACATTGACACTTTTGAAAGAACGTTTTTAAACTTGTTCGTTCAAAAGTGTCAATGTACGATGTATTGGTCATGGTCGCCGACCATGGTCGGCCAACTTGTACTGGGGGCTTGAGACGGACACGTAACCGGGCGTGCGTTCCGTGGCTTCACTCGAGTGCACTCGAGCGCACTCCGGCGCGCGCTGTATCCGTTCCGTGGCTTTAAATTTGGCGTAAAATTTCACCAAAATTTTACTCTGACAGCTGTCAGAGTGAAGTTTCACCCGTTCTGTGGCTCAGAGTGCAGCAACCAAACAACCATCAAATCGAATGGTTGTTTTTCACTCTGACAGCTATTTGACGTTTGAACAATGAAAAGTGTCAAAGTTTGAATGACGTCTTGAATTTTTTTTACTTTAACGCCGTAATTACTTCGTCTATCTCATCTTCCAGACAAAATATTGCAGAAATAGCTATAAAACTCGAGCAAAAGTAAATAATTTCCAACACAAGCGTCGTTGAAAATTTTGAGGTTATAAAAACAACTCGATCGTTCCGTGGCTCGGTTGCAACTCAAATGGGTGAAACTTTAACCAAACAACCACACCCAAATTGACAGCGTTTTATTATTATTATAATTGATTTATTCAAGTAACAGAGACCCATAATGGGTAGTAACAAGGGTAGGTACTTAAAAGCAATGTTAGTTCTAGTTCTCTAATTTTAACGAATCGAAATAAACTCACCCTTCCCATAGTTCATGTCTACGTATTCGTCAGCAATGACCGGCATAACTCGATCGTTCCGTGGCTGGGTTGCAACTCAAACGGATGAAACTTTAACCAAACAACCACACCCAAAACCACGGAACGCAGCCCTGATTGAAAAACTGTTGTCAATCTGTTCCCATAAACCAAAACAGCACGCGTAGCATGACAAACCCGAGAAGAGTTTTGTCTACCTCGGATGTCTATAATTGACAGCGAAACAATGGGTTTGTCATTTTTGACGTTTCGATATAGACAAAAAGTTTCTCGAGCTCATCATGCTACCCGCAGGCTTATTACCAAAACAAGCAACCAGTTGCTAATTGTACAATTGCAACGCGACTGCTACTAGTTGCGGTTGGTTTGCAATCGGTACAGGTCGGTACAGTACCTTTCATGCAATTTTAGTTCACAAATCGCTCGCTTGTGGCGCTATCGTAGCGATTTACGTTCCGTAATACGAATATGTGTTTTGGGAGCGATTAATTGTTAATTGTCGCGATTTAAGATCGGTAATAAGCCTGCCGTGCAGTCTCGCGTCGCGTCCGCGAGATACAAACCGAGACCGCCGCGGAGCGGTCGCGCAACAGCGGAACGGCAACGCCGCACACGAGCTCCGGCATTGTGACGTTGTATTCTACAGGATTTCTCAATTGAGGATACACCGCGGTGACGTTATGCGTCTGCGTGCAGCTGCGATGCAAACTGCGGCACGTCAGTCGTCAATATTTACAAATTATCATCGTGGATTTTGAAATACGCGAAAAATTAATTAATATAGTACGCAGATACAAATGTATATAAGATCCACAAGTTAAAACTCTCTTTTGTGGGATAAAATAGGAAGGGAATTACGAATTTAAAGAAAATGTCAACCGCGATCTGAAAGCAACACACGGCGTCGCTGACGCACGGCGTCGCTTTATGTCGCAGCGTGCTGCAGATGCAACGCATCGTGTTGCTCACGCATCTGGTGTGTGGAAGCCTTAAAGGTGAATAAATAATTTATTTATTTTTTATTTAGGCTACATTTAACTTACCTTTCATCGTTGGGATGCACGGCGACTGCCACGTCCCCGAGCATGGTTTCCACCCTGGTAGTGGCCACTATCAGCTCCTCGTCGGAGCCCTCCGCCTTGTATGCGAAGTGGACTAGCACGCCGAACTCTACCTAAACACAAACACAATATGGTCTATTATCGAAAGAATTAAGTGTGCATTTATGCAAACAGAAGAATACAGCTGGGCTGGGTCGCATATGGGAAGCTTCGTCGGGTCTTTACGTCGCCTACTCCACAAAGTCGAAAGACGAAAGTCTTTCAGTGCGTCCTACCTGTTATGACTAAAGGTCATAGCCCACTTATACCGCACCGCTCCTACCCAACCAAAGTGTGAGCAGCCAAATATGAACTTAATATCGTTCACTGTGGAGGCACTTTACAGTAACAATATACAGTAGCAGACAGAGCGCGGTAAGCGAGCCTGCCGCAAGCTAAAGTGCATCTACAGAGCACACTGCACAACATTAAGTCCATATTTGACTACTCATGCAATGGTTGGGTGGAAGCGGTGCGGTATAAGTGGGCTAAGTCCTATACGGAGCCAAAACGTGGACACTCACGGCAGAGCATGTTCACAAATTCAAAGTCGCTCAGCGAGCTGTGGAAAGGGTGGAGTTTCTCAGAGTTTCTCTGAAGGATCGAATCCGGAACGTGATAATCCGACAGAGAACCAAAGTAATCGACATAGCCCACCGGATTAGCAAACTGAAGTGGCAGCGAGCCGGCCATATAAGCCGCAGAACCGATAACCGCTGTGGTAACCGAGTTCTAGAGTAGAAACTGCGAATCGGCAAACGTAATACACCTAGTTGGCTACAAGTACACATAAGTAACTTTGTTTTTTATTTTTTTATTTTAATTTGTATATTTTTTGTGTGTACTGTTAGTCAATAAATTATTCTTATTCTAGTATAGGACGCCCTCAGACTAGGTGGAGCGACGATCTTTGCAGGGTGGCTGGCATGAGCTGGATGAGAGCAGCCACTGATCGTGCTCGAAGGCGTACTCTTGGAGAGGCCTATGTCCAGCAGTGGACGTTAATAGGCTGATGATGACGATTTGTATCATCACGTATCTATTGCATTAGTACGAAACATAACTTCGAATAGTTACGTCAAATTAAATCATACTGAATTAAAACTAAAGACAATAATCTGTTATAATGGTGACTGGCGCTACACACATAGGTACAATCGAAACAATTGAATCATGACTCATTTTGCTAATAATTTTTCTGAAAGAGTCAAAATTCAGCTGTCTGTGTCAGTGTCAATGTCAATAAGCTTGAATTTCGACAATATTGAATTTTAATATCTCTTGGAAAATAAACTTATGGTGGGTCATGCCATGATTCAATTGGTTCGACTGTACCTACGTGTACGACGTTACGTTACGTCACAACTTTTATGAAGTCGTCATTCAACGGAATATTTGGCTCCGATCTTGGGATTTATGAGCTGACTCCGTCATCTGTCACTCGATGTACTTGCGCGCAACTCTCGCCCGCACCGCCGGCGGGCAAATCCATAGAAATTAGGTCCGCAAAAGAGCTAGAATATATGCGATAGAAAGAGATGCAACAAGTGGCCGTTCGTAATTTGCGCGGTACAAGCTGATTTCCACTTTATTGCGTTACAGTTAGAGTTGCTATTTATTTAAATGGCTTAGCAGAGTGCAGTATCTGTTACGTAGTAACTATTTAGTAATCTGTGCCTCCGTGTATATGGGACCGTGCCGATAAGCAATATAAGTTTTTAAAGGAATTTCGCAGCGGCCGTATTCTGTGGAGTATTTCCACTATTTCTTAACACGTAAGTAAAACTTAGTGCCCAATATTATCAAGTTTATAAGAGACTAGCGCCACAGAGTACTAAATAGTTACTAGTAACAGATACTGCACTCCGCTAAGCCATTTAAATAAACAGCAACTCTAACTATAACGCAATAAAGTGGAATTCCGCTTGTACGGCGCAAATTACGAAAAGCCGCTCGTTGCATCTCTTTCTATCGCATATATTGTAGCTCTTTTGCGGACCTAATTTCTATGGATTTTCACCGCCGGCGCCGGCGGTGAGGGTTTATTTGCGCGGTTTATATGAGGCGGTTTATTTGCGCGCAAGTACATCGAGTGACAGACGCCTGCTAGCGCTCCGCTCGCGACTTCGATCCCGTGGAATTGAGATAATAATAAAAGATTCACACAAACTTTGGTCCCCTTTGAAGAATTTCCAAAAATCCTCTCCAAGTGCTCCTCTACACTCCCCAAGGAACATACATGCCAACATTTCAACTTCTTGCGCCCAGTAGTTTCGGCTGTGCGTTGCCTTTCAGTCAGTCAGTAAGGGAAGAGTTTTATATATATAGAAACTAGCTGACCCGGCAAACGTTGTTTTGCCATATAAATTTTATTGGACACGAACTTCGTATCACCTGCCTGACACAATGTCACTTATTAAAAAAAAGAAATCCTAAGCGGCAAAAATGTCAGTGATTACATACTCTTTGACATACCGTCTCTTTGGAAGCGGCTAAGAAATGACAGTTGTGTGAAGTATGACAGTTTAACGGTTTTCTATACAAAATTAACATTTTTATCTTATAATTTTCCTGGATAAAAAGTAGCCTATGTTACTCTCCAGCTCTCAAATTATCTCCATACCGAAAATCTCTTCGATCAATTGCTCCGTTTTGACGTGAAAGACGGACAAACAAACAAACAAATAAACAAACAAACAAACACACTTTCACATTTATAATATTATATAGTAAGTATATAGTATGGATATAGATATACCTTCTGTTCATATCCAGGAATGGCCAACATAGTTCGGCCAGGTAATTCAACTTTGTCAACTTCGATGTCTGAAATAGCACTCTTCAACGTACACGACCAATTCACTAGCCTGTGAAAGAAGAAACAATAAATCAGTTTCATATTAATGCATTTTCTTTTTCATATTATGTTTTTTCGAGATAAAAGGAGGAAAGAGGTAGTGCAAAAATAGGTACTGCAATAAAATCTTGGTACAGTACGCGCAAAATAACTTGGCGGCTCTGAACTTCGCGCGGAACGCTGCGCAGTAGACGAATACAGGTGTGCGCGGGGAGACGGTGCGCGGGCGGAAGCCATGTCTGACACGTACGGATACGCCGCTGTGCTGTTCCCTCGTACATTCAAGTTAAAAAAAATTAAAGTATTTGTTTTTTTTTTTTATTTTTAAGTTGGTTTTTGCTAATATAGTTCTTTCGGTTTTGTGAATGAAGAGAAACTTCTAAACTTTGTTTGTTTCCTTCACGATTTATTATTAAAATGCTATTTAAAATTTAATAAGTATAAAAGTTTATAAGATAAACAATTTGTTTCATTTTACCTTCCTTATTATTTAAGGAGAACGAACATACAAAACAATCTTCAAAATTTTTATTTCAAAACTCAATTTTTTTTTCTTGCCCGACTAGCGCTATGATGTATCCGAACGACAAAGAAAGGTAGGTAGTTTGAGTTGTCTTTACTGCTTTTCTTATAGAGGGGGATGAAAAGCAGAGTGTATTACTCGGCCGCAAAATTATTTTCACCTCGGGCGACGTATATTGAATCCCTCGCTGCGTTCAGGATTCTACTTTAGAATCCCTCGCTGCGCTCGAGATTCTACTCTAGAATTCTTCACTGCGCTCTGGATTCAAAATAGCGCCCTCGTCGTAAATATATTATTTTGCTCCCTTGTAATACAATCTACTATTGTATAAAAATATAATCACTTTAATAATTTTTAGTTACGAATCACTTTTGAACGTATATGTACGATGTGCGAAATGTCACTTACAGTTAACTTCCGAGCTGCCAAGTTATTTTGCGCGATCTGTAAAGCTACTTATATCTAAATAAAAGCAAAGTCGATATACTTTACATTGAAAAGTACAACATCTACTCGACTATAATGTATGGAACAGCTGTTTTTTTTTCGCGAAATCGTGGTTGGCCTCATAATAAAAGTTTTTCAATATTGATGGACACTACCATCCCCTAAAATCTTTGTTCTAATTAATTAAAATTTAGTGGTGTATTGATTAATCATTTAATTAAGAGCTTACCTGTTAGCCCGATAGATGTCGCCGGCGTCATGCAGCCGTATGAACGCCTCGTTGACGGCGCGGCACATGCTCGGGTCCATGGTGAACCGCGCGCGGGACCAGTCGTACGAGGAGCCGAGCGAACGCAGCTGCTCGTAGATCCTGACGCCTTTCCTAAACACCACAAGTAATCATCATATGTACTATGGTCCAACGTGATCCGCGCGCGGGACCAGTCGTACGAGGAGCCGAGCGAACGCAGCTGCTCGTAGATCCTGACGCCTTTCCTAAACACCACAAGTAATCATCATATGTACTATGGTCCAACGTGATCCGCGCGCGGGACCAGTCGTACGAGGAGCCGAGCGAACGCAGCTGCTCGTAGATCCTGACGCCTTTCCTAAACACCACAAGTAATCATCATATGTACTATGGTCCAACGTGATCCGCGCGCGGGACCAGTCGTACGAGGAGCCGAGCGAACGCAGCTGCTCGTAGATCCTGACGCCTTTCCTAAACACCACAAGTAATCATCATGTACTATGGTCCAACGTGATCCGCGCGCGGGACCAGTCGTACGAGGAGCCGAGCGAACGCAGCTGCTCGTAGATCCTGACGCCTTTCCTAAACACCACAAGTAATCATCATATGTACTATGGTCCATCGTGATCCGCGCGCGGGACCAGTCGTACGAGGAGCCGAGCGAACGCAGCTGCTCGTAGATCCTGACGCCTTTCCTAAACACCACAAGTAATCATCATATGTACTATGGTCCAACGTGATCCGCGCGCGGGACCAGTCGTACGAGGAGCCGAGCGAACGCAGCTGCTCGTAGATCCTGACGCCTTTCCTAAACACCACAAATAATCATCACGTGTAATTGGGTATTTGACTGTTGTTGAAATGTTGATATTTAATTAGGACATTCAGAAATATAACATTATTGAATAACAAATGTGAAAAAAGTAATTCAATATGTATTATAACAAGAGAATTATGAGCTACTTAATTGTGACTCTAGCTATCTCTTTCTAAAACGAAATTTTCTATGGCGCGAGTATGGCGCTATAGAAATGTGACGTCACGTTTCTATAGCGCTCTCCTTGTCTAATTAGAAAGTTTGATGCTCTATATCGCTGAAAATATGCAAGATATTTGAAAATAAATACCTATGTTGTGTTGCTACTAATTAAATGGACATTTTAGGTCAATAAAAAAAATTCAGTCAAATACCCAATTGAGACGAATCCCGCGCGGGACGCGGGACGGGAATCTGCGCGATTCGCTCGCTCGCTTCCAAATTGAGGCAAATCCCGCGCGTTATTATTTTTGGTTTTTTAATAGGAAAACATGTCCTTTAATATCGAAGCTGAGGTTTTGTTGCTACTAGCATTAACTGAAGAAGAATCTCAAGGTGCGAGGAAGAAAAGAAGAAAATAGGTTCATGAGCTGAGTACGCAACGCGAAGAATTTGGAGAGTTTCACACTTATCATCAGGCACTAAGTATCCCGTGTATATTTCGCAGCAGCAAGTGCGACTATTCGCGCCAATGTGAACAAGTCCATGCAAGTTAGCTGAAGCAATCGGCGCGAGCGAATATCGTCCCGTGTCCTGCGCGGGATTCGCCTCAATTTGAACGAAGCTTTACACATTGTTTGAGCCTTAGTCAATATCAGTCTTACTCATTCTTCCAGTCCCAGACGCGCTTGATGAACTCATCTCGGCCGAGCTGGTGGCGCGTCTTCTTCTCCTCGCGCCACAGCTTCTTCTCCACCACCACCTGCGTGGCGATGCCCGCGTGGTCGCAGCCCGGGTTCCAAAGCGTCGTCCGACCGTTCATCCTGTATTATAGATGTGTTAAGGGCGCCACAGAGTATCACGTACCCTCAGTGGAAAAAAGGCATAAGTTATCTTACTTTGAATGATCAATTTTATCATATTTTTAAATGTAAATTTTAAGTTACATTCATCAGCAAGAAATAATAAATATTATAATAATGGACCTGAGAAGCATAACACTGTAAGTCTATTTTTAGCGGTTTTTGCTTCTTAAGCCCAATGTGTATAAAATCCCGTATTCTTTATAGCCATAAAACTGGATGTTCAAAAAGTCGGTCAGAACCCAGAGTTTTATAATTGTATAACAACGTAACAGACGTTATGGCCTTGAGGCATAGTGTCGCATGTGATAATACAGTAAAATATTTTGTATGTTACCAATATTGTATCTAGAATTATGAACTGACATTTTAACGTAAGTGCGGAGTTAAATACTTCTGCCTCTACCTTGTCCTGTCGCGATTCCTATAAAAACATGCCACATAAAACTGTATGTAACGGAGTTTTTACAAACTTCATCAAATTTTATTAAATTAAACAAAAAGATGATCTCTTATTGTGGCACTTCTTAATCTATGATAGTTATTCTATTAAACAAATTGCTAAAACTTTTGCTTTTCTTAGTTACTTAGGGATAAAGTCCATACAACAGCAATTTTTTCACAAAGTTGTCTCTACTGTAAAATTATGGTATTGCCACTTGCAGCTTAATGCCTCTCAGGTCCAAAAATATTAAACAGTAGCAGTTTCATCAGACCGCTAGCAGGCAACGACCTTTCAGTTGGTCGCAATCGGCCAAGATATTCGGTTTTTGTATGTAAAATCAGGCGTCTGTCACTCGAATGTGTACTTGCGCGCTACTCTCGCCCGCATCGCCGGCAGTGCGAAATCCATAGAGATTAGACCCGTAAAAGAGCTAGAATATATGCGATAGAAAGAGATGCAACATCTGGCCGTTCGTAATTAGCGCCGTACAAGCTGAATTCCACTTTATTGTGTTGTAATTAGAGTTGCTATTTAATTAAATGGTTTAGCAGAGTGAAGCTTCTGTACTAGTGTACTATTATTTATTCTGTGGTTTAACTATGACTGTGTGGTCGATTGCGGCCAACTGACAGGCAGTTGCCTGCTGGTGGGCTGGGAGTCTGTGGAGTGGAACCATTTAGAATAGGGTTGAAAATATAGAACACAAGAATGAGGTTAGAAGGAGCATGTCAAGCATTTTGTAGTTACTGAATGAAGCATGAATTTAAGTCAAAGCTAGTTGCCATAAGAATTTGAAGGAACTCATATACAGGTAAAATGTATGGAGGGTTTGCACACAATACACAGAGGATAGAAGTGATAAAGAAAGATAGCATAACTGCTTTTTTAAATTTAAGACATATTTAAAGTAAATCATCATGACCATCATTCTCCTGTCCTTATCCCATTTATTTGGGGTTGCCGCAGAAGTAAAAAATATATGAAATAAATCATTAAAAAAACGAAAAGTAAACAAGCCAGTAAAAAACGTAAACAACCTTCGGGCTGATCTTATTTCCTTTTGAATAAAGAGGATAGTAATATTTATATTATACCTGTGCCATCTTGCTAGTGCATCCTCAACTGCATTGGTAAGTGCATGTCCTAAGTGGAGAGTGCCCGTAACATTTGGAGGAGGGCACACCATAACAAACTTGCCCTTAGGATTTGGATCCAATACAGATTTCCGCTGTGAAATGAAATATTTTATTACTCTCAAATTACTTACAATAATATATAAAACTTAAGTTTTAAAAGGTGGAAATGAAATTTAAGACTTCGGTTGTTAGAGAGCCAACCGGCACTGCAACAAGGCACTGTTGTATTGCAGAAAATATTTGTGGGTTTAGTATGTATACACGTTTTTTTTGTATGAGATATACTAAGATAACTTATTTTTCCAATTAGTCTTACCCCATATTCAGGTTTGAAGAATCCTTGTTTCTCCCACCAGGCATACCAGGCAGCTTCTACATATTTAGGGCTGTAGGCATCGGGCATAAGCCCAACTATATCCTTTTTTTCACCTGGTGCTGTGTTGCCGGCATAGACTGCACTTTCTTTTGTTTCTTTTACTTTTTTCTGTAAAATACAAGCGTTTATGTAACAGTAACTTAAGTACCTATATAATTATAATAGTAAACTTGAAACTCTTGTTACTCAAAATTACCAAAAAGAAATCTATACTAATATTATAAAGAGGAAAGACTTGATTGTTTGTTTGTTTGCATCAAATAGGCTCCGAAACTACTGGACCGAATTAGAAAATTCTTCGACCATGAGAAAGCTACATTCTTCCCAAGTGACATAGGTTATATTTTATCCCAATATTCCCACGGGAACGGGTACCACGCGGGTAAAATCGCGAGGATCTGCTAGTATGTAAAATAAAAAAACACCAGTTTACTTAGAAAATAAGTTAAGAAAGTTAAGGTAGTTTGTGATAGTAATTCTTTGGAAAATTCAAAAGGTGGTCTTTTGTGCAATTTTTACAACTTTTTTATTAATAATATAAGTGTAAACAGATACACCAAGTGACTAACCAACCAAATTCCAAAATACAACTGACGCAACGATGTAAAACAATTGCAAATGTACTTTCACTAGCTAGATGATAACCTGAGAATCAATAAAAAAAACTACCACCTGAGTTACTCACATATTTCTAGGATTAATAATCATTTGACTAGGGCGATTACAGTATATTTTTATAAGATTCGCAAGAGATACCTGTTTTTAAAATATTACCTCAGGCTTTTCTTTTTGAACAGCTGGTGCGGCACTCTTCTTATCCAACTTTGCTTTGAGCTTTTCTAATTTTGCCGCTTTCTTGGCTTCTTTTTCTAACTGCTTAGCAGTTTTCTCCTGCGTCTGCTCCTCAGCAGGCCCATTCGTGGTCTCGGTATCAGTCATAATTTAATACAAACTGCAAAGTATTCTCCACCAAAAGCCACATTAGCAAAATCACATCAAAATGAAATGATTGATGATGGATGATACGAACGAATTGTCAATTGTCACCATCACCACTAGATTGTCACATAGACATTTCGACATTTGACGTTATAAAATGACAATTGGTTGACGTTTAAAAAAACTTTCGTCTAAATTAGGGTGGTATTCCACTTATCAAATATTTGAGTACTGGGGGGCTACCGGCTAAGAAATCTGGGGGTCTACCGGCTAAAAATATGATTTCAGATCCATATTTCTGATTTCAAGCCCAGACCCATAATATGGGCTTCAATTGGAGCTACCGGCTAACTGTTTTTCCGGATCTGGATTTCGCGAGTGAATGATAGTCGCGTCTTGTTGCATCATTTCAAATAAATACCAATATTTAACAAAATATTATTATTTCTCTGCATTTTTTACTCTTATTATTTATATTTTAAATGACAACGGACAAAGTCAATAAAAACAATTAATTTAGTTCTTCATAGTATTAAAAACAAGTATTCCTAAAATAAATAATGTACGTATCAATTAATAACTAAACGCAAATGACAAGCCTTTCTATAGTATTCCACTTATGAAAGATCTTTGTCCAATATGCATTTTATCAAAGAATTTATCAATGAAACCATTCGAAGTTGTCCTCGTCCAATTTCTTGGATCAAATATTTGATAAGTGGAATACCACCCTTATCTTTACTTTTTGAACACAAAATTAATAAAATATAACGAAAAAGGCATATCTTTGAGGGTCAACTATGGTTTCTCTTCGATTTGTGTGCGCTAATTACGTGAACAATTTGACAAATGACCCCGTCATGGCAAAATTTTGTAGAAGTTATTGTTTGGTTGGGTCATTTTGTGGTTAATGTTCTTCATTTCCTCTTATGATACTACCCGTAAGGCTCATTATCAGAGCAAGGTTGCAGATATTTATCAAGATTTAAAGAAAAGCAGACCGAATGTTCCTTATAAGTTTAATATTGACATGATGGAATGGACGGCTACTCCAAGACAAGAACATTGTTTATAAGATGATAATTACAGAGAAAATCATTCAACAGAACCTTTAAAAGATAAACAGTACAAAGTATACCGTAATAATGTCTTAAAATATGTGTTGTGAACTTGTGACAATAACAACTTAGTTAATAAATGCATGATGATACCATTTTGATAGTTCTTTATTTTTGGTTGTTAATTTCTTGTACTTACCTACTTATACCTTTGTGTTTACATAAATTATTAGTATATTGTGACAAATTCAGACTAAACAAAGCCAATATTCTCAATTAAGAAATGCCACAACACAACCCTTCCAGAATTGAAAATAAGCAATGTTTAGTTTCTTGAATTCATATTTTTAACACTTATTTATGTAACATAGGTAGGTACTTATTTTTATCATTATCTTTATTTTATATAAATTTGCTATGAAAGAGAAATAAAATTACTATCATTTATGAGGATGATTAAATAGTTAGACCTGTAAATACATAAGTTATTTATTTCTTCAGCGGCCAAATGTTATTTTATTTTCTATGATTTTTCAGTTTAGCACATTTTATGTTTTCAGTTGCTAACTTAAATATAAATAAGTGGGTTTTTGACATTACAATTTAACAGCAATTAAGAAAATTAACAAATTGTCTATCAACTCATAATTTTATTTGGAAAATATGAGCTTTAAGCGCTGTCTCCTAGAGTTGCACACAAAAGACAGGTATAGATGTGCATTGTAGCTATGCTATATTGTACTTAGTAAGTACAACATAGCATAGCATATTATGTAGTTGTACTACTTACTACAAAATACTTTTACAAAATAGCACATAACGTGGATTAGGTACTTTGAATAGAAATTGCTAAATAAATAGGGTTATAATATGGATTATTTATTCAGTAAATCTGAAATAATTGCATCGTCCCGAAACGAAAAACAGACAAACTAGAGTTAGTCTGTTAAGTATAGAGTATCTAACAAATGATAACAGATGGGAGCTTTTATTGAAATTTATAACTTAAACTTCTATCGATTAGGTTAAAAATAAAAATTTATTTGTTCGACAGAAATGATTAAAAATAAGCAATGATTAAACTGTTCAAATAAAATAAAATTCCTTTATTTCAGACCATTTCTTTGCTTACTGACTATTTTAGTACAAAATCACAATATTAAAATTAAAATTGAAAAAGTAAATTAAAATAGGCTACTTATGTTAACATAAACTTTCACCTAGCAAAATATGGAGACTAACTTCTCTCCACTCTCCTCAGAATGCCTTTGAAATAAGAAGCCAGATGCACTGCAGAAACGTGGAAGCGCCAACAAGGATTTAAAGATCTTACTGTATAACACACGCAGGGCATTGTAGGAAAGCTGGATAAAGTTTGACCACAGACTACTGGTATAAAAATTTTGACAATAGGCTTTAAATAAAGTAAAATTTACTTCTACTGTACACCAAGCAAACCTGTGTCTCACCATGTTACCACTGACCAACAAAGCCCTGCATCCCTATCCATCTATATCAGAATAAATTGTCATACAGAGTTTCAGTTACTATATGCCCAAGGTATTTAAACTGACTTACACGGCCCAAAGGAATCCTGTTCAAAAGTAACAGGGGCACATTTTCAAGTCTCTTAATGTTACCCCTGAAGATCATGAATTCACTCTATTTCTCGTTGTACCTTAGGCCGTGCTTCCATATAAAGTCCTCGCAGGAGCTTTTTGGGCCACCCAGCGATAGGCTGAGCAGCACAGCACCATGTCATCAGCATAACTGATATTATTCACACAGACATTATCTATATAACAACCATGTGTGCTGCTCAGCCCAGCGATGAGCTTGTCCATATATACATATATAAGAGCGAAGTCAGCCCATCCTGTCTAACACCACATAAACTCTTCAGAGCATGTATTTCCCCACTTTACCACATTTTCTGATTACCATACCAATGTGCCAGTAGGTACATTTATAACCTCAGCCAACGAGAAACATCTTTAACTTTAAGTTTTGTCCAAAGGTCCAAAGCTTATCATAACTTCATAACACACAAGATCAAATGCTTTGCTGAGGTCTTAAAACATGCATTTATAGGAAGGAGTTAGCTTTATAACATAATAAATAACAGAGAACTTTAACACAGCTCAATATCACTTGTAAAATAATATGTCAATCAAATGCACTTTCCGTAGACAATATCCACAAAAAAGTCGCTATTGATAATATCACCAGTGTTGCCAGTGGCAGATAGTCAAATATAACATGAGGCAGCCCAAAAAGTAACATTTTCACGAGAAAAGTAACATTACGTTATTTATTGTGGAAAACGACACAATTACTTTATTATGGCACTTTATTACACAAAAACTAAATTTCCTGTCCCATTTGTTATGGTGCGTTTACATGTTGGGCCATCACCAGCATGTAAACGGCTGTTTGTGATGACTCGCCTTGGCTCAGCCTTTGTTCTCGGCTTGTGGGTCGTGTAGGCTCGCCGAGCCAAGACAACATGTGAATGATGTGGCATTAAACTTCGAAATTAATAATCGACTGGCGATGCTGGCAAAGAAACCCAAACAACCCATCCAAAATTGTTTTAATCACAAGTTCACAAATCACTTGAAATCACAACACAAACAAAAAAAACAACTATTCGAAGAAGGAGGCTACTCCTCACAAAATTGTCCTCCTAGAGTGCGCGCCAAATAAGTCAAAATCGAAATCTAATCTTTACTATTTATCCTTAGAACAGAAAAATGTACTGTAACTAGCGCTAAAAACGCTTCAGTCCCGCACAGAGTTATCTGACACACGCTCTGCGTTCAGTATTTATTGTTTGCTGGAAAATCTAAAAAGTAACACAAAAGTAACATATGGAGTCGTGTAACATGGAGGTAACATGAGAGGGTCAAAAGTAACGTAAAATGTTACTTTTGTAACATTCTGGCAACGCTGAATATCACACAACACAATTACTCCAAGGAGGATAATAAGTATTATCTAGCACTTCAGCACACTTCAGCCAGAATGGTGGCTAGGCTAGGCTAGTGATTTGGTTTAATTTTTGTGTTTCGGATAAAAATCCTCAAAGCAGTAAAAACAAAATATATAACCGTACCTACATAAAATAAAACTTTCCTATTTTTGATTTACATAGTATCTTCATTACTTTAATTAAATGCCTAATTTTTATCAAAAGTAGGTCAACAATTTATCTTTAAAGTTATGTAAATTCCGATAACGAAACAAGAAACGAAAATTTGAATTTCGCGGGTAAAATTCCATTACATGACTTCGAGAGAAAGGAACAGCGAAATAGCGATTTGTGTTTGTCTCTTTCGCTCCATTTTTTCGCTCTGCTTTTAAACTCTCTTCTGCTAAAGTTCAACGTTTTACAAGTGCTAGGGGTATATTTACTATAAATGAAGTTGATTACACTCAAAAGTAGCAAGTTATTTCACACAAATTGAGAAATTAAACTTTTCCATGAATCTTCCGATACCAAAATACTCGCCTGCTTCATTTGACATAACGATATGAATCTGGGTTTCGAGTTTTTACTTTTTAATTTTTAGAAAATACCGATTCTGGGCTTCAACTGTCAAAAATGTATAGAGAATTTTCTTCGTCATTCACTCTTTTTCTGACATATGGGTATGGGAAGAAATATGAAGTCCATGGAATTAGGCGGTACCGCCAAGTTCAGATTATGGGCTTCAAATGTCAAATAAAGCCCATATCCATATCCAGATTTTTTAGGCGGTAGACCCCCTGGATATGGATATGGGCTTTATTTGACATTTGAAGCCCATAATCTGAACTTGGCGGTACCGCCTAATTCCATTGACTTCATATTTCTTCCCATACCCATATGTCAGAAAAAGAGTGAATGACGAAGAAAATTCTCTATACATTTTTGACAGTTGAAGCCCAGAATCGGTATTTTGTAAAAATTAAAAAGTAAAAACTCGAAACTCAGATTCACTCAGATTCATATCGTTATGTCAAATGAAGCAGGCGAGTATTTTGGTATCGGAAGATTCATGGAAAAGTTTAATTTCTCAATTTGTGTGAAATAACTTGCTACTTTTGAGTGTAATCAACTTCATTTATAATAAATATACCCCTAGCACTTGTAAAACGTTGAACTTTAGCAGAAGAGAGTTTAAAAGCGGAGCGAAAAAATGGAGCGAAAGAGACAAAAACAAATTGCTATTTCGCTGTTCCTTTCTCTCGAAGTCATGTAATGGAATTTTACCCGCGAAATTCAAATTTTCGTTACTTGTTTCGTTATCGGGATTTACATAACTTTAAAGATAAATTGTTGACCTACTTTTGATAAAAATTAGGCATTTAATTAAAGTAATGAAGATACTATGTAAATCAAAAATAGGAAAGTTTTATTTTATGTAGGTACGGTTATATATTTTGTTTTTACTGCTTTGAGGATTTTTATCCGAAACACAAAAATTAAACCAAATACCTAGCCTAGCCTAGCCACCATTCTGGCTGAAGTGTGCTGAAGTGCTAGATAATACTTATTATCCTCCTTGGAGTAATTGTGTTGTGTGATATTATCAATAGCCACTTTTTTGTGGATATTGTCTACGGAAAGTGCTATTGATTGACATATTATTTTACAAGTGATATTAAGCTGTGTTAAAGTTCTCTGTTATTTATTATGTTATAAAGCTAACTCCTTCCTATAAATGCATGTTTTAAGACCTCAGCAAAGCATTTGATCTTGTGTGTTATGAAGTTATGATAAGCTTTGGACCTTTGGACAAAACTTAAAGTTAAAGATGTTTCTCGTTGGCTGAGGTTATAAATGTACTGGCACATTGGTATGGTAATCAGAAAAATGTGGTAAAGTGGGGAAATACATGCTCTGAAGAGTTTATGTGGTGTTAGACAGGAGGGGCTGACTTCGCTCTTATATATGCATCTATGGACAAGCTCATCGCTGGGCTGAGCAGCACACATGGTTGTTATATAGATAATGTCTGTGTGAATAATATCAGTTATGCTGATGACATGGTGCTGTGCTGCTCAGCCTATCGCTGGGTAGCCCCAAAAAGCTCCTGCGAGGACTATATATGGAAGCACGGCCTAAGGTACAACGAGAAATAGAGTGAATTCATGATCTTCAGGGGTAACATTAAGAGACTTGAAAATGTGCCCCTGTTACTTTTGAACAGGGTTCCCTTGGGCCGTGTAAGTCAGTTTAAATACCTTGGGCATATAGTAACTGAAACTCTGTATGACAATTTATTCTGATATAGATGGATAGGGATGCAGGGCTTTGTTAGTCAGTGGTAACATGGTGAGACACAGGTTTGCTTGGTATACAGTAGAAGTAAATTTTACTTTATTTAAAGCCTATTGTGTATACATAGTAGGTATCATATGTGACCTTACATTCATTACTTAATTACATCTGTAATCTGTATGACAGCCTACACAAATCAAACTATCATACAGGTTGTTGCCAGAGTTCTTTCATAAAGTACATATGTACTTATCAAAAGTTAATGGATTTTATTAGTTATAAATTATCTGCTTCGCTTTATCTTAATATATTATTATATAGAATTTGTGTATACATAGTAGGTATCATATGTGACCTTACATTCATTACTTAATTACATCTGTAATCTGTATGACAGCCTACACAAATCAAACTATCATACAGGTTGTTGCCAGAGTTCTTTCATAAAGTACATATGTACTTATCAAAAGTTAATGGATTTTATTAGTTATAAATTATCTGCTTCGCTTTATCTTAATATATTATTATATAGAAATCTGATACAGGAGGCCAAGAGTATTCATGCAGTTAAGGTAGGTAATGATGCAAAGTAGGTCTGTCAGTTGTCTCACCTGGATGATGATGATTTGTCCCTCAGCCAGACTCTAGCCCCCTCGCCATCTTGGTCAGGTTGACACACCTGCGGTTAGACAATTCTTATGATCATACAGTCATGTACAATCATTAAGCACTCAGCACATATATTCTCATTAAAGTAACACATGTAATCAACATGAAATTTAGCATATCAACTTGAGTTTGTTATGTCATTAGGAGTGCAATCTCACATACTTTGTGAAGGACCTCAGTCCTCGTTATAGCTTGTTTACCTTCCGAAAGCATCGGCAGGTCTTATCGTATCTCAATAGGTGTACTAGTGCAGACCCTACGGTCGGCACACGCCCTAGTCTCAACTACGGTCTCTGCAGACCAACTCTCTCAATAGGTGTACTAGTGCAGACCCTACGGTCGGCACACGCCCTAGTCTCAACTACGGTCTCTGCAGACCAACTCTCTCAATAGGTGTACTAGTGCAGACCCTACGGTCGGCACACGCCCTAGTCTCAACTACGGTCTCTGCAGACCAACTCTCTCAATAGGTGTACTAGTGCAGACCCTACGGTCGGCACACGCCCTAGTCTCAACTACGGTCTCTTCAGACCAACCTTTATACCTCGTGATAAGATTGCGCAAACTTAACATGCAAGCCGCCATCCAGTGGCAGGCGGCCGTGCGGGCGAGCTCTTCAAGGGCTCATTCTTTTATGGATACTCATCCAATCTTAGTTCCCTGACAAGGGACAGGATTGCACACGCCTATGACATTAAACAACAGTGATTTGTAAGGACATTACCTCTGTACGATGAAACTGTACCACATCCCATCAGCTCAGCGAGTTTCGTGGGCGTACCATTCCATCGTCCTTTATCAACGCGATCCTTAACAGGAACATTATGCATTCAATTCTAAATAAGGTTTGTATAATGCTGAGTACTTAACTTCGGTGGTATTTGAGGCTGGCGGCGAGCAGCAGGCGAAGATCACACATGCCACGATTTACACTTTGAAAACTTGAAAGCGAGTCGACGTTGGAGCGAAAAATGTTGACACTTACCGATCGGAAATTAGCTCTATGGTTTGTATTGAGTGTTGCTATATACAATTATTGTTGGGTTAATTTTGATACTCGCGAACCCTTCGCGACACACCCGCCTCGCGAGTTTTACACTATAGTAGTCATCAAGTCGCGAGTCCATTTATGGATCTTCTCCATTGCTTGGACTGCAGCGGCTCGACGCGATCTCTCATCGCTTGTTTGGTTATTACATTCATGGTTATCTATTGTTTCGTTTTCTAGATCACGTTCATTATAGTCTTGTGCAAGCTCAGTGTCATTTAACGTACTAACGTTCTCTATCATCAACGCTTATGTTCTCGAGATCCACTTGATTTAGTGCTTTGTCAATGGAAATTTGTGGTGTCTCTTCCTCTTCCACTTCAAGAGGATATAAATGAGCAATTGATCGTGTGAACACATTGTTATCGACTTTTATTCTAGCAACACGGCATAAACCGTCCTTTCCTTTTAATATTTCTACTATTTTTCCTATTTTCCAACTTTCGCGGTTTCTCGTTTCACCTTTAATTTGTACCACATCTCCGATTTGAGGAATTTCACGAGTCCTCACTCTTGCTTGTTTGGGAGAATTTCCGTACCTTTCTCTGAGGCTCAGAAGGTATCGGCTGATGAACATTTCTTTGTACTCATTCATTATCGTGTTTCCACGTTTCCATCCTTCGATGAGTTGTTGTTTAATGGTTGAACCAGAGAGTGGCAAACAATCCATGAGTAATTGAATGTTCAAACATTTTCCTGGTGTTAGGAAATCAGCTGGTTTCAGAATGTGGTCCATATCGGCTCCCACGTACGTAAGTGGTCTGGTATTGACTACGGCTTCAACTTCTTTGATGATCGTCGAGAGTTGATTTTCTCCGAGCATATGTTTTTGAAGAGTTCGTTTTAGGCAATGCTTTACCACTGCTACCAGTCTTTCGTACGCGCCCCCATGCCAGGGTGCTAGTTGAGGAATGAATTTCCATTTTATCTTTTCTGTCGATTCTCTTTCTGATATTACCTCAGCTAGCAGTCTGAACTGAGGTGCGTTATCAGTTAATATAAGTGAAGGAGTTCCTCTAGTAGCAATGAATCGTCTGAATGCCATAAGACATTCGTCTGTGGTTAGATCTTTGACAACCTCTAAATGTATTGCTCGTATCACAAGGCATGTGAAAAGACAAATCCATCTCTTTTTTATACCATTTTCTGACCTTATGACCATCGGCCCAAAGTAGTCTACACCGACGTATGTAAATGGTGTATTAAACGTTACTCTTTCAGCCGGTAACGCTGGAGTTTTAGGTAGTTCATATGGACCTCCTCCATGCTTTACGCACCTTGTACATTTGCTTAGCGTTTTTTGAATTTTTGCTCTTCCTTGAGGTATCCAAAATTTTTGTCTTATAAGGCTTAATGTATGTGGTACTCCAACATGAAGGTTTTTCTCATGAGTTTCCTTAATTATTCTTTCGGTAAGTTCACTGTTCTTTGGTAGTAGTATGGGATGTTTTGCATCGTAGGATAAATCTGAATGTGTGAGTCTTCCATCACATCTTAGAATTCCATTAGTATCAATAAATAATCCTAAGTTCTTAGATAGGTTTGTTTTCTTTCCTCCATACTCTTCTGGAAATGTACTTTTCTGTAGTTCTTTTATCTCTTGCAGTTGTGAATCTAAAATTTCGTTTGATATTGCTTCTCTCTCTGACGGTGTTATTTTTGGTTGTTTTTCTGTGCTCAACAGACCCTCCCCCATCAGAAGAGAAGTATCCCTTATCGGACCACTAGGCCAGTGTCTAGGGTTTTGTTTTAAAAATTCGGGTCCAGATAACCACTTGTTCCTTTCCTCTTCTGAGGCGGTTGGACGTGTCGCTACGTCTGCCGGGTTAAGTCCAGACGGTACGTATCTTACTATCAGATTTTTGTTGCGCTTTATTTCTTCTAGTCTTTTAGATACAAAAGGTTCAAGTAACTTTTCAGAGTGATACCAATCAATCACTATTTGACTATCTGTCCACAGTGTTAACTGGGTTATGTTCAATGGTAAGAATTTGAGTACGAATTTTATAAGTCTACTTCCAATTAGAACGCCTAATAACTCTAAGCGTGGAATCTTTAAGTTCTCTTGGTCTTTAATAGGAACTAAGCGTGATTTACCTATTATGAAGATGACTATGCCTTTCTGTACTATGTATATTACTGCTGCGTAAGCTACTGTAGATGAGTCAGTAAAACAGTGTATTTGTGCCTCTCTTTCGTTGGGTACAGTAATATTTCTCTGTAGGCATATGTTTTCTAATTGTTTCATTTCTTTCAATATGTTCGTCCACTTGTGAAGTAGATCCTTTGGTAATGGTGTGTCCCATTTAATCTGTTTCTTCCATAATTGTTGAAGTAGTAACTTAGCTGGTAACATGACTGGTACAGAGAATCCACAGGGGTCATAAATAGCTGCAATAGTTCTTAAGACTCCTCTTTTTGTGGTTTCATTGTTCTCGTTGACTCTAGCTCTAAGATAAAGTACGTCCTCTTTCAAGTCCCAGTTTAGACCCAGTAATTTTACAGTTGTTTGTGTGGCAGCATCAGGTATTTGTTCGATAAAATCTTTGGAGTTGGAGCTCCATTCGCGAAGATTCATTGAGATTTCTAAAAACATGTTCTTGCTTTCTTTATAAAGGTTTAAAGCATCTGTTGCTGTTTCTACCCCAGTGACTATGTTGTCAACATATATGTCTTTAGCTAACTGTTTTGCGTAGTCTCCATTCGACCTTTGAAGATGGTGTCTAACCGTACCGTTTAAAAGGAATGAGGAATGGACTGGATATGATCCCAAAGGGAACACGGGTAAATCTGTAGTGTAGTAGATTGTCTTCAGTAGCGGGTTTATTGATGTCTTTCAACCATAAGAACCTAGTGACGTCTCTGTCCTCTTCTTTTAGACCAATCTGTAAAAATGCCTTTTCTACGTCTGCCGTCATGCCTACGGCGTGACTTCGGAGTTTCAACAGTAGTCCAGTCAAATCCTCCAACATCATCGGACCGCAGTATAGACATTCATTCAGACTCTTTGTATCCTTTGTTTTTGCTGAAGCATCATAGACTATTCTCAGAGCCTTACCTGGTGCTAATATTCCATGGTGAGGAAGGTAGTGGATGGGATGATCACTTGTATCTTCTCTAGGTACTAGTTCAATGATACCCATTTGCAGTTGATCACTTAGTGTTTGGTCGTAGGCTGACAAAGTTTCTGTGTCTAGGCGTTTCATTAGTCCTATCAGGCGTCCGTATGCCAGACCGTAGTTAGTTGGTAATTCAGGTGGGTATTCCTTCCAAGGCCAGCTAACGTGATATCTTCCTTCTATGAATTCGGTGTTTTCATTGAAATGCTTAATAGCTTCTTCTTCACGGTTAGCATTTGGAGAATCAGTAATTCCAAGAGATCCCACAAAGTTTTCATTGATGTGTTATCTAATGGCAGATCAGGCTCGTTTAATCTAGTTTCATAGGGTGCTTGGAAGTATGTGAGCATTGATAACTCATCCTCATGTTTATGCGTTATTTTGCCTGACAATATCCATCCTAAGTCGGAATTCACCAAGTACAAGTTCTCTTGTAATTTCACCTTTTCGGTTGACATAAGTGAATGATAATAATCATTTCCAATCAGAATATCTACCTTATCTGACAAAGATCCATCACCCGCCAATAAGTAATCCTTTTGATGGTTCCATTTGGTCAATTCTTTGCCATAAGATGAGATACTGCGTGTAATAGATGGTACGACATTCGCATATACTGTCCTTCGCATATGAGTTCTTGATTGAATATGAAGTTTTACCAACGGGCTATCTAGTTCTTGAGGTTTGTTCGAACCAAAGGTGAATACTGTGAGGTGGTTGTCTTCTTCGGTTTCTAAATTAAGGTCCTGCGCGACATCTTGCGTAACATAGCTTCTCATACTGCCTGAATCTAACAGTACACGACACTTCTTTGAAGTATTCTCAGGTCCTTTGACATTAACAATAGCAGTTTGTAGTATTGTGGCTCCCTTTTCATAGATGTGCATTGTACTGGTAGATTCCTTCCTTGGTACCTCATTCTTTGTTGTCACCTTCCTTGGGAACTCTCTGTTCGGACAAAGTGCTCTATTATGGAGGCCTTTCTTACCGCAGTGTCTGCAGGTTATGTGCTTAGACTTACAGGAGCCTATTTGATGGCCTTCACGGAAACAAATAAAGCAACGGTTTCTTAATTTTAATCTTCTTTGTTGTAGAGTTTTACTTTCTGTACACTCATCATTAAAATGATCTCCTTTACAAAATATGCAGTAGAGCTTCCTTCTTTTCTGATTAGATCCATGCCCATACTTCTCTTCATTAAATTGAAATTTCCTCTTAGTGTTAAAGGTTTTGTTGAAAGCAGTTACACTACGTTTAATTCCTTTATCGGTCTTCCTTATATTATTTGGTTTTCGGACTTTTGATCCCTTCTCATTTCTAGGTTCTAGTATATGAAGCGTTTCTGTTGTATAACTGGTATCTTCTAAATTGAATTTTTCAGATGTTCTTTTAGCATCCTCTCTCGCTGAGAGTACAATATGGAGTTGTTTTCTCATTTCTTCGATAGTGTCGTTACTTAGTTTCAATTTCAACTCGTATACTATATCCTCAGGAAACTTTTCCAGGATTAAGAATCTCAGATGATTGTGTTCTGTATTTTCGCCCAGTGAGCTCAATACACGAAGGTGTCTTTCAATCTCATCTAATATTCTTCTACAGTCTTCTTGTTTGTCTGCTCTCTTAAGTTTGTAAAGTGTTGAATAATGAGCATCGATTATTTGGGTTTTCTTTCCATATCTGTCTGTTAAAGTTGCTACAGCAATTTTATAGTTTTCGTTTGTAGTCTCAAGACCATCCAAAATTGTCTTAGCCTCACCCTTCACAGAAGCCTTTAGGTACAATAACTTATCGACGTCTCTTAATGCTCTTTGATCAATATTGGAAGAGAATTGATCCCAAAATTGTGTCCATTGTAGAACATCTCCGGAGAATGTGGGCAAGTTCAATTCAGGTAGCTTTCCTCTGCTGATGGACTGACTAGAACTGGAAGAAGAATCAGCCTTGTCCTTTTTGACTTGTATTTTTACATTTAGTTCAGCTAATGCTTCCTCTCCTCTTAATTGTTCTGTCGTCATACTGGATATCTCATCCGCATCTGGATTTGTTGAAGTGTTAAAATATTGATACAATTCGCTATTAAATCGGTGAATTACTGCTTGTAATTTTGATGACACGATCCTTGCTTGTTCTAAATCATCGTCTGACCACGACTTCAAAGCACAAAGAGCGCGAGAATTACTCGTTAGATTTTTTATACTTGACACAAATGTAGTTAGTCTATCCAAATATATTTCCTCCATGGTATTAAATTATATTGACTGGTATGAATCTGAAATCATCATAAATACTGTATACCATTTATAACTCATTCATGCATGACACCGTAATAATTGATTTTAGTCAGACTCATTATAGTTAGCCTTGTTTAATTTTAACTTTGTTATGCGTTTACTGTGTGTGAAAAGTGTGTTTGTAGATTAGCACTCTTATTACCTTACAGTAACAATCATAATATTCATCTATAATAGTGCTTTCATAACTTGTTTTGAAATAATTAATCAAGTATTAAGTTTTAATTATTTAGTGACTTCTTGATCCCATAGTCAATTTTGTGAAACATCTCTAGTAAGTTATACTACTCAACCTAGTCTATAATCATAGCACTAGTTGAGCTAGTTGTTGTTACCTTTAAAACATTTGATCTTATCTAGACTTGGCTCTGGCACTACAGTGCCCCCTTGACCTAGTTACTTGACCATGACACTACAGTGCCCCTTTGACTTAGTTACTTGGCTATGACACTACAGTGCCCCTTTGACTTAGTTACTTGGCTATGGCACTACAGTGACCGTTTGCCTTAGTTACTTGGCTATGACACTACAGTGCCTCTTTGACTCAGTTATATGGGAACACAAGAAAGTTCACTAGGCCACACTTCTTATTGGTCACACAGTGTTTAGATTGTATTTTAGCACTAACTTTATCAAACGCATGAAATCACAATCATTTTATTGCTTTTTGTACACTCAATATACCATATTGACCACCAATAATTTTTCACTTTTGACCATAGGTTATCAAACTATAGCACAGTGTGTAAACACTGAACATGAACACTGATTGTCACTTCACTATGTATCCATAAGCACAGATACTACATTCTCACAGTGTATGTAACATCTGAACATCAAATATGTATGCATGTAGTTTGTAATAGATAGGTAAGTAGGTCATTATTTATGTATTTGTTTGTGTATCATTTTTTCACAGCATTAACCAACTATTTACCGTTAGGCTATTGAGTTTGATCAGAATTTGTCTAGTTTGATGCTACTCTGTTCTTATAATTTTAAGAATCTTAGTGAGCTAACATAAGTAGTATTTTGTTGTGATAATTATAACACCTGTCAGTACTCAAATAATAAAAGTTAGTGTGAGACGCTCATATTATCTTTGTTGTCAATGTTTTGAGTTGTATTTAATTGAAGCAATGACAATATTCAACTTGGTAGGTATGTGACACTATGTGAAAACTTAAGTGCGCTTGGTGAAAATGTCATGTTAAACCATAAGTATGTAAACATTAGATTATGATTAGTTTTGATTTGGTATAAGAATTACAACGACAATGTTCTATGATAATTTGACATGCTATCTGAAACAATCTTTGCTAGTCAGCTTCTACTTTAATGTTGGAAGTTTTATCAAGTGACTAGTCCTGTATGTGCTTGAAATAATATGGTGTGTGATCACAGTTTTACATACCTGAACCTTGACTTCAATTTATTACTCAATGTATTCTTGTAATAGTACACTTTTATATGTGTTGTTTGTAGGTACTGAGTATCGGTGTCCCTATTAGAATGATAAAAAGGTTAGGTTTAAATAAAGATTCACACAGCTAGAGTCCTCATTGAAACACCCTTTACTGATATTTTATTTCATCATTAAGCACATTTTCTTTGTCTATAAAAACTTTGAAGATTGTTTTCAACATAATTATATGACTTATAGGTTGCCGCAAAATTTTTCCTGACAATTGGTTGTTCTGACTTAAAGATATGGTTTAAACTTGAAATTATAGTTTCAAACAATGCTTGTGATACTTTGTTGTCTTACCTGTTGAAATCTAATTCGTACTTTCTTTGTTTCACTTTAAACTATTGAAAATGTTTCGAATGACATTCAATTTGTTTGTTGACAATTACAATGACCCTTTCGTGTAAGTATAGTAGCGACCTGCGGAGAAAAATTGCAACATCTTAACACACTAGCGCTGCGTGTATTCACTGACACTTCCGTGGCGCTGATCCTAAACTTGACATTTGGCGGGAATTTTGATTGCTTTGATGTTAAGTTGCTAACACTGACTCAACAGTAGTAACTTGTTAGATCAATGTCCACAACCTTAGTAAAACTGAATTTCACTCATACCATCAGAAATAATAACTTATAGTAAGTAAGTGTGTAGGTGTGACCGCATGACTTTTACTAATAAAGTAAATTGTTGCACTTTGTTCATTGTTTTTCATGAGTATTTATCTGTTTATCTTTTTATAGGTATTGTTATCATTCGATGAGACAGCTGACAAATGCATCCTATTGCATCAAATGAATTCTCATTAAACTCTCCTCGGCCATATATCAGATAAGCTTTGTTTGAGATCTGTACTAAACATTGTTTTGTTTGAATTTATACTACTTAAATTATTTTTCAGTAAGTAGGTATAACTATATCCAATTCTTTATCCCCTTATTTTCCCCAGATAAATTCCAACTTATCTATATCAAATTTCAATCCCAGCTCCTCCACCAAATTTGTGTATACATAGTAGGTATCATATGTGACCTTACATTCATTACTTAATTACATCTGTAATCTGTATGACAGCCTACACAAATCAAACTATCATACAGGTTGTTGCCAGAGTTCTTTCATAAAGTACATATGTACTTATCAAAAGTTAATGGATTTTATTAGTTATAAATTATCTGCTTCGCTTTATCTTAATATATTATTATATAGAAATCTGATACAGGAGGCCAAGAGTATTCATGCAGTTAAGGTAGGTAATGATGCAAAGTAGGTCTGTCAGTTGTCTCACCTGGATGATGATGATTTGTCCCTCAGCCAGACTCTAGCCCCCTCGCCATCTTGGTCAGGTTGACACACCTGCGGTTAGACAATTCTTATGATCATACAGTCATGTACAATCATTAAGCACTCAGCACATATATTCTCATTAAAGTAACACATGTAATCAACATGAAATTTAGCATATCAACTTGAGTTTGTTATGTCATTAGGAGTGCAATCTCACATACTTTGTGAAGGACCTCAGTCCTCGTTATAGCTTGTTTACCTTCCGAAAGCATCGGCAGGTCTTATCGTATCTCAATAGGTGTACTAGTGCAGACCCTACGGTCGGCACACGCCCTAGTCTCAACTACGGTCTCTGCAGACCAACTCTCTCAATAGGTGTACTAGTGCAGACCCTACGGTCGGCACACGCCCTAGTCTCAACTACGGTCTCTGCAGACCAACTCTCTCAATAGGTGTACTAGTGCAGACCCTACGGTCGGCACACGCCCTAGTCTCAACTACGGTCTCTGCAGACCAACTCTCTCAATAGGTGTACTAGTGCAGACCCTACGGTCGGCACACGCCCTAGTCTCAACTACGGTCTCTTCAGACCAACCTTTATACCTCGTGATAAGATTGCGCAAACTTAACATGCAAGCCGCCATCCAGTGGCAGGCGGCCGTGCGGGCGAGCTCTTCAAGGGCTCATTCTTTTATGGATACTCATCCAATCTTAGTTCCCTGACAAGGGACAGGATTGCACACGCCTATGACATTAAACAACAGTGATTTGTAAGGACATTACCTCTGTACGATGAAACTGTACCACATCCCATCAGCTCAGCGAGTTTCGTGGGCGTACCATTCCATCGTCCTTTATCAACGCGATCCTTAACAGGAACATTATGCATTCAATTCTAAATAAGGTTTGTATAATGCTGAGTACTTAACTTCGGTGGTATTTGAGGCTGGCGGCGAGCAGCAGGCGAAGATCACACATGCCACGATTTACACTTTGAAAACTTGAAAGCGAGTCGACGTTGGAGCGAAAAATGTTGACACTTACCGATCGGAAATTAGCTCTATGGTTTGTATTGAGTGTTGCTATATACAATTATTGTTGGGTTAATTTTGATACTCGCGAACCCTTCGCGACACCTATTGTCAAAATTTTTATACCAGTAGTCTGTGGTCAAACTTTATCCAGCTTTCCTACAATGCCCTGCGTGTGTTATACAGTAACATCTTTAAATCCTTGTTGGCGCTTCCACGTTTCTGCAGTGCATCTGGCTTCTTATTTCAAAGGCATTCTGAGGAGAGTGGAGAGAAGTTAGTCTCTCCATATTTTGCTAGGTGAAACTTTATGTTAACATAAGTAGCCTATTTTAATTTTAATATTGTGATTTTGTACTAAAATAGTCAGTAAGCAAAGAAATAAAGGAATTTTATTTTATTTGAACAGTTTAATCATTGCTTATTTTTAATCATTTCTGTCGAACAAATATCTTTTTATTTTTAACCTAATCGATAGAAGTTTAAGTTATAAATTTCAATAAAAGCTCCCATCTGTTATCATTTGTTAGATACTCTATACTTAACAGACTAACTCTAGTTTGTCTGTTTTTCGTTTCGGGACGATGCAATTATTTCAGAATTACTGAATAAATAAACCATATTATTAACCTATTTATTTAGCAATTTCTATTCAAAGTACCTAATCCACGTTATGTGCTATTTTGTAAAAGTATTTTGTAGTAAGTAGTACAACTACATAATATGCTATGCTATGTTGTACTTACTAGTAAATATAGCATAGCTACAACGCACATCTATACCTGTCTATTGTGTGCAACTCTTATGAGACAGCGCTTAAAGCTCATATTTTTCAAATAAAATTATGAGTTGATAGACAATTTGTTAAGTTTCTTAATTGCTGTTAAATTGTAATGTCAAAAACCCACTTATTTATATTTAAGTTAGCAACTGAAAACATAAAATGTGCTAAACTGAAAAATCATAGAAAATAAAATAACATTTGGCCGCTGAAGAAATAAATAACTTATGTATTTACAGGTCTAACTATTTAATCATCCTCATAAATGATAGTAATTTTATTTCTCTTTCATAGCAAATTTATATAAAATAAAGATAATGATAAAAATAAGTACCTACCTATGTTACATAAATAAGTGTTAAAAATATTAATTCAAGAAACTAAACATTGCTTATTTTCAATTCTGGAAGGGTTGTGTTGTGGCACTTCTTAATTGAGAATATTGGCTTTGTTTAGTCTGAATTTGTCACAATATACTAATAATTTATGTAAACACAAAGGTATAAGTAGGTAAGTACAAGAAATTAACAACCAGAAATAAAGAACTAGCAAAATGGTATCATCATGCATTTATTAACCAAGTTGTTATTGTCACAAGTTCACAACACATATTTTAAGACATTATTACGGTATACTTTGTACTGTTTATCTTTTAAAGGTTCTGTTGAATGATTTTCTCTGTAATTATCATCTTATAAACAATGTTCTTGTCTTGGAGTAGCCGTCCATTCCATCATGTCAATATTAAACTTATAAGGAACATTCGGTCTGCTTTTCTTTAAATCTTGATAAATATCTGCAACCTTGCTCTGATAATGAGCCTTACGGGTAGTATCATAAGAGGAAATGAAGAACATTAACCACAAACTTCTACAAAATTTTGCCATGACGGGGTCATTTGTTAAATTGTTCGCGTAATTAGCGCACACAAATCGAAGAGAATCCATTGACCCTCACAGATATGCCTTTTTCGTTATTTTTATTAATTTTGTGTTATTTACATAATTCAAAAAGTAAAGTTAAGGGTGGTATTCCACTTATCAAATATTTATCCAAGAAATTGGACGAGGACAACTTCGAATGGTTTCATTGGTAAATTCTTTGATCAAATGCATATTGGACTAAGATCTTTCATAAGTGGAATACTGTAGAAAGGCTTGTCATTTGCGTTTGGTTATTAATTGATACGTACATTATTTATTTTAGGAATACTTGTTTTTAATACTATGAAGAACTAAATTAATTGTTTTTATCGACTTTGACCGTTGTCATTTAAAATATAAATAATAAGAGTAAAAAATGCAGAGAAATAATATTATTTTGTTAAATATTGGTATTTATTTGAAATGATGCAACAAGACGCGACTATCATTCACTCGCGAAATCCAGATCCGGAAAAACAGTTAGCCGGTAGCTCCAATTGAAGCCCATATTATGGGTGGGCTTGAAATCAGAAATATGGATCTGAACTTCATATTTTTAGCCGGTAGACCCCCAGCTAAGAAATCTGGATATGGGTATGGGCTTCAACTGTCATTTGAATTCCTTATTCTGATAGATTTTTGCTGCTTTGTTCTGTTGAACGTTGCTAGCTAGTTATCGTTATACCAGACGTCACAAAACAAGGAACTGATAGCGGCTATTTTCTTTACGTTACGCGGTAGCCCCTCTGATCAGGGGGGCTACCGCGTAACTTTATGGATATGAACTTCATACGTTTTTGGGAACTTTAAGTCAATTTTATAAAGAAAATAGCCGCTATCAGTTCCTTGTTTTGTGTCGTCGGGTATTACGATAACTAGCTAGCAACGTTTAACAGCACAAAGCAGCAAAAATCTATCAGAATAAGGAATTCAAATGACGAACAAGTCTTGTTCGTTCAAAAGTGTCTGTTAGCGACGGCAACGTATTATTTTTAATCTATGGTCTTATTTGTAAATATATGTAGTCTGTGTCATGTGTGTTTATAGTGTCTAGAATATTTGTAATTCTAGTTAGTCTGTGTCCATTTTGAATATGGAACAAAAGTACCGTGCCCGCGTAAAGCGCGGCGGTTGGCGCCAAAATCTTTGAAAATTAGAGTTTAGAAGTGCCCGTTGGCGCGCTTTAGTCCGCGATCAACCTCCGGCGACGATCCACGTCGCTTTTTGTAAATAGTTTGTCTTTTCGGTTTTACTTCTGTGATTTTATATCTATGTGTTTGTGTTTTCTGTGTGCTTTTCTCAATATACTTTTTTCTTAAAAACGTTCGTGTGTATAATTTCGTGCGTACCTCGGTGTAGTCAGTAACAAAGTGGTACTTCGAGCCTGATATGATGATCCGAACACCGACCGAAAAGGTTCGCACGCGAAGTTCAACGCGCCGCGAACGTGAGGAATTGCAGCCAACCTCCGAGGAACTTACTCCTGGGCCATCAGTCTCGCATCCTGCACCTGTTCTGAGCAATGAGAAAAAGAGCCTGGAGAGACGGACGTCTACCAATAGCATCAGGTCCAGGAAGTCGTCATCATCTTCCTCCCAAGTGAGGCGAAAACGACTCGAAATGGAATTACAAGCTGCACAAGAGAAAGCAAAAATACGAATGGAGCTGATAGACAAACAATTAGAGCTGAATATTGCGGGTCTCGACGAAGAAAATGAATACAGTTCACAAGACGAAGAAGTTCCTACTAGCGATGTTCCTACAGTGTGCGTCAAGGAGTGGTTAGACGGGATCAAAAATGAGCCTGAGCTTGAGCATGTTGAGAGTCGCGCCTCGGCACCGTCGGTGCTGCCAAACGCGCCCGCACAGCGACGGGTAACGACGGCAGCCGACGAACCGCCACAGCCTCGCCCAGTACCAGCACGTACGCCATGGTACACTCTGATAGCGTCGCCGCAGCCCCATAGGGTGGCACCTACGGCGACACAACCACTGTCGGAGCAGCAGGTCTGGGACCCCGAGCTGAGAACAAGCAGCCCTCAGCAGCCACGTAGTGCACTGGTTGCACCGGAAGTTTTCCCGCCATCCGTACCGGCACGGCCATTGGAAAACTACGCCAGTACGTCGGAGGCTACGATTGAAATGCTAGCTAGCGCGCTTAAAAACGTCACATCTAACTCAGCCACTGGAGGTAATGCCAACTTACTGAGCCGCTTATGCACACCACGCGACTTACCTGAGTTTTCAGGTGAACCTTTGGAATGGCTTCAGTTCAAACAGGCGTACGACGAGTCGACGGAAGTATGTAACTTCAGCGATAAGGAAAACCTATGGCGATTACGAAAGTGCCTTAGGGGCGCCGCAAAAGAAGCAGTATCTGCTCTTCTTATAAGTGGGACCTCTCCCGTCAAGATAATAGCTTCCTTGGAGCTACGATTCGGTAACCCAGAATATTTATTATCAAGAATAATACAAGATGTTAAAAGGTTACCGCCCATGTCGAACGAATATCAGAAGGATATCGTTAGATTTTCATGCAAAATACAAAACTTTGTAGAAGCAGTACGAGCAGTCGGACGTGAAGAATATTTATATGGAATGAGTATTGTATCCAGTATACTGAGTAAGCTGCCGTCTGTACTACTAGCGAAATGGACCGATTATAGTTACCAATTGATCACTCAAAACAAGAATTCACGCCTCATTTTATTATCAACCTTTTTGAGTGAAGAAGCCATAAAGGTATCCACAACAGCCAACATATACTGGGGACATAATAACACTGAAGACCGAAGACCGAAGCCTCACTCTTACAATCAGACAGTGTTAGTACAGTCAGAGCGCAGCAGTACTAATGATAAGTGTAATTATTGCAAACATGCCGCTCATAAACTAACCGATTGTAAGAAGTTCAAACGAGCGTTACGAAAAGTAAGATGGCAATACGTGAAACGAAATGGAATATGTTTTAAGTGTCTCAACGCCCGCCACGACCGAGACACCTGCCCGGCACCCGTCTGCGACAAAGACGGTTGCAATCAAGCTCATCATAAACTTTTGCATTATACTGTACCTGCAAGTCGCGAGTGTAATAGTGCGATAGTGCGCGAGCCTAGTCTCGATAGTGCAAACAATGACCAAAGTGGTAGTGAAACGGTAACGCACATACACGCGAGTGAGTACAAAGTGTTACTAAAGGTCGTTCCTGTGCGCATACACGGACCAAACGGAGTGTTTACCGCGTCCGCCCTACTCGACGATGGGTCAACGGTATCACTGATAAGCAGTGACTTGGCTGCGCGCGCAGGCTTGCGCGGCCGCCCGCAGTCAATGCGAGTGAGCGGCGCGTGGACCGGGAACGAACTGGTATGCAACACTACGGTGATGAATGTGACTTTATCAGGTATGGACAGTAATTTAACTAATATTAGAATGCGCAGTGTTGATGAACTTAATTTACCACCTCACAAATGTTCAGCTATCGATTGCAATAAGTTTAGTCATTTGTTAGATATTAAGGATAAGTTTTGTTTGTCTGATTCTAAGCCGGAACTGTTAATAGGGCAGGATAATTATCATTTGTTATTACCTTTACATGTTAAGTTAGGAAAAACGAATGAGCCGTCTGCTACGCTAACTCCCTTAGGCTGGTGCATTCACGGCATTGTGCCCGTGCCCGTGCTACAGGGGGCGAAACACACTGCTTGCCTATCAACAGTCTGCTTAGCACACTCTAAGACAGATATAACAAACGGGGACGATACTAACCTGCTGCATGATATCCACGAGGAAGTAAAACGTTCATTTGCACTAGATTCTTTAGGCATTTCAGGAAAACCCAGACAGAACGCAAACGATACACGCGCCGTAACCCAGCTTCAACAAACAGCTGAGCTCATCGATGGTTGCTGGTATGTAGGGCTGCCATGGAAAGATACGCAGTGTAAAATGGAAAACAGTTATCCGGGCGCTCTAAAACGGTTCTTAAGTATTGAAAAGAAAATGTGTAAAGACCAAGGTTTTGCTGAAAGATATGCTGAGCGCATAAATCATTTAATAAAAAACGATTATGCTCGAGAGTTGAAAGATACTAAATTAGTGGATAAAACCTGGTACTTACCACATTTCGGTGTTGACAACCCTAACAAGAAAAAGTTGCGTCTCGTGTTTGATGGAGCTGCTAAAGTTGGTGGATTTTGTCTGAATGATTATTTGTTAACAGGGCCTGACCTCTTATCATCGCTTTATGGCATTATGCTGCGTTTCAGGCTTAATAGCATCGCGGTCACTGGTGATATTAAGGATATGTTCCTGAGGGTAAAAATCCGCGATGAAGATCAGCATGCATTTCGTTTCCTATGGAGAGACAACCCTAACGAGCCCATCAAAACTTATGTAATGACTTCACTTTTATTTGGTGCCAATTGTTCTCCCTTCATAGCTCAGTTTGTAAAAAACATTAATGCAGCACGGTACGAGTCATCACTCCCGGCCGCTGCGGATGCTATAAGAAATTCGCATTATATGGATGATTACATTCAAAGCTTTCCGGACGAAGCGACTGCGATTGATATGGTTAAAGACATATCTTACATACACGCTCAAGGTAATTTCGAAATAAGAAATTGGACAAGTAATAGTCTAGCGGTGTTAGATAGCATGCCAAAAGATAGCTTAGGTACAGCAGCAATAAGGTTCAAATTCGCTGGTGAAAATGAAGGCGAACGCACGCTAGGCTTAATATGGTATCCTAGTACAGATGAGTTAGGTTTCGATGTCTCTTTTAAACGGATTCCTGAAAATGTTCTTCTCGGTACAGAAAGACCTACGAAACGAATTATGCTACGTGTAATAATGTCCATCTTCGATATATTTGGGTTCTTATCACCGCTCACGATACAGGGTAAAATTATGTTACAAGATATTTGGCGTTTAAATCTGGGGTGGGATGAACATATTTCCGATAACATCTATAAGAAATGGTGTACTTGGCTTGATTTACTTAGAACAGTAAACAAGGTGCGTTTGGCTAGGTATTATTACAACGCAGCTGCGTTAACAGCCGGTAGAAAAGGGCAGGAATGCGGCCAGGACGATGACCCCGCCGTCACTACTAACTCCGCTAAGGTCATAACCCCCGTAGCTATCAAAAAATCCGCGACTACGACACGCGCTACGACAGACCGCTACGAACATGCTACGACAATTCCTGTTACTACGACGACGGGTGCTTGTTACGATATGGTTCAATTGCATGTTTTCTGCGACGCTTCTGCCAAAGCAATGTGTGCCGTAGCTTATTGGCGTTGGGTCGATAATGGCGGAATAAGGGTAGCACTTATTGGGAGTAAATGCCGTGTGATGCCTGTAAAGCCCTTGACGATGCCGCGAGCCGAGTTACAGGCTGCATTATTGGCCGCTAAGCTTATAGATTCAATCACAAAAGAACATAAGTTATCAGTCGATCGTCGCTTTCTATGGACAGACTCAACTACTGTGCTACATTGGCTTAGAAACAATACCAAAACGTATAAAGTGTTTGAAGCTAATCGATTAGGCGAAATAGATGATTTGACGCGCTTACAAGAGTGGAGGTACGTCCCAACTAAAATGAATATTGCCGACTTAGGCACGCGAGAGACTTTCGATCAAAACTTATTTCATAGTAATTGGTTTTCAGGTCCTAATTTTTTGTATGCCGCTGAAGAACACTGGCCAATTGACATCATTCAACCTGTCATGAGCGAAGTTGAGTCGGCAATTGTTGCAGTGACTACTCAGGAAGTTGTTCATACTGATATACCCGTACCTGACTCTAACCGTTTTTCTTCATGATTGAGGCTGCAGCGGGCTACAGCCGCTGTACTTAAAGCTGTAAATATCTTTAGGAAGCGCAGCGCGGCCGTGGACTGCAGTATGATGGAACAGGCAGAGCGTATGATAATCAGAGACGCTCAGGCAGCGTCCTTTGCCAACGAAATTGCTTTGATAAAAAAAGGTAAACCATTACTTCGCACAAGTAAATTACTTGCTTTGTCTCCGTTTCTTGACGATTATGGACTTCTCCGTGTTGGCGGTCGGGCAGATGCAGCGATAGACGTAGACCTGGAAACAAAAAAGACCTGTAATATTAGATGGGCGTCATCCGGTAGCACAACTTATTGTTCATAGTTACCACGTTAAGGCTGCCCACGGAAACCAAGAAACGGTGGTTAACGAAATAAAACAGAAGTACTGGATTCTACGTTTGAGACCTACCGTGAAATTTGTTGCATCGAAGTGTTTATTGTGTAGAATACGTAAGTCTATGCCTTGCGTGCCCAGAATGGGAGACTTACCCTCAGCTCGTGTATCCCATCATGAGAAACCCTTCTCACATTGTGGCCTCGACCTATTTGGACCTGTTGAGGTAGCAATGGGGAGGCGTAGAGAGAAAAGGTACGGTGTTCTCTTCACGTGTATGACTGTTCGCGCCGTTCATATAGAATTAGTCACTTCACTTTCCACAGATTCCCTTATCATGGCTATACGAAGGATGGCAGCTCGACGAGGTTGGCCGAAACATCTGTATTCTGACAACGGCACCAATATGAGGGGCGCTGACCGAGAGTTGCAGATATCGGTAAGTGAATTAGACAGAGTGGCGCTCGCGAGTGAAGGTTTAAACAATAATATGGAATGGCACTTTATTCCACCCGCTAGTCCGCACTGGGGGGGAGCTTGGGAAAGGCTTATTAGATCTGTAAAGACTTCGTTAAAAATCATATTGAATGAACGTGCTCCTAAGGAAGAGACTTTAGTTACTCTATTAGCTGAAGTGGAGAATATAGTGAATAGTCGGCTACTATCGTATGTTTCCGTTGAACCGGGTAGCGAAGAATCATTAACCCCTAATCACTTCCTGCAAGGAACAACATCGTGTTTACCAGTAGTCGGCACCTTTAACGAAAAAGACCTACTCTTAAGAAAACAATGGCGTAAGGCACAGAGACTTGCTGACATGTTCTGGAAACGTTGGGTAAAGGAAGTTCTACCTGACTTATTGCCGCGAAAGAGGTGGACACAGGAGCAGCCGCCCCTGCAGGTTGGTGATTGCGTTCTAATAGTAGATCCTAATTCTCCGCGGAATGTTTGGCCAAAGGGCGTGATTGAAGCCGTGTACCCTGGTAGCGATGAAAGAGTTAGACTGGTCGACATTAGAACAGCGGCAGGTGTGTTACGCCGGTCTGCCACACGTGTTGCACTTTTCCTTAGAAATGGTGAGTGCTGAACCAGCACTAGGGGGGAGAGTGTTAGCCATGTTAGCGACGGCAACGTATTATTTTTAATCTATGGTCTTATTTGTAAATATATGTAGTCTGTGTCATGTGTGTTTATAGTGTCTAGAATATTTGTAATTCTAGTTAGTCTGTGTCCATTTTGAATATGGAACAAAAGTACCGTGCCCGCGTAAAGCGCGGCGGTTGGCGCCAAAATCTTTGAAAATTAGAGTTTAGAAGTGCCCGTTGGCGCGCTTTAGTCCGCGATCAACCTCCGGCGACGATCCACGTCGCTTTTTGTAAATAGTTCGTCTTTTCGGTTTTACTTCTGTGATTTTATATCTATGTGTTTGTGTTTTCTGTGTGCTTTTCTCAATATACTTTTTTCTTAAAAACGTTCGTGTGTATAATTTCGTGCGTACCTCGGTGTAGTCAGTAACAGTGTCAATGTACGATGTATTGGGCATGGTCGCCGACCATGGTCGGCCATCCTGTAGTGGGGGCTATAAGCCCCCAGTACACGATGGCTGATCATGGTCGGCGACCATGACCAATACATCGTACATTGCCACTTTTGAAAGAACCTTTTTAAACTTGTTCGTTCAAAAGTGTCAATGTACGATGTATTGGTCATGGTCGCCGACCATGGTCGGCCAACCTGTACTGGGGGCTTTAGATTACTTTTGATCATTTCGTTATTTGCGAGCGCCATCTGTCGCCACTTTAAATCAACTTTTTTTTCTTTATAGCTGTCAGAAAATCCCCTATTTCCTCTCCCCGATATTGACGGAACGAAATTTAGAATTTCAGGAAATCTTCTATATATTGACGAAGCCGTCAATAATTTCATCAAACACACAATATTATTGTCAATAATAAATATTGCGCTAGCGGAGCCATGAACAAGAATAACCCCCGCCCGGCTCTTGCCCTTATTGTTGAGCAGGAATAATACATCTATATACATCTATGCATCTATGGTTCTGAGGTTCGCATAGTGATTATATGCTCTTTGGTTCTGAGGCCCGGCCCGCCATCACAGAATAACATGTAGCCGCCGCCATCTTGTTTTTTCAATTCTATTCTACTGAACGCGTTGGTGTGTGCTTGTGTAATTTTAATTTAGATTAGCTATTTTTGCAATCGGTAGACGGAATTCAAGTCGTTTTATTTTGTTTTGTAGTGTTTCATCGGAGTGTGCACAATGTCTGATCGTGAGGTACTATAATTACTCTATTTGATTGTAGTTAGTACAGAACGCCACTCGGCCAGCCGCGTGTTTTATTTCTTGCTAGATCTTTCGTTAAAGAAATCTTTATCTCGAACGTGTGGGGTTTACAGAGAAGCCGCTCGAGAACCCGCAACGGATCCCGAGAAGCTGTAGCTAAGCCCACTGCAATGTCTCGTGGGCATAGTAGAAGCCGGTCGCGGACGCCGCCCCCGCCAAAAACATCCAGCAGGAAATATAAAAGCCCGTAAGTCATTCAACAACCTTGGATCAAGCAGATTATTTGTATGCGTAAATCACAGTCAAACATTCGACCCTCATCATCATCATTTCGACAGTTTCTGTGACATGTTTTTTTTATAACCTTGTTTTCAAGGATATTCTGTATGTCGGTTGCGCAATTACAAACTCTAACAACTTCCTACTGACTTGTGTTGTTATACCCTGATATCAAATAGGTTATCAAATTGGTAAAAATATACAACTTATAAACAACACTGGGTTTTTCTCATTATTTTGCTTGATCAATAGGTAATGTTTATGTGGTATGGTTTTTACTGCAATTGTTAGCGTTGTGTAGCAACAGTTTTATCAATGCGACTGATTATTTCTGTTTATGTGGACCAGTATTTTCGATAAGAAATCTCTAAGGCTATAATGCAGAATGGTTCCAATCAATAAAATCACCATGGTTTCAGCAAGAGACTGAAATAACAATGCCTCACTCTATGAGTTAAACAAATTCCATTGACTTAATTTCCGATCTAAATCAAAACTTTTATTTACAATACACATTCATTTTATTTTGAGGATCCAAGCGTCGCTTGCTAAATGAATGTAGGTTTGTATCATAAAAATAAATATAAAAAAAAATAAATTCTAAGACAAGTAATAAAAGAGAAACTAAACTAGGGGAAATGAAATTTTCACTTTTCACAGCTCATTACATAGAAACTTCCTTATACTACAATACAAGCAGAATAAATAACAACGAAATAGTAAATTAGTAACGGTAGCTTACAATGTAGCATGTGATTTATAAGCCGTTTACCTCGAGGCAAACTTCTTGAACCAAACCATAGACAAAACAACCTGCGTAGTTGCAATATTTAGTACCAATTTTCTTCTGCGCAGATTTTATTGTCTATGATTTGGTTCAAAATAATTGGCCAGACGTGTACACTCACTGCTGATGTTGGGACGGCCTCCAGGTCCCGGTCGCGGTCGGGCACCCCACGGCGTGGATACCGCTCGCGGTACTCCCGCACGCGCTCCCGCTCTTACTCGCCCCGGGGCTCCTACCGTCGCTCGCACTCCCACCGTTGCTCGCACTCCCACAGCTCGATGTCCTCCAGACGGAGGCCTTGAGGCAAACTTATTGAACCATCATGGCGGGCAAGCCACCACAATCTCAACTGGTAAAACGGGTTTTAGCGAGTTGCGATTAGTCGCCGCCCCACCACGATGGTTCAAGAAGTTTGCCCCACACTGTAGCATGTTCTTTATAAAGGGCCCCATACACGGTACGATTGATCTGTATGATCCGTCGCTTCAGACCAATCGAAACGACGAATCAACAGTGTATGTCTAGATCGTTTGCGATCAATGTGGCGAACATGTGTGGCAAATTTGATACAATATCGTAACGATTCATCGCACCGTATATGGTGGTCTCTATAAGCGGTACACTCACTACTGATGTTGGGACGGCCTCCAGGTCCCGGTCGCGGTCGGGCACCCCGCGGCGTGGATACCGCTCTCGGTACTCCCGCACGCGCTCTCGCTCGTACTCGCCCCGGGGCTCATACCGTCGCTCGCACTCCCACAGCCCGATGTCCTCCAGAAGGAGGCATCTCGGTGACAGGGTGAGTTCCACCTATGTAAGTATGTTGGACTGCACTTGTACACTCGTGAGCAATTTTAGATCTTTATTTAAGTACTGAGCCAAATATCGATAATAATTGATATTGACCATGAAAATTTTTGTTTCAAGACCTTTGAAACTGTAATTTGTATAATTATTTAATAAACTTGCATGGTTGATGGCTTTTTAGTACTTCAGTTAAGATATATTTTTGCCTCATAAGTGTATAACAGTAGTTAATCTTTTTCTTTATTTTACTAGCTTTTAAATGCTTTTAAAAAATAAGAACAAAATTTCGAAATGTTCTGATTCTGAGCTAATGAGCAACTCATCCTGCTAATTTGATATTTTATTGCTGGTTACAGTTCTTTTCTTACCTAACTAATTATGTTTGGCAGCCTACATATACTGTTACAAAAAGATATAAAGTTAAATGATAATGCTAATAATGATTATAGGCTAAATCAACATGAGAAGTTCCTACATTTCCTCAATATAAAAATTGGAAAGATAATATTGAACTTCGATTGAAGTGAGTAGAAAATAATAATTATAAATGGTGGGACCAGTAACCACCAAATCATTTTAATGGCATGGATTGTTCTGTTTTAAATTGCTTTCTGTTGTTTTTTTTTCTTTAAGAATATGCTCTCTGATAAATTACATGAACATTGTCATCAGGAGAATCCTACCCCCTCAAGGTGTCTTGGTGTTTTTGGTTTGAGTCTCTACACCACAGAACAGCAGATAAACCACATTTTCTCTAAGTATGGGCCTGTTGACAAAACACAAGTCGTTATTGATGCAAAGGTGAGTTTTATTACTTGGGTTACTTTTCTAACTTCAAACTGTCCAGTGGCGAGAGAAAGGGTGTACCACCAACCACAACGCAACCACCAGCGACGACGCCGACGCTGCGAACTAGCGGCTGGCCACATCGCATACGACGTAACCACATCACAACTACTAGCGACAACGCAACTACATCAACATTTTGTCGCACAACCACAATGCAACTTTAAAAAGCTGCATCAACCTATTCACACATGACCACATTTTGTCACTGCAATGTCGTGTTTTTGCGTTTGTGTGGGCCGACACAAAAGGGCAAGCTCGAAATCTTAAATGCTATAACTTAGCATTAAAAATTGGTATCCATTAGAAGTCATAGAATAATAAAGTCATATTGATTGAAGAATCTTAATCAAAATATTAGATTGATATTACCTAAATATAGTTTAAAAATAATTATTGTATGCTCTTTATGCAGATCATGACAGGGTGTTTTCCATGTATATTATGAATGTTTGTATTAACAATCAAAAAGTATGTATGTTTAACTGTTGATTTGAGTACCTATCTATAAGGTAGCTAGCTCGATGATTAGTGTAATTGTAGGAAATGATTATTATTAAAGTCAACACATAAAGTTACTAATCCGTGATCCCTGACTGATTAATATGCTTTAATTCTTTACAATGACTTATGCCCTCAATATCCAGACGGGTCGTTCCCGAGGCTTCTGCTTCGTGTACTTCGAGAACCAAGAGGACGCCAAGGTGGCCAAGAACGAGTGCACCGGCATGGAGATTGATGGGCGCCGCATCCGCGTCGACTTCTCCATCACGCAGCGCGCGCACACGCCCACGCCCGGCATCTACATGGGCAAGCCCACGTAGTGAGTCCTTCCATTATTGTTTGTTTGCCTTGTCCTCCCATAAACCACCGGCATGGAGATTGATGGGCGCCGCCGCATCCGCGTAGACTTCGCGTTTTGAAATCTGGAATTTCGTACAAAAATGTCATTTTTAACTCGTACTTGTATTAACTCTCATAAGTCATAACTGTGGATGATACTATATTATATTATTAACCATATACCAATAGTGAAGAATTTAAGGTTTTAAAACTTCCCCAACTATAACAGTACTCAAATCTTATAATCTGATTTGTGTATTGATTGTTATAAGTCTAGTTGGTATATAATATTGAGCAGATTTAGAGTAAGCCAGCTTCAAGCCCAGCTGGTTTACTAAAGGCCTGTTTGAACATTCGTTATTTTACTTGAAAGATTTTTACTAGTAGGTAATAAGAAGCCCTACGTGGGTGGTATTAAATGATAAATGTAATATCGATATAAATCTTTACTGCGGCACCATGGCCGATATATTCTATATCTACTACAACACGCGCCCGCGGAATCGTCTGGACTAAAACAAACTACTCGCGTTATGACAACGCATTCTATATTTTTGAATACTGATTTAAACATAAATCAATCATAGACAATGCAAGGAGGTATCATATCTTAACAATATGATACCACATGCCGCCGCCGCAACAAAAAAAAACCTTTCTTACTAAAGAAATGTTTTTTTTCTATATGGATTACCCTAAAGCGAAGGCCCTGCCTACCTTGGAACGATATCACATCAATAAGACTGGTCCTCACTAACGGACAGCCAGGACAATGGTTGATATAATTATTAATTTCTTGAAATCAAAACAAACCAACCATTGCATTGGCTCGACATACCAAAACCAAGGGAAAAGGTCTGCCCAGCCTTAAACCTAACCTTAATACATCATATGTAGTTACAATCAAAGCTAACCCTAGCTCATTTAAGCATTAACTAAGTCGAAATTCCAAGATCAAACATGTCGGACAAGCACCAATAATATATTGACTACGAAATTACCCAAAAATAACCCTCATCTCAAAAGGTGCCCGACAACAAGCTTGGAACTTCATAAACCTGTGGTAACCTCAAGCAGACTGTCTACTAGGGGCCACCACAGTTTATGTAGCGTGGTGTCGACAACATTGCCAGTCAGGGTTAGAGGGATCCTGCAACAAACAGGATATGACCCTGGTCCTTATTGGACCATCAGGGTTTCCTCCCCCCTCACCAACAAATGTTGACGTCACCTCGTTCCTTAAGTGACATCGAAAAAACTTACAAACTAACTAAAACGGAAATAAAATGAAACACAGAAGTGTTACTTTTGTGGTCCAGATCATTAACGAAACGTGATGTCAATATCAACATAAGTTAAGGTCAGGATTCTCACACCTAATTAGATAATAGGTCATCCTCCTGCCCCATCCCATGAAGGTAAAGAGACACGACACGATGTCTACTAATTAGTAAAAATGCAAAAAAATAATTGTTTTATTAAATTAAACATTAAAAAAATAATTAAATAAGTACATCATAAATGGACCACAGGACACTTCGTGGGCTTCGGGTGCAGTATTTCCGTACATGAAAAAGAAACACATATTAATACAAATCACACAATTATACATTTCAACTATCTAACAATCACTATTATAAAACATCCTAAAATCCTATCCTATTTCTATCCCTATTATAAAATGAATCTATAAAAGAAAATTTATTTTTACATTTAATTTTATATGTTACAAATTTCAATCGTTTCTTATTTCGTAACGAACTAATATTACATAACGAACTTATATTGGATTTCGAAATCCTATTCATATTCGACTTTTCAAACTTTTTCGCGCCTTTCTTCATTTTACTGTCATTCCTATTTTTATTCATAAAAAAACTTTTTAAACTAGGAATGACATGCGAACTTTTTTCTGACATATTACTTTTTCGAAATTTACTTTGACATCCGTCATTCGAGACATCTATCACTTGTGACTGTTGTGACTCATTGTCATCAATGTCAATCGATGTCAACATAAAATTCATGTCAACATTAAATTCAAAATTAAATTTTTTGTAAATTATACAAAAATTTTCAAAATTCAAAATTATGCTATTCCTGCTAATAAAATCACAACCCAACACTATGTTTGGTACAATGTCCCTTACAACAACGAATCGCTGTGTAAACAACACGTTATCTATCAAGAAACATACATTAGTTTTCCCTACTATTGAAAGTTTTCCACCACTCACATTTCGTAGTTCAGCGTTCACCATGTCCACACTGAGACCTAGACTGTCTACTACCGTCTGTGATATTACCGACACACTCGCACCGGTGTCCACCAAGGCGTCTATTTTCTGACCACGACACTCAATAGATAAAAACGGCGTACGCTTACTTGTGTTGTGATTGTCCTGCACCAACGTCAGCTGCATACAATCCTCTTCTCTACTTACAATAATATTATTATTAGATTGTGGGGACGTCTCAGTCGTCCTCCAAGATGATGTCGTGATGGGCATCATCGGGGCTTGAGCTCTAAAATCATTCAATTCACTTGCATCATACAAATCATGGGGTTTTTCGTTTGGCGTGCGAGAGGCACATTGATTGGGAGTTGGCACATTCTCTAACTCCGGCACAAAATAAACACATTGATTAGATTTATCACCACTGCTAGAATCACACATATTAGGGGCACATTCCTCGAAGCACTCAAGGTTATACAACTGTCTCACTACTTTTTTTAAATGCGTTTTGTCGACGTAGATTTGCGACATCAATTTGCTGCGTGTGACAACGTCGGTTGTCCGCAGGAATTGTTGTATGAACAACTGTTCTGTAATTGCGTTCCCAGCACGAGCGGCTAATATCTCCAACGCATACAGATATTCCAACGAATTTTCGTTGAAATACTGCTTTCTCGTAAAAAATTCAGCAAGTGGGTCCGATACAAGACCAAACTCCCTGATAAACTCCTTCTTCATTTCGTCGTAGTCTTTCACCATATCGACGATCTTATCGTAGAAATAGCGGGCTGCGCCCGTGCAGAAAGCTCCGACGACGATTTTCTTGGCCTCGCCTTCGTAGCCTTGCAGAGCCGTCATTATTTCGTAGCTCCGAAAAAAAACTTCGACATCTCCGTGGATGCCGTCGAACAATAAGACCTCCATGGCCTTCCTAGCCTATCTTGGGAATCTGCAACACATAAACACCGTATAATTGCGTTCTACGTAATTCGTTCGCGCCTAACACCATAAGAAGCCCTACGTGGGTGGTATTAAATGATAAATGTAATATCGATATAAATCTTTACTGCGGCACCATGGCCGATATATTCTATATCTACTACAACACGCGCCCGCGGAATCGTCTGGACTAAAACAAACTACTCGCGTTATGACAACGCATTCTATATTTTTGAATACTGATTTAAACATAAATCAATCATAGACAATGCAAGGAGGTATCATATCTTAACAATATGATACCACAGTAACTATCTAACGAAACATACAAAATACTATCCTTATTGGTAAATATTGCTTATAATAATAATAGCCTTTATTCTGACTAAGATAATTTATAGCATGATTGTACATCAGCTCGTGTGTCTGTATGTCACTATAGTCTGTTTTTTTTAACAAACTCGCTCATTTCCCATATTGACAGAGTGAGATAGGCCATTCATTACCCATTGTTTGTAAAAAAAACAGACTATAGTTGACAAAGGTCTCCTTCATTTGCTGTCATTTCTCTCCATCCTTAGCTACTCTTGCCCATGTGCCATCTGCATGTGAGCAATGAGTCCTAATGTTATACCACTACACACATACATAAATTTTTCAACAAAGGCATACAACTAAAAAACTTTTTACTTTTTTTTCTTCAGCATGAGCAGCAGGGGTGACAACGGCTACGACCGGCGTCGAGGAGACCGAGAGTAAGTTATTTATTTATCAAGTACTAGCTTTCCGCCCGAGGCTTCGCCCGCGTGAACTATACGACGTTATCCCGCGGGAATGTAATATTTTTCCGGAATGAAAAGTAGCCTATTTTCCTCTACAGGCTACAAAGTATCTGTGTCCCAAATTTCAGCCAAATCCGTTCAGCCGTTTTGACGTGATTGAGTAACAAAGATTCAAACATCTAAACTTTCACATTTCTAATATTAGTAGGATAAATAACTTTTTAAATACAACTATTTTCATAAGATCTCAGAGCCGTTGTCCCGAGGCCGGCTTGTCAAAGAATATGTCAAAACCTGCAAATGCAAACCTTTCCTTTTTAACTTATTATCAATGACTTTAAATAACCATCGCTCTAAAAAGGTTTGCACACAATACAGAGTAAACATTTCCTACTATCTGCTCACAGAGTCAGACTACTAAACCTTCCTTACAGTACTGATATTCTATTATCACAGAAACAGCATTTAATTTTGCCTGCATTAAATGACTTAGCCCACTTATTATACCGCACCGCTCCAACCCTACCAATGTATGAGCAATTGAGCAGTCAAATATGGACTTAATGTCGTGCTCTGTAGGCGCACTTAGCTTGCGGCAGGCTCGCTTACCGCGCGCTGTCTGCTATTGTACATTGTAACTGTAAAGTGCATCTCCAGTGAACGATATTAAGTCCATATTTGGTTGCACATGCTTTAGTTGGGTCGGAGCGGTGCAGTATAAGTGGGCTTATGACCTTTAAGTGCTACACCTTTTTGGATAAAAAACCTCCACTAACAACATCGTCTCGGCCAACAATGACTACTATATTATCACAAGAACAGCATTTCCCCACATTCAGAATTACCGCTAACAACATTGTTTTGACGAACAGTGATAAAATACTATATTATCACAAAAATAGCATTTAAGTTTGCCCGCATTCAGTATTTCCGCTAACAATATTGTTTGGTCGAACAGTGACTACTATATTATCACAAAAACAGCCTTAGCCAACATTCAGTATTTCCACTAACAACATTGTCTCCTCACAGTGACTACTACTACCGCGGCGGCGGCGGCGGCGGCGGCGGGTACCGCGAGCGCGACTACTACCGCGACCGCTACCGGCACCGCTCGCCGTCCCCGCACTACCGCCGCAGTCGCCGCTACGAGCGAGAGCGCTCCTACTCCCCGCGTAAGTCTTACTACCACCCCGAGCGGTAGGCCGCTCCTAATAGCTAGAACAGCGAGTCGTACAACCGGACTGGTTTTAGAGTTGGACCACATCTGACAGCACGGAACAGCACTTTTCTAAGCTGCTATCCTTTTCCGTCGCACCGAACCGTCAATGACTAGAGCAAGAAAGACCTTTAGGCGCATTTGGTCCAATTCACATTATACGCGATAGGGCCAATTCGCAGTTGGTCCAATACGCGTTGGTCCAATTCGCGTGTGGTCTAATTCGCGGTTGGTCCAATTCACGATTGGTCCAATATAAAGTGTTTTTCCATAATTAAACAAAATAACACATTTATGTACGTACATATTGTACTGTATTTATTCATAATCATATTACACATGAACACATCTATGCACATATTGTACTGTATTTATTCATACTTATATACTATCATAACTTGTGTTTTAAGCTTCTACAAATAATTATTGGTTTTGAACTTTCTCAAAAAATCAACTATAAACAACAAGAATATAATATATTATATATTTATAGATATACAATTTTTACCTACCGGGCGGGACCTTAGACGCGTTGTAGAATCCGTTCTATAACCTGGGAAACATTATCCATTTTGGCCCAACCGCGAATTGGACCAACTGCGAATGGGACTAACTGCGAATTTAATATTTTTTTTGAACATTGGACCAATTGCGAAATGGGCCAAATGCGCCTAAAGGAAGAAAGAGAGCGGAAATGCTATAGCCTGGTGCGCAATCAACGAGGCGGTCGCACACCCGCGCTCTTTCTCGTTCTAGCAAATGACAATTCTGAGAGACGGAAAAGGATAGCAGTATAGAAAAGTAGTGTTCCGTGCTGCCAGATTTAGTCCAAACCTTAAACTACACATACATACATATATGGATTGCAATATTATTCTTGCAAACTTATTTTGTAATAAAATTACCAATAATACACTTAAAACTAAGTCTCTAACTTTTGTTTTGATGAACTAAAAGATTAAATTGAGAACCAATCGCAGCTACAACTAATGTAGCCGTGGTTTAAATAAATGGTACAAAATTAAATTAAAGGCCTACTTTTTATCACTAAAGATGTTCCAATTTTGCTTTATCTTATGATTTAGTGAATACATCTCTCCTCGCTGTTCTAGCTTCTAGATATGGACTTAATCTAGTCTTGTGTTTCACACAAATTACTACTTTACATCCATATTGAATTTAGCTAGGAATATTGATAAGTCACGTCCATATTGTTTTGAAGATTAAGTTCATATCATTATACAAATAATGAATGTTTATGCTTGTCATGTGTTAGTCATGGTATATAGTGTACCAATTTTATCTATTTTTTATAATTATATTCCCTATCGGCAGAATAGGGTATTTGACTGTTTTTTTTTATTGACTTAAAATGTTTATTGAAATATTAGCAACACAACATAGGTATTTATTTTCAAATATCTTGCATATTTTCAGCAATATAGGACATCAAACTTTCTAATAAGACAAGGAGAGCGCTACCAGCCAGTGACGTCACATGCTGGTAGCGCCATACTCTCGCCATAGAAAATTTCGTTTTAGAAAGAGATAGCGAGGGCCACAATTAATAAGCTCATAATTCGCTTGTTATTACAGATTGAATTTCTTCTTTCGCACATTTTTTCAATAATGTTATATTTCTGAATGTCAAAATTAAATAGGTATCTACATTTCAACAACAGTCAAATACCCTATTGGTGTCCCTATCGGCAAATATTGTATTTCATACAATTCAAACTCATTTTACTAAAATGTTACGTATCGCCGATTTCGGAATATATTTATATCATTTATTAGTTTCATCATTTCATTAATCTGTAAACATAAATTTGACATAAATTCGATTATTGTAAATGTAAATTTTTAGTTCTATATTGCTAGTTTATTTTATGTTTAAAAAGCAAATATTGTCAACTTAGTAGCATTCATTGTGTGAAAATTGGTCCTTTACATTCACAATTTATAGTGATCCACCAAAAGCCAAAGAAATCAACTTGTGTAATTCAGCATTGGTTTGTTCATTGTTTATCAATTCACTGATTCTACATACCTAGTTAGTATTTTTTATTTTAAGATTCATGTCATTGTTGAAACCCATTCGCATTTCTCTACCCATTTATGAGACCTCTCAATTACAAGGACCATTAAATGGAAATAGAAAAATAAGCTGAACAATAAGTTGGTAGAGAATGTCTGCACACAACCTACTATTGATGTCCATAACACCTTGGTTACTCCCCTGTTTGACTTTGCAGGTCGTTATTAGTAAGTCCGTCACGCTGTCGTCAACTTCAGACATAGCATAGCTTTTGACACACTACACCTTCCAACCCATGTCTCCACTGGCCTTATGCATTTATACTGTACCTGGTTAGGCCGGATTAGTTATAAACGTTTGATGTATTATAACGCGGATTTGTAAGCATCGGTGGTTGCCGCTGCCTGTCACCGAGGAATCGTTTTTGTTAACGATACGTGATACAAAGGTTTATAGTCTGTAAGTTAGTCTGTAATAGCCCTCTGGGGCATAGTTGCCTCTAGGATGTAATATTAGATCTAATAAAGGTTTAACACTAAGTCTAACATTGATTTTGTTTGTTTTGAAAAGGTATTGAAACAAGAAGTAAAGGATGAAGTTCCTTGAAACTAACTGTGTTGAAGTTTTGAAAATGTTTGATTGAAAAGTCCTTTCGAAATGGCGATTGCCGAAAACCTCGTCCGGCCGGTGGGCGCCGGTAAGAACATGTTTAGAAGCGAAGGGTTCGAACGTAGCCGACTCTGTCGAAGCGAAAAGAATATGATCGGGTCACGGTTTAGGCGGACGAAGCCCCCGCTCAAGACGGACAAGAGAAGAGTCGCGCGCACACAGATCATATTCTTTATCTTCCGACTATGAAACTAAACACATTCAACAGTATTTTATTTTAATCACTTTAACGACGTGATTCTTTGCATTTTTCGATTTCATAGCGATATGTATGTATATGTATCAGATATAATATTATTATAGATTCTGATGACACCATTATTCACATTCTATTTTATTAGTGTAGTACTGTGTTGTGAGCGACTTTAATAAACTATAGTTTTGTAATACCATCATGGTTCTTCTTCATTCATCCTATCCACTATCCGTTTATCCTATTTTCCTTGAATGGTCGAGTGACCATATTTTATTTCAAGTATTAGTTTACATAGTTTTGTAATTGTATAAGTAATGGGTATATTTATACTAATTAGATTGCCGTATGTAACAATAGCTCATAGTATAATTGGGTAATTCATTATCATCTATTAAGACAAAAACAACACATTTTGAATTGTCAGGTTTTATTAAAATTCTTAACAATGCTTATGTATATTTATTATAAATAGATACCACATACATTCGTATTGGCACTTGTCCCAATATGGCAACTCGGCACAGACAATAATAACAAAATATAAATAATTGCATTACATTATCAAAAATCCAGAGTATAAATAAAATTAGTAGCTGCAAAATATTTTCATTGGACGCACTTTGGATGAGAAGTTATTTTTACATTAAAAATAATATTTATTAATATTTGGCAACTTGGTTTCCATTACATAAGCGCAGGTTTGCATATAACTAGGGGGAATATTTCCCAGTAATATTAACAAAAATAACAATGGAATGCATAATAATACTGTGTAAAAAATGCAAATGACAATAAATTATCTGAGGAATCTAGTAGCTGATGAAATAACGAAGGATCACAATTCATTTTTACCTACACTACTGACACATTGGTTATTACTAACACTAAGACCCATAGGGCTCCTTTTACGGGACGGGGCTGCTTCTACAGTATTGAGCTGCGTAAATATGCGGGCGGAAGAGTCATCTATGTACTGAAGCAAGACTACCTTCAAATAATCTAAGAGAAAAAATACTTGCTATGCTTCGAAAGTCTAGTAATACACAGGTTTCCTTACAAGCTAATGGCAAGAATACGATGAGCTATGCTTTCGCTGCGGAAATGTTGGTTATGGCCCGATCAGACGGGAAAATGAGTAAAAGTATATTTTTCTCTAATACATAAATATAATAATAAATCCGTCAGTATTTCAGATATGTCATTGTTTGTAGATTGCGGCAAATAGTAATGTGGCGTGTAACTATAACTTCATAATTAGGTATCTAATACATTAGTCATAATTGGGTACACTGGATGCGTAGTAGAAGTATTACTAATAGTGATTTGTGATGATTTTGTTGTGATTGCCAACATTCTAAGACTGTCCAAGATTAATCATTCTGCAGACACATGCCATACCATATCACGGTCCAAACTGTAATCCATCATAATTATTATTCATTTGCTCAAACCCCACTATTAGTAATAACTACTACTCTCTGCTGGAAGAATAACTACTAGAAATTAAGTAGCACTAAGATTTAATCCGACATCCCCAAAGTAGACTGGCTAAATATAATTTTGGAACAGCCCACATTCTTATTTAGTGTACAGTTAGCGTCAAATTGATATAAGCGTCTAGAGTAGTCGAAAAGATCTGAAAAACATAAAACCAATTTGATCTAGGCAGTTCGAATCATCATATTGTTGTAGGCACTCATTGTTTCATATTCATATGAAATCATCGCGCTTACAACAATATGATGATTCGAACTGCTTAGATCAAATTGCGTTTGTTTTTCAGATCTTTTTGACTACTCTAGACGCTTATATCAATTTGACGCTGACTGTACAAGGTATCTTTCTTTGTTAAGTTTGCAAAAGATCACCATTACGACCTTTATAATTTTAGAAAAATATCATAATTGACTATAGAGTAACACTGACTAGATGTATTGAGGAGTGCAACCGTTTATTAGGGTAATGTTGAGCTAGACACTATAGGGATTTCTCACAAACTCGAATAAATAGTTTGGATAAATTATATTAAAAATAAATTATTGAATACCATGAACGAAGCATTTCAATTCATCTATTAGCAAATAAACAATATTTACTTCATAAGATTTTATAGTTACTATTAATAATCTTTATCTATACACCACTACTTCTGAAGAACTGCTTCAAATAGGATTTATAATAACAACTCTTTGTTTACTTATATAATGTTACGTTAGTCAGTTTAAATGATTGCTATAAATGGAACAAAATTTCCATTGAAACGATGAGGAGAGCAGGAAGCTGTGTTTCATTCCATCAAGCAGTGTAAGATGCGTTTCTCTCCCTCGATGGTAACCAAGCTTTACTTTGTGAGGTATAAAGTTCCTCTAAATATTCTCTTTTTTTAGCGAGAACATGAAATAGAGTACTCGCCACAATGAACCATTCTTAACGCTGCCCGATATTCCTTTGATTGGTTAGGTAATCATGACTGTCTAGATCTAGAGTGCTCGTCAGATAAGTCTGCGCGCGGTAAAAATCGAATACTAATCTTTTCTATAACATAAGAACAAAAAAATGCACTGTAACAAGCGCCAAAAACGCGCCAGTCACGCGCAGAGTTATCTGACACACCTCTTATGTTTATTTTCCCGCCGGTATAGCACGCATATAATCTGGATCTAAAATTATGACATGGAAATAAGTTTTATTTTTCGACCTGCCACGACGATCAGCGCCCTCTGACACACGCGATGGTTGTTAGGATCGATTCTTATGTTTTAAACTGGCGAATACAATAGACAACATTGTGTTTGGCTAATTCAACTACATTTTTAGCGGCCAAGTATCGTGAGCCGATACACCCGTAGTTAGTTGCTTATAGTGTGGAGTTAGCTCGTTATGGTGGCCATAAACCATCCTATCGTCCAATCGGCATGACGCTGCAGGCTTGATCCAATCTGCAGTTCGTCAATCCATACTATCCATACTAATATTATAATTGTGAAAGTGTGTTTGTTTGTTTGTTTATTTGTTTGTTTGTTTGTTTGTTTGTCCTTCTTTCACGCCAAAACGGAGCAACGGATTGACGTGATAGTTGGTATGGGGATAGTTTGGGTGCTGGAGAGTAACATAGGCTACTTAGTATTCCGGAAAATTGAGTAAAAATTGTTATTTTCTATGAAAAATCGTTTAACTGTCGTACCTTCGATACAAAACTGTCATTTCTTCCATTGCCGTTTCCAAAGAGTATCACTGACGTCTGCGCGGTCAAAATCGAATACTAATCTTTTCTTTAAGCTTAGAATAAAAAAATGTACTGTAACTAGCGCCAAAAATGCCCCAGTCGCGCAAAGTTATCTGACACTCACTCTACTTCACAGAGTAATTTTTTATATGTAGGAAATAGAGACCAAGCTCGGGCCCCTTTATTGGTAGTGTGTAACTAGCGCTATCTGTTGTCTGGTGTAGGCAACTTCTGGTGTATAAACACACACACAAGATGTTGGTGACCGGGTACACTATTATATGGCAAAACAACGTTTGCCGGGTCAGCTTGTAATATTATAAATGTGAAAGTGTGTTTGTTTGTTTGTCCGTCTTTCACGTCAAAACGGAGCAACGAATCGACTCGATTTTTGGTATGGGGATAGTTTGGGAGCTGGAGAGTAATATAGGCTACTTTTATTCCAGAAAATTATAAAATAAAAATTATTATTTTGTATAGAAAATCGATAAACTGTCGTACTATACAAAACTGTCATTTCTTCCATAGCCGCTTCCAAAGAAGTATGTCAAAGAGTATTGTAATCACTGACGTTTTAGCCGCTATGGATTACCTACTTTTTAATAAGTGACATTTGTTGCAGGCAGTGTATAAAACTTCTTCGCGATCATTTATTTTCATCTGTCTATCTATAATAGATGTTGGTGATACGAAGTTTACCGGGTCCACTATAATAATTAATATGGCAAAACAACGTTTGCCGGGTCAGCTAGTATACCATAATTGATAACTGGTGGCCTACCACAAGCTCTAATAGCAGTTATTTTTAAGTTGAGAGAGTGAGACGCCGCTATACGGCGTATAAAGCGGCGTCTCACTCTCTCAACTTAAAAATAACTGCTATTAGAGCTTGTGGTAGGCCACCAGTTATCAATAAATAATAGTACACTAATACAGAAACTTCACTCCGCTAAACCATTTAAATAAATAGCAACTCTAATTACAACGCAATAAAGTAGAATTCAGTTTGTACGGCTCTAATTACGAACGGCTAGACGTAGCATCTCTTTCTGTCGCATATATTGTAGCTCTGTTGCGGATCTAATTTCTATGGATTTGCACCGCCAACGGTGCGGGCGAGAGTAGAGCGCAAGTGACAGACGCCTGACGATAGGAAGGATGGTGTATGGCCAGCATTATTCAGCGGCCAAGTATCGTAAGCCTATACATCCATAGTTGCTTAAAGTGTGGAGAGGTCTATAATGGTTCTGGTGAGCTGGTGTACTAGCCTAGAGCAGCGGCGTGGCGTGGTCGCGCAGCATGCCGCCGCGCGGGTGCCTCCTGGTAGTAAACTTGGGCGCGATTCTTATGTTATCTGAGTCATCCGAAAAGGCTAATGCAATAGAAAACATTGTGTTGGCTAATGGTGGCCATACACCATCCTGCTTATCGTCCAATCAGTATGAATCTGAAGATTTGATCCAATCTGCAGTTCGTCCATATTACACACCATAATAAACCATAAATAACTGTCATGCCAATTCACGCCCACCTGCGGTGTGTTCCACTTGATGCGATAGGAAGGATGGTATATGACCAGCATTATTAAGTTTCATATTCAGCGGCCAAGTATCGTGGGCCGGTACACCCATAGTTGCTTATAGTGTGGAGAGATCTTTAATGGTTCCGGCAAGTGGAGTAGCCTAGAGCAGCAGCGTGGCGTGGTCGCGCAGTGGCGCGGCGGCCAACGCATCGGAGGGCGGCGGTACGCCCGCGCCGCGCGCGCCCGCCTCCTGGTAGTACACTTGGGCGCCGCGCGTCCACCACTACGCTCCACCAATACCACCAATTTCTACTAGTAAAATTCATCTTAAGCGACCACAAAATGTCACTGACAACCATATGACAAGTGTTTGTGTTTTCATTTTGCTATATTTTTTAAGTTTCTCTGTGATTTTGAAACAATTAAAGAATATTAATTTATTGGCAATACAGATTTCGAATGCTACAAAAATGCATAAAAACGGGAGTAATAGAATTCGATTTCGTAGACGACTGGTTGATGTATTACGTTTTCAATAATTATCATTTCGAGCGCTACGGAAGTACACCTGCCTGTTAAGAATGACCATCATTATATCTCGCGATATGATATAGCACGTCATGCCGTCTTGCTTACACCTTAGCCTAGAGCAGCAGCGTGGCGTGGTCGCGCAGCAGGCGGCGCCGCGCGCGCCCGCCTCCTGGTAGTACACTTGGGCGCGATTGGCTGGCTAATATTAGGAGTTAAAGTATCAAATTGCCGTTTTGTATGGAGATTTTTGTAATTTTTGTTTTTTCCATACTAACGTTTTTGTAATTTATTCAACGACTAATATTATGTAACTTTACAAAATTTTACACACGTATTTATGGACATTTTAACTATTAAATGACACATTCGTTAAGAGAAAATAAAATATTTTCACTAAGTTACAACTAATGAAGTATGAAATTCTGGAAACAAAAATAGTCGTAACTTTCGGGATAAGTTTTTTCTATGTAAATAATCAAATATCGTGGTTATTAAATTATCAAAAGTTGCTCGATACGGTCTTAATGTAACGCAATATTAAAGAAATTATATATTTCTAATATCTTAAAAGTTGTTAAGTTATATGTACAAAAGAAAAAAACGGCAATTTCATTCTTTAACCCCTATTACAATAGAAAACGTGTTGGCTAATTCAGCTTCATGTTCAGCGGCCAAGTATCGTGACGTGAGCCGATACACCCATATTTGCTTATAGTGTGGAGTAATGTCGTTACAGGGACCGCACAGTGCGGACGAGAGTAGCGCGCAAGTACATCAAGTGACAGACGCCTGACGATAGGAAGGATGGTGTATGGCCAGCATTCTTCAGCTTCCAAGTATCGTGAGCCAATACACCTATAGTTGCCTAGTGTGGAGTAATGTCGTTACTGGTTCCGGCGAGTACCCTAGAGCAGCAGCGGCGGCACGCCCGAGCCCGCCTCCTGCTAGTCCAATATAAAACGTTGTGTTGGCTAAATCGGCTTCATGTTCAGCGGCCAAGTATCGTGAGCCGATACACCCATAGTTGCCTAGTGTAGGTAGAGTAATGTCGTTACTGGTTCCGGCGAGTGGAGTACCCTAGAGCAGCAGCGTGGCGTGGTCGCGCAGCAGGCGGCGGCGGGCGCGCAGCGGCGCGGCGGCCAACGCGTCCGAGGGCGGCGGGACGCCCGCGCCGCGCGCGCCCGCCTCCTGGTAGTACACTTGGGCGCCGCCGCAACGCGCGCCCACCACTACGCTCTCGTCGCTCCTGGCAAACATATGGCTAATTGAAACTAGTCTGCGTTCGTGCAAAATCGAACAGGCGCGGATCCAGGATCCAGGATCAAATTTGGTGTCGAGGGAGGGCAAAACTGCCCCCATTCCAACGTCCCTTTAGGCGCATTTGGCCCAATTCGCAATTGGTCCAATGTTCAAAAAAAATTCCAATTCGCACTTGGTCCAATTCGCAGTTAGTCCAATTCGCAATTGGTCAAATTCTCAGTTTGTCCAATTCGCAGTTTGTCCAATTCGCAGTTCGACCAATTCGCGGTTAGGCCAAGATTGATAATGTTTCCCAAGTTATAGAACGGAATCTATAACGTGGCTAAGGTCCCGCCCGGTAGGTAAAAAGTACAAATACAAATACAAATACAAATAGTTTATTTTTTTTCTCCATCACAAACCAGTACAATTAAAAGAGTAGGTACAGCTTATATAATACAAATAAACGTAGTTTGTGAGAGGCTGGGAGCCTAAAATAGATTTTCTAGAAAATCCGTTCCATAGGCCACCAGGTCTCCCCTTCGGCGAAGATCAACTTATATAGGTAACATCCAGAAGATAACTGGTATTTTATAATAATCGAGATGATAATCAATACAGGCACAAAAGCAAGTAACAAGCAGCTTACAAAGGTAAAAAAACAATGTAGGTACGTTGTGCATAAAACTGTATAACAGTAAGACGATAAAAATATAATATTGATTTACTTTTATACTTAACTATATATTTATATATTTATTACATACAGGATAATTTTTTTATCAGTGCACAAATTTTGAGGATCGACTCAGAATCGGTAAGTGAACAACTTTCTCCTAGAAACATAGGTCGAAATATGACAAAAAATTTTTGACCTTTCATACAAATCGGACTGATCACGTGATCAAATTAGTATGGGAAGTCCAAAAATTTTTGTCGTATTTCGACCCATGTTTCTAGGAGAAAGTTGTTCACTTATCGATTCTGAGTCGATCCTAAAAATTTGTGCACTGATAAAAAAATTATCCTGTATAAATACATTCATAATACATTCACAAATATCCAAAAACCAAAGAACAAAACAACTTTGAAAAAAATTAAATATAATAAAATAAAAATAAAAAACCCAATACTTGCGTAAAAGTTATTGAACTAATTATAATAAACCCAATACTTAGATGAAACGATACATTAAGCATTAGTAAAAATATATAAGTTTTTCGGTTTCGTAGTAATCTAGTTCTCCTAACCAATTTACCAGACTAATTTTACATTTATGTTTAGGGAGTGCGTAAATGGATAACCAGGCATTAATTTTATTATAAATAAATCCACCTAGGTAATAGTAATGGTGTTGAGCGGAACTCGTACTGCAGGTAGGGACAGTGCAAACTTTACCTTTTCGTCTTTTATTATTATTTAGATGAGGATCGTATGGAAGTTCCGAGTGTTTTTTCATTAAGATCCTAAGTATATACAGCTTCCGAACTGTCATTATATTCCAGATTGCGTAAAGGTCCTTTGTCGGGTGCTGGTAAGGAAGGAATGCTGCCACTTTGAGTATAGCACGTTGAGCCCTCTCCGCTTCAATAATGTGGGTTTTAGCTGCTCCACCCCAAGAAGTGATGCAGTAATCGATAATTGACTGGCAAAGGGCAAAATAAAAAGATTTAATGACTTTCCGGTCAGCAATGTGTCTGAGGGATTTAAATATAAAAATAAGTTTTCTGAGTCTAGTTACAAGAGAATCAACGTGATATTTAAAACTCAAAGTGCAGTCAACAAATATTCCCAGGTATCGTATTACTTCGGCTCTGTCAAGTTTAGGGCAAGTGCACGGTGAATCCCCCTGTGCTACACAAAAGTGGGCGGTGATTGAGCCTAATGTTGGTAGATTATTCATTTTGAGCGCAAAGGTCATGTATTTTGTCTTGGTAACATTTAGTGTCAGACCGTTACCCTGCAGCCAATTACATACCTTGTTAAACCCAGTTTGGGAAAGAGCAAATACTTCCTCCCAGGAATCCCCAGTGAACAGCAGGGCTGTGTCATCAGCGAAAGTAATTGCTTTTCCTTGGGTTAGAGGTAAGTCACAGAGTCCATTAATGTAAATGAGAAATAAAGTCGGCCCAAGTATACTTCCCTGTGGGACGCCGAAAGTTATTGGTAGTTCGTCACTGACATAGGGGCCTAGCTTAACACTCTGAAAACGATTCGTAAGATAGTCTTTGAATAGCTGCAGGGGAACATAGTGTAGGAAATGAAGCTAGTTGACCCCCACAGTAATTCGTCAGTCAGAAAAAACTTTACAATGTGATAAAGTATCAATAAATTAAAAGTATTGTATAAAATTCCAAAGAATAATAATAATAGAAGTTAGGTTTTTTTAATGAAAGTCATATTTCATAGATATCTTTTTGAGGAAAAATGCTCCGTTGAAACTTTCTTCACCATACATATTCATGTAACGTATTAAAATGATTTATGAAACATCCAAAAAAATATCCCAGCAGAAACACTAAATTTTACTAAAATATGTGTTTTTGGTGTGACTCGAACCGTAAAATTTCTCCGTCGAACTTTTTTACGGAAATGCTATTTTATTGAAGTTTTATAACCACAAAATGAAAATCTAAAAAATAAACCATGTAATTAAACTATTTTAAAAATTGCCGTTTTACTCGCAGTGGAAAATTTCTCTATCTGTTTTATTTATTGATTTAAGTACACAGTTCACTTTATTTTCAACTACAACAATATCCAAAAAAAAAACCAAAACCTAAAAGCATTTTACATAGAAAAACTTAATTCAGCAATCGGGAGCTGTGAGTACGAAGCGAGGCGTAGGAGCGGGGCGCGGGAGCCGTACAGGACGGGTTCCCCGCCGCCCCGCCACCGCGCCGCCGCGCCGCCGCGCCGCCGCCGTCCGCTCGCGCGATCTATTCTATTTTCACGTATCAATCGTCGAGGCAAAATAATTATGTTGACATTGTCTTTACCAAATAGTTGTATAAATGGTAGACCGAGAGGCGACCGTCGGTAATTCTACCTACTATAGAGTACCACAATGACATACTCATTGTTAGAAGGCAAAAAGTTACGTTAAAAAAGTTAAAACCCCCGGAGTGTTCTCTACCCACGCGGACGGAGGCTGCGGGGACGGTTTGTCACTCAATCCGCGCCTTCCGCCCCGTGTCAGCGTCCATGGGAGTTGTTGGTGCTGGTTAGGTTGGCGGCTAGGCAAGCCGCAACCTGGCCCTCTTAGTATATTCATGAATAAAGTGCGGCTAAAATGATGAGAAAATATGTCATCAGGTACCAGCATGATACGCTGTTCATACGATCTTCACGCGCCGTCTTGGCCACTTTGTCAGTTCGAGCGATTTTAGCGGCGGCTTGCGGGGTGGTTTTCATGTCATGGGGTACCAGACCAGTATCAAACTAACGTCTTACTGTAACTTAGGCCAACCTACTACAAAAAATACTGGTCTGCTGACCCGCAGCCTGGCCGTCTTTTGTGCCCGAGCAATTTTATGTTTGTATTGTTACTTACATCAATAATATGAATGTACAGGGTAACAAGGAAATTCGACCTTAATATTAAACGACACCACTATTTAGGTTATTAATAATGTACTATATCCAAAAGTTAACCATTTCAGAAATATTTACCTTTTAATTTTTTTATCGAAACACTACACTACCTTTTGAGTTTTGCTCTTATTTAATTTATTTTTATTTCTTTTTCGCTCCGTTAATGCTGGTACCTGATGATATATTTTCTCATCATTTTAGCCGCACTTTTTTCATGACTGTACTAAGAGGGCCAGGTTGCGACTAGACATCCTAGTCATTAGACTTATTAATAAAAGCTGTTATCGCAGTTCAACTGTTTAACCTGATGTGCTGTCGAGTGTACCTACATGTTTTGGTGTTTTTGTTTAATCCTGCCCGACTTCAAAGTACTTACGTTATTTGGTGTGAATACAGTACCTATTAGAGCCATTATTTCTAACTTTTTCGTGGCATTATTTTAAATAGCTATGTTAGTAGGATGTACACATAAACCGCATCAATCAAAAATACTTGCCTGTTGAAAAAAGCATCAAAAATGGTTCAGAAAACATGACATAATCGCGGAAAAACATACATACAAACAGATCAAACTGAAAACCTATTTTTTTAAGTCGGTTATAATACCAAAACCTTCTCCTAAATGTAAAGAAATAATTTTATGTAAACCGCATCTCAACTCAAAGACAAACATTCATACATACATACGGGTCAAATTGAGCACCTCCTTTTTCAAAGTAAGTTAAAATGCCAAAACCTTATAAATGTAATAAATACTTTTCTGAAAACCGCATCTCAAGGACAAACATACGGGTCAAACCGAGAACCTCCTTTTTTGAAGTCGATTTTAGTACCAAAACCTTTTCCTAAATGAAACAAATACTTTTCTGAAAACCGCATCTCAAAGTCAAACATACATACATACGGGTCAAACTGAGCACCTCCTTTTTTGAAGTCGGTTTAAATTCCAAAATATTTTCCTAACTGTAACAAATACTTTTCTGAAAACCGCATCTCAAAGTCAAACATACATACATACGGGTCAAACTGAGAACCTCTTTTTTGAAGTCGGCTAAAATTCGAAAATATTCTCCTACATGTAACAAATACTTTTCTGAAAACCGCATCTCAAAGTCAAACATACATACATACGGGTCAAACTGAACACCTCCTTTTTTGAAGTCGGTTAAAATGCCAAAACCTTCTAAATGTAACAAATAGTTTTCTGAAAACCGCATCTCGGAGACAAACATACTGTAGTATAGCCGTATTTAGACTTGCACCGTAACTTACTGTTACGCTCTGCAACATGACGTATGTCGCTGATGACCTACTAATTAGTATAGTTAAATATAATGTATTTTAATTATATCGGGCTCTTGTATTGTAACCTTTGACAATACAACATGTTACTACAAACATCTGGTTTTACTTGATACGCACCCAACTTCCATCTACTTCAACATATTTCATGGCGACCCTGCATTCAACGAATTTGGACTTTTGAAGAAAGAAGAAACCTTTATTTAAGAAGAATGAAGACCATTAAAGAAGAAACGCAATTTCGACGAAAATATAATTTTTAAGAAGATTAGAAGAATAAATATCATTTTTTGTAGAAGAAATTATTATCATAGAAGATTCCTGAAACAATATAGAAGATTCCCGAAACATTATAGAAGAATATGAAGAAAGAAGAAAGAAGCGTACGGGTTTGATGGTGTCCAGGGTATAGCCCGGCCCAGTTGGAGCGGAGTCCAGGGATTATCCCGGCCCACGGAGTCCAGGGTATAGCCCGGCCCACTCGTCGAGCAGCCTGCTGCCTGCCGCGACACGTGCTGCTGCCAGTGCCCTACATCCAGCTGCCTACGTGCCTCGCGCTGCCGACATGTCGTCGCTCCCGGCTTGCCACATCGCTGCGATGCGTTATTGCGTCACTCTTCGATTTATTCACGGTATTTTATTTTATTTGGTAAGCTATTTTTTAATAAAAAATTATGTACCTAGTTGATTTAAAATTAATTATTGCGCTATTTTATTTTAAAATAAGTATTTAAAGTCATAAATTAATAGTATGTTTCAAGTGAGTATAGGTATTGTGTCTCAATTGAATAAGCAATGAAAGTTAATTTTATTAGATTCTTTATTAATTCAGTACTACGGGAATAAGTTATTTAACAGTTTAGTAATCAATGAGCCGTACAAGTATGATATAAGTACTGAGTAATTTTTTTAAGTTGATAACGAGTTAAATAAATAACCAGTAAAATGGCTAAATCAAGTTTCGATATAAAAACGGCAACTGCCTTGTTACCCAACATGACGGGACAAGAGGATGTCACGAAACAATTAATAGACGGAATTAATATGTATAGTTCAATAATTAATGAGGAATCAAAACCATTACTCATAGATTTTGTTCTTAAAACTAGGCTGTCATCTAGCGCCAAGTTAAGATTACAATCCACTTATGCTAGTATTATAGATTTAGTTTTGGACATGCGCAAATTTTTACTCCCTAAGAAGTCGACAGAAGCCCTTCAGACCAAGCTGTTTCGTACTAGACAGGGACGAAGGTCCATAGAATCATTTGGGTCTGAGATTGAGGATCTTTTCGTCAATTTGACTATCTCACAAGCCGATAATGATGATAGTAAGTTTGAATTTCTAAGATCAATGAACGAAAAGACAGCGATTAAGCGATTCGCTGATGGTTTGTCTGACACGAGGCTTAGCACTATAATTGCTTCGAGGCAATTTTCATCTTTATCAGAGGCTATAAGAACTGCTGTCGATGAACAAGTCTTGTCCTCCGGGTACGACCAGGTCGCTCAGTATTCACAGGAGCGCCGTCCCTATCGTGCTCCTCAGTTTTTCAACAATAGAGGTAAGTATTCCTCGGTAAGGGGACAACATTTTAATCGTGGCCAGGGAAACAATTTTTCTCGAAACTATAGCGCTATGAATAGAAATAATATTTCGCAACCAGCTGTGAATAATACAGGTCACAGAGGTAAACGCACTACGCAGTATTTTGCACGGTCAGCGCGAGGTTCGCAGTCCGCCCGCGCTCCGCCCGCCCCGCGGATCCACCAAGTGCAACAAAATGACAATGTAGGTCATTATAACCATAATTTAATCACGTTTTTCTGCCTAAATTAAATTACGGTATTTTTAGTTATAATAATACGAGCATAGTTAATTGTAAGATAGGTAACAATTTGATTGATTTATTAGTAGATGGGTGAGGCCGCCATTTTTTGCTGATATGGCGCAGAAGTATTGTGATGGTAGCGTAGAACTTCTACGCGTCGGTGGCGTTTAGTGGCGTATAATAGTGACGAATAAATGTAAAGGTTCGCATACACATGCCACTATGTAATTATTTTTATGAATCTTGTATAAATATACCTAGTTATAAGTTTGTAGGTAGGTATATAAATGCACAAAGAAACTCTCTGAATGAATAAAATAAACTTTATTTACTTCTTACTCTTAGTGGCAAGTCACTCGATACAATATTACACTCGTAAAGAGTACAACGGTCACAAGCGCACGCCTTCGCGCCCGCACCGCACCGCTACGTCTCTCCGCCACTCGCCGCGCATGCCGCCATCGCGCCGCCTAGCCACTCACTGCCCACCACGGCTTGTGTGTGTAGTTTTGAAACTAGACCGAAAAAAACAAAATAAATCACCGATGCCTCCGCTATGCATCCGCTGTCTGTGTGTGGTGAGGTGACTTTAGGAGATAAACGCGAGGGTCCATAGGAAAAGAGGAAACAACGCGGGCGTATGTACGTACCTATCTGCGGGCGACGGCTATTTACTATTATAAGACAAACTTAAAGGGTTTATTAATATTAGTTGTTATTAGACACTTAATAGCATGATATTCATGCCTACTGATATGATTTACTTAATAATTAATTGACGACAGATTTGGCGCAGGGGTAAGGCTACCCACCTTCTGCGCCAGTGGTCTCGGGTTCGATTCCCGAACAAGACAAATATTTGTGTGCATGAACATGTCTATTTGTCTTGGTCTGGGTGTTTACTATGTATATTAAGTATGTATTTACAAACAAAAAAAAGTATTTAAGTATATATTTATCCGTTATCAAGTTTTCCATGATACAGTTTCTTAATGAAATTAAAATGGGCTTAGATAATTGGTGTGGATGTAAAAAAAAAAAAAAAAAAAAAAAAAAAAAAAAAAAAAAAAAAAAAAATGTTTTTGTTGTCACTGTATTTTCTATAACATTTTCTCTCTATAACATTTAGTATGAAAAAACGAGTGGATACTCACCTTTATTTTGGTGGTGTAGAGGAGGTGACGGATATCTGCGCTACCGTGGCGTTAAAGTAAGAAAATGGTGGCGAATTTCTACTTCTACGCCGTCGTCGCGTTGAGAAAACGATTCATATCTCTGTAAATAACGTACGATTTGAGTGGCATTCTAGCTCCAAACATGGCTTTCACTTCTACTTACATGGTGCACTGATAGGTTTTATTGTAACAGATAAACTTAATTTTTAGCACGCAAAAGTCACCTCTCGAAAAAAATGTGTACACAATCCGAATCCGACGTTCACATGTCTACTATCAAAAAAATGGCCACCATCGAGCCGCCGTCCATTTATTATAGAAACTCAGTGTTGCCACTTCCCGATACAAAACTTCCTGAACCGAAACCTTCATAGACATATAAAATATCGGTGGCGTTGACAAAGTGGCGTAGAATTATAGTTTTTGTCAATAAACTGATTCAGAAGATTTTTCAAAGAAAGTCTTAGGAAAGTCGTTATGAAATTAAAAGCACAGATAGCCATTTATATAAGTATTCTTTACATATTAACCGTGTCTAAATAACTCTCATACTTTTTGCTACACCATTAATCAAAATGCACCTCTACCTCAACGGATATGAGTTTTTGTGGGATATTCCTACCCTTTTTCATGTTTTGTTCGAAATATATTTTTGGTTGATTATCTGAAGTGAAACAATCATAATGTCCACTTGAGCCTCTTTGTTGCTTAATTCGAAACTGTTACCAAAAATTTGCTAAATATCATACTTTTCAAAATACTGACCGCGGAGAAAAAAGTTTGTGAAATCAGCAAAAAATGGCGGCCTCACCCAGATAGTGGAGCTAGTTTATGCGTTTTGAAATACGAATGGCTTCAAATGTATCCCGAATTATTGCAAAGTATGTTTAAAGAGGAAATCACTATAAAGGGAATTAGTGGAAATTTAGTATCAGAAGGATATATTTATTTAGATTTAAATTTTAATGAATAATTTTTAAACAAAAGTTTTATATATTTAGGGACTTAACATGTTATGCTGATGGTATTATAGGTCAGAATTTTTTTCAGCGTTACCGAGCTGTAATTAATTATAAGAATAGTTCCTTAACATTATGTAATGATACTTGTACTATAGAGGTACCTATAAATAATAACAATAGTAGTTTTGTCCATATTATTCCGCCACGGTGCGAGATAATCAAATACATACCTACCAGTCAACGCGCAGACTGTGTTACTTTGGCGCAAGTAATACAGAAAGGTGTATTTGTTGCAGGTTTGATATCTAAACCAACCTATGGTCGAATCCCTATACGTATTTTAAATACAAATAATACCGAGATAGAGGTAGACTTTTCAAGTTTAGAATATCATAGTTTAAATTATTTTGACTATTGTAGTTTTGACAAACAAAAAATAAGTGTCGATAGGGTAAAGACTTTATTTAATTTGCTTAACTTAAGTTCATACTTAAATAAAGATGAGCAGTTAAGTATTGAGAAGATTTGTGCTAAGTACGCTGACGTTTTTCACTTGCCAGGCGACAAGCTCAGTACTACAAACTTGTTGCAACATTCGATTAAGTTAAAAGATAATACAAGTCCAGTGTACGTCAAGCCTTACAGAATCCCAAACGCGTTGCAAAAGGAGGTTCAAAAACAGATTCAGGAAATGCTCGATAACGACATTATAGAGGAGACCACATCCGAGTGGTCTAGCCCGGTTTTGCTTGTTCCTAAGAAATCTGATAAAAATGGAGAGAAAAAATGGCAATTAGTTGTCGATTATAGACAGTTAAATAACAAGATAGTCGACGACAAGTTTCCATTACCTAACATAGTCGAAATTTTAGATTCTCTGTCAGGAAGTGTAAATTTTTCAAAACTTGACCTTTCCCAAAGTTATTACCAACTTTCTTTGGATGAAAATTCTAGAAAATACACCGCTTTTAACCTCGACAAAATGTATCAAATTTCATTAGATAATTAATCGGTCTCGTAAATTCACTGCTTTCACAACAGATAAAATGTACCAAATGAAGCGTTGTCCAATGGGACTTAAGACCAGTCCTAGTGTTTTTTCTAGGCTTATGACTATTGCCATGTCAGGTCTTAATTATAAACAATGCTTTGTTTACTTGGACGATTGCATAGTAATAGGGAATTCTATTTTTGACCATAATAAGAATTTAATAAGTGTTTTAGAGCGTTTTAGAAGTAGTAATCTGAAACTAAATCCATTAAAGTGCGAATTCTTACGGACAGAAATTATGTACTTAGGTCACAAAATAACCTCACAGGGAGTCGAACCTGATCCTGAGAAAATAATTACTTTGACAAATTATCCAAGACCGAAAAGTACTGACGACGTAAAAAGATTCGTTGCATTTGCTAACTATTATAGACGGTTTATTCATAAATTCGCAGATATAGCTTATCCTTTAAATTACTTATCGAAAAAGAATGTCGAATTTAATTGGACTTCTGAATGCGAAACTGCATTTCTTACATTAAAAGAAGCACTTATAAGTCCACAAGTTTTAGATTACCCAGATTTTTCAGAGAATAACACTTTTATTTTACATACAGACGCATCAAAGATAGGTTTAGGCGCCGTACTGTCTAATAGCAACGGCAAGGTTGTCGCGTACGCTAGTCGTAACTTGAAACCCGCAGAAACGCGATATCCAGTGATAGAGTTAGAGTTGTTAGCGATAGTATGGGCCACTAAACATTTTAGACCATATCTTTATGGCAAAAGGTTTAAAATTATAACAGACCATAAGCCATTAATTTATCTCTTCGGAATGACTGATCCATCGAGTAGATTGACTAAATTTTGATTATATTTAGAAGAATACGATTTCGACATAGCATATATTCCGGGACGGCAAAATGCAGCTGCAGACGCATTGAGCCGGCTGCCGAGCAATAGTGATGATTTAAAAAATATGAGAGAACACGTTGTATCAGTCACGACGAGAGCACAGAATCGTAAACGTTTAATTAATAATGAAAAAAGCCACACAGACTTGACAACTGAGGCTTCCATTAGTTCTAATTCTGATCAACCGAAAACTGTGGAAATACTGAAAAGACCACGACAATGTATAGAACTAGTGTTGAGTAGTAATTTATATAAGAAGGAAAAAGAGGAAACAATAAGTATTAAAGGTAACTTTGTATATGTGCCTTCTAAGTTTTGCATTTATCTATTATCCCGATCGTTATCTACCGTAGGCGTGTTAGCGAGGGAATTAGAAGAATTTTGCAGAAAACTAAGTATTGATGAACTAGTTATTGTGAAAGATAAAGGAAATCAAATATTTTTAAAGAAGTTTTTAGAACGCAAGTGTGATTATCCTCGTATTTTAGTAACAAAAAATGTTACAAAAGTATACGACTCAGATGAAATTAGAGTCATACTGAATGATTTCCATTTATTACCGACCAGTGGCCATGCTGGCGTGAATAGAATGTTAAATAATATAAAACAATATTATTTTTGGCCAAATATGAGCCGTGACGTCCATGATTATGTTAAAAAGTGCAAGGACTGTCAAATCCAGAAACATACAAATAAAAATACCCATGAACCGATGGTGATTACGACGACTCCGAACACATCGTTCGAGCGTATAAGTTTAGATTTAGTGGGCCCCTTAGATGTAGATAATTTAAATTTTAGTTATATATTAACCATTCAATGCAACTTAACTAAGTTTGTAGAAGGGTATCCTTTAGAAAAGAAAGACTCGGAATCAGTGAGTAGGTCATTTGTGAATAACTTCATATTGCGCTATGGTGTCCCAAAAGAGATCATTACAGATCAGGGAACCGAATTTATGAGTAATGTTTTTACGGATATTTGTAGCTTATTGAAAGTTAAAAAATTAAATTCTACGGCTTACCACCATGAGACATTGGGAGCACTAGAAAATACACACAAACATCTAGGTGCTTATCTCAGAATAATGTGTAGTAATAACAAATCTGATTGGAGTAGTTGGTTAAGTTATTGGTGTTTTTCTTTTAACACCACAGTTCATACAGAGACACAATACACTCCTCACGAGTTAGTTTTTGGAAAGTTGTGTAATTTACCAACTAATTTGAGTACTTCTGTCGACCCTCTTTATAATTACGATAGTTATCCTAAGGAATTTAAGTATAGGTTGCAAAAAGCACAGATAGATGCTAAGAATAATTTGTTAATAAGTAAGACCCACAGAAAACTAACATATGATAAGAAAATAAATACACTAACATACAAACCTGGTGACTTTTTGTTAATTAAGAATCAAGTTGGCAATAAGTTAGATCCAATTTGGAATGGTCCCTTTTTAGTTATAGAAGAAATTTCGCCAAATGTAAAAATTCTTAAAAATAATAAAGAATATGTAACTCATAAGAATAACACTAAATTGTTTTGTAATTAAGTTGTTTTTATATAAAAATGTTGTGATATTTTATAAGGACAAAAAATGTGTAATTTGTTTTTTTTCATTTGTATTTTATTTTGTGTAATTAGGTTCTCAACGATGTACGTCACATTTTTTTTTCTTTTTCTCCGGGGGTAAAGGATGACTTTCGGGGGAGGTGTAGTATAGCCAAAGAATATATACACTTACGCGAAAAGAAACGACACTTAAGCATGTGTGCACGTAAAATCGCTTGCGGCTATGTGTGGGTGTCTGGATGTGAGCGGGGGCCGTGAGAGGCGCGCGGGGCGGGGAACAGGCAGTCGGTGAATGCCTTGGCCGAGGGCTGGCGCAATCTTTATACATTCAAATAGGAACTACTAGAAAGCCAAAAAATGCGAAAGTTGTTAAAATTCAGTCGATAATAAATAATTATTGAGAGGACAAATTTTTATTTGGGCGATTATTGATTCACTCACTCAGTATTTTTGTCGCTAACTTAGTATTTTCTTTGGACGATTTAGTATTTTATTCGGGCACATTAACTGTGTCCCACTATACATGTATCCCACTGTACACTGTACATATATTATTACTATTATTCTCTTTATTACATTTAAAATATACTTACGAAATTATATTTCTAAACATACATTTTTTACAATATAAAACATTAAAAAATATTACATTTAAAAATACAAAAATGCAGTTCCCCAACGGTAGCAAGATCAGGGTCCCGGCTACCGATGGTTAAAGATCCAGAGACAGACACGGGCCGTGTACAAAAGTAGGTACTGCCTTCTGCATCTGACTCCCGATCCATCCACCTAACGCAAGCCTCTTAAGGTGTTTATCGAGGCTCTTGGCTATCAGACCATGGGCAGATATGACTATCGGAACAACAATTGCTGAATCAATGTCCCACATGTCAACAATCTCGTGAGCTAAATCAAGATATTTGTTTTCTTTATCTTTTTCAGCTTTCCCAACGTTGTCGTCATCTTGTCACGTCATGGGGAGCAGCGACATAAACAATTATTGCGTGGCGTTCATGTCGATCTATCAATACAATATCAGGCTTTAATAAGCCTGATATTGTTGTATTGTAGCTAATGCTACAATAGTCCTGCCTGTCTGTAATGATAGATCGATCCCAATACAATGTGGCATGGCTATTTTCAAGAACCTGTTCTGGTGCATACTTGTAGTACGGCACCTCGGATGCCACAAGATTATGTTTCAGAGCAAGTTGTTGGTGTATTATCCTTGGTTCTGTCTATGCAAATACTCGCCGTTTGTGAGACGAGAACAACCGGAGATTATATGTCTAAGGGATTCACCCGGACGATGGCAGGCTCGGCAAAATATATCCACTGTGCCATCCCTTAGGATATACTTTCGGTAGTTATTCGTCGTCACAACCTTATCCATAACTGCACAGACAAATCCTTCGGTTTCACCAAAATAATACTTGTTTAGCGAGATAAACCTACGTATTCCTGAACATATTCTAATAAAGTATTTTCGACTCGAAATTAGTCATTCGTAAAATGTCGCTAGCTTAGTTAATTTTTCGCAAACAAAATATAACGCTGCTCGGTTTCTTATTTGAGTATTTTATTCAATGTCGTTCATATTTTATTTTGTCGGAAATTTTATTATTTCCCATTTGTAAAGATATTTAATAAAAATATCTATAACAGTTGATTGAAAATTGAATGTGTCTTTCATTACCTAATTATTCTTACACAAATTATATAACATCCTACACGTAAGCGTAACCTTCTTGGGCATAAGTCTATATTTCATTTCGGTATCAACCCTAGCGTCGGCTAAACGTCATCGGCGCTCGAACTCTCACGGACACGGAGTGTCACCGCTGTGGTATAGCCGTATTTAGACTTGCACCGTAACTTACTGTTACGCTCTGCAACATGACGTATGTCGCTGATGACCTACTAATTAGTATAGTTAAATATAATGTATTTTAATTAAATCGGGCTCTTGTATTGTAACCTTTGACAATACAACATGTTACTACAAACATCTGGTTTTACTTGATACGCACCCAACTTCCATCTACTTCAACATATTTCAATACAAACATACGAGTCAAACTGAGAACCTTCTTCTTCGAAGGCGGTTAAAACTCCGAAACTTTCTCCTAAATGTAACAAATACTTTTCTGAAAACCGCATCTCAGAGACAAAAATACAAACATATGAGTCAAACTGAGAACCTTCTTCTTCGAAGGCGGTTAAAATACCAAAACTTTCTCCTAAATGTAAAAAATACTTTTCTTAAAACCGCATAAAAATCGGTTCAGCCAAACGCGTGATAATCGGCCAAACATACATACAAACATACCGTCGTACCAAACCAAAGAATACTATTAATATGGTCGAACTGAGGAGCTACTTTTTTTTTAAGTCACACTAGCTATAAGTCCATTCGCTTAGATAGTGTCACTCTGCCACAATGCCGTGCGGGTGTACTATCTAACCGAACGGACTATAGACAAAAATAAGCAGGAAGTGGTTCACCGAATTTGTCCCTGACTGTACAAAAAAAAACAAAAAAGAAAGAATCACGCAGCGACCGACGACACGAACGCGGCCCCCCAGTTGTGCCCCCAGTCACAGGGTCACGCGTTCAAGGTCGTACTATTAGCACGAGGACGCTAATCTGCACCCAACTGGTAACGAAAGACGGTACATTATTGCGTAACAGGGGATAGATTTATCTTCGCTTTCAAAATTTTGGTGTTCCGGATGATATTTCTTTTGGATATTTTAGATTTGTGTGTATATGTGACTTTTTAACATAATTTTAAAGATAAATAATGCAGAGCAATTTTCCATTTTGAATTATTCATAGTTTAAAATAAATCAATAGTGGTAATATTTTTTTTTTGGATGTTCTTACTCGTAACGTCAAATTACATTCTAAGGTCATATAAGTAAAAAAAAACGACGGAGCAATTTTTCAATGAAAATGAGAGTCAAAAAAGGAATTATCATTCAAAAGCAGTACTCATGTTTGAAAAACGTTTTGGATTTTTATCAAGTATCACATACTAGTATAAATAACTCATTTGGTAAAATAAATTTGGGTTGAGAAATTACTCGGTTCAATATATAAACATATTTGTATATTTAGGTATAAATACCTTACTTCCGTTTGAGTTTTTTTTTGGATAAGCATTTAAAAGTTTATGGCTCATGCTATTTTATAACCCAGCAAAGTTTCATCGACTGAGGAATTAATGTATGGGTCTCCATACAAAGAATCTGTTCATTGCCTACACTAACACCTCTTATACCAATTCCTTCTAGCTTGTCCAACAAGAGAGGCACGGAGACTGTGTCAAAGGCCTTGGCTAGGTCCAGAAAGACCGCGACATTCTTTCTCTTCTGATCAAGGTTAGAGATAATAGTGTTCGTGAGCTTTAACACGGCATCATCTGTCGATTTACCAGCCCTAAAGCCATATTGTGCATCAGATAGAATTTTGTTTGATTCTAGAAATGAAACGAGTCTTTTATTTATTATCCTTTCTAGGATTTTCGAAAGAGCCGGCAAAATCGAGATGGGTCTGTAGTTGTCGACACAACCACCGTCCCCACTCTTGTGGATGGGCTTAATAAGGGAGATTTTAAAAAGTTGAGGAAAGCAACCTGAGCTTAGTGCCAGATTACAGATGTGCGTGATTGGTTCTGCAAGGATGCTACTAAATTGTTTTAGGATCCAATTAGGAATCATATCAATTCCCACTGCACTATCATCTTTTAATGCTCGTATGAGTTCTAGGACTTCACCCAGGTCAGTAGGTTCAAGAAAAAGCGAATTCACATTGTTAGATACATTGGAAGGACAGGGATTTGCATTCTGTGATTTGCCATTCATACTAACTTTTTCAGCTAAATGTTTACCTATCCCAACAAAAAACTCGTTAACCCTGTTAGCACTAGCCATAGGGCTATCATGTAAAATAAGGTTAGTCGAGTTATCCTTTTTATTGCTATGAAAGACGGTGTCTCTGACAATAGCCCAGATCTTTTTTTGGTCTTTTCCAGCTTTTTGTATTAGTGACCGTTCATACTCTCTTTTGGCTTTTTTTATAATTGTATTGCAAAAGTTTCTATACCTTTTATAAGTGGTAAGAAGGATAGGATTGTTTGTGGTGTCCTTTTTAACTTTTTTATGTAATTGATCACGGTGTCGCAAACAACGTTTACATTCCTGGTGTTACCCAAGGTTTAGTTGTTCGTCTACGTTTCGGGATTAGTATTTGTTTAGTATTACATTCGATGGCCTGCTTCAGGTTGTTAATAAGAAATTCCGTAGCAATGTTAGCATCTGTCATATTAAAGATATCAGAGAAATCAATACCATGGATAGCCTGGGCTAAGCCATCTTTGTCAACTCTATTAGCTGTTTTTATACAAGTGGGCTTCGGGTACTGCAGACAAATATCAAGGGCAGCAGAATCGTGATCAGTAACCGAAGACTCCACTACAAAACAGTGAGCCAGTGCTTTAGTTTTCAGCATAAAGTGGTCAAGGCATGCTTTTCCATGTGTTGGTAATGTATGAGCAGCTAGTAAACCGTGACTAGCTAGTAAATTGAGATATTGATGACGTCGGTTATCAGTAGAAGTTGGTGAAATATCTATATTGATATCACCCGTTAAAACAATGTTACTAAATTGAGACAGGTTTTTAAGTATTAAATCCAAAGAGGATATAAAATTGTTAGTATTGATATAGCCTGGAGGACGGTAAATTCCTAATATACAAGTGTCGGTGTTCAGTTTTAATAGCAGACAGTTAGCTTCACTTATTTCTGGTTCTTCGATAAGTAGATTGATTTTTTTGTTATAGTAGACTACAACTCCTTCATTCTGGGTAAAGTGGTTAAAAGTCTGCACAGAAACATAGTCATCTAAAAGAGGGAGAGGCTTGGGACTTAATAACCAACACTCAGTAAGCACAATTATATCCCAGTCTATTAAAGATCTACTCAGGAGCGTGGAAAAATTCGAGAAGTTACAATTTATGCTGCGTATGTTTTGTGTCACTATGCGCAGATTTTTGTCACCGTTTTGTAGTAATCCTCTAATCTCTTCAATATCACATAATGTAGATTTACAAATCTCTATGCTGTCTAAGTCATGACTAAGTTGGTCAATGTTTGTAATAGGTAATGAATCCATTGATAACATTATTTGGTAAAACTGAGAGAGCAGAAGTAAGTAGCGAGCGACTCGTGGTTATAAATAACAACTAATAAAATGCATAAATCTAAAATAATATTGTTTGGAGCTTTTTTAAATATAATATATTGTTTTGGTATGTACGCAATTAAATCTGTGGAAGTATTTATAAAACAAGCTATTGTTGAGTGCCATTGTCCATGACATTTAAAATAATACAAATAGGATTTAAAGTAAGTGATATAATGTAAATATAAAAAAAACAGGCACCATTGAATTGGTATAAAAACAAGTTATGTAATATTTTTTTTGTATCAGTTAGATGAATGTATTGTATGTAGAAATAAAACTGGTTGTTAAATAGGTTATTTGGACAATTATTGTAAATAATTGATTTCAAGTATAAGTATAAGTTGTGATGTCTGTTAAAATGTGTTAAACAAATGTGCCAACGTAAGTATTCATGTAATATGAGTATGGATACAATAAGATGGATAGATGTATATAAAACAACGATAATCAGATACAGATGTTTATAATTTACAAATATGTGAAAGGTTAGTTTATAGTAGATAAAAAACAATAAAGTATAATACAATATTTCATGCAACACTCGTCTATGTGCGAGTAAATGATAATAAAAATCAAAAGCCCGTACCTTTTTTATAGTTTGAAGACATAAAATGTAGGCAATTAGTTTATAATAAAATAAGTTTGTAGATAAAATTAGTCTATGAGAATCAAGATGATTTTTCCAAAAGCGACAAAGTAATGTATGCAAAAACAATTGTAATTTAAACATGAATAAAAAAAAGTATTCACCAATTAAACAAGAAATAAATAATTTTATAAAAAAAGTTGCTGAAGGTCTGTTTCTTCTAGAATACGTATAGAGGGTTGGCCTTCTTCTTTTCTAACATATATTTTACCGAACGATGTCCAGGTGGCTAGTATTTTTCTATTTTTAACAAGCTCCCTCGCCAGGTAATTAAGTCGCCTAGCCTTATAAGAAAGTGATTCAGAAATAAAAATATTTCTTGTAGGGCCTGGGAGATTCAGTGCTTGGGTAGTCAGTGAGGGTTGTTGCTTTTCTCTATTTTGCTTGTTGTAGGCCTTATACTTAGATAACAAGCTTTCTTTTCTTGAGTTTGTCGTAAAGTCAATTACTACGGCATTTGACTTGTTTCTATACATGTCTCGTATCTCAAGCTCGTCTAGGTTAGGCTCAGAGCCAATAATGGTACATATATTTTTTGTTAAATTCATTAAGATTTGCTTATTCTCATTTTCTAATTTAGGTATATTGCGAATTTCTACGGCGGATGCCTTATTTCCTCTCTCCAATTATTTATTTATTTTTATTTATTTAGCTCACAAAACAAGTTACAATTACATAAAGAAAATACAAGTACATTACAGCAAAATATAAATCTAAATTGGAACTCTTAACATGTGGGCATAGTATGATCCAAACATTGCACCTATACAGTTAAACATTTTTTACAATTTATTACTAAAACATGACAATTAATATAAACAATAATAGACATTTAAAAAAAAAAAAAAACTGTTACGATACAATACTGCTTACTTCTCTTTTGAATTTAAGAAGCGTTGGACAAAAAATATCCAACGAAGAGTGATCCTTTAATAAACTATTGTACAATCGACACATACTTGCAATAGGATTATAATAGGACGTGTTATTTTTATAGACCTGTAAAGCAAACACATTATGGGAGCAATTTCGAAATTTATACCTAATATTAAAGTTAAGTAATGAAGTAAGAGATGGTGAGTCAACGAGTGAATGCACAATCTTATAAAGATACAGTAGTTCATGACATTTGCGCCGAGATTCAAGAGATGATAGTTTAAATTTTTCAAGTTTAGCGTCATAAGATTTGTATTTGCGACCCAAGCGTAGCCTGAAGCTGAGGATATTAAGAAATCTCTTCTGAATTCTTTCAATGCGAATAGAGTGCACGGCATAATGCGGGGACCAAACAACCGATGCATATTCTAGTATACTTCTCACTAAAGAATAGTAAAGACATATAAGGGTCGATTGATCTGTAAATTCTTTAGTGCAGCGCGAGATAAAACCAAGCAGTTGATTACAGTGAGAGATTAAGTAGTCGTAGTGCGGACGAAACGTTAAAGCTTCATCAAAGAACACACCAAGGTCTCTAATAACAGATGAACGTTCCAAGGTAATACCTCCGATATGGTAATCAAATAATAGCTTTCTTTTAGCAGAACCAAAGGAAATAATAAAACATTTGCTAGAATTTATGAACATTTTATTGTCCGAACACCACTTAGCTACAAGCTCTAAATTCTGCTGAAGTTTAAGGCAATCTTGGATGTTTTTCACTGTGTGAAAAATTTTTAAATCATCAGCATAGAGTAGGCAAGGACAGGTTAGGCTTTCTGCTAAATCATTAATAAAAATGACGAAAAGCAATGGCCCTAAATGGGAGCCTTGTGGAACTCCGGAGGTAACTTCAGATCGAGAAGAAAGATGTCCCTGCACACTAATCAGTTGACTCCTTCTATCTAAATACGATATGAACCATCTTAGCAAGCTACCATGGATGCCATAACTTTCAAGCTTTTGACATAGTAACTGGTGATTGACTTTGTCGAAAGCCTTCGAAAAATCGGTATATATCGAATCAACTTGATACCTCTTTGCGAAAGCTGAGCACAAGTAGGATTTGTATTCTAAAAGATTACTAACTGTTGACTTATTTGCTATGAAACCGTGCTGATGGGGCGATAAGCGTGTCTTGATATGCGAGTAGAGGACATCATAAATCAATGATTCGAGGAGCTTGGCAAAACAAGACAAAATGCTGATTGGCCTATAATTGCTGATTTGATCCTTTTCTCCAGACTTATGTATGGGCAAGACATACGCTGTTTTCCAACAGGTGGGAAAAGTGCCACATTCAAGGGACTTGTTAAAAAGAATATACAAGGGCAAACACAACTCTTTGCAGCAGCTCTTTATGAAATGAGGAGGGATTCCGTCGGGACCAGCACCCCCACTTTTATCTAGACCTTTAATTTTCGTTTCAATACTTTCAAGATCAATCTTAGCAGCAGACAAGCACAGACCATGAGGTGTGGTTGTATTAGAAGGGGTATGGTGGTTTGTTCAAAAACTGACCTAAAATATTCAGAGAACATTTCACATATGTCTTCGACATTGGATGATGTTACGTCCTCATGCTTCATGGTCTGAGGCATGCCAGTGTTTGTTTTTTTACTGTCGACATATTTGAAAAAGTGTTTAACGTTTCTTTTAACAGATTCTTCGACAGACTCGAGATAAGACTTATAACATTTATCCATGAGCAGCCTGCATCTACAACGAAGGCAACTAAAAGAGTCATAATCACGTGGGTTGCCATATTTTTTAAAAAGTCTGTGATATTTTAATTTTTCTTTCATGCAGCGTATCAAAGCCGGGCTAAACCAGAACGGAAAGTTATTGATTTTATTGCTAACTAAGGGTGTATGTCTTAATATGATTAGATTCAATCGCTCATAAAATGTATTAACGGATTCATCAATGTTGGAACGATCTAAGTACTCAATCCAGTTAACAGAATTTAAGTCCTGCCGGATAGCCATAAGATCACACTTATAGAAGTTAGGTCTTTTACTCTGAGCCCGTGGTATCAAAGGCGGATAAGAGATTTGGTATGTTATATCAATAAGCAAAGGTGGATGATGGTTATCAATACGACTCAATGTGTCAGCTCCATACACACTCAAAGAACTGTGCGTACATAAAACCAAATCTAAGAAACGACCATTTTTATTTGGTATACTATTGAATTGCTTCAAGTTACAAACAGACAACGTCTCGAAAAGAAGATCAGACTTAAGTCCAGACACATGAGTAGGTAGCATATGCGTAGAGTCAGTAGATTTAGTCCAATGTATAGAAGGTAAATTAAAGTCACCGATGCACAAAAAGTCGTTCTCATTATTCATGTTGAGCACTCTTCGTTGGCAATTAGAATAAAACGCTTTAAGCTTATTAAGACCAAGATCAGGTGGTAGGTAGCACAAGCAAACAATGAGATATTTACTAGAATGTATGTGAACTTTGACCCAGAGATCCTCAATCTCGCTTTGCCAGTCAGGTAAGCGTTGTACATTTAAATTCTTTTTGATTGCCAAGGCAACACCACCCCGCTCGGACTTACTAACACTGGTACTATTACGATCCCTACGGAAAACCACATATCTAGAATCGAGAAATTCAGCGTCACAAACACTGGAATTAAAGTTAGTTTCCGTTAAACATATTAAATCATAATTGCAGTTAAGAATACTAAGGTAAACATCATTCAATTTACTTCTAATACGGTTGACATTTTGATAGTAAATTAACATAGCGGGCAAACAAAATCATTCAAAACATAATGAGCAATATAAATCAGAAAATAATAATTATTATATTAACACCTATAAACTTAATTACGTGAGTTTGTTTAAACAATTTGAATTTCTAACTTGGATAGGATTAGAATCATCGTCCTTTCTAACAAATATGCGACCAAATTTTACCCAAACATATCTAAATTTCTTTTCTTTAGCAGCCTTTCTGGCTTCGGCGTAGAGTTGTTTACACTGTGGAGAGAGATGTTCAGTAACATAAATTCTTGTATTATTGTCTTTGAATTCATCAATTTTATTCTCCAATGATTTAATTTGAGATTTGTATCGATTGTTTTCACCTTCAAGTGTGTTCATTTTGCTTACCAGGGAGTCGTATTGTGCCGACATAAACTCCACAGATCTTTGAATATCGTTATTTTGTTCGACAAGGGTTGACATTTTGTCATTTAATAATTCAAATTTTCTCTCCTGGTAACAGCGAAACTCATCAAACATTTTTTTGAATTCACTTAAAAGAGGTTCAGCGTTGCTCGGTGAATCCGCCATCTTTCGCTTACTTCGTTTAGTGATATTTACAACATTATCATGCTCATTATCTCCCGTGAATGATAAATTCAAAGCTGAATCGGATCCATAAGTAGTAGGGCGGGTATTTATAGTTATGTTATCCTTCTTAGCGCTGCGCGGCGAGTGTTGAACGTTAGCCATAATTAAATATTATTTGTAGGCCTAAATGTTGATCAAATGCCGACGGCTTTCGCACGGAGAAATAGGTGGGACTGCGCGAGCGCAGTGAGACAGGTAGTGGGATGAGCAAGAGGCGCAATCAGTGGGAGGGTCCAAAGATAAATAACGTACTGTATTGGCGACCGTGCGTATTAGGATACTGCACCACATCTATTTATCTTTTTCTAATAATAAATGTTCTCACTCACTGTCTGTTATTTGCCTTCTGGCGGTTATGCAGTCCTGGTATAAGTAGTTAATTGTTACACACTTTTTTAATAATATCTTATTAAAAACGGAACAAAATTTTGTCAAAAACACGTCTGTATACCACAACGATCCGGAGGGGAGAGGAAGTGTATATTTATATAATATATTATGATTATCTATCATACGTTTGATCAAATATGCAGGGTTATATTTATTTCTACTTTATCACAATACACTTTATATTGGACCAATCGCGAATTGGACCAAACGCGAATTGGATCAACAGCGAATTGGCCCAACTGCGAATTAGACCAGGTGCGAATTAGGCCAACTGCGAATTGGACCAACTGAGAATTGGACCAACCGCGAATAATCGCGAATTGGGCCAAATGCGCCTAAAGGCCAACGTCCACCCCTTGTATCCGCGCCTGAAAAGTAATCTTTACCGTATCCTTACAACAAAAAAAGAACTGTAACTATCCGAGTTTTGAGGAGCCCGTGGCGCAGTGGATAGCGCGCTCGGCCTGCGATCGTTGAGGTTAAGCAACGTTCGCAATGGTCGGTCACGGGATGGGTGACCAAAAACTTTTCATCTCGAGCTCCTCCGTGCTTCGGAAGGCACGTTAAGCCGTTGGTCCCGGCTGCACTTGCAGTCGTTAATACCCACCAATCCGCACTGAGCCCGCGTGGTGGGTCATGGCTCATTCTCCTTATTCATCCATAAGGAAGGCCAGTGCCCCAGCAGTGGGGACATTAAATAGCTTATGATGATGAACTATCCGAGTGTAACGCCGAGTTATCCTGACACACACTTAACTAAATAAACTGATATAAGGCCTAGTCAGACGACGGACTGTCCTCCGGGTACTTTTTTGTCCATTGATATAGATCTCTTCTAAATTGTATCGAAAAACGCACACGAGGAACTAAAAGTACTGCGGACACCGAGAGACTGGACCGGACAAAAGTTCGCGGTAGTCCGCGAAAAAATTGAACGATTGTAACTAGGCGCAACACGCACACATCGAACTTTAGTTTAGTCTGCATTGAGCGCTCGATAGTGAAGTACGTTTCCGGGCAACAAATGACCGCACACCGTATGGGTTGAGTCCGCGACAAGTCCTCCGAGGATATATTTTGGACGTACAGGGACTTTTTGTCCGCCGAGGACAAAAGTCCCTCGTCTGATTATGCCTATATACTGTCACAATATTACGAGGGAAGGAACAAGTAACCATTCCTTTATTTTCGACAAGAAACAAAATTGCACAAAAAAAAAAATTATACACTTCCCACACTCAAGGCTCAAAGCGGCTAAAATACGAAAAAACAACACCTGTATTTTTATGACAATATGGCAACTAAGGATTAAATCTCTATGAAACGTGATAAATTAAATGAAATAAAAACAATGTGTCTATCATTGTTTTTCTTTCATGGCTTTGATGATGACCCACTAGAGACTACCCAATAGAGATAGAAATGCAAGGTTCACTTAAAACTAGAAATGCGACGTTGCCAACTTTATGCGCATGGCTTGTTCGATATAGGGGGCTGTGACTTACCTCAATATGAACTCGGACAGGTCCTGATCGTCGCTGAACTCGTTATGTATGAGGCCCATGGTGGCGATGTCCAGCGCCGCCCACGGCCCGCCCTTCTTCACGGTGCCCCAGTCCGGGTCCAGGGTTAGGTAGCTGTAGTATATATGTACCTCGAACAATTGTAGCTGTACTTACTAGGCACTGCCCACTAAACAGACACCTATCAGTGATCAAACGGACAGAAGACCCTATCTGTCCGCAATGTAAAGAAAGAGAAGAAACAAGTTACCACTTCATCGCAGAGTGCCGAATGTACGCATCCCTGCGCTGGGAGCTCTTTGGAACGGACAAGCTTAAGGAAGAGGATCTAAAGCAGTTAACGATAAGTCAACTCAGCAGGTACTGTAAGCGCACAGGTAGGTTCGAGGGTCCGACGCCGGTGGGGTAAATGATAACCCGCCTCCCCCCTGCTTTTCAGCTTTTAGGGGATTTGGGGAACTCGGTGAAATGGTCCCGACCTAGGTGACTGATCACCCGTCCGGCTTCGCTGGCGTCCCCCCTATAAATAATAATAATATATGTACCTCAGTATGAACTCTGACAGATCCGGATCGTCGCTGAACTCGTTATGAATGAGGCCCATGGTGGCGATGTCCAGCGCCGCCCACGGCCCGCCCTTCTTCACCGTGCCCCAGTCCGGGTCCAGGGTCAGGTAGCTGTAGTCGGTCGCCTCGGGGCCGGCAGCTAACGGTTCCATGCACTTCTGCTCAATCGGACCCAGCGCGTTCAGGGAAGTCTCCCACTGCGGAAAGAAAAATATTGAGAACTAGAGGATCCTCGCGGTTTCACCCGCGTACCCGTTCCCGTAGAAATATCGGGATAAAATATAGCCTATTTCACTCGGGAAGAATGTAGCTTTCAAATGGTCAAAGAATTTTCTAAATCGGTCCCGTAGTTTCGGAGCCTATTCGATGCAAACAAACATACAAACAATCAAATCTTTCCTTTTTATAATATTAGTATAGACTAGCGCTCTTCTCGCTTTGCGTGGAACCCCTTTTTTACCCCCTTAGAGGGTGCATTTCCAAAAATTGCCTGATGATGAATGAATGAAGAAAGCATACTGCATTACTTTTTAAATATAATTGAAATGGAAATTAGAAAGGTGCGTGACCTTGGAGAAACTATATTTTTTTAAACAATTAAAAATTAACTAATGATTATGTGTTGTATTAAAAAAAGGTAATGTAAGCACATCTTAGATTTCTGCGCGAACTGTTCATATATAAATGCGTGAAAAATCCGTGAAAGTGTTTTATTTATAAAAAAGTAATGATTAAAATAATAAAACTATTGTAGTAGGAATTGTAATTTATCATTGTCATTTCTAATTCAGAGAAAGCGTAGGCGTGGCGCCACTGTGTTTGGAAAGGGGGAGTAGAAAAAATGTTGAGAACCTGCCCGGACGCGGATAGTCAGTTGTGCTCAAGTTGTCAGTCGAAAGGACGTTAACCAGTGATTGAACGAATTAAGTGTGAGTGTGAGTAAATGGATGCCTATACTACCGAGTTATTATTTCATAAAAACTCGGAAGTGGGATCGACCCGCAAGGAAGTTGTACATTTATTATGCATGAGTATATTGACCCCTTAAAATTCCGTCGACTTTTTTACAACATAAGTTTTTAGTAAAATTTTCATTTTTATGACAAGCTTTTTTGCTGACTGTACTTAAATATTGTATTGTCATCTAAACCAAACCTGTATACAAAATTTCAGCTCAATCGGACATTGGGAAGTGGATCAAATTAAGCTTGCAAGATTTGACCCGAACGGACATACATGCATACATACACTGCAAGTTAAATAAAAGCTTGTAACTTAAATATAATCTTGTCTTACCAGCGCATGTATGGTTTCTGGCGGCGGGTCGGGCCGGGTGACGCATAGCAGCGCCATATTGTGCAGTCCACTCACGAACAGCGCGCACTTGACGCCGCGCTGCCCGAATTCGGCCAGTTGCTCGATGTCGCTGTCCGAATCGCTGTCGGATTCCGATTCTTGACGTTGGGGCTTTGGCCTGGAATCACAAATTCTAATAAGGTGGTTTCTTATCTACAAACATAACTTTAAACGCCAAAAGCTTTCGGTGTTGTTCATAAGGGCCATAAAACTGCGAATTCGCATCAAATAACAAATGTCTGCGACGCGTGTCACGTATTTGACAGGCAATAAGATTTCTATAAGCATGACGCGCTTCATATTTGGTAACCCTGTCGTTAGGTTCCTAAATCGTAAGCAATTATATTACTAGATTTAAATTTAATTTTTACTTTTTTTGCATTCACAATGCAATGGGCGATTTTCTGAAAGCTCAGTCACTAGATGGCGCTGTCCCACCTATGCAGTTAGAAGGAACGGAACGTTATAAATTTTACTTTGACGCGACTTTTTTACGTAAAACGGAACGTCAGACAGATGTTATTTATTTACCTAAATCTTTAAATTTACCTATTTCGTTTCTGTTCCTCACAGTAGTACTTATTTAATATATTATTAGTTTCCTTTGGGTTGTTAAAAAGTAATTAATTTAAATATGTTTTATACCAAAATATACCATAGACATGTACATACTTATTCAACGCCATCTAGTGAAGCAATTGGAAGCTTTTTTTTTTTAAATGGCCTCTCAGAAAATCGCTCATTGAAAACTTGAAAATGAAGTAAGTATTTAGAAAAAATCGACCCGTCTCATAACCAGGGTGTCGATTCTGCTAACGTTAAGTCATAATCGGGTCTCAATGGTAGTGCTTTTTTACACACTAGTTACAAAAAATGTATACATTTTTCACAATACTACTGATGGTCACACCATACAGTACATTTATATCACAAAATACTGTCATAATTCTTGTAACTATGGTGTAAAAAAGCACGACCATTGAACTACCATTGAGACACGAATATGACTTAACATTAGCAGAATCGACACCCTGCTCTGATGGGACTCGAACCCTTTCATCTTTAGCGATTGTCAAATATCTGGAAAGATTTTTCTTTCGTGTGTGAGGGTAGTAATATCTTAACATTGATGAAATTAACGCTGGCTATACAGCGCGTAAGAAGTATTGGATAAATTCGACGCTTCTCGTAACGACTCTGTAGCTCAGGTTAGAGCAGTCGCCCGGATAGCGAAAGGTCGTGGGTTCGAGTCCCATGGGAGCTGGTTGTGACACGGGTCGATTTTTTCTAATTACTTCATTTTCAAGTTTTCAATTAAATTACTTTCCGCAAATAAAATTAAACTCGATGGATAGCAGAATATATTTGGAGTGATAATCACTAACCTGTCAGTAAAAGTGACCTGTCTTTCCGCGGCGGGTGTCAGGAATTCCCTCAGTTCCAGCGGAGTCATCACCCTGCTACTGTATCCACTCGACTTGTCCGAGAAAGCCAAGTGGCTCAACTTCTCCATGAGAGGCGTCAGCTGTACTCCCGTCAGTTTCTTCTTGAAGCTCGTAGCTTCAGAATCCGATCCTATCTGCGAATCCGAACTATCTGACAACGATTTCAGGGGTAAAGATAGCGATTTTCGTCTCGACTGGTCAGTTGACACCGTCTTGGTAGATTCTTTCGCTATCTTCTTAGGCGTTCTTTGAGGTGACCTATTTAACTCGGAATCAAAATCTTCGAACTTCTCCTGTTCACATAATTTCATGTTGTACGTGAACATGTTATCTTCCTTGGATTCCTGCTTCATTCGAGCGTAATACTGCTCTATGTATTGGTTGAAGAGAGATTCCGATATGGCGACGCCGTCGTTTCTGAACACTGGAAATGAGGGGTCGTTGATAGTCAAAGACGTTCTTCTCTTCCGCACCTCTCTTTCAGGCGACGGCGTCATGTCATCGCTCAAAGGCACGTTTGCCTTTTTTAACTTAAACCTAGAGCCTGTCCTATTGGATATTCTTTTAAAAGATTCTTGTATATCTGTGACGCTGGCCAGCTTCCTTATAGGATCTGGTTTGTTTATGTAGTGGTCTCCGATGCTATTGATGTCGAGGACAATTTTATTGTCTCTCTTCTCGTTCTCCAAGTTGATTTTGGCACAGTTCTCAATGTTTTTTAAGACGTCCGGCTCGGGAGGTTTCTCAGGTTGGCTGTCGGGGTTCTGCCGACATATGGATAGCATGTTGCCGTGAAGTCTCTTGTATTCGACCATGGGGGTTCCACACACGCTGGTTTGTCCTGTGAATACTGTTTCGTTTTCTTTTAAGGATTCCTCGTCTACGGATTGTTGTGTTTTGAAGCTTAGCGATAGCTTGGTGGGTCTCTGTCGGGGTTTGTTGGTGAAGGGGACGACGTCAGGCATGCTGGGTTTTCGCTCTTGACTGAGAGACGGTTGGTCTTCGCGGTTAGGAGGAGAGATCATAGTGTGGTCTTCTTCAGGTACTGCGGTGAACAGTAATGATTTGTCCCTTTTCATGCCCGTTTGGGGAAACTCTCGTTGCTTTTCACGTTCCGCGTCTTGATTCTGTCAAAAAAAGCTGGCATTATATGGAAAATAATAAATAAACTGTTTACTTCTGTAATAAAGACATTCTTTTTAATATACCTACCTACGGAAATTATCCAACTATATTTTTTTAAATACAAACAATAGTTAGGTCGTTTGTGCACTACACTGAATTTTACCGATCCGGCGCCGCGGCGGTCCGTTTTTTTCCGGACCGATATGGCAGCTATGAAAAACATATGGGCGCTTGTGCACCACACTGAATTTTACCGTCCGGAAAAAAACGGATGGTTGTATTTTAATCATAAATCACTACATAGTATAAAAAAAGTCGCTTCCCGTCTGTCTGTCCCTATATATGCTTAAATCTTTAAAACTACGAAACAGATTTTCATGCGGTTTTCACTAATAGGTAGCGTGGTTTTTCAGCAAGGTTTTAATTTATAATTTATGAAAGTTTTGGGTAAATTGGTTGAAATATAACGATAATTGTCGAAAGTGCCGGCAAACGGCAAGCCGCCCGGGAGCTTTCAGCAAAAACGCTGCCTAATCCTTTCGAGGTTTAAAAAAATAATGCATAGAAAAATGGCAAATGAAGTATTTAGAAAAAATCGACCCGTCTCACAACTAGCTCCGATGGGACTCGAACCCACGACCTTTCGCTTTCCGGGCGACTGCTCTAACCACTGAGCTACGGAGTCGTTACGAGAAGCGTCGAATTTATCCAATACTTCTTACACGCTGTATAGTCAGCGTTAATTTCATCAATGTGGAGATATTACTACCCTCACACGCGAAAGAAATACCTTTCCAGGTATTTGGCAATCGCTAAAGATGAAATTACTATTGCAACTTATTTTAATTTTTAGTTTTTTGCATTCACAATGCAATTTTTATAATAGAAAAATGGCAAATGAAGTATTTAGAAAAAATCGACCCGTCTCACAACTAGCTCCGATGGGACTCGAACCCACGACCTTTCGCTTTCCGGGCGACTGCTCTAACCACTGAGCTACGGAGTCGTTACGAGAAGCGTCGAATTTATCCAATACTTCTTACACGCTGTATAGTCAGCGTTAATTTCATCAATGTGGAGATATTACTACCCTCACACGCGAAAGAAATACCTTTCCAGGTATTTGGCAATCGCTAAAGATGAAATTACTATTGCAACTTATTTTAATTTTTAGTTTTTTGCATTCACAATGCAATTTTTATAATAGAAAAATGGCAAATGAAGTATTTAGAAAAAATCGACCCGTCTCACAACTAGCTCCGATGGGACTCGAACCCACGACCTTTCGCTTTCCGGGCGACTGCTCTAACCACTGAGCTACGGAGTCGTTACGAGAAGCGTCGAATTTATCCAATACTTCTTACACGCTGTATAGTCAGCGTTAATTTCATCAATGTGGAGATATTACTACCCTCACACGCGAAAGAAATACCTTTCCAGGTATTTGGCAATCGCTAAAGATGAAATTACTATTGCAACTTATTTTAATTTTTAGTTTTTTGCATTCACAATGCAATTTTTATAATAGAAAAATGGCAAATGAAGTATTTAGAAAAAATCGACCCGTCTCACAACTAGCTCCGATGGGACTCGAACCCACGACCTTTCGCTTTCCGGGCGACTGCTCTAACCACTGAGCTACGGAGTCGTTACGAGAAGCGTCGAATTTATCCAATACTTCTTACACGCTGTATAGTCAGCGTTAATTTCATCAATGTGGAGATATTACTACCCTCACACGCGAAAGAAATACCTTTCCAGGTATTTGGCAATCGCTAAAGATGAAATTACTATTGCAACTTATTTTAAACTAACTTATTTTAAAGTTGTGAGACGGGTCGATTTTTTCTAAATACTTCATTTGCCATTTTTCTATTATAAAAATTGCATTGTGAATGCAAAAAACTAAAAATTAAAATAAGTTGCAATAGTAATTTCATCTTTAGCGATTGCCAAATACCTGGAAAGGTATTTCTTTCGCGTGTGAGGGTAGTAATATCTCCACATTGATGAAATTAACGCTGACTATACAGCGTGTAAGAAGTATTGGATAAATTCGACGCTTCTCGTAACGACTCCGTAGCTCAGTGGTTAGAGCAGTCGCCCGGAAAGCGAAAGGTCGTGGGTTCGAGTCCCATCGGAGCTAGTTGTGAGACGGGTCGATTTTTTCTAAATACTTCATTTGCCATTTTTCTATTATAAAAATTGCATTGTGAATGCAAAAAACTAAAAATTAAAATAAGTTGCAATAGTAATTTCATCTTTAGCGATTGCCAAATACCTGGAAAGGTATTTCTTTCGCGTGTGAGGGTAGTAATATCTCCACATTGATGAAATTAACGCTGACTATACAGCGTGTAAGAAGTATTGGATAAATTCGACGCTTCTCGTAACGACTCCGTAGCTCAGTGGTTAGAGCAGTCGCCCGGAAAGCGAAAGGTCGTGGGTTCGAGTCCCATCGGAGCTAGTTGTGAGACGGGTCGATTTTTTCTAAATACTTCATTTGCCATTTTTCTATTATAAAAATTGCATTGTGAATGCAAAAAACTAAAAATTAAAAAAAATAATGCATGTTGGGATATTCCTCTTCTATAGATCTACAAAAAAGACCGCGATAGCATATGTCTATCTTTTAAGGATAGCATATTATATCCATTATTATCTGTTAAAAAATGGTTACGAACAATGCGGTAATTTGGAAAGCTATTTAAACGGATACAGTATTAACCCTTATCAATCTAAATACCTTACTTGCTTTAAGCATTTCATGCACATTATTTTACTCTTTTACACCATATAATTTAAATTAATATCTTAGGAGTTATTGCAAATAAATTAACGCAAGCAATTGCCGACGTTCCAAGGAACTCATGCCTCTCGTTTAAAACGCGTCCGTAGAGTGTAGTTTCAAAGAGATCACTGCGCTGCCCCGGCCAGTAAAAAAACCGGACAAGTGCACAAGCCAATCATCCGTGTTTTTCATGCCACGCCGGTCCGTAAAAAACGGACCGCCGGATCGGTAAAATTCAGTGTAGTGCACAAACGCCCTTACCTTCTTAATCTTGGCAACCATTTCCATTTTCGTGGAACTCTTGAAGTTTCTCTTCCGGTCTCTTCAGGTTATCATATGTCTTCACGCCCAAAGTATACCATGAGCAACTAGGCTACCAGCGGCAAAGGCGTCCCAGTGACCTGACTCCACTATTAAAAGGTATTCTTCACCTTAGAATAATTACGTATAGAAAGATAGTCATCATACAAACGCTATGTCACTAAACCGATTCACACTTTCGTGACGATTACTTGCTTGCGCTCGGCGAGCACGCACACGTGCACTTGTAACTCCGTAGTGTACTTTGAAAACTCGGCGTTTGGAGCCATATCGGGCCCCAAAAAAGGTGCTTCAAAATGGGCGCGCGGACTTACTTATCATACGTAATTATTCTAAGGGTATCACAAAGCAAATAGAAGCAATACATTATACATACATTTTAGTTGAGTCGATGTTGTACTTTTGTATGGAACAGGTGATTTTTTTTTCGCTATACCGTGGTTGGCCCTATAGTAAAATTGTTCCTATTGATGGACACTACAATCCCCTAAAATCTTTGTACTAATTAAAATTTAGAGTTGTAGTTACCTTTTTAAACTTGGCGACCATTTCCTCCCCATTCTCGTGGAACTCCTGAAGCTTTTCCGCTTGCCTCTTCAGGTGGTCATATGTCTTCCTGCCGAGGTAGACCACGAGTAGCTGAGCTTTCAGCGGCATAGGTGTCTCCGTGGCCAGACTCCTCTATTGTAAGATATCACAAAGCAAATAGAAGCAATAGTTACCTTTTTAAACTTGGCGACGATTTTCTCCCCATTTTCGTGGAACTCTTAAAGCTTTTCCGCCTGCCTCTTCAGGTGGTCATATTGTCTTCCTGGCGAAGTAGACCCCGAGTAGCTGGGCTCCCAGCGACATAGGAGTCTCCGTGGCAAAACTCCACTATTGTAAGATATCACAAAGCAAATAGAAGCAAAGTTACCTTTTTAAACTTGGCGACCATTTCCTCCCCATTCCCGTGGAACTCCTGAAGCTTTTCCGCCTGCCTCTTCAGGTGATCATATGTCTTCCTGCTGAGGTAGACCACGAGTAGCTGGGCTCCTAGCGGCATAGGTGTCGGTTGCCAGACTCCACTATTGTAAGATATCACAAAGCAAATAGAAGCAATAGTTACCTTTTTAAACTTGGCGACCATTTCCTCCCCATTGTCGTGGAACTCCTGAAGCTTTTCCGCCTGCCTTTTAAGGTGTTCATAATATGTCTTCCTGCCGAGGTAGACCACGAGTAGCTGGGCTCTTAGCGGCATAGCTGTCGGTTGCCAGACTCCTCTATTGTAAGATATCACAAAGAAAAGTTACCTTTTTAAACTTGGCGACCATTTCCTCCCCATTCTCGTGGAACTCCTGAAGCTTTTCCGCCTGTCTCTTCAGGTGATCATATGTCTTCCTGCCGAGGTAGACCACGAGTAGCTGGGCTCCTAGCGGCAGAGGTGTCTCCGTGGCCAGGGTTTCCGCTGGAGACTTTATCCGGTACGGGTCTACCACTGTCAGGTATGACGTTAGGCTTGGTGGTAGCTGCGTGGCGATGATTCTGGAAGATGTTTGATGTGTTAGATGTGATAACAAGGTGAAAAATTGTGAGATACATAAAGGTTTAATGGTATACCTACCTACACGGTAAATTTTTTATCACACCGGATAATTTTAGGGATAATTCTACTTATGAAAACGAACAACTTTTAGTATGGGACCAATACTGATATCGCGAATAAAAATCAGTTGTTTGTTTGTTTTCATAAGTAGAATTATCTCAAAAATTATCCGAGGTGATAAAAAAATTACCTTGTATTTATTATGCTGCGGCTACATTAGCGGTCGATAATTCTCGACGGTCTCATTCCATACACCACTACCGGTTAGTTAGAAAGAGAAAGATATAACGATACTTCGCCGTAACCCGCTAATGTAGCCGCAGCATTAGGCGAAATGTATTCAAGATTTTGAAATTGACAGTCACGACATGATCAGGGCACGGTATGCACTTTATTGTTACACAAAAATTTAACTGTGAGTTCAAGTTTTATCATCGTCCCCACTGCTGGGGCACAGACCTTCCTTATGGATGGATAAGGAGAATGGACCATGACCCATGACGCGGGCCCAATGCGGATTGGTGGGTATTAACGACTGCAGACGCAGCCGGGACCAACGGCTTAGCGTGCCTTTCGAAGCACGGAGGAGCTTGAGATAAAAAAAATTTGGTCACCCATCCCGTGACCGACCATTGCGAAAGTTACTTAAGGTGCATGTAGTCGTGAAACGATCATTTTTGAGGCCCTAAAACTCATAAATTAGCCTACTGATGAATCCAGAATTAATATATATTAATTAATTGATATATAATCTTCAATCTGAGCATTTAAAAAAAACATAGTCTTTAAGATACTATTAAAAAAAACATTGAAATGAAGCTGTTTTCAACTTGAAATACGCTACTTCTTCTAAACTACAAGTGATATTTTCACGTTTCTTACAGGAAGAGATTGCTAACTTGTTTAACTTAAAACTGAGCATTTTTCGTTTTAAAATAATACATAGTTTTGACGAAACGTGTGTTTAAGCTGTTTTTGTGCGGGTAGCGGGCGGGAAAATTAGGCCACTTTTCTATGGCCAAGGTCGTTGGCGATACCACGGGCCTTAACTTCGGCAATCGCAGGCCGAGCGCGGTAACCTCTGCGCCACGGGCTCCTCAAGTTAAACGGAGTTAAAGTTTAGTTTCCACTAATAAACAAAATTAATTGTCAATTTGACAGTATGAAATACAGTAAGTATTCTATTCAATTTGACAGTATGAAATACAGTAAGTATTCTATTCAATTTGACAGTATGAAATACAGTAAGTATTCTATTCAATTTGACAGTATGAAATACAGTAAGTATTCTATTCAATTTACCATTTAGAATGATGTAAATTTTGTCATTTGAAAATTTTAATTGTGGATAGCCTGACATGATGTTGATCGTTCCTCTTTTATAAAAGGCCATCGTAATTAATGGTTAGTAAAATACCTCTTAAGAATTTGTTGTAACTGCCTACTCAACCAATTGTATGCCATAATGCCGGAAAACAGCTGAACAATGTAATAAAATTAATTTATAACAACCCCATACCTATACAGGATATTTTTTTTATCGGTGCACAAATTTTTAGGATCGACTCAGAATCGATAAGTGAACAACTTTCTCCTAGAAACAAGGGTCGAAATACGACAACAATTTTTGGACTTCCCATACTAATTCGATCACGTGATCAATCCCATTTGTATGAAAGGTAAAAAAAAAATTGTCATATTTCGACCTATGTTTCTAGGAGAAAGTTGTTCACTTACCGATTCTGAGTCGATCCTAAAAATTTGTGCACTGATAAAAAAAATATCCTGTATACCATATGGTTCACAATAAATTATTTGGAATTCGCCATCGATCAAGAAAGAGAAGAAGGTGTGGTAGCTTAAATACATGTCGTTACTTTCAATACTAATTTTAGAAAGAGAGGAACTCACTTATTATTGTAGAGTACGACGCCTCCCAACACTCCTTTGCTTTTGCGGCAGTGGTCGAGTATTTGCATGGCCTCCATGTAGATCGATGTGGCACTCTGGGAGCAAATATTATAAAGATAAATAATGAAAAAAGCTACTATATAGCGACGATGGCCTCCGATTTGCTGTTTTAAGAATATCTACAAAAGTTTAGTTTTGCTGAAATACCATTTTGAAGGCCAGCGTCTTAAACTTTTGTGAACAATCTCTGTTGCATTGTACCTTAAGTGGTTCACACCACCGCCTTACAGACTTATAGGGTTCGATTCCCAGTGTGAGTGTGAGTGGCATATTGTATTCGGTTTGGTTGGTGGTAGGATTTTTTCTTAGTCCGCCTGGCTAGCTAACACTATCTTATCTAATCATATGTGTTATTCCAGCCTATAACCTATCTCTGTTGCAAATTTCATCCAGATCCGTTCAGTAGTTTTTGCGTGAAAGAGTAACAAACATCCATACATCCATACTCTCAAACTTTCGCATTTATAATATTAGTAGGATCCAAGATTTAAATGAATGAATGACATGAATTGATTTTAAATCTTCATTTTGATAGTAAAACCAGCTAATTGACCCATAAACACACATTGTAACACGATAACACGACACTTAACATTATCATTAAGTCTCGGTGTCTCGGTGAATTAGGTGCAGTGGTTAAATGTTGCATTTACGAGTGACTGATAACACGACTTATAAACATACACTCGGCGTTATCGTGTAGAATCAGATTATATTTGTTAGCATTTGTAAACATTGTTGCGCTTACGCACATAATGTCATTTTTATACTGCACAGAAAATACGATTTATTTTTATTTCATTTTATATATGCTATCAACAGCTATTATGAACAACAGATGAACTACCTATTGAATTGTTGTTGTACAAATATCGTAAGATTAGATTAATTGAAATTTTGACTTTTAACTATACTTACATACTTAATTAAATTAAGACAAATTTATGCATAACAAATGTGGTCAAATGTGGCTCTCAATTTATCATACAAGACCTAATTTATGTACCCATATTTTAGAAATAAACATATTGATTTGATTTGAGTTAGTTAACATGTTTACATTTTTAAATAAAATACAATCGGTCATTACTCGGATTACACTTTATAAATATTTATAAAGTTATGTTCTTCTAGATATCCGCTCACTTCTAATACAGCCACTTTATCAAAAAGAATACAAAAATATGACAAAAATCTTGTGTTGACCGTAAAAAAAAAAAGTTTCTATGATTGAGATAGAAAAGTCATTGAAGCCTTAATCAAAATAGCAATGTTTTGTTGTCATTTGTTTTAATGTACAGTCGAACCCATTGAATCATGAATGACTCACCATTAAAAAGCTATTTTCTAATAGATTTAATAATTCAATAAGGACGAAATTCACACTTTTTGACATTGACTTGACACTGCCCTTATACTTTTGTCGCTTTCAAACCAATTATAAGCAAAATGGGTCATGATTGAATTAGTTCGACTGTACTGTACACTGAGAGATAAATCTCTCGAACGAATTTCGACTGACCTTTGGAAGACTCAACATCGGCACCCTTTGGAAGATGTGGCACCCATACTGCAGCACCGGGAGGTACGTCTCGAAGACCTGGTACAGCTTCTCTGCGAGCCTCTTTCGGTCCTCCATCTGGTTCGCGAGGACCTGCAGATCTCCGTGGTACACTTTGATCATGGAGGTGAGAAGGTTGGCGCGGTTCTTGAGCACCCAGTCGGGAATGTTGCGGTCGCTACCGATTGCCTAGTGATGAAAAGAGGTAGAAGAAGATTGAGGTGGTAAAGATCAAATGGGATCTATTCCTTTCTAATACCAATGGTATTTTGTTAAACTAATCACAATAGTATTAGTTTTTTGTAAATGGTAAATGGAACAGTCTGGCTCAGAGGTTTCAGAATACTAATACCTAATACCTACGTACTTTTTGTACAAAATCTCCCTAAAATCTAAGTTAATGATGATGATTTCAGGTAGGTTGTAGTAAAAGCTATCACAAACTAGCGTAATTGAAAGTGTTTTTCATAAAATAGTGCAATTCATTTACTTATTGCTATTTATTTAATTTTTTTGCATTCACAATGCAATTTTAATTGCTTACTTATTGGAAAATAGAAAATGCAGTATTTTTTAGAAAAAATCGCCCTGTCTCACAAGTAGCTCCGATAGGACTCGAACCCACGACCTTTCGCTATCTGGGCGACTGCTCTACCTCTGAGCTCAGAGGTTAGAGACTCGTTTTTTTCTAAAATATACTTTATTTTCCATTATTGCTGTTTTTTTATTCCCTTTCCATAAATGCATTAAAATTTACAAAGATAGGGGCACAACATCATGAAGCAGTAAGTTAACGACTCCGTAGCTCAGAGATTAGAGCAGAGCAGTAGCCCGGATAGCGAAAGGTCGTGGGTTCGAGTCCCATCGGAGCTACTTGTGAGACGGGTTGATTTTTTCTAAAAAATACTTAATTTTCCATTTTTGCTATTTTTTATTCCCTTTCCTTAAATGCATTAACATTTAACACTTTATTAGAGGCACAACATCATGAAACAGTAAGTATCTACTTCACAGATTCCTGTAACTACATGTTAAATTAACTAACACCAAAGTCATAAGGCAGAACTTTACAAGTAATATTACGTACCAAAACGTAACAAGTTTCAATTCTACAACATCGACAATAAAGTTCAAAATTACGTAACTCACCAAAATGTACTAGAGAATTTTGCAAGTAATAATGACGAACAAGTTTCAGTTTTACTCCATTGAGCATAAAGTTCAAAGTACCGCAACTCACCAGTATGTACCGGCCGTATTCCCTAATGATGAACTTGCCGCTCTGCAGCGTGATGGCCACCGGCTGTGAGAACAGGGACTTGACGCAGTGAGCTGTGCCCACCACCTGTTGAAAGATAACCGAAATTAGGCCTTATTACGTTAAGGATTAGACAGAAAGTCAATCATCAAGGCCATCAAGCTCTGTTGACATTAGGAAATCCATACTCAAATATTATGTACAGGTATTTATATTGAAGTTATCGTTCTCAAATAAATTTCAGAAATAAATACAGTACAGTCACACGAGCACTAAATATATGGATACAGCATAGAACTTTGTCGCATTTCGAAACAAAACTATATTATTATGTGTCTTTAAGTCATTCATTATTGTAATCTTTACTAATATTATAAAGAGGAAAGATTTGTATGTATGTAGGTAGGTATGTAATGAATAAACTCATAAAGTACTGATGCGATTTCAAAAACTCTTTCACTTTTAGAATGCTACAGAATCCCTGATTAACATAGGCTATATTTTATACCGATATATTCCCAGGGGAACGGGTACCACGCGGATAAAACCGCGAGGATCCGATAGTATGACATAATAATATAGTCTTACTTATGTTGTTTACATAATTATTGCTCGTTAAGGCATAATCAGACGAGGGACTTTTGTCCCCGGCGGATAAAAAGTCCATGTACGTCCAAAATATGTCCTCCGAGGACTTGTCGCGGACTCAACGCATACGGTGTGCGGTCATTTGTTGCCCGGAAACGTACTTCACTATCGAGCGCTCAATGCAGACTAAAGTTCGTTGTGTGCGTTGTTGCGCCTAGTTACGTTCGTTAATTTTTTTTCGCGGACTACCGCGAACTTTTGTCCAGTCCAGTCTCTCGGTGTCCGCGGTAATCTCGCGGACTTTTTGTCCGCGGTACTTTTAGTTCCTCGTGTGCGTTATTCGATACAATTTATAAGAGATCTATATCGTTGGACAAAAAAGTACCCGGATGACAGTCCGTCGTCTGATTAGGCCTTTACTGTACACCAAGTTGAACGTGATCAAAACGTTGTCGTTGTCTCTGTTGAATGAACCTACGTTAGAATAGAAGTATGTCATTCGTAAATTGCATCTGGCTGGACTTTTTTTTATCCACAACCCGTTGTTTAGCATTTAGCTTTCATCACACCTGATGTTAAGTGGTGATAAGGCGGAAGGTGGAAGCGCACTATCCCGGAATCCTCAATCACTGAGGAACTGGCTATCTTTTCCCTAACTGCCGCAACACAATAATGCTGAAACATCATTGTTATGGCGTGTCTTATCACCGCAAAAAGGAGTCTCTTTGACCTGACTCCTACTTTCCGGGGTGCATCTGTGCCTGTTACCGACAGTCTCGAGCTTCTTGGTATGGAGTTGTTTGTTTTGTCAACTTCGGCACCAGCATCGAGTCCAAGGCTCAAATTGCAGCCAAAAAGCTAGGCGTCCTAAATAAGGTCAAGCGATATTTCACGCCGGGACAGCTTTCAACTCTTTATAAAGCTCAAGTCCGGTCTTGCATGGAATATTGCAGTCACCTTTGGGACGGCTCAGCGAAGTATCAACTAGCTGCATTGGACACGATCCAACGCAGAGCTGAGAGGCTAATTGGCGACCCAAAACTGGTGAAGAGCAAGTTTCACACCCTAGCTCACCGCCGGCGCCGCAAAGTCGCTTGTCTGTCGGTCTTTTACAGATTATACTTCGGAGAGTGTGCTCAGGAGCTGCATGAGCTCATACCGCCATCCCCCTTCTTCCATCGGACATCCAGACGCACAGCGGGCTACCACCCTGTCTTGGTTGATATTCCCAAATGTCGCACCAAGCGCTACTCAGCATCTTTTATATTGCGCACAGCAAAGGAATGGAACTCCCTCCCTGCGTCTGTATTCCCGAGTACTTATAACCCGACCATATTCAAAGCAAGAGTGAATAGGCACCTTCTGGGTGAGCTCGCTCCATCGTAGATCCTGTTCTAGCCCATGGGCTTGATTGTGATCAAGAGCAAACCCATTAAAAGTAAAAAAATGGCATCAGACTTGATAAGATGGTGGTAGCAAGCCAGGCGGACTGGCGGACTAAGAACAAGTCCTATCACCAACCAGTATTGCCGTCGTCGGTTAAGTTCGTAGGATACGAAAAAAGTTAGAAGGAGCATGTCTCACATATTACACTGTGTTTTTTATTTATTAACTTTAAAGAGTTGCAAGAAATTCAAGGAGCATGTCTCACATATTGCATTGTTTTTTTTATTTATTTACTTTAAAGAGTTACAAGAAATACAAAGAAATTTTTTCACTAAACTGCATAGCAGTTTGTCGGCGGCGTAATACAAAATAAAATTTTATGCTCTACCTCTTCTTAATAATCAAAAGAATGAAGTGTGGAATCTAAAACAAGCTTATCATTACTGCCTGAGGAAATTCAAAATCGTGCATATGTAAAATATATGGGCGGTTTACTTTTTTGAGCAAAGCATTTCCCTCGCGCACTTCTTTCTTGTGTTCAGTTTTAACATTGGCATTGCAATACCTACGTAGGGCATTTGTGCACTACACTGAATTTTACCGATCCGGAAAAAAACGGATGATTGTATTTTAATAATTAATCATTATAAATAATATAATTTATTTATTTCGTGTAGTTTAGGGTTCGATACATTGAAACTACACGTAATAAATAAATTCCTAGTATAGTATTATATTATCTGTGCTATTATAAATTATGAAATTATTAAAATACAAGCATCCGTTTTTTTCCGGATCGGTAAAATTCAGTGTAGTGCACAAACGCCCTAAGGGCGTTTGTGCACTACACTGATTTTTACCGATTGATGACTGACCGATTGATGACTGACTGATTGATGACTGTCCTAATCATTTATAATAGTAAGAATTTATTTTTTTCGTGTAATTTCAATGTATCGAACCCTAAACTACACGAAATAAATAAATTCTATTATTTATAATAATAAATTATTAAAATACAAGCATCCGTTTTTTTCCGGATCGGTAAAATTCAGTGTAGTGCACAAACGCCCATAAAGTGTGAAAGTAACGGACTTAGTCATGGTCATGGAGCATAAATAATGCAGGACAAATGATTAAGCTACTATTAATTAATTAATGAATTCTAGTTTTATTAACAATAGCTTAAAGCCATTAGTATATATATAAGTTAAGTACATTAGTATTTGCTTCTCATACTAAACTAGCAAAACGATTTTTTGTCAATCTACAAATAGGTACCAGTTTTAAATGTCTGCCAGTTAAAAGTTATGCAAATGAAGAACATCCAAATATTTCTTTACGAAAAACAGGTTTGACATTTTCTAATGTTGGATAATGAGTCAAATTTTGTAATACGAGTCTTTATGTAAGTTTTCATGTAAGATTCATAAGTACATATTTATTATGTCTAAGTGAATAAAGAATATTTTTATCTTTATCTTTTATCTTTACTACCTCCTGTGTCTACTAAGAGTAGTAAAATAAAAAAAGAAGTTACACAAAATAGAGTGGTAATGTTTTCGATGCTGCTTACTGGGTGCTTACCATCAACATTGCGGTTTTGTTTAGGACCTAAACTGATCTGCTTCGCTTAGTCGTACCACGACAGCTTAATATCAATGACAGCGATTCAGTGATCGATCAATGACATTTCACAGCCGCTAAGCTGTCAGGAACTCTTATTTGACTTATAACCCAGTCGATTTAACATGACACCTGCAGGTTATACCCGTCCCTCTCACTCTCCGGGCATGACAGAATCGAGTGAAAGAGACGGGTAGAAGAAAAAGGACACAAATCGTTCGGTCATTAACATTTAGCAATTCATTTGCGATCCAGTTTTTAGAAGGTCATAGTACGAAAGAAAGCAATTCATTTTAGGAACCTATTCTGCATCGCGCTATTTTTGAATCGCTGTCTTAAAGTTGATGGTAGGCACCCTGGTCGTAGTGGTCGTATCGTAATAATAATGTCAGACGGGGCATAAAAGACGTACCTTGCTTGATGTACGTAGACGTAGCTTAAATATTTCATTGAATTCTACTTTGAGGATTAAAAAAGAGCGGCCGAGCAGGGGTATACATTTTTATTTTATATACTTAGTGCGGTTCTTCACATCAAATACGAAATATATCACGACATTACTCTATATGTTACAGTTAAGGAGCCCACAAACGATCAGGTCGCCTGTCGGCCTAGATCGGATCGGCCATCTGACGTACGAGACCTCCATCGGCCACACACTAGACCGGTCATTCCGATCGGACCGGCAATAGTCGAAAGCCGGCTTTGAGGCCACACACGAGCAGTTGATAGCCGTCAGTTTTAGTACTAAACGGTAGTTTCTTGTCGGCCGATAACTGTCAATATTGGCCGCGGCCACACACTATACAGTCGCCTTAACGCCAGTGCCACAACCTTTTCTGTTCCGGTGACAGCGGCGCTACGTACGGTTTTCTTTTTTTTTGTAACAATTTAACCGGCCCTGGCTTCTAAGAACTTCAGCCGCTAGCAGCGCTATGGTTGGACATCAACTTGACAGCAAAATGACATTAAAAAAAACACGCTAGTTTCACATTTTGGCCACCGGCACAGCAAAGTTTGTGGCACTGTATCTGCGCATTAGCTGTCAGTTCTAAACCTTTTACGAAACTGTGAGTGTGTGGACGGTTGCGGCCAACTGACAGGCCGTTGCCAACAGGCGAACTGACCATCTGTGGGGCGGTTTAGAACCCGTTCTTAGTTACAACGCGTTTTCTCTAGTTAAATAGTAAATAGTTTTCACTGAATGCCTTTGTGTGAAAACTAGTTCTAACTAGCCAAAATGAGTTGTGCTGAAATTATTCAGTTAACCGTTTCAAACGCATATTGTAATTAAGCTGGAACATGTGTTTTTATGTAATTATAGCATGGCATTATGGTAGGTGCGAGGAGCGAAGCCATGAGCATGTTAGGTTGAGGTACATGAACAAACCGCGCGAGCCGAGCGAGCGAAGCGAGCGTGCCGCGGCAGCGGCCGGCGAAGCGCCAGCCGGCCTAGCATGACCGGCTTATAACGCGCGATATGATATGGTACGGCAAGTTGTCTTGCTTAATGGGGTAAGCAAGACAACTTGCCATACCATATCATGTATCAACATTTCATTTTATTATGTTTAAGTATTACATATTTTTTACAAATAGCCCCTTCATTTCCTAAACTGGAATGGCTTATAACGCGCGATATGATATGGTACGGCAAGTTGTCTGCAACTAGGCATGCTAGGCCGGCAGGGCCAGAACTGACTTTATACAAGACTCCCAACACCCATTCCAGTTTAGGAAATGAAGGGGCTATTTGTAAAAAATATGTAATACTTAAACATAATAAAATGAAATGTTGATACATGTAAAATAACTCACTTACTTACCAGCAAGTTAACAATCCAAAGCTAAAATAAATTGATCACAACATTCACAACGCAACATTAAATAACAGACTGTCAAAATATGGCTTTTAAACCAGAAATTTCGAAAACAACTATCACTATGCAAATACAAATAAAATATCTTTATTTCCTGAGCAAAATTATGAAAATTTAATTTTGATGTGTGGCGGTTAAAAGCCAGTGTTTACAAATTACAAGTTCAAAACAAAACTTTAAATGGTGTCTTTTAATTGAACAGCAGGGCAATTGCTTGAGCAGCAAATTTAGCCAGTTGTCTGCGACAAGTACAATCACAAATTCAAAACATTTTAGCATTTAAAAAAAATATTTCCACAGAAAAACCTTTCATAGAAAGAAAATCTAAACATGAATATGAAATTTAAGGGTCACCAAACATTAGTGGTGGTATTATTACAAAAGATTGTCTTGAGTTAGTTCTAGACAATTTTTTAAACTGATGCTATGATGCTACCTATCTCTGTTTTTTGATTAGCAAATGAAAGTGACAGCTTCAGTTTTATATATAATATTTATCATAAAAAAATAAACTAGCTTTTCTGTTTATTCATTTGATGTTATCTTCAAAACTTTCTATAAATAGAGATTACAAATACTTTTATTTATCCATTTTTATTTATTTATTCATTTCATTATGTACATAGTTGCCTTGTATTAGTTAAATCCAATATTATTTAACTGTAGCCAAAAGCAGCCAAATATCACACATCACTTTTTAACATAAATGTTGGTGTAAGGAAACTAATTAACTTACTTTACCTAATAGGAAAGATAAAACTTTGGAAAATAATGAAATCTTTTACCTGTCCCGCTAAAGCATGCCTCTGTGTGTCGGAGACCCAGCCAGGATGGAAGTATAACACTGCATCTACTGGGTCATCTTCCTCGGAGGTGCAGCATTGTGTGTCATACACAAACACTATCATCATTTCCCTAGACGGGGAAAGGAAATAAATCTTAATCTTTGCTTCTTTGATTTTATAAATGCATGACCGGACACTCTTAAACTATTTATCTCAGTTATCACTAACCGTAACCAAAGAAGTATGTCAGAAATTTAAGTGTACATTTGGCTTATTTATTATGTACCTATTCATTAGTTGTTAAGTGCATACAGCTTTACAAAAAATAATTATAATATTAGTGCTACTTTATCAATAATTTAAGAAGGCTCTCAGTGTAAATACGTTATGAAATAACAACAGCTGACCGCAAAACATATCAATGAGGTACATAGATAGAGTTTCTAATCCGCAATAAAATTAATCCAGTTAGAATTTTTATAGAACAATAACAATTCCTACTTACTTGGCCATTTTGAGATAACTTCTTATTCTGCGTCACAGAAATAAAGACAATATTAAAACATTTTACACAAAAGTACCTAATCTAATACTTATAATATTATATCGATCACAATATTATTTTATTTTCTAATTTTATTCACAAATACAAATTACACGACCTTTCGGCTTGGACACTTTTTGACAGATAATACCAGTGTTGCCACTAGTTAATAGCAAACAAGCATGCATTTAGCTGATAACGATTTAAGGTACGCGCACATTTTGTCGGGCCGCAGCGCAAAAATCCGTCCAAATCGCTCGTATGTATTTTATATGAACTATCGCACACTATGCCGGGGCGCAGCGGGCAGCATAATCCGCCGCGGATTTTGTTGCGTGCGTGCGATGCGATGCGGCCCGCCCCGCCCCGCTGCGCCCCGACACAGTGTGCTATAGCAAGCGGATTTTTCTCGTACTACACGGTCAGATAACATGACACCTACAAATTATACCCGTCTCTTTCACTCGATTCTGTCATGCCCGGAGAGTGAGAGGGACGGGTATAACCGGCAGTAGTAGAAGAAATTGGATGTTTGAATTTGGTTGTACTGAAAATCCGTCAATGCGCTGCGGCCCGGGTCGTCACTATGTGCTATACTCAAATCCGTCAATGCGATGCGCTGCGGCCCGACATAATGTGCGCGTAGGTACCTTTACAAAAACATTTGGACTGAAGTTGTAACATAAATTAAATTCCATTTCTAGATTTACTGTGGTGATTAACAGGCCTAATAATCTTTTCATTTGTTTATTTGAACTTAAAAATTGTTAAAATTACGGTTCTGCAATTTTACAATGGTAACATGGCCATAAAGTTTATCTTTGACAATAGATGTCGCTACTTGCTTCCAAGCTGTCAAGTGTCAATCAGTTTTCAATGGCGGTAAATTACAAAAGGTTTGAAATTGTTTTTCTATGAAAGTACCCTACGAGTTCAATATTATTTATTCTAAAAACTGTACTATCTGTATCATTGCCACCTTTAATATACTATATCTATGATCATTGCACGCTCGCAACCGCAACCAACAGACGTCTTATCAAATAAGTCAATGTGATGTGACAATGGATGTGACGCACCAACTGATGCACACACAGAACACGGAAAGAATTTTTCCCATGTTCTGTGGATGCACAAATTCGCCCGCGCCGCACGCTGCGCCGCCGCCGCCCGTCGCTTCGCTCCTCGCACCTATCAACAGTGTTTTTAATATATTAAATCTATGACAGTGGGTGAGTGAGTCTGTTAGTTCAATCAACTATAATATTTTGTGTAAATGATTAAACCGTACTAAGTGAGTTGTCCAGTACTATGCGATTATTATAAGAATAGGATAGGGACACCGCCATGTTGTGACGTCAAGCTGTCAAAGTGCTGTCAAACTAACTTCACTTCACTTCAGTATGGTGTGCAAAAAAAGAAATTTATCGTGAATCAGGGGGCTGATCATGTCATAGCTTACGATAAATAATGATGTTCGTGCAAGCAAACCAAAACATATGAATAATTTGCAGATAAATACAAATCATTAACTTGATTTTTTCAGAAAGTATAGGACTCATGAAAGTATGCTTTTACGAAAATGATCAGGTAATTTGAATCTCAATCAAATAAAAATTTTGTGATATTTAACTGAAACCATTTTTAGGGTTCCGTAGCCGAATGGCAAGAAACGGAACCCTTATAGATTTGTCATGTCTGTCTGTCTGTCTGTCTGTCCGTCCGTCCGTCCGTCCGTCCGTATGTCACAGCCACTTTATTTCATACATTGTTCTGCGGGGTATTTTAATCAGTTTTAATTTTGATTCTATTTACTGGTTTAAGTATTTAAATAAAACGGAAATTCAAGTTATGAAAATAGTTTAACAATCAACTTTACAATAAAATTGGTAAAATACGGGTCTAGTGAAAAATTGTATTTATCTATTATGGTAAAAGGATTGGCCAGCTAGATTCTGCACGTTGATTGAAGTTAGATTCGGCAATCTAAATCAATATCCAAACCACCTTCTGCCAAAATAAAAAAACTTTTTTCATTTTGTTTTGCACTTTCTTGCAAACTGTACCTTTTCAGAGTGAAGTTTGTCAACAACCCGTCCTATTCTTATAATAATCGCATAGTACAGTGCCAGAACCTTTTCTGTGCCGGTGACAGCGGCGCTACGTACGTTTTTCTTTTTTTGTAGTAATTTAACCGGCCCCGACTTCTAAGAACTTCAGCCGCCAGCAGCGCTATGGTTGGACCAAAGATCCATACTAATATTATAAATGTGAAAGTGTGTTTGTTTGTTTATTTATTTGTTTGTTTGTTTGTTTGTTTGTCCGTCTTTCACGTCAAAACGGAGCAACGGATCGACGAGATTTTCGGTATGGAGACAATTTGAGAGCTGGAGAGTAACATAGGCTACTTTTTATCCAGGAAAATTATAAAATAAAAATGGTAATTTTGTATACAAAATCGATAAACTGTCGTACTATACAAAACTGTCATTTCTTCCATAGCCTCTTCCAAAGAAGTATGTCAAAGAGTATTGTTATCACTGACGTTTTAGCCGCTTTGGATTACCTACTTTTTAATAAGTGACATTTGTTGCAGGCAGTGTATAAAACTTCTTCGCGATCATTTATTTTCATCTGTCTATCTATAATAGATTTAGGTGATACGAAGTTTACCGGGTCCACTATAATTAATATGGCAAAACAACGTTTGCCGGGTCAGCTAGTATTATAATATAACAAGATTGCGCACTCATGAGTTACAGCCGAGCCGAGCGAGATAGGCCTATTATGGTGTGCGTCCCTCTCTAATGAGAGAGACGTGAGTGACTACACGATTTGGTTTTTTCGAGGACAATTTATAGTTAACCAGACTTGGCTCACGTAGGATTCGAACATCACGCTTCCTAGGGAGCTCTTGTAGCTAAAAGAAACATACATTTAAACATCCAACCTCACTTTCTATTTATAATATTAGTTAAGATGTGGACTCCGCGAGGCATAGCATTTGCACCACTTATGAGGCAATAATGTGACAATCGACACATACATACATACGACGATACATACGACGCATACATAAGCTTTATAAGCATACTTACTTTTGAACCGACTTCAAAAAAGGAGGTTGTCAGTTTGACCTGTATGTACTTATATGAAATGTATGTCTGTATTTCTGATAGGCGTATTTTGCTAAAATGGATAGAAATAGAAAGTCCACGTACAGTAATAAAAATCTGTTTATTAGTTAGACTATACATTGCTAAACAAAATTTTCTTGCGGATCTTTTGACGCATGGAGGCTTTGTGTCCAATTAATTTTAAAGATTCGTTTTTTGCGTATCTACTTTTTTAACCTTAAATTAAGATACAGATGTTATAATACATTTAATAAGTTTTGTTTCATGCCTATTTTCTGATAAAGTTCTTCTTCTTTTTCTTCTTCCGCTGAGTATTGTGTAATTTTTTCAGATATGAGGTTAAACCAACCTTTTTTAATTTCTTCATCTTTAGGAAATCTGAAACAATGAAAATTAATGTTTGGGTTAAGTAAGAAAGTAAATTCCAGTCTATAGACTAAAAACGAAATGGACACCCTACTATACGCAAGAATAAAAGTTTGGCTAAATACTTACCTATGAAAAGATACACCGCTCCGTTTAAATGATTCGCTTTTGCATCCTTTCACACATCAAGTGAGAACCATTTTTATTGATTTAAACGTAATTTTAAAATGATAATTAAGATCCACACACTAACTTTACACACATAAATTAATTTGCCGTCGCCATATTGATGATGTTTTTATTTTTATTAAAATTGTCCAGACGCAAAGTGTTGCAAATTTATTATAATTAAAACTACCATAACACCGACTCTTACATTAAAAAAATAGTTTTTCAAGGTTTTAAATAATACAAATGATATGGACTTTATTATTATCAGCTTAACATTCCTTTTAATTAATAAATATTTTGAAAATTCTCGAGAACAGGAAATATGAATTTGAATTAAGTTCTACTACAACCAAAAATATTTCATGGTGGCAGCCCAGTAGACAGGGATGCAATCCTATTTAGGAGCCTCTCGCTCGGCTCGTTTTTCCGTTTATCGAAATGTCATACGAAAATAAACCTTATTGTAACTGCATAGAATCGAAATGACATTGCTTTTATTTTCATAGTGCACAATCTTGTTATATTATAATATCTTTGGGTTGGACATCAACTTGACAGCAGAATGACATTTAAAAAAAACACGCTAGTTTCACATTTTGGCCACCGCACAGCAAAGTTTGTGGCACTGTACAGTAGGTACACGACGACACCAGATACCATAGATAGGCTGAATGTACGAGGAAGATACATCATCATCATCATTTCAGCCGTACGACGCCCACTGCTGGGCATAGGCCTCCCCCAACATCTCCACAACGATCGGTCCTGCGCTGCCCGCATCCAGCGGCTTCCCGCGACCTTGACCAGATCGTCGGTCCACCTTGTAGGGGGCTTGCCCACGGAACGTACATGGACGATACATACACGACGACAATACAATATGTCGACACTAGGTATGTGTGTCCCGGGCACGAGCAACATAGTAAATTCTACGTCTGTAACAAATTATCGCGGCACTGTACTGACTGCACACAAAAAGACAGTAGTCGATGTATACGAGAGGGTGGGTCATTATGTCCGTGATTTTTACTTTCCCACCTTGCTTTACTGGAAAATGCAATACTGCTCTTGTCAACAAGCATGTTTCAGTTGACTCCTGGCAAATTTTAAAAAGCTACGATCTTTTGTTTATGTTTGAGAGCCATTTTAGCAGACAACCGCGCCAGCGCGCTGGAGCGCCACAGTATCAAGATATTCCAGCGCGAAGTGTGAGGAAAACGGAAAAATGGGAATTTATTCTGCTTATAGTGAATTCCAGCTGTCAACCTTGCTCAACGGTAACGTTGCTCAACCAACATGTTGAGCGTCATCTGTTGGTCGTTAAATGTTGTTTATAAGTACAAGGCTTTATAAGCACGCGAAATTACCTTCTTTTTATTTCTCCGCAGTTCGCGCGGCTGTCTGCTAAAATGGCTGTCAAACAAAAACAGGTAAACGCAGCATGTTTAAAATATTGCAGGTGCAAAAAAATGAGAAATTAAAAAAGTCACGGACTTATTGACCCACCCGCGTACCTATACATCGACTGTCTGCGTGTGTACACTGCCGCGATACTTAGTTGCAGACGTAGAATTTACTATGTTGCTCAGTGTCCGCGTTACAAACAGTGTCGGTCTAGGTGTCGTCGTAGATATGACAGTAAAATAGTCAAATTTAAATCTACTGAAATATTTTTTAAAACGTAATTTTAATGCTGTCACTGAATACCGATACCTTGTGTAAGACCGAGTCTGCTTTTTTTATATAAAACGGAAACACAATATTCTATCCTAAACTGACCCTATAAATAAATTGTGGCACCAAAGAGGTATCCACTCAGCAACATGTGTCAGTCGGATGTTATAGACAGTCCGACGCTGCTGGTCTTCCGTGTCTACTTATATCAATATCTATACTAATATTTAGAGAGGAAATATTTTGTATGTAGGTACCTAAGTATGTAATGAATAAACTCAAAAACTACTAGACCGATTTCAAAAATTCTTTCGCTTTTAGAATGCTACATTATCCCTGATTAACATAGGCTATATTTTATCCCGATATTCCCACGGCAACGGGTACCACGCGGGTAAAACCGCGAGGCTCCGCTAGTCTAGTTATAATTTCATGAGAGCTACTAGCCACCTTATATTAGGTAAGTACTCACTTACTGGAAACGCATAAGGAAAGTAGCTACAGTACGTAGTTCTGTAAATGATCAGATTGTTCTATAAAGTGGTGATGATCGATTATTGTCAACACGTGTGCACCTGTATACATGTCCGCGACAAAAAAAACATAAAACAGTAAAGTACTTTCTTCAATCGCATTTTGTGACGGTAATATCCGGTTCCGGTAGCCGTCTAACTTTTTCTTATTGCCGCTCTGGGCGATCAACGGATGAACATTGTGAACAAAGAATTTTAATGAACCATTTATTTTTAAACAGTTAAATGCTCTATAGAACATCTTATACCCCTTCATCGCAAAAGCGAAAGAAAAGCCTTTGCGTTATTTTATAAACACTACTCCCGGAATCCTCAATCACTGAAGAACTGGCTATCTTATCTCTAACTGCCGGAACACAATAATGCTAAATTAAAACATCATTGTTATGGCGTCAGACTTAGATAAGATGGTGGTAGCTAGCCAGGCGGACTAAGAACAAGTTCTACCACCAACCAAACCAAATACAATATGTACCCCCACTGGGAATCGAACCCCAGGACGTCTGGCTCTGAAATCGGTGGTGTGAAGTTTGTGAACCACTAGACCTCAGAGGCGATTAATACTCACTCACGTAAACGGAACAAAAGACGTCAACGAACTCTTACAATTTCACATTCTTGTTAAGTTTAACTCAGGTGCGGTCACCGACTCGCGCAGAATTCGAAGGATCGGCATTCTCACCACGTACGGTGTGATTCAGAGAAGAGGAAAACTTGGAGTGTGCAAAGCACTCCCGGTTTCATTCATTGCTCATAAGGTGTATTATATTGTATTATATAACATTATGCATATTAATATGTTTTCAAATAGGTATATTCTGGTTAGCCGTCTATCTATGTCATACTCGTATAATGGGGTACCTTGGCTCGTGTCAATCTCTGGATCTAAAATTATGACTATTATGATTATAAATAAGGTTTTCACTTCTCATGCTCGTGAAGTTCGTGTTTATGTTGGGTATAGGCTGCATAAAATCGCTTTTTATGCTCTAGTGCATAAAGTAAAATCTTCGTCTAAGTCTCAGACTCTAAGACAAAGGTCGTCAGGTAAACAGTCACACACGCAATTAAACTTCGTTAAAAAAACTTTATTAATACCTAACGTATTTCATTCTGTTTTTTAAATTTTGTACATAATCCATGTTAAATTACTAAATTAATAAAACTAGGCAAAATTAATGAGTTTTCTAAGAAATAAGTATTTCAAGAGCATTATGGACTACGATCTATGCTAAAGTCACTGTGCTGCCAATGCCACGTATAAAAAAAAGAAAAAGAAATTCTTCCCGCCAATATGGCGAAGTTTTTATTTTTTCTTTTTTGCAATATTGTTATTAATTTTCCTCACACTCGAAGTGAAAAGCAGAGTGTATAACTCGTACATAAAACCCATTTTACCCTCGAATTGACTATCCACCCTCGCCTGCGGCTCGGGTAAAATGGTACGTTTTATGCACTTGTTGTACAATCTACTATTTTACGACGATCGGCGTTCTCCGACCACAGATCACCAGCCCCCCTAGCATGACCAACAAAATTCGATATGATATGATAAGTTATCCGGTTTAACTGTCAAAAGACTATGGGTTTTGACGTTTGAATGTCGATAAGTCGCTATATCATTCGATACATATCGCGTTTTGGGTGGTCATGCTAGGCTTACTGTAGTAGCAAGCTACACCTCCGACAGACGCCAAGTTATGTGGCGCGGGATCTGAGATTCACGACTTATTGCTTATGTTTGAGTTCTTAAAAGTATTTTAATTTTTAGTTTTTTGCATTCACAATGCAATTTTTATAATAGAAAAATGGAAAATGAAGTATTTTAGTATGAAGTATTTTAGTTGTGAGACGGGTCGATTTTTTCTAAAATACTTCATTTTCCATTTGTCTTAAAAGTATATTTATAAAATGCATTATACTCTTTTATTTGCGCAAAATAACCGAAACTTTTTTTAATTCAAGCCTTTAATAAAATTTTATGGATTTATTTCCATTGGTGGCGCTACGAGCTCATCGAACCACCTTAAGTCCTTGTGTTCTTTCAAATTATTTTTTTTTACAATAATTTAGCTCCGTAAACTGATCTCTTTGCTGATAAAACATAAACTATTGGTTAAAATTTTTTTTTTCAAAGAAAATTAAACCGCCTTCAAAACAAAAAACTGCAAACAAAAACTCACTTTCCAAAACACGTAAAAATGAAAAAATAAATTGAATCATTTAATATTCATAGGACGAAAATGCTCGACTTTTTCTAACTAATCTTGGAACTTACTCTGTTTGATCTGAGTCGGTGGACGGCAGACCTACTGTGAAAGGCTATAAAACTGCAAACAAAAATGTATTCAACCTTAGTAAAAATTTTCATAACTATTCTGGTACCTACCGAAAATAGAGTTGCTTACTCGTGCCTAAGTCGGTAGGCTTAGCCTAAGGCCAGGCCCATATTGTTATGAATAGTGTGTCCAACTGGTCTGGCCAGTAATGTAGAGATAGTGCATAGTGAAGACACAGAGAATGTTAATGTTACCAAAGAAAGTGTATGACAGTGCAAAACGGAGAAATTCCTCGTAGAATTTGCTCGCGTCACGTTGACGGAAACTTTTGATACGTTCGATAAGTATGTACTTATTGTGTGGCTCGTTTCGTTTACATAACATTGATAGCCGTTTGCCATTTAGTTTCTGTACAAAACATAATTTTGTTTTGGAAAGATAAATAGGGTAAAAAAATGGAAAATGAGCTACGGAGTCGTTGAACGACTCCGTAGCTCAGTGGTTAGAGCAGTCGCCCGGAAAGCGAAAGGTCGTGAGTCCCATCAGAGCTGGTTGTGAGACGGGTCGATTTTTTCTAAATACTTCATTTTCCATTTTTCAATCATAAAAATTGCATTCAGAATGCAAAAAAGTAAAAATTTAAATAACTAAATCGGGTTAGTTTTAAAGAAGCACGAGTTACAGAAAAGTTTAAAGGAAACCATTTGGCTTTGGCTTGTAATGGACACATAATGAGAAGTGATGATAGGCATCTTACTAGAAAGGTGATGGACATAAATGTTGATGGACGTAGAGAGGAAGAGATGATGATGATAAATCGGGGCATTTTTGATCGATTTACGTGACAAAAATATCGTTAAAGTATCTGTGATTGTGGTGTGAGATGAAGCGACATGTTATGATCATTGCTATATTTTTCTAGTAACACTAGTATTGAAACTTTAAATATTTATCAATAAAAAAATATAAATAATTTAGGCCCGATTTCACCACTGATATTTAAACGCGATTAAAGCTAAACGTGTTTAAAACTTATTTCTGTCTCTGTCACATTCAAACAGATGACAGAACTATGTTTTAAACACGTTTAGCGTTAATGACGTTTAAATATCATTGATGAAAGTCACCCTTAACCTTTGAAATGTAAAGTCTCTTAAACTCTTTGATCTTGATCGAAGCTTAAACTAAAAGGATTCTTGGTTCGCGCCGCGTCTGTGCAACAAAACCTAGCAATAAGTAAAGTAGTGTTATATTAATTAGTATTACTTAATTAATAAAACAATATCACAATGCTCGCTAGCTAGCTATGAAATAATTGCGACACTCTTCGGAGAAATAAAATCTAGATTTTTATCAACCTTATCTGTAACTAATCATAATTTAATGATTTGAAAATCTCTATCAAAAATAATCAATTATAGGAATTAGACCTTGTCGGTAAAAACTTAAAAATAAACATCACCTTGCAATGGAAAGTATTCAAGTAAGTATTGTCATTTCAGCAAAATCATAAAAGCTTGAATTGATAGCAGGATACACTTTTTAGCTTCTTCAGATATTCAAGAAGTGGTTTTGTCATATTGCTAATGAAAATATTTGAACCGCCTCTGTGGTCTAGTGACCACCGATTTCAGACCAAGAGGTCCTGGGTTCGACTCCCAGTGGGGGTACATATTGTAATCGGTTTGGTTGGTGGTAGGTTCTTCGTCCGCCTGGCTAGCTACCACAATCTTATCTAAGTCTGACGCCATAACAATGATGTTTTCAGCATTATTGTGTTCCGGCAGTTTGAGATAAGATAGCCAGTTCCTCAGTGATTGAGGATTCCGGGAGTAGTTCGCTTCCACCTTCAGCCTTATCATTACTTAACATCAGGTGTGATGTGATGAATGCTAAGTGCTACCCCGTTCTGGATAAAAAGAAAGAATTCACAACCCTGATTTCATTCTGCTCTATATTTTATTTCATACTACCTACCTATTTTTCCGTTTCATCTATTCCTTCCGCTAATCAAAGGCTTACTATTATTTACACAAGAACTTACTTCGACATCATGTGATGTTGCCCAATATTTATATATTTTTTGTTCGTAGCTATTCATTACATGAAATGTGTTACTTCCTTATTGCCTTTTCTGCACAGCATTCGTGCTCTATTATTTATTTCAATCGGCAATGCACTGTGCACACAGCCGAAACTGTTCAGTGCACGTGCTAGCCTTCGACATGTCCTAGATAGATAGATCATACGTGAATGGTGACAAAAAGTGTTCGACGCAGGAATGCCGCGTGACCACCGATCGCCGCGCCTAAGCTCACAACCTGAATCCTGAAGGTTCGGCGCCGAATTTGGAAGCTTTTTCCAATGGGAAGAAAAACTAACTTTTTTATCATGACACAGGGCGTAGGTGATATTGGTATTGGGGGGTGTTGTGAATCATAACAGCTGTCAAAATCGATGAACGAACGAGTAGAGTCCATTTCACGAAAGAAGTCCCGCGGAATAAAAACGAACTAAAATTATCCCCATTGAAATAGAGCTTATTTTTTAATGTTGAACGGGTCAGGCCATAGACAGCAGCGCCTCTCTCAAGGGACTTCTTTAGTGAAACGTGAAACGGACTCTACATTATTATCCCACAGATTAGAAGAAAGTGGACCCCCAATCACAAAAACGCCATCTACAAAAAGCTTTGCCCGTTTCTCCCCATTCCCCAAATTAAGTACTTTAACCACCCCCTATACAATCAGACCTCGATCGACAATAAAACCTTGTTGATCGAATAAAATTTCGAAAATTTGGTTTCCACCGAGAAACTAACCCAGGACCTCGAGAGGTAGCGGCATCTTGAAAAGCGCTACATAGATAGGTTCACCATAAATGCCATGGACCACGCAGTTCGTCAAAACTCTATAAGTAACTGTCTTATTAAACAGAAGCGTTACCAAGTTTAATGTACAATAGGTTGATGAAGATTTTATCTTCAAACTTTATTCATGTTTATTATCGTCACGATTGTGTTATTGTTGACTCTAGTCTTGATCTAACACGCTACTCTGGCCTCAACTCGTCCTCTAAAATTCGCAATAAAATAAAAAATCACGGAAATCGAAACCAACCCGGGTTACATCGCTGAGGTTACGTAAACTGTATGCTTAATTACAAGTCTCATACAACAACGTAAGGTCGTAGAAAGTGAATCGGCTCGTGTGAACCGTCAAAAAAAGCCCGCCATCTTACCAGTCTGTGGCGCGCACCTAGCGCGAGTCGACGTTTCCCGCCGAAACGACCGAGATTTGAATTTCGAACGCTTTTTATTTTTTTTACTTTTTATGTGCGTGGCTACCGGGTTGTGATATATATTTTTCTAAGTGGATCGATTAATATTATTTTAATCTTGATGGTGTTGTGAAGAATGTGATAAACGTTGTGATCGACTAAATTGACTGTTGATGGATATTTTGTTTTTCATGATTTATTTATAAAATGGGGGTTTCCAGAGGAAGGAATATCTTCAACACATTTTTAGAAATGGTAAGTTAAAAAATATATCCCAAATCAATATTAACTATTAATTTTCATTACTCAAGTAGTAATTATAAGTTTCAAATTGCGAAATTGAAATGCGGAAGATAATTACTTTTTAATTGAAATTATTAAGAAAGCACTGTCCATCAAAAGTTGATTCATGACTAATCACAGTGTTTCAGGTTTCGTAATGTAATAATATTATAAAATTATTAGCATACCATACGTAATCGAATGAAATTAAGTGAGTTTTCTTCAAGGCTGACGAAAGTTCCGCGAATCCGGATTCGTTGGGTAACAAACTGGTTAATTTAATCTGTCCATAATCGAGTATTCCAATTCAAATTTTCACTCGATTAGTTTTGCGATGATTTCTCTGATTATGCAAAACTGTTATTCTACATATTAGCACAATGTAAATAATACAACGCTCATGTCCAACAAGTTAAGTAAGGCATTAGGAATTTTACTATTTATTAATAGTATTGGTTAAATATTCAAAAATCTAATTTATGGAATTTGATTTCATTGGAGACATATTTATTTGGTTAATAGATTTAAAAGCACTTTTATATTTCATTACGAGTCAATATTTCATTTATTTAAAAATAATCTTGAAATATGGAAAATGAATTATTTAGAAATTTGACCCGGCTCACAACCAGCTCCGATAAGACTCGAACCCACGACCTTTCGCTATCCGGGCGACTGCTCTAACCACTGAGCTACGGAGTCGTTAGCTACTTAGTTAACGAACTAACTTAGTTAGTTACTTCATTTTCCAATTTTCAATAATAAAAATTGCATTGTGAATGCAAAAAAGTAACAATTTAAATAACATAAATAATCTGTTACAAGGTTACAAAATTAAAATATACCATTCGAAAAATATCTTCATTTCCCTTTGCCACAACTTTAAAAAAGAAAATAAAACTAACTAATGAGCTTTCTAGTTTCTTGGCGTCAGATTGTTTGGATTGCAATAAATTATGACTATTACTTATTACGGCGTTGGACATTGCAATGCAATTACTCAGCGCTGAGGGTAATCAAATTGATTTCATGTTGCGTCACCGGGGTAGGCTGCCGGGCTAGTATTCCTTTGCCAATAATGATGATGCGAGAAATTGTCTATTTCGACAAATTAATTTGTTCATGGCTTTGGCTTCTTAGAACAATCGTAAATTTCGTAAGACTACTAATTTAACTGTGTAAATATCCCAAAAATTGTTCTTCTGATTACTGATAAGTTTTGTGACCACGTTTGTCAATACATTTTTGGAATTTTTCCCTTTTATAAACTTCAACTAATATTATAAAGAGGAAAGATTTGATTGTTTGTTTGTTTGCATCGAATAGGATCCGAAACTGCTGGACCGATTTAGAAAATTCTTTGACCATTAGAAAGCTTCATTTTTCCCGAGTGACATAGGCTATATTTTATTCAGATATTCCCACGGGAACGAGTACCACGCGGGTAATATATAATAATTTAAGTATGCAGTACCACTAAATATATAATTTTTTTTCACAGCGCAAGCGGTGTGTAAAAAGTTGGTAGACGGCGTGTAAAAATGCAATGAATGCCGGTGACCTTTTGTAGAAACGCATACTTAAATATACACTGTTCTCTAGCAACGAGACAAAGATTATGTTTAACTAACAGAATGTGAAGTCTGCATTAACTTTAAAAATATTTGGGAGTCAAGGGTTATATCCCTTAGAGTTGCCCCATACCTATAATCTGGAAAAACCAACACAGATATAACATGAGTTACATAACGAAAGATTGTTTTAAAATATCTTATCATTAATTCAAGCTTTAGCACTTTCCTTAAATTTGTCATGTACACAAAAAGCAAGCGAAGGGTTTTTACAACACAAACTATATTTTGTTTCCTTAAGATATGACTCCGTGTTTTTGTAGGCAATAAATATTTTAAGTAAAGATTAATGATGGGTGTTCGAATATGCTTCGCATACATGCAGCTAATTTACTTGCTAAATGTAGTTATTTAAGTGTGCCAGAACTAGCACACTAGAGCAACCGAGACACTCCGACCCTCTGTCACGTAAATTTGAGCTACCACATTTTGAAGCTGTTAATTCTACGAAACCCGGTCGAACCCAAAGCGGAGTCCATCATTTATATAGGGTACTAGTGGATCGCCGCGGTTTTAGCTGCATGGTGCCCGTTCCTGTGGGAATATCAGGATCAAATATAGCCTATATCACTTAGGAAGAATGGAGCTTTCTAATGGGGAAAGGGTTTTTAAAATCGGTCCTGTAGTTTTTAAATTTGTTCATTACAAACAAAAAAAATCAAAGATACAAATGTTTCCTCTTTAAAATATTAGTATAGATTAACTAGTGAATACTAACGTAGGTTCTGCGCAATGCTCTACGATCTTTGGTGCGCGTTGTCCTTGGCGGCTGCGCCCGCGTACATTCCCTGTCGCGATATTCCGGCTCTTCTCGCCAGCTTTGCTTTGTACTACGACTGCATATATTAAAGGTACTTGGTATTTATATTAGTTCAGACAGATTATAATAACTGATTAATAGCTAGGCTATTAGTTGCTTGCCTTATTTAAAACTTATTAATCGTAGCACGCATTTTATTGCTATAGGAATTAATTCGACTCTAAACTATGAAACAATATCTTTACATACTATATACGCTCGCGCAGTCTGTACGTAAATCATTCAAGCTGCGCTACGGATTTTACTGTGGTTATTATCAATTAGACGTAGTGATTCTAGAACTAGGTTAATATGTATAAATCCACACCGTGCAAAGCCGGGGCGGTTCGCTAGTAGACTATAAACCCACATTTTACCAAGAATCTAATTATTTGTAGATCATTATTTGAAATTATACAAACTTAAGTATATATTTTTACTTTCAAAATGAAATGTTTGTTTTATCCCACGGCAAAATGTAATAAACGTCAACATATTAAATTGTCCAAAGAAAGTTATTAATGACAATAAACAAACTTAGCTCAGTGAGCAGCCATTATTCACGGCCATAAATTATAGAGCGACTACTCTCATTGCGTTGCGCGCACGCAGCTCGCACGCTCCATACAAAAGACTTCAACGAGATTGCGTTGAGTTCTGCTCCGTATGCTGCATTAACTATTGTTGAGTGTCAGAAATGAAATTACCTTGACGTTTGGTAGTTTTGTTAAGTATGTTAGAGATATATTAGTTTATCTTTATTTGGAGATGGTTACATTGTAAAAGAAATATTCAGTTACGCTCGCTGTACTAACGGGCTTTCTTCGGTATGGTACCGTTTTTAAGGGGATAAGATTTGTAATGAAATCTGTCTTAAGGGCAGGATCTTCCAAAACCGCTGTCTTTGTCTTTTTCTTTATGTGTGAAGAGTAATGAATGAATAATCTCACTTTTCATTTTTTCAATGTTTTTGTTGTTACTTTGAGCATAGATTTTTGAAAAAAGTAGCCTGAGATTAATCTTTGATTAAGTTATTACCTATTTTTCTATATTTTATTCCAGAGTTAGACTGAGAGAGTATAACTGAATTTGGTTCTATACCTAGAATAATCTAAGTATAAAACCAAAATATATAAAAATAATGAAAATTTTCTTTGTTTTTGAAATTTTTTATAGTTGAGTAAAGATACGAATATCGTGTTTCTAGCCACGAAATAATTAAGATCGTTTATGAAGCTTCAACGTATATTTTTATCTGCTCAAAATAAAGAATATTTGCTTGTTTACTTTTGAATCAAAAATAGGTTGATTTCGATAATTTCGAACTATTTGAGACTACTACCACGTCAAGGACGCATGCTTCATGTATGTAATCGTTTTAATATTGACCTATGTCGATATATTCAAAGTTACGAAAACACAGCAAACACAGTTGACATTCAGTTGACCGACTACTGCACATGAAGCTGTATTGTGCATGAAGTGTCTAGATATTTTTCCACGACCTTTAACTGTGACCTAGAGAGTTAGGTCTGCATGTAGTGTCACCAATCCAACCGGTTCAGGTAGTACTGTGGTCAGCCGTCAGATCTATAGGCGAGGCATTGATTTCAATAATGATATGATTGTAAGGCGTGAGAGACTGAGCCCTGAGCCTCATCTATGAATATACTTTTACAATTAATTGCCTCGTTCTCATTCTTTTGTTTTGATTTTGTTCGGTGAATCTTTAAGCAATTCTCTTGATAACTCGAGCGCACTAAGGATAACCCTGATATTCAGTCGACACACAAACTTTGCTATTGCGCTACCAAAAACCGCTCTAATTGCGTACGCGCTCGAAGTCAACACTTATGTAGAGTTCTCAAAATGTTATACCAAAGGTATGGTATGGTAGTATGTTTTCATTACTCGCCAATTATTTAATAAGGGGATTATTCTTATAATTAACCATTATCAATTTTATGGAATTTCTTAGAGAGATTCAATTTTCAACACTTCTACGGCCAAAGACCTTTAAAATTATACCAGAACCATATTTTTACTCTTACCCATGGCTTACAGACTGCCGGCCAAAAATTAAGCTTCCAAAAATTTATAAAGACTAGATGCAATACAATTTAATAGTCGGAATGAAGAAGTAACTAATAACTAAGTATAGAGCTTAGCCTCGGAAAATCAGAGCAAACCGCTTACGAAATGCGGTTACGTGTGTGCATCTACATTACGTTGGTGGTTCTCGCTGCACACATTAGCGACTTATCCGATTTCGTACTCACGACTTACATTCAAGTTAAATTCTAATAATCGTTGATACGAATTTAAGAATTTATGACTTCATAAGAAGAACTTAATGTTAATAATAAGTGCTTTGAACCAATGCAATGAGGCAAAGTTTGTACCGCAGTTCTATCAGTAGCAGTTCTTTTCCTAAGTTGTTTTCTCATACCCTAAATTTGTTTTAGTTAAAGCTATGCGATTGAAAAATGCACTTAGATTACAACGTGATCGCAAACGTTCTGAATTATAATAAAACCTAGTTTCTTTTAGATTACTTCTGATTGTGGTGTACTTTGGTTTTATACACCTAACTGGACGTAATATCGAGTAATAGGCTTCGCCATAAAGTAGCAAAACAATCTGGTATTTTTCTTACTGTTACTACTTGGCATGGCTTTAAACACAATCACACAGTTAGCTACTGCATATTTTCTATCAAAAGGGAAATATTGAATTACACCACAAAAATACTGAGTTGCACACCTAAAATACCTACTAAAATGCACACTAATATTAAGCCTTTTTTGGTGTGCATTTACGTCTTGTAGTTAAGGTTATTAAGCTTAACTGCTCACCAATATGGTGAGCAGTTAAATAGTACCCGTATCAAAATAGTCACAACCGAGAAGGTTAAGATTTTTGTTATTTATAAACGTACGTTTTTCATTCATTCTATGCGAAAACAGTTACCTTCAAAATTATATAACCGTCTGTACCCATAGTTCACACAGCTAGTTCCTGATTAGATAATATAACTATTTGTTTTGACGGCCTTTTTGTTAATATCAGATTATTGTCTTCTCACGCAGTAGGTGGTAGAAGGTACCTACTGTTGACAAGGGGGCTTAACAATGGTGACCTCCGTGGCCGAGTGGCGTACGTACTGGTTTCCAAGGTCTGCTATCTCTGGAGGTCCCGAGTTCTATTCCCAGTCGGAAAAATATTGAAAACGAACTTTTAAACATTTCCTCGGATGTGATTGGGATTGGGAATCACTTAAAAATATCAGGATGAAAAAACCTACTTATGTCCTTTTCCAGGGTCTAACATACTAACTATCTCTATGCCAAAATTCAACGAAATTGGTTCAGTGGTTAAGGCGTGAAATGTTAAAAGACAGACCAACTTCCACACTCATAATATTCGAGTATTCATTACTTCAATTAAGTTCCATATTATGATCACAGCTGATGGTAGACCCCCAAGGTCACGGAGAAGTGGTGCGCAGTGGTGACAGATATAGAGTAAATTTGAAGCAATACTGTCGCTGATAAATGTTATTAACTAGTTTACCGTGAATGGAATGTCGCTGATTTTAACCTGGTTAAGCGTGAAAGGACCTGTTGTTGTGGAGACACAAGAGACTGTCTGTGAATTCATAATTGTATCAACTTAAAATACTTCAAATCAATTATTTTAAATGACATAAGAATAAACTAAATAATAAAATAGTTTTTAGTAAAAATTTCATTTTCATGAAAAGCTTTTTTGCTGACTGTACTTAAATATTGTATTGTCATCTAAACCAAACCTGTATACAAAATTTCAGCTCCATCGGACACTGGGAAGTGGGTCAAATTAAGCTTGCAAGATTTGTCCCCCACTAACTAACAAACTAACTAACATGGCAAGTTAATAAAAAGCTTGTAAAATATGCTCATGCATTCAAAAGCTATAATACTTGCACAGGTTTTTTATAAATTATACCTAGAACTCATACGTCTATTCGTTCTACATTTCTAATGAAACGCTTCAGTGACTATAAGGCTATGAGGCCTGTTATAAACCAAAATGCTATGAAATCGCTAATCAAAATGAATACCTCAAACTCTACCTACTTACCTAAGTAACATTAATTATTTCCATTACGTTTATTTTGAAAGTCAATCATACACAATCGCGTTTTAATCTAATAACGGCACAGTTAACTCCTTCCGTCAGTGTTTATTTTTTTCACTTAAGAGCGTTAAACCCAAATGCGTCGCGTCGAGTTTAGGTAAATGAATAACTTTCACTCGCATCAGACGTGCGCTCAAGGTCAAACGTGCGGTGTCCTGCTATAGTCAAACTAATCACGTTGATCCTTTTAACTCAAGTTTAAATATTATTTAGTGTTAGTTTTTATATTATATCCTTACTTACCCTTACATAATCATAATAAGTGTATGCTGTAATCTAATGGGTTTACTCCATAGACAATATTTTATTGTTTACATGAAGTAGATTTTTTAAAAGTTTACCAACTAATACTAATAAAGTAATCCTTCCCAAATGTGTATGTAAGTACTTGCTTACTCATCTTATGTTATTCATGTATGACCGACCATTCGATACGTAATCCTATCCTACTTCCTACTAATATTATAAATGTGAAAGTTTAGATGTTTGGATGTTTAGATGTTTGTATGTTTGTATGTTTGTTACTCAATCACGCCAAAACGGCTGAACGGATTTGGCTGAAATTTAGGACACAGATACTTTGTAGCCTGGAGAGGAACATAAGCTACTTTTATCCCGGAAAATATCACATTCCCGCGGGATAACGTCGTGTAGTCCACGCGGGCGAAGCCGCGGGCGGAAAGCTAGTTTAGAAATAAAATCCCGATTTCAGAATACCATTTTTATCACAATCTGATGTAGACCTATACCACAGGAAAAAAAATACTACTACGTATTACAGAGAAACGACTTCATAGAACGGTGGGAAATGATTACACTACTACAAGCATGCTGAGCATGTGTGCGTGTCCACTGGCTGCTTGTCACTGGCGTGTCCGTACACGGCGTGTCTGGAAAAACCGGTTTACGACAGCTCACCCAGTGGACAAGCTCAGGGTCAACCCGAAGCACGTATGAGCAGTTAACCAATCTTTATTAAAAATCCAAGATGGCGGCCAACTTTTTTGATTGTAGGCCGATTTTGATGAAATGATGAAACTCGGTTTGTGGTAATATTTTGGCAAGAAAATAGCAACGCAATGTCAAAAACTTAAAAAATCCAAGATGGCGCCCAAATTTTTGGTTTGTTGGCCGATTTCGATGAAACTCGATTTCTAATACTATTTTGACAAGAAAATAGCAACGCCACGTCAAAAATGTAAAAAAATCCAAGATGGCGCCCGAATTTTTGGTTTGTTGGCCGATTTCGATGAAACTCGATTTCTTGTACCATTTTGACAAGAAAATAGAACTGCAATGTAAAAAATATTAAAAACCAAGATGGCGCCGAAATTTTTTTTGTTGGCCGATTTTGATGAAACTCGATTTCTAGTACTATTTTGACATGAAAATAGCAAAGCAATGTCAAAAATGTAAAAAAATCCAAGATGGCGCCCAATTTTTTTGTTTGTTGGCCGATTTCGATGAAACTCGATTTCTAGTACTATTTTGACAAGAAAACAGCAACGCAATGTTAAAAATATTCAAAAAACCTAAATGGCGGCCTACTGTTTTGTTTGTGGGGCGATTTCGATAAAACTTGGTTTTTAATCTTGGATTATTTAATGTTTTTAACATTGCGTTGCTATTTCCTTGTCAGAATAGTACTAGAAATCGAGTTTCATCGAAATCAGCCAACAAACAAAAAATTTGGGCGCCATCTTGAATTTTTTTACATTTTTGATATTGCATTGCTATTTTCTTGTCAAAATAGTACCAAAAACTAAGGTACATCGAAATCGGCCAATAAACAAAAAAGTTGGCCGCCATCTTGAATTTATAAGTATTTTTAACATTGCTTTGCTGTTTTCTTGTCAAAATAGTACTAGAAATCGAGTTTCATCGAAATCGGCCAACAAACAAAAAAATTGGGCGCCATTTTAGATTTTTACATTTTTGACATTGCGTTGCTATTTTCTTGTCAAAATAGTACTAGAAATCGAGTTTCATCGAAATCGACCAACAAACAAAAAATTGGGCGCCATCTTAGAATTTTTTACATTTTTGACATTGCGTTGCTATTTTCTTGTCAAAATAGTACTAGAAATCGAGTTTCATCAAAATCGGCCAACAAAAAAAATTTCGGCGCCATCTTGGTTTTTTAATATTTTTTACATTGCAGTTCTATTTTCTTGTCAAAATAGTACTAGAAATCGAGTTTCATCGAAATCGGCCAACAAACAAAAAAATTGGGCGCCATTTTAGATTTTTACATTTTTGACATTGCGTTGCTATTTTCTTGTCAAAATAGTACCAAAAACCGAGTTTCATCGAAATCGGCCCACAATCAAAAAAGTTGGCCGCCATCTTGGATTTTTTTATATTTTTTACATTGCGTTACTGTTTTCTTGTCAAAATAGTACTAGAAATCGAGTTTCATCGAAATCGCCAACAGACAATACAGTTGGCCGCTATCTTGGTTTTTTTTACATTTTTGATATTGCGTCGCTGTTTTCTATTAAAATAGTACCAAAAAAATATAATTATAAAAATAAAATGTATAAAGAGAAACATTAGAGTAAGTAATTTGTAAATAAATATTTCATAATATGTACCTAATAGAAAGCTAACAATTTTTACTTCTTGTAACAACCCTACCAATATTTTGCACGCTCTATGAAGTCAACACTCTGATAGTACTCATGTGCCTATACACCGTTTTGAAGGTCAACATCCCATTTGGATAATTCAGTCATTTACGCCATGGGTTCGCAAACCCTAGAACAGGAGACCTTGAAGAAGTACCGGCAAGAAACTCGTCAAGGTTAATTTTTTTTCCTCCTGATTTACTTCATACAGAGTCGTCAAATAAAAAAAATTACCTTATAAATTACTATTTGTTAGATCATTTTCAGGGTCAGTTTCTATTACAAATACGTATTCAATTATGATAAATACAGTGTGAGTGAACTAATGATCATAGAAGTAAACAATTTTCAATTACCTATCTAATGAGTGTACTAAGACGAAAGTACTAAGACGTGTCGGTTGCACTATAAACTATACCACACCACGCAGCACACTGCAAAGGTCAGCGAACGGCAGACGGCAGAGCACCGAGCGATACGTCCTCCCTCTGAAGAGCCTAGCGGCGGACTAATTTGAAATGTTTTGCGCAGAGTGTTTTATAGCACTTTAAAAAAAATATATAAAATAAATTATGCATCATTATATAGGTTTTTTGTATTCAAACTTTAGATAATATGTTCTTATTTTACGTTAGACTAAAACTTTTTGTAAAATAAAGTAATTTATTGATAAATGTTGCATGTTTACCACCAGTGATTTCTTTATAATTTCACTTTGTTTGGATTTTAATTTCGTATGAAAATAATCACAAATTAAACTTTTTTCCTTACTAACTATTTGCGTAATGATATGTAGATATACATGGAAATTTTTGTTTCCTATTTTTTTTTAATGGTATTAAAAAATTAGAGCTTCAAAATTGATGTTAAAAGTGAAGTTTATAAAACACTGTTCGGGAAAATTGTCAGTATTCACAAATACTCTATAAAAAGATAAATTTTTTACTAACTTTTTAGACAAAGATACTGTTTACAATAATTTGAAATTAGCATGTTTCTAAGATTACGTTTTCATAGAAAATATCTCGTTCAAAACTGCCTATTTTGAGGTAAAACGACGTTCGACCGCGTCAATGCTCTTAAATTTATAATGTTCAGATCGTGAACGTTCCAAATTAGTGCAGGCCAAAATAATATACCTCCATTCAGGCCAATACAAGTCGCTCACAATCGCTCTGCAATACCTGACATTTACAATGGCTTGGTCAAAATGGTTCCATTTACTGAAGCACGATGCTTTTGTAGCCAGACTTGCTTTATTTATTTTTATTCGAATTAACTACTATTAGTGTAACACTTAACAAAAGTAAATATTAGTTAGTTGAAGATGAAAATGAAAAATATTTATTTTGCTAACAACAATATTGTAACATAGGTACATTGGGTTGGAACTTGGGACTGTCTAGTGAGTATTGCAGGATACTTGTGCTAGACAACCCCGCTCCTTCATAACACTAACTTACGTAAGTACAATACAAAAAAATAACTAAAAAGATCTAAAACTACTTCTGTTTTGGTGGTGCCAGTGTGTGTGTGTGTGCGTGTGTGTGCATGTGTGTGGTTGTGTGTTTAGTTACTAAATTAGAGGCAAATACCCAAAAAGAGGTTAAGTTTTTAACCGACTTCTAAATCAAAGAGGAGGAGGTTCTCTATTCGTCTGTATGTATGTTTTTCTTTTTTTTGTGTATATCCACCGATTACTTGAAGACGGATGGACCGATTGAAATGATTGAAACGTTATTACATCTGGTTGGTTTCCAAGTTGGTCCCATTTTTTGAAATTTTGAAATCGTTTCAGTAGTTTTCAGGAAATCTTGAAAATACTGTCGTTTTCGTTACCACTTTATGTGAATTTAATACGTATCTTTAGGCATAACTCCTTTGTTTATAAACCGATTTAGATGATTCTTGTTTTGTTAAAAAGGGGACAAAGGTTTTTTAACCGACTTCAAAAAAGGAAGTTTTCAATTTGATCACATACCTATTTACCAGAATACAAGTAAATTGCCTGCACAATGCACTAAAAAGTGAAATAAAAATTATTTTTATAAAAAAATAAAACCGCATTCAAAAAAATCACATCAAAAAAGTAAGAAATAATTCCTCACCAAATAAATAACGTAAGTACTTACTTTGAAGTCGGGCGTGAAACATGTACGATTTTTTGTTGTTTTTGTTAAAACCCGCCCGACTTCAAAGTACTTACGTTATTTATTTGGTGTGGAATTATTTCTTACTTTTTTGATGTGATTTTTTTGAAGGCGATTTTTATTTTTTTATAAAAATATATTTTCCAGTCTCACAACTAGCTCCGATGGGACTAAAAACCACGAACAGTATTTTTTTTCCTCTGTGCCACGACCTTTCACAGTCCGTTTCAAAATTTTCAATAATAAAAATTGCATTGTTTATGCATAAAAGTAACAATAAAATTAACTTTTCATTTGTAGATTTGGTAGACTGACGATAAAAATGAGTTGTGTAATTTATAATAAAAACTAGAAATAATTATTAGGATAGGTATTAAGATGTAGAATGCTGAGGAGAGAGCGAGATAGAGAATGAGAGGTACTTAGGTATTAGGATATTATACTTAATAGTTAAATTAATCTCGTTGTTATTTTTAAACAAAAAATAAAGCAGACTTGGGGCACAGGACACAACAACACAGCGTGCAAAAAGTCGAAACCATTAACATTATTAAAAACTTGTTGTACTGACATTATGCAGGGAGTTACAGTGCCACAAACTTTTCTGTTCCGGTGGCCAAAATGTGAAACTATCATGTTTTTTTAAATGTCATTCTGCTGTCAAGTTGACGTCCAACCATGGCTCTGCTGGCGACTGAAGGCCTTAGAAGTCAGGGCCGGGTAAATTGCTACAAAAAAAAGAAAAACGTACATAGCGCCGCTGTCACCGGAACAGAAAAGATTGTGCCACTGTATCTTTAAATCGAAATGTGCGATCGCTTCCTTGACAACCTTTTTCGAAGGTTAATAAAAAATAACTACGACTGCTCATAACTGGATGCCATTACTGAATTATTATTGCTTGTCATGCCATCCTTTACTTTATGAAAGATTTTAATAAAATAATTTATCATCAAGTTAAATGTAAGTACTTCCACAAAAAAACATTAAATTTAAAAATTACACTCGCACTTGCATTTCTTTTACAATACAAATTACAATAAAAAACGTCTCTATTGTTATTTTATTCTATACTAATATTTTTTAAGTATTAATTGGCTGTACTGTCATTAAAAATGGAAAAAGAAACAATTATTCAAGTATAAAAGTAGAATAGGCGTTCATAACATAGATGTATTATTCCTGTAGATGGATCACAAAAATAAGCTATAACTCACCCATCCTTTACCCCTTCTAACACTATCAAATTGTCATAAGATAGAAAGAGACATACATGTTAATCTGTTGCGTCGTAATTAGTGAATGTCTCCATTTTAACTATGCAATGCTAGATGACATTAGATGATGATGATGCAATGATAGTGCTGTGGTTTTTTTTTATTACAAATTATCGATAAAACATTTAAAAATAAGTTAAATGCAATGCGATACATAAAATTACAATGCATATGTATATATCGCAGGCGTATTGTATATTTCACCGTATTACATAACAACTAGCTGTATTGGAAAACAGCACCGCATTGTAATGCGGCGGATTCAAGTATTCAATACGGCTGATCGAAACTACGCCGCATTGAATAGAGCGCTTCGCGCTTTTCAATGGGGCTAGAGACTTAATGTAATTGGGCGGTTCATAATCCGCTTTTCTGACAGTTTTTAGTACTAATCGTGTCCAAAGTGCTCACGGCCTTAGAATTTTGTTTATGCTATGAAACTTCGGCATAGGTCGAAATATGGCAAAAATTTCTTCCCTCCAGACAAAAGCGCACGCTCAGCTGATCGATCTAGTGTGGCAGAATATTTTTTTTATATTTCGACGTATGCTATGCTCCAAAGAGAAAGTTGTTTAGTTTCTTGGTCTATGCAAGCCCTTTAATTTTGAATCAGTGCCAAATATGAAGTAGGTACTATAATTATACTTGAGGAGATCGATGGCTCATTGGTACGCGCATTCTTGCATCCGGTGGTTGATGTTAAGCAACATTCGTTGCGGTTGGACATCTGAATGGTGACCCAAAACTTTATTATCTTGGTCTCCTCTGTGCTTCGGAAAGCACGTTAAGCCGTTGGTCCCGGTTGCATTAGCAGTCGTTGGCACCCTCACCCACCAATCCGCATTGGCTTCGCGTGGTGGGTTATGGCACTTATGGCCCGTTCTACCTGTGGTGTGCATGCACAGGGGAGGCCTATAGCTGGCTGGCTGCTGGACAGCAGTGAGGACATTAATATGATAATGATGATAATTATACTATTTATACTAGAAGGTATAGTCGTAAAACTGAACGAGATTTCTAATCAATTTATTAAATCAATAATCTGCTGAATGATATCAACTAAAAAAAATACAGATTTCACGCTAATTTTTATACTAATGTATAATTTTTTTAAAGTATAAATCCACAATTTGCTTTAATAAGTGCATCGAGCAATGAGCATATTCTTGTTTGTTGCAAAGGTCTCCAATCGTCGCCTTTTCTTAGGTTTCTTATTCACGTTTCCTTTACATCGACGGCGGCGCGGCGGTGGGAAATCTGTTTAAAATTGAGAAAAATTAAGTTTAAATACAAAATTGTTAACATTACAATTTTTTATCGATATTACATAATAAAATCGGACTACAACACTACCAGGTTAGTCAAATGTCAAAAAATCCCAATTGGCTTTAAATTATATATTTTTAGCCTAAAAACATCCGATTTTCTTCAACCAAATCAATGTTAAACTGTGCATACACGCAGGGCCGCTCCGACCCCCCACAGCGCCTGTGTGCGAAACCTATGAAGCGCCTCTTTTAATTTATAAATTTTCTTTAGTTTTATATAATTAGATAATATTTTCCTAAATAGGTTTTTTTTTCTAAAAAAAATCCTCTTTTTCCTAATTTTTTTCATTCTTTATTTATGATGTTCTATCTAATCGTATACTTACTTATATATTAACTAGCGGCCGCCCGCGGTTTCACCCGCGTGGTTCCCGTTCCCGTGGGAATATCGGGATAAAAAGTACATATAAACCTTCCTCTTGAATCACTCTATCTATTAAAAAAAACGCATCAAAATCCGTTGCGTAGTTTCAAAGATTTAAGCATACAAAGGGACATAGGGGGGACAGAGAAAGCGACTTTGTTTTATACTATGTAGTGATAACAAAATAAATGCCTTTTTTCTAATAATACTAATTTACTAACTATTACGTTTTCTATGTTAAAAATATGTAGTTTAAAAAACTATAAAAACACACTTTTATAGGAACAGACTAAAAGTACAAAATAATTGTCTATTCAGTAACTGAAATTAAAAAGCATGGTGCGCGTTGTCAATATGAGGTGGTACTTGAATGCATGCTTTTCAAAGGGCGCACCACGCTTTTTAATTTCAGTTACTGAATAGACAATTATTTTGTACTTTTAGTCTGTTCCTATAAAAGTGTGTTTTTATAGTTTTTTAAACTACATATTTATTTTTTACTTTTTAGTTTAACAAATGGCAAGCTATGGATGGGGATGGTAATCGATTTCACAGTCCATTCATGTGTCTGCCCACCCCGTAAACATTATAACTCAAAGGCGTGATTATATGTATTTAGTTTTACAAACTCAAGTGGAGTCTATTAGTTACCAGATGCGCGAGCCGAACCCTTACTTCCTCCCTGCTCCATCATCAGACCCTCACCACCAAGTGTAGCGAATAGGTCTCATTAGAACAAAACAAATGAGCCCAAACTCGAGGGGTTTCCTAGTGGTCATTAAGGAGTGCCACTGGCTTCCTCCCTGCTCCATCATCCGACCCTCACCACCAAGTGAAGCGAATAGGTCTCATCAGAACGAAACAAATGAGCCCAAACTCGAAGGGTTTCCTAGTGGTAATTAAGGAGTGCCACTGAGTTCCTCCCTGCTTCATCATCCGACCGTCGCCACCAAGTGTAGCGGTCTCATCAGAACGAAACAAATGAGCCCATCTCGAGGGGTTTACTAGTGGTCATTAAGGAGTGCCACTGACTTCCTCCTTGCTCCATCATCAGACCCACACCACCAAGTGTTGCGAATAGGTCACATCAGAACGAAACAAATGAGCCAGAATTCGAAGGGTTTCCTATTGGCCATTAAGAAGTGCCACTGGCTTCCTCCCAGCTTCATCTTCAGACCCTCGCCACCAAGTGTAGCGAATAGATCTCGTCTGAACGAAACAAGTGAGCCCAAACTCGAGGAGTTTTCTTGACGTCATTAAGGAATTTCACTGGGTCCTCCCAGCTCCATCATCAGACCCTCACCACCAAGTGTAACGAATAGGTCTTATCAAAACGAAACAAATGAACACAAACTCGAGGTGTTTCCTATTGGTCATTAAGAAGTGTCACTGGCTTCTTTCCTGCTCCATCATCAGACCCTCACCACCAAGTGTAGCAAATAGGTCTCATCAGATCGAAACAAATGAGCCAGAACTCGAGGTGTTTCCTATTGGTCATTAAGGAGTGCCACTGGCTTCCTCCCTGCTCCATCATCAGACCCTCACCACCAAGTGCAGCTCATAAGTCTCGTCAGAACGAAACAACGGAGCCTAAACTCGAGGGGTTTCCTAGTGGTCATTTAGAAGTGCCACTGGCTTCCTCCCTGCTCCATCATCAGACCCTCACCATTAGGTGTAACAAATAGGTCTCATCATAACAAACCAAATGAGCCTAAACTCGAGAAGTTTCCTAGCAGCCATTGAAGAGTTCTATTGCCCACCTCTTGACTCCATCATCAGATCAGCTCGATGGTAGCAAATTATTGTATTGTCATGGGATTCATATAGACTTGCAAAGTTTCAAATCAATACGACAATTAGAAGTAGGTTAAAATTGAATTCCAAGATTTTCTTACATTGTGACTTAGTTACAAGTGAAGCTAATAAAAGTGTGGTAAAAACAACAAGAGTCTAAAATGTGTAAGAATATAAAATATAGTCCAGTCAATTTAGACATCCGAAGATACATTAATTCGCAAGAAGCTGAAAGTTGGTGAAATTTTTCAAAACATAAAAATAAAACATATGAAATTTAAAAAGTCCTCATCGATCCGGTACCTACCTGGAAAAAAAAATTCGAGGTCAAATGTCAAATTCGCGTTTTTTCAGCAAAACGGTAATTTTTATCGTAAAATTAGCAAAGACAAAATTGTAAATCATGTAATTATCTATATATACTCAAAGTCTATAAAAAATGACTCAATACTTTTTTCTAAGCGCCACCGTTTCTGAGATATATCGATAAAAAAATTTGGAAAGGTGTAATCATGAAGCTCGACATAATACTGGTTACCTCAGTATTAAGTCGAGCTTCATGGGTGTAATCGTCATCATGACCTTTCCAAATGTACCCGCGATCACAAATATCGCGAAACACCCATTTTTTTACCTTTGACTTAGAGTTTTTTTTTCCAGGTACCGGATCGATGAGGGCTTTTTAAATACCTATCATTTATAATAATGTTTTGAACAATTTCACCAAATTTCAGCTTCTTGCGAATTAATGTACCTTCACTCTTATTTTTTTAGTCTTATTTGACTTTTCGCCACATCATTATATTAAATTTTTTGAAAAAACATTGACATGAAATAATTTCTTCACACAAATCATCGGCGGGCGTTAAGGCGCTACTCGGAAAAAGTATGGACTTTTTGATTTAAAACTGTAGGACGGTTACAGTTGTTACAAATCTGGTAATAAGATATATATTTCTTCATACCTTTATTTAGATCCGTATGGTTTCAAAAACACGATTTATTGATTTTGCCTCGACACTTTTTCTTTCCGAAAAGACCACTAACAATTATACGAAAATTCAAGATTATTCTTAAATGGGGTTACTTAAGTACACTTTTGGAAATTGGTTTAATTAGTGAAAACCAATAATATTTAGGATCGTATAGAAGCATTTTTTTTAAATCGTTGTAGTTTTTTAATACGAAGTGATTTTGTGTTGTTTTTGCCTAATCTGCAAAATCCCGCTCCCGCGCGCGTCGTTTTCTCATTGCTATCTCGCTTCAGCATAATTTTTTCGATGAATGATTTCGATAGCGGCGCCCCTATTGTCTTGGCGCCTGTGTGCGCCGCACACTTCGCACACAGGGGCGGAGCGGCCCTGCATACACGTACAGCGATTTAGTTTTTGCAAATACGGACCAGTAAGTTATAAAAATGTGTTCGCAAAAACACAAAACAATGAGTGTGACTTACCTCTGAAATTATATGTGTTCATTATTCTCTTTCAAAACACTCACTCTGCTTGAATAACCGGAAACAGTACAGGCCATTCTTAACAAACAACAGATTTACCGCACCACACCATCAAATCTTTCTATATTTTACTACAAAAAAAGATTTTCTTTCTGAAGCATTTGTAACCAGCTGGTTAACAAACAAATATGACGTTCACTTTTAAGTGGCGCGCGGCTCATTAAGACGCACACGTTGGGCTATTGTTATCTCTTTTTAACACACGAAATGTCGCCATTTGAGAGACGAGAGTCGATTATAGAAGGAATCGTTCAAATTTTTATGCTCCATCTACAGGAATAATACATCTATGGTTCATAATAATAAAACAAGATCAAAGTCTTGACTACAAAAATATACTTACTACTTATCCTACTTAGCTGCTATTAATTATATTGCGAAATAAACTCTACTACTTTTCCAAAATCTCTAATTGTATCTATTTTTTTACATCAAACGAGTATTGCAACCTAATAAGCTAGTAGTATGCTAAATTGATAAATAATGCTCTTTTAATAGATACAAATTAGGTTGGAATTGTAAGGCCACTTAGTCATACACTCATTAGATACCTGTGAAATTGCGAATGTTTATAATATTGCGTAAATTTCATTCGATTCAGAAATGCAACTATGTATTCTCGTATTCGCAAATAATTATATAAATATAGTCTTTGATTTTTATGACTGAAAAACAAAAGTGTCAGAAGCGTCAAGCCCTATTATTTGCTAATGTAAAATAATATTAATAATAGCCATAAGTTTCAAATGGAGAAAGTAATTTTATTAAAACATCACCATTAATTTAACACAATTATTAATTTTGAATACATAATGACACCCAAAAAGTATGGTAGCGCGCTTTCCGTTCAGATAATATCCGCCGTTCAGATAATATAATATTTTTCGCCCAAAAAGTTTTTATGACCATTTACATAATGTGTATCCGATTCCCGCGCGGGCGCAACCTTTGTTGCTTTGGCTTTCTACAAACATTTCGCGGATCCACTGGCACAGAAGGTGTCTTATTTCTTCACTCACTAGCCTTCCCACTTATGCAATGCTTACTCACTATTCTATTGTTTTTGGTGTTAACATGATTGTCGGAAAATATTGAACTTTCTTCAATTTGTTTCTAATTTTGTGTTTGAATTTCCCCGTATGTTTATGCCTTATTACTTAATTGCCCATGATTTTCAAGAAAGAAAGTCACACACAGTAGGTACTTACAAAACACATGACTTAGGAACCGAAATATTTCAACAAAGAGTGTAGCTAAAGGCAGGGCCCTTTAGCTACAAGGGGCCTCAGCACAAGAAGTCTCCTGGGTCATTCGTAGATGGTCAGAATGACCCAGAAGCGCTGTTATTCTGACAGGGCCTTGAGACAGCGCGGGCAACACCATGAAGATAATAATTACTATTTTAAGGACCTTCCAAATAGCTATACAAAAACTTAAAAAAATTGTTTCACCTAAATTACACAAAACGCATACGTATGCTCTAAAGTTGTTTGCATACCTATAACTACGTATTTAATCACGAGTAGAATATTTTGAACCTGGTGCAATCGATGGTTTCAGCCTCTAGCCGTTCCGTTTTCCGGTTGTAATAAAACATAAAGATAAGATAATAATATAATTCTAATACTTCTTGATATGGGCACACATACGATACCGTGATTACCGTGTTGTTCTTAAAGAACTGCTTTTAACAAGGCTTATAAGAAGATCAATCCTAAATGATAGGAAGTTGCCACCATTGTTTGTGTTGCCTTGAGTTGCATCATTCACTATAACAGCAAATTAAGGGTTTTGTGTGAAAACTGAATATAATGAATGTAGAATTTCATTGACAAATTAAAATGAATGTTGAAAATGTCATCAGTTTAAGGCTGTTAGATACTGATTACTTTGCCTATTAGTAGTAAGAAGTTTATTTTTCGGCGGCCGGCGGCCATTGTTTCCTTTTGGCGCCAAAGTTGAGATGGACGTAGATTTACTTTCAAGGTGCATTGCGCTTACGGATCCCTTAATTGTCTATTGTAATGCTGTGAGATACGAGATAAAAGGTGTTCGTGTGAAAAATGGGTAGCACCGACGGATATCCTAATCAAGACCTAGTATTTTGATTGGCTAATTTCGTTTTATTGTTCCACTTACGATGTAAATTATATTTAGATTAGCGGGATAATCGAGGTTATATAGTTTAGTATCCCTAATTAAATAGTAGGTAGTGTTTTCAAGTTAGTAGTTAGTTAGTTCAGTCAAGTTATTAGTTTCTACGTGTTTACAATGTAATATGATAAGAAAATAGGAATGCCTCATTAAATTGGGTGTTCAAAATGTAAGTAAACACGCTTTGTGGACTGCAGAGCGTCGATTCTGCTTACGTTAATTCATAATCGTGTCTCAATCACACTAGAAGTTACAAGAATTATGACAGTATGATGTTATGTGAATGTAGCGTGTGGTGTGACCATCAGTAATATAGTGAAAAAAGTAAACATTTCTTGTAATTAGTGTGTAAAAGAGCACTACAATTGAACTACAATAGAAATACGATTGAGACACGATTATGACTTAACGTTAGCAGAATGATATCGACGCCCTGTTTTGATACTTCAATGGTGCTCTATATCTATATACGGCAGCTATGAAAACTACTGTAATACATACTGCAAAGTATGCTGAACTGAACCTCCTATCTGATTTCCGATCTTTACATTCATATTTTTGGGAGCTTGATTCAGAGCGCATGTGTGCACCTTTATAGTTGAATGTACGAATATTATATTTTTCTCTTATCAATGCTTTAGTATTGAGCGTTGAGTATTACCTAAATATTACAAGTTCTAGCAAAATAGTTATTACTTCTTTTAAATTTAGTTAACGAAAAAAGGTAATGAAACAAGAAGGTTTCCCAATGCTGTGGGTCAAGCAAACTGAGTTGCGTCTCTATTTAGTCTGTGATCCGCCCGCAATATTTGCTCTGTACGACCTCCAATTATGCAAGCGTTCCGTTGACCGCAAGTTAAACTAATTCACTTAACTAAACACTACTTAACGTAACTTGAAGAACATTGCTTTGCCAAATATTTTCACACAAATACGAGTCAACGGAGTAATTCGAATACGCCAATGAACTACTTATTTTAACTATGTCAACTACCTACGTCACATTATACCTACTATGTAATGATTTACCGATACCAGATCGATACAAAATACTGTAAATATAGTTACAATGAAATATGTCAGACACATGCACATGTTGCGGTGGTAAGTTTAGGTGTTCATATTGTCAGTTTTGTTTCAGAGCATTTTAAAAGGACAAGCTTGTGTGGTCTACACATTATTGCTTGTGACAGTATGTGTTTAAACACTTGTTCTAATAATAATAATGTAATAATTTGATCAATCAAAGAAATTAATATATTTATGTTTTTTTTAAAAAAGCAGTACCTACTTAACCTTCTTCGTGTAAGTACAATACAAACAAAAGAACGTTATAGAAAAGCAAGCATATTACGGAAAACTGAATAGTGTTATTCAATAGGACATTTTATTTGACAATAGAAAACACTTCACGCGCCCCTGTAGCAGCTAACTATCTAGAAAACGGACATACCGACACGAACCGACGACTAAAGTGTTACATCTAGTTCCCATTTCAACCTTATGCCCTTACATTAAGAACTAAATTCGCAATTAACCAAAAATGAGTGATATACAGTATTTGTTAAAATTATTCGCGGTAGGAAATCCGCTCCGAAATTACACTCATTAGCTGTTTAAAAGTATTGTATTTTTATGTAAATATAGTTATTTGAATTTTAGTACGTACCTAGGTGTACGTTAAATGTGGTACAAAAAATATTCTTCTCCGGACTAAATCAGACGGGAAGAAGAAGCATTATTCTACGATAACATTTTTCCTGAAAAAGAATCTTCAAATTTCGCAGCTTCCGGAGTTTTAAAAGAAATTATTTTTAACCTAATATTTTTGAGAGATAGGACTTCTACGATTCAAGCTAGAGCGGTGAGAAAATACTAACAAATAAGCATCTTTTTACTGTTCTATTCCAGTTTCTTCTAGTTACTCTTTTTCTCTAAATTAGATGGTTGTTTTAAGTCGAATAGAATTGTGACCGCAAACAAAATGGTGACTGGTTACCGAAAGATTACAAGTCGGGGCCGCCGCATAGTTACAGAGCTGGCAAATTGTAGTCATTTAAATGGCCACAATGGTAATTCCCGCTTGCTTCGAAATGGTACTAAGTTATTTTTTTGGTTCAGAAAGCAAGCAAGCGATCGATACAATAAAATTAAAGAAATATTATTTTTTACATTCAGCGGGTTCGATTCCCAGTTCAGAAAGGCAATTATTCAAAATTCTTTGAATGCAGTTCGTTTTCTTTTTAAAATGAAAATGAAGTCTCCTTTCAGTAAAATTTTATATCTTCAGTATTTAAGGTACTTTCCCTCCATGTGACATAGTTTTGGGACGCCCTGTATACTTAGTAAAAGTAGCTACATTTCTTAGTTTTTATATTTATAAACCAAAGCGTATAAATTGTCTATGGTGATAAATAACTCCTTACGTTATTCAAGTGTAGGTATGTATTGAAACTTCTAGCTTATGGTAATTTATCATAGTCTTATATGGAAGGTGCGCCCGCGACGTTTGCGGTTTCCGAGGTGCCTTAAATGGTCCTACGAGCAGGTATAGCACTTGATAGCAATTAGATTGCGATGGGGAACTTGGATGAGCAGTAAAAAAACTAAATTTACCATGTAGAATGAGTTCAAAATGTTTTCTTAAAATAAAAATCTGTCTTACAAAACATTCTTTGATAAAGCTTAGGTTGTAAGCTTATACTTTTGATTTAATAAAGGAAGGTCTAAAACTGGACCCAGAGTTGTTTTTAAATATTACAAATTAATAACGTATTGGAACCTTTGTAATAACCTTCTAATCTTATCCTTAGAAGCTGTGGATTTTGTAAATACATGAAAATAAATAAATAAATATAGTGCGAGTTTGTATGGACCTTAGGCCCTGAGTTGCACTTTGAAACCTTGTTTAAAGTATTTTGGTGGATAATAAGAACATCTGATTATATGGCACCGAAACTGTATTGTGAAAATTTAAAAGTTAACTTAGTCCAAAGTTCTTAAACATAATTCTTCCAATAATTAAGTTCGCTTAGAGTTCCTAAAAAACACAATGATCCTTGGGTAGTCGTGTAAAAAGGTTGTATTTTTGTATCTATCTTATTTAAAACAAACGGTCAACCCTGCAGGCGAAAGTAACTATCAACGCATAACGTTTACATTTGACGTAACATGGAAAACATGAGTAAGGCATTTTATATATTTCCTGCACCGACAGACAGACTGACGGATTTGTACTTCCACTATAGGAAATCGAGCCAACTAAATACTAATTAAATGCTACCCGCGTTTGATCAATTATAGCTATTGCTACATTTTGTTGGCAGGTAATAGCAATAAATCAATATTTTACAACCAAGAGAAAACTAAGTACATTAACGAACATAAAATACTATTAATTTAATCTATAAGTACAAGTACTAATATTATATATTGTTTTTGTGATGTGTTTGTATAACAAATAAATATTATTCTTATATTATTCTTATTCTATAAAGAGGTAAAGTTTGCGAGTTTGTGAGGTTGTAGGGGGTAATATCTGGACCTACTGAACCGATTTTGAAAATGCTTTTACTAATATAAAGCCACGTTCTTTGTGAGTGTCTTACTTTTTACCCCACTGCTGGGCATGGGTCTCAGTCCACGCGGGTGAAACCGCGCGCTGGAAGCTAGATTCAAAAGAGCTTATTTATTAAGTCAAGTTGTATAAAGATATTTTTTTATTATTTATTTTTATATTATTTTTTATAGTTGTAAATAAATTGGCATTGTGCTCGATTGCGTGCGCTTAGAGAGACCTAATGTCGAGCCAGTGGACGATATAAGCACAGTATATATTATATGCTATGTTATATATAAACTGTGATATTAGGCTGATTATTGGCTGAATATTCGAACATCGCTTTGTCTCATTATAATATGTCAAACGGATGAAAGAGACGCCATGATGTATACGACACTCTCAAAGTTGAGTAGCGTTAGAGTCGAGTATTGAGTATTCGGGCGTATGACGATGATTTATATATAAGGTCCTTCTTAAATAGTGCACATAATTTTAAGGGGTCAATGTACTCATGCATACAAATAACTTTTACTATGGTACCAACATTGAAATCGCGAAAAAAAAAATCAGCTGTTCCATACTTTTTGATCTATTCTATTTACAATTTTCTATGGAACAGCTGAATTTTTTTTTAGTTGTTTGTATGCGTGACTACATTGACCCCTTAAAATTATGTGCACTATTTAAGAAGGACCTTATATACTTATTCATAAAATTGTACGCGTAATGAGTAGCCGAATTTGAGTAAGATTTTAAACCAAAGATAAAAGACAATCGCAAAATTTTCAAAGAGGTGGGTAATTTGTTGAAAGGTGTTCCGTTTCTTGACAGTTTCTAAGTGCGTAACTTATACGATAAGATCTGAAAAGTCGCAGAAGCCCAGTAGCGCAGGCGCAGTTAAATTGACTCACGTTCGTGGTCGTGAGTCAGTGCGTAATGCAAATTGTTAATATTGTTAAATAAGCTAAAAATAATATAAAACTAAGACATCATAATATGACTCAAACGCTTTTAAAAGAGGCCAAAACATTTCAAACAAAACACATTTGGGAAATTAAGAATCAAACTTTGTTTTTTTAATCGACACATCATTATTTTTATGTGCAGCTTCTGCTGTATAAAGCTAATTTTTTACATTTTATCTAACATCTATACTCTATAAATACAAATAAATAAAATTGGAGTGTCTATTTGTAATATTTAAATAACCGCTTTTTACTACATGCATATGATTATATATACGGTACATATACCAAAATAACATTTTTATCAATTTTTGTCTGTCTGTCGGTCTGTCTGTTTGTTCCGGTTAATCTCTGAAACGGCTGGACCGATTTTGACGGGACTTTCACTGGCAAGTAGCTGATGTGATAAGGAGTAACTTAGGCTACTTTTTATCCCGATATTCTTACGGGAACGAGAACCACGCGGGTGAAACCGCGGACGGCCGCTAGTTATATAATATAACTAGCTTTCCGCCCGCGGCTTCGCCCGCGTGGACTACACGACGTTATCCCTCGGGAATGTGATATTTTTCCGAGATAAAAAGTAGCCTAAGTTACTCCTTATTACATCAGCTACCTGCCAGTGAAAGTCCCGTCAAAATCGGCCCAGCCGTTTCAGAGATTAGCCGGAACAAACAGACAGACAGACAAAAATTGTAAAAAATGTTATTTTGGTATACGTACCGTATATATAATCATATGCATGTAGTAAAAAGCGGTCATTTTAATATTACAAACAGACACTCCAATTTTATTTATTTGTATAGATAATCAATATAATTTTTAATAAGGGTACTTACATACACACGTGTTCCATAGAAGGAACTCAGTAGCGCGTTTAAATTGGCTCACGTCGTGACGCGCAATGTAGCGCTAACGAGCCGCTAGATTTTGTGTCGTAATGGATCATTATGGCGACTTTCGATGGATATCTCCCGATCGGTTATTACTTTACACTTTTTTGCTAAATAAAGAGAAATTTCGATTAGTTACTATCTTTTGACGAAATAAAATTGATTGTTATTTTTATTTGTTTTAGAACTTGAGTGTGTTTCGAAAAATTATACATGAAGCAAAGTTGCAAGACAGCTTTACCATCTGAACAACACACCGAGAAGTTATAGCATGATAAAAATACAACTTTCATCAAGATAGAGTCATAACAACAAAAATATGATAAAAATTTAAGAAACCATTAAGGAAGTGTTTTTGTATTAAATACGGCTTGAATTTTCTTGTTTCTGAAACTGTTGCATATTGAAAGCACCACAGCTTGAAAGTGCGGTTCTGCAATGTTAGGTAAATCCCTTTCGTCTATTTTACATGTCTTCTACTAGGAGATCGAAAAGCTAGTTGCAATAGAAAAATACCACACAGCCCCATAGTATTTCCAGACGGATTCTACTCGGGTTTTTTTTTCTGTTACAATCTTTCAGAATTCCATTGTGAATGCATAAAATTAATTAAATTAAAAATAATAACAGGAAAAATAATTTAAGTCTCGATTTGAATAATTCCAATTCAAGCCCGTGACGCGGTGGTCCGCGCACTCGGCCTGCGATCGTTGAATTTAACCAACTTTCGCAATGGTCGCTCACGGGATGGGTGACCAAAAATAATATCTCGAGCTCCTCCGAATATGAAATAAATGATTATCTTATCTTATCCGTGCTTAGTACGTTAAGCCGTTGGTCCCGCCGCGTTTGCAGTCGTTAAGGCGATACTCGGAAAAAATATGCTAAAACGAGATAGCAATGAGAAAACGACGCGCGCCGCGCGGGAGCGAGAACGATTTTGCCGATTACGCAAAAAAAACACAAAATCACTTCGTATTCAAAAACTATAGCGATTTCAAAAAAAATGCTTCTATACGATCCTAAATATTATTGGTGTCCACTAATTAAACCAATTTTCAATAGTATATGTATTCCCATTTAAGAATAATCTTGATATTTCGTATTTTTTGAGGTATTTTCGAAAATAAAAAGTGTCGAGCCAAAATCATAAAATCGTGTTTCTGAAACTATACGATTCTAGATAAAGGTATGAAGAAATATATATCTTATTAGCAGATTTATAACAACTCTAACCGTCGTATAGTTTTATATCAAAGTGTCCATACTTTTTCCGAGTAGCGCCTTAATACCCACCAATACGCACTGGGTGTGGTGAGTCATGGCACATTCTCCTTATCCATCCATAAGGAAGGCCTGTGCCCCAGCAGTGGGGACCTATAATGACCTATGGGTTAGCGAGAGAGCGCCAACAGGATTGTAAGCACACTGGCGAACAGGGTGCTTACCATCAACTCTTATTACGGTTTTGTTTAGGAACCTAAACTGATCTGCTTCGCTTATTCGTACCACGACAGCTTAATATCAATGACAGCGATTCAGTGATCGATCAATGACATTTCACAGCCGCTAAGCTGTCAGAAACTCTTATTTGACTTATAACCCGGTCGATTTAACATGTCACCTGCAGGTTATACCCGTCCCTCTCACTCTCCGGGCATGACAGAATTGAGTGAAAGAGACGGGTAGAAGAAAAAGGACACAAATCGTTCGGTCATTAACATTTAGCAATTCATTTGCGATCCAGTTTTTAGAAGGTCAGAGTACGAAAGAAAGCGATTCATTTTAGGAACCTATTCTGCATCGCGCTATTTTTGAATCGCTGTCATAAAGTTGATGGTAGGCACCCAGGTGGGACTCTCAGCTGCTAAGGCCGGCACTGGATGCGCCTGCACGTCACGCACTGCTAGAACGGAGATCTGGGTAGTAGACGGTCCCTCATGTTCTTTGTTCATTGTTCCCTTTATTAACCCTTGTTTGTAAGAAAACTGTTACTAACCCAATATGGACCGGGTCTGAAATAAATTCGAATTATTATAATTATAATTATAATGGCTGATGATGATGATGATGATGAACCCACTTACTTAGTGTATTGGTGAAAAAAGACATTATGTCAGATCCCAAAGAGCTCAATTGTCACAAGTGCAAAAATCTCTGACTCCTTCTCGATGCAGTTTTTGCGCAAACCTCTTTGCATTATCTCTCGCAACCGCAGCGATCGGTTCCACAGACAGTTGCAACATGCTTGTATAACGTGCTTTATGATGCCGATTTAATCTGATTTGTTTAAGCAAATTAAGAATTATTAATGGGGTTTTAGACAAATTTCAATATTCATGGACTACGAGATGGTAGAACCATATGTAGAGAAAGCTATGGGTATCCTAAATGAAAGATGGCAAGTAAATTATAAACTTTAAGTTACCTTCTCATAAATGATTAATCATCTCATAAATGTTTCATAGAGTTTTTCATACAAAAATAGCATCGGGTTTCCTAATTTTCCGTGATTTTTTCCAAAATTAATATATTTATGCACTTTGATGTCAATTATTTTTTGGTCTTTTGCAGGTAATGACTGTTATATGGAGGCTTTCTTCTAGCTACACGAAGAATAAGGTAGTAATAGATACTGAATAGGTACATTATGATCCTCGCAGGGGGTGCATATCACCACAGTCAGTGTGCTTAAAACTGACGGCGGAGAGCAAGTAGTGAGGGGTTTAGTTGGTAGTGGTGCCTACTCTCAACAACCCCATCTGGTCAGCCCACCGTGAGTGGGTAACCTTATGGGGAGAGTGAGAAGAGGCTCTCTCCTTCTGCCCGGCCCCTGTCGAGCTTTAGAGCTCGTCAGGGGACGGGGCAGGGGTAAGAAACGCCCAGCCCTGACGCGAAGTCTAGGCTTGGCGGGAGGGCTGGGTGCGGCGAGAGACAGGCCTGTGTCTGACTGAGTCCAACATGGCGTTACCGGTATACGAAAAGACTGTATTTGCACTTACCATAAATATACAAAAAAAGGCACATTATGATCCTTGTAAGATATTAGTCGATTCAAGAGGAATTCCATAGGTTATGACCATTTTTTTTTAAGTGAGGGGAATGCTTTTACGCGTGCCCCTCCCGTAGGTGTGCGGACGGTGGTTATGTGGGACTCGCCCAGCCGCTTCCCGACCCCTCATCTAGTCGCAAGAACTCGATGGGGGGTCAGGAGGGGGAATACCCACTAAGCCCCTCACTACTTGCTCTCACCGCCGTCTGTAGGAGTCGCAATGTGGAGGGCCCGGTGTGACAAGCTCCTCCTGCTCCATAGTTATGACCATATTTACAAGTACCAACTCTAGGTAATCTTCAGCACAGGACAAGGACTATCATTATTATGTTTTACAACTTAATAGAATGATGATGTTGGCCATGATATTTTACTAAATAATAATATTTCTCTCGTTATAAGTTTAAAAAGGCATTATGTTCAATACATCAAATAGTTATGCGTTTTTGATGATCAGCTGGTACCTATTTCTGTTTAATTACAACTGGCCTTATGGCTCAGTGGTATTGATCATGTCGGTGGTTCCAGAGGTTGTAGGTGCGATCCACACATGGGAAAAATAAAGCTTATAAATTTTAAAAACCCCCGACAAAAAAAAATCAAATAATAAACAAAACTGTCAATTCTTCCATGGCCGCTTACAAAAAGTATGTAATCACTACCGTTCTAGCCGCTTCGGATTACTTTTCGCGATTATTTATATTTAATTGTCTATCTTTATTAGGTATATTATGTTGGTGATACGAAGTTCACCGGGCCCGCTAGTAAAAATATAAATATGTAATGTTAAAGGTTGTAGGGTTTACCGAACCGATGACGTAGCTTCTTTGGTTTGAACGTTCAAAGAAGCTACGTCATCGGTTCGCTAAACCCTACAACCGGGTCACGCGACCTTGTAAAGAGAAGAACTGGCAAAAAAAAAATTGTCAAGGGCTATTTTTTTCATAATTTATTTCAATCAGAGTAGTCAAATTGTAAAATAACCATCAAACACTTAAGTTGACTTTCCACAATTAAGAAATTAAGTACCTACAACATTTGCTAATTATATCGGCAAAACATTTTCAACTGTTTACCGCTATGTTCCGGAATGGTCTGAATTTAAAAAACTTAACACTTAAGTATTTTTCTTTCATAATGATGCCGAAATACCATTTAACTACCACAGATTGCTCAAATTGCAGAGCGGTTTGCTGGGAATTGGTTAATTAACGTGTATTAGGTAGCGTTTAGCAATAGCTGCTATCACGGGAGAGTATCCGTTTTGCGGTACGGTTGCTCTATAATTTTGCATGATTACGTTAGTTCTTGTTGTTTTTTGATAATTGAATTTTCTCTCGAAGGTACTGAAATTAGTTACTGCCTAAATATTCGTAAGTTCGTAAGTAAGCCAAATCTGATGTTCTACCTCAGATTTGGCTTACTTACGAACTTACTTCAGGCTTACTTCAGTGCCAAATCTGAGGTTCTACCTCAGATTTGGCACTGAAACGCAAAACCCAAACTTAACGTTATACCCGTCCCTTTCACTCCCCATTTGTGACAGAATCGAGTAAAAGGAACGAGGCTAACCGAATTTTCAGATTTGGCGTTTCGGAGTTAGACCCTCAGGACCAACTTATTTTTTTTAATAATTTTCTGCAGCGTAGTTTGATGGTAGTGGTAGTATCCTGCCCGATATAGACAAAAACAATAGAGCTTAACTACAATGTTTAGTTTACTATATGTAAAACACGTAAAACTACCTGTATATTCACGCATTAATAATAGGTCGAATAATATCGATTTTTGTTAATGAAATAACTTATTAGCTGACCCGGAATTTTTTTTAATGTCAAAATTCGATCAAGAATTGTTCCAGTACTCCCGAAACACGCACCTAAGGGGACACCATCTCAAACTGTCAAAGGCCCACTCATTTAACAACGTTCACAAGCACTTTTTCAGCAACAGAGTGGTTGAATCATGGAACAGATTGCCAATGGATGTGATTTCAGCACAAACTACTAACCAATTTAAGAACAGATTAGATGAATACTTACTGGAAACGAAAACCTAACCATTGGATAACAGGATGCAGACTATCACCAGTTGTTTCAACTGCCTGCCTGCTAATTAATAATAATAATTCATGTGCTGTGACTCTATCTTCTTGTTTTTTATCTTTCATGGTTATTATCTACAGTAGGCAGGTCATAAAGGTACATCTTTAGGGATATTTAAATTAACATATTAATGAACAATCAATTTGTATGTCACGTAACTCAACCGATTTTGATTGTTAGATAGCAAAGGTCCGATTGAATTACAAAACTCGTAACAGGCTTACATTATTTTAGATATGTATTTGATCTTGAACTGTAAGCTGTTCCATTAAGGTTCATTTTAAAGAAGGAATATTAAATCAATGTCGGGTTACATTTTTCTTTGACAATAGAGAAGCAGTACCTACATTTGACAACGACATGTGTATCATCGATCACTCGATAAGATCTTTTCGTTTCGTGAACTGACAAACTGTCAGGCATGTATATTAGGTGCGAGAGTTAGGTAGAAGAAAAATTTATCATTTTCCTGTTTAGTAGTTTTAACCGCCTCTGTGGTCTTGTGGACCACACCCAGAGGTCCCGGGTTTGATTCCCAGTGGGAGTACATATTGTATTCGGTTTGGTTGGTGGTAGGGCTGGTTCAAAGTCCGCCTGGATAGCTACCACCCTTATCTAAGTCTGACGCCATAACAGCGATGTTTTCAGCAATGTTGTGGTCCGGCAGTTAGAGATAAGATGCCAGTTTCTCCGTAATTGTGGATCCCTGGAGTAGTGGTAGCTATTCAGCCTTATCATCACTTCACATCTGGTGTGAAACCCCGTTGTGGATTAAAAAACTAACAGTTACACTCTAAACGATTTAGACTCGAGTTCATTCAGTCTTATCCACACGATTTAGCCGTGTGTTTGTCCATTTAACGTAGTGTGGAAGTGTGTTGGAGTTTTAAAACATAAAAAAAAAGATGTGAAAAAGATATTCCATAAGAAATATCATGCATTGAACCTAAGGCAACTTTAAACCTGTAAAGTTTAAAAAAAAGCTGCCAACCAAACTTAACTCAGACACTTACATTTTGTAACATGTTTCATTTTAATTCTGTTCTGTTGTTATATGGGCGACCGTAGATGATGCTTGCTCGTACAAATTTTCTCACACACCAGCTTTCATTTGTTTTAATTTTATGAACATAGGAGGTTGAAAAACAAGTGAGTGCACTCATAAGAGGCAGTACTCGGCTAGAATGCACAATTAGGTTCTGCGGTCACTCACATCACAAGTGGGAAAGTGCAACGTGCCCAGATTAACGATATCTGTACCTATCGATAGATTCTTTCACTTTTCACACGGATTTTTGCAACATCGCATTGTTCTATTAGATTTCTAAATAACTATTTACTTTCATAGATAGTTTGCCGATAGCTGCGATCGTGGTTTGTTTTCGATTAAATCTTTATTTTTAATTGAACCGGTAGAGTGGACAGTGATCTTGAAACTGCGGATGTCATTGATCTTGTTATTTGAGGCAAAAGTAAAATAAACAAAAGAAAATCAGTATTGTTTTTGTTTATTTCATTTCATTTTACGTTTCGCTGTGATAAATACGAATGCCTCGTAAAATTTAGCAAAAAATTTACGAGGAATTCGTAAGAAAACCCCTGAATGATAATTGAAACATAACAACCACATCGTTTTTTTATTTTTCTTTATCGAAAAACTCATGAAATAAGAGTTTTTCGATAAAGAAAAATAAAAAACTATGTGGTTGTGCATTACATTTGTTGTGGACGGGCGCTTAGTCGCACAACGGCACTTAAAAATGTTGCTGGTTGGATATGACGTCAAAAGGTAGGTCTGGAGAAAACTGTCCGATATGATGTCGTCCAGATAAACAAAAAACACTTCTTAAAATCACTGTGGATTTTTATTTCACGGCAAAACTAATTTACAAAGAATTTAAAATGACTGAAACTACTATTAAGGAAAACTATGGATGGCAAAACACTAATTTAACTATAGGTTAAAAACGCGACCACTATTAATTAATCCGGCACTTAAAACTGTGATTAATACTGAATTACTGCATAAACACTTCAAAACAGGCACTTAGAAACTTTTCTTAATACTTTAGAACACTTATTTTAACACTTCGCACTTAGATTTCTTCCTTTGCTCTCGAAGTCGTATTCCGATTTTGACTATTTTTCAACTGCATGCCATGTGCCAGCCGACTCTCGCTTTTATACTGCCCGCGGGAGAGTCGAGAATCCTTTGGAACGTTCGCGACACTTATGCTCGATTGTTCCCGACCCTGCGGGCCCCGCGCGGCGCACATCACTCGTGCGCGATGTTTTGGCGGGCGAATATTCTGGCAATGTCCTTGCCTATAAACGGCAGCGAAACGATTTCGCGGGCTTTTTGCTGCGCAGCGTTGCAGTGGCGCGGACGCCGGATTTCTTCTTAGGCCTTCTTTGACCCCGTAGTGGCGCGTATGTTTGAATTCCGTGTTTTCCTTAGACGTCGCTGACATTCTCCCCCGCGGTGCGCAGCACCTCTCTTTCTGGGTGCGACGTCCAGCTCTGGGACACGGCGGGTGGCACTTTCCAACATTTAGGTTTTCTATTTTGTCCTGTGGCTCTTCCTTCACTTTTGCTGGCGGTATATCTGAGTGCAGCGTTGTGTGATGCCATCTCCCACACTTCTTACAAGTGGCAGCTCGGCAATTAATTCGCGAGTGCCTAAACACCAAACACTTAAAACAGAGATGTTCCTTCTTTGCCATGTCCCATTTGGCACTTACGTTGGCACTTTTAAATTTCATGCATTCAAACAGATAATGGCTTCCACTACATGCTGGACAAATGTTCACGTCTTTACTGAACCCTTCCTGACCGACGCGAACGTGGTAAACACTTCCCTTCTGGTACCCGCTTCCTTTCTGGTACCGGCTGCCCTTCTGCTCCGAAGATTCTTCATATATTTTCTCCACTGCTGATGGTTTGTCTGCATGTAGCATAGTGTGATGCCACCTTCCACATTTCTTGCAAGCGTAAGCTGTGCAGTTCAACCTCAAATGCGTGTATTTCAAGCACTTAAAACATAACTTTGCTCTTTTCGCAATTTCCCATCTGTTATCCGTGTTCGCATCCTTAAATCTCTTGCATTCATATAGAAAATGTTCTTTATGACATTCGGGGCAAGACTTCTCTTTTCTTATACCTTCATATGTCACGTGATATAACCTTTCGGGTCCGTTATTTCTATGCTCTTGTCCTCTTGTAGGTACGGAGGACCATTGCGGCCTTGCCCGTGGTACTGACACTTCGATTGTAGCAAAATCGGCGCTCATATCCGCTTCTTCTTCTAAAAATTTACTGATAAGCAGTAGTTCTGGCAAGTCTTCACTTTGATGGCTGTTGTAATAAACATACCAGCGGAATCGCATTGCTGGTGGCATTCTTTCCAGGATTGCCTTCATTGTTTCCGGAGACCTCAAATAACTCACTTTCCCAAGAGCTTTAATTGTCGCTACCGCATTCTTGACCTTGTTAGCAAATATGCAAATGTCGTTAGGGCTCTCCGATATTCTTGGCAGGTTCTTCAATTTGTCTAGCTCTGCCAGGGCCATCCCACCAGGTCACCAGGCCAAAGCGAGCTTCTAGACTTCTCAAAACTTCAACAGGATCCTCCGCAGTAAACAATAAACTCTTCACAGCCTCTCGCGCGCTTCCATGTAAGGCCCTGCGCAATCTTGCAAGGTTCTGAGCAGGGCTAAAGGCCTTGGCGGTATCTTCATATGATCTCTTAAACGCCAACCACTCTTCACTGGTACCATTGAAATAGGGTAGTTCAATGGCCCTTGGTTCTGACACTCTTTCGCTTAACTTTGTTATTGCATCTGCCAGTTCCAATATTTCGCTTCGTTTTTCGTTCGTAGGCACTTCCGTGGTCGCTTCATAGAACACTCTTCGATTAATGTCGGGCCATTCTTCGACATGGTTCTGTCCAACGCTTTCTTCGGATTCGAGCTCTAGTAGCTCCAGTTCAGCCAGTGCCATCTTTGATCTGGCTTCGGCGGCTTCCGCTTCCCTTCTAGCTAGTATCATTCTAGCTTCGATTTCTGCACGTTTTCTCGATAGCGCATCGGCGCGTGAAGCACAATCTTTCCCCGCAAACCCATCGTTGACAGGCCTGTGCAGCAGTGGTGCCGATTTGGGTTCGGCCATAGAGGCTGCAAGGCGGGCTTCCTCTCCCATGCGGGAGCGTCTTCTTTTCTCCACTTCCGCAATGTGCGCCAAAAACTCTTCGTCTTGCTGTTTCGAGCGCGATATCTCAACGGCACTTCCCTTTTCCAAGCTTGGGCGCGGTGCGTGGAACACTTCGGTGACGACAGGATGCGTTGCAGCTGCTTGGATATCGGGCACACCGGTAATGTGAACCAGCGTCGCTGATCCAACTCCTTCTTCGACAATCACGGATTGCGGCGGTGTCCTCTTCGTGAACGTCGATTGCTGCGGTGACATCGTGTTGCCGACATCAGCTGTAGATGGTTCTTCCACCATCCTCAACCTTAACTTCTCCGACCTGGTGATCATCTTCACTCTCCAAATCCGACTCGAAGGACCAAAAATTTGTTGTGGACGGGCGCTTAGTCGCACAACGGCACTTAAAAATGTTGCTGGTTGGATATGACGTCAAAAGGTAGGTCTGGAGAAAACTGTCCGATATGATGTCGTCCAGATAAACAAAAAACACTTCTTAAAATCACTGTGGATTTTTATTTCACGGCAAAACTAATTTACAAAGAATTTAAAATGACTGAAACTACTATTAAGGAAAACTATGGATGGCAAAACACTAATTTAACTATAGGTTAAAAACGCGACCACTATTAATTAATCCGGCACTTAAAACTGTGATTAATACTGAATTACTGCATAAACACTTCAAAACAGGCACTTAGAAACTTTTCTTAATACTTTAGAACACTTATTTTAACACTTCGCACTTAGATTTCTTCCTTTGCTCTTGAGAGTCGAGAATCCTTTGGAACGTTCGCGACACTTATGCTCGATTGTTCCCGACCCTGCGGGCCCCGCGCGGCGCACATCACTCGTGCGCGATGTTTTGGCGGGCGAATATTCTGGCAATGTCCTTGCCTATAAAAGGCAGCGAAACGATTTCGCGGGCTTTTTGCTGCGCAGCGTTGCAGTGGCGCGGACCCCGGATTTCTTCTTAGGCCTTCTTTGACCCCGTAGTGGCGCGTATGTTTGAATTCCGTGTTTTCCTTAGACGTCGCTGACAACATTCTTACCCTGACCGGACACGGGCCACCGAGCACAACCACAAAACGTCGCCACCGACCTCTTTCCTGTAAATTTCATACATTTTATATGAACTCGGCGCACACTGTGACGCTGGTGGTCGCCACATGCTTCAAATCGTCGCCATTCGCTTCTGCAAGCAACGGGCTAAAATAAGTATTTTGTAAAAACTTCTTTTTTATGACAAGCTTTTTTGTTGACTGTACTTTAATATTGTATTGTCATCCAAACCAAACCTGTATGCAAAGTTTCAGCTCAATCGGACACTGGGAAGTGGGTCAAATTTAGCTTGCAAGATTTGTCCCCCACTAACTAACTAACTAACATGTCAAGTTAAATAAAAGCTTGTAATAAGTTTTTAGTAAAAAATCATTTTCATGACAACTTTTTTGCTGACTGTACTTAATTGTATTGTCATCTAAAGAAAACCTGTATCCAAAATTTCTGCTTTATCGGACACTGAGAAATGGGTCAAATTAAGCTTGTAAGATTTGTCCCCCACTAACTAACTAACTAACTTGGCAAGTTAATAAAAAGCTTGTAAAATAGCGGCCACTGACCGCAGGTATCTACTACAGGCCACAAGTGTCTGTCACGCGCTTCAGCTACCTTTGTTGTAGTCGCTTCTATCTTCAAGTGGCGGCGTTTGATGCTACCGCGGTGTCGCGTGTGATCGTGTGCGGCGACGCTTAGCTGCACTTCATTAGAAGCTTCCATTATTGCATTGATGTAATGCTAATTTGCTAAAATACGTGTTACATGCTACGATGAAAACCTGTTTGTAAGTCATGCTACGTTTTAAGGAAGTGAAACAAGTTTCGTATAAATATATCTCTTTATTTTTAAAAAAATAGGTGGCAACTATTAAAATAATTCAATTCAGTCTCTTAAGTTAGTTATTAAATTCTAGTTAGTCACGTAGTTGTAAAAGTCAGGATTGTAAAAGTGGGCGGGCACTGGAGACCATGTTGGGCCGGTACCGATGTCAAGACTGAGGATAATAATATTTAGTGGAACTAATTGGTTGTTTTGGAGAAAATACTTGTTTAACCTTATGTGGATTTATTACACAAACACCTTTTCAGAGTTTCATTTAATTCAATTCAATACAAATCCTTTATTTCAGGCGAAGCCCATAAAATGATAATGGGCCCATTAATGAAATTAAATCTTATGAAAATACGATTTAAGTATTTCCAAATAGTCTTCATTGTGTATTGTAAACGACAATAGTGACTGACAGTGTGTGGGTCACTGCCACCGCCATAGAATGGGGCCTTATCGTGTATGTCATATTGTACGAGTGAAACTTATCTTACGAACTGGGTGCCTACCATCAACTTTAAGACATCGATTCAAAAATAGCGCGATGCAGAATAGGTTCCTAAAATGAAATGCTTTCTTTCGTACTCTGAGCTTCTAAAAACTGGATCGCAAATAAATTGCTAAATGTGAATGACCGAAAAAATTTGTGTCCTTTTTTCTTCTACCCGTCTCTTTCACTCGATTCTGTCATGCCCGGAGAGTGAAAGGGACGGGTATAACCTGCAGGTGTCATGTTAGCTTGGCCGTGTTATAAGTCAAATAAGAGTTGATGACAGCTCAGCGGCTGTGAAATGTCATTGAATGATCACTGAATCGCTGTCATTGATATTAAGCTGTCGTGGTACGAATAAGCGAAGCAGATCAGTTTAGGTCCTAAAAAAAAACCGCAATAAGAGTTGATGGTAGGCACCCTGATCGTGCTCGTAAGATAAGAGGAGGTATCATCTTCTAAAATCTTATTCAGTATAAGATTATAGCAAATCCTGAAAATGGTGGTTAGCCAGTAGCCTCATAATTTAAAAACTAAATCATGTAGCATGCTTAAGTTTTTTTTACCTGTGCAAACCCATATTTGGACACAGGGGTTTTTCTTATAATTAATTATAGACCCACCTACCGAATAACAATTTCGAGACAATGTTAATAAGATATAAACTTGCTCATCACGTATAAACCTGTATGCTAATATAATAAACCCGGCCTTTGACAAGGCCGATCGTTGTCAACTTTGACATTAACTACTAAAAACAAGTTAACTTCTGTTGCCAAATGAAGATGATCCTCTGGTATTCGTGACGAAACAAGAGATATTTTTTCTGTTGAATATAGGTGGCGATTTCCTCATTCGCTTGAGAAATGGTCTTTTGTATTAAAACATAATGGCCAATACATTATGTTCTCTGTTTAACAGATTAATAAATTGGTATTAAATTACGTTTCCTACACCACATAATGTTAGGTTTTTAAAGAGTTTTAAACTTTAGTTTGCAATTTGGGCTGCTAACATAACCTACGTTAGCCATTTTGCGAGAAAAAATACGTTTTAGAAGATCAACTTTAAAAATCAATTTCTTTTCATTGTTTGCGGAACTTTACTTATATGCAATTCAAAGCAAGCATATTTTTGTCCATTCAAATAGATATTGCCTATCCCAGCAGTGGGCGTCGTTCGGCTGACACGATGATGATGATGATGATGATGAAACAGATATTGACTCATCGCAATAACATATAATAGTTATGTTAAATTTTATGCTGTTTGCTACCGATCTGTTTCATCGGTACATTTCCCGGATATCATCAAAATCCGTCGTTTGCTTTTTACAAGCTTTTTATAAACTTGCCATGTTAGTTAAGTTAGTGGGGGACAAATCTTGCAAGCTTAATTTGACCCACTTCCCAGTGTCCGATGGAGCTGAAATTTTGAATACTTACAGGTTTTGTTTAGATGACAATACAATATTAAAGTACAGTCAGCAAAAAAGCTTGTCATAAAAATGAAATTTTTACTAAAAACTTATTGTGTAAGAAGTAACAAATAAATCGACTTTCACAACTAGTTATAATATTAGTCGGATTATTTCTTTACGATAAAAAGTATTAAATATTTTCTGTTTTGTTTTTATTAATCGTGTAATGCCGTCTCGGTTATGATTGTCTGTGGTGAGAACGCTCCAGTTAACACAGCCATTGCTCGTATTGGAGTTGTATAACGTTGGTAATATGGCGGTTAGGCCTATTCTAGGCGATGAAACTAGGGTTATCATTTGCAGTCGTTAAAATAATGCAACTGTGACACTTAAGTACTATCAAGTAATTTAACGTAAGAACCTAACGTAATCTTATCCTTACTTTTATGACTGAAGCGATTTTTTGTCTATATCTAAGAGTATCTATTTTTAGATAGGTACCTATTCTTATTCCTATAGCAAAAGAAAATTTCAAAATTTTCATGGGCAGTAGTATTTTTCAGTGGGCTAGTACTAGAAAGCTAGTTAAGAAACTAGGTATTATGGTTTCCTGAAAACGTATAGGATTTTCCCCAAAAGAGTATTAAATAAAACTCTTACTGGAATGTAAATGTGGGTTAGAAAAATAAAATAAAACAAGGCATGATAATTTGGTTACGTTGAGTTAAATATAAACTGGCGTGATAATTTTCCTTAAGGTAAAGTTTTTGCTTGCTTTTTGGGAAAACATAAGGTAGTGTACCTACTTCGAAACTCAAAGGATAACATATTTCACTTGAATTTTTTAAGTAAATTTCATCATATCACATTATATAACTTAAGAATTTTAGCGAATTATTATCTTGGAAAAATGGAAAATGAAGTATTTAGAAAAAATCGACCCATCTCACAACCAGCTCCGATGGGACTCGAACCCACGACTTTTCGCTTTCCGGGCGACTGCTCTAACCACTGAGATACGGAGTCGTTACGAGAAGCGTCGAATTTATCCAATACTTCTTACGCGCTGTATAGTCAGCGTTAATTTCATCAATGTGGAGATATTACTACCCTCACACGCGAAAGAAATACCTTTCCAGGTATTTGGCAATCGCTAAAGATTAAATTACTACTTATTGCAAGTTATTTTAATTTTTAGGTTTTTGCATTCACAATGCAAATTTTATTATGGAAAAATGGAATTATTATCTTGTACATTTTTTGAGCAAACGTCGAAATCTTGCTTTCATGAATTATGGAATTTACGTGTATCTGGCTGAAAATCTAGTGCAGGTCACTAGCGCAAAACTGGAGCGTCTGCATAATTAAATTGAATTTTAGTGGTTGAGGTCTTGGCAAAATTGTGCCCAACTGTTGGCGCTGTACTTCTGGTAGAGACACTAATCCCAACACTTCTTAGTATTCTTACTCAAACTCATTTATATTCTTTAAGACATTGTTGTGATGAGCTATTATATTTGGAATGCGTTGGTCAATAGTGAATCGTCACGTTACATAATAGAAAAGTTTAAAGACAATTTTATTATGATTTGTGACCACCCAAAGCAGCGCCAATACTTTCTCTGTATGACTTTTGACATTTTGATTTGTAGAATTTAAAATATGGTGTATTGTTCAATATGTCAGTGATATATATCAAGGAACTTGTTTTTATAGCAAACCATTTTTTCTAATATTGTATGTTATTTTCTTTTATTTGCCCTGGTCTGGGTGTTAACTATGTATATTAAGTAAGTATGTATTTACAAACAAAAAGTGTTTAAGTATATATCTATCCATTATCAAGTTTTCTTTCTTAATGAAATTAACATGGGCTTAGATGATTGGTGTTATTGTAAGAAGTTATTTATTTTATTTATTATATCAAGAAACAGTCCAACAATAACTTAGGTCGTATTTTACTCAAACCTAACGCCATTCCTCTTCCCTTCTCTCAAGATTTCTCAGAGACCCATTAGCATAAATATTTTGCGTTCACTTCGGAAGTAAAGAGTGGCGAATAGCAAACATTCAAGCCTATTCAATATTCATGGGCTAAGGTCGACACGCGTGCTCGACAAAAGGCTAGCGTCTAGAAAGTGGATGGAGCTTGTTGCGACATCTCCAAAACGGACAGATCATGAGCTCAAATTTGCTAGCTCTAATGGTAGTTATATTTTATACTACTACGAAGAACTACGAAGGGTTTACCGTCGTATTGTGGTTTCTTTTTGTATAAAAATTAGCTTTTTCCCGGGCGAATGTGAAATTTAAGTGCCAGTTTGATCTCGAAGTCTTACTTATAATTTCCCTATCATTATCACGTAAGTAATAAGGTTTACGCGATTTGGTATTTTAAAAGTAGATACACTTATTTACTTTAAGAGCTTACGGGAGTCCCTAATGCAACTTATGCTGGCCATAACGACGGACGATAGGCAGGATGGTGTATTGCCACCGTTACTCTCCGGTGTTGTTGCTAAACCCAGACATCGCTGGCAATTATTTTAATTGACGGAAATCTGCCGCGTTATATTTCGTTAAAATATATTAGTGATTTGCCGCCATCTGAGTTGCGTGTGGAATATTAATAGTCTGTTACATCTGGAAACTTAATATTTTAGCAGTAATATCATTGGAAATATCACAGAAAGACCATTCTTATGGGGAAAAAGGCCGACATGAAAGGCAATAAGCCAGGTTTTATTAAAATAATAGTTAATTTTTTTATGTTTTTAGTTTGTTTTTAGAGATTTTTTACTTTTTCTGTGTTTCAGCACCAAATTCATTTGATCGCAATTATAATATGTATTATTGAAATAAGTAATTAGAGTTTTGAGACATTTCCCGATAAAACAAAACAAAACAAGAGTATTTAAGTAATTTACTAAAATTACATTCAACGGCATTGTGAGATTTCTCCATCAAGTACCTATGTGGTTAAAATGCTAACAATTAGGTTCTAATAATCTTGGTTTTCCTGTGGTAAACATATTATATCGTTCTTACATTGTTCCTATGTCTAAGGAAACGCCATTATAATGATTATTATGTGCCGGCCTGGAAGGTTCACTTACTGCGGGAAACACATACACTTATAAAGGTAATTAAAGTCAAGTACTTACAAAGTATTTTGAAACTAAAAAAGTATTGTTGAGTAACATATAATGTTGTCTGTCCGATTGCTTCTAGCATACGGAATCATAATATAACTTATAACTTTATAATATTACTATAACTGATACTACATGTATAATATATACAATGTTTGTTAGCTAAGACAGGGAAGACACTATGTGGCCTGTAACACAGTTTTCACTTTCACAGGCCTCAGGGTATTCAATTCACTAATCTATAAACTTTTTGTGATGAGAATGAATATTTTTTTTTAAATTATTATTTATCATTATTAACTTTATGTAAGTTAAATAACTAATAATTATTCTGAATTTTCCCTGCTCTTAATTCATAAGTCTATAATAATTTACCGTTCTAAATTGACTGTAGTAGGAGGTAGGAGTTTCAAATAAGAAAAGACAATCAAAAGGTAAAACTTTTTTTATTGCATATCTTACAAATAATTTCAACATGAAGGTTGTAATACAGATGAAATGTCAAGCCATCCACTTTATGTTGGTTAAAAACATCAATTTTTCGCTCGAATTGAGCGGCGAGTTAGCTTCTTACTGGCCAGTATTATTGTTCGTTGTTGCGGCTAATTTGCAAATCTATTGTTTTTAATTAAATAGCGTTGCGGGTTTTTATTGGTTTCGACGCGCTGTTAGACAATATTCTTATTGCTTAGATAGACTACTTTCATTATGATAAAAAGTTTATATTCTGAAATGCTTCTACCAAAGAAAGCTTTAAGAATCGGAATTAGGAAACTGACTTTTTTGTTTAAGCATACATTAGTTATTTTTTAAATATTTGTCCTTATTTTTTGGCACTTTATAGAAGAAGTGTGTGCTATCGAAAAATTATTTTGGTGCTCAATTAAAATTTGTAGGATGTTTATTTATAGCACCACCATCTATCATTTGGTTGGTGGTAGGACTTGTTCTTACTCCGCCTGGCTAGCTACCACCATTTTATCTAAGTCTGACGCCATAACAATGATGATTTAGCATTATTATGTTTCGGCAGTGGAGATAAGATAAGTGGAGCCAGTTCCTCAGTGATTGCGGATTCCGGGAGTAGTGCGCTTCTACCTTATCACCACTTAAAATCAGGTGTGATGAAGGCTAAGTGCTACCCCGTCGTGGATAAAAAAATCTAGATTTTTTCAAAGTTTGTTGATTTGTAAAAATAACTAAAGCTACGTACGGACAGTTACAACAGCGTTACGTTGAACAATTAGAGTAGAAGTTCTAAACGGTGAAAATGGTAATAGATTGGCAATGTACTCGCGGACGTAAAAAACGTAATTATGTAATAGAGCTGGAAAAATAGTTTAGGGAATGTTTAGCACATCAGCCTTAAAATGTTTGGCCTCAATTGAATCGTCAATGAAAAAGTAGAATAGGTAATGCAAGAAGAGGAAAGCGAAATGGAAACAATTCAGCCAGATGCCAAGGGGGTCGTTGCATTTTAAAATTGTTAACAGCAATTACAGTAACAATATCTCTTTAGTAAAACAAGTAAGTATCGCGAAAAACGAATATTGGAAATTATTTGTCTTTCGGACATAATCCACCGTCCACCGTTTTCATAGAAAAGACATCAACGCGTTACGCCTTTACCTTGAAGTCGATTTACGGTTTTTATGTCACAAACTACACTACTTTTTGGTAGATTTTTAACCGGAAATAGCTTATAAGGCTTTTACCTAAAAATTATACTACCGATTGAAGAAGATGTTGGCACGGAGGCGCACAAATTATTTAAATCATATAAATTATTTCTATAAATACTAATATCGTTATAAGAAAAGGAGGTTGGTGGTAGAGGGGTGTACAAAATTATAAAAAAATACTGAAAATAAAATAAAATTAGGGTATTAAAAGTAGTTTTCGGCCTATTGAACCTCAGACCTAACGAATATACACAATATAAAAATTTCATAAAAACGATCAAGCCGTTTTGGTGTTTGGTTACAAACATTGTTACACGAGAATTAATTATCCAAAGACTCATATCTGAAAAACATCAAGTATTTTGAGTATAATTGTGAAATAAAAATATCATTGCAGATGAAAGTCAGAAATAAATAATTTCAGTAAAATTTTAGATTTGGTTAGTAAACAGCCTTCAATCAGTACAACTAGTTGGAAGACGAATTCTATTAAGATCGTGCTGCAGGCCAACATTTAATGCTGCCTATTTTTAACCGCCTCTGTAGTCTAGTGGTTCACACCATCGATTTCAGAACAAGAGGTCCCGGGTTTGATTCCCAGTGGGGTACATATTGTATTTAGTTTGGTTGGTGGTAGGACTTGTTATTAGTCCGACTGGCTAGCTACCACCATCTTGTCTAAGTTTGACGCCATAACAATGATGTTTTCACTATTATTGCGTTCCGGCAGTTAGAGATAAGATAGCCAGTTCCTTAGTGATTGAGGATTACGGGAGTAGTGCGCTTCCACCTTCAGCCTTATCACCACTTAACATCAGGTGTGATGAAGGCCAATTGCTACCTCGTTGTGGATAGAAAAAAAACTATTAGTGCCTAGGTAGTAGTCACAAATCACCATGTAGCAAGGTAGTAGTAGGTAATGTACTGGCTAAAAATTTTTTTGTGTTTTTGCACAAAAACTTAAAAAAAAAATAATCAAAAGCGCGCGGTTTCCATTAGCTTTGTCCTAAAAGTAGAACACTAGTTATATCACGTCTTGCAATAATTGTGTCAAACCAATAGATATTGAGTTACCGTGAAATACCAATATTTCGCGTTTTATCTGTAATAATGATCGCTGTTTGTTTCTATCGCCTTACAATAGTTTTGTTTATCAGTTACTAAGAAAAAGTTACAGTACAAGTTACATCATTTCACTTCAATTGTAAAATTTTATGAAGTACTGACCGCCTGCGACACTGCGTACGCATAATAAGTTTGCAGTAAAAATTTCATTTTTATGACAAGCTTTTTTGCTGACTGTACTTTAATTATATGAATTAAAGTACAGTCAGCAAAAAAGCTTGCTTTAACCAAATTATTAGGTTTGCAGCATGCAGGCTTTAACCAAATTATAACATTTCAGCTCTATCGGACACTGGGAAGTGGGTCAAATTAAGCTTGCAAGATTTGTCCCCCACTAACTAACTAACATGGCAAGTTAATAAAAAGCTTGTAAAAATAGGTTATATCGTGCTTGAAGCAATCCCTAACTTTACATTTTTGCGAATGAATACAACCTTTTCTCCTTTTCCGAGGTCTGATTTATCTCTATGTCAAAACATATAAAATATTTTAAAAGCGGTTTTATCTGGAATAGTTAGCTATTCCAGATTACTTACACCGATTACAAGTAGTAGTACACAACACCAGTATCAAAACCAGAGGTACCGGGTTCATTCCCAGTGAGGGTAAGTACATATAGTATTCGTTTTGTTTAGTGGTAGGACTTATTATTAGTCTGCCTGGCTAGCTTAGCTACCACCAACACCATTTTATGTCAGTCTAACGCCATAGCAATGATGTTTTTAACATTGTTGTGTTCCGGCAGTTGGTGAGAAGATCCTCAGTGAATGAGAATCCCGGCAGTAGTGTACCTTAAGCCTTTCCTCCACTCAACATTCGGTGTGATGAAAGCTAAGTGCCACCCCGTTGTAAAACTTAACACAATATTGTAATGTAGGCTTGCGTCTTCATCCGCATGGAATTCACATAAATCGTGCTTCCCGCATTTATATCACGTTCCTTAGGGATTGATTATTCATTGCACCAGGCTCAGAAGACATAATCAGTACCACTGCGCCATCAGACAAACTTCCCCACGGATTTCCACACCGTGCTATTTCATTCATTTGACTTGCGAACGCACAGAACGTTCTATTGCGAAATACGACCGCATAGTGATGGCCCGATACCGACTACCAATCGAATTTAGACCTTATGCTACTGAAATTAAGTTGGTTGGTCAACATAAGGGCCGGTGGTGCAACACAAATGTCATCTATACCCTTAATGGTGCAGCGGCCTAAATGACCAGCTATTTAGTACCAGTATAGACAAAGAAGGTTGTATTACGGAATTAGTCTCTAGTTGTGAACTAGTTCATTGGCGATGAGCAAACAAGTTCAAAAGCTGGTCTTTTAACAAAAAGTGTAGTAGGCATGTTTTTGTAATCACTTTTACTTTCAAGATCAAGCAAAAGAGCGGTGATGAAAACCAGAGATGAAAACATGTTTTTTGAATAGGTCATTAGCCTACACACACAGTAAGTTGAAAAATGATTTGCAGTACTCGGTTTATTGTATTTATCATTCATAGTGATTTTATCATCAATATTGTCTTACGTTTTATTTAAAGAGAGAGACACATTTTCTAAACTTGGAGTTGACGTGTAATAGAAAAATGTATTATTATGGTGTTTTTCAATAAACGTGGAAAGGCGTTTTGTTTTATAACTTTAAATATAACTATATATAGAGTGTTTCAACTGGCACAATATGGGGAAATCCGAATCTATAAGAGATAGAGAGTAACAAACTTGGCATCATGGCTTGATTCTAACTATAGAATACTTCACTGCGCTCTGGATTCAAAAAAGCGCCCTCGCCGTAAATATATATTATTTTGCTCCTTTGTAATACAATCTACTATTATTACATTTGCGTCTTCATCCGCATGGAATTCACTTATATCGTGCTTCTTGGTTTGGTCTGGATATTTTCTATGTATAATAAGTAAGTATTTACAAACAAAAACTATTAAGTTTATATTTATCCGTTATCAAGTTTTCCATGACACAGTTTCTTAATGAAATTTACATGGGCGTAGTTAATTGGTGTGATTGTAAAAAGTTATTTATTTATTTGACCAACTTCTACTGTCTAGCTAGACTTTCCATACGATGCAGCGATGGAATGATCCTTATAGTCCATTCGCTTAGATAGTGTCGCTCTGCCACAATGCCGTGCGGGTGTACCGACACTATCTAACCGAACGGACTATACATGAAATTGGGTCGACTAACATTTAAAAAAAAAAAGATTAAAAATTCAATTTTTAAGGACAATTCACGCTTGACCACATGTTTAACCATGGCAAGTTGCCAATTTACCAATTAATCCTATTCCTTCTATCTCCTAGAATTCGGATTTCCCCATACTGTCCCAGTTAAAAAAGACACTCTGTGTAGAGACTGTAGAGCGATCTTATAACTCAAAAAAGCTCGGTAAACGATGTATTAAGGTTTTGGCGGTGATTGATTGTTGTGTAATGCTGGGGCTTCACCTGCGTTTAATGCCATTAATTAGCGCGCTGACATGGGAGACGTGATTAAAAATCACTTTTTCAGGCACGTATGTCCATTTTCGTTTTTCACCCAAAAACCAAAAGTGTGATGTCATTAAAAACATAGTTCCTTACAAAGAAACTGTAGCTGTATCATTGTCGCGCAGCCATGACCAACCAGTTGGGTAGAGAATTCAATTCTCTTCATAACATAACACCTGCCGCGCCCACCGGTGTCAACAAATTACGGCCTCCATAGAAAGCGATATTTGGTGACGTAACAACGCGCAAGATGAGCGGCCCAACGCGCTTTCCTTTTACAAAATTTTATAATGACTGAATGGGTGGCCATTTTGAGTTGGTTTAATGCCCTTTGATCCTTTGATGAGTACGTATCAAAATATGGTATTTTCTGTGTGGGTTTGGTACGCCGGAATGCAACTTGGGATTTATGCAACTGCTTTTTGATCCATCGACGAGAAAACTACAAGTTATTAAAATGCATTTTCTCTGTAGCGGTAGACAGATACCTATCACTTATTCTTTCCACTTGCAACGATCCTTGGTACATATCTTTTGAAACCTACAAAATTCTCATACATTACATTCATCATATCTGCTCGCGGATATACATAATATTTGGCCAGCTGGCCAAACACATTTTGCGTTTCTCCCTATTTCCAGTACCTCTATTTTTATAATTCCGAAGAAAATTTGCTGCCGCATGTCGTACAAAAGATATTTTTATTCTGCGAAATTACAATAAAATGGTCGTTTATCTTCGTAAAATCGAATAAGCAATAAAATACACAATAAGCACTTGGCTTTTTACCAGGAATTTGCTTAAAATAGCCTGCCATAAATATGTCATACGCTGAGAACCTCCTTTTGTTTTGTTTTCATTGCTTTAACTTATTTTATTTTCTTTTTGTTTCAGGTATGCACAAACCCGTTGGATATCACCAGCCAGGCGTCATGTTTAGTATTCTTAATTATGGACTATTCAGTTCAGCGTAAAATATCCATTTATCAGAGTAATCTTACATAATTTCTGTATGCATTTTATACATACACGTTATAACTTCCGGACAATTCAAGCTAAGTGATTTTTCATGTACATTATGAACACCAAACAGCAAGTTGTAATTGTAAAACAAACATATTGTTACGCAATTTACTGTCCATTATGCTACGTTTAGTAACGTTATGGAAATCCGTTAAAACGTAAGTAATAATAACGGATAACCACAGACAAAAACAGCGCTTTCCATCCTTCTTAAAATCCTTCGTTCTTTTGTTGTTCGAAGTTTGAATTTAAACGTGTTAAATAATTGTGATCGTTTAGTAACCGCGGTTGGCATTTTCTACAATCTCTTGTGGTTACCGGAATGTAGGCTAGACCCAGCCTCGTGATTCAGTAGAATCGGTCTGCGGAACTCTGGGAATGGTCTATAATATTTACTGTTATACTTCCGTATAAAAATATAAGTTAGGTAGATTTTTTTTTATACATTGACTTATGTTCTTATATTGTATGAATAATCCAACAATTTTCCTACTACCCAGGACAGTTTTTTATAAGACAAGAAAAGCGATCGAAGAAACTTAGTAGAATTTAACAGAAACAGAGTGTATAAAGTGTAGTGAAAACTATCATAACATTTTAAATTATTTAATCGAGTAAGTTTATTAATTTTTTATCTTAAAAGTATTGTTTGTATGCCTTGAGCTGCAGCTGTAGTTGCCGAAGAATCTAAGTGTTGTTATTTAAATCGAGCCCACGGTTGATTACAACCAAATCAATAATTTACGCGATTGCACAGCCATCGATCAGTCGGTATTGTTCCTAATCACGAAAAGTTCGATTTAAAAATTTTCTTAGTTCCTTTGTTTCATTTTGAATCTTGTTTAGATGACTTAAGATTCACAATCGATTGTCTGGCTACAATGAATGATTAAGTATATCTGCGTGCGAAAAATACTTTTGCAACTGGTGTTGTAACTGCGTCTGTTTGTATTGTATGCATTGTCTATGGCGCGTTGGACTCGTTCCATTTTTGAAATATTAGAAGAGAATAGAAGAATTACATTTTTGTGCGGAAGTCAGCAGATTTTGCGTGTACCATCGGTATTGATTGGTTTCAAAGTTCAGAATTTAGCTTTTCAACAGGATCGACCTTTCTTTAGATGATAAAACGTGTGATTTTTGAATTAACTTGTTTTTTATGCAACAACAATTTGCCAGACCTGACTCGTTTAACCCGGAGCCGAAATCGTGATTTTATTTGATACAAGGAAGTGTTCCGTCTATAAAATAATTGATACTCATACTTACGTAATACTATTTAAATGTATTTTTTCTATCTCATTATGCATTCCCAAAAGAGGATTTATAACGATGTAGTAGAAATAGTAGAATGCATACAGATGGGTCGTCTCGACCCTGACCGGCAGTAAATGCCTAATCGTGATGCAATTGACCTTGCGGACGAACTATATTTGTGTTGTTCTATTTGGATAGCGGCTAGGTCCATTACACCTGCTTAGAATAGACAAATAGCCATTGACTATGTAATAGCTGTTCAGTCACTATAGATAGAGCTTTGAGCTTTTCCGATTAAATCTGTACTTACTTTGTTTTTTTTTTATTAGCATGTATTATAATAATTATACTTGACTTAGTTTAATCTTCTCGTTCGTTCATTCTCTACAAATTTAGTTTTAATCTGCGAATAGGTAATCTAAAATAATCATTATAAACAAAAACCATGATACAGAACTGAAGTCGCATGAAATGTTAGCTGTTTCATTCATTTAAGCAAAGTTTTATGTCAATGGTTTAAATTTATTTTTATTTAGCTACGTCTAAGATGTCATTATAATCATTCATCAGTACCAGCCGAATGGAGCACGTACTACTGGGCATAGGTTGATTTGAACTAAGATGAAGGTAAGGTGCGTTAATTTAAATATACAGAGATATGAAAAAAATCACGTGCTGGATTTTCATCAACGGCATTAGCAAAATTAGCTATTCGTTAAAATTACGTATTGAAGAAATGGTGTTAAGAACATCGTTAGAGCAAAAGGAATTTCCCCGTACTACAACATCCATTACAGTTATTACGTGGTCAACGAAGTGGTCATCGAAAGTGAGAGTAGTAGAACCGGCTGCCGTGCCAGCTGCGCCGGCGGCAATGGCGGCAGTAGTGGCGGGAAAATAGCGCGCGAATCTCTATGGCTCGCATACTGTTCTTTTTTATTTCCTTATCTGACAGCTTCCGTGACGTATAAGGAGGTGCAGGCAAAGGAGTTATATTAATGACTTCACTTCATGATAAAAAAGATAGAAATATCTCGAAATGCTTTATAATCTTCGATCAACAATAACACCTAGCTTATAATACTAATAAGGGTTGGTTTCACAACGAATGACGTTAAAAAAGTAAAGTAAAGTAAAGTAAAAAGTAATTTATTAGACAAGCATTTTACAAATATTCGTGTTGGCTGCTCCTATAAAAGGTTTCCCTGTGGAATGGGTGTCAGGCTTCTCTTAAATACATAAAAAAATGCTACATCTAATCTTAGATCGCGGTAATCTTATCTTATGACGCATTAGTCAGGTGTACCTACGTGCAGTTGACGTTCACGCGACTTGCAATACCGTTTATGATAACGCACGGCGGCGTTCACAGTGCGACAACGTTTTCTGATCCGGTGATAAATCTTTGGAACTAAAACAGTTTTCATACGACTGTCTATTTTGACAGCTAATTTCGTATTGCAAGTGGCTCCTCTGTCACGGATGTCACCGGAACAGACAGGATTGTAGGACTATAGGTTTGCGTGACGTGTGCGTTCGTTATGTCATTACGCCAATGCGAAGTCAAACGTCATGACGCAAACGTGGTCAAGACGGCGCTGCATAGAATTACCGGGATCGGGGCGCTGTACTTAGAGCATTTATACAAACACTTAATCGTTTTTTATCTCAGTTAGAAGGTCCAATGAACCTTGGCATTCATCAGCATCTCACTAGTCCGTCAATGTCGATATTACTCTATAGTTTCTGGCGGATCATAGACAACGTTGCTGACCTTTTGCGCGTACGCAGCCGTCGCAGGCACAGTGAAAGCTCTGTAACCTGTAGTGATTTATCAAGATGTCCGTGCTCTATGATTGAAGGTTGTGATGCATTGCTTGAAAAACATAGCGCACCGTCATTACAGTTTGGTAAATTTATTTGTTTTGTTACATCCAATGATGTTAGATACAACTTTTTTGTTTACTAAGTTAAAGAAATTGTACTAATATTGTAATAAACATGTTTTTCGTACAGATAGATAGTAACGGGATTGTATTTTTGTTCAAGGGACGAACTCTTAAAATATTAGTAGTAAGTAATAACTTTTGTAGCAAAAAATTGCAAGACATCCACAGTATCCTTTATACTATCTACGTTGTAACGATAAATACAAAAAAAATATATTTGAAATTCTTCGAGTATTGAAAAAAAGATGTCTGAATGGTATCTTTAAAAAATGCTAAAAAATTAATCTTTTTTTATTTGAGTATTTTTGTTTACGTTCGTACGGGTACACCCGGCGAGTACTTCTAGGTTCGCTCCTGCCGAAGCAGGATGTACATAAGTACTACCGATATCAGCAAAAAGTTTGAGTCATTATCCTGGCCCTTCCAATGAAAAATTCACCAACAATAAAAAAAACAAATACTAACAAGTACCTACCAATTACTAGTAAATAGTTTCCGCAATTTCCGAGTCTTCCTTGGCATCAATTCGAGGTATTCGATCACCATCAACGAGCACCGAAGCGGATGCAATTAAAAACTTGTTGGACCTCCAAACTCTGTGTCGATATTATCAGTGTGGCTTTAAATATGGACATCCTCTTTTACTATTTATTGGCAATAAATTTTGATCTTCATAAATCAAAATATTCGGGTTAATTAAAATATTGTGTAACAGACTGCTAATCATCAGCTATTCCACAGGGCCTAAGTTTTAGTGGGATGAGTTTTGAGTCAATTTTCATTTGAGTCTAGGTTTTTTATGTATGCTAGTCTGTTATTACAAACCAACATACTCATAAGAGCACGAGGTTTGTGAAAATCGGTTGGTAAATGTGGCTTCTGCCCCCTGATTCACGAACCGTCGGAAACGGAATCGGATTCGAATTCTGTGCTTTATCTTTGTCTATTCTATAGTGAGTGACAGAGACAGGGCATACATTCCGCTGTCGGGAGCGTTTCCGAAGGTTCGTGAATCAGGGGGCTGGTGAGGCATCAGGTATTCCTATGCCTGCATTACCTAATATCTGGAATACATCTTTGAACCTATAAATAAATAAATGATTTCTTACAATCACACCAATCATCTAGATCATAAGTAGTTTTCATTAAGAAACTGTGTTATGGTAACTAGATAACGGATAAATATATACTTGTATACTTTTTGTTTGTAAATACATATACTTAATATACATACATAGAAAACACCCAGACCAAGACAACTAGCGGTTCATGCACACAAATATTTGTTCGGGAATCGAACCCGAGACCTCTGACGCAGAAGGCGGGTATACAATCGGACAAGGGAATGTGACCACTCGCGTGCTAAACACGTGGCGTAATTAATCAGGTATGGATCGCACCTACAAGCACGGTATCCTAATACCCTAACCCTCTGAGTAGCTTTTAAAAAGTTAGTTCCCTTAGTTCATTTTTAAGAGTAAACTTAACCAAATATCTGTTTATTTAGATACCGAGATCCGGTTGATAACCAGGGGGGCGATTCTCAAATGTATTGATATATATCTAACTCGACATACCTAGGTCAAATTCGAATACTAATCTTTGCCATAAGTTTTTGAATAAAAAAATGTACTGTAACTAGCGCTAAAAACGCCTCAGTCAAGCGCAGTACTGAAAATGTCACGGAAATATCTAAAAATACAATTTTACGCGCGATAATGTAACGGATGACAAGTACCACTCGATGCAAGTCGAGCGCTGGGCATAGACATTTCTATAATGTGTCTACGAAAATTCAGTTTCAACTGACATTCGCCATTTTATTTCGACAGTACCCGCCATATAACTTGGCGTGTGTCAATATCTGGAACTATGATTATATCATGGGAATAAGCATGGCCCGCTATTATTTCTCGGCTGCTTGCGTTACAAGTGCAACGAGTGAAATAGAAGATGGCTTTGGAATAAGGCTTATTTTTCTGACGAACCACGACGATCAGCGCCCTCTGACAGATGCCAAGTTATGTGGCGCGGACTATATCTGATTCGATATCATATCAAAGGCGCGAGAATCGGCCCCCAGCATCGATTTCATGTCCCGATCGATATGCGCGGTCGATTACAACTGGATCGCGTCTGCGCGTCCGCCGCGACCTTGCCGGCTCCTGTTACTTGTAATTACGACTCATTATGTCACCGACTTATTTTAATACTTACAGACAAGGCTGCTTATGAACAAATAAAACACTTAATTAACATTCAAAAACGTCTGGGTGATTTGTTTGTAATTTGGTCCATTTTAAGAATCTTAAGTTTTGTAAAGAATAGTGTTGAGAACAGAAAGGAAGAGTTAACTAACAAACCGTTTTGGTTTGTTAGTTGGTTAACGTACGTGATTGGTGATAGCATGGGTTAACCGACGTTTAACCAACGGTTAACGTAATCGACTGCTGGTGGACTCGGGCTTTAATCAGCTTCTAATCACTATAGATTTGTTGTGTGATGCTCTAGATTATAAGTATTTGATTGAATCAGGCGTCACTTGGCGGAAGTCCCTAACCATCTACAGGTACATCTTGCATATAGTGTTTTTTGCGGAAGTAAGCTACATATATTTTGAATTTCACAATACTCTAGATTATGTTTAGGTACCCCCGCTTTATTCGAGACTTACCTACAAGCCAATCTCTAGTTTAAGGTATGCTATGCGCAAAAGGTCGCGTTACGAAAGGTTGACTTTGAATCGTTATTCGCGAACTCGTGACGAGCACTTAAAAGGATCGAATTTGCGATTATGGGGACACGAGACGATGTGGTGTTGAAAGGAAGTTCTAAGTTTGAATTCTAATTGTCTATGGTGTAAGGTGTTTTTAAATTTACTTCACGGGTGGTGGATTTGGCCACTTAACCCTCACATCGATGGTGAATTGCGAAAATAGGTTATTTAAATTCAAGAATTTAACGAAACGTGTTGAGTTTGCTTTATCAAAATTCTTTGTAATGACAAATTAAAATAGATTTTTATTAAATATTCGTTTGAAAACTCACATTAATTCAAGGACAACTTATTCAAAGATTTAATTCGAATCTTTGAATATAGAACCTTATCTTAATTACTTACACCTTATTAACGATTTGCATACAAATTTCATATTTTATGTTTGCCCTACATAAGTTAGGTATATGTCCTTAAACGATCATTGACTAATATAGTTAGTTAAAGCACCCGGAAATGAATAGCTTTACCGAAGGCCAATGGGCCCGCCCAAATTTATATTAATTGCTTCGGACACTTCATACCGTGTTGATTATGTAACATACTATTTGTACCATCAGTGGTATTAATGTTTATGATCCACTTAATTGGAACACGTAATAATTATGTTATTCACGGTTTCATTTATTTAATAACCTTGATTTGTATTATGTTAGAAAAAAGAGACAGTTTATTGAAATTTCTTAATTTTTTGCTAGATTGAGATCTTAAATGTCTTTAACAAACGCTAAAGACCAAATTTAAAAAAAAATATTAATTAATTACTTTAACGGGTTATCGGTCATGATCAAAATTCTTTGATCCTCAAAGTTTTAATCGGAACTTTTAAACGAGAAATCATTTTAACGACTTTTCTTAGAGATAAAGATAGTTGTAAAATATAGTAAATAATAATTAGCTTTTATCGGTCATTCTATGTAGACGTTCTCTTACTATCTTTGCATGTAATTTCGATTTATAGATTAATTAATCTTAGCACTCTTTTAGTGGACAAGTGATGCGTTCATTATATTCTGTTCCACTTGCTAGTTCAAGCTTAACATTCCGACAGAAACAGATGAGCTAATGTGTCGCTTATTACGTGAACAGTATAGTCGTTATTTGCATTTATATTGTAATCTGTTATAATAGTAGAGATGCATTGCCGAGTGCCGAAGTAAAACAATATTTTTTTAAATAATAACATCACTGCTGCTGCTTTGGCTTACATTGTCAGTAACTTTTTTATATTGGGATAATTATAATTATTTTTCTCTTTATTGTTTACAGCGACGATGTTGCGTAGATTTACCATTGGCAGTAATTTGTCAGTTTTCATATTGGGTTCATTACAATTATTTTTTCACTTTATTGTTTAAAACGACTTTTACTTGTCAGTCCCATCGTAGATGTCTATAAGTATACTAATCATATCTTATTATTTATTTACATTATATCTTAGCTTTAAGTGTTGATGTACCTAGTCCTATCTGCGGGAGAGTACTGGCGACCTGTGGGACGGGCTTCTCAGAAACCCGTCCCACAGGCGTCTTTTCAGGCACCAGTCCTTCACAAACATAGGTTACTTATTAGCATTTATTAAAATTGTAACTGCTTATTATGTTTGTGAAGTGACCAATAAATGATTTATTTATTTATTACTAGCCTTCCGCCCGCGGCTTCGCCCGCGTGTACTACACGACGTTATCCCGCGGGAAGGTGATATTTTTCAGGAATAAAAAGTAGCCTATGTCCTTTCTCAGGCTCTAGACTATCTCTGTACCAAAATTCATTCAAATCGGTTCAGTAGTTTAGGTGTAATTGTGTAACACACAGACAGACAGAGACGCATTTATAATATAAGTAAGGATTTATATAATAATTAAATGCTACCTAATCGAAACTACGTTGTATGTACATATTACATAAGTATTGCTCATCTGAAAGCCCACAACGTCGCTTTACTTGACGGCAGTAAATTGATAAAAGTAAAAAAAGTATTGAATAAAACTGTGTTGCGGTAGCCCTTTGCTCTTAATATAACCGCATCGAATCTAATAATGGCGATTATGATACAAATATAGAGACGAAAAAGTTGTTAGTTCAGTTTTATGGATCCATTGCGGTTTTAACGAGAGCATTCGTATGTCATCACGCTGATTGACCTGATTTAGTTATTGCATTAATTGGTTGGTTCGTTTTGTTTTCTTAATCTTATAATGGCTCAATGATGTTATAAGATTAAAATTTGGGTCATCTGTTTATGAAAGTGTAGTATGTTGGTAAGAAATTTTATTTTCCTTAGAAAATAAGTGATTTATACTCAAATTGTCGCACAGTCCAATTATTAACTTATTATTAAATTATTACCCAATATTGGGTGCGAATTTATAAATCGTGTTGAATATTAATCATAGTGTCCTTTCCGAAACCTCATTGATAAAAACAAAAAAAAACTTTGACAAAAAGCAGATTGACCAAAAAACTATTGAGTAACACAATATTTTTGCTACCGGCAGCGCTCATATTTCATTCCGTATCACAAAGAAGTTTTTATTCACTCAATGAACCATAGTTTTAACAGCCATAGAACTTAAAAAAGATTAATTAGATTTTTTTGTTTTCTAATCTGTCGGTACATCAGTTTGAGTAAACCACGGTGTAACGACGATGATGAATGATATTAATTAAACTAGTTCTTTGTTTCCGAGTTCCGAATGAGTTTTATTGTGTATGGGACTTGTGTATGGGCTCTTAAAGTCGTATAATGGCGGTAGAAAGTTTGAGAAAGGGGTTTAAGTTAATCTCTTAAGGCTTAGCCCAAGAAACAAGTATGATGGTATAAATGTACTTGCTTTTATTTTAAAATTTTGCCATGTAGATATAATTTTTATACTTATAAAAGACTCAATATAACAGTATATAGGTAGGTACTAACTTTGAAATTGAGATAGCAGCTTTCAAAATAATTTTTTAGAAATTGCATTATATTAAAGGAAAAATTATAGGGTATGAGAAATCAACTACTAGCCCATCACGTAGACTTTCAGATGGAACGGGCGAAGAATCCTTTAAAATTGTATATACAGGGTGTTTTTGAAGTCATTGGCATCCATTCGGCCCATCAATGTACTCGTATGAAGCTTTGTTTTTACGTGACAAGGGGTGGGGGTGGCCGCAGGCACGCGGGCAAAGCGGGCATGAAGCATGGGTGACATTGTTTGTTTCGGTGAATTCCTTGCGCGAACTTGAATAAATTCACGTAATAGTAGAGCCCGCCTTTGGCGAGACGCCAATGAAGTAGTTTAAGGCTTGTATGTTATTTGAATATTAATTAATCAATGGTTTTAATCAAATTGTTATTTTTAATTATTTAAATTTTTATTTACTATAGTGATCAATTACTGAGTATTTTACGCGATTTTTCAGGGTTTAAAAAAAATATTACATCTAGGATTTGCTTTATATTTGGGGAAAAGACTCTATAACATGAGTATGTTCTTATTTTAAGGATGCTAACGACTTCGATGTCACCCTGTATTTCTCATGTGTTTCGCGTCCAGTTGTAACACCCCCTTTACATCCTTTCTAAATAGCCTAACCTAAAAGATGACCTAAATATACTAACAAACCATTCTAGTATTTACTCTAAGCTAATACTGAACCTCTGTCAAGAATTCTATTAGTTACTAAAATACCTAGCTAGCTTGAACGCTGTAATACCTAACTGTTGTCCGATTAATATATAGATAACTACTATGGATGCTCTGAATCAACTCTGAAGTGGCCTGTGATGTCGTAATGGAGAACCCTGGTTGTAAAGCGTAGACCCATGATCTTTTAAATGAAGCGACAGAGACTAACCTTACTACTAACTAACTCATACTTCGAACCGCCTATATGCCTACATCAACTTAACAGCTGTTCATATTACATGGCCGTTGCTTCTAATTTTCTAACCTCATTTATAGCGACCAAGACACTCAAAATAAGTTAATACTCTTGTATAAATCTAACATTAGTTTACCCCTACATTGCTTGGACATTTAACAGTTAGGTCCTAACCGATTCCTAGGTCCAATATACTTTGAAAACCTGGTGAGTTATTTTGCTGAGTCCACCATGCTAATTCTCTGGTTACTGATCCAAGGTTAACTGTCCATTAAAACTGGTGGAATTTAATAATTTAGGTTACCATGGAACTGAAACTAGTCACAGCATCCGGATTTGCTTGCAAGGACTAAGGTGAAATTGGCATGTGTGGTTTGAAATGAAATTTGATATAAGTACCTATATGAAGATGGAGACACCATTGCTATAATAGTACCTTAGCTTTAGCACATGGCTTTGCTTGCAAATTAGAAATGAAAATTTGTTATATCTATTGGAAGATGGAAACACTATATCTATAATAGTACCTACTAGCTACAGCATTTGGCTTTGCTGGCAAAGTCAGAGATGGAAATTGGTATAATAATTAGGGTGAAGAGAGTCTATTGATCTTAATCACCATCTTGGCCTAATACAAATGCTCCAGCAATATTATTTAACCGGTAAAGTCATGGGCACCGCCCCGCCCATAACGATGGAACTCGTCGCCTGACTGGGACATTCCTCTCCCGGCGCTGCTTTATTTAATTTTTATATAAGAAACAAACTTCAACATATAAAGTCAAGCTGTCATGTTCGTCAGTTCTATATATATATATATAAATAAAGAGGATCAAGCTAAATGCTTCAAAGCGACTTGCTAATCTACATGAAGAGATCTTTCTCCTTCATGGCAGCAGCAGTTAAAGTTAACGTTAATTGATATATCCTTTTCCTTTTGTTGAATAATCCTTATTGGGATAAATCCAACAGGTTGAGTGCTTAAATTAGGAGAACTAGCAAGTCTGACTCCTGAGGGGAGAGAACTCAAATCTAACCTTTTCTATGACCAAGTTTCCCCGTAGAACTAAATTCCCTAGTTATGTCTACGTGTCTGACTCGGATCTTATTGAACTCTTGCAACTTGTTGGTTAAAATTTGTCTCTAAAGAATCTCACTCATGGTAATATATCCTTAATCTCACCATTGGACTGGTCTTGGAAATAACTTAAGAATCCAACCAAATTGGACAGAAGCTTTCGCCTCACCCCGATAGCTTTACATAATTTATGGCTAAAATAGAACTGTCCGATACTTATAAGCATTAGCATTTGTCACGCAAAATTAGTCTCAATAAAATCATCAACAAGTGAGCACGTATTTTCTTCACTCCCGTTCCATAGAAAATGGAACCTTAACATCGAAAACATATGGTCCTTCGAGCCGGATAAATAATTACTACCTGGAGCGGAAGGGTCGCCCGAATACAATAGATGAATAGACGACTGCACAGGTGTTCTTTTGTGTGACTTGTTTACGTCGTCTCGGATGCGTTTTTTCTATACGTAATTAATATCGACAAGATAAGAAGCGGTCACGAAGTGAGTGTGTGATATTTACTGAGTGGAATTTAACAAACTACGTAAACATGACAACGCTTAGTGCAGAACAAAGTGCTTACTTAAATACAATAGAAGATGTGGCTAGTATGTTAAAAAAGGCGAAAACAAATATAAACAAATGTCCGAAACAAAGATTAACTGCTGGCTACATAAAAACAAGATTAAAAACAATTGAAGACTATTGGATTAATTTCAAACAAGCGCATGAGAAGCTTATAAGGTGTACGCCACGTGAACAAAGGGGAGCGATGCCGTATTTTCTTCAAGAAGAATATTTTATTTACGAAGAAGTATTCATTAACCTTCAATCTGATTTGACAGATTTATTATTGAGAATTGAAAGGCCACAAAAACAAAATGAAGAAAATTCTAGTCCTTCAAACCCTTCAACTGATGGTCAGTTCTCGCTCGCTAGATTGCCTAGGATACAATTACCTACCTTTTCGGGAAGATACGAAGATTGGCCCACGTACCAGGACTTATTCACGGCGCTTGTTCACAACACGTCCATAAGTAATGTACAAGAATTACACTATTTGAAAACAAGCATTTCGGGTGAGGCAGAGATGTTATTAAAACCTATACAAATAACGGATGATAATTACATACAAGCTTGGGAATTACTTAAGGCACGTTTCGGAAGTAAGAAAATGATTGTGAACTCAGTTATGAAGAAATTATTTAACCAGAAAAAAGTGAATAATCCTACCTCAAGTCAAATCAAATCTTTAGTGGACACTACAACCGAATGTATTCACAGTTTAAATAATTTGAAAATAAGTACAAACTCTTGGGATCCTTTAATAATATTTCTGGTCGGACAGAAATTGGACCCGGAGTCCTTGAAGGACTGGGAAGAACATGCTTTCAAAAACAACAGTGATGAAATTCCAAAATGGAGTGAATTGAAGCAATTCCTTGAAACAAAGTTCCGTACCCTGGAATTAATTTCATCATTGTCAACTACTTCAACACGAGATAAGCCCCAAGTACACAAGTCATTTTTTGTCTCAACCAACGAAGACGAAGACGATTCTTTACAAGTATCAGCGCATGCCAGTTTTAAGTCACAACCTTCATGTACATATTGTAATGGTGATCATTATATTTTCAATTGTAAAGAGTTTGGGAAACTGACATTAGAACAAAGACATGATCATGTAAGAAAAAATCGTTTGTGCTATAACTGTCTTATACCTAATCATAGTGTGTATAACTGTAAACAACGAAAAACATGTCGTATTTGCCGAAGAAGACATCACTCTCTTTTACATGAAGATAGAACAACAAAACAAGAAGGTGAAAGAAGTGAAGAGAAGGAAGTTAACAATCACAACAATTCACAAGAACAAACACAACCAGAACATAAGATAACAAGTGCACATATCTCAAGGGAACAACCTGGTCAAGAAGTGTTACTGGCTACAGCACAAGTAGAAGTTAAATCGAGTACTGGGGAAACATTTCTACTTCGTGCCCTGATTGACCAGGGGTCCGAGGCTTCATTCGTATCATCAAGGGTAGTGGATCTGCTGGGTCTGAAACGAATCAATATCAGCGGTGAAGTCTCTGGAATAGGAGGAGAAAATCACAACAAAATACCGATTAAACATTTAGTCGATTTATCAGTGTCATCACGATTTCACACAAACGCGCCGATAAAGGTAAAGGCTTACGTTTTGAAAACAATTTCCACCAGAGTACCTTCAAAACACGTCGTGATGAATGACATGCAGCTACAAACATTAAATTTGGCTGATTCTAACTATCAGGTTCCAGGTAATATAGATATTTTACTTGGTGCCGATGTGTTCTGCAAAATTATAGAAAATGGTTTGATAAAAACGTCTGATGGAATGATAGCACAAAAAACTATTTTCGGGTGGATTATTTCTGGACAAAGGGAAGAAAACAAAGATCACAATTTAATCACGTTGCATGTTACACGTATGGTTGCGGAAGACAATGATTTACTACGAAAATTTTGGGAGATAGAAACAGACTCATACAAGAAGAAGAAGTGGCTTACTAAAGATGAAGAAAAATGTGAACAAATATACAAGGCTACAACTGCAAGAGACAATACTGGAAGATATATAGTACACTTACCTTTAAAACAAACAGTTCAAGAAACAATCGAAATGTGTGGTGATACAAAACAACAAGCGATCAAGAGATTCAATAACTTGGAGAAGAAGTTTCAAAATTGTCCATCTTTCAAATCTGACTACGCAAAGGTTATTCAGGAGTACAAGGAAATGGGACATATGAAGTTATCCGATGATACAGAGAGTAATAATGCAATCTACTTACCGCATCACGCAGTAGTGCGAGAAGACAAGGAAACGAGTAAACTGCGCGTTGTTTTTGATGCCTCTGCAAAGGGATCCGAAGGTCACTCGCTTAATGATACAATGCTAGTTGGACCTGTTCTACAACCTGATCTTCGAAGCTTAATAGTCAAATGGAGGACCTATGAAATTTGCGTAGTCGGAGATATAGTAAAGATGTACAGAATGATTCTTATGACGAGAGAACATACTAACTTGCAAAGGGTCGTTTGGCGAGACAGCCCCGAAGAAAAACTCGAAAGCTATAACTTAACAAGTGTCACTTTCGGAACAGCTGCTGCTCCGTATTTGGCAGTACGAACTTTAAATCAGCTGGCAGACGATGAAACAAAAAATTATCCCGATACAGCACCTGTAATTAAACAATCATTTTACATGGATGACCTTATGACAGGAAATAATCAGGGCATAGAAGCAACGAAAAGGATGTGTGATGAAATAAATGAAGTTATGAAAAGGGGAGGATTTAAAATGCAAAAATGGTCAAGTAACTCGGAAGAAGTCTTACAACATTTACAACAAGAACATACAGCGGATAAAATTGAAATAAAATTAAATAAGGTGATAAAAATTCTTGGATTGACATGGGACAGAAAGGAAGATGAATTTATGATTAACGTTAACTTACCTAAAATGGCATATTCTATTACAAAAAGATCAGTTCTTTCGGACGTGGCTCGTTTGTTTGATCCGTTTGGATGGTTGTCACCAATCATCATCCGAGCAAAGGTTTTGATACAAAAGTTGTGGCTCCTTAGCTTGGGTTGGGATGACGAACTGCCGCTAGAGGTGTGTGAGGAGTGGGTAAACTTTAGAAATGAGTTGACACATCTGCAAAATATAAGGATATCACGATGGTTAAAAACTAATGAAAATAAAAACAAGGATGTACAACTACATGGTTTTGCAGATGCATCAACACAAGCTTATGCCGCAGTTACTTACCTGAGAGTTGTTGAAAATGATGGCACAGTACACGTCACGTTGATAGCATCTCGAACAAAGGTAGCACCACTGAAGCAAATATCAGTCCCTAAATTGGAACTCTGCGCCGCAGCATTATTAACAGAACTTGTGAGCGATCTTCTTGATATTATCAACGTACCTAAAAACCATACATACCTCTGGACCGATTCTATGGTTGTCTTGTCATGGCTCCAATCACAACCAAACCGCTGGCGAACATTCGTCGCTAACAGAGTAGCTGAAATTACAAGAGTTCTTGACAATGAGCGATGGAGACATGTTCAGTCTATTGAAAACCCCGCTGATGTTGCTACCAGAGGAGTGAAGGCATGTGATTTGCCGACTCAAAGACTGTGGTGGAACGGGCCAGAATGGTTACACCAAGAAAACTTTAAAATGGTTAGAAATGACATTCGACAAACAGACTTGGAGTTAAAGGTTTCGTTGCATTCAACTATACTGGAACCTCCAATTTGGGAAAGCTTCTCAACAATATCAAGAATGAAGCGGATATTAGCCTATTGTAGAAGATGGCTCATAAAGAAAGAATTAAAAGAGGAAGAAAACTATATAACAGCAAAAGAGAATGAAGAAATATTAGAAAGATGTATAAAATATTATCAAGGTGTCGTTTATGGAAAAGAAATTGAGGTATTAAAAAATAAACAGAGAGTTAACAAAAGAAGTTCGCTGATCACACTTTCACCGTTCTTAGATAAGAGTGGATTGTTAAGAGTGGGAGGCCGGCTTCAAAATGCTTCAGTTCCAGATACAACAAAAAACCCAATAATTGTACCAGACAAACAGCACATCACAAGATTGATTATACAAGAAGCCCACACAAGGACGTTGCATGGTGGTATCCAACTTATGATGGCGTATATCAGAACAAAATATTGGGTCATTGGCCTAAAATCAGCTGTTAAAAAATGCATTCGCCACTGTAAAATATGCATTATCGATAAGGCACGAGTTAAACACCAACTCATGGGCCAACTACCTGCAGTTAGAGTAAACCCACATAGAGCATTTATTAACAGTGGAGTCGATTATGCTGGGCCCGTAATGATTAGGACGTCTAAAGGTCGTGGCCATCATGCTACCAAGAGCTACATTTGTTTATTCGTCTGCATGAGTACTCACGCGATCCATCTTGAGGCGGCCACTGATCTAACCTCGCAAGCGTTTATGGCTGCATTTCGTAGATTTGTCGCACGCAGAGGACACTGTCAACATGTATGGAGCGACAATGGAACCAACTTTGTTGGTGCAGCCAAAGAATTGAGGATTCTATTTCAGAAGGGCAAGGACAATATTGCACATGAAGTAGCACAAATATTAGCCAATGAAGGCACAACTTGGCACTTCATACCTCCAAGAATGCCATCATATGGAGGACTGTGGGAGGCAGGAATACAGTCTGCAAAGAGACACTTACACCGAGTGACTAAGGACACTACACTTACATATGAAGAAATGGTCACTCTGCTAGCCCAGATTGAGGCTTGTCTTAATTCTCGCCCTCTTTGTCAAATTGACAATACTACTGAAAGTCCCTTAACACCGGGCCATTTTTTGATCGGGGAATCTTTGATAAGCGTGCCTGATATAAACTATGAAGACAAGAAGGTCAGTCTATTAAGCCGATGGCAAGTCATTCAAAAAATGACTCAAGACTTTTGGCGTCAGTGGCAACGCGAGTATCTCCATACTCTTCAGCAGAGACATAAATGGCAAGTTCCTGTTCAATCTCCAAGTATTGGAGACTTAGTTGTGATCAAAGACGAATTGACACCGCCAACGCAATGGTTACTTGGTCGAATTAAATATCTTCATCCCGGCGCAGATGACTTAGTACGAGTTGTTACAGTTCGGTGCAGGGGTAACAATGAGCTTAAAAGACCATTATCAAAATTAGTACTACTCCCAATGGATGTCGATCAAAGTAGTCAATTATAGCATTCAATTACTTATTATTTTTCTCATATATTTGTTATAATGTCAAGTTTGTTTTAACATACATTTCCAGTTTATGTAGCATTATAATTTGTTCTAACGTCATATTCCCATAGGAATTAGTTACCTATATCATCAATTTGTATGCATGTTATGTTTTTTTTTGTAACCATCTTAATGTTTGTTAATATTTCCACGAACTGATTAAAAACTATTGTTTTTGGTGGGCGGTATGTCCGATACTTATAAGCATTAGCATTTGTCACGCAAAATTAGTCTCAATAAAATCATCAACAAGTGAGCACGTATTTTCTTCACTCCCGTTCCATAGAAAATGGAACCTTAACATCGAAAACAAGAACCATGTTCCAACTCAATAGGTTAGTATCTGGAAAAACCTTGAATCCACATCAGCTTCCATAAGACACTGGTCAACATTACACCGAGTTCCTTCGAGTTTAAACATCTTCTCCCGCCACCGAACAAAATCCTTTTCATACATTAATATAGCAGTAGTCTGATCCAGAGAACTCTTCCGCAACCAGCTCAATTTATAGATTATTATAGGTGCCTTTTGCATCATAGGAATATATTACCTTTTGTCAAGCCAAATATATAGGTAAATTTAGATTCTCCACTTATGTTTGATAGATTATTTCAACCTTCATATCTTTGCAATGCGTGAACCTATAAAGATTACTCTAATCAAGCTCTTTGGACTGTTCCACTAGCACTGTTACTTCACAAATCATTTCCCAAATACTGAAAGCACTAGTTTACCTAATCTCTCTTCTTAAGATGTAACATTATTTTGTTTGATAAAAGACAGCCATTTTGCTGGAAACTGTCAATCGGACTTTTCCCCACTATCTATAATCATTCTGTCAAATTGCCCGGGTTTGTTCGTCTGTCACAAGAATCTATGGCTAGGGATGTCAACAAAATTCGGATTTGATCGTAGATATATTTGTGATAACACATAATGCTACTTATAGACCTACAGCGACTCTACTCTTTCTACCTACTCTGTATACCAGACTCCCCTCGTAGCCTTGCCCCAGCAGACCTCCCCCTTTCTGCCAGAACAAAGGTCTTCGAGTTACCTAGCTCGTGATTCTAAGTAGGTACTTACCTGCCTAATTTCCGACTAAATGCGACTTTCCTAACAAACACAAACCTGGCGCCTGTATCGCCAGTTCTGACGCCCCAATTCTGTCAAGTTTGGGTGAGAGGGCCCCCTAGAATCCTATCGCTCATGCCGTGGTCCATCTGCTTGGGAAGGGAACAGATAGACACCCTACAGGTAGGTATGGTTCAATCAGGCCGCAACTGCCTCCAAATCTGGGGCATACGCCCCGCGCCATCAGACGTGTTAACTGAAAAACTGTCAATGAAAACAGCCCGCCTGATCAAACCATGTGGAAATTACTAAGCGTTATCCATTGAATGCTCATCTGACACTCCACAATGCCAGACTTTCTTTACCTAGCGACCTCCCGTGAGCCTTGCCTGGAGCCCGGAGACATAAACATGTACTCCTGAAGAAACAAACTCTATGCTTCCAACCCTCTCTGACTCAAATTAAGCCCATTTTCTAGGATTTTACTTGGGAATAATTTACTTTAATTGAAATGCTTTCTGTAAACAAACTAGACCTTTTAATTTCGGATCCAATTTACCAGTCAGAATTCCAAAATTAAAACGTTTAAAAGATCGCGAACCCAATAAACGCCCTATGGTGCAAGGACTCACTGAACACTTGCTTGAAGACTACTTCTCGCTTGATTTAAAATGAAAACTTCTTCAAAAGGTGCTTCGTCTTCCATACGTGTTGCCTCGAAGTCTATCCCGGAGAAATAAGAGCGGGCGTCGCGTCGTTTTTGCTTATATAGACCTACCCAAAACGCGCCAAAAGTTAGCGTCCTTTTTCTTTTTTTTTCTTTTACATCCTAGAAATTCTCCCCACTCTCAGGGAAATTTTACCCCTATGTTTAATGGAAACTTTTCAGTATATTTCTAATCCGTCTCTTAAATGTCTCATGTCTAATTATTTAACTTTGAAATACTAATTTGACTAAGGTTTATTAGTTTTAATGTCTTAATTGTACATTCTAGAATAATTATTATTCATTTTTCCAAATTTTATTTTCTATAAATATTTCTTTTTCCCCTTTACAACAATTAAAGTATTTTACTTTTAATCTTGTGTGAATACCATACATCAATAATTACCCCCTCTCCCTGTTTTATAAATAAGGTATTTATTTCTCACAACATGGCAACCCAACTATTCCTGCCTACCCAATAGGAGACGTTTCATTGGAAATCCCTATTCACCCCCCCACAAAACTGATAGGCCATCTAGCGTCTAACGCCAAACCATTTCAAACATCCTGAACGCCCAGCTTGGCTTTCGTTCAGAAACCTTTGATAGTTAAGTTATAGAATTTACTAAACTATTCAAAATATTACCTTCTCACATAATATAAACACATTATTTTGTATGATCCCTTTTTTTTTATTATTTATGAATGAAAACTATTATCAAAATGGTAATTGTTCGAACATAATTTCCGAACGTATCACCTCTAGCCAATATACATTCCCCATATTTGAAACTTTGAACCTTATCTAAGATAGAAACCAATATTCTGTACTTTTGATTATTTAACCCATATTTTTATTTAAGTTATACATAATGTTAATTTAACATTCTGTGAGTAAAACTTCTCGCTATATTTATGTGATGTCATTTGACTTGTCTTAGTTCTCAACTCTGCCGCTAGGAGCATCTTTGTTTACTTGTCATAACCTATTTCAGTATTTTGCTAACATTGTATAAAATAAATATTTAGCTCCAAACATTATAATTAGACTGATGTGATGTAATTAAACCAGAGTTCACATGTGTAACCAATAAATATGCCGAACACATATTGTGCCACTAACACGCAGCCCGTATTCAAAAGCATGCCCACAAACTCCGTTTTAGAACCCGTCAGTTCACAAATACGTCTAAATCAACATGCTCCAAGACTCACAACTTTACCAACCAACAACAGTTCGTGTCGACTATTTCGTGAAACAATATTGAAATACAAGTACTGTCCACACTCCCGTGAAGCAAATTAGATTGACAAAACCCTCAACAAAGTGCATCCTCTTATATGAAATAATTTGTCACAGAGTCCAACCGCTGCGAAACATCACTGTTTCAATCCCTGAATCTCAGGTATTTATCAACTATATTTTCTCGCTAATTCAAACAAATTTACTGTATCCAACTTCCTCAGATTAATCATAAGTGTTAACTTCCAAATTAAATGCAAATGACCACAACTGCTCCGCTACCATTAACCCGTTTCTTTTTCAGTGTTTACCTCAAGCAATCTGAAACCACTAAACAAGCCCCAAGCCTTATAGACAGAATCTATCACCTATCTACACTGTGTTGGCAAAGTATGAAGCAAATTCTCAGCGCAATAACATGGTAAATGGCTAATTTTGTTCAATACAACCCAGTTGACACAACCCAATTTGATTTTGTGATTTATTCCTACCCCAGGAACTATTTATACTATTAAAAATTTATTGAGGTAAGTAACATTAATACATTTCGACTTTTAAATCTTTAAGAAATATTCGAGATAGTTCAGGTGCGATTCTGAACCGTTACAGCCGACCCCAAAATTCTTCAAAGGTGACAGTACCAAGTATTGGATCCGGAGTAGAATTTTTCTTTCTATCCAAATCTCTAATATTTCTTTTTACACATATATTTATATATATATAGACATGTTTTTTTTTTTTTTATCTATATATATATATTATTTTTATATCTATATATATATATATATTTTTTTTTTATATATATATATATATCCCTTTCTCTTATTATTTTCCCAAAATCAAAGAATTGAATCAATTTGGACCAAGAAAAACACAATGCTCTTTGTCCTACCAAAGGACATTGCGGCCTCCGACCCCTATCGAATCAATTTTTAGTGAGCCCTAGTGATTATGTAATTAAGAGTGTAGAGTGTATTTAGACCAAAATAATATCAAAATATATCAAGCGAGTTTTAAGTGATTTTTATTGCTTTATCCAAATTCATCGTATGTATATCCGACACCAGAGACGTACAAAGCATGGTGAAAGGTACGGGTTGTGAATCCGTAGTTTAGAATAAACTCGCCTTGGTGTATAAAGAGTAATCCAACCTTACGATTACATGGCGTTCTAGCGCAGCAATTTATACCCCCAAAGTGCCCCTGCATATCTCTGTACGCCCCCTTCTAAATGAAGCATATACAAAGACCTTTTTGTCAAAAAGCTTACTCAAAACTCTGGAATAGCCTCCGATATCACTTTGGAGAATGTATAGTTGTCGAGTTAAACATGGCCCGTCCTGACCCACGGGAAGTGTAAATCTTGTACAGGCGTTTACACCGGGACAAGATACAAACATTAACACTGTTTGTATATATATATATTTTTTTTTTATTTATCCTAACACCAAAGTCCCACTGTACAAAATTCAAGTCTGTTAACACGTGCTCTACGCCTATCCCTATCACGTGCTGTTGTGTGCGGATCTTATCTTTTGGGTTAATAATAATGGTTGTAATCAGGCTTCCCAATTTGTTTACACTCATGGCCTCATATTTTGAATCTTTTTTTTTTCATATATAAAATAGATTTATATATATATATATACACTTACATATTTTTTTTTATATATACAGATTCCACTCTTCTTCACTTTTTAACAATTCCGTCCTTCCTCAAACTCACATCCGCGCCACCATGAACATAACCAACGTTTCACCTGATTACTTGTAGTATATTGCCCTAAAAACTATTAACATTGATTTGTAAAATTAATACTACCGATCCTCATAATACTGTCACCTCTTCTATTTTCCTTTCCCCTCCCTATAAATATAAGAACTCCTCTTTTGTTTAATTTATTAAAAACTTTTCGCTCAGATTTGTTCGAAATTAATATATATATTTTTTTTATAGTTAATCGGTTCATTAAAAATGCATGAATTGACTCCAACACATGATTGGACTATCTACCATAACCGAATACTATCCCTTTCCTTTGCTGATAATGACCCAAAGCCAACTATACATGTTCGACCAACATTTCCTACCCGTTAGCAAATGTCAATTGTCTATCTAAAACATGACAATATTACACCAATTGAATTAAAACTCTGTAACAAAATTTAACAAACCAATCCTAACATTTACCATAATTAAGATCGTAAAACTCCTTTCGTAACAACAATTTCGACCTTGAAACACATCACTACCATCACTGTTGCATCGAACTATACAACCGACCTAAGTAAATATATAAATACCCCCAATATATATTAATATAGGTATATACCGCAGTACCGACCACCCTATCAACGCTTACCTTTTTTTTTTCTTCCATCTAACAATTTCCCTAACCTAGCCAAACTATTAAAAGTCTATTCCCACTACTCTCTATCCGAATACTATCAGCGAATTTTGCTAACCTATCAACACTTATCACCTTCTTGCTACCAACCTATTAAGTCCATTACGTGTCAGAGCTCAATTCATGTTAGGTACATAAAAATTAAATTATTAATCAACTAACATCCCTATATAACTCTTTTAAATATTAATTGTAAAATTCACATTATTAACATAACTTTGACATTTTAATCCCGATAAGTAATATTAAGTATTTTTTTTTTCAAAAGTTCTACTAAGTGTCTTCCTTAACTATGCCTATAAAAAAACTATAACAATACTTATTCCCTCAAATGACATATTTGGTTTTGGCTTATCCTAATTTTGGTTTTAACTCCAATTCACGTTTGGTGTTAACGTCTAATTTAATTTAAATTTAAGTCAAAGTTTATTCATGGAATTCAACTTTAACCTTTCGACCCCCCACCTTTAAGTAGTACCTGACCTTATGCCCTAATTTTTAAAGTATAGAGCATGAGAATTGACTTCCACTAAAAAGCGTATTTGTTTAACAATTAAACTCCTACTTCAAATTCGCAACCAACCTTTATACTATAGTACAACCTATATTGGTTCCTTTAAGATTCCTATAACTATAACCTGCCTTTATCCTGTAAAACTTATTTGTAACTTATTATATATGAAAAATACACCATATTTCAAAATTAGTAAATAAGTTTCCCCATTATAAACCCCGTTATCCATCTCTAACTTTGGCTACTAATAATGATATTAACTAATAACGTTTATTTCACTTATCCCGCTCATATACTTCTATGTTACAAGACAAGTAACAAACAAACATTGACGGGTATCATCACACTTCCAAGCCCCAAAGCAACACTGAACAGTTTGTCTACGACAATCACCTGGACAGGAATCGAACCCGAGACCTCTACATATAGTGACTTCCAAACCATTCGACCCCAGTGGTCGTTAACCTATCATATGGACGTCCCACTTAATATCATTTTCTATAGCTAATTTAATTCTAAGGTCTTAATACTAACCTAAATAGAATTCCTAGTAACTTTAATTACATTAATTCTAAACCCTACTAAATGATTAACCTGTAACTGTAGTTACACTTTTCCACGACCCCCAATCCAACATACTATAAAATTTAACTGCACTATCTATACTGATATTATAAAAAGACAAAGTTGTTTGCCCACTAGTTCGTTCGTCTACGATAACCATGTCCGCAACCCCCCAGATAGGCCGAACCAACAAAACTCTCCTTGACCATTAAGTGACATAAATTACCTCCCAAACCCCACTGGAACAGCCCCAACACGACACTAGCGGAACCCGTAACAATCCTCTAGCTATAATCATTTTGTATTGAAAATCATACACATATAAATTACAAAAAAGATTAACTAACTAATAACATTTAATTCGTTACATCAATTCAAATGTCTCATCGTTTGCCTAAACTGGAGTCATCATATATTTGTTTTTTCTTTCCCTATAATTGCAAGTACCAATCTCTACCCTATGGATGATAGTCGAGAATGATGTTCTCTCAATGCAACTAGTAAATTTTCAATTTAAAAAATTTATGTATGACTAACATTCTAATAAAATATTCCCCAGTGTCCACACAATGGTACTCTTAGCATAGCGACAATTTCCTTACTTTTTCTACCAGCATCTATCAGTTGTCTCACTGCTTATCCGAATAAATAAGAATAATAATAATAATAATCCCTAATAACACCCAAACCTCGACCATATGTTATTTCTTTTCAAACATAACGTACCTATAGTCCTATCACAAAGTAATTTATTAAGATTAACCAATGGTTCAACTAAGAATGTATTTCTAATTACTAATATAGAACCAAGATTGATAAAAAGAACAACAAACCAATCACGTCGCCTGTATGAAAGTTCTTTTCCTTCTCCATTCACCACCCCCTATTCAACATCATCATGTCAAGTGAACGAGGACCACTGCTGGCATACTATGTTTCAATTAAATCCATCTGTTTTTTTTTCTCTATAGAGAATATACAACTAGTCTATGAATATTCCCAGCATACCTGTAACACTAATGCTACACATAACTAGTTATAAATAGTCAACAGTTGTTCACTACATCACGCCAGCGACCCCAAACTGTCAGACACACTTGGTTCTTACATTATTTACCTATTTAAGCTAATTTGTAGTATTTACTACCTACTTTTAGACATAGCAACCTATAAAACTTAACTGGATACCTAAGAGAAGCAATATTAGTTAGGCAAGCAATCTCCTATAATTCTCATTGACATAAGAATAGTTACTTGATTTATTTTATAACATTGTTGTATTCCTTCTTAAACCGTCGTTGAATTTTCTAACTCAAATTTCAACGAAAGGTAAAGAATTATTTAACCCTATTTTATTCTTGTTAAGTACCTATTTATCTATAATGTTCCGGACCAACACACAACCCCACCCTTGTCAACCCTACTTATCCATCCATATCCTAACAGTCTGTATGAATACATTAGTTTAACCGCTGGATAACTATTACTATAACTTGTTGCACTTGTGTACATACCCTAACTTTGACGTCTTAAACTGAAATAAATCTACTGAAATTAACATGTATAAATAAGTTCCCTTTTCTGCATCTGTATAATTGCTCTGGTTTCTAGGATATTTTTTTTTTTCATCCAAACAACAACTCCTACTGGAAATCAAAACCACTGTAATTAAAATAATAAAATTTCTGCAAGTCTTATAACCAACATCTAAGTTTCTTTTATGTTCCCGGATGAAAATTTTGATTACTTACCTAAACCAAGTAATTTTTCCCTTCTTGTTCATATATTAGATTGTTTAATAATTATGAAATTATCCTATTATGGTTTTTCCAAACTCACTGAACCATTTTAGATGAAATTCTCTCTACTTGCTGTTCAAATTAGAAACCATTGAATCTAATGTTTCTAATCTAGCCAATCCAAAATCTTCACTAACAAATTCCTTGTGGTTCATATTTCATGAATTCTAATACCTAACTATTAGTAAAAGAAACCATTATTTTACCCAAATAGCTATTTTTTTAAGTTTTAAGGAGTAAGAAGTAATGTTACCTCATTATACTAACCTAATACAAAAACCACTAAACCTTACCTTTTAAATATATCCATAACTACATTTAACAACTAGCTAACATTGTTTTAGTTTGTAGCAATATAATTTTCTTCCACTAATTTAGGAATCTAACCATTACCCACTGACATATCTAATTTTGTTCTTTAAAACTTTATCACCGACCCCAAAATACAAAATAATACTTCTATCATTCATTGAGACAAGATTTCTCTTTAATTCTGAACTATTTTCAACTTTTAGGTTATCCGAGCGTTTGAAAAATCAAATCTTCACCTACTAAGTTATCCGTTGACTTATTTAGCATTGCAAATACCGTTCCCTTCAAACAAAATTACCCTCTTTGAGTCTAAGCTGTCCACAAACAATTCCTGTCATATACAAGTAGGTACTAATTGTGTCTAATTCTAAAAATTTTCAACAATTTAATTAAAACTAAATCTCTGATTAACTTACCAAAGTGGTTGTTATCCAATCTATAAGTCAAAAAGGGTCTCCCCTCTCTTATGTACACCATGAAAAGCCAGACCTCATAATACTTCTTCACAGTTTTCATTCATTACTTATTTCCATGAGAAATCACTCTCATCAAGACACATTTTTCAACCAAGCCAAACTCTTTAATTATTTACCCCTTTGAAATACCTTGTACAAACTATAAATTAACTAAAATACTATTTTCTTACTTCAAATTCATAACTCTTACAATGATTTACACTAAACCCTATTTGCATAACTATTTAATGTCCTTTTTTTTTTAGGTTATATTTTCACAATAATGATAAACACAACCACAGATCTATCCTTCAGACAGTTTCAGCATTTTCAACAATTTCACAAACTTAGATGACACTCAACCTTTTATAATTCATAAATTTTCTTGATGAAAACAAAAACATTTCTAACAATTATTTTTTTTTTTTTTTTTCCCAATGTTTTTTTTTTTTTTTTTTTTTTACTTGGATGCGAGTCCTTTAAGCCATGTCTGGATTTATATCCTAACAACAATAAAAATAGCGCACCACAGAACAACGTGATCGCCCCCCTCCCCACCTAATATATGTACGTAATATTTCACCTAATGTATGTCATTATCTATCCTAATTTTTTTTTTTTTATAACATTTTCAAACACGCCTTTAAACTACAATCTCGGACCGCACATCACATACACGATTCTGATACATAACATAACCCATTTTAATCAACATTAATAGACCAAAATTTTCCGTAACCTACCGGTAGCGACATCTATCACACAGTAGCGTAATTACCCTGTTAGCTAAAAGAATTTGCCCCTTTTAAAACATTACGCTACTAGGAACTACACTCAATTATGTTTTATGTTACCCACAAGAAAACAATAATCCTATCTATATAACTCTTCAAACTACTTAACAAGGTCCATACAGTTTCCCATAATTTTCCGTTCGCCTACCCAGAGCTAACATCTAAAGAGAAAACCAACCTTGTCAATGACAAATGTCATTCTCCATACCATACATGCTCTTTGATTAGCTCCATGCTCCATATAACCTCAAATTGTTTAAATTATCTCTTTCAACTATACAAGTTGTAAATTCAACAATTTGCTTTCGACAATTAAGTTACCTAATTATTGACGAATTTCAACAGAGATAATATTGGTAATCTATGACACCACAATATGATGTTACTCAAGAATTATAACTATTGTTCTTTTTAATAAGAAGACAAACAATCGTAAGTAACTGTTTAATTCTGTGATTAATTATATATGTTTATTCTCTAACAGAATGCAACCCAACTTAGCATTTCATCTAACTAAAATTCAACATTACTACCTATGAAATCTCTGAAAAGATAAACATTTTCTTATTTTTGAATTTGCTAGCATATTACAATAATGAATTATTTCTTCCATTTCAGAAAACAAGTTGCTATACTTAACTAAACCTAATCAAGACCTATGAACAGTTCTCAAAAGACCCTTATTAAGAAACATCCTGCCCGGGGACGCTTAACACAAAAGTTTAATTAAATAATTCATATTACCCCGTCGCTTCAGTTTTCCTTCTGCACTAAACAACAAATTGTGGCTATTCCAACTCAATGTAAACTAGCCACTTACCTTCAGAAATACTCAGAGCTCCAATGTAATTTATATGCTAAACTAATTAAAAAAAGGTTTGTAAGTATAGTCTTATTTTCTTATTCCTATACAAGATTTGCTATAATATGTGTTAATTTTTAATCCTGGTAACGGCACTACTAAATTGTAACACCCCCTTTACATCCTTTCTAAATAGCCTAACCTAAAAGATGACCTAAATATACTAACAAACCATTCTAGTATTTACTCTAAGCTAATACTGAACCTCTGTCAAGAATTCTATTAGTTACTAAAATACCTAGCTAGCTTGAACGCTGTAATACCTAACTGTTGTCCGATTAATATATAGATAACTACTATGGATGCTCTGAATCAACTCTGAAGTGGCCTGTGATGTCGTAATGGAGAACCCTGGTTGTAAAGCGTAGACCCATGATCTTTTAAATGAAGCGACAGAGACTAACCTTACTACTAACTAACTCATACTTCGAACCGCCTATATGCCTACATCAACTTAACAGCTGTTCATATTACATGGCCGTTGCTTCTAATTTTCTAACCTCATTTATAGCGACCAAGACACTCAAAATAAGTTAATACTCTTGTATAAATCTAACATTAGTTTACCCCTACATTGCTTGGACATTTAACAGTTAGGTCCTAACCGATTCCTAGGTCCAATATACTTTGAAAACCTGGTGAGTTATTTTGCTGAGTCCACCATGCTAATTCTCTGGTTACTGATCCAAGGTTAACTGTCCATTAAAACTGGTGGAATTTAATAATTTAGGTTACCATGGAACTGAAACTAGTCACAGCATCCGGATTTGCTTGCAAGGACTAAGGTGAAATTGGCATGTGTGGTTTGAAATGAAATTTGATATAAGTACCTATATGAAGATGGAGACACCATTGCTATAATAGTACCTTAGCTTTAGCACATGGCTTTGCTTGCAAATTAGAAATGAAAATTTGTTATATCTATTGGAAGATGGAAACACTATATCTATAATAGTACCTACTAGCTACAGCATTTGGCTTTGCTGGCAAAGTCAGAGATGGAAATTGGTATAATAATTAGGGTGAAGAGAGTCTATTGATCTTAATCACCATCTTGGCCTAATACAAATGCTCCAGCAATATTATTTAACCGGTAAAGTCATGGGCACCGCCCCGCCCATAACGATGGAACTCGTCGCCTGACTGGGACATTCCTCTCCCGGCGCTGCTTTATTTAATTTTTATATAAGAAACAAACTTCAACATATAAAGTCAAGCTGTCATGTTCGTCAGTTCTATATATATATATATAAATAAAGAGGATCAAGCTAAATGCTTCAAAGCGACTTGCTAATCTACATGAAGAGATCTTTCTCCTTCATGGCAGCAGCAGTTAAAGTTAACGTTAATTGATATATCCTTTTCCTTTTGTTGAATAATCCTTATTGGGATAAATCCAACAGGTTGAGTGCTTAAATTAGGAGAACTAGCAAGTCTGACTCCTGAGGGGAGAGAACTCAAATCTAATTCATAGTAAGTACATATAAATATAGACTCTCCTAACCTTTTCTATGACCAAGTTTCCCCGTAGAACTAAATTCCCTAGTTATGTCTACGTGTCTGACTCGGATCTTATTGAACTCTTGCAACTTGTTGGTTAAAATTTGTCTCTAAAGAATCTCACTCATGGTAATATATCCTTAATCTCACCATTGGACTGGTCTTGGAAATAACTTAAGAATCCAACCAAATTGGACAGAAGCTTTCGCCTCACCCCGATAGCTTTACATAATTTATGGCTAAAATAGAACCATGTTCCAACTCAATAGGTTAGTATCTGGAAAAACCTTGAATCCACATCAGCTTCCATAAGACACTGGTCAACATTACACCGAGTTCCTTCGAGTTTAAACATCTTCTCCCGCCACCGAACAAAATCCTTTTCATACATTAATATAGCAGTAGTCTGATCCAGAGAACTCTTCCGCAACCAGCTCAATTTATAGATTATTATAGGTGCCTTTTGCATCATAGGAATATATTACCTTTTGTCAAGCCAAATATATAGGTAAATTTAGATTCTCCACTTATGTTTGATAGATTATTTCAACCTTCATATCTTTGCAATGCGTGAACCTATAAAGATTACTCTAATCAAGCTCTTTGGACTGTTCCACTAGCACTGTTACTTCACAAATCATTTCCCAAATACTGAAAGCACTAGTTTACCTAATCTCTCTTCTTAAGATGTAACATTATTTTGTTTGATAAAAGACAGCCATTTTGCTGGAAACTGTCAATCGGACTTTTCCCCACTATCTATAATCATTCTGTCAAATTGCCCGGGTTTGTTCGTCTGTCACAAGAATCTATGGCTAGGGATGTCAACAAAATTCGGATTTGATCGTAGATATATTTGTGATAACACATAATGCTACTTATAGACCTACAGCGACTCTACTCTTTCTACCTACTCTGTATACCAGACTCCCCTCGTAGCCTTGCCCCAGCAGACCTCCCCCTTTCTGCCAGAACAAAGGTCTTCGAGTTACCTAGCTCGTGATTCTAAGTAGGTACTTACCTGCCTAATTTCCGACTAAATGCGACTTTCCTAACAAACACAAACCTGGCGCCTGTATCGCCAGTTCTGACGCCCCAATTCTGTCAAGTTTGGGTGAGAGGGCCCCCTAGAATCCTATCGCTCATGCCGTGGTCCATCTGCTTGGGAAGGGAACAGATAGACACCCTACAGGTAGGTATGGTTCAATCAGGCCGCAACTGCCTCCAAATCTGGGGCATACGCCCCGCGCCATCAGACGTGTTAACTGAAAAACTGTCAATGAAAACAGCCCGCCTGATCAAACCATGTGGAAATTACTAAGCGTTATCCATTGAATGCTCATCTGACACTCCACAATGCCAGACTTTCTTTACCTAGCGACCTCCCGTGAGCCTTGCCTGGAGCCCGGAGACATAAACATGTACTCCTGAAGAAACAAACTCTATGCTTCCAACCCTCTCTGACTCAAATTAAGCCCATTTTCTAGGATTTTACTTGGGAATAATTTACTTTAATTGAAATGCTTTCTGTAAACAAACTAGACCTTTTAATTTCGGATCCAATTTACCAGTCAGAATTCCAAAATTAAAACGTTTAAAAGATCGCGAACCCAATAAACGCCCTATGGTGCAAGGACTCACTGTACACTTGCTTGAAGACTACTTCTCGCTTGATTTAAAATGAAAACTTCTTCAAAAGGTGCTTCGTCTTCCATACGTGTTGCCTCGAAGTCTATCCCGGAGAAATAAGAGCGGGCGTCGCGTCGTTTTTGCTTATATAGACCTACCCAAAACGCGCCAAAAGTTAGCGTCCTTTTTCTTTTTTTTTCTTTTACATCCTAGAAATTCTCCCCACTCTCAGGGAAATTTTACCCCTATGTTTAATGGAAACTTTTCAGTATATTTCTAATCCGTCTCTTAAATGTCTCATGTCTAATTATTTAACTTTGAAATACTAATTTGACTAAGGTTTATTAGTTTTAATGTCTTAATTGTACATTCTAGAATAATTATTATTCATTTTTCCAAATTTTATTTTCTATAAATATTTCTTTTTCCCCTTTACAACAATTAAAGTATTTTACTTTTAATCTTGTGTGAATACCATACATCAATAATTACCCCCTCTCCCTGTTTTATAAATAAGGTATTTATTTCTCACAACATGGCAACCCAACTATTCCTGCCTACCCAATAGGAGACGTTTCATTGGAAATCCCTATTCACCCCCCCACAAAACTGATAGGCCATCTAGCGTCTAACGCCAAACCATTTCAAACATCCTGAACGCCCAGCTTGGCTTTCGTTCAGAAACCTTTGATAGTTAAGTTATAGAATTTACTAAACTATTCAAAATATTACCTTCTCACATAATATAAACACATTATTTTGTATGATCCCTTTTTTTTTATTATTTATGAATGAAAACTATTATCAAAATGGTAATTGTTCGAACATAATTTCCGAACGTATCACCTCTAGCCAATATACATTCCCCATATTTGAAACTTTGAACCTTATCTAAGATAGAAACCAATATTCTGTACTTTTGATTATTTAACCCATATTTTTATTTAAGTTATACATAATGTTAATTTAACATTCTGTGAGTAAAACTTCTCGCTATATTTATGTGATGTCATTTGACTTGTCTTAGTTCTCAACTCTGCCGCTAGGAGCATCTTTGTTTACTTGTCATAACCTATTTCAGTATTTTGCTAACATTGTATAAAATAAATATTTAGCTCCAAACATTATAATTAGACTGATGTGATGTAATTAAACCAGAGTTCACATGTGTAACCAATAAATATGCCGAACACATATTGTGCCACTAACACGCAGCCCGTATTCAAAAGCATGCCCACAAACTCCGTTTTAGAACCCGTCAGTTCACAAATACGTCTAAATCAACATGCTCCAAGACTCACAACTTTACCAACCAACAACAGTTCGTGTCGACTATTTCGTGAAACAATATTGAAATACAAGTACTGTCCACACTCCCGTGAAGCAAATTAGATTGACAAAACCCTCAACAAAGTGCATCCTCTTATATGAAATAATTTGTCACAGAGTCCAACCGCTGCGAAACATCACTGTTTCAATCCCTGAATCTCAGGTATTTATCAACTATATTTTCTCGCTAATTCAAACAAATTTACTGTATCCAACTTCCTCAGATTAATCATAAGTGTTAACTTCCAAATTAAATGCAAATGACCACAACTGCTCCGCTACCATTAACCCGTTTCTTTTTCAGTGTTTACCTCAAGCAATCTGAAACCACTAAACAAGCCCCAAGCCTTATAGACAGAATCTATCACCTATCTACACTGTGTTGGCAAAGTATGAAGCAAATTCTCAGCGCAATAACATGGTAAATGGCTAATTTTGTTCAATACAACCCAGTTGACACAACCCAATTTGATTTTGTGATTTATTCCTACCCCAGGAACTATTTATACTATTAAAAATTTATTGAGGTAAGTAACATTAATACATTTCGACTTTTAAATCTTTAAGAAATATTCGAGATAGTTCAGGTGCGATTCTGAACCGTTACACAGTCAGTCACCGCGATACATAAATAATGAGAAATACAAGTTATTACCATATTATATTATGTTATAATTATCTCGCAGTAGACAGCCTCACATATTACGCAATCTCTTGACATGGAGAGCAAAACATGCGATTCGAGAGGTTCTTTAAAACGGCGTTAATTCGATCGGCGGCCTAGTTTTGAAGGTGGAGCCCACAAATTTTAACAAGTACCACTAACTACCTTGCAATAAAGCCTGAATTCCAATGGCAAATGATAACAAGTCCGCCGCAATGACATTTGTGGAAAACCAGCTGATTGCGGAATAGTGGTTTTTCATAAATTATATGCGCGGTTGCTCAAATTAGTACACATTGCTGTGACAGATGGTACAGTTTAATGTATCCTACTTGGGAAATTATTAATGATTACCATTTTTCTTGTAAATATAACGAATGTTTCGCGTTGAAATAAAGTCATAGGTATGATCTAGTAGCAGTTTAAGTGTGTTTATATACCTACTTTCATTAAGTTGTGTGAATTACATTGTGTACCCACATGAATCACATGTCTTCTTTGATTCATAGGTACGCGTACCGTACGTCAAATATATACTGTGTTAGTAAAGAAAGAAAGAAAGAAAGAAAAATAATTTATTCTTTGATCCACACGACAACATAAAAATAAAAAATAAAAACACTTATTACAAACTAGAAAATACACAACAAAAAAAAATAGGCAATCTATGATAACAGACGCAGCATCGTGTGGTGTCAGAAAAGCGCCCAACTCAGTATAAGCAGCAGGTTAGGAACCTGCTGCACTGATATTATGTTGAGCGCAGAGTAAAAAGCAGTTTTAATATTTATAATCTAAATGGCAGTTAACAGTCCCATATGGATAACCCATAATATTATGTCTCTAATTTAGGTAACTAGAAGATTTAACATTCATAACCTTAAGCATTAAATAACTTTATTAGCTCCTTCTCTACATCGTCCAAGACAAATTTTCAAATAAAATGATAGGTATTTGACTCTAACTAGGCACAAAAATGTTATTTATGATATTTGTGAGATTTAATTTTTGTCATAGCTTCCATAGAAACTAAGCGAAGTAATGTCATGCCGATTCGAAACTCCTGCGCTGAAGCCAGCATTCGATCCATAAGCGCAGTATTCCGAACACTTCAGTAATTTGGATCAAACGAACATGGGAAATCTGGTCGAGACTAAAATAGCGTTATTGCAGAGTTACTCGTACGTTTTGTACTGTTTAATAGGTGTTCAATTACCTAACTGTTGTGAAGTTTACTTTATATGATCTAAGCGGACTCTTATGATTTTATATGAGTCGGCTTAGGGTCTTAACGTGGTTTTACAGAGCATATAATGTTATTCAAAATGGCATTGAAAGACTTAAGAAATACTCGTATTTGAGTATAGTGGCTACTCGTGGTTTTACCCGTGTGCACCCATTCCCGTGGGAATTTTGGAATAAAATATAGCCTATGTCATCCGGGAAGAATGTAGCTTTCCATTGGATAAATAATTTTTAAAATCGGCCCAGTAGTTTTTGAGTTAATTCGTTACAAACAAAAATACAAATATTTTATCTTAACAATATTAGAATGGATTTTGCTAGTGATCTATGTGAATTGACCGCAACAAAGTTATGAGTTTGAGAACAGAAGGACATAAGTACCTCTAACCTAGGTACTAATAAATCATCATTGACAAGCTGACTGCTTTCTTTTAATTACTCGTAATATCTGGGTCAGTTAATTTGAGGTTAATATTATCATCATGGGAATCGGATGAAAGGTACAGATCAAAAACATATCTATTGAAGATCTTCAGCGGAAGTCTAAATGAATACAGCGCGCATCCGCTACGCTCACTACAGACAGTAGCTTTAATACGGCTGCTTGCACACGTTAAAAACAGTCGCCGGACCAAACAAACAGTTGTTTATTTCAAATGTTTTTATTGTAGTCTTGACTTGAGTCTGCCTATAGGTACAACCAACCAAGAGGCACGGACACAACATCCCACGGCTTAATTCGGGCTCGAGCTTAACCTTTCCTTAATTAACAAATAATATTAGAAAAAAATATTCAATCTAGTCTGCAAGCACTTGTATAATGTTGAAGAAGCTACGCCGTCGGTTCACAAAGCCATAACGTGGGAAACCTTGCAACGAGAGGAACCGGCTCATCAAGGGCTGTTTTTTCTTCCTGTCTTATTTCAAGACAGGCCTAGCTGTTGTTTACTATGTCTCTGCTCTGAATGAGAACAAAAACTATTCTTGATTTGAGACGACGACGACGCTCTACGACAAGAAATGTCTTTACAGTCAGTTTTAGTGTCTAAATCCGGCAATATTTTTATCATGTACCTTATCGCGTACATACACCTAAAAAGAGCGTTTTAGTAGTGCCATTGTTGATGTGCTTCTGACTGTACACACTAACATTGGTGTTGATTGCAGCAGATATGGCTGATTTTTAGCGTATACTACCGGCCTAATAAGAGTTGCTTCTCTAGGGTCTGTCCATTTATTAATAAGTATCATCGTCATCACTTTAAATTGGTAGGATGTTTATGGAAATATGCGTATCATTGATGAATGATGAACCAGGCGCATATTAAATAATGCAACATTTTAAAATTTTACTTATGGCTTTATCCCAATGTAATAAATAAGGGTCATTGTACCAGATGGTTAGTTATACAACACTGTCATTCACAATGAATAGAGCGAGTTGTTAAGAATCGATTATGTATCTTGTTACGGGCATGTAATGGTGTAAGCCTTATTATAACTAAGTGATTAACTCAGATTTATGGGATTTTAGAAAATCTTTTTACCTATTAAAGAAAGAAAGAAAGAAAGAAAAAATATTTATTGGGATACACACACAACAACAACACTACGACAGAGAAAGAATAGGTAAGTACATACACAGACAACGAGAGAAAGATAAAAGAAAGAAAGTACCTAGTAGGTCAGGCGGTGTGTACAGCCAATAAAGGACTCTGTCACAGCGAATAGCTTCCAAGACAGCCACAGCCACAGGTGGGCGAAGCGCTGTTTATTCTGACAAAAGTTTTATGTTTAACCAGGATAGTAGCTCAAAATGCTTTTTGGCAAAAAAATACAACATATAAAAATTTAGTTCATTTCTATGATTAGAGGTTTGCCTAAAATGTGAAACATAGGATCATTTAAAATTTCTGGCTTAGCTAGTTGCAGGGCCGGTTAAGGGCCATTTCCTAGGCATAGCAGCGATGGCTTCCGCGTTTCCACCACATTACTGTGACATATGGTCCGGGTCTAGTTCCTAGCCGCACACGCGCTGGGTGGAAGCTGATAATTACTTTCCTTATTCATGAAGTAGACTTTAGGATCTTACATACTGGGTGGCTCAAAAGTAATGGCACTATAAAAATTACTTATATTTTTTATGACATCTCCTTTTATTATGGTAATGAAAACTGTGTAGTAAACAAATGTAAAATTCACTAAAAATAAACATGAACCTATATACTCCCCAAGAACGTGGAATAATCGTGTCAATGTATTTACGTAATAATTTCATCAGTAATAAAAACCCAACAAGAATTTCGTCGACGATTTAAGATCACCCGATCTGACCTTTCCAGGCTTCTTTCTTTGAAATCTCTGGTGTATGTGAACAAGCTACAGACTCTAGCAGCCCTAAAACGAAACATTTTAAAAGAAAAGGAACATATCGCAAGAAGTATGGAAAATGCCATAAATAGGTCTCAAATGTGCGTCAACTCTGGAAGTCACCATTAAAGAGACATCATCTTCCAATCCTAATGAGACGAAATGGAATGGCATAACCACATAATATAAAAAGGAATTCTTGTTTTATAATTAAACAAAAAAAGTTGCAGCTGAACCAAAATAGTGCCAGTACCTACTTTTGCGCCACCCAGTACATACGTATAAGTCCGCCTTTCTCTATCGATGGTAGGCAGGATGACTTATTTCCCAATATGCTTGGAATTTCAATCTACTATAACCGGTATCGATGAAATTATACATGCCTGCATGGTAAGAAGTTACTACGTATTGTTGCAGTCTTTGTTATTTACCTGAAAAAAAAGGATCTTTTTTTACGTGAACCTTGAACATAATACGCCGCCAGCCTGTAGTCCTATATTTAGAAACATTCAACGAACTTAACATATGTGTTTTTCTTACATAATTCGGTTTGCTCATTTCATCATTTAGTACTGATTTTTATTTAATGTAGCCTCCCGAGACCGCTATTAAGTTCACATACAGAGGAAGTTTTAAATGGTTCTTCACCATCTATTTCGGTTTACTCAGTCTAAGCGATAAGTCTGCTTTACCCATTGAGCATGGCGTACTTATTTGCGTCGCAATGTCATTATTAGTCAGCCTTTAAGCAATACGCCAACTGTAATCCCAACTGTATTACTATTTTCTATGGCAACACGTCATTTATTCAGTTTGTCAACTTAACATACAGATATCGGTTGCCATGATATCGATGCTATGGTAACTATTTATTGCAAGAAATGCAAAAGCAAATATATGACACTGACAGACACTGACAAAGAAGTAAAACATTATTTAATTCAAACGTCGCAATAATAGGCTACTAAAAAGTTTTGATGTCGATATGAAGGGTTTTTCACCAACTCGACACGAGAGACTGGGCACACGTGTGTCCAGTTGGTGAAACTCAAAAATAGTATCACTTATATGAAACTAGACATAGGTCAAAGGGATATACAATTTTGACCCTTGTTTGTAAAGTAAGTAATTAAGTAAAATTTTATATGCAGTTGTCTGCTTAGTGCTTTAGTTTCAAAAGTTACTAAGAGCATATGACTTAATAAAGAAATAAATTTGATAACTGAAGAAGGTTTTCGGTACTTGATTGTACTTCCGTGAGACAGAAAACTTAACTGGTGTTCATTTGCACTCATAATTATAAAAAGGGGATCCCGTACCGCGAAGTAGACGAGACACTGAATTAATTCTCTCCATCCTTATGGGCCAGTAGTCGCGGAAACCAAACAGGTTTGCTTTGCTACAAATAGATGCGAGCACTACAGGTTGAAGTTAGAATACTGGCTTTGGTCGTGTTGTCACTTTATCACATTCTTGTATACATTAAGTTATGTAACAAAAAGCTTCTCAGATTTGATAATTATGAGTATAGCAAATAGTAAAAAAGCACCACATAGTAGCAGAAAATAAACAGAGAGTTAGGATTCAGCTAAGTTACCCTTGGAATAAATAGTAAAAACTGATATAGGTACTGACATAGGTACAGGATATAGGTACTGACATACTCGTATTCAGGAAAATAAGAAAAAGTTTTGATTGAATGGAGCTTAATTTTAACGAAACCCATGAAAAACTGTTACAACTTTGTTACAACTCTTAAAACGTTTAATCGATCTTAAACTGTCGATTAGTAGACTAGATTACAAATAACTTTTTTTATCGCTATCCGAAATCGATACCAAAACATCACGTTTCAAAAAGAAAAAGAAAGCATCGCCTAAGTACTGTTCTTGATTCTCGATAAACAATAACCTGCAATTGTGCGTAAAAAAACAAATGTGAGTCGCTCGTGCGTCCGCGACTCGGCGCAGACGAAAGTGAAACAGGCTTTCGTCTTAGGAATGCAAAGCGGGAATCGCAATGATGTAACACACCCTAAAGTAATAAAATGAAATTGACAAACTCCTCATTAGGAACTTGTCAATATTTTTGTAGCGAGATAAAGTTTATTACTAAAAATAATTTACATTTTTTTATGTTTACCCTTGTTTATTTGTTCTCGGGAAAAAGCTAATTCGTAGCATGAAAATCCTTACATTATTATTCTTCTTTGCGTGTCAGTGATTCGTTCTATATTTTAGCGTCGCTATTGCTGACTCATTGTCCTCAATTAAAACATTAAAAAGACAAAATTAAACTTTACGATGCAAAAGTCATTCGCCTTCTTAATAAGCAAATGCAAATTATCTGCATCCGTAGCTACATACAAAAATAACAAGAGCATGTTTTTTTAGGTTGCATTAGTGACTCCATACAATAAGTATCCATCCATAAATAAGTAACGTCATACTTCCATATGTGTTCTCACATTACATGAATATGAGTGCGTTAGAATTCATAGACAATCATCTACACCCACGACTTTCCTAACATCTGCCGCGATGTGTAGTTTTGATTCGATTATCACGCCCACATTTTTTTGCACACAACGCATAGCTATAACGACTACATTATTGTGAGATCAAGTAATCAAACAATATGTAATGTAGGTGTGTACAAAGAAACATGTAATTGATAAAAACGGTTGAAACTGCATCTAACTGCTACTTTGGAGTCAATTTTAATAACAACAAACTCCAAAACTCTATAATTTAACGTTGCACATTATTTATCCCTGTGTTACATTAGCTATGGACTTCAGCCTTATTCATGAGATCGTATGTTCAATAAACTACTTGTTTTTTTATAGTTGAAAATTGTTTACTGAGACTGAGACGGGTCGATTTTTTCTAAATACTTTATTTTCCATTTTTCAACCATAAAAATTGCATTGTGAATGCAAAAAAGTAAAAATTTAAATAAATTGTTTACTGTTATTTATGATATAAGTACAAGAGTAGAGTATGTAGGGATAAACAGATTGCCGTTGACGAGATTTTTGTCGGTTCTTCTCGCAAGGTCTCCCGCCATAGGATTTGCGAACCGATGGCGAAGCTTCTTTGACGTTCATAATTATTGTAAAACACAATCTAATCTGACTACAGAGTTTTTATTTGTTATTTTATCATATTGTCAGAAATAAACATTGAAGTCTTTATTAATGCAATAGTAATTCATCCCAAGAACTGACATAAAGACTAATGACTGCCATACAATCCTCAATTAATATGATTGCGCAAGTCCAAAAATCTCATAATTCTATAGCATTATCGCAGCATTATGCTTCAGAAGGCTATTTGGCGAGAAAGCAGCGAAATTATAACATTTTGTTACGCCACGTGGGAATGGAAATCATATTGAGCATATTATGCTATTTGGAGACATGACAACTCGGAGTTTAGCTTACAGTGCTTTCGTCAGAGTAATTTTAACTTTCATTTGCGGTGGTCGGAAGTTTTAGGATTCTTTTTTAGCTTAATATTATGTAAACGGTCGCTTTGGTGGCGCATTACTTAATTTGCGTCATTGTGCCTTATTCTGAGCATTCCCAAATTTCAACAATTTGCATTCAAAGATATAACTGAGTTGAAAATAGGGTACAAGAGCATATCCCAGGGTCCGTTTAGGATATGAGTTTAGGGTGTGTTCCATCCATGATTAAATAAGTTCAATCATAAAGAAATCGTGTTTTCCAGTTCCAACATTAAAGAAGGCTGTCAATATTAACTACAGCACATAAATTAGCATTTTTCTGGATAAAGTGTAGATCAATAAGTTGTCTATCATTTATTCAGTTTTCACACAGGAACTCATTTAATCCAGTGTCCACGAATTGTGAGTAATTCAACCTACCTGTGTCCTTAAATGGTGCCACTCCACTTAGTTCATTAACCCTTCATTGAGTCCATTTTTCCACCATCCTACGCGGGTTCGCACGGTGGCCGGACGCCGGACGGGCGTGCGAAACATCCGTGCTGCGAGGATGTCATGTTGATGTGACCTAACAAGACATGTCGCAATGCAGGCGTTAAGTGGCCCGCGACGCGTCAGTCTCCCATATATACAAACGTAATGCCAAAATAATTTAAAATTTGAGCATGATTGACTGTATTTGTGATGTTATTTGTATTAAGACAGTATTTATCTAGGTTTCTATTTAAAGAAAAATCCAAAATATTTACCCAATAAAAATATAATGTCAATTTAATTTTTTTTTATTCAAAACTGCTTTTTTATTGGGTAAGTATTTAGGTCTATTTTTTTAATGGAAACCTAGATAAATTACTGTCTTAATCCAAAAACCATCACAGGTACAGAAAATAATTCCCTAATTTCCAATCATTTTGGTACTTATAACGTTAGTAATGGGGAGCTGACCGGTCGTCGGCCTCTTAAATGACTGATTGATGTGAAAAGAATGCTGTTTATATAGGTGCTATAATAAAAAGTATAATATTTTAATCCCAAAGCGGATGTGAACAAACCTCATGTCTAATTCTTAAAGTTGTAACAAAATTTTTGTTCTGACTCAGATAGTACATTTCGTCGATATGGAATTACTTGATTCTAACTACGTTAAATCTACGATTAAATTAAAGTTTAAATACGGCCGAATGTTTGTCAATTTTCAGATACCTACAAGATAAGTCTTACCTAGTCATAGTGCCTAAACCTTTTACTGTAACTGTCGTAATTTTAGTGATGTAATGATAAAATATTAAATAGAGTTTAATAAGCAGCAACTCCACATAACATAACAAAGAAATTAATAGATTACATATCTATAATAAGCAACTTTAACGTGATCACCGACCGTATAATACACCTTAAATGGCAGTTCGTTTTACATAATGTTTTGCTCGCATTTACTTTAACGTGCTCTTAAGGCGCTACTCGGAAAAAGTATGGGCTCTTTGATATAAAACTATAGGACGGTTAGAGTTGTTATAAATCTGGTAATAAGATATATATTTCTTCATACCTTTATCTAGAATCGTATAGTTTCAGAAACACGATTTTATGATTTTGACTCGACACTTTTTATTTTTGAAAATACCTCTAAAAAATAAGAAATATCAAGATTATTCTTAAATGGGGATACATATACTATTGAAAATTGGTTTAATTAGTGGACATCAATAATATTTAGGATCGTATAGAAGCATTTTTTTAAAATCGCTATAGTTTTTGAATACGAAGTGATTTTGTGTTTTTTTGCGTAATCGGCAAAAGCGGTCTCGCTCCCGCGCGCGTCGTTTTCTCATTGCTATCTCGCTTTAGCATAATTTTTCCGAGTATCACCTTAAAACGAGTTAGCACTGTTCTTCCTACACATTTCATCACGAGATCTTGTAGTAAGCCACATGTGTCCTGTTGAGATATAAAACGGTTTATAAGTGCACTATTCTTATCGCAACACTTTACATAACGGTTTTCCGTCTGCTGCCTCTTTGTGGATGATGTGTGTGACGCAACCTTTATTTCAACACGTGGCTGTTTGTTTTGTCACCTTTTTTTAGAGATGTTTGTTTATGGGTTGGCTTAAGTTACGGTGTTATGGCATAAGGAGCTTAGAGTTACTTACAGAATCCGTGTTATGGCATCGAAAGATCATAATTCTATACAGGAACATCCAAATAATAATTAGTAATTCGTTTTCAATAAACCATAGTTCGATATTGTTTCGTGGTATCAAAAGAAAGAAAGATGCTACTGATATATGGTTTGGTTTGGTAGGATCTAAGCAAAGAATTTGATATTTCCATACGTTAACACTTTGGCAGTCCTATGACCCCATAATGGGGTCATAGCAGATTATACCCATACGTCCCTGACCCCATATGGGCTCATAGCACCATAGAAGTTTTCTTCCTCAATTTTGAAGCGGACTTATGAGTGTGGTTTTTGTTATTTTGTGGACTTGTGAGGGAAGAATTGGTTATACAAAATTCTTGAAAACAATACAGGAAATCAGGTTATCCGTGAAAACAATATAGGTTAATTGTTTTCGACATATCGGTTGGTTAGACCATTTTGTATGGGGACTGTAAACGTGTTAATAAAATCTTATTTATCTGCATGCCATATTCTGTAGATGTCAAGTAATTTATATACCTTGTTATGAAGCAATATGAATACAAATATTTAGCTTTATAAAGATTATTTGCAAAATTTATTCACTAAAGAACCCTCTTTACTTCACCCTTTGGCGGTAAAAAGAGAAAACATTTGTATGATAAATGTAAACCATTAGACTGATCCAAAGTCTACTCTTATGAAATGCGCTTCTGCTGAATACCGGCTACTGCATTTTATCGCATCATCCATTCTCTTCATTAAAATAGTCCATCTGGTAGGTCGCATCGTTTGGCAACTTGACACCGCTGACACAGTGTCTCGCAACTGCTTGTGACACTGCGCATAATAATTACACTCATAATCACGTAATGATCATCATAATAGCAGCAGTTCGTCACTATTGTGCTGATGATTGATGTGCGGAGGATCGGGTGGCCCAATTTTAAGGTCGTGAACGTTTCTTGTTAATTGTTTTCGAATTTAATGATGATAGGCTTATTGTTTTGTTTGGAATAGTTATGTAATGTAATTGTTTCAATTAATTAAATCTATATAAATAAAAATGAATCGCTGAAATGTATGTAAGGGCATTTTAGAACGACTGCACCAAATTAGATAATTCTTGTTTTGTTGTGTTTGGTATTAAGGACAAGGTTTGTATAAAAGAAAATTTTCAATACTTATATCTGGCGCCACCCGTGCGAAGCCGGGGCGGGGCAGCTAGTGAAAAGTAATTTTAATAAAAATAATAATAATAAAAAAGCTTTATTGCACACAACGAAAGAAATACAATTACAAGACACAATAAAAAATAGAAAACATACAATAGGCGGCCTTATTGCCTAATGGGAATCTCTTAGAGGCAACCTTTTACTTGTTTGCATTCACAATGCAATTTTTATTATTGAAAATATCATTTTCAATAAAGTATAAGAAAAAGTCGTCCAGTCTCACAACTAGCTCCGATGGGACTCGAACCCACGATCTTTCACTGACCGGGAGAAACCTCCTTCATTTTCAATATTTTTACCCGAAATGTAAAGTCTAAAAACATTTTTGTCTCCCACGGCTCCCACCACATAATTCTGTAATCACTTAAATGACGATATTTTAGCGATTAACGTATTGCAGATAATAATAAATAATAATAAATAATAAATAAACTTCTAACATTCACACCAATTATCTTAGCCCATGTTAATTTCATTAAGAAACTGTATCATGGAAAACTTGATAACGGATAAATATATACTTAAATACTTTTTGTTTGTAAATACATACTTAATATACATAGAAAACACCCAGACCAAGACAAATAGACATGTTCATGCACACAAATATTTGTCTTGTTCGGGAATCGAACCCGAGACCTCTGGCGAAGAAGGCAGGTAGCCTACCCCTGCGCCAAATCGGTCGTCGCTATTGCTAAACTGTTTCATGTTTCATATTAAATATCTGTGAATATAGTATACGTTATGGTACAGTCCGTAAATAATTCGTTTATCTTTGATTGTAGATTCATTACCTGACATTAATTTAACAAGATAATGTAACTTTACTATAATAACAAGTAAAAGATAATAATTTATTTTGTAAACTAAATGCGGTTAGTACCTTACCCACCTTGATTCCAATGATCTTACACTTAAAACAAGGGCGAGCTCGAAGCTCTTAATGCCTTTCATTCCACTACATCTGTAGATACTTCACATTTGACGACCGAGGGGTAGGATACCTGCCTTCTGCGCCAGAGTTCGATCCCCGAACAAGACAAATATTTGTGTGCATGAACATTTCTATTTGTCTTGGTCTGAGTGTTTTCTAATATTAAGTATGTATTTACAAAAAAAAGTATGTAAGTATATATTTATCTGTTATCTAGTTTCCATAACACAGTTTCTTAATGATAACTAGTTACTTATGAGCTAGATAATTGGTGTGATTGTGAAAAGTTATTTATTTATTTATAATTACTTTATAGACAAATATTATGAACCTGCGAACTTGTTATGAGTTAGTTTCACATTTCATCATCTGTAGAGCGATTCTCCAAAAATCGATCACGTACTCGCAAACCACTTCGCTGTTCACTTTCACTTGTTTTGAATTTAACATTCAAATTCATGTTCAAGTACCAAGTAGTTGCGACGTGACGGCGGAATGACCTTACTGAATGTCACTATTATCACAGAATAGTAGTTTTATCTCACGAGCGCGGTCCGCCTTTTGTTGTGTGCGTGCACCCGTGTTTAAACACGGTTTGACAGACCGTTTGTATGACAAAAGGAGGCTGCGGTCTACACACACCAGTGTGGCTTACCCGCGCTCGTGAGATAAAACATCTATCTATCTACGACCGATTTGGCGCAGGGGTAGGCTACCCACCTTCTGCGCCAGTGGTATATCGGGTTCGATTCCCGAACAAGACACATAGGTATTTGTGTGCATGAACATGTATATTTGTCTTGGTCTGAGTGTTTACTATGTATATTAAGTATGTATTTACAAACAAAAAAGTATTTAAGTATATATTTATCCGTTATCAAGTTTTCCATGATACAGTTTCTTATTGAAATTAAAATGGGCTTAGATAATTGGTGTGAATGTAAGAAGTTATTTATTATTATTATTATACATCCAAGCTATTTAGCTCATTGTTCCTAAAGAAGGAATCCTCAGGTCACCGACCTTATGCATCATAATCGTAAAGAAGCGGTTTCAAGTTTACTTCATAATAATCGCGATTACATTGGCGTAATGAACTAGTTGATACACAATTAGTATGATCTAACGCTGAGTTGCGCAGGCGAGGTAAACTGGCATAGTGGCTTTGCTTCTATAACTTAATAATAATAGAGCATTACACTACACGGTAATTAAAGAGGATTGTGTTGCAAACGGTCTCCATAAAAACGGCGATAACGTTTTCCACCCTCTAAAGGTCACAGCACATACATCAACTCGGAAAGGGATCGTAAACGTATCAACTCGAGCGGTTCAGTATTCTTTGTATGAAACCCCCTACTGCAAAGCACACTTATCGGAATCGTAACGTAATCGCCTCGCCTGAACCGCTTTGCGGGTCGCTCAACTTGCTATCCCCGCGCTTACCGCTAGTCGTCCACGCGCTCACGTCTCTCCGTACCCGAGCTTACGGCTCTACGCACAGTGGTCTGAAAATGAAAATGAACATCACAATATTTTTTTTATCTTTTTTTATAATATTTTTTTTACCTTTTTTTAATTTTTTTTTTATTTTTTTTTTATTTTTTTTATCTTTTTTTCTCTCATTTTTTTATATATATGTAAGTAACCACTGTGCGGCGAGCCGTAAGCGCGGCGTCGCCTAGCCGTAGCCGAGCCGATGTACCGACGCTGATCCGGTTTGGTTACGTGCTTGCGTTAGGTTGACGCCTGGTTGACGGCGAGGCGAAAGGCGATACGGTGTCGATCCCTTTCCGAGTTGATGTAATGTGCTGTGACCTTAGCTTCACATAAAGCAATGAATTTTCGGTATCTTGTTGAAATGCATAAGAACTAGGTCTGTACGTTTTGTTTTTCTTTGACATTAATTGTAGATTTGAAAATATAGGCACATTTTTGTTTTGTATGAAATCACTAAAGTGCAAATATTTCAATGCTTGTATTTATTTATTTTAATTTAAAATTGGCGTTATATTGTCTTAGATTTAACAAAATCTTTTCAAACCGCAAATATTAATATTAATGATGTAAAATGCGAGTATTCTGCATCAAAGGTTATGTTTGAATATTATCCGGGAAATTCTCCGCGAGGTTTCAGTTGAATTTCTTGTTTGCTGCTCTCAACATATAGTGATATAGCTTTAAATAATGAGAAATACGGATAGATTAGAATTCACCACCGACTATGGAACACTACTGACACTGTAACAAGTGTTAAAAGTGCTTAGCTAGCAGTAATTTATAATACCTACAATTCTGTCAACAACAATTATAATTATAACGGGTGACTGATATATTCCGCCTGGTCAGTATAATAAAGAGCTATTATTATCCAGTTACAATTTGAATATTCATAAGGCGAGACAGTTAGCAGTGTCTGTGTAACGGGCCTTGGACAAATGCACTCCAACCAGGGCGCTCCTGACCGGAATATTGACGGCTATTTCTATTAGATTCTCCTGATAACGGCTTGTTGGTTTATGGTCACTGATTTGATGACCAACCTTTCAAATTACCGGGGCTTTTTATTTATCAACGTGTAGGTATGCACAACAAAGTTTGATTTATAAAAGAACTAGCGACCACCCGCGGTTTCACCCGCGTGGTTCCCGTTCCCGTGGGAATATCGGGATAAAAAGTATAATGTATAATGTGTTATTTCAGCCTATAGTCTCTGTTGCAAATTTCATCCAGATCCGTTTAATAGTTTTTGCGTGAAAGAGTAATAAACATCCATATGTACATCCAGACTACATACATACTCACAAACTTTCGCATTTGTAATATTAGTGGGATAAATGAAGATCTACTAGGACAAATTGCTATCTACAAAATTGTTATTTAAAAATTGTTATTTAAAAATTGTTATTTAAAAATTGTTATTTAAAAATTGTTATTCTCAAAATTTTTATTCTCAAAATTGTTATTATTATATGAAGGACTAGCGCTCCGCCCGCGACTTCGTTCCCATGGAATTGAGATATTCAGAAATGATTCATACAAACTCTAACCCCCCTTTTTACCCCTTTTGGGGTCGGAATTTCCAAAAATCCTCTCTTGGTATGCTCCTACACTCCCCAAGAAATATACATGCCAAATTTAAATTTCTTGCCGGTCGTGCGTTGTCTGTTAGTCAGTCAATAACCCAAGAGTCTTAAGGCTGCCACACACCAAAAACGCACGCAGACGTGCTGCATTGCGTGTGCGTGCGTCATGAGTTGTAATATATGAATTTGTACGCGTAGGTTCACACCAACAGTATCGCAGCTGCATTGCGTTGCGTTTACGTGCGAGAGCCGCACGGCCGTCCGCGAGATACAAACCGAAACGGCCGCGGCGCGGTCGCGCAACAGCGGTACGGCAACGCCGCACACGAGCTCAGGCATCGTGACGTTGTATTCTACAGGATTTCTCAATTGAGAACACACCGCGGTGACGTATGCGTCTGCGTGCAGCTGCGACGCTGACTGCGGCGAGTCAGTTGTCAATATTTACAAATTGTCATCATGGATTTTGAAATACACGAAAATTAATTAATATAGTACGTAGATACAAATGTATATAACATCCACAAGATAAAAACTCTCTTTTGTGGGATAAAATAGGAAGGGAATTACGAATTGAAAGAAAATGTCAACCGCGATCCGAAAGCAACACACGGCGTCGCTGACGCACGGCGTCGCAGATTCACTGCGATGCGTGTGCAACGCCGATGCCGGTGTGAATTGCTTTATGTCGCAGCGTGCTGCAGATGCAACGCATCGTGTTGCTCACGCATCTGGTGTGTGGAAGCCTACAAACCGAAATGGCCGCGCTACAGCGGAACGGCAACGCCGCCGCCGCACACGCGCTCCGGCATAGTGACGTTGTATTCTATAGGATTTCTCAATTGAGGACACACCGCGGTGACGTTATACGTCTGCGTGCAGCTGCGACGCTGACTGCGGCACGTCAGTTGTCAATATTTACAAATTGTCATCATGGATTTTGAAATACGCGAAAAATTAATTAATATAGTACGCAGATACAAATGTATATACGTTCCACAAGATAAAAACTCTCTTTTGTGGGATAGAATAGGAAGGGAATTACGAATTGAAAGAAAATGACAACCGCGATCCGAAAGCAACACACGGCGTCGCTGACGCACGGGCGGCGTCGCAGATGCACTGCGATGCGTGTGCGACGCCCACCGTGGTGCCGGTGTGAATTGCTTTAGGTCGCAGCGTGCTGCAGATGCAACGCATCGTGTTGCTCACGCATCTAGTGTGTGGAAGCCTTTATACTATACTATAAGATATTCAATGTCAAACTCAATCAAGAGGGTCGCCAGCCCATGGCCTAGGGGAAGGGGGGCGAATTGCCAGCCCATGGGGGAGGGAAGAAGGTTGGTACTCTAGAAGATGAAATGCAATTTAGGTTATTTTGAGCCTCTTGGGGGGTGGAAGCAGCTGAACCCCACTCGCCCCCTGGCAACGCCCTTGATAGCCAAAAATAGTTCAAAACTAAGCTAACACTATAAGATTCCTGAGTTGCCACAATGTTATGACATAAGCTAAATTTGACCTTTCAGGCTATAGGTCGTCGGCATTCGTGTTGCAATATAAAAGATAGCACTAAGGTGACTTGCAACACTTGGGCCTAAGTCTGATGCGTGACTGTGTGTTGCTATAACCTTTACGAGTTGTTATGTCGATATACACGGTACACCACTAAAATTTAATTAGTACAAAGCTCTTAGGGGATGGGGATGATAGTGTTCATTAATATATTGAGTGCCTGTTTCACAATTTCCGATTAGGAGATATTTCCCTTTTAATCGACAGTTTTGTATGGACTATCTGTCAAGTAACAGGCTAATAATTACTTACTTAGACATTGTGAAACAGACCCTAAGTAATATGAACAATTTTTACTAAATAGCACGAACCACGGAATCGCGAAAGAAAACAACAGTTTCATAGAAAAGTATAACTTCGACTTGACTAGAATGTATGGTAACAGTTGATTTGTTTTGACCAAAAACTTTTCATCTCGAGCTCCTCCTTGCTTCCCAGTCATTAAACCCACCAACCCGCATTGGGCCCGCGTGGTGGGTCATGGCCCATTCCCCTTATCCATCCATGAGGAAGGCCAGTGCCCCAGCAGTAGGGACATTAAATAGAAAGAAAGAAAGAATAGAAAGCGTATGCAAAACACATTATGGCGTCGCGCCACACCACAAAAGTGTGTTTCCGACTTGAGTCAGGGGTGGGTGGAATTAATCGCCACCCGGAATAAAAAATAAAAATTTATGTACGTACCTACATGTGTAATCCTTCTGTGTCTAGGTGCTATTTTCTGTACTTAACGTACACGTACATACTTGTAAAATAATACCTCCGTACTACACGTCTACAAAATATATGTATTACACCTGAAGAACTTTCAACAATAATGTTATTAAGACTGAAAAATCTTCTCTGTAACATGCATAAAAATTTAGCATTAATTAATCAGTTACTCTTAAGGTCCATGACACCACTGAACGAAATTAATGCGATAATTTCACGATGAAACAGGAAAATTGATCGAAAAAACCACCCATAAGTTTCTCAAGAGCAACTTACAGTGTAACCATAAAATCGATCACCTTGTCTTTGACAGTTTACAACTTACAGTCGTTATCTAATAAAGAGTCTCACTATAAGTTGTTACAGCAATATTACAGTATTTTATTAGCTGACTAGCGCTCCGGTCGCTTCCTCAGCGTTTGCATTTTTACACCGTTAGAGGGGGAATTTCCAAAAAAACTTCTCTTATTGCTCCCCTACACTCCCTAAAGAACATACATGTCAAATTTCAGTTTCTTGCGGCCTACTTTCGGCTGTGCATTGTCTGTCAGTCAGTCAGTAAAACAAAACTTTTAATAGATTTGGCGCTCCCAAGTAGTGGTATCTCTTAATTAACATTACATGAATATTAGGCAAATAGATGAAATTTTAGCCTTTCAAATAGAACAACAAACACCGAGTAAAAAGTTATAATTCATAAGATCAATGAATACTGAACGTCATCGTCGTCATCGTCTCACGATCATATAAAAGACATCAACGAAATATGCGTATGCGCAGAGTTAGCCAATCCTGTTTATGTATCAAATATAGTAGACGCATTCTTAATTTTGCTGACTTTGCGCTGGTTTGAAAATATGAAGATACAGAAAACAATAACAGTATTTCTTTAAGGATTACTTCAAATGTTTGCGATGTAAAGTCCTTCGTCCTTTTCCAAGGTCTAATCTATTTATATGTCAATTTTTATCATATTCTCAGGTTAAGGCGAGAGACGATAACAGACACATACGTATGCTAACAGAATAAGTTCACAATTAGCGGAAGCCTCAAAAGACAAACAAACTAAATGTATGACTTGCCTCATTGTATTGTAAGCTCTTGAACCACGACATTGTGTCATCACATCACCGTTAGTTACATACAAAAGACATCAACGCGTCAAATGCGAGCCTTAAGTGTAAATATTAAATGTAACTATCGCGCAAAGGTATGATGGATTTTATCATAAAATTGTTTTAAATATAAATATTTAAGTAGTTAATTATATAAGAATTCTTTATTATCAAAGAGTCAGAATACAGATTTACAATCGGTAACCGGGTTTGAATAACAAACCTCATAAACTGTTTTATATTAGCTATGTTAATTGGATAACAAAAATATTAACTGACTAACTTTTTATACAGTTTGTAAGTATCTTGCAATATATTATTCTTCAAGGACAAATTAGTAAATGCGTATTTTTAGGATTATTTTATACATCCAATTTTGGTTTACTACTGGCACAGATAATATAACTGGCCAATATTAAATTCAAAAACATTCAAAGATTATTGTACACATTTTTTTTTAAAGTGCTAGTTAAAAAATCAACATTCTTTAGGTAGGTAGAGTGGGTGTCAGGTAACTAAGCGCGTGACTGAGGTATTTTTGGCGCTAGTTGCAGGACACTTTTTGTTCTAAGCTTATGGAAAAGATTAGTATTTAATTTTGACCGCGCGCAGACTTATCTGGCGCGCACTCTAGTTCTGTATAATTTGCATACATTTCTTGTTTTATTATTTACATATCATTACAAGTTTCGTTATTAACATCTGACAATTGTCAATTAGTAAAAGCTACACGGGCAGGCTACGTTCAACTTCTTACAGCAGTTTCAAAAGCATTGTGAGTGCAACAATCAACAATATAATGAACAATGGTCGTTTCTTGCGAGCGCGGCCCATCGGTTTGGAGATGGGATTAATTGGGCTTTTTATCGCAGGCTATTGCTACGTTGATGGCTGTTGACAGTTGCCAATAAAAATGTCAAACGATTTTACAATTACTACGGCTACTCATTTGAATTTATAACTGACTAGCGGATCCTCGCGGTTTTACCCGCGTGGTACCTGTTCCCGTGGGAACATCAGGATAAAATGTAGCCTATGTCACTCGGGAAGATTTTAGCTTTCTAATGGTCAAAGAATTTTCGAAATCGATTTAGTAGTTTCGGAGCATATTCGATGCAAACAAACAAACAAACAATCAAATCTTTCCTCTTTATAATATTAGATAATGTAAAAATATGAGCAAATATTCGTTGATTATTTATGCAATTCTATATTTATCTTACCAATTTTTTTCTTTGTCCACAGAATATCACAACATGGCTATCATTCGTCATAGCGCTTGTTGCTCTCACATCGCCGGGTAAGTTTTGACAAAGATAAAACTATTTTGGTATATTTATTAAAGCTTAAGTTCATTAGGGTTCCGTTGCCGAAAGGCAAAAAACGGGACCCTTATAGATTCGTCAAGTCTGTCTGTCTGTCCGTCCGTCCGTATGTCACAGCCACTTTATTCCAAAACCACAGAATATGTAATAGTACTAACGTAACGTACTAAAACTATTAAGACTACACCTTCGATCACCAATTGAAACTTGGTAGGTAGATGTATTCTGTGAACCGTTTTACGATTTTAGTACAAAATAAAAAAATAAGGGAGGGTACACACATACCTACAAGTAAGTAAAACTGAAAAATATTTTTTTCGTCATACATTATTTGCTTGGTGTGGGGCCCCACACAAATATACATGTATGAAGAAAAAAATATTTTGTCCATACATAGGTCTTAAAAATGACATAGTAGTCCATGGAAATCGTACATTTTGCCTTGCGTTAAATGAGGTAGTTCTGATTTTTTTGTATGTTAGTAGTGATGAGATAGTAATGACAAATCCAAGTTTTCCACCTCGATAGCCCTCCGGATCATTGTTAAATATTTAAAAATCCAATAAATTTTCAGATTTTTTTCAGTTTTTGTCAATATTTACCACCAAGGACCTGTGTTACGGCAAAAGTTACTATGCACGCTTTAAAGTAGACTAAATTTGCGATAAAAAGAGAATAATTTGGTTCTTGTAAGTCAAATAGTTTTTAGGATGGGGCTATTTAAAAGTTGTCAAAAAATCAAAAAAAGGAAGTATTACAGTTTTTTAAGTTTTCGACATTTTGACCCATAGTAGTGGGTCAAATTGTCAAAAATTTATTGGATTTTTAAATATTTAACAATGATCCGGGGGGCTTTCGAGGTGGAAAACTTGGATTTGTCATTACTATCTCATCACTACTAACATATAAAAAAATCAGAACTACCTCATTTAATGCAAGGCAACACCACTTATTTGGTACGATTTCCATGTACTATAGGTTTCTCAAACCATTTTTTCTCAAAGTCAATCTTTTGAAAGGTAGAGCCTTCCAAAGTGCTAAATGTCCCCCCCCCCCCCCCCTCTAACGTTTGAAATAACTTCCTTAAAACGGTCTTACTTAAAACAATTTTGAAAGTAGGAAAAGTTTTTTTATCATTCTTCATTTATTAGGTACTTATTCATTCATAAAATTAAATAAACAAATTGTTCGAGCCTGACATTGTAACACAAAGCAAAATCGAAAGTTACATCACCATCGCCTTGGCGGGGTTCCCAGCAATTACGGTATTACAATCAATTTGGGATTACACAGTTCAACTCCGGCGCACAGGGCAGTAATAACTATTGTTTATTAAACAAATGAAACGATTCGTTCGTTGCGGGTCATTTGACATGCAACTGGGGCATAATATTGGAGACTTGAAACAAAAGAACAACACTTGTTTGTAGAATAAAACGTTTTAAAAAAAATATGTAACCGCCATCAAAAAGGATCTTCAAACAAAAATTTACAAACTAAAAAATTAAAAGAATAATAAGATTTTTTAATTCAAAGGACGATGATACGTGACTTTTTCTAATTTATCTTCGTACAATACTGAACTCTTTGAAGTCGGTGCCGTCTAATAGGTATTAAGATGAATACGTCCTACACCTCACGCTTGGGACCGGGTTTTTTTAAATATGTTTGTTATTTCACTCAGTATATTTCGTTCTTATTCTTTTTGGCTTGACTGACTGCGTTTGCAATCGTAAATACTCACCAATAAGTACTGGGCCCGCGTGGTGGGTCATGGCCCGTTCTCCTTAACCATATCCATCCATAAGGAAGACGTGTGCCCCAGCAGTGGGGACATTAAAATGGCAGATGTCGATGATTGTTTTTAACATATAAAGCATCATACAAAAATCTAGATAAGGCACTATGGGTTATGAACATCAAGCTTACAGTTGCTCTTAGGCCCGCATTATAGAACGACTCTCAAGTTGAGATCTCTTCTCGTACAGTTAGAAAGGGTTGAATGTATTTGTTGCATGTATTTGCATCCCTTTCTAACTGTCGTTCTAACGAGTGTCCCAAAAGTAGGTATAGGATAATTTGTCTCAATAAAACGCGAATGGATTGGAATTTCTTCGTAGTTTTATTATATTTTAAAGAAGAGACTTGTACAATTTTATCTGAATAGAATATCTGCTAAATGGCCGCCACGGGCATTTTTGCTGTGTGCAAGTTTTTCATGACACTTTCACACATTTCGCTGCTAATTTCACACATTTCGCTACTTATTTCACCAATAACTCGGAGAATATTTTGTCTATATTGTCCATGTTTTGTGGATCGTTGGTGTAGACTTTATCTTTGACGTAGCCCCAAAGAAAGAAATCCAGTGGCATCAGATGGCAAGATCTCGGTGGCCATTTGACATCACCTCTTCTTGAAATTACGAGATTTTTCGACCTTTCGACGAGTGTTTGTAATTGATCGTGAATTTTCGTTAAATATTTGTATAACTTCTATGCGCTGATAAATTGTGAAACGCTCCACGATTAATTTTACATGTGTCAAGATGACGTATGTCAAATTTCAACCCGCCATCTTGAATATTTCGGAAATAGCGCGAAATTCAAATCCTATACGTACTTTTGAGACACCCTTTATAATACGGGCCTTAGATTGCGGACCTGTTCACGTATGTGACGTACGTGTATTCAAGTCAAACTCAAGGTTAAACTTAATAATATATATTGCTATCTACAGAATATTAATGGGAATATGCCCAGAAAATTATCTGTTCTTTTCTGTAAGTGTAACTTCACAAATGAACACATCATTATGTCACAATGTGAAATCAAAACCTATTCTTCTGTCCCATATTTCTCTCATGTACATACCGTCAGTACAGTAGTGTAAAGGCACGGTGTGGGCCGATCGTGCGAACAATAGCAATTTATCCCACGGTTGGCCTTGCGGCCCAGTACGCGGTGCGTCGCTTTGTGCATCAAATCTTTCCTATTGTAATCAAAGACAGACGAAAACCGTAGTACATGTACTAGACACTACGTAAATATCCTACTTTAGATGCTGACTGTAAATTTTTCCTAAAATAAAGGGTAGTAGATACCAACAGAAACAAATGCATTCAGATACAATGAGATCAAAATCAAATCAATAACCAATTTTATAAGCAACATAAATAGAAAGTTTAAATACCAAGTCCATATATACCACGTCTGATTCACACGTCTAGCACGTAGAAACACAGGCTATATTTTATCCCGATATTCCTAGGGGAAGTGGAACTCCGCGTAGTAATCAGTTTCTCTTTAGGTACTATGCGATTATTATAAGAATAGGACTGTCAAACGGCATTTTTGATCTTTGTTCCTTTTCTTGCACATCCTACACCCTGAAGTGGAAGCGAAACGCAAACAAATATGGCCGTTTTGACAGTCCTATTCTTATAATAATCGCATAGTATGTACGTAGGTACATGCTTCCACATTAAAAGTTAGTTCGTTCTTTTTTTTTTTTTTTTTTTTTTTTTATTCTATATTTAATTTAGGGACTTTTGTTTTCAAAAACATGCCAGTCCCATCGAGCCTTATTTGCTAACATTACAAATTAAACTTAAACCTATTTATATTTAGAAGCAAGATCACAGAGCATCATAGCGGGGCTCGAAACTGGCTGCGCTAGGATGCTCTGTAATATGCCTACATCTAAAGATATTTTCTTAATAATTTTTTTTATAGCATCTCTTTCGGTTTCTAATTTTATACATTCCAACAGTACATGCTGTATATCATCTAATGTGCCACATACATCACAATTGGGTGAGTCTACTTTTTTCATTAGGTAAGCAAATTTTTTTCAAAGGGGAAGTGACCCGATCGCAGTCTATGAGCCAATATGACTATCTTTCTTAGATAAGTAAGTAAGTAGTATGTATTATTAATCCTTTAAGCCCGGGAAAATGAGACACAATAGATTTTCCATTGTTCACTGGCCCAATTCGGCCGGGCCGAATCAATGAGTAGGTAAGATTGTAGATAAGTTGAAATGTTGTTCTAATGTCGACAAACGTTTGTGAAAATAAAACCTAAGAGATTACACGAACTCCAGGCCCCTATTTCACCACGTCGACAATTGTCAGAGACATACGTCGAGTGACAATTGTCAAGCGACAGGTGACATGTGACAATTTTGAAAATTATTTTCTATGGAAATGCATATAAAACGTGACAGGTATTTTGTTACAATTGTTAATGACAATTATATTGTGAAACAAGAATTATTTTTCATAGTCGACATATTTGTAGATTTGTCAGTAAATCTTGACATGAGATAGAAGCTGTGTCATGCTTGCGTTACAATTGTAATGTTTCGTGGTTAACATAAGCGTATTTTCAAAATGGCTCTCCGTGAAAGTAGTAGTGACGATAGTGATTTACTCGACATATGTCTCTGACAATTGTCGACTTGGTGAAATAGGACTAGACTTGGTAAATTTTTCTTAATCATCTCAGCGAGTACTAAAAGCTTTGCAATAGTAATAAATTAGGTATTGTAAAGATTGTAACAGAGATCACAGCAGTCAGTTGTTACGTGCGTCACACTAAAATATTTGCAAGAGAAAAATCTCGTTAGCTATGGTTCGGTCTTGCTCTATTTTGTTTTGTTTAGGTGATGATGGGTCTGGTTGGTTACCTCTCGCATTGCTCGTTATGCTTGTTAAGCTGTTAGGTTTCAATAAGGGTTGCCAAATAAATGTTACGAAATGAAAAAAAACTTTGACATTGGGAAAATAATGCTTTTTGTTATTTATTTAACATAATATAAGTATTTATGGAACATTTTAGTTATCATTAGTTTTTATTCAAATAAAAAAAGCTTCTGGAGGTTGTACAATAAGCAAATTTTACTAAATTCATACAAAGTAAGAATTTCCTTCGATAAACTTCGTCATAAAATGTGAAAAAAAGTTGTTATGTCAGGCAATAATAATAAAAAAAACATATTTGCGAATTCAGCGGCCACTTTTAGTTTGTAAAGGTTGGCGTGACTAACTACTGTATTAAAATTTACACACTAACTTTATGCCATAAACACGGTTTACTTAGACTTAGAAGTGGCCTAACAATTTCAGACACATTGTTTTTAACGGTTGGTCGGTAAAAGTTTTCAAAACACATACTTACTCAAAACAGTATTTATAAAAACGAATAGTCTTTCTTCTTTGGAAAGACAGAATTTATTGTCACAACATGTTTATCCCGGGCGGGAAAATCCAACTCGGACTCATTGCTCAATTGACCAATTCCTACCACTGCGTCATCATGTCCAAAAGGTGTCAAAAGATTGTTAATCACAGTTATACGACAAATTTTTTTTTTAAATAGAATGCCTAGGTATTATTATCGTTTTACATTCCATTTTAGTAAGAGAACGTGTAAACCTTGTTAGAACCTGGATCAAAGCATAAATTTCACAAAAAGTGATGTACTTAGTCTTTACTTAGTACTCGATATTTCTTAACGGTATTAAACTTATTACGATGGCTAAGAAAGGTAACTGTGATAAAAAATAAACAGTCATCATAATATCACAAATTTTATCAAAAATAATACATTTTCTCTATCTTTTTATAGTTTTCATTTTTTTATCAGTAGTTTTAATCCAAATTCACGCTGAGAAACGTGCCAAGTCAATATCAAGCTGCAATATACAAAATATATAGATTTAAAAATTAAAAGCGAAGAATAAGATATTTACAAAATCTTTGGTGTAAATGACTATTATTTGGTATTCTATAAAAATCATAATACTAAGCTAAGATTTAGACCATGGCGCCCAGCGGCCTGGCCAGGACGGCATTTTAAAATACGGTAAAAGAATTTAAACGTTTACCTTACACTGTATTTTAAATAGGATATTTACGCCCGAATTCTCGAACGCAAATCAAATTTGGGAGCGTCTCAAACATCATGGCATCTCTTTCATACGTTTGACATTTAAAGCAACAGGGGCTAATTGTCTAACTCAACATCAATCGCAATCGCTTTCAGTTTGACATCCATCATGCATCCATCACTTGTTGTTGAAGAAAGTTGTCAAAATGTTTGTTGACATAAGCAGCAATGGCCGTGCAATATCTTTCAAACTGAATGCGATTGCGATTGATGTTGAGTTAGACAATTACCCCCAGGGCCATGCTTGAGACGCTCCCAAAGTTAAGTAGCGTTCGAGTATTCGGGCATGTAAGATATTTGGTAGGTCTTTATAACTATACTTATACATATTCCTATTGTCTACAAGTATGCAGCATGCTCCAAAGATTATAATAAGAGAAGATAAGATAAGATAAAAATATTCTTTATTCACTTAGACATAATAAATATGTACTTATGAATCGTCAATATTTTCCAAGACTTTTTTAACTGACAAGAAGAATGGGCGCAAGAAACTTGCCAGCGTTTCTTAGTTAGGTAACGACATTTACAAAAAAAAATATATATCGTTACTAATACAACAATTGCTTAGTATAAAAATACATCATATTAAACAGTGATTAGGTATGTTATGTGTTACATCATGACCATGCATTGCGGTCATTCAAATAATCGTCTACTTTATAGTATCCTTAGCTCATTAGAATAAACTGAAATAAACTGGCCAGCAAAACAAAGTACTACACTATTAAAATTTTCATTCTTGTCTAAGCTATAGAAGTTAGAGATTTAATAGTAGTTTGTTACACAAGGAACGTAAGTGAGCTATTACAGAACAAGATCCAATTTTGCGCCCGTGCGAGGTTGGTTGGTGGTAGGACTTGTTCGTAGTCCGCCTGGCTAGCTACCACCATGTTTTCAGCATTATTGTGTCCCGGCAGTTAGAGATAAGATAGCCAGTTCCTCAGTGATTGAGGATTCCGGGAGTAGTGCGCTTCCACCTTCAGCCTTATCACCACTTATCATTAGGTGTGATGAAGGCTAAGTGCTACCCCGTTGTGGATAAAAAAAAAAAAGGTAATTTGAAAATGAAACGTTCGATCTAAACAATACACTGTGTTGCACATGCCAACTTACACAGCCTCTTACCATACTAGTAAATCCTAGTTCGGTAACTAGGATTTACTAGTATGGTAAGAGGCTGCTCGGTAGCAGTATGATGTAAAATAAAAAACGTTTTATAGCAAATTTTATCAGTTTTTTTTGGGACCTATAGTTAACTATACATTAGTAACATTTTAATCAACTTATCAGAAAGTTATCTTGTGTACTTAGTTTTGCAGGCCAGTGTAGATTCTTATTCGACGAACTCTAAAACTTACATGGATCCAAAGCTAAGCTAGATTGACATGGATTGCCTATACTATCGACATAAGTATTTCAAGGTTTCTCTGTGAAAACACTTTCCTATAACTACCCTTTTGAAAGTTACTTTCTTTTTATGATTATAGTGGACAGTTATTATCGACCACAACATTCGACACATCACACTTCTCAAATGATGCACAATTTGAAAAGCTTTCGAGTCTACACTAGTATAAAAAATATTTGACTCTGCTTTTAGAAACATGTGTGACTTGTAAAAATAAATTGACACTTCGTTTCACAGATTGGCAATGATGAATAGATGTTGTTACTTGGATGTAAATATAAGTTTACTTTTTGATTGAGCGAAGAACATTTCGTTTAATATGTTCAATGATTGGTATTGTTATTGTGTGTAGACAGTTTAAGTTTTATTTGAATAGCGCAATGAGTTTTTTTAAACTTTAACAAATAAAAGACTATAACAAATTAAACTCTTTTATTTGGGGAAAAGCGAGGTTGATAGGTAGTAACATTAAATGTTATTTAACTTACAGTCAGATAGTCACTTAACAAACTTCCCTAGAGGCGCTTGTTGTGCCAAGGAATTCAATCAAATTCATGCGATTAAGTTATGTTGTTTGCTCGAAGTCTAGATGTTATTAAAGTCGTACACGATTTCTTATCTATTACGGGATTTACAGAACTATCAAATATTACTAATCGATCTGCAATTACCATAACACCGGAAGCTTTGTCTTTAGCGTAACTTTTTCTTACAACTATCTTATTGTATTTATATTATTAGCGTAAGTAATAGGTACAAACTTGTTCACAAGACCTATCATTATTTATCAAAATTAATCATGCAATTTTATTGAAAGAATAGTGAGACGTGTCAGCATTTACCCTGTTCTGTGATTTGTGGCAGTGGCTACTCTGTTTTAAATATACCGCAAATAAATCCCATCTAAACATATTATGTGTAATTGTCACACATCTTCTGAAGCTCATTTAAAATGCCGATATTTACTCGTACTAAAAAAAACATAAAACTGATCAAATAATAGTATATTATGATACAAGTGAGCTAAGGTTGCTCATTATACACGAGGCTGTGGGTTGCAGCCCGAGCCGCAGGCGAGGGCGTAAATCAGCCGAGTGTGTTGAGTAAGTTGCTCCCGAGTTTCATACGCACTTTTTCAACATACTTGCGAGGAAAAACAAACATTTATTGAATACATAATATAATTAGAATAACTTCTTAATATTAGCTAAGGGAAAAAGCGCGCAAGTTTTTTTTTCGCACGCGCCAAATGTAAGGTGATTGATTATGATTACATACAGCCATACAGCCTACTTCAAAATAATTATAATAATAGTGATAAAATGCAAATGTTTTATAACAAATTATTGTGAATTATAAATAATTTGATAACAATACACTTATTTATGTTTTTTTGTCTTAATTAGGGACACATTTATTTATTCTAAAAACGTAAATGGATTTTCATCCGTATAAAACCTTTTTGTTGTTACAAAAAAAGAACTGTACCTATTACCCGGTGAAATTGAAAATGCTCTGTTTACTCGCATATAACTTGCAGTTAGGTACTAACTTAACATTGTAGGGATACTGTATTACCCGGTTAAATTGAAAAGTCTCTGTTTACTCGCATATAATTTGCAGTTAGTACTTACTTAACTTTGTAGGGATAATTCTATTACGCAACTAGTACTGTAATATTATTATGCACACGTGTGTTATAGTTCGGTTTATGGCCCTAAGATCGATGTAATAAGGCTCACTTTATGAGCAAGTGTGTTGACAAATAATATTATGACATAATCAGCACCCAATCTAAATTGGTTCTAGAACGCAGGTTACAAGTTAGATAATAGCTCGAATGTCTACAGAATTACACACCTGTCTAGGCTGCATTGCATAACACAGAATTCGATATTAACTGTGCTGATAAAAAATATCATACTAGATGTAATTACATACGGACAAATAAATAGTTATATTTTTTGGACAATATAATACCTGTGGCAATTACACGTGAGAAAAAACTGCTAGCTTTTAATAAACATACTCACTTCACAGGCTTTTAAATAACACAATCACATTTCCATACACCAACAATGATTAAATTTTGTCCATAAACGTACTACATAAGTACAGTAAAATATCTTAGTTTTCTCTAACTCCACGGAAATAAGGAGTGTTACTACTATTCTTGGATTCAGAGAACATGCTTGTATTATTCTAGATTTCAACAACATTAATAAAAGTATTTTTTTAATTAACTAGACCTATAATAACATTATTTCACCTTTACTACAAACGTTACTAGATTATAATTGTGGATGTAAATTGAGTTTCTACTAATTCTTGATAAACAAGTTCAATATTAAATGTACTACATTATTATCATTATGTGATGTAGGTAATTCTTGAAAGCTAATTAATATAAATTCCAGTAACATTATTTTACAGTTGAATATAATATTAAAGCGACGTTTAAAAGAACCTTCCTAAAACCAATGGGGTTGTACGAATACTTTGGAAAAGTATAAAAATGTATGTATCGTGGCAAATGGAAAAAAGAGATCTCGGCCTCCTCTAGGCGTACAGACTTTGCGACAAGTGCAAAGCCTAAGATCTGAATGTTTGGTATTCATTTGGCGAACATTATGCATGCTGTACTGGAAGTTTGATAAAACTAAAATGTCCGTACTGTGTTATTCACCAGTAGCTAACATAGCTGTAGGTACTTACTGAAACTTACCTTAGGTTAGATAAATTAGTGTGCTTCTAAGAAAAAAAAATATTGTCTGTAAAGTCGGTTTACGAACGATAATTTTACGTGATAACATTATGCCACAGTCTCTCTTCTTCTTCTACTGACTGTGTGTTAGATAACTCTGCGCGTGACTAGAGCATTTCTGGCGCTAGTTACAGTACATTTTTTGTTCTAAGCTTATGAAAAAGATTAGTATTCGACTTTGACCGCGCAGACTAATCTGGCGCGCACTTAACGCATCAGCCGACGGAGTGGAAGAGAGCCGAACGCTTAGGCCGATCGTGTCTCTGTATCGCTTGTTCCGCGCTTTCGCTTGCAAGCGGAACGTGACACTTTTTCGTGCGTGCAGCAACCGTTCATCGATTTATAACACGAAAAATTTTATGTTGTTTTTCTATTGTTTGTTCCAGCGTATGCCAGCCAGCCCCGCGTGGTGTGCTATTACACCAACTGGTCGGTGTACAGGCCGGGCACCGCGCGCTTCAACCCACAGAACATCAACCCGTACCTCTGCACGCATCTCATCTACGCCTTCGGGGGCTTCACCAAGGACAACACGCTCAAGCCCTTCGACAAGTACCAGGACGTTGAGAAAGGTTTGTTTAATTGGATCCTTAAGATGTTTTGCATTTATGTCTTTACAGTCCCTAAGGAATAATCCTGTAAAAGAACTTCGACTTAAAACAGTTCCCATTAGATCTATATCAACAAGTAAATTGTTTATTCCCAAACAATAAAAAACAAATCTTGATAAGCTTTATTACTCAATTTGCGTTCCTAAGTTTTGAAATCTGTTCCACATTTCATGAAAAACTACAAAAAATCGACACCGATAGTAAAAAAAAATCGACACACATAGGATTAGATAGTAACCACATATTAATGGACACTTACTAACTACCTATCATCCCATTATTAAAATTTAGTGGTGAACTAGCGGCCGCCCGCGGTTTCACCCGCGTGGTTCCCGTTCCCGTGGGAATATCGGGATAAAAAGTACATATAAACCTTCCTCTTGAATCACTCTATCTATTAAAAAAACCGCATCAAAATCCGTTGCGTAGTTTCAAAGATTTAAGCATACAAAGGGACATAGGGACAGAGAAAGCGACTTTGTTTTATACTATGTAGTGATAGTGATGTATAGTGACATAACATATTATTATACCTACAACTAACAAGACCTCGAGTAGCTGTCAAACAAAGTGTGTAATCACAAGTTGGTGAGCAAGGTGATCCAGATGACTCTAATCTCATGACGAATGTTGATCTTGGACATGGCACTTCTTGAGCCGGTTAGCCCCTGAATCATACCTGACAATGATCTCGGCTCAAAAGTGTTTCAACCTTTCATACAGAGCCAGTTGCAGGGTTTGACTGAGTTGGCTCAATTGAAACTTATACTTTTACTTATTTGCATTCACAATGCATTTTTTTATATTGAACATATTGAAAATGATGTATTAGAAAATTTCGACCAATCTCACAACTCCGATGGGACTTTACCCACGACCTTTCACTGTCCAGGCGAGAGCTCTAACCACTGAGCTACGGAGTCGTTACTCTCTAACGACGTGAACTTAACGACGAATTTTTTCAATTCAAACTTTTTGATAAAACACTATAAATGGTTTTAAATGCCAGAATATATAATAGTACTGAGGTACATAATAGTCCATGGAAATCGTACATTTTGCCTTGCGTTAAATGAGGTAGTTCTGATTTTTTTGTATGTTAGTAGTGATGAGATGGTAATGACAAATCCAAGTTTTCCACCTCGAAAGCCCTTCGGATCATTGTTAAATATTTAAAAATCCAATAAATTTGCAGATTTTTTCAGTTTTTGTCTATTTTTACCACCAAGGACCTGTGTTACGGCAAAAGTTACTATGCACGCTTGAAAGTAGACTAAATTTGCAATAAAAAGAGAATGATTTGGTTTTTGTAAGTCAAATAGTTTTTAAGATAGGGCTATTTAAAAGTTTGCAGAAATTCAAAAAAAGAAAGTATTACAGTTTTTTTAGTTTTCGACATTTTGTCCCATAGTAGGGGGTTTATGGCAAAAGTTAAGTTATTAGTTATTAAAGTCCATTAAATTTTCGACAAAATGAGACCAATTAGTGATATCAACTTACACTTGATAGTTCCTGAGACAGCTTATTTTAATTTTTAGTTTTTTGCATTCACAATGCAATTTTTATTACTGAAAAATGGAAAATGAAGTATTGTAAGTAATTAAGCTAGTTGTGAGACGGGTCGATTTTTTCTAAATACTTCATTTTCCATTTTTCAGTAATAAAAATTGCATTATGAATGCAAAAAACTAAAAATTAAAATAAGTTGCAATAGTTATTTCATCTTTAGCGATTGCCAAATACCTGGAAAGGTATTTCTTTCGCGTGTGAGGGTAGTAATATCTCCACATTGATGAAATGAACACTGACTATACAGTGCGTAAGAAGTATTGGATAAATTCGACGCTTCTCGTAACGACTCCGTAGCTCAGTGGTTAGAGCAGTCGCCCGGAAAGCGAAAGGTCGTGGGTTCGAGTCCCATCGAAGCTAGTTGTGAGACGGGTCGATTTTTTCTAAGTACTTCATTTTCCATTTTTCCTGAGACAGCTGTTCAAAGTTCTTGAGGAAAGTAAACAATCATGTAATAGAAGGCTTTGCAAAATGAAGTACGCCTTAAAGGAAGAAGGATCTGGGAGGCGTTCCCGTTCTACTCTGTTAATGACACGCAAACCCTAATCACCTTGAAAGCATACCAAAGACTACTACCTTTTGCAAACCCTTCTATTACATAATTGTTTACTTAGCTACCTCTATAACTTTGAACAGCTGTGTCTCAGGAACTATCATGTTTAAATTGACATAATTAATATCATTTTGTTGGAAATTTAATGGACTTTAATAACTTATAACTTAACTTTTGACATAAACCCACTACTAGGGGGTCAAAGTTGGCGAAAAATAAAAAAAACTGTAATACTTCCTTTTTTGTAATTTTGCAAATTTTAAAATAGCCGTATCTTAAAAACTATTTGGCCCACAAAAACTTAATTATTCTCTTTTTATTGCAAATTTAGTCTTCTTTAAAAAGTGCATAGTAACATTTGCCGTAACTCAGATCCTTGGTGGTAAAAATTGACAAAAACTGAAAAATATCCGACAATTTTATGGACTTTTAAGTATTTAACAATGATCCAAAGGGCTTTCGAGGTGGAAAACTTGGATTTGTCATTACCATCTCATCACTACTAACATATAAAAAAATCAGAACTACCTCATTTAATGCAAGGCAACACCACTTATTTGGTACGATTTCCATGTACTATAAGTCAGGAGGTGACTTAATAAAACTTATCTTTGGTGCATATTTACCTATCAAAATTTAATGAACTAAAACTTAAGTTGCAGTTACTTTTAATTTAGAACATATTGTAAAATTGCTGATGTATGTCCAGGTGGCTACGCCAAGTTCACTGGTCTGAAGACGTACAACAAGAACCTGAAGACGATGCTGGCCATCGGCGGTTGGAACGAGGGATCCTCCAGGTTCTCCCCCATGGTGGCTGCCAGAGACCGGAGGAAGGAGTTCGTCAGGAACGCTATTAAGGTAAATAAATAATAAATAAATAACTTCTTACATTCACACCAATTATCTAAGCCCATTTTAATTTTATTAAGAAACTGTATCATGGAAAACTTGATAACGGATAAATATACACTTACTTAAATACTTTTTGTTTGTAAATACATACTTAATATATCGAGATGTCCAGTTGTGACAGACAGACTGAGTCTCACCATGAGGGTTTCTTTTTACCATTTTGGTACGGAAACCCTAATGACATTTAAACATGAAATCCTCTCTCAGACGATACTACTAAGAAAATCAAGAAATCAACGTGGTTTTGGTAGCAAAACTTAATTTCTAAAGACATTTCGTATCGGTCAGAAACCCTATGCTTTCACTTCTAGCTGATTAAGCTTTAACGAGAGGCAACCACTAAAGTTACATGTTATTTTATGTAAATAAACCTCATAATTGTGGTTTAATGGATGCACACACGGCGCCACATCAGAATATACATGTTGACCTTGAGACCGCTTTACGCCCTACCTAATAAAAGCGGTTTTCACAGTTAAACTGTTTAACTTGATCTGTTGTCGAGTGTACAGTCACGAGCAATAACATATAAACATTTGACGACCGATTTGGCGCAGGGGTAGGATACCTGCCTTCTGCGCCAGAGGTCTCGGGTTCGATTCCCGAACAAGATGACTACAGGGCAAAATATATTTGATTTATTTTAAACTAGCTTTCCGCCCGCGGCTTCGCCCGCGTGAAATACACGACGTTATCCCGCGGGAACTACACGACGTTATCCCGCGGGAATGTGACATTTTTTCGGGATAAAAAGTAGCCTATGTTCCCCTCCAGGCTATAAAGTATCAGTCTCCCAAATTTCAGCCAAATCCGTTCAGCCGTTTTGGCGTGATTGAGTAACAAACATCCAAACATCTAAACTTTCACATTTATAATATTATATATAAGAGGTTTTTTTATGTAATAATTTTGTTAAAAATCTATCATTAAGTATAAATAAGTAGTTTAAAAAACTAAAAAAACACCTATTATTAGTAACAGACTAAAAAGTACAAAATAATATCCCTAATTGATATAGCATTGTATTTGTCATGAATTTGCTACCCTTAGTAGCAATAAGTATTTAATAAGTCTTCATTGCACTTAACACCTACAATTTAATTAAGTAAGTATAATGACAAATCTAATAAAGGTTGGTATCACTCAAAATTATCATGTTACGCTTAAGTGATGAGTTAGTTAGTTACAGGTGAAGCTAATAAAAGCGTGTTAATAACAGCAGTGCCAATAGAATGTATCTAAACTTGGCTAATGTTCTTGTAACAGGGTGCCTACCATCAACTCTTATTGCGGTTTTGTTTAGGAACCTAAACTGATCTGCTTCGCTTATTCGTACCACGACAGCTTAATATCAATGACAGCGATTCAGTGATCATTCAATGACATTTCACAGCCGCTGAGCTGTCATCAACTCTTATTTGACTTATAACTCGGCCAAGTTAACATGTCACCTGCAGGTTATACCCGTCCCTTTCACTCTCCGGGCATGACAGAATCGAGTGAAAGAGACGGGTAGAAGAAATAAGGACACAAATCGTTCGGTCATTCACATTTAGCAATTCATTTGCGATCCAGTTTTTAGAAGGTCAGAGTACGAAAGAAAGCGATTCATTTTAGGAACCTATTCTGCATCGCGCTATTTTTGAATCGCTGTCTTAAAGTTGATGGTAGGCACCCAGTTTCTTTCGATCTGATTTTCTTATCACTTGGCTGATTGAGAAAAACTAGAGAACGTAGGACAATAGATGGAGCGTAGTTTATTTTTGCTTGGTAATCCCAGCTAAGTTTTTTGTAATGGTACCTACGGAGGTACTAGATACTCTTTCTTACCAGCTTGTTTGAAGTATTTTCCTCGTTTCACTCTATTATACAAAATGTATGGGAAATATTTCACTGCTGAAAAGCTTAAAGCTGTTTTGTTATTGAATATCGTAGGAACTGATACATTTCTTCTTCAATATTCTCCTAGCTACATACAACAATACACGTTTATTTGTTAGATGTCATTATAGATTTTTTATACTGAAGCAAACTGAAAGTGATCGTGGTAAAATTAACATACCTACCCCCCTAGACAAGTGACTTTTTATTATCGAATTCACCAGTCGAATAGAAAGAAAATGTATGGGATTGACATTAGAGATCGAAATGTCACGTGACCGCTAATGTCGATCCCATACATTTGCTTTCTATTCGACTGGTGAATTCGATAATAGATAGCCACTTGTCTGGGGGGGCTAGCTAGCAAGTCGTAATAAATCTTAGCTCATTATTACGGAAATCTTAAAAAGTTCACTAAAATAATTACGTTCATATAAAAACCAACATAAACAAGCTAACCACTTTTTACTCTGTATGAAATATGACAGAGAGAAAAAATAGCCCTTGGCGAGTTTCTTGCCGGTTCTTCTCATTATACTTAACTAGTTTTCCGCCCGCGACTTCACCCGCGTGGACTACACGGCGTTATCCCGCGGGAATGTGACATTTTTTCGGGATAAAAAGTAGCCTATGTTCCCCTCCAGGCTATAAAGTATCAGTCTCCCAAATTTTAGCGAAATCCATTCAGCCGTTTTGACGTGATTGAGTAACAAACATCCAAACATCTAAACTTTCACATTTATAATATTAAGTAGGATAAGTAGGATTACGGGGCCTCCCAAACCGTAGGATTTACGAACCGATGGCGTAGCTACATTGACGTTCACAAGTGCTGTATTAGCCTAAAATGAATAGATGATTTGAATAGGGCATTTGACAATTTTTTTTATTGGCTTAAAATGTTTATTGAAATGGTAGCAACACAACATAGGTATTTATTTTCAAATATATTGCATACTAGCCTTCCGCCCGCGGCTTCGCCTGCGTGTACTACACGACGTTATCCCGCGGGAAGGTGATATTTTTCAGGAATAAAAAGTAGCCTATGTCCTTTCTCAGGCTCTAGACTATCTCTGTACCATAATTCATTCAAATCGGTTCAGTAGTTTAGGTGTGATTGTGTAACACACAGACAAACAGAGACGCATTTATAATATAACTAGCTTTCCGCCCGCGGCTTCGCCCGCGTGTACTACATGACGTTACCCCGCGAGAAGGTGATATTTTTCAGGAATAAAATGTAGCCTATGTCCTTTCTCAGGCTCTAGACTATCTCTGTACCAAAATTCATTCAAATCGGTTTAGTAGTTTAGGTGTGATTGTGTAACACACAGACAGACAGAGACGCATTTATAATATAAGTAAGGATATAAATAAGGGTTTTTTGAGCTATATAGAGCATCAAACTTTCAAATAAGACAAGGAGAGCGCTACCAGCCAGTGACGTCACATGCTGGTAGCGCCATACTCCTTCCATACAAAATTTCATTTTAGAAAGAGACAGCTAGAGTCACAATTAAATAGCTCATAATTCGCTTGTTATAGTTCAAATTGAATTTCTTATTATGATTTAACCAATCCAATGTTCAGTTCCTCAGGCAAAACCACTTCGACGGGTTAGACCTGGACTGGGAGTACCCCGCCTTCCGCGACGGTGGCAAGCCGAAAGACCGCGAGAACTACTCCAAGCTGGTGAAGGAACTGCGCGAGGAGTTCGAAAGAGAATCCGAGAAGACAGGCAAACCGCGCCTGCTGCTCACCATGGCTGTACCAGCCGGCATCGAGTACATTCAAAAGGGATTCGACGTGAAGACTTTGAACCAGTGAGTATTATTATTATTATTATACTCTTTATTGCACATTAAAAAAACACATATAAACAAATATAATTAAAACAAGTGAGCAAAGGTGAACTTATCTCTAAAAGAGATCTCTTCCAGTCAACCCAGAACGTGTAAGAGATAGATAAATAAGCAGGTGACGTAAAGTGCAAAACTACCTATATGAAATAAATAAATACAAGATAATACCTAATAAATAAATACCTAACACAATATATAATAAATATTTAAAATAAATATTATATACATATATAAATACAATACATAAATTATATACTATATAGTGGGTAACTTTACAATATCAGATTTCATTGGATTGGAGCAATTTGTGCAAGAAAGTGCGCTTTCGGTCTTATTATACAAGCTTTTTATTAACTTGCCATGTTAGTTAGTTAGTTAGTGGGGGACAAATCTTGCAAGCTTAATTTGACCCACTTTCCAGTGTCCAATGGAGCTCAAATTTTGTACACAGATTTGGTTTAGATGACAATACAATATTTAAGTACAGTCAGTAAAAAAGCGTGTCAAAAATATGAAATTTTTATTAAAAACTTATTTTAAAATGTTTACATGAGTCTTCCTTCAAGTGAAGGAGGCAAGGTGAAAGACCGCGAGAACTACGCGAAACTTTGACTGTCTGATTGATTCTACTGGGACTGGGAGACAAAATTATACGTGGAAAAAAGCTACTTCAGAAATAAAAATATAAAACTTAAATGCCTTGTGGAAAAATGTTTCTTACATGCTTCCCGCTGCGAGAGCTTTGTAATATCAAGTGCATGAACAAGCGCAATTCTCCTAGCTCACGCAAATGATTGTGCGTTTTCATGATTACATTATTTGCTTTTACTCCCGCTGCGCTACGGAATAACTTCATGCCAAATTATTATTTAAATTTCATCGGGAGGGCAAATTCTTTTGAATGTATGATGCAAGAAAGTTTCTTTATGGTTTTGAACAGCATGAAGCATAGGTTCTGTTTTTGCCAATCATCCATTAAAGAGCAAATGCTTCGAATACGACCTTATTTCCTTATACGTTGACTCGCTAGACCACCGAAGTCTCGTGAATTTACGTTAGGTACTTCCTTAAATGTTATAGTCGTTATATATAATCGAGTGCCATTTGTCTAGGCCTTCTGTCATCACAAGTCATTCATCAAAACCATGTAAGCGAAGGGCTGAAACATGACCCAAATGACATTTTTCACACGACGTTGCCAATTACAGAGCCGCACAGTGTGTAAATGCGTGCGTTGCGCCACTTCAGGCACACAGTGGTTACCCAATTATCTAATTCAATGTCATCTTACTCAATTTATTAGTTGTGGCGCGGGGTTGTGGCGCAAGCGACATCGCATGCGATGGATGCTAATGTTTAAGCCACAATGCTGTCATAGGGCTTTGAATTTTTACATAAATTAAGATTCATTGACCAGTATTGATAGATCAAAGTTATGAGGAGTAGCGGTATCAGCGATAACTGGAGGCATTATAGCCAATGTTTACCTACCTCTTTTTAACCGACTTCTAAATCAAAAAGGAGGAGGTTCTCTATTCGTCTGTATGTATGTTTTTTTTTTTTTTTTTATGTATGTCCACCGATTACTCGAAGACGGCTGAACCGATTGAAATGGTTCAAACGTTATTACATCAGGTTGGTTTCCAAGTTGGTCTCATTTTTTGAAATTTTGAAATCGGTTCAGTAGTTTTCAGGAAATCTTGAAAATACTGTCGTTTTCGTTACCACTTTATGTGAATTTAATACGTATCTTTAGGCATAACTCCTTTGTTTATAAACCGATTTAGATGATTCTTGTTTTGTTGGAAAGGGGATACCTCAAGGTATTTTAACCGACTTCGAAAAAGGAGGTTTTGAGTTTGATCACATACCTATTTACCAGAAAACACGTAAATTGCCTGCACGATGCACTAAAAAGAGTGAAATTAAAATTATTATTATAAAAAAATAAAACCGCCTTCAAAAAACCACATCAAAAAAGTAAGAAATAATTCCACACCAAATAAATAACGTAAGTACTTTGAAGTCGGGCGGGTTTTAACGAAAACAACAAAAAATTGTACATGTTTCACGCCCGACTTCAAATTACTTACGTTATTTATTTGGTGTGGAATTATTTCTTACTTTTTTGATGTGGTTTTTTGAAGGCGGTTTTTTACAGTACTGTATACATTTAGGTAGTTTCGTCATACATACTACCCTTTTATGTGTCGTCAAAAGAAATAAGTTTGATTTCCGTTTGGTTGTCGGGAAATAAACTATTTTTTTTTCTATTATGGTTTTTTCTACTCAACCAATGAGAATCCCTCTCTACGTTTGAATTCCAATAGAAATAGAAATAGAAATAGAAATAGAAATATTTATTTGCTAATACTGAGTAGGTACAAGGTGTTAGTTTACAAATATGGATAGTACGTAATGCACTACAGTATTTGCCTTAACAATGTCGGCGTGCAAATATTTGTTTTTTTTAAGAGAAATGAGTATAAAATTAATCTTAAACAAGCGACAAAACATCATATTAGGACCTAAATTATGTTGTATCCATTAGATCGATTACATTCAAACATTAGCATACTATGAAAAATGTCAATTAAATCCAAACAAAATATAGAAATTAAAATAATTGTAATTTAAAATGTCATAGTATTTGAATTATAAAATTATTACTACAACTTAATATAAAGGTCACTGGATTTAGGCGTCAGTATAATATAATTACATTAAAAGGATAATCATAGACATGTCAGAAGTTTCATATTTTATAGTCAATGTACTCTTTGATTGAGTAAAACCCCTGTTCATCAAGCCAGGAATACAAGGATCTCTTAAATATATTTTTTTCGATTGGCAGATCTCTCAGATTTTGTGGTAATTTATTAAATATCTTTATCGCCATGCAATATACATTATTACTAAATAGTGTTAAATTGATTTTTGGTAAACATAATTTATTTTCCCTACATTTCCGTGCATTTGCGTTTCTTTGATAATGTGTAACAAAGTTTTCCGGATATCTCTTAACAAAAATGCACAGTTCCGCTATATACATACAGGGCAAAGTTAATATTTTATATTTCTTGAACCACGGCTGACAAGACTCCCAGCTTTGTATACCGGCGAGTGCTCTAATACAACGCTTTTGAGCTTTAAATGCTCTTTCAAGGTCTACACTATTTCCCCAGATTATTAAGCCATAGCGAAGTACTGATGAGACGTATCCATGATATGCTTGTAACGCACTTTCAATACTTGCAACCCTTTTGATTCTACTCAGAGCGAAAACAAATTTATTAATTTTTCTACAAACATTATCAATTTGAGTTTTCCAGCTACAATTTTCGTCAATTGTAATACCTAAAAATTTAATAGAATTTACTAAGTCAACGTTTTCATTTTCATGTTTAATGTCAAAATTAAGTTTGTCCGCCTTATAACTACGAAATTGAATAGCTTTAGTCTTATTGATATTAATTTGCAAATTATTATTATTCATCCAATTGTTTAAGTCATTTATTGTGTTATTAATGTCCGTTTGTAATTTAAATATGTCTTTATTTTTGAAAAATAGTGTACAGTCATCAGCGAATAAAAAGCATTCATTTTTTGTTATATCAGGCAAGTCATTTATATATATTAGGAACAGTAGTGGACCTAATACGCTCCCTTGTGGAATGCCATTTTTTGTAGTTTAAAATCTGATCTAGCTTTGACTTTAACATTATCTTCTACTCTAACAATTTCTGTACATTGTTTACGGTTTTCAAGGTAGCTAGCAACCCAACTATTTGCTTTACCTCGCATACCATAATCAGAAGCCTTTTTTAGTAAAATACTATGTTTTACACTATCAAAAGCTTTTGACATGTCAATAAAAAGAGCCAGATTAGGTATTCTGTCATTTATAGCTTCAGTTATTTTCTTTACTAAATTAAAACAGGCTAATGTTGTCGATTTATCTTCTTGAAATCCATATTGTTCATCTTTGATTATTTTATTATGTTTTAAAAAAGAAATCATAATTTTGGCGAATACCTTTTCAAATATTTTTGAAAATATAGAGTTCAGTGTGATGGGTCTATAGTTGTTCATATCACATTCATCTCCTTTCTTAAACAGCGGTTTTAAAACAGATAATTTTAACCTATCTGGAAATATGCCGTTTTCCAGTGACAGATTTATTATGTGTGTTAATGGTATGGAGATTTGTTTAGCGCACATTTTTAATGCATCTGTGTTAATATCGTCAAACCCTACAGATCTTGTATTTTTAAGACTGGATATAATACGTTGCACTTCATCATGAGACGTTGGAAATAGATACATGCTATCTCTATTTAACCCAGAATTTGTTGATTTGAAGTCATTTATTAAATCTTTGTTCCCTATTTCAATGAAAAAATCATTAAAAGCCATCGCGATCTCATTTAAATTATTAATGGTTTTCTTTTTTGTTTTTATTTGTTTGATTTCATTTTGCTTCATTTTGCTGTTTACATTATTATTTATAATTTTCCATGACGCCATACACTTGTTTTTAGATTGATATATAATTTTGGAATTAAGATTTTTATGTGAATTTTCTATACATTTTTGTAATATTTTTGAATAATTTACATACTTCTGCTTATTTTTTTGTTTGTTCCGACGTTTTGATGTCAAATATCTGTGATACAATACTCTTTTAGTTTTACTACATTTTTTCAACCCTTTTGTAATCCAATTGACTTTTTGCATCTTATTATTACATTTCACTGTGATATAAGGAAAGCACTGGTCATAAAATAATTTAAAGATGTCATGAAATAAATTAAATGATTTGTTTATGTCAGTTTCTTGTAAAATATCATTAAATGTCAAAGAATTTATGTAATTGCAAAATTTTATTTTATTTTCATTGCTGAAATCCCTTTTTGATTCAGTCCAGTACCTAATGCTGTTATACTGGCCGTCATAGAAAGACAAAATTTGACATGTATTGTGATCCGAAAGGTTGAGGTTGTCTGTATAGCCATTACAGTTACGTATGTTGCTCATAAACACATCAAGGCAGGCGCTTTTTCTCGTCGGGGTTTTTATATAATTTAAAATATTATGGTTTTGTAATATATCAAATAAAGTTTTTGTGTGTTTATTGTTTGTTTGTATCAAGTCTATATTCCAATCTCCACAAAGAATTAACTTTGTATTCGGTTTTTTTAATAGTTTTTGTAACAAGCTATCTAGTCTTTCGAAAAATATTGATATGTCAGATGTTGGAGTCCTATATATACACACGACTATCAATTTAGGATTTTTTATTTGAATACCACAACACTCGAAGTTATGTTTTTCGGATAAATTTTCAGCTAGTTGCAGTTTTGTGACGTCTAAATCTTTTTTTACCAAAATACATGAGCCTCCTCTTTTTTCATGTTTACGTGACCAGAAAGAGCCAATTTTATAATTTTTTAAAGCAAGATTTGTTTCTGTTCCGTTCATCAAAAATGTTTCGGTTAAGCATACAATGTCCATTCTTTTGTTTTTATTTTTGTAATCGTCTAGTATCAGTTCTAGTTCATCTTTTCTTTTCAGGACGCTACATATATTTTGATGAAATAAAAAGAAATTATGATTTTTATTATTTTTAGGCTCGAAAAAAATTATCTTTTATTTTACTGTCCTGTTTATTAAAATAAAATGGTATCGTTCCTTTTCTTAAAACTTTATTTTTATGCATATTATTTTGTGATGTTGTTACACTATCTTTAAACTTTGAGCAGTCAGACAACAAATTCTGTCTATTTTTTGAAAAGTAATAAGGTATAGTTCCTTTTTTGTATATAATTCTAGAGACATTGTGACTAGATTTGGAATTCAAAATGTTTTCTGTCATTTTTTGTTTATGAATGTCTAGGTAATCCAAAGCATCAATTTCTAATAATAAATTATGGTAAAGATTTGTAGGCACTCGGCTCTTTGTTGTGTATTGATTACTTTCCGTGTGTCGAATAAATTTACAATGTTTATAATTTCTGCAAATAGAACTAAGTTGGTCATTAAGCATTTTAAGGTTAATATTATTATTTTTGTTATAAGCCGTTTGATTCACAAATATCCGCGTATTTTGATACTCAGATAAAATAGTTATAAGCTCGCAATAAAGTTTTGTTGGTATTTTATCGTTTGCGCCAATGAATAATATCAATAGGTCATTTTCATTAAGATTTTCTGTCCTTATTGCATTTAATACGTTACTACAGTCAGCGCCTGGCTTTATAAATGAGGTTATTTGCCGGTCCAGCTTACACAACAACTTATTTCTATGTTCTAATAATGATTTTGTAAAACCTGTGGCTTGTTGGTCTCCAATAATTACAATTTTATTTTTATTTTTAAAATTTGTAGAAGTTTTTATGCTATTCAAGCAGCTTTGTTTGTCTTCTGTTTGGCTTTTTGTCATCAAATCTTCACTCGGGCCGATGGACGATTGCGTCGTAAGTGGTTCGTTTCCCTGCAGATCGTGATTTAAATTCTTTTCAATAGATGGCGATGTCATCGTACTTTTATCAAGTTTTAAATTCATTTCTTGTGTCGATTTCCTTGGTGTATTTTTATTACTATTTTTCTTTCTTGAATTTGGGGAATAAATATTTGAGTTATTATCTGGTATGAAATTTTTATACGTCATCAATAATTTTTGGCACTGCATTAATTCTGTTTTTAACCCATTATTTTCACTGTTTAGATTTTCTATCTCTTTGTTTGCAGACATTAATTTAATATTTAACTCCTCAATCTGTGACTTTAGGTCTGTGATGGTACTGTCATCTAATGAGGACGCATTAGGCAAACTCATCATTGTACTATCTAACATTATGGTCGCATCTAGGTTTTCACTGCTTTTATTACCAAATCTTGATCTGTCAATAGAGCTCGATCTTAGTAGTCGTCTTCGATGAGTAATATTTTCCATTGTTCTCTTTTCGAGGACAATAAAAAAGTGAAAAATAAAAAACTTGTCCGGGAGATTTGAACTTGTGGTGTTGAGATCAACGTTGAAAAAGTAGTCGGTTGACACACTATGCTACATGTGTCGATATAGAAGTGGCAAAAACAGCGTATAGCTTTGTTTTGAAGATGCAAAATACAAAAAGCATAGTCTGTTAGGGTTAAAATATGAATCTCACTGCACAGCTTATATACAGTCACTGTTGAAATGTTTAACTACCGTTTTTGTTTGCTTTTATTTTTATTTAAGCAATTTTATGATTTTTATTTGCTGAATTCTTGTGCAAAAATAATATAAGCACTATTGTTATTTATTTTTATGCTATTTGATTAATTTGCACTTGTATCACTTGTATTTATATTTTCTTACACTTTTAACTGGATTCAGATTTTGGTCACTTTTCTTCTTGAGCTTTTTTCGCCAACTTTCTTCTTGAGCCAACGATGGCAAATGTGGTGACAAAGCAATTTATTAATGTTACTTAGTTAATTAGGCATTAGATTTCCCGCAACTGACAAAATGCAAACCAAAGCCGAGAGATGCACGCTCGAGCGGCCAGCTGGCGTGCCGTGACTGGGAATGTTAGGGTTCTCAGAGACGAGCGACATATACCTGCGACAACTCACGACTCTTAATGGCGATAATCTCTGGCAATCACCGATTCACGCTTGCCTTCAGCCCTCCGACTTGCTAGCAACCACTGTCGAGCCCATCGACAACGGTCGCTCTGCTTCGGCGACCGTCGCTAGTAAGCGCAAATTGCCAATTATAACGGGCTACTGTCGACGACGACGGTCGCAGACCACATTCGCGCGTGTGTTAGAGCTCTAACCCTTGAGTTGCGTGGATGTATACTTAATTAGCGTGCAGTGTATTTGTAGGTAACTGTGGCAGTGTAACGATAGTTTATTTATAGACCATACACGAGATGAAAAAAATTGCATTTTTTTCTTTACTTTATTGCTTTTCCACCGCCGCGCGCCGTCCACCACGGTGTAATAAAAAATTTAAGTAATTTACTAAGCAAGTAGTAAACGGTAGGTTATTTTCTGTTTATGTTTATACAGGGTGTTAGTTTAAACAAGGGACATACTCCAGGGGGTGTAAGTACCTATCAATACAAACAACTTTTACTATGGAACAAAGTGCGATATCGCGAAAAAAAAACAGCTGACATTTTGGCCCATTCGGTATTGCACTTTTGTATGACCGATTTTTTTTCGCGATATCGCACTTGGTCCCATAATAAAAATTGTTTGTATTGATGGGTAGTTTCACCCCCTGAAGTATGTTCCTTGTTTAAACTAACACGCTGTATGAATTTTTATAATGATTTAAAGGACCTTATGAATGTTTTATGTTATGGACTTTGTATATAAATTTAAAATTTATAGGCTATGAAGCTAAAAAAAAGACAAAGTTATAATATACCTTCCTATGTGTATCCAATAGTAAGGCGAGGCTAGTTTTAAATTTATTATGTGTCTTATTTGTGAAGATCTATATGGATTTATGTATAAACAAGCTGACCCGGCAAACGTTGTTTTGCCATATAATAGTGGACCCGGTCACCAACATCTTGTGTGTGTGTTTATACACCAAAAGTTGCCTACACCAGACAACAGATAGCGCTAGTTACGCACTACCAATAAAGGGGCCCAAGCTTGGTCTCTATTACCTACATATAAAAAATTACTCTGTGAAGTAGACTGAGTTTACTATGACTGAGTGTCAGATAACTCTGCGCGACTGGGGCATTTTTGGCGCTAGTTACAGTACATTTTTTTATTCTAAGCTTATAGAAAAGATTAGTATTCGATTTTGACCGCGCAGACGTCAGTGATTACATACTCTTTGGAAACGGCAATGGAAGAAATGACAGTTTTGTATCGAAGGTACGACAGTTAAACGATTTTTCATAGAAAATTACAATTTTTACTCAATTTTCCGGAATAATAAGTAGCCTATGTTAGTCTCCAGCTCCCAAACTATCCCCATACCAAATATCACTTCGATCCGTTGCTCCGTTTTGGCGTGAAAGAAGGACAAACAAACAAACAAACAAACAAATAAACAAACAAACAAACACACTTTCACAATTATAATATTAGTATGGATTTAAGCTTTTTAATCTATTATGTTAAGCAGTAGGTCTTCCAGTAAACGAAATAACCAATAACAAAAGACTGATGATAATAAAAGCCAAAGTATCATGGAATTCCCATAAATCCTTTCCTATTCGCAATCATCCATAAAATCGTACGTAGGTATATGACAGTTGAATAAATTAATATCTCAATACATAATTCAACACGCGCAGCGCCCATTGATAGCGTCCTGTCGCAACCATATGATTTGCATGCGTCGTGGGACTTCGATGCATGCACAAAACGCAGCCGAAATTTCAGCATGCTGAAATGTCGGGAAGCCGGGCTTGTCGGTTTGTTATAGGAAAAACTTGGGAGTAGAATATTTTGTATGGTTAAAAATATTTTTCAACATTCAAAAACTTATAGAATGCTCGACATATGAGCACGGCACTCAATGATGGCATCCTGTCGCAACTAGATGATTAGCATGCGCTGTGGAACCGTAAGACAGTGCACTGATGCTGAAAATATAGGTTAGCCATGCGTATAGATTAATTAGGATAAGATTGGGACTAGACAAATTATAGATTACTTCAGCGGATGTCGTAGTGTTAATTAAATGTTATATAGCCTTATTTCGCATGTCAATTTTAAGTATATGTTGTATGTATGTTTCTAAATTCTTTCAGTAGGACATTCAACAACTTCCTACTTTAATCATATTATTATTAAAATTAAAACTCAAATGAAAGTCACATAAAGTACATGTGATTTTGTATTTCTAATATTAACAAGCTGCAAAAAATGTACACACCTACAAATCTACTCACGATTACGAAGCCTAATGTCATCAGTCATCATACAATTTAAATACTGTGCCTAATCGAAATAGCTTTGAAACAGGTCGTGACGAACTCACAGTTCAATCTAAACGACGTCTAATGCCTTAACTACCGGTCAGTATTCTGTTCGCAACCATTCCTGCTCTTTCGCAAGCAGTGTGATTTACATGCGCGCTGCAACAATAGTGCACTGAGAATGCAGGCCCCTTTGTGCATTCATTGCCATCGGAGGATTGTGTTGCGTCTCTAGTACCGTAATATTTATAATAGCGTAGCACAATGGGTAAATACCTGAGGAACTGCCAATTTTGTAACAGTAGCAAAGGGGTTAAGTTAAATTCGATGCACATTATTATCGTAATAGTTATGCAGATGGTATTACTATTAAGTATTAGACATGTTTATTAAGTATGTGATTTACTTTTTTGAACGGCTACTCAACTCAGATCTCAATGGTATTTTACACCTATTGTGAGCTTGCAACTAAATTTGTCTTTTTCTGAATTCTTGATTTTGGCGCCAACCTGGCTGCCAAGGAGGTGGTTAAAGCAAAACTAATTGGAGGAGGCCTCAAGTGGCAGTAGGTAGTCATCGTTATGAGTGAAATCATAATGACAACGATTAGGGTTAAAAAAAAACAATTGTTCAATTAAAGTCAAAGTCAAAAGTTGTCAGTTACTACTTGAACAGTATGATAATATAATTGTTATAACTGTTTGTTTTGTGTTTAAGTTTTAATTGTCGTTCTGTGTCCTAACTTTAGCACTCAATACAAACGATATCTGTTTGAGATTGACACGAATAATATTTATTTTTTCTCTGTCTAGTCTAATAAAGTCACAAACTATGGTCACCCTATTCGCAATAAACAATGCAAATGTATCAATTGGGCCGCGTCTGCCTCAACGCTCTGTTTCTTGCCGGCTCTTTGTGTTTGCCTTTTGTGTAATACAATAATTTCGTCATAATTAAGTTTAGTAACAATCTCACTTGCGTCTTGACATAGTAACTCACATCTCCGCTTATGAGCAATCTTTTAACGGAAACAATTACCGTTTCATATGAGTTGTTGATGGTCCGATTTCTAGAGCTATTATCATAAAAGTATATTTGGTACCAATGAACCATGCTGTGGAAAAATTTAAAAGGTTGCCCGACTGCAATTAAAGCTTGTTTTTTACTTTTTAGTTCGATTTTGACAGTCTTGTTTATATTATTATAATAATTATTATTTTTATTTTATTCCTTTTAGTGATAATGTATACAAATAATATTATTTTTGAAAAGTACTCGTCGAGGCCTTTCATTTGATGCCCATATTGATACAATTTTCTTACACCATGTCAGTAGCGTCATATAGAGAATTTTGCTTTAGAAAGAGACAACTATTATTTTTTAACTTTATCATTAAATATCTACATTTCAACAACATTGAAATACCCTATTGGTGTATGGGTAACTCTTAAGGCTACTCAGCAGACGCTTGGATCTACAAACTCGACACGCCAAGCAGGCCCTCGTCAGTTCGTCACGTCAGCCAAATACAAAACAATTGCGTGCCTAAAACAATTAAATCTTATTAAAACATCAATTTAGTTTACCACTAGTTTCTTCATAGCCTTAAATACCCTAAGCATTTGTGTCTGATACCCATCTCAACTGTCAGAATGTCGGTGTAACCGTATTTGTCGACACGGTACCATTGCCGGACATCACTTAGTGTACCCTTGACCTTTATTTAATATACAGTCCAACAATATTCAAATTAAGGAAGGCTCTGGGCAAATATTATCTCATCAAAAACATAAAATATGTGAAGTGAGAGCCAACTTCAATATTAGGAAATATGCCTTGTTTGTTGACTTCAACGACAAAAGATGTGAGATCTAAATGGGTACCAAGTTTAACGGTCAGTCCTGAAAATTTAGTACTTACATAAAATGTTTTATAACAACTTAAAATATAATTTCTTCTTATAACTTAGGATAATATATTGAAGCCTAAGGTCTGACTTGGCTAGTTCTTGTATACGAATTATTATTAGGTACTTACTGAAACAGTCATGGAAGAGCCCTATGTTCATCTCTAGTTTCTAGTCTACCAGCAAGCCAAATTTTCGGAAGAATACAATAAGAACTTCGGCTTTGGAGCTTGCGAAGGCTATAATATATATATAATTCGTATATGAAAACTAGCCAAGTCAGACCTTAGGCTTCAATATATTATCCTAAGTTATAAGAAGAAATTATATTTTAAGTTGTTATAAAACATTTTATGTAAGTACTAAATTTTCAGGACTGACCGTTAAACTTGGTACCCATTTAGATCTCACATCTTTTGTCGTTGAAGTCAACAAACAAGGCATATTTCCTAATATTGAAGTTGGCTCTCACTTCACATATTTTATGTTTTTGATGAGATATCATTACTTTTTGTAGAGAAATTATTAGTAGGTACTTATTCATAATAAAATTAATACCAAATGTTTCAGTATATTTTATTTGGTCAGTTATATTACTTTGCCCTTGTATATCAGCTACTGACAATGAAACTAATTTTATGCTCGTGTTTGATGTGGACGTAGAAATATCATTTTTAACAGATTTTCCTATTTCCAACAGTTTCTTTTTCCTAGTCGTAATAGTTTATGGTGTTTTGCTCGACGAAGTTGCAGTAGGTATTTAATGTTCCTGAGCAGATATTGCATTTCCATTTGCGTTTTGATTCTGGTTTCATTAAGCGATAAAGCTTTCCGGACAAACTACGAAACTATGTAATTGCTAACGGAATTACGGATCTTTACGAAACAGAACATAGCAAATAACAAATTTAACAAACAAAAGTATAATTTAGATTATTTGACATTATTTTCCATAAGTACACTTTACTCTCTATAAAGTATTATACTCTTCCATCAACTTTCAACAATATAGTATAGAAAAAAAGGATTTTTCTCTTGTTTTCTATACTGTGGGTGGGTGTATATGGAGTCATCTATCGTTGACTTTAGTGAACTATTTATGTGCAAAGTGTGCACCTACAGGGAGAACATAGCAACTTTCGCATTTTTTGGCTTCTCGTTAGTTCCCATTTGAATGTATGAAGATTGCGCCCCCTGGTGGTCGGGTTATAAGTACTATGCTCCGTTTTGACATGAAAGAAGGACAAACAAACAAACAAACACACTTTCACATTTATCATTACGACTCCGTAGCTCAGTGGTTAGAGCAGTCGCCCGGAAAGCGAAAGGTCGTGGGTTCGAGTCCCATCGGAGATGGTTGTGAGATGAAGGTCGGTTTTTTCTAAATACTTCATTTTCCATTTTTCAATAATAAAAATTGGACTGTGAATGCAAAAAAGTAAAAAATTTAATAACTTTATAATTTATTTTAATATTAATATTAATAATTATTTTAAGTGAAAGGTCGTGGGTTCGAGTCCCATCGGAGCTGGTTGTGAGATGAGGGTCGATTTTGTCTAAATTCTTCATTTTCAATTTTTCAATAATAAAAATTGGATTGTGTGAATGCAAAAAAGTAAAAATTTCAATAACTTTATAATTTATATTAATATTAATAATTAATAAATAATAATATGGATATCGTGCTAGATGGCGCAAGCTTGTAATTTACTTAACGCGAGGACAAAAAAGTATTTGGGTAATCTGGGGTTCGAACTTGGTTCTCTCGAGTCCTCAATATTGAATGGCCACTACGCCGTCGGCGCTAGCTGAACTTCAAGAGGTATGACGAAATATTGGTATATAACAGAATAAAAACTATTACAAACTTATATTTGTACTTCATCTTATACAAGATCTTATACAGGATAAGTGCATAGGGAACGCAAATATAAGTTTGTCAACGTTTTATTTAAAAAAAATACTAGTTTCGGATTTTTTCCTTTGTATTCACCAGATTACCTGTCTGCATGCCAAATTTCAGCTTTCTAGGTCATCTGGAAGTGGGTTAGAGTTTTGATTATAGGTGAGTCAGTGATAAAAATAACGATTTTTGGACGTAAATATCTAAATAACCGTTTGAGGTGTGTATATAAAATTTGGAGCGCATATTTATCTCGCTAGTCTCAATACAGAAGCCAAATTTTGACATGTTTCTGTGTAATAGTTTTTGAGTTATGAGGGGGTCAAAAAAGGCTCCAAATGGTTCGTGTTAAGATACACACGGTGCTGCTCGCCAGTTCTGTTTGCTTTTGAACTTGGCTGATACGCTGCCGCGTATCCAGATAACGACCTACGAAATTAATGATTATTAAAACGTGCGAATATTTGAAAGGCCTTACGAATAAATTCCTTTCGAATTATGTCACAGTAATATTTTTTTAAATCCTAAACGGGGTACCTAGTAGGTACTTCGCCTTCATCGCACCAAGTGATAATAAGGCTGAAGGTGGAAGCGCACTCTTCTCGGAACACAACAATGCTAAAAATATCCTAGCCAGGATGACTTTAAACAAGTCCTACCACCAACCAAACCGCATACAATATGTACCCACACAGGAAGTCCAACTCTGGACCTATAGGATTGATTCCGTCTTATCATAGTCTGACGCCATAAAAACGGAGTTTTCAGCATTGTCGTGTTCCGGCAGATAGAGATAAGATAGCTAGTTCCGCCGTAGTTAAAGATACCGGTAGTATTGCGCTTCTAACTTCAGCCTTATATTCACTTAATTAACATCGGGTGTGATGAAGGTTTAATGCTACCTCGTTGTGCATAAAAATATTCTTTACTTTAATAAACATATTCTTTCTTTACTTGCCTAAAATAGAAAATGAAGTATTTTTGTAAAAATCGACCCGTCTCACAACCAGCTCCGATGGGACTCGAACCCACGGAGTCGTTAACGACTCCGTAGCTAATTTCTCTGTTTCCATTTTTCTATAGTAAAAATTGCACTGTGAATGCAAAAAAGTAAAAATTTAAATAATATTTTTTAATATTTTATCAATGTAACAGAGTGTACTTTAACTGTCAATTTATTTTCCAGATACCTGGACTGGATGAATCTGCTAACGTACGATTACCACTCGGCCTTCGAGCCGGCGGTGAACCACCACGCGCCGCTCTACCCACTAGAGGAGCCTAACGAATACAGCGTCGACACTGAGCTTAACATCGTGAGTACTTGTTGACCTTGAGCCTTATGTACAGATGGAACTTCATGAAACTTGTTGCGAATGACACTAGTTCTCCTTCGACCAGCTAGCAACCCTGACGTGGTACCGTGACCAGGATCTTCTTTGTTTTCTGAAACGTGAAATATCTAAAATCTTTGTTTTATAGCTATGTTCAAACCCATTAGGATAGGAAATCGCCTGATATATTTGAATATCTGCAACCCGAACAATAGTCGCTGTTAATTTTACGACTGGGATATTTTAACTTTTTTTGTTTAATTTTCTTGCCTGTTCGTTTTTTATTTCAAAAATCTATTGTAGGCTGGGGTTATGTTTTTGTCTATTGTTTCACACACAACCTTTTCTAAGATTGTTACAGAATAATAATGAACAGATTGCATATCATTTCAACCCCAGTCAGCTGAAAAATAACTAATAGCCTAAAATTAGACCGTAAATGAGACCTTTGTTATTTTATACAAGCTCTTACTCTATAAGTTCCATGTTAATTCTAGCAAACACCGGCAATTTTTTTACTACAAGAAAATTCCAATAGCCTTCAGTTCTGTAGGAGGTCTTTACAATAGCACTGCTTTAAAAGACTATGAACCGAACTACCACCAACTAAAACGCACATATATTTTTCTAGGACTACACGATCAAGTTCTACCTAGAAAATGGCGCAGATCCCGACAAGCTAGTCCTCGGCATACCGACCTACGGCAGATCCTACACTCTGTTCAATCCTGACGCGGTGGAGATTGGTGCTCCAGCGGATGGGCCTGGAGAGCAAGGAGACGCGACCAGGGAGAAGGGATATCTAGCTTACTACGAGGTATGTGTTTTAATTTTTTTTTTATCCACAACGGCGTTGCACTTAGTCTTCATCACACCTGATGATAAGTGGTGATAAGGCTGAAGGTGGAAGCGCACTACTCCCGGAATCCTCAATGACTGAGGACTATCATGTGTTTCTTCAACGGTCCCGAATAGGGCATAGCAATCAACATAAGGTTAATTTGCGCTATTGGTGTTTATTTCCAACTAGCTTTCCGCCCGTGGCTTCGCCCGAGTGTACTACACGACGTTATCCCGCGGGAATGTGATTTTTTTTTTGGATAAAAAGTAGCAAAGTATGTTCCTCTCCAGGTTACAAGGTATCTGTGTCCCAAATTTCAGCCATATCCGTTCAGTCGTTTTAGCGTGATTGAGCAACAAACATCCAAACGTCTGAAATTTCACATTTATAATATTAGTAGGATATGCTGTCCTGAGGTAGGAATACCAGCCCTCTGAAGAAAGATCGCGGGTCCGATTCCCGCATAAGATAGAAATCATGTGTATGATGAATATGTATTGATTTGTCTTGTTCTGGATGTATCATTAAAATTCATAAATAGTGTTGTTTGACACTACATAAAACATAACATTTGCTACGTCCGGCACAGCGAAAATGAGCCTCCCATACAAACGAAATACCAAAACAAAAAAAGAAACTTTTTTATCTGTACTTGTGATGTTATTCAGATTCATCATGTCAGCCAAACGACGCCCACTGTTGGGCATAGGCCTCCCCCAAGGATCTCCACAACGATCGGTCCTGATTAGATTAGGACAGCATTTATCAAGGTTCCTATTAAAATAAGAAAACAAAATACTATTAAAAATAAATGCGAATTGCAGTTTGTATGAAAAAATGTAATAGGCATTATTTTTTTAATGGGTAGATTTTTATTTCAATAGAAACCTAGATAAATAACATCACAAGTACAGTCAATCATGCTCAAATTTTAAATTATTTTGGTATTACGTTTGTATGGGAGACTGACGCGTCGCAGGCCACTGTAAAGCTTGATACCTATACTGTTAATTGCATTTTGATTTTTGTGAAAATAATTTCATTAAACTCCACTCATCTTCACCTTAATTCAGATTTGTGAAGCCCTCAAACCAAAGAGCAAGAAACGCAGCGTCGACGAAGACGACTCTGAAGAAGACTCCGAAGAGGAAGAAGAGGACTGGACAGTGATGCACCCCAACCCCAAGGCCATGGGCCCCGTGGCCTTCAAGGGCAACCAGTGGGTGGGCTATGACGACATTGACATCGTCAAGAAGAAGGCTGAATACGTTGCAGAGAACGGACTTGGAGGTTAGACACAGTTTTCTTTTTATTGAGACGATTCTTTGAAGGATTCCTATAAGGAAACCGAGGAGTAGACGGTCACACAGATCTACCTGGGAGGAAGTCTCAACTCCGTAACGATCGATCGTTAGTTCGACGCGATCATTAGTTCGACGCGATCGTAAGTTGTCGACGGTTGTCGTTAAGTGAAAATGAGGAGTTTGGCGGGATATGGGGCTATTTTTTATATCACAAGAACACATAAGTAATTGGTTTTTTAAGATGTTAAATCCAAATATCGGTTGATTCTGTAAACAGTAAAGTCAATGTTATACTACTACTGCCATTGGAATCAAAATCTTATTTGCACTATTATTTACTGGCTTGATAACAATCAAACATAAAAAAGCATACTAAAAATACACTTTTACTTACTGTAACAAAAACCACACTTCCCCCGAAACTCAGATACGTTTCTCTCAACAATCCAACAGAAAATATTTTCTCCGAAAGCTTTCACCTAAATCTATAAAAACACCCCTAATTTAATTTTGTGAGGAATCACCACAACCTGTGGCGGCTCTGACTTAACGACGGAGATCGATATCATAACGATCGCTATCTCTGTAGAGACTGCAAGGGAAGACCATGGACCCAGTGGCTTTTATTCATTAAAGAAAGCAATTTGCCCATAAGCACACAAGTTATCTGACAGGGTCTCCGAATTAATTATATCCGCTTTTTATCCAAATCAAATACGCAACGCTCTGGCATTAAAAAATCTTACTACTGTACCCCTAGTGTAAGTTTTTATGTCAAGCAAACGCAAACTATTTCGATTCCGTATTTATGTCAATTTGTATGAAAACTATATAAGCGCGCTACTCGCCGCTAGAGGCGCTAATACAGTTTTCATACAAATTGACATAAATACGGAATCGAAATAGTTTGCGTTTTTTGACATTAAAACTTACACTACGGACACAGTTTTTAAAATATAGCTTGATTAAAATGACAGCTCATTCGTGCAAAGCAAAACGTTGCTTTTGCACAAGGAACAGGGTCTAGTTTTCTAGCATAAGCTACATTATAAAATCTCTGATACTGTTTTTCTTGAGCTTTATTCTAATAGGTATTTAGAAAATGTATTAACCCTAATAATTGTGCTTGAGTTTTTAGTTTGTGTTATCCTTGAATTTATTAGTTTATTTTTCTCACTTTTGTTTTTTGTTTCTTTATTATGCTGTAGCTACATGTGTAAATCTGCTAATAGCTTTTATGTTGGGTTAATTGTAAAGTATTGAAATATAGTGCGCTGATGATTTTCCGAAAAAAAATATAGCATAAGTATAGAACTTTTTGGTTTGCACGAATGAGCTGTCATTTTAATCAAGCTATATTTTACAGACTTATAGTGATTGTGATTTGACTTTACTCCTTTATTGTATTTTTCAGGCATTATGTTCTGGTCGATCGACAACGACGACTTCCGCGGCAACTGCCATGGCAAGCCCTACCCGCTCATCGAGGCTGCTAAGGAGGCCTACATCGTCAAACTTGGGTAAGAATATGCCTCTAAATAAATAAAAAAAGATAAAGAAGATCGGTTGAATATCGTCGGGGTTTTCTAAGCGCTATTTTGAACACTCCAATCTGTGCTCTTTCGAGAGGTAGTAGGACCGACGAAGGTGATCCACCCCAAGCTAGGATACAGTTGTTTAGGAGAGGCTGACAGAGGGCCAAATTAATTGTTTTTAATATTTTACCTTCTACTGCGTCACGTAAGCTTTTCATAACGTAGATGATCTTCTTCACTCCACTACAGGTCTCAGCTATACTTATGTTCTTTATATATTATGCCACCACACGCACACAAAAACTATAAAACAGTCATAGTCTCTTAAATTAAATTAACTAGGCTCCTTCATCTTATTTCTGAGATGCCGGAATTCCTTATGACAGACAGGATAGGTCATGGATGCCAGATGGAGCTGAGATCAATGGCTTAGCTCGTGTTCCGAAGCATTTCCGAAGCACCTAAAAATCGTTGCCGATTATAGTGAAAGTAGCTTAACGTTTTTAACTTACTTTCGACTCTTTTTATTGTTATGAAGAGATGTGTTTCGTTTATTTATTTAAAGGTAGACAAACAGATTATAATACAAAACTTAAAATATAAAAATCAAGTTAAGGTGAGCCAGAAAATAATCCAAAATTAGTGTACACAACACGATAAAAAACATTTAACATTATTACATAAATAAATACCTACTAACAGACATACAACAAAAGATTTGAAATGATACACAAATAAAAACTGAAACTGTACGTAATACACAGGTTTACGTAGAAGAAGAGGATTGAAAGAAAGAAAGAAAGAAAAATAGATTTATTGACACACACACACATATAAAAAATAATAATTTAAAGACAGGACAATAGGTACGCAGGATTGCTCATAGAGGTCTGTTAAAAACCTTTTGAAACGATTAAAATTTGGCGTGTACGCGCCACAAAACTTGGCGCGCGTCAAGATCGAACTAAAATATGATGTCATGGGAAATCACGACGATCAGCGCCCTCTGACACACGCCAAGTTATGTGGCGCGGACTCTATAAATTAATTATAACGATTAATGCAATTATAACTAATGTATTGTGTGTGTAATCTTTATTTGCATGAACAACAGTGCTACGGACAACGCGATAGAGAGGGCAGTGACCCCGCGCGCGCCCGCGTCCCGCCGGCGCAACCGCCCGCGACCCTCTGCCTCCACTACTACGACCACTACGGAGAAACCTTCTACGGCGGCCAGGTATGCTACGAACATGCTACGAACATATACAACAGTGCTACGGACAACGCGATAGAGAGGGCAGTGACCCCGCGCGCGCCCGCGCCCCGCTGGCGCAGCCGCCCGCGACCCTCCGCGTCTACTACGACCACTACGGAGAAACCTTCTACGGCAGCCAGGTATGCTACGAACATATACAACGTGTAAAGGTCATAGCCCACTTATACCGCACCGCTCCCACCCAACCAAAGTACTTATGAGCAGCCAAATATGGACTTAATATCGTGCACTGTAGATGCCTTTTACAGTAACAATATAAAATAGCGGACAGTGCGCGGTCCGCGAGCTTACCGCCGTCAGACTGCTCGATAGTTGACGCCTCGCTGACGCCGCGCGACAAACGAAGGCGACAGCTAGCAGGTTCCCAGCTGTCCGCACGCTGACTGCTAGCGGTCGCCGCGCCGTGTCGCCGCGCTCCTATAGAGGGAATAGCAGTCTGCGCGTGGACAGCTGGGAGCCTGCTAGCTGTCGCCTTCGTTTAGAGCGGTGTTGAAGAGGTGTTGGAGCGGTGCGTTATAAGTGGGCTATGAACTTTAATGCAACAGTGCTACGGACAACGCGATAGAGAGGGCAGTGACCCCGCGCGCGCCCGCGCCCCTCCGTCTCTACTACTACGACCACTACCGAGAAACCTTCTACGGCAGCCAGGTATGCTACGAACAGGCTACGAACATATACAACAGTGCTACGGAAAACGCAATAGAGAGGGCAGTGATCCCGCGCGCGCCCGCGGCCCGCCGCCTCTACTGCGACCACTACGGAGAAACCTTCTACGGCGGCCAGGTATGCTACGAACAGGCTACGAACATATACAACAGTGCTACGGACAACGCGATAGAGAGGGCAGTGACCCCGCGCCCCGCCGCCTCTATTACTACGACCACTACGGAGAAACCTTCTACGGCAGCCAGGTATGCTACGAACTTGCTACGGACATATACAACAGTGCTACGGACAACGCGATAGAAAGGGCAATGACCCTGCGCGCGCCCGCGTCCCGCTGCCTCCACTACGGAGAAACCTTCTACGGCAGCCAGGTATGCTACGAACTTGCTACGAACATATACAACGTGGTAATGCAATAACCGAAAAGCCCATACACCCCAACTAATTTATTTTACATTAAATTGTATTCTATTGAAAAAAAATGGTTTTTAAAGAAACTTCCAGGTATTCGTGACTTTCTGACAGATTTTAAGCTCTACTATTGACGTAAGAGAACACGTGACGGGTCGCGCGCGTACTAAATGAATAGGCAGTAGCACAGCCGTCTCTATCGTCTTCTACAAGCCATGCTATGATACGGAACGGCAACATTGCTGTGAACCGGTTTACTCCGCTGAGTACTAAATCCTATGGAGGTGGCATACCTACGAAAACTTAGAGAGTGCGAGTGTGAAACCAATCCTTACGGCATAACCTATGTGCGAGAAAGAGTTGGAAGAAAATGACAGCAGAAATTGTATTCAATTGTAGTTCAGTTGTAGTGCTTTTTACCACACTTTTATTAGCTTCACCTGTAACTAAGTCACAATGTAAGAAAATCTTGGAATTCAATTTTAAACTACTTCTAATTGTCGTATTAATCGGTTCGTCAAAATCGGTCCAGCCGTTTAAGAGATTAGCCGGAACAAACAGACAAACAGACAAAAATTGTAAAACATGTCATTTTGGTATATGTACCGTATATATAATCATATGCACGTAGTAAAAAGCGGTTATTTTAATGTTACAAACAGACACTCCAATTTTATTTATTTGTACATCTATAGAAGATATGCCATCTCCATAGGATTCAGTACTCGAGGTTTACTGTCAAAACGGTGTCAAATCGGTTCACTTTAAACGAGAAATGCGACGTTTCCAACTTTATGCGCACGGCTTGTAGAAGACGATAGAGAAGGCTGTGGCAGTAGCAAAGCCATCTTCTATCTCACTCGTAGCAAGGAGCGCAAGCAGCCGAGAAATAATAGCGGGCCATGGCAGTCTTATGGCAGTAGACATACACATTTTTATTATTTTATCCCTATCCAAAATGTGTTAAATCGATTCTACTCTCGATTCTGAACAAACTAATTTCTTAAAGTTTAAGCCCGCTTAAAGTATTAACACGTTGTTTATCTACTTCTTTGGCGTAGCAATATCTACTCGGAACTTAGTAAAGAGTATTCTAGTTGATAGGTAATATTGGTTTATCACGGCTTCTATTTATCTTATCACTAGCCACGCCATGCGGCTTTATCCGTTCCCTTAAATATAGCTTTTGGCACTTGGAAATAATGTAACTTTCTATTGGCGAATGCATTTCAAAGTTGGTTAATTAGTTTTTGAGTTTATCTGTTTATCCATTACAAAAAACAATAAAAAATCAAGATTTTCCAGTTTACAATATTAGTGTAGGTAGACGAACACAACCGGACCATGCGCAAAGGGCTACGTCATCTTTTGAAAATTGTATTTCAGCCATATGACAATTTTAGTAGTTTATAGTTTTAATACCGAAACTTACTGTTTTCTTTTTTGCTTCTAGGAAGAGCAACAAACGCAAAAGCTCAGTTGTAACCAGCACCACACCCGCTTGGAACATCGTCACGCCTGAACCGCCTACAACGCCCGATCCAGGATCTGGTAAGACAAACATGCAATTATAGTATATTATGATACAAGTGAGCTTAGGTTGCTCATTATACACGAGGCTGTGGGTTGCAGCCCGAGCCGCAGGCGAGGGCGTAAATCAGCCGAGTGTCTAGTGAGTAAGTTGCTCACGAGTTTCATACGCACTTTTTCAACACACTTGCGAGGAAAAACAAACATTTATTGCATACATATTGTATTATCCTAATATTAACTAAGGGAAAAAGCGCGCAAGTTTTTTTTTTTTGCACGCGCCATATGTGAGTTGATTGATTACATACAGCCATACAGCCTACTACAAAATAATTATGTATAATAATAGTGATAAAATGCAAATGTTTTATAACAAATTATTGTGAATTATAAATAATTTGATAATAATATACTTAATTATGTTTTTTGTCTTAATTAGGGACACATTTATTTATTCTAAAAACGTAAATGTATTTTCAGCCGTATTTGTTGTTACAAAAAAAGAACTGTATCTATTACCCGCTGAAATTGAAAATGCTCTGTTTACTCGCATATAACTTGCAGTTAGGTACTAACTTAACTTTGTAGGGATACTGTATTACCCGGTTAAATTGATAAGTCTCTGTTTACTCGCATATAATTTGCAGTTAGGGACTTACTTAACTTTGTAGGGATAATTTTATTACGCAACTAGTACTGTAATATTATTATGCACGCGTGGGTTATAGTTCGGTTTATGGCCCTAAGATCGATGTAATAAGGCTCACTTTATGAGCAAGTGTGTTGAAAAGTATATTACTTGACACAGCCGGCCTAGCATGAGCGGCTTTTAACACGCGATTTGATATAGCACGTCATGCTGTCTTGCTTACCCCACTAAGGTGTAAGCAAGACAGCATATCGCGTGATATAATGATGGTCATACTAAGGCAGACAGGTCCTGATAACTATACTTCAAACACCGTGTAATTATGATAGCGTGTTTTATTTTAATTGTTCTGTTTTTTTAATAAACAAAACATCTTATTGTTCAATACGAACTGCTCCTTATGGTTTTATAAGAGTGATACCCAATTCCGTAGGAATATCGGAATAAATAGAGCCTGAGCTGAGACTTCGAAATAGTGTACCTACCTAGCTTTCTTCTTGTGAAAAACTTTACAAAATTGGTTCAGTTAGTATCAGAGTCTATCTAAAACGTCTCAACTTTACCTATTTAAAATATTAGTATTGATTGGTGTGATAACGATTAAGGGTGGGTTGCACCATCTTACTTTACCTTAACTATATCAGACACAAACTTTATCTGAGTCAGTGGCCAAAAGTAGAGCTAAAGTGTTTATTCATGGCCCGCTATTATTTCTCGGCTGCTTGCGTACAAGTGCAACGAGTGAAATAAAAGATGGCTTTGGTTTGTTACATATTGTTACCTAGGTTACACCATCGACAACAGCGATGCTGTCACCGAGTCAAATAAGTTTGTATCTGTTAAAGTTAAGGTTAAATAAAGATGACCCAACCTAATAAGTGTGATTTTTTTAAAAAAAATCGTCAGTAATAATAAGATTCTCGAAATTGTGTCAGTAAGATTATAACAAAATTAACTTTTATTTTGCAGACTTCAAGTGTACCGACGAGGGTTTCTTCCAGCACCCGCGCGACTGCAAGAAGTACTTCTGGTGCCTGGACTCCGGCCCCTCCAACCTCGGCATCGTCGCGCATCAGTTCACCTGCCCTTCAGGTAACACTACATATTGTCTCTAAGTATCAATTTTTTTTTACAGATAGTTTAACAATCAAATATTATGTGCCTCCAACGGGCTCAAAATAATATTCTGACATCGGTTACACGCTAATTCTGGCGTCAGTTCAGTCCATCATTCTGGTCAGAATGACGAAAGAATTATTGTGTAACCATTCAGACTGACAGACTGATGGTTTGGACTGACGAAAATTAAATTTCTTCAGTCGATGTCGAATGACAGTAAACTGACAGGAGACTGAACTGACGCTAGAATTAGCGTGTAACCGATGTCTTAAGGGTAGTCTCATCGGCGCCCTGGTATGCTCGAAATTCGGAAATCCACGAGTACCTAGAAATCCCAACTATCCTGGTCGAAGCAAAAGTATACACAGCCAACTATAAGTGCCGCTTAGCTAGACATCCAAACCCGCTATCCAGTGAGCTCTTGCAGCCAAACCCGATTGGAAGACTCAAGAGAGCCAATTTGCTGCTTTCTTCTTCTTCAACGTGTCAATGACAAGTACAAAATCATATGGTGTTGGCCCAAAACTGGGCCACTCTCACGGCGTTATCCATACTAATATTATAAATGTGAAAGTGTGTTTGTTTGTTTGTTTGTTTGTTTGTTTGTTTGTTTGTTTGTCCGTCTTTCACGTCAAAACGGAGCAACGGATCGACTCGATTTTTGGTATGGGGATAGTTTGGGAGCTGGAGAGTAATATAGGCTACTTTTTATTCCGGAAAATTATAAAATAAAAATGATTATTTTGTATAGAAAATCGATAAACTGTCGTACTATACAAAACTGTCATTTCTTCCATAGCCGCTTCCAAAGAGGTATGTCAAAGAGTATTGTAATCACTGACGTTTTAGCCGCTTTGGATTACCTACTTTTTAATAAGTGACATTTGTTGCAGGCAGTGTATAAAACTTCTTCGCGATCATTTATTTTCATCTGTTTGGTGATACGAAGTTTACCGGGTCCACTATAATTAATATGGCAAAACAACGTTTGCCGGGTCAGCTAGTATCTATATATAATCTGCTTTAATAAGGGGAGATAGAGCAGTAGCTCTACCTCGCCAAACCTTGCAACAAACCTGATTATAGTCTAGCGACTGATCGCAGGTCTTAAATACATATGAAAAAAAGAACAAATAGTTTAACCTTATTCTTAGTCATGCTTTAATGTCTCCACTACTGGGGCATGAGCCAGGAGAATGAGATTCGAGATATTTTTTTGTCTCTTATTCCGTTTTGTAAATGTTAAAGCACTAAGCAGTCGCTAGAATCACCAATTGAACTCGCTGACCTCTGCGATAAGAACTCATCTTTGATAAAGGGTTACTAAATAACTAGAATTTCTAATAAGTTCTGGAGCGATCAAACACGCTTTGTATTGTAGTGACGCACTCACACCGCAACATAAGCAAGACGCCGAGTATCGAAGAAATGCAGGATCAACGAAAAGTACGAATGTAAACATCGACGCGCAAGCCTGACGTCACTCACTACGTCAAGACAGAACTGAAGAATTGCATGGAAACATGAATCGTGCTTACAGAGTTTCTCAGATGCGTTGCATAAATACAAATTCCAATTACTAACAGTTGGGACGCAGTCCCCGAGCACAGACACCTAGCTCGGAGGAAGTACTTCCCTATTCGCTGAATATCTGGCGAAACATCCTGCCTCAACAGTACCTTAGCTATTTGGATTAATTCTGTTTTAAAATATAGCACAATAAAGAAATAAGCTTTTTGGAAGATCCTTTATATACCGATGTATTTACCTAAACCTATATAGCTGTAGAACCAAAAGAATTTCTTAAATCAATTTCTTCCATTCTAGGTCTATTCTTCAACAAGGCGGCCGATTCGTGCGACTTTGCCCGCAACGTGCTCTGCAAGAAGCCCACCGCCACCACCAAAGCCACCCCACTCAAGACCACCGCCAGCTCCACCACCAGCACCACCACTACCACCACGCCGGCCACCACGAGGAAACCCATCAAGCTTAGTACGAGGAACTCGCTGCTGTTTAGAACCACTTCCACCACCACTACTCCAGAACCAGAGGTTAGTCTTATGGCCGTTTTAAGTCTTTGCTTAACAACTACCCGAATAAGTAACTTGGCACCTGGCTCGAAAACGTTGCTTACACTCAGGTGAGGTGTAAGCTCACTCACTATTCATAAGTTTTGGTGAAAACGGCCATTAATCTTAACTTTTTGTAACACCAACACCGCGCTGGCTCTAGGAAGCTCATTAAGCTTAGAACAAGGAGATCTCTGCTCTTTCAAACCACTTCTACTACCATTGCATAAGACTTCTTCATAAGAATGACTTTGTTGAACTTGACGTCATACAAGGCTTGAAATAAGGAGGTTATGCCCTTGGCACTTTTCGTCGGTCGGATATTTGCCTTTTTACTCATTTAAATTTCAACCAAATAAGTCTTATTTTCGCGATAAAACAGAACTTTCGGATGTTCTTAGCTTTTCCAAGAAACAGGAACAACCCCTGATTCACGAACCGTCGGAAACGGAATCGGATTTGAATAGGGTGTTTTACTGTTGTTGAAATGTTGATATTTAATGATGACGTTAAAAATATTGCAATTAAGAATACCAAATGTGAAAAAATAATTTGAATCTGTTTTATAATAAGAGAATTATAGTCTATTTGATTTTGACTATAGCTGTCTCTTTCTAAAACGAAATCTTCTATGGCGTGACTATGACGCTACTAACCCACTGACGTCACTAAGATAGCGTCCTGTCCTTGTCTAATTATAAAGTTTGAAGTCTTGAAAATATTCAAGATAATTCAAAATGAAAACTTGTTTTGTGTAGCTAATATTTCGAAAAACATTTTAAAGAAATAAAAAAAAATCAATAAAATACCGTATTCTGCGCTTTATCTTTGTCTATTCTTTAATGAGTGAGAAAGACAGGGCATACAATCCGACGTCGGGAGTGTTTCCGACGGTTCGTGAATCAGGAAGCAGATGTCATGAGCATGTTTTAGCAAAGAAAAATTTTGCTCTTAACAAAAGGGTAAAAACTTGAGCTAAAAAGAAAGGTCATCTAAAAGAGCGAAGACATAAAATACAGAATGACAACAATGTTTTGACCAACAAATTTGTTTACAGAGTGAAGAAGAATATGAGAATGACATCGCGGACGACGTGGCCGACATCGAGGCGGAGGACCCGCGCGTCATCAAGGAGCTCATCGATCTCATCAAGAAAGTCGGTTAGTATTCCCTATTATGCTTTGCGTTTTCAGAAATATACCTAGTGTTTCTTTGCGTTTCAACCGCCTCTGTGGTCTAGTGGTTCACACCGCCGATTTCAGACCCAGAGGTCCCGGGTTCGATTCCCAGTGGGGGTACATATTGTATTCGGTTTGGTTGGTGGTAGGACTTGTTCTTAGTCCGCCTGGCTAGCTACCACCATCTTATCTAAGTCTGACGCCATAACAATCATGTTTTCAGCATTATTGTGTTCCGACAGTAAGAGATAAGATAGCCAGTTCCTCAGTGATTGAGGATTCCGGGAGTAGTGCGCTTTCACCTTCAGCCTTATCGCCACTTAACATCAGGTGTGATGAAGGCTAAGTGCTACCCGGTTGTGGATTAAAAAAAAGTGTGGCTAGTAGTGCTCTCATAGACACAGGTACCCACGGAAGACCGGCGTCGGAGTGTCTATGACATGCGACACATGCTGAGTGGATACCTTTTTAGTGCCACATTGTTTTACATGTTTACAACCTTATTGTACCGCCGGCCGAGTGTGTGTCACTAAATAAATAATTTTCTTTCTTTCTTTTATTCTTTCTTTATTCACATGTTCTAATTAAGAATTTGATTCAATCAGGCGTCACTTGGCGGAAGTCCCTAACCATTGTGAAGGGAAGATGCACCACCCGCCCGCTAGCAAAAAATTTCACATACACACCTCGAAAATATCAGTGCACAATACCTGCATTTAGCAAGACAGCAATACACCTTGCACCTTCACCGATTAGACTACTCTATATGAGTACTTAATTTTTTGCGGGCGGGCGGGCGGTGCTCTTGCATGTTGTGTTTTTTGCGGAAGTAAGCTACATAATATATTTCGTTTTTCACAATTCTAATTAAGATTTAGTACAAGTATTATGTAGCATTTCTGTATCCAACAGGTGTATTAGGAATGACTCAAATAAAATTCAGTTCGACTGAACTCAGGCAGGCCCCCTTATTCCAAAACGTGGACTTAAATAGTCCTGGTTTAAAACTGGTACTTACTAACTTCATTTTCCAAATGAAAGACAGGATTAGCATCAGTTTTAAACCAGGTCTAACTTTAGTCCACGTTTTTTAATAAGGGGGTAACTCTTTTACCCATAACTTATAAAAGTTCGGCGGATGTGAGTAATAAAGAGGCGGAAACTTTTCGGCTCGTAAAACTAAAGCTTTTTTATTTAGATTCTCTTGAGCATTTGCCTGTACTTCAAGACGAGTTCGAGTTCTGTCTGAGCTATTATTTAGGAGTTCGCTTTTCCAGTAAAATCCTTATTTTGTTAGCTAGTTTGTAGCAAAGTGCCCCTTTTTTATTCTCAACGAGGTAGAACTTAGCCTTCATCACACCTGTACCCCTAGTGTATGTTTTCATGTCAAGCAAACGCAAACTATTTCGATTCCGTATTTATGTCAATTTGTATGAAAACTGTATAAGCGCGCTACTCGCCGCTAGAGGCGCTGATACAGTTTTCATACAAATTGACATAAATACAGAATCGAAATAGTTTGCGTTTGCTTGACATAAAAACTTACACTAGGGGTACTGATGTTAAGTTGTGATAAGGCTGAAGGTGGAAGCGCTCTACTTCCGGAATCCTCAATCACTTAATCGTAACTGAGTTTAATGGTTGTGGTGAAAGATGGTTAAAGGCCACGCTAGGAGGTGGCGTCCTACTTGCGGCGCGCGCTGGTATTACCCTCCAACGTTGTAAAGATCTTGAGACTACAAACGGTGAAGATCTGTGGGCCTCGTTCTGTATAAATGGCGAAACTGTATTTGTTTGTGTAGTGTACACAAGTCCTAGTTCTAAAGATGATGTATATTTTAACTGGTTCTGTAAAGTAGAAAGTATTATACATAATTTAAAGGGTCACGTCATAATTTTAGGGGACGTCAATTTAAATAGTGCCTCTATCAATGTAAATAACTATTATTGCTATTTTCTGTCATATTGTGGTTTGAAAGAAATGAACGAAATCCTTAATAAACGTGGAAGTAAATTAGATATTGTTCTAGTCCACGAGAGTACTAATAAAGCTGAAGTCAACATATCTCACACAGACGGTATAGTTCCTGCAGATGTATATCATCCGCCGTTAGATATTTATTCTAAAATTTCATTACGCACGTTTTCTTCTCCTAAACTCGAACCAAGTAATATCTGTTCTTCTAAAGATTGAAATTTTGCAAAGGCTGACTATTCCCAAATTTCTGAGCTTCTCTCAACCACAGACTGGGAGTCTGTCACAAATTCGAAAGATGTCGGTACTGCAACAAACAATTTTTATGAAATTATGTGTAAAATATTTGATTCCACAGTACCTAGGAAGGTAAGGTCGAATAAATCCAGCAACCGCTATCCAGCATGGTTCGACCATAATATTATACGAGATGTTAAACGCAAAACTAAACTTCACCGTGCCTGGAAACTAGAAAAGTCAGAAAGTGCAAGAAAATCTTTCTCTGATATTAGAGCTAGTCTTAAAAAACGTATTGATGCAGCTTATCAATCCTATATACGACGTATTGAGAGCAACTTAAAAAATAAGCCGAAACTATTTTGGCAGCACGTTTCTAGCCTTAGATGTAAAGGTGGATTTGAACCTGAAGTATCACGTGATGGTGTTACTTACAGCGGAGTCCAGGCAGCTGAAGCGTTCGCTGAGTTTTTTTCTAGTGTTTTTTAATGTAGTAGCCCTGTATTAGATAGTAATAATATTGATAGTACAACAAACTCAACAAGTCAGCTAAATAGTGCTTACATAGATATTGCCTATTTCAGCGATCATGATATACGACACGCCATTAATAAAATTAAGGCGGATAGTTCTCCTGGACCAGATGGCATTCCACCGCTACTTATGAAAATGTTTGGAAACGAACTTGTCCAACCTCTATGCCATATTATTAATATTGCTATTCGAACGGGGGAATATCCTACTCAATGGAAAATATCACGCGTGACGCCTATTCCTAAATCTAATTGCAAATTGACCATTGAAGACCATCGTCCTATAGCCGTCTTACCAGTTCCAGCTAAATTATTTGAACGTGTAGTGCATGACGAAATCTATAGGCAAGTCAGTACCTACCTTTGCAATGAGCAGCATGGCTTCAGGAAAGGAAGATCAGTTGAAACTAATCTTCTGTCTACTGTTGAATACATTTCAAATAGTATGGATAATGGCCATGAAGTCGATGTTGTATACTTCGACTTTCAGAAGGCGTTTGATAAGGTTGATAACGATATTCTTCTGGGCAAACTTAATGATATTGGTTTTTCTCCACGCCTTTTACATTTATTTGCACACTATCTCCGTGATCGTCAACAATATGTAAAGTTTGGCTGTTTCACTTCTAAACCTTATCACACGCGTTCTGGAGTTAGCCAGGGTTCTATACTTGGTCCTCTTTTGTTCTTAATCATGATAAACGACCTTGTTAAAGTAGTAAAAAATGCGAAATGTATTATGTATGCAGATGACCTTAAATTAGCCTTAGAAATTAAGAACGAAGAAGACTGTCGATTACTGCAACATGATATTGACTCTGTGTTTGAATGGACTAAAAGAAATAAGATGTTATTTAACAATAAAAAATGTTGCGTCTTAACCTTTGGAAGGAAGCAATTAAAAACATGTTACCAATATGTACTGGGAGACGACAATCTTACACGTGTGGAGTCAACCAAGGACCTAGGTGTGATGTTCGATTCCAAATTAACATTTCATGATCACATAATATCCGTAGTAAAAGAAAGTTTTAGACGCTTAGGTTTTGTCCTGCGGAATTCTCGTGATTTTAAGAGTCCTCAATTAATTAAGCTTCTTTATTACGCACTCGTACGTAGCAAACTCGAAGCTGGTAGTTCTGTGTGGCACCCCCATGAAAGCTCTTATACTTTGATGGTCGAGAAAGTCCAGAAGGCTTTCCTAAGATACTTGTATAAGCGCAAGTTCACATATTATCCTCATTTATATCCGACCTTATTTCTCCTAGGTACTCTTGGCTTAAATTCTCTAAAAACGCGCAGAGCAACCAACCAAATTTTAACAGGATTAAAGGTTCTACGTGGCAGTATAGACAACCCTGACCTGCACAACCAATTGTGCCAACTATACGTCCCTGAACGATACACGCGGCGGCGTGCCGGGCGTCCTCGTCCCTTGTTTGTGACGCCGCGTACCCGTACAGTGGCACGTGCACAATCACCTCTCTGCCGCATATTGACCAATATCAATAAGTTCCTGGCTTACCAGTCTGAGTGTGATGTGTTTGCGGATGAATTGAAGTTAATTTCAAGAATTTGTTTATTGTTTTGTGAGAAGTCAGAACCAAAATCCACCTGTGTGTGATTTTATTTCCAATAATTTTTCTGTTATTGTTATTTATCTATCATTTAATCTTTTGTTATGTGTGTGTAATTTTACTAGTTACTGTAAGTGGCAATTTTGTTGCCGTTGTAATTATAATGAATAAAATAAAATAAAATAAAAAAAGAGAGTACCTAACTTCACAGAATAAATAATCGTCCAAGGACAGAATATGCACTCCTCGAAACCATTTAAACAAAATAGCAACTCTAACTTCAACACGATAAAGTAAAATTCAGCTTGTATGGCTCTAATTACGAACGGCTAGTCGTTGCATCCCTTTCTATCGCATATATTCCATCGCGCTCGGGCGGGCGTACGGCGAGCGGCCCGCTGTAAATTGTATCCCGAGATATACGCTAAGCGGTAGGCACTTAGCTCGCGTCCTTGAGCGAGTGACGGACGCCTGCCAGCCTAGCATGAATGGCTTATAACACGCGATATGATATAGCACGTCATGCTGTCTTGCTTAAACCTTATTTGGGTAAGCAAGACACCATGACGTGCTATTTCATATCGCGTGTTATAAGCCGCTCATGCAAGACCGGCTGGTAACTCATCCTTGTACACACTATCGATTCCTTTCACCAGGTGGAGTGGAACAACTGGAGAAGCACCTACACCTATCAGAAGGCTCGGCGAGTACTGACGGCGCGAGAACCACCACGCCCACGCCCTTCAACAAGAAGCTATACCAGAAGGTGCTCGAGAGAACGCGCAAGACGAAGTGAGAACTAATGCTACTATGGACAAACGCACGGCCACCTACTCATACATACCATACACATACCCATACTCACCTTATACAGGATGTTTGTTTTAAGATGTACATCACTTCAGGGGTGAAAGTGCTCATCAATACAATCAACTTTTACTAAGAGACCAAGTGCGATATCGCGAAAAAAATTCAGCTTTTCCATACATCTTGGCCCATTCGGTATTGCACTTTTGTATGAAACAGCCGTTTTTTTTTCGTGATATCTCACCTGGTCCCATAGTAAAAGTTGATTGTATTGATAAGTACTTTCACCCCCTGAAGTGATGTACACCTATAAACAAACACCCTGTACACATACGTACACTGCAAAAATATTCCTATGAACATACTCTCTAACACGCACTTATACAAATTCATGTTCACACGCACCAGACACGTGTAGAAATTTTACTAATATTATAAACCTCCTGAGTCCTCGCATACTTTCCACAGAACAAAATGGCGTTCATACTTGCGTCCTGACTACTGCGAAACAAAAACATGTTACTTTGTCCTCCTAAGTCCGCGCATACTTTACTGCAAAACAAAAACATGTTACATTGACCGGACGTTCTGTGTCTATAAGTTCACATTTACGTCTAACCTTTGTTCTTCATATAGGACATCCGGTTGTACCAACAATTATTTTTTCTGATTTTGGGACTCGGGAGGATAAATGTAAATTTGGATGTTTGTTAGTCAACTAAGGCAAAACGGCTAAACGGATCTAGATAAAATTTGGCACAGAGATAGATTATGATCTAGAATAATATATCGGCTACCATATAGGACATACCTCGGGAATCATTCCCTTGGTAAAACATTGCCTAACTCACGCGGAATAAATTAATAGAGAAATAAATGAATCTATTGACGATCTTGAAATTAGGTAGAAATACCTGATAATTGTAATGACTTTTATTTTCAGGTTTACTAACAGCATCTCCGACGGCTCGACACAAAACAGTCGCCGAGGACCCCAAAATGCCGGGTTGGAAGCCACTGCTGACAAAGACAAATTATTGAGAAAGGATCGGCCACAGTAAGTAACTAAAGATTATTATCAGGAAACCTCACGACCAAGAGTATCTCAAACTTGGTATCAGTAAAATCTGTTGCCCTCTCACTCTATTTATTGGTCCCCCCCCACCCCACCCCATAGAATGCGATAGAGACAACTGCAGCTCGAACCACATACAACTCCCTATTAAAAGTACACAAAATAACCGTTTAGTACCCTGTTTCCTTTTCCAAACCTTTACCGATTTTTTTTAATTAATAAAGAAATTAAAGAAAACATTGAGGAAAAAAATAGTTTTCTGGGTGTTTAAATATAACGGAAATTTTTCCATTTCTTTTAGGATTTTAAATGTTCTTAAATCTTTTGATAGTTTTAGTTTATAGAAAAAAATAAAACATAGGGACAAGCCAATAGTGGCCATAGATGTTTTGGGAAAACATTGCTTTACTGCCATAATCCAAGGAGGGAACAGGGTACCACGTTTGTATGACAAACAGCCCTTGTGATTCGCTCTTAAAGATACTTAGGGCTTTATAAATAGAAAAGTCTCTGCCCACCGTCTCTTTAGAAAGAATCGCCCGTCTCACAAACAGCTCCGATAGGACTCGAACCCACGACCTTTCGCTATCCAGGCGACTGCTCTAACCTCTGAGCCACGGAGTCATTACAACGACGATTTTTTTCTATAATACTTCATTTTCCATTTTTTTATTTTAAAAATTACATTGTGAATGCAAAAAGTTAAAATTGAAATAAATTACAACATCAACTAGGTACACCACCATCAACCGCTCCCGTCCATCGTCAACGACCGAAGAGCCCGCGCTCGATGACGAAGAAGAAGAAGAACTAGAAGACCCTCCGCAACAACTGTCAAGATCTCGCGCAGTCGCCGCTGATTCTCAACAAACTTCGCGGCCACTGCAATATGTGAATATAAGAAGGGCAAGACCTACTACTATTTCCACCTCTGACACCGCCGATGACACTGCTTCTAGGTAAATATAGATGTTACTAATCAATGAACGATAAGTAGAACTAGAAGACCCATCGTAGCTTCACTGATTCTCAACCCACTTCGCGGCTACTGCAATATATGAATATAAGAAGGGCAAGACCTACTACTATATCCACTTCTGACACCGCCGACGACACTGCTTCTAGGTAAATATAGATATTACAATCAATAAACAATAAGTAGAACTAGAAGACCCATCGCAGCTTCACTGATTCCCAACCCACTTCGCGGCCACTGCAGTATGTGAATATAAGAAGGGCAAGACCTACGACTATATCCACCTCTGACACCGCCGATGACACTGCTTCTAGGTAAATATAGATGTTACTAATCAATAAACAATAAGTAGAACTAGAAGACCCATCGCAGCTTCACTGATTCTCAACCCACTTCGCGGCCACTGCAATATGTGAATATAAGAAGGGCAAGACCTACTACTATATCCACCTCTGACTCCGCCGACGACACTGCTTCTAGGTAAATATAGAAAATAATAATCAATTAACAATAAGTAGAACTAGAAGACCCATCGCAGCTTCACTGATTCTTAACCCACTTCGCGGCCACTGCAGTATCTGAATATAAGAAGGGCAAGACCTACTACTATAACCACCTCTGACTCCGCCGACGACACTGCTTCTAGGTAAATATAGATAATAATAATCAATAAACAATAAGTAGAACTAGAAGACCCGTCGCAGCTACTGTCACGAGCATTCGCCGTCGCCACTGATTCTCAACCCACGTCGTGGCTACTGCAGTATGTGAATATAATGCTGGCCATACACCATCGTCCAATCGGCGTGACGCTGCTGGCTTGATCCAATCTGCAGTTCGACCATATACACCATAATTGATAACTGTCATGCCAATCCACGCCCACCCTCGGTCAGTTCTACTTGATCCAATCGACAGCGTCATGCTGCCAATTGGATCTGTAAAAAATTAGAAATTAGAAAATTAGACTTCACATGTGGATCTTGGGCCGTAATTACACGTGCCCTTACAAGTGGTTTTCGTAGCGCAAGTTTATAGCTTGAATTTCTGTTGACTGCATATTTCCATTGCCATAAGATATAAACGTTATATTTTTAATAGCAATCAACCCTTAACTAACATCGCCTCTTTCTTCCAGGAACGCATTATTTGAGCGTGTAGAACCTTACGTCACCATCGGAGAGTCGCCTAGTACACTGGACATCTCCAGCGCTCGGAGGGAGAACATGCCCGAGTATGTCACTATCAGACGGCAACGACCTACCACTGAAGAAACTACCACAGCGCAGTAAGTTCTTACAAACATAAACCCCCTTATTCCAAAACGTGGACTTAAGTTATACCTGGTTTAAAACTGATGCTAATTCTGTCTTTTATTTGGAAAATGAAAGTGACAGCACCAGTTTAGTACCAGTTTTAAACCAGGACTATTTTAGTCCACGTTTTGGAATAAAGGGGAAAACGATTGAGGCATAGGTTAGGCACAAGTGGCGCCCTCAGGGGTTATTAAGTATAAGTTGCTAAAAGAAAAGGATTTTAATAAAACTTTGCATGGATTTTTTAGGGCCCATAGTCTAGTATTTTTAGAAGGTATCGCTACGTTCTCTCATAGTCGTTCATAGAATTAGATAGCAAATATGTCAAAAACGGCCACTTTTAACAGTTTTGCTATCTACTTCTAGCAGTGACTACGAGGGAATGTAATGATACCGTTTAAAAATACTAGACTATGTGCTCTGAAAATTTCATGTTGAGTTTTATTAAAGTTGTGTAAGTATTAGAATTACAATATTAAATAATTACAATATTAAATAAAATTCACCGCGGCGCCACTTTCGCGTAACCTATCGCCTTAACCAACAAATATAATAACAACTATTTCTTAAATACTAATCACTTTTTGCCATCTTTCTCAGGTATGAAAACACAGAACTGGGTGTAGAATCCCAAGACACTGCTTTAGAAAAAGAAATCTCCTCGCAACCGCAGTACACATCGATCGTTAGAGCACGTTCCACTACTGAGGCCACCGTCGAGGAACCGAGTAGCCCCGAACCGACTACCGTCCTGGCTGTTCAGATATCGTCCTTGTTAAATGCGCCCGGTGACGATGAGCCTAATACACCAGAACCTGTAAATCAAGAAACATCAGAAGTAACTGAAGCTGAAGCTATCACCACCACTACGACAGCGGCTACCACCACAACCACAACGACGGCTGCGACTACTAGCGCCACCACGCGCCGAACCATTCTGCGGCGACGGGGCTCCACCACTACAACCACCACAACGGCCCCTCCTCCCACCACACAGGTGAGTTCTAGGAACTATACGTTTGTAAGACGCCGCCGCCCTCTCTCCAGCCAAAACGAAATATCTCTAGACTCAACGGAAGCAGACGAAAGTACTAGAAAAATAAGATCTACGACTCCGGACAGTCGGGAGGTCGACTCCAACAAAAACGTCGATGCTAGTCAATCCCCTAGGAAACGGTTTAGAATATCTACATCGAGCGATGATTCTGTTCCTGCGGCCGCCTCACCCGTAAGCAGAGGACAATTCAGGCCGTCTTTGACTCGGGACGAAGTCCTCAGCTTGTCTCCGTTAGATTCAGACACTCCGCAATTCGTTCCGAGACAAAATGTTGCACCGAACACCGCGAGACGTTACCGTGGTAGAACTTCTACTACTGTTGCGGACCACGTTGAAGACAGTGAAGTTTCCGCAGCTACTGTTGAAGTCCGACGGCCAAACATTTTACCTCGTGGCCGTAACCGGTTCACTCTGAGCACTACGGCATCGCCATTAGAATCTTCTGTCGCCACCGAAGCTTCACCGATCCAAAGACGTCCTACGTTTGCCAGATTTACACCGAGACCTTTCGGAAGGCCAGCTATTTCCTCGACAACAGCGGGAGATGAGCTCATTGATGAAGTTGAAACTACATCGAAGGCACCTCAACGTGTGCCTTTTGTTAGACCCAGATTACCGTTCTCCAGTCCAGTTCAAGGGCGTAAATTGCCGTTCCCATCTCGTATATCAACAACAGAACAAATCTTAACAAGCGACGATGACATCTTTGATGATGATTTAGAAAATAAACGAGACGATATTTCACTTTCTGAAAGTGCTATTGCAGAAAAAGAACACGATGAAAATATTGAAGAAGAACAGGAAGAAGAAGCCAAAGTTGAAGAGATCCCAAAACGCCGAGTAGTTATCAAAAAACTAAGGGCACCTTCGAGTACCACCGAAAGTACTTTTTCTAGTGTTTCAACTGAAACGTTACCAATTGAAGAAAATGGTAAAAGAAAGTTCCGCGTTATAAGACGTAGACCTACATCCACTACTGAAGCAGAAGTTTCTGCTAGTGTTAGTTCTACAGAAGCTTCAACTTCTGCAGTACCTAAAGTTCGTCGTATAATTCGAAAGAAAATTAGACCGGTAGAACAAGAACCTAACATTATTGCAAAATCTATTGGTTCTTTAAACGCTGATGCTCAAAATAGTATTACTACAGAAACCGTAGTCAACTACGGAGAAAAGACTAGAAAAACTTTCTTAACATCAACAACTGAAGTGCCTGCAACTGTGCCTTTTGTAGAAACTGAAATAATTAAAACTTCAGAGGTAGAACCTACTGAAGATCTCGAACAAGTAAATGACGTTAAACTAGATAAAGAAACTCCTAAAAACAATGAATCGACTGATGATATTGAAAAAATACTACCGCCATCAGGCACTATTAGTGAAAGTCATGTTTCTTCTAATGATCCAGCTACCAACCAAGATAAAGATGAGTCCAAGGAACAAACATCTCCAGAAGTAGTTGTTGAGTCGGACCAATCATCGTTAGATTTATCAGATAATAAGGAACCTGAAGCCTCTGAAGTACCTGTAACTGAAACTGAAGCATCACGTATAGAAACTACTACTACAAGCACTACTCAGCAAATATCTTCTACTTCTCGGTCGAGATTACCGTACAGGCCACCAAAACGTTTATTTACTTCAACAACAGAATCTTCAGCTTCCTCGAGTAGTCGAGTATTTAGTCGAAAATACAATCCTGGTGTATACACGACCCCATCCACACCAGGAAAATCAGATTCAATAAGACCTGTGACTAGGCGGCCTTTGTTTACAACAAAATCGTTCACAAGAAGGCCATTCGCACCTGTAAGAACAACCAAGAAAATAGAAGAAGAACTAGAGGAGGAATACTCTGATGAAGAACTTTTAGATGAAGAACCAGAAAACCCTTTCGTTCTTGTACCTCAAGGCCAGTTATTCTCAAGGAAACCAAGCAATTTACCAGAAGATGAAGAGGAAGAAGAAGAAGAGTATGATGAACCCGAACAAGACGATGAAGGTCAATCTGAAGAAGAAAAACCCCAAAACAGATTTACACCAAGTACGAGAAAACCCAGTTTCAAACCACGTGTTGTAAATTCCAATACTTTCAGGGCTTCCACTTCTACAACGGAATTACCGAAACGACCGTTTGGTGCAAGTCAAAATCGTACTGCAATCATCAGTAGATTCGGAGGTAATAAACAAGTGAATGAAACTAAGAAGCGTGTACAGAATGTACCACTTGGATATGTGGCGCCAGTCAATAAGTCTTCTACTCCAGTCACCAAGTCTGAACCGACAACGACCATATCTTCATCAAGCACTGATGAACAAATAACAACTACTGATTCAGACTTCACTACAAGCACAGACGACGATGACTACTTATCAATGACTGAATCTACTGGGTCTACTTTGTCAGATACTACAAGTACGTCTGATGAACCAACTTCTACTAACACAATAGACAATGAATCTACTACATTGGAAATGGAAGTAGATACCAATACAGACGACTATTTAGAGTTTACCGAAGGAACCACAAATAATCCCAGTACACAAGACACTACATTGAATTCTCAAACCGAAACTGAAAATGATACGGAATATATACAGGCTGATACTACCACTGAATCCTTACAAGAAACAACTACTAATCAACCTCAGCCACCGCCAATTGTAAAGACGCAGTTTGACAAACTGTTCTCAGTCAGTCGAGTAGTAGAAGTGTCATCAAAATTAGACAAACATCGTTTGAATAAAAATAATCAAACAAGGCTCATTGAAGAAGGTAAAATTATGGTTGAGAAGAAACCAATGCTCGATAAAATTGGTGAAGTTAGTAGATTTAGTCTTATCAAGATAGTGGAAGATGAAATCCCTCTTTATTTGACAAAACTAGGTCATGTCTATCCTGTAGAGAATCCTCCTGATAATTTAATTCGGATAGATGAAGCCAGAAATGCCAGAGCTTTAGGTAATTTTGCTGAAGGTCCACGAGAAAATTTGGTTGCTTCAGAGAGCATAAACGAAGCTTACAGACATGTGAAAAATTCTAATCAAGAAGCAGATATCAGTAAAAAAGGTCAAGTAGAGCATCTTATTAGCGACGACTTCCTAACATTTATTAACGAAGACAAAAAAGTAGAAAAGTCAACAGAACCTGCTTCATTCACAACTGATACATCTTACAAACCAGAATGGCAATTCATTCCTGCTGCTTTTGAGACGGAGCAGAACAGTAACAATAAAATGTCGAGGGGTTTTGAAATTATTACTCCGCGTAGTATGAGGACAGATCCATCGACTTTGTCACTAGAAGCGTTATTCAAAACGGAAAATCCCTTGATGGCTCGCAAAGTGAGTGACAATGGAGAAAAACAACCGTTTCTTGTGTACTCAGCGTCGGTGCCCAACCAAAACGATCAAGCCAATATATTAAAACTGGAAGTTATAAAACCAGAAGCGGGACGAAGCATTATTACTTTTGCTAAAGGCCAGCAGTTCCAAGGAGGCTCTGTGGCCGAAGAAGCTACTATCAAATATCCAATCAGTATGTCTGTTAGTCCTTTAAGCTCAGAGTCACCAACCACATCAATAACACCAACACCGTCTACAACCACGTTGACGACAGAAAGCATAACCACCAGTCCAATAGTCGAACTTCTAACGACTCCGGCAACTACTATGACAACTGAAGCTCAAACCACTACCACAGACGTTCCATCAACTACAGAAACTGTTCCTGAAGAAATAACCACTCAAAAGGTGTCGCCACTCGACGCTAAGAGATCGAAGTTCGCGTTCCCAAGGAGACCCATAATTAAATCTAACTTTACGCGCCCCGTGCCAAGGCCGGTGAAGAAAATTAACGCTACTATAGTCAATAATTTAAACCAGAAAGTGAATAAAACGACAGGCTTTAACCCAAATAAGTCACGTTTTACAGCTACCAGATCCCAAAACGTACCAGTGGATGCAAGGAAAAAGAACGCCACGAGAGTCGCAACTTTTAAACCGACATCTAAATCTTACAGCACCGAAGCTCCAAGAACGACGACAGAAAAAAAACTGTATTTCAAACCCATAAGGCCTAGTTTCCGACCTGCTTTCGTGCCCAGAAGGACTACTGTAGCGCCGCCAACTACTTTGGACACGTAATAAATAGCTGACACCAATGTGGGTCAAACGGAACCCAAATTCTGGCCATAAAAACATACTCTAATTGACTGATTATAAAGTTTAAATTAAAATATTTATATTCTCTGTTTCCGTGAGTCTGAAGATATGTATAAAATCAGATTACAATGAAATATATAGCATCAAGGTATTTTAAAACGATATTTTAACAAATGCGCGTGTTTCGCCATACTTCCCATAAATGTTTCCACTTTGATGTGATATCGTAACCTTGGCCGTTTCTGTTTTAGTCATATTTTAATAGATTCATAGCTTTAACTAAGATATGTTAGGTCTTATGGAAGTTTTTTTGTACCAAAAAATGTATATTATATAATGTTAGTTCGTTTTGGTATAGTAAAGACTTTCAATTTACAAATTGTCTTAGGTTATAATTATTTAAAAGTATACTTTAATTATTAATATTATTCGTTACCAATTTTAAATGTAAATACGAGAGTGTAGGTTCGGGCATTTTGTACTTTGTGAATGACAAATTGTATTGTAATATTCAAAAGAAAAGGTTTGTAATAAAGTATTAGTGAGTATATTTTTATATCATTTCTCTTCGTATCTTTAGATTAAGATATAGGTAGTTACTAGCTTAAGTCAACATCTATTAGACATTCATCAAATTGTAACGTAGAATTCCTGGACTCTACTCTACATCATAAAGGTAAGTATAATATTCAATTTATAAACTAGATTTAAATAGATATTTAACAAACCCTGAACGGAAAAAATAATCAAATACGTTTACTAGTACCATGATGCCAAAGTACATTTAAAAATAATATAAAAATACAACAACATAAAATAACACAAGTAGATTTGTTGAAATATCTTAGTGATACAAATCACTAGTAAAATAATTCTCGTCGTATGCACAATGAATAAGTAACAATTAATGTTCTTCCTAAGGAAGGAACGAAATTTCTTATAATGAAAGTATCAACAAAAACTATCACCGATTAAAATCTCTTAAATATTAATTAGTGAGAGAATTCTTAAACAAGTGATAATTGTTCTTTTCACTCGATGACAATGCATGCACGAACACAATTGTTTCTCAGCTCGCAGAAATATTCGCTAAACTATACAATTTCAATTGTTGCGCTTTTAGCTAATGTTTTCCTATTCAACCACATCAACGGCATCTTAACTTTTTTGTGATTGATAAGGTCACTGTACACAAAGGATTTTTACGTTATCAACTGCAAACATCAAAACTCGTAGCATCGTTATGAGGAGGTATGTGACCTCCTTCCCAATATGGAAAATGATGTAAACAAAGTTAGTCGAAAGTTTTAAAATTTCGAAACTACCTTTTTGCTTTTTTAATACTTAATGGCTTCAAAATGGAGAAGTTTTAAGACCTGCACATTTTTAAAAGCTAATTTCTAATCAAATTTTTACAGTAGATTTGGTTTGTCCAACTAATGAGCAACAAACTTGTCTAATGTCTCTAAAGTACAAGCATATCATTTACCACACTTTAACCTCAATGCTTCGATGCTTCGCTTCGCATTTGCGCGATGTATTTTCACGGCTTGTCGACCAAACGACATGTTTACAGTTGGTTTGGTACTAGCCAGATGTGTCGTGATTTAATCAGAGTAGCAGTGACCCAGTTATAGGTGGCATAGTCGTATGTGGTGACGAGGGCTCTATAGCCGCCCTTCTCTTTGACAAACTATTAGGACGACCTTGATAACATACTTTTTATATTTTGTCTTAACTTTCTGGAAAACTTTTTATGACAACATTTTTGGATAACTTAAACAAATGAAACAAATTGTGCGGCTAAAATTATTAACGTATTTTAACAATTGAAAATCATACCCATTGAATCATTTGAACTGTACCCCTAGTGTAAGTTTTTATGTCAAGCAAACGCAAACTATCGCGATTCCGTACCTATTTATGTCAATTTGTATAAAAACTGTATAAGCGCGCTATTCGCCACTAGAGGCGCTGATACAGTTTTCATACAAATTGACATAAATACGGATTCGTGATAGTTTGCGTTTGCTTGACATAAAAACTTACACTAGGGGTACTGAAATCAATTGATATGCTCTCAATGTAAAATGCTTTTGGGAGACAAATTTCTTGTCCTTTTTTCCTAAAATTAGGCCTCTTACCTGTACCTTGCTGTACTTTATACCTATACAAAATCAGTTTACTCAGCAGTGAGATTAGTTTATAAACAGAGTAATCGCAAGCTACCTATGTGATAAATTCACATCAGTTTTTGCACTCATTACTTACAGTTTATTACACACAGTTTAATAATGGCACATGAGCAATCTTACTTTCCGCAAGACAAGTTAATTAAATCATTAAATCTACCTTTTAATCTACATACAGATTAACTTAGTCATGATAGATGACTTTAATGTGATTTTAATTGTGGTTCATACTCTCGTGTGTGCTTGATGTAATGAGAACGATGTTACCTTAAACTTAATTCCTTTAGCGATTAGCTTGGCGGCCAAAGGAATAGGTAGGCGTTGAGCTTAAATCTAGCTTTGCCAATCAATTAGGTTCTTAAATATTCGGCTGTTATAGTTATGCCAGAGCTAAAACACAAACACGTTCAGTAAGTTATTTATTTATTTTATTATCAGTTAATCATTGATTTTTGGTCGATTACGAGTCGAATGCTACCTACAGATAAGGCACTATGCTTAATTCTAGGTCTCCGTAATGTCTAGCGAAATCTTTAAGTTATTCAGTTTTACCATAACTTAAATATTGCTTCAAAGTTTGAAATAATCAAATAATCTCTTCACTAAACAAAGATGACTCACCACGCAATCGCTATCCAATCATGACATACACGACAAGACAAGCAATGCGATATTATAGATAGTAGATAGATCGTGACTCGCCAGGTACAGTGATATTCTATAAGGACAGGATCCTCTGTGGAAATCGCAAATGATAAATTGATCTGTAGATACTTGTTTACATCACCAAGAAAGCACGTAATAGGTACGGCAGTCTAAAGTAGAACTCACGCGAACCAGAAAAAAACAAAGCATAACCTTGTTTTGTCTGCTACTTAATCTGCGTATAATCGCTTATTTCGCGCTCCTTAGGAATTATTGCCACTTTCGCGATTGTTATATTAGTACGGACATTGATACGTAATTTGAGTGCAAACGTAAAGTAAGCTACTGTTGCATAAAGATCTACCAGAATACCGGCTCAGGAATCGTGACTCGAGCTCGCGTGATATACGCGCGTGACCTGCATTTTGTGTGCAGTAAGTGAGTGAGATGCGCTGAGTTGACACATCTCTAAACATGGAAACTGCAAATACAAACTTCTATAAATCGCATCTACTAAAATTTTTAAAACAAATGCGAACTTTCTTGTCCAAAGAACAGAGTCGCGCGCATATAATAGGTCTTTACCTATGAAATTGCCGTTTTGTATGGAGATTTCTGTAATTATTTTTTTTCCATACTAACGTTTTTGTTATTATTTAACGATAAATATTATGTAAATTTACAAAATTTTACACACGTATTTATGGATATTTTAACTACTAAATGACACATTCGTTAAGAGAAAAAAATTTTTTTTCACTAAGTTACAACTAATAAAGTACGAAATTCTGGAAACAAAAATAGTCGTAACTTTCGGAATAAGTTTTTTCTATGTAAATAATCAAATATCGTGGTTATTAAATTATCAAAAGTTGCTCGATACGGTCTTAATGTAACGCAATATTAAAGAAATTATATATTTCTAATATTATAAAAGTTGTTAAGTTATATGTACAAAAGAAAAAAACGGCAATTTCATATGTAAAGACCTATTATTAAATTGATGCGATTTTGTTCTTGGAGACTGACGAAATTCAAAAGAAAAGTTGTGGTAGAAAGAAACCACCAGCCCTGCAAGTAATTTTCAGGCGGGATTCATCGAAATATTGTTTCGTTTCATAGCTGATAGTCGGCTTTGTCTAACTTATTAAAACTGTAATTTTTTTGTAAGTCAGTTTCACTTGATTAGGTGGGTGCATGCAATATACCTTCGTATTTAAATAAATGAATAAACTACGTCTCAAAGGTCCTATCACATATTCTACCCAAGGCAGGTTTTAACCGACCCTACACTAATACAAATAGCACGTGCTAATCCTCACATAAGGCGTAATAGCCTACTATTAGGACACACTTAGTCGTATACTTACGCAATTTGGTCGTAGGCCGCAAATGAACGAGACGAATCGAGTCATTACGGCTTTGTTGACACCGCGGGCCGGTCGTGATGACACGCCGCGTGGTGTAACTACAGCCTAGGTACGAATCAATTGGAAAATGTTAACTGTTATTTAGGGGAAGCGGATCTTTTAGAGCGTGGTTTAAATCGGAACTAACCCTCCTCTAGCTAGTCAGTCAGACAACTAGCGCTCCTGCCAATTTCATCCACGCGCAAATGGTTATTGTCGCACTATATTTGGATTTTTTATTATTTTGGTTTATTATAAGTTGAAAGATGGAAAATGAAGTATTTAGAAAAAATCGACCCGTCTCACAATCAGCTCCGATGGGACTCGAACCCACGACCTTTCGCTTTCCGGGCGACTGCTCTAACCACTGAGCTACGGAGTCGTTACGAGAAACTTCGAATTTATCCAATACTTCTTACTCGCTGTATAGTCAGCGTTAATTTCATCAATGTGGAGATATTACTACCCTCACACGCGAAAGAAATACCTTTCCAGGTATTTGGCAATCGCTAAAGATGAAATTACTATGGCAAGTTATCATGGTTAGAGCAGTCGCCCGGAAAGCGAAAGGTCGTGAGTTCGAGTCCTATCGGAGCTGATTGTGAGACGGGTCGATTTTTTCTAAATACTTCATTTTCCATTTTTCAGTAATAAAAATTGCATTGTGAATGCAAAAGACAAAAAATTAAAATAACTTATTATAAGTTTTTACCCGTAAGTAACCAGTACTCTTTCTAAGTATTTATTTTATCTCTAACTAGTGACTTCCCGCGGTTTAACCCGCGTGGTTCCCGTCCCCGTGTTATAATTGAGCTTTATACTGGTGAAAGAATTTTTAAAATCAGACCAGTAGTTTTCGAATTTACCCTTTACAAACAAACAATAAATCAAATCTTATAATACTAAGTGTATATTATAGAAATATCTGTAGTTAAATTACCAGAACATTTAAAGTATCTATAAACTTTTCTCGAGAAAATAAGGAAACGACATTAATCATCATAAGGAAGTGATAGTAGACGAAATAGATATCGTTAGCACGATTAGTAATTAATATTTCTTTTAATCTGATGAATAGTTCTTTGAATGAATGACACAATAAGTAGTTTAAAAATAAGTTTGTAGTAAAAATTTCATTTTCACTTCTCATGCTCGTAAAGTTCGTGTTTATGTCGGGTATAGGCTGCATAAAATCGCTTTTTATGCTCTAGTGCATAAATTAAAATCTTCGTCTAAAGTCTCAGACTCTAAGACAAAGGTCGTCAGGTAAACAGTCACACATGCAATTAAACTTCGTTAAATAAACTTGTTATTTCATTCTGTTTCTTCAATTTTGTACATAATCCATGTTAAATTACTAAACTAATAAAACTAGGCAAAATTAATGAGTTTTCTAAGAAATAAGTATTTCAAGAGCATTATGTACTACGATCTATGCTAAAGTAACTGTGCTGCCAATGTCACATATAAAAAAAGAACAAGAATGTCTTCCCTCCAATATGGCGAAGTCCTTTATTTTTTCAGTTTTGCAATATTGCTATTTATTTTCCTCACATTCGAAGTGAAAAGCAGAGTGTATAACTCGCAAATAAAACTCATTTTACCCTCGACTTGACTATCCATTCTTGCCTAATACGTCTCGGGTAAAATGATGTGTTTTATGCACTTGTTGTACAATCTACTATTTCATGACAAGCTTTTTTGCTGACTGTACTTAAATATTGTATTGTCATCTATACCAAACCTGTATACAAAATTTCAGCCCCATCGGACACTGGGAAGTGGGCCAAATTAAGCTTGCAAGATTTGTCCCCCAGTAACTAACAAACTTACTAACTAACATGGCAAGTTAATAAAACGCTTGTAAAATAGAGCTATTGTATGAGTATTATTATATACTAGCCTTCCGCACGCGGCTTCGCCCGCGTAGACTACACTACTTTATCCCGCGGGAGTGTGAAGTTTTTCCGGGATAAAAAATAGCTTTAAAGTAGGTCACTCTCCAGCTCCCAAACTATCCCGATACCAAAAATCACGATGTACTGTTGCTCCGTTTTGACGTGAAAGACGGACAAACAAAGAAACAAACTTTCACATTTATAATATTTAGTATGGATAAGCTATAGCTAGCTGGCTAACTAATATTATATCAAATCAAATCAAATATTTATTTATTCACATAGACATAATAAGCATGTACTTGTGAATCGTCAATATTTTCCTACCACCCATTCAAGACTTTTTTAACTGACAAGAAGAATGGGCGCAAGAAACTTGCCAGCGCGTTTCTCAGGTAACGACATTTACAAAAAAAAACATATCGTTACTTAATACAATAATTGAACAAGCATAGAGCACACATTATACAATATTATTAAATAATATTTAATAGGAAAATTTTCTCATTAGAATATTTTCCTTTAAACAAATACAATATGTACATTTCATAACCAAACATTGTGTTTTTTCAGATAATCTTTGACTTCATAATAACATTTGCTCATGAGAGTCTTTTTAACATGTTTTTTTTAATTCATGCAAAGGCAGTTCAATTACATCTTGTGGAACTTTATTCAAAAAGGCTATGCCTTTCCCCAAAAACGAGCCTCTAGTTTTTTCTAGTCTAAATCTTGGAACAGCAAGTTTATTCTTATTTCTTGTATTTAAATTATGAACATCACTTTTCTTTACAAATGAATTAAAATGCATTCTTACATACACAAAATTTTCATAAAATATGTACTGTCCTGCCAAGGTTAATATATCAATTTCCTTAAACAAGTCTCTCTTATAGAATCTCTTCGCCGAAGATTGTATATGGCGCGACAGCTCTTTTTTGGAGTATAAAGATATTTCCAGCAATAGCTGCTGAACCCCACAACAAAAGGCCATAGGACATTACACTATGAAAATAGCTAAAGTATACTAGTCTTGCCGTTTTAATATACATAAACAAATCGTTTCTTGTTCCCTATGCCTGCTGTTATTCGAACGCAACTTCATTTGAAAGCGAGTGAACTCACGAAAGCTCGCAAGCTAAAGGTTATCTTGCCTATATCAAGAGTAGCGTCCTCAAAGTTAGGCACGCTGAAGGTACTTGTTTTTAAGTTATATCTTCTATCCATCCATCCTGGTTTGCGTTTCTGCCAAACAACTATAGTTACTATAATTTATTAGTAACGTAACTATAGTATCTGTTGAATACAGAACTTAATGAGTTACCTATCTGCAGACACTTATTAACTTGGTAATAGTTCTTGAATACCAAAGGCATCATGAATAATATTTGATTGAATCAGGTGTCACTTGAACCATTGTGAAAAACGAAATATTATGTAGCTTACTTCCGCAAAAAACACAACATGCAAAATGCACCAACAGCATGGTGTTAGTTTTCGCACGAACTATACGAACTATCTCCTGAGGATGCCCCGGGTTGGGGCGAAACATATGTAGAGTAGTCTATTTTTTATTTTTTATTTTTTTTATTTAGACAACCAACAAGATACACCTTAAATGCTAGGAGTTACAGCCAGTGGTTTCGAGAGTTGGTGCTGTCTTAATTAAAGGCTGCCACGGAAAGCAAACTTATAAATCGAACAGTTGGGAGCATAAGGCTTCCCTTAACATAGTCTAATCGGTGAAGGTGCAAAATTTATTGCTGTCAAGTAAAAATAGGTATTGTGCACTAGTATTTTCGTGGTGTGCATGTGCAATTTTTTGCGGGCGGGCGGTGCATCTTGCATGTTGTGTTTTTCGGAAGTAAGCTTACTTCCGAAATATATGTATCTACATATATTTCGTTTTTCACAATCATCATATAATACATTCCTAGCAAGAGTGTGGTATACACTTCGCAAACTCGTCTCATTTTGATGTAGTACGCACTTAATATTATTACTGTATATAACTACGGGCCGTTTGTTATCCAATTTCAAACTGTATGTATATAATGTATATCGCCTTCATATTTGTTTGACTTTGGTCGAGTGGCGCCCGCACCAGTTTTCAAGGTGTCACTAAACACTGATGTTCTAGGTTCGATTCGAAATTTAGGAAACTGACTTTTTTATATTGATATAGGTATTCTTTTCTAATACCAAAAGTAATACCAATGGTATTTGTATATTATCGTTATTAGTTTAACAAAATACCATTGGTATTAGTTTTGGTATTAGATCTTTATATTTTGTTGTGTCTTGGTGTATGTCAACTGGGTATATAGGTGATACCTACCCGTCGATGTTTCCCATTACAATTACACAAGGGTTTAACCTTCTCCTTATCCATCCATAAGGAAGGCCAGTCTGGCCAGTTACCCAGCAGTAGGGACATTAAATGGCTGATGATGAAGTGTAACCACTTCATGTAATGTAAGCACTCCTACAAAATTTGGGATTGAAGTCATTTGTGACGTTATTCGAAAAAAAGTAATGACTCGATTCGTATATTTATTTTATACACTTACCATATAAGATAATATGAACATCGTAATCTGCGGACGGTACAAGGCAGCCGTGGGTTATAAATTGCCGGTTGTATCATCTTGCGCCGGAGCCCTTTGCTCCGACCCACTCCGCTCAATTACCATAATTCTGATGCGACCAACATTCACTCGGTTAACTTTTAGGTTTTTTTCTTCAGCATAGCGACTCCTCTTGCATAGTCGAGTGTTGTTTAGTGGAATCAGCAATGGTTTTTGAGCTTTATTGCTTAGTAAGAAGGAAATACAGGTCAAAGTTAAGGCCACAAAGAAAAAAGAAGGAAAGGAAGATAATGTCGAAATTATTATCACAATGGAAAAAGATGTTTGGGACATTGTTAACTCTTACTAGCATCTTCTAGTAATAATAAATAAATAAATTTCTTACAATCACACCAATTATCTAGCTCATAAGTAGTTATCATTAAGAAACTGTGCTACGGAAACTAGATAACGGATTTTTTGTAAATACATACTTAATATACATACGTACCCAAGACAATTAGACATGTTCATGCACACAAATATTTGTCTTGTTCGGGAATCGAATCCAAGACCTCCGGCGAAAAAGGCAGGTAGCCTACCCCTGCGCCAAATCGGTCGTCAAAATAAGTAATAGTTCATTACCAATTTTAAACTTTTTGAGATTTTATATTATGGTTTAACTGTTTCGTTGAAATAAGATAATTAACTCTTGCTAACTTTACATTCTATTAAGACTATTGAAAATGAAGCATTAGAAAAAATCGACCTGTCTTACAACTAGCTCCAATGGGACTCGAACCCACGACCTATCTATCACTGTCCGTTCGAATGCTATAACCACTGAGCTACGAAGTCGTTTTGACCCCGTTTGCTCAGCTTCTATTTTTTCTCATACTTAATTTCCAATAGTAAAAATTGCACTGTGAATGCAAAAAAGTACTTTTTTTATTCGCCTAGTATAAAAGATAGGACTATTTCTGGGCTTCTTACAGTATGTGTAAAATTTACACCTGCTATATATACTCGTACTTAGTCGTCTTATATTCAGAATTCTGAGATTTAGCATCATATGTCTGTTATTTAAATTTTTACTTTTTTGCATTCACAATGCAATTTTTATTATTGAAAAAATGGAAAATGAAGTATTAAGAAAAAATCGACCCGTCTCACAACCCTTCGGAGCTGGTTGTAAGACGAGTCGATTTTTTCTAAATACTTCATTTTCCATTTTTCATCAATGTCTATTGAGAATCAATGATAGGTATCTACCATAATTTGAGAATCAGTAGTTATAACCTAAAGAACTCGTTCTTTATGAGTCCTAACACATAAGTACCTAGTTCAGATGTTTTTAAGCAGCTATGTAGAGCATACTTTACGATCAGGTTCCCACAGTTGATATAGTTGTTAAGCTGTAAAACCAAACTACTTCTATGGTCAATAGGCATTCTATTGGTCCTGGTATGAGCTGTTTTCGCCATATGACTCACCAGTGTCATACAGCCTTGGATAAATATAATTATATTGGTCCTTCGTGACTAGATTTCATGACTACAACGTAGAAACTTTTTTATTATCTATAGGTACGAGTTTTTTAATTGTTTCCTGAATTGTTACTGATCATCTATTTATGAATATTTGATGGTTAGTGTTACTGAGAAACAGAAACCTGATATGTAATATTATGTGACGTAATGATTCAATCAAATTGCCAATTTTTTGCCAATCACCTTATCAGCTAACTCCAACTTTTAAACCACTTCGTTTATATTGTAGTCACGTCTGACTTTATAAATCCGTGTTCTGTTTGTACGTATTCGATGGTTATTCTGTCATATTCTACACCTGATCCACTAAACCCTTTTCTACGTATTTTGTTAGAGACGTATATCGGGATTCAGACTACGCTTTGTATAGAAAATATTTTTCGAAGAATGCAAAAGCAACTCATTCGGCTTTCTAAAACTAAGTTTACAGAATTTTCCAATCAAAAATTTAAATCAGGGTAAGACAAATCAGTAATGATATAGAACTTCATATTCTATCACCTGGTTATTACAGAAACTATGAATAACAGAATCTTCGATTTCAAACAATACAAATATAGAATCTTGGACCACTTTCGCTAGATGCGAAAGTGATCCAAGATTTTATGATCTCCTTCTATAATATAAATAACATACGGCTTCACCCGCATTGTCTACAGAACGTCATTCCACGGGAATGTGACATTTTTCCGGCATGAAAAGCAGCTTTTGTCACATTCCAGCTCCCAAACTATCCTTATATTGAAAAATCTTGGCAAACCGTTTCTCAGTTTTGACGTGAAAGACGAACAAACAAACACACTTTCGTATTTATAATATTAGTTTGGATTGTACCTATTGTATTCCTACTAAAACAATTTGTTTTGTCTAAAAAGTGTATCTTTTCTAGCAGACAATTTTTATTTCAATCATTTAGTGTAGACCTGACATTAATATGATAGTTATTTGAAATGGAAAGTAAAATATATGGGCATTAGGATTTAATGAAGGAAACACACGAATCAATTTGTTTTATTTTACAATTCATAAATCTTCAATGTTGGGCCAGATCCTCAGCCGAAGTCCCTCCATATAGTCACTCGTTTATCTGGAATAGAAGAAAATAAAAATAAATATCATATTACTTTATAGTAAAGTTATATAATAATATTATTATTACATTGGCAATTGACGATAAAACTCATATCGCGTTTCTTTATCGCAAATTAGCCCCTTTACTACTATTGTCATTATATGGCTGAGATATTACAGGAAATCAAAACATTAATTATATAGATAACATTACAATTCATACTATATACTTTATTACTACATAAATCACAACCAGTTGAAAAATTGAAAACTAACCACTGAGCTTGGGAGTTGTTAACGACTCCGTATCTCGTGGTCATCGGAGCTGGTTGTGAGACGGGTCACTTTATCTAGTATATACTTCATTTAAATTTTTTTAATATTAAAATTGCATTGTGAATGCAAAAAAGTAAAAATTTTAATAACTCACAACCAGTTACATAACAATATAATCAAACAGCACATAAACGGAGAATGAATACCTACTATTAAATATTAATAGAAAAAATATTGTCATGCTCCTATTCAATAACCCTTAAAACCGCCAAGTCACGTACCCATGCCATGGCCAAGTCTATTGTAAACTTTGTAATAGAATTACATAATTAAACTTCCGATCACGTCCGACTATTTTGGTTTAAAAAAACAATATCGCGCGATGCGGCGCGGCGCAGCATCCGAGAGAAAACCGCTTTCTCTAGAGAGCAGTTGTTTATCCACTTATCTAACGCCCGAGAATCGCAACTTAGCTTCTTATGTAATAACTAATTTGGTTGAAAATTGCGTTAAAAGAAGAAAATAATAGCCACATAATTATTAGTTATAGTTTACAGATAGATCCTATAATATTAGCGGGGCCGTAGACATATTCTGTACCTACATTATGGTTGCAAATACAGTATTGAGAAATACTCATTATATACTTTATTTTAGTATTTTCATTTTGAGTAAAGAAATTGTGGCATTATAACTCGTGTATTTAACCTTTAAAATTGATGATTTTCAACTTATTTTATTTATTGATTACCAACTTAGCTTTACCGGAAGTAGGTTTAAAGAGAAAATACTCTCAGTTACTAATTAATGAATGTCAATTAAAATTAATTTACTAATTAGATTTATTCCTTCAAAAACATCTACATAAAACAAAACTCAACAACATCTTGTACACATTCTTAAAACAAAAGATCAGTATTGACTTCCTGAGTAAAACACTGCATCAGTAACGTCACACGCGCACTCTTGTGCAAGTATCGAAGCTACCTAGAGGGCAGGTGTTTTCAGCATTGTTGTATTTTGGCAGTTAGAGATAAGATAGCCAGTTACTCAGTGGTTGGGGATTCCGAGAATAGTGCCTTTCCACCTTCAGCCTTATCATCACTTAACATATACACAGTTACAGGCTAAGAGCTACCCTTGGACCGTCTTCCTTGGTTGAAAAGCTCAAGAGTAACCGCGTACTCTTGCACAAGTGCTGAAGCTATGGGGCAGGTTAGTCATTGTCTCAAAACTTAAGCTCAACACCGACTTACCTATTAAAAAAGCTCATGAGTAACTTCGCACTCTTAACACAGTTCTATTTTTTTAATATCATAAGAATATTATATTAATATTATTTTCCAACGTTAGAAATTAAAGGTAGGTAATATGCGTGGTTCTAGGAACATTTTTTCTATTTCAAAGAGCTAAAGAGCCAAAATATCTTATCATCGACATTAGTAGCAGTACCGACTTCTTTCGTAAAACTATGTAGGTATAAATGACGACTTAAATAATTTAAACAGACAACAAAGCTCATCAATAATTTGTTCTTAAACAAAAGATTAGTAGCTACCGACTTCCTTGGTAAAACTTACTTATGTGCAAGTATCGAAGTTACCTAGACAGCAGGTTGGACATAGTCCAAAAACAAAAGATTAAATAAATAATTAAAAGCTCATGATCATGAGTAACGTCGCACTCTTGCGCAAGTTGAAGCTACCTAGTGGGCGAGGCGTGGGCAGAAGTCGTGGTGGGAACTTAAAAGGATAATACGGGTGTGGGCTGGTGAGACGACTATGTGTGGTTATTTTAATACACTGATGAGTTAGGCGTTTATGCGACTGTTGTGAATAATCGTAGGACGTTGTTAGCTAATTAAGGTCCGTGGCGATAAAGAATTAGGTACCTAGAATGATAATCATCCCTAATGTTGGCATGTTTAGTAAATTATAATAAGCCAAATTTTTTAATGAATCATTGAATTAGTTTTGTTGTTCCAAAAATACGTAGCAATCAAAGTTTAAAAAAATATAATTTAAATGTTTGTATCGATAATGCCTTCTTTTTATTTAAATAACTAGTAAAGATTATAGACATATGCATTAAAAACTGTATTACAACGTACCAGGGGGCCAAGCCTGCTAACGTTAAGTCACAATCGTGTCTCAATTGTGTTTCAATTGTAGCTCAGTTGTAGTGCTTTTTTAAACACTAGTTACAAGAATAATGGCAGTATGATGTGATGAGAATGTAGTGTGTGGTGTGACCATCAATAGTATTGTGAAATAAGTACATATTTCTTGTAACTAGTGTGGAAAAAAGCACCACAACTGAACTACAATCGAAACACGATTAAGACACGATTATGACTTAACGTTAGCAGACTTGGCCCCCTGTTCTCAAGTTTACTGATTTTAGTTTTTTTTATTTGAAAATATAGTATCACTAACAACTTCATGTATAAACAAGCTTTCAAACCACAGTTTTCCTGTTATACACACCTCAAAGTATGTCACATATTACATCACAGAGGGTAAGCACGTAAACCCGAGTGACCACAACTACTCAAATAACGGAAACTATCATATCACATTACGCAACGCAGCATTAAAATCGCGACTTCCGTTACTGGAAATTAATTAAAATTACACATTAAGTAATTAATAGAAAGTCGATTAAGAAACACTATTTCGAAACGCACAAATGCGCTAAGTTTGCGATCTTTGTCCAAATAGTGACATAAGTGCCGCGCCCAGACTGGTCGCTATTGGAAAACTCGCAGCTTACTTGGAGGTGGCAGGTTCGATTTCCCTTGGTAAACATTTCATGGTTACTTGTTGTGTAATCTATGAGGAAAACACATGAACAACTTTTTAAGAAACACCGGTAGATCACGTAAGTTGAATTGAGAAAAACTTCATGACATAGTTTTAACACATCGAATCAATTATAAAATCCACGGAAATAATGCTGATACAAATATTTATTCATTCCGTACCTCTATTAGCTTAACTGTCTCAATGACTCTTGAATTAAGAAACATTTTTACAAATGTTTAACAATCGATTAAGATGTAACAGCCATTAAATTAAGACTTTAAATTATTTTTATGCATTCACAATGCAATTTTGTAAGTATAGGAAAAATGTGATAGTAAAAAACCAGATTTATAACAACTCTAACCGTCCTATAGTTTTATATCAAAAAGTCCATACTTTTCCAAGTACCTAGCGCCGTAACGTACCTTCCTAAGCACGGAGGACCAAAAACTAAATTGATAGTCTTAAATCTATATCCTGCTCTTGGACTAAAGTATTTTCTAGGGTTTTAGCTTGAAATATTGAATTCAGATCAGCGTCACCGACTTAACATACCTACCTTCTACCTGATAAAATCTCTGTGTTCAAAATTACAACAGTCATATCCAACAATGAACCAATATGATTTGCTAATAAAAGCTGGCTTAATCTCAACAAGGGCTACATCCGAGACAAAGTAGCCCACGCGCTGCCGAGGCCTCACATTTAAATATAAATTTAATGAGTATGATAATAGGGCTCAACTTGCTCAACCTTTATTCAAATTAGTTTACTATAAAGCTTGACAAAGACGTATGACGACATTTTATGAATAAGCATTACGATTATACGCTACAAAACGTCGTTATAAAAGTACGACATTGGTTCTTTTTTAAAGAGTACATCATCAGATTGTTTTATTTTTGTAAAAGGAGCCGACAATGTAATTGGTAAATGAAATTAAAGAAACATGCGCAATAAAATTGCGCTGGAATTTGTAATCACAAGGTCTCATAATGAAAAATACGCATTGAATAATGGATATTATTATTCATAACTTAAAATTGTTTAAATAAAAACTATAATAATTATTATGACAAACGCGGAAGTATGTAGAGCTTAATCAATTTCTTTTTGCTTTTAGGCAAAGATCAGGTATTTATTTTTTGTATAAAATTTATATTTTGCTTAATAGCAAACTAAAGTACAACCAAAAAACTTTATATCCTTAGTCGAAATCTAATAATGGCCATCAAATTAGAATCTTCAAGTAGACCTAGTGCTGTTACCTGATAAAAAGTTTTGAATGACACCGAGTTCGATAATTATTTATAACTCTATTAGACATAACCCCATTCTCTATGGTATAAGCTACTACGCAAGAACTGTTACGCTTTATTAGTAAACCATTTGGTAGCAACATTTAACATTGAGAAAAAAACAATTTAAAATAACGGACCATGGGCAATTATATGTATTTAATCAAGTGCTTTATGGTTGTTTCACAAACGGCCATAGTCACGGTCAATAATGCTCGCGGAATGCCGGCGAACTGGTCGGCAAGCATTTGAGCGATTTGCGCAATAAAAAATAACGCCATTTGCCTGAGGTTTTTGAATGCCTCACGAGGCTGCAGCTGGAAATTTCGCAACCGAGCTGGGAATAAGGGTAATTATGGTTAAACTTCGTAGGTATGGACACCCATGAAAATTCGGTGTAACCGATAAAAACTGTAAAAGCTTCTGATAAGCTCCCGACATATTGTTTAATTAAAATATTTCAAATTGTTTTACTTTATTTGTATTCACAATGCAATTTTTATCAGTGAAAACGAATATTCAGAAGAAAAAAAAATGTGAGGCGGTTCGATTCTTTGTAATATTTCATTTTCAATACTAAAATATTGTGTTATTCCTTAAATCTGTGTTTGTCTTTATAAATACAAGGAGTAAATCTGTGCAAACGTATTGCTTTAATATGTAAACATCAACAAATTAATTTATCTCTATTGAGAAATTACTAATGATGACATATTCTTTCGACGACTTACGATAAATCTAACCAAAGCCGTAATCAAGTGTGGTTAAGGTTTCATAAAGCTTCATACCTAAAGTTTTTTGGTACGTGAAACGCTCACGGCTAGAAGAGCTGGCGAGCACGAGTTCATTTATATAGATTTACCGGTTTCCCAGTAACTTATTCTAGACTTAAGACATACCGAGAACAAATGATTGAAAACATACGAATACGATCACTAACAGAAACGATTCATTTTTTTTATTTTTTTTATTTGAGTAAACAAACAGTTACAAATTACAGTATTATAAAAAGGTATTTAAAAAAGGAAATAATAAATTTGCTACCAACACCGTTTACCACTTATTACTAAAATATACTAAGTTACACAAAACAAAGCATTGAAAGTGAAACATCACTATCACGCCTCAACATTACGGCGATTTTAGTGAATGTAGGTACATAATGAAAACAAGCAAAGCGAAAGACAACTAAAAGAGATGAAGAATACATGTTGTAAATGTTGTAAATATTATGATGATATGTACTTTTCAGTTTAATTAAGCTAAGAGCTAGTAAGGTTCTCAACAATCATTTCTTTAAATTTACGGGGGCGGGTGTTATAAATATCAATGGAATTAAAATCAAACTTAGTGTTAAAACTATGGGTAATACGATACATAGGAGCACGTTTACCTGCATTAATACGTTTACGTGGTGTTGCAAACATTTTACATATGGAGCGTCTATGTGCCCTGGGAGGCACTCTGTAATACAGACTATCAACCAAAGGAATACAGTCATACCTGCCGTGGCATATGTCATACAGCATCATCATTTCCAACTGGGTACGTCGATGATCTAGACTTAGAAGTTTATACTTATTCAGAAGTTGATCATAAGAGAGGCGACTACGGTAACATCTGTATTGCATAGCTTTAAGAAACTTCTTTTGAACTACTTCAATAGAAGTCTTGTACTTGTCATAAAACGGATTCCAAATGGGCACAGCATATTCAAGCTGGGAACGAACCAGTGTTTTATAAAGGTATAGATAAGTTGAAGGCTTGGTAAATGCTTTACTTGTGCGCATTACAAAACCATACATTTTGTAGGCTTTATTGATAATTGTTTCTACGTGCATATTAAGATGTAATTTTGTATCCAGTGTAACCCCAAGATCTCTTATGTATTCCACTCTTTCAAGCTGGGAGCCACTTAGTTTATAAATGTGTTCAATTATTTTTAGTTTTTTACAGAAAGTGATGGTTTTGCATTTGCTGAGATTAAGGTCAAGTTTGTTTTTGGTACAGTATCTAGAAAACCTATCAAGATCAGATTGAAAATTAAGGCAGTCTTGGGTGTCCTCGATTTTAAGATATATTTTTAAGTCATCTGCATATAATTGGAATTTACAGTATTTAAAACACGTAGATATGTCGTTAATAAAAAGGATAAACAGTAATGGACCCAGAATAGACCCCTGTGGTACACAAGAGCTTACGTAAACTAAATCATATTCACACATCATTCTACTCTATTGTAATTCCGTATCGATATGACCTTTGCTTGATTGTGATCTATTGGTAGTCACACCACTTGGCCTGACGAGTGAACGACAGGCATTTGTTTGCTTTTTACCCGATTAGGCAATTACCTGACACTTCGCCGACCTTGGGCAGCCCACTGAATACCAAGCAGATTGGATTCATGTCAAGCTCATTGGTTGACTAATCTACTAGGAATTTATTTTTAAATCGAATGGTGAATACCATTGGGCAAAATGGAACGTGTTTGCCGAATATGGCAGTGAACAATGTTAGAAATAAGTAGCTTTAGTAACACAATCACTGTACAACTATTTCGGTTTTATAGTTAGAAGTATCTTAATTTTGAAACAAATCGAATCGACTTTTAGATGTAGATAGTTAAATATGAATAAGTATAAAAATTTATGTAGGTATGAGAAAAAAATGTGCTAAGAAGTGATTCTCTGACTAATTTAACCATTTTATGTGCTATTATTGAATTCTTCTTCATAATTTTTACTTTTGTTAAACAAATTGCTATTTATAATTCGTCAATATCTTTCACAAACAATAGTTCATTTTAATTAATGACTTTTAAACACACACCTTACTACCCAATAAAAGAATTTACAGTTTTGACATATTGTAAAAATCACAGCCATCAGATAATTACACAACATATTTCCGAACCCGGAACCTCGCCATGGTCGTCATAACTTGCCATAGCGGGAACCAATAAAGCCACAAGGGCACGAACTGGTTCCGACATGTCTATAAAAAAACTATATTAAGATAACTCAAATTATTTAATCAACATTTCATTTTAGATATTGAATTGATGATTTTCTTTAACAGATACATACAATTTTTCATATTTAAGTATTTAACATTTATAGAATTCAAAACATGTGACTCCAATATGTATTTAATTAAAAATAAGCAACATTATTTCATTAACCATCGGTCGTTAAATTAGTCTTTTCCAAAATATAACTTTCGCGTATACTTATCAGTGTGAATGTGAAACACCTACGTCTATAATTATATTGTTAATCTGTATAATCTTATTTGTACAGTTTTTGATACATACAATCAATTTAACTATATTACTTTCTATTAGCAGTCGTACATGTGGATTCAATACTCAGATCATATAATACTATACATTCAATAAAATGATCACATACAAAAGACATCAACGCGTCACGTGTGACATTTTAATTAATAATGCTAAGAATGATTTTTCATATTATAAATAAAAAATGATAATATCACCTTCACCTTGCAATATAAGATTAGCATTTCGTAAAATAAGTATATTGCAATAAACTGTTTCTACGAATGAATATTCAATGGTTTTTATCTATTTTTGCACCTAATAAATGAACTCATGACATTTACAGACTAATTTTGCCATTGCCTGGGTGCTTACCATCAACTCTTATTGCGGTTTTGTTTAGGACCTAAACTGATCTGCTTCGCTTATTCGTACCACGACAGCTTAATGGGTCAGGCCGTAGATTTTGCCACATTTGAGGGTACAAAAGTCTCCGCCTCATATAATTTTAAATATAGTACTCTTAGAAATGTCTCAATCTTATCATCGTGTTTCCTAAGAAATAGCAAACCAAGGCAGATATAGATATTTGGATAAGTTTATATATTTGGAAAACTATTTGACATTTCCCTCCCAAAAGTGACGGATTTTTTATAAAAACCGCGAATCCGCATTGGTAGGTGTACAGCTTAAACATCGATAAAATTATCATTTTTTAACTTATTGATGAGCTGTTTGATTTGACGTTATAAAATAATAATAAGGTTGCCATTCCTTTAATATCTTTGCGTCTTTCCTAAGAAAAAAGATAAGTTTTCGGCAATAAGATTTTTTTTTTGAAAAACCATTTCTTTGCGCTACTTATATTGCGTAACCATTTTCACCCATTTTATGGTTTTAAAACATTTATTAAGATTTTGTTTGAGTGCTGGCATCACCAAAGTATCGTATTCTATGGTTAATGCAGCGTTGACGACCATATTTTTTGACATTTCGGTGTCAACTCCGATCAAAGTGAAAAGTGTCGCCTACTTTGCAGAGTGCATTTTTTGAGATTTCAAGGTAAGTTTTTGATTAAAACTTATAATTTTTGTTGCGCATGGTTTAATTAGATGTGTGTGATCTGTATATGTTAAACTAGCCTTGTAAAATAGTATATTTTAAGAGTTATAATCGATTTCATTTGCGCCTCGGTTCCGCAAAACTGTCTTTATGTCACTTTGCGATACCGGTTGCGTAGAAATTGCGCCACTTATTTTACGCTATTGAATAATAGTGCATGCACACAAGGTTTTCAAGTTTTTTATTATTTTGAAATTACTTTTAGCTGTAACTCCGCTAAAAACATGACTAGCATTACTATTAATTGATTTGTTAGCTTTTATTAATATTCTATAAGTACAGGGTGTTCGGCAGAACGTTAAACATACGAAAATAGGGGTAGGTGCGGTGGTCTGCTACCTAACCAGCCTCAAAGATTTTACCTAGGTCCAAAGTTTTTTTTTATTTTGTATTTTATAAGTTTTGGAATTTCGTCACTTTCATACTAACTTTTAAACCCATGTACCTTTTTTAATTTTTTTATTTTTGGCATCCTAATAGTTGGCAGGTCCTTTTAAAAGTGATACTTCAAGCAGGTTGTTGCTAGAGTTAAAGTAATGGACTCTCAAACATTGAAAAGAGTTGAAATAAATTTTAAAGTTGTATTATATTTATATAATTAATAATGAATAATACCAAATACCTCCATCTAACAAATTAAATGTATTTTTTTTGTAAATTGAACAAATCATACATAGGTACTTACTAGTTTTTGTCATCCTGTTTAACTTTTCATTGTGCGCAATATATAAAAAAGAATTACTCATAGGTACATTATTGTTAATTATTAATTAAACATACTTACATACCAACATCGTGTTTCTTTTTCTAGTTTGATGCAATACCTCTTGTTAGTACATGTTTGTTAAATAAAATCACATTAATGTACGTGCTCCTTAATAATTTTGCGCTACCATTTTGCACCACTTTGTGCGACCGACTCGTAGAAAATTTTGTGTCACCATTGCGCTATTTGTGGCAAAATCTACGGCCTGACCCTAATATCAATGACAGCGATTCAGTGATCGATCAATGACATTTCACAGCCGCTAAGCTGTCAGAAACTCTTATTTGACTTATAACCCGGTCGATTTAACATGTCACCTGCAGGTTATACCCGTCCCTCTCACTCTCAGGGCATGACAGAATCGAGTGAAAGAGACGGGTAGAAGAAAAAGGATACAAATCGTTCGGTCATTAACATTTAGCAATTCATTTGCGATCCAGTTTTTAGAAGGTCAGAACGAAAGTACGAAAGAAAGCAATTCATTTTAGGAACCTATTCTGCATCGCGCTATTTTTGAATCGCTGTCTTAAAGTTGATGGTAGGCACCCTGGTCCTCGCAGCGCAGTAACCTGTGCGCCGTGGTAGGGAGGGATCTCTCTCTGCCGAGCATGGTTCGGGCCATGCTGGGCAGCGACAGATCGTGGGAGGCAGTAGTCTCCTTTTGCGAGGATGTCGTCACGCAAAAGGAGGCATCAGAGCGGATCCGTGAGCAGGAAGCTCATGCAGATCTTCTTCGGCGAAGGCGGGTGGGGCGGATGATCGCAGGGGAGAATGCCACAACGATTCCTCGATTACGAAAACCGAGACCGAAGAGGGAATAAAAAAATAATAATAAGTAATCTGTTAACTAATTAAATTGTAAGTTGTGCAGACAAGTAAATGCTTAAAACTTTTGCTTTTTAAACGTAACATCATAATAAAATTTTTGGTGTATACTTGTAATTTCAATCAAATACGACATTCATGATATTATATTTAGTCTCTTGAAAACGATACCCAGATGAATCATATTATATCACCCGCGCCTCACATACTGATCCTGCGATACTCGGATCACTGAAGATACCGGCTCACCTTGGGCCGACCTGCTTGTTACGACACCTGTTATAATTTGCTGTTCAGACAAACACTTTGGATAACACTTCCTTCGATTCACTAGTCAAATCATAAGATATACATTCGTTTATATGGCATGGTATATCCTTTGTAACATAATGCCTGAGCCATGTTCATGACAAAACAATATTTGATCAGGAATATGAATAGAATTTGTAAAACTGATATTTTCTAAATACACAAATGTTGAGAAATGCTTGCTGTCGCAAATAAGTTACAAGGTACGATATTACTTTGTTTACTATTTTTATAACGTAATATAGGTACGAGTATCAATATACTCCCTTGTGTAGGCCTCCAAATTATGGGTTTGCTATAAAACACGCTTGGCAAGCGGTCACCAAGATTTCAAAAGAATCTATTGCACGACTTGTTATAACTCTGCTTCCATAGTGGCTCTGACAATACCATGAGAAAAGAAGAAATATTGCTATTTTAAGCCGATAAAAAAATATTGCTTTGAGCATATTTACTTAGAAATATCTACATTACGTCACGCAAGAAGTCTATTTAATGGGTATAACTTGAAACCTACATTTTAGAAAAAAAGACTCCATAACGTGTTTATAATGACTTCCAGCTAAATAGAAGCCTGAACCTAATTAGGTTATATACAACATCACCTACAAGGCTTCGAAGGAAATTCACTGCATACACGGAGCTTCCGCGTCATTAAGTTGTTAAACATAGGTACAATTTTATTTTAACCAGCCAAGTCATTAGAAAAAAGATTTCTACATTTTATGAGCTAAGACCCCTATAATAGTAATTATTATCATCGTTTAACGATTCGACAAGCTTAAATCATTGCGGCACTTGAAAACAAGTTTAATATCAAAGATATAGCGAGTGGTCATAAAGTTCTAAGACATAAAAGGAAAATAAATGAATAACGTAATAAACCGCCGTAATAGAACGGCTGTTAAGCTAAGAAATTAAAAGATAGTATCCTTACCTGACTGACTGATAGGTAATAAACAAAGGAAATTGATTAAATTAGTTTTAAAAAACTCTACTCACTATTCGTTAGTTATGGTTTTAACAATCATATTAATAGTTTAACTGCCACATATATCTTTTAGCGAGTCTTAAGTGACAAGTCACGCGCATTTTCATCGCTAAGCGAGCGTGTAGGCTTGTTGACACGCATATTATACCGGTAATATTGTTTTAATTAAATTAAATACGCATTGAAATAAAACTACTTTTCACAGATTTATTGGTCATGGAATAAATTAAACTTATATGTTCACCTACGGCCCCTGAAAAGGTATTGAAACGTAGGGGAAGCCAATCTACAGTACATATCCTTATAGTAAATGTAACATGGGCATTAATCTGATATTAAACATTTTAAAAATACTAATTCTTTCAATGAACAAGTGCGTGAAATGTAATAAGGTCAGATGCACATAATGAACATTTTCGTCCAAACTAGGTTACTGGCCATACAATTGAGATACAGGATTGTATGACTATATTTGTGACGCAATCTTTACGTAAGAAATCGGATATAAAAATATGGTAATGAGTGGCTTTTTGATTTTTTTGTATCAAATGAGAAAGTGTATCGCGGAAGTAGTAATATAAAATTTATCGTGACTGAAATCACATGCTCTTATGCCGATATAACACGGTTCAACCAATATGATTCACTTAGGTTGAAAGGCGCAGAAGTGAAATATACTGCTGTTTACACGTATCTTAAAAGTGAACTATTTAAATTTTAAAGAGAACCAATCAATTCGTATTGCTTGAAAATTTCTACCAATCAGGTAGCAAATTGAGGATGAACAACTAGTGAATCATTCAATTCTTATGTTTACACGTTCAACTTTCGATCAATTGCATTGAACGTTGAACGGAAAAGTGAAAATATTCAGCAAGCTCAATTCTTTCGACGCGATTGAATGTGGTTGAACATTGCCATTGATTGATTAACTTTTACGTTTACATTGTTCAATTTGGTTGCTTCATCCAAATTGAAAGGCAGAAGTGAACCGTGTAATATCGCCATTAGGTTAAGCTCTACAGTAATTGAGCAGAAAATATCGTTATCATAGTATTTATTAGCATTTTCATAAGAATCAATTATATTTTTAAATAAAACTAGTTATTAACCTAAACGTAGACTATGAAACAAGCTCTAAATATAAGCCTTAACCGCAGTTTGCCTTCACCGTAATTTTGCGTTATTTGAGTTAACTAGGACTTAACCATAATTCAACGATCATTATAATTGCGAAAATTATAAAAGAACTGACAACAAGTTAAAGGAACTATTAAACATAATAATAAAAATTTACATGATCTAATCAGCATGTTTATTTAACGACTGTATCGGAAGGTGAGAGTAAGAAAATAAATGAGAGGACTTGTATTTTAGAAAAATCAAACGTATACAAAATACAAATACAAATCATTTATTCGTTTACAAATGAATTATACACGAAACAATGGTTTTACATATTCTATTATTATCTTATATTATAAAATGGTCCCATAAAAGTCACAAAAAATACTAATTGGATACGTTTTGATTGACTTGACAAAAATACTACGCTTTTGTAATAAGAATAGAAACGTATAGGTAGAATTAACAGATATTGTTATTCGGTATAAAAACATGAATTCCTAAGACCACACGATTTGCCAATAATGTATCGTAACTGTTTGTAAGAATAACCACATTCCTATGAACTGACGAGATAATATACATACTATGCTGATATGATAATGTACTGAGTAATCTTAACGGACCTTGTTTCACGACTTCAATAATTTACAAAATAATTGTATTTTTGGGTAAATCTAAATAAATCTTCTGTACCTTATGAGTAAGCATTACGAAAGCAACATTTAAATCGAAGATACAGGAAATTTTTCGTTTAATATATTATTAAACGAAACATTATATTAATATTTATAATATTAAGAACTTAAAAATAATTATGCCTGTATTTTTTTAAGTTAACTTTAAAACTATTTTAAATTTAAAAAAAACGGCAGCGAAAGGAAAACGGATTGGAATACAAATTTCAATTTCATAACAAACAAGTATTCCACTCTTGTCCACTTATAAGGCAATAAGAAAATTATCTACAAGTACTGACCATAATTTTCTCCCGCAGGCGTTGAAGGAGCGGCGAAACAACTTCTTGCGGCGCACCAAAGCCACTGCTCCACCAGACACCACAGACACGGACGCGGCGACCACAGACAATGTAGAAGCCACCACTAGTAAATACTCCAGGCGCGGAGCTTCCAAGTTCAAGAGCCGAAAGGAACTGGAGAAGGCGGGAACGGAGGAAGGCGCGAAAGACGACGGACGCAAGCGGCCATCTTTGAACGGCGGCGGTGCGCGGCGCAGTGAGCGCCCCACGAGAACTTTTGTGCGCCGCAGGCCTGGGGGGGCGAACGGTGAGTAGGGCTGGCACTTTCTACTTGTTTTTATTTCAGTTACTAGTGCTACTACTAAGCTCTTAGCTTGGTCCTACATACACCAGTTGCGGACACGAGTCGCTTAGTCGTGGGCCACACTGGAGCGGCGTGTCTTGCGTCTGCGTTGAACGGGAAAAACTAATATTTTGAGACGGATGGGAGGGGCCACACTGGCGCGTCTGGCGGTTGGTTGCCGCGACAAGCAGAGGGAATAGTACGTGTTTGCGCGTCCTGCGGATCCGCAGGTCGCCTCCGCGCCCCGCGGTAGCTCCAGTGTGGCCCACGACTTAGGCGTATCTCCAATACATTTTATAATGACTCGCACAATACCGACAGTATCCGACAAGTCACACAATACAAATGACAATACAATGAAAGTTTCTTAATGTAAGAATAATTTAAATTAAAGTTTCTTAATGTAAGACAATTTAAATTAAAGTTTCTTAATGTAAGACATAGAGCAACTACTGCAAACCTGCTACGGAACCAGAATAATTTAATTGATACTAATTTTAACAGTACAGCACTGCTACTATTGTATTTTATTGTCATAATCATGGCCTGCTACGGTATCAGGCCATGATTATGACTTAGAATTAGAAAAATAATCATTATTTAGGTAAAGTACATACTTTAGGTACATACCTACATACTACTTTCTTAACATAAAAGTTTAGTTGTCATAAAAAACATATTCAATACTTTGGTCGGATTTAATTATTTATTGGTTTAGAAAAGCGATTTAATTTTCACCTTTGTTCAACTTTTCCAAGACTGCCAACCCTACCTAAGTCCGGTTCTTGCTATATCGCGCGGCAAGTATGATGGTGTTCGCGCACCATTACGGGTCATTCTCCGTGGAAATCGAGGGAAATGCCGCGGAGACGGGACCAAACTAGTTTGCGTTTGAAAGTTAAGGTCAGATTGGAATATACAGCAAAGCTTACAGACTTGAGAATTTCGCCGCTATGAAGATATTATTGATCCTAAGTCAAAGACTTAGAACTAAACTAGGTAATGCAACAAAGTAGTACGATTAACCATTTTCACTTTCGAATTGGGTAAATGTACAAACTAATGTTACTATTTCAGCTAAATATTTTTAAAAAACCTAATTTGCATCTGGCCCAAATTATAAGGAAAAAATTACAACATCGAAAACATAAAATGCTACAAAGATATTTGATTAAATTGCCCGTGTCTCGATGAAATGTGCGGCTCGTGTGCGGCTAATGACTGCCAGTTTGTTGAGGATGCGTCTGCAAACCATTAATCAGTACATGTGTGTGTATTCCGCATACTGGAGGAGTAATTGCTATCTTCCATCTTCAATGGACGCTCATCAATCTTGTATACGTGTTTTTACAGATTGTTTGCGAAAGAGATTTAAACAGATTAATAGTATACAAACTATATGTTTAATCATGAATAAGACTCCATTATTAGATTTAACTAGGATGAGCTTTTTATGATAATTTTGTAAAGAAAAAACGCATTGAAAATGTAAAGATCCCATTCTTTGCTCTTATTACCTACATTCATTCACTTTGAATTATTTATTTCTTTCATTCTTTAACCGCCTCTGTGATCTAGTGGTTCGTACCACCGATTTCAGACCAAGAGGTCTCCCGGGTTCGATTCCCAGTGGGGGTACATATTGTATTCGGTTTGGTTGGTGGTAGGACTTGTTCTTAGTCCGCCTGGCTAGCTATCACCATCTTATCTTAGTCTGACGCCATAACAATGATGTTTTCAGCATTATTGTGTTACGGCAGTTAGAGATAAGATAGCCAGTTCCTCAATTGCGGGTTCCGGAAGTAGTGCGCTTCCACCATCAGCCGTATCACCACTTATCATCAGGTGTGATGAAGGCTAAGTGCTACCCCGTTGTGGATAAAAAAAGGGAGACATACAAAACAAGAATAGAATATTTAGGAGTTATTTTTAAATGTAGAGTTCTTTCTTTCTTTCTTTCTTTCTTTTTATTGAAAGCGTAGCCAGACACTTTGCCAATTAGAATCTAACTATCTTAGCTCTAAAGCAAAGTTCCGTATCACATTGTTCAGACTTGTCACTAATCGATCATTTATAGATAGCTTAGCTTCACGGTTCACGGGTGCCGTGATCCGGCGCCGGGTATCGAGACAAACGACGATCGTTCCCACGGATGAAAGCTGCAGTGAAACTGCGCTGGCGACGACGCTGGTTTCACTTGCTCTAGCGCGTAATTTATGTAACTGATATTCAATACTACGCTTAGACAAGGTGTCGTATGCAGGTATGCAGATTTTGCACGAAGTGCTACCTTCAATCGGGCAGTAATTTATTTTTTATCTGATTGGAAAATTAATCATTTGCTCTATACAACTTAACTAAAATTTCTAACCTATCACGTGTTCTACAGGACTTTCGAGGCAAACTCTCACCTCTGAAATCCACTTTTCTGACATTTCACTACATTTAGTTTAGTGAAATGACATATCACTGAACTTGTTTAGGAAGAAGACGTCGTAAATTAGAATATTCCACATCTTCCGTGATTTCGTGATATCCCTAAGGATTTCGTGAAATCTCTGATTTCCTCATATCCCTGCGACACATATGTGAGTTCGGTTTGGTTGGTGGTAGGACTTGTTCTTAGTACGCCTGGCTAGCTACCACCGTCTTATCTAAGTCTGACGCCATAACAATGATGTTTTCAGTATTATTGTGTTCCGGCAGTTAGAGATAAGATAACCAGTTCCTCAGTGATTGAGGATTCCGTGAGTAGTGCGCTTCCACCTTCGCCTTATCACCACTTAACATCAGGTGTGATGAAGGCTAAGTCTAAGTGCTACTAAGTCATATTTTATAGTGCTATAGATTTTGGTTACAACTATGTACATGTAACAATATAGTGCAACGTGACATTCGAAACTTAGAAAACAAGTTGTTGGTTTTTTTTTACTTCTCGATCAAAAACCCTACAAAAAACTGATTGAAAGCAAGTCCAGTTTTTACTTCCGAAGCGATTGGAACTCATTCAAGTTCAAGTCAAGTTCCGCCGTAATTAAACAGCTTGTTTAAGGCTTGTTTACACCCAGCGTCCGAAGAACACATTGGACGACCTAGACATTTGAGGTGCGTTGTCCTCCGTAGGACTGCGGCGAGGCCGGGCACTTATCGGTGTAAGAATGCAAAGTAAACCACTTGTCTGGTTTGTAGACCGATTTGTTTATGTTTAAAGTGCTGACAAGTGGACAGGTAAGTCAAAATATTCAACTGAGTGTGCAAAAACAGAGATAATCAAAGGAACAAACAGTGAATGCTGAAAAGCAACTCATAACAACAAGTCTACTCTTTGGTAAAAAACGAATTCTCACAAGAATTTCGAAAGGTTTGTCGGGTGGCAGACTTTCTTTAAAGTCTGGTATTATTATTTAAAAAATACTAAAATCACTGGCTCCACCAATCCCCGATATCCGAAAAACTGGACAAAGACCTTTTGTTTTGAATACAGATACCTACTTCCATCTTTGCAAAACTTAATAATTATTATTTCGTATTTTTATGTTCACTTCAGTGATTTACAAAGACATCTTTCCCTAAGAACCTAATACCACTATTACGTAACCAACTGACCGAAGTCGTAGGTATAATTTCCACCCATAATATTAGCAAACGCGATGACAATGGGGCATTATCTGCGTTATGTCAAGCGACGGGGAAAGTTCTGGGTCAACATGCAGTGGCAACTAGCTGTGCGCTTGCGCAATATATTGTCCCGGTATCTCACGCGGTAAAGATATGATGCAGATGGTATCGTATAAGTTGATGCAATTATTAAATCATATAAAGTTAAACAACAGTTGTTTGTGTGTGTGAGTGTGTGATGTATGCTATTTTGTCATATGAAAAACGGAATAGGAATAAAAACTGTCGACAGTCTTTTTATTCGTATAGATTTAATAAAATTAATGCTTAAATCGTCCAAGATATTATTCCTACAATTTTTAAATACAAGTAAAAACTCTGCAGACATCATAAAATAACCTATCATATTCTATAGTCAAGCTCAAGTACCTTAGCCAAAACATTATAAACCATAAAGGCGTTAAAATGTTACTTAATAAAAATACCAAAACTAACATAACTTCGTCTTCAATAAAACAAAGTAGGTTAATTATCATACAATGCCAACATAAACATTTGCGGCGAGAAGAATCATCCATATAATCATTTTGACTGATGAAACCACACGTATTTAGCAATGCCGGCCGCTAAATCCAGTGGCAATGAAGTTACCGTCAGTTGCAACTAAAACCACTGGTGCAAATTGATCGGGTTATCAGCCTTCGGCTAATTGAACTCTATTATCACTTCATTAGGGAACTCAAGAATAACAGGACCTCGAAAATGTTGCATTTTTGTCTATTTTCAAGGTCTTGTGTCTTGGCTGAGGTTTCTTGCCAAGAAAATCGATTAATTTGATAAAAAGTTTAGTTAACATTAATAGTTACGAGATTTCATCGTGATTTTTTTACTAAATTAATGTTTTTGTTAAGTTGATATTTTTTGTATTTTATAATGCAACATAGTCGTATTGTCCAGGTATATAAAAAAAGTTAAGCTAAATCATACGCCAAATAGACGTTTTTGTAAAGGTAAGTACGTACCTACCGTATTCGGTTGGAACTTAATAAATGAATCGTTAGATTCGTTAGTCATGGACTCAAATAACTATGCGTTAAAAAAATCTGATATAAATTTCATAAGCGTGAGTTCTCGTAACACAAAACTTTACAGGAATTTTATATTGCATGAAATATTCTCGTGGTAACGACGCTAAAAGCGCGTAATCGTAGCAAGATCACTTGAAACTTCGGGCAAGGCTTGCAAGAAGGACTATCCTGATCTTTTAAATGTTATTCATATTTTAATAATTTAAATGAAAATACAAACTTAATAATTAGTAAAATTTTTACTTTTTTGCGTTTACAATGCAATTTTTATTATTGGAAAATGAAGTATTTTTGAAAAAACCGACCCGCCTCACAACCAGCTCCGATGGGACTCGAACCCACGACCTTTCGCTATCCGGGCGACTGCTCTAACGACTCCGTAGCTCAGTGGTTAGAGCACGGAGTCGTTAGAGCAGTCGCCCGGATAGCGAAAGGTCGTGGGTTCGAGTCCCATCGGAGCTGGTTGTGGAACTTAAGAATTGTCTTCACCTTTCTCTTCAGCCAAAGGTTTATTAAACCGTTTTGTGCACAGCATTTAATTTTTATTGCTTACCTAACATGATGATTCTATTGATGTGTTTATTATTTAATGGTCATAGATGATGGCGTCAATGATGATGAACGTCCATTAAAATTCTGGGCGTTTAATTGATTTGCTACGAAAAATATAATAATGACTCTAATGATGTTTTATTGCAGTCGAAACGTGTAAAAATATAGATTCATTTACTTACATAGTTTTTGAGTGTGATATTTATCACTTATTTTTTTTTTATTATCGTAACTTAGATTTTACTTCGTTAATTATGTACCTAACTGTCAATGTTAACTAGCAACTCGACAAACAGAATTTGAACCATCAACGAGGTAGGAATTACTCTGCGATTTTCCGTTTTTCATTCGCATACATTTTTAAATCATCTATGTGGTTCTCAATAGCAGAGGCCGTGTAGCAAGTGTTTAGCATAGCGGAGATGCGGAGAAAGCCGCCAATCAGGGTGCGCACGCGTCACTTTCGACAGGTTGCGCAATGGACACTCTGAATCTGAAGAAACCTAGAATTAGAAGACATTACACTGCCACATTAGTAAATAAACTACTCATGTGACGCTGCCAGAAAAGTAAGACCTAATACAGTCGATGCCAACTAATGTTGGAATCATGCGAGTTTCGTATAGGTTCATAGTTTTTGATTACTGAAAAATGGAAAATGAAGTATTTTAGAAAAAATCGACCCGTCTCACAACTAGCTCCGATGGGACTCGAACCCACGACCTTTCGCTTTCCGGGCGACTGCTCTAACCACTGAGCTACGGAGTCATTACGAGAAGCGTCGAATTTATCCAATACTTCTTACGCGCTGTATAGTCAGCGATAATTTCATCAATGTGGAGATATTACTATGCTCACACGCGAAAGAAATACCTTTCCAGGTATTTGGCAATCGCTAAAGATGAAATTACTATTGCAACTTATTTAAATTTTTAGTTTTTTGCATTCACAATGCAATTTTTATTACTGACTAGCTTCCGCCCGCGACTTCGTCCGCGTGGACATTCGAGAAAGTATTTTCTCGAATGTCCACGCGGACGAAGTCGCGGGCGGAAGCTAGTAAATAATAAGTGTCTGTTTCACAATCAAAAAGTTAGTTCTGAGTCGCTTAGGTACCAAGAACTTTTAGGGTACTTAAGATGATTTAGGTTTCAATACCTTAGTTACCCCCTGAGTTTGATTTTCAGAAAACTACGAAATGGGTTGCCTATTTGTTTTAAGAAGTAAGCCTACAAAGTTTCAAATTGAAATGTCTATTTTAGCCCCTGATTTTTCATTCAAAACTTCACCCCTATTTCAACCTTTTAGGGGTTGAATCATGTTCAGCGTGTTAAACATCAAAATAAATGCCATTTTTGCAATCGTCATCCCATAAAACCTCAATAACGACATCCATATCGATTTTTTGGTTTATTTATCCCATTTAACCTCTAAGGGGTTGATTTTCGAAAAAATACGAAATATGTGTTTGCTTATTTGATTTACTTTCCGACCATAAGCCTAAATAATAAATTAAATGAAGGACTTTCCAGATACAACATTTCATCCCCCTTTTCACCCCTTCGGGGTTGGAATTGTCAAAAACGCTGACACAGGGAAATATTAATTTTCAATTGCAAGCCTAATAACAAAATTTGAAGATCCTAACTTTAAAAGTGACGGAATTCATACACATATTCATTCCCTATTTTACCCCCTGGGTTTGATTTTGGGAAAATTACGAAATCGGTTGCCTATTTGTTTTAAGAAGTAAGCCTACAAAGTTTCAAGTTGAAATGTCTATTTTACCCCCTGATTTTTCATTCAATATTTCACCCCTATTGCAACCTTTTAGGGGTTGAATCATGTTCAGCGTGTTAGACATCAAAATAAATGCCATTTTTGCAATCGTCATCCCATAAAACCTCAATAACGACATCCATATCTATTTTTAGGTTTATTTATCCCATTTAACCTCTAAGGGGTTGAGATTCGAAAAAATACGAAATATGTGTTTGCTTATTGGTTTTACTTTCCGACCATAAGCCTAAATAATAAATTAAATGAAGGACTTTCCAGATACAACATTTCATTTCCCTTTTCACCCCTTCGGGGGTGGAATTGTCAAAAACGCTGACACAGGTAAATATTAATTTTCAATTGCCAGCCTAAATACAAAATTTGAAGATACTAACTTCAAAACTAACGGACTTTCATTCAAACATTAATACCCTATTTCACCCCCTTAGGGGTGGAATTTCCAAAAATCCTTTCTTAGTGGATGCCTACACTGTATAACGTATCTATGTGCAAAACTTGAAGTCTCTAGGTTCAGCGGTTTGGGCTGTGCGTTGATATCTCAGTCAGTCAGTCAGTCAGTCAGTCAGTCAGGACTTTGAATTTTATATATATAGACAAGCTGACCCGGCAAACGTTGTTTTACCATATAATAGTGGACCCGGTCACCAACATCTTGTGTGTGTGTTTATACACCAAAAGTTGCCTACACCAGACAACAGATAGCGCTAGTTACACACTACCAATAAAGGGGCCCAAGCTTGGTCTATTTCCTACATATAAAAAATTACTCTGTGAAGTAGAGTGAGTGTCAGATAACTCTGCGCGACTGGGGCATTTTTGGCGCTAGTTACAGTACATTTTTTTATTCTGAGCTTATAGAAAAGATTAGTATTCGATTTTGACCGCGCAGACGTCAGTGATTACATACTCTTTGGAAACGGCAATGAAAGAAATGACAGTTTTGTATCGAAGGTACGACAGTTAAACGATTTTTCTTAGAAAATTACAATTTTTACTCAATTTTCCTGAATAATAAGTAGCCTATATTACTCTCCAGCTCCCAAACTATCCCCATACCGAATATCACGTCGATCCGTTGCTCCGTTTTGGCGTGAAAGAAGGACAAACAAACAAACAAACAAACAAATAAACAAACAAACAAACACACTTTCACAATTATAATATTAGTATGGATTGAAAAATGGAAAATGAAGTATTCTAGAAAAAATCGACCCGTCTCACAACTAGCTCCGATGGGACTCGAACCCACGACCTTTCGCTTTTTCATTTTCCATTTTTCAGTAATAAAAATTGCATTGTGAATGCAAAAAACTAAAAATTTAAATAAGTTTTTGATTAATTAATTACGTAGATATTAGAAAAGCTTGCCTAAAACGGATTAACGACACAGCTTTATGAATGTTGCTAGAAATTATTCGTGAATATAACATATTAGTTAGAAAAGATTTGTGTTTTTTTACAGACAAAATGTGCTAACAAAATATTTTTTTATGTCGCATGAATAACATGACATTGAATAAGAATACCCTTAATCAGGAGGTGTAGCAACAAGCAATGCTAGAGGTATAGTTACTTCTGAATAAGCTTAATGCTTTAGACACGAAAATTATAATGCTAAACGGCGATTAGTGGCACAATCGTGTGACAATCGCTACAATAGATTCGGTTAGCCAATGCTGTCATTTTATTCTTTAGAAACCAACTTTAAGTATCTGAGACTCTGGGAAACGTAAATACGTTTTTTTTACTTGAGTAATTTTCAAAGGTCCATTCAAAATTGTATAAACTATTATTATTATACGTTAATTTTTATTTAACAGACAAATAGTAATATTAAATAGTAATAGTAGTTATTTAAATTTTTACTTTTTTGCCGTCACAATGCAATTTTTACTATTGAAAAATGGAAAATGAAGTATTTTAGAAAAAGTCGACCCGTCTCACAACTAGCTCCGATGGGACTCGAACCCACGACCTTTCGCTATCTGGGCGTCTGCTCTAACCGCTGATTTAACGACTCCGTAGCTCAGTGGTTAGAGCAGTCGCCCGGATAGCGAAAGGTTCGCGGGTTCGAGTCCCATCGGAGCTAGTTGTGAGACGGGTCGATTTTTTCTAAAATACTTCATTTTCCATTTTTTTTTGTAATAGTAGTCTTCACGCGTAACATTATTAACTAGATAGCATCGCAGTACAACATGCAGGGTATCGTTCCAAAGATTATTATATTCATAAAATCAAATACAAACAAACACCAACACATCAGCTTATATTGTAATACAATAGCAATGGAGATTTCTCATAAAATTTTGTTAGTGAATTCATCAATACACACTCCACGGTTGAATACAACCGCCTCTGTGGTCTGTGGTTCATACCAACGATTTCAGACCCAATGTTCCCGGGTTCGATTCCCAGTGGGGGTACATATTGTATTCGGTTTGGTTGGTGGTAGGACTTGTTCTTAGTCCGCCTGGCTAGCTACCACCATCTTATTTAAGTCTGACGCCATAACAATGATGTTTTCAACACACTTGCTCATAAAGTGAGCCTTATTACATCGATCTTAGGGCCATAAACCGAACTATAACCCACGCGTGCATAATAATATTACAGTACTAGTTGCGTAATAGAATTATCCCTACAAAGTTAAGTAAGTACCTAACTGCAAATTATATGCGAGTAAACAGAGACTTTTCAATTTAACCGGGTAATACAGTATCCCTACAAAGTTAAGTTAGTACCTAACTGCAAGTTATATGCGAGTCAACAGAGCATTTTCAATTTCAGCGGGTAATAGATACAGTTCTTTTTTTAACCGACTTCTAAATCAAAAAGGAGGAGGTTCTCTATTCGTCTGTATGTATGTTTTTTTCTTTTTTTTTTTTTGTATGTCCACCGATTACTCGAAAACGGCTGAACCGATTGAAATGGTTCAAACGTTATTACATCAGGTTGGTTTCCAAGTTGGTCCCATTTTTTGAAATTTTGAAATCGGTTCAGTAGTTTTCAGGAAATCTTGAAAATACTGTCGTTTTCGTTACCACGTTATGTGAATTTAATACGTATATTTAGGCATAACTCCTTTGTTTATAAACCGATTTAGATGATTCTTGTTTTGTTAAAAAGGGGATACCTCAAGGTATTTTAACCGACATCGAAAAAGGAGGTTTTGAGTTTGATCACATACCTATTTACCAGAAAACACGTAAATTGCCTGCACGATGCACTAAAAAGAGTGAAATAAAAATTATTTTTATAAAAAAATAAAACCGCCTTCAAAAAAACCACATCAAAAAAGTAAGAAATAATTCCTCACCAAATAAATAACGTAAGTACTTTGAAGTCGGGCGGGTTTTAACAAAAACAACAAGAAATTGTACATGTTTCACGCCCGACTTCAAAGTACTTACGTTATTTATTTGGTGAGGAATTATTTCTTACTTTTTTGATGTGGTTTTTTTTGTAACCACAAAGAGGTTTTATACGGCTGAAAATCCATTCACGTTTTTAGAATAAATAAATGTGTCCCTAATTAAGACAAAAAACATAATTAAGTATATTATTATCAAATTATTTATAATTATAATAATAATTTGTTATAAAACATTTGCATTTTATCACTATTATTATACTTAATTATTTTGAAGTAGGCTGTATGGCTGTATGTAATCAATCACCTCTCATTTGGCGCGTGCAAAAAAAAACTTGCGCGCTAATTCCCTTAGTTAATATTAGGTTAATACAAGTATGCAATAAATGTTTGTTTTTCCTCGCAAGTGTGTTGAAAAAGTGCGTATGAAACTCGTAAGCAACTTACTCACTAGAAACTCGGCTGATTTACGCCCTCGCAATGAGCAACCTAAGCTCACTTGTATCATAATATACTATTTCAGCATTATTGTGTTCCGGCAGTTAGAGATCCACCTTCAGCCTTATCACCACTTATCATCAGGTGTGATGAAGGCTGGCTAAGTGCTACCCCGTTGTGATAAAAAAAGTACCTAGTATTTTTATAGCTCTGTAAAATAAAAAAAACCCGAACCTCACAATTTCTTAGTATTCTATTCAGTAGTTAGTTATTAAGTTTGCTGGTGGTCCTTTGATTGATGTACAATTGAGATCAAACAAAATTTCTCACACAATGTAAAATATAGTATTAGATATCTAAAAGAACACCTTTTTCATTATCACTGAAATAAAAACCCGGAATCGTAATACACATTTGTAATTACATGTAGCTTTTTATCTAATTATTGTCTATTTAATTATATTGCGGCGGGTGTCGTGCGAACCAGGCCTAGTTCTGGCCACAAAGAGTCCTATTATTGCGCCTCCCACGGTTTTGTTGAGACATCATACAGACAGCTTTTCTCACTTTTCTTGGGAAATAGGGGCACCTAAAATGACGCTTGTTGCTTCATTCAGCTGCATTAGAAGCGACAAAGGAAGCTGGGAGATAAACTAATAGCATTTCCATCTCCGAGTATGTATATTGCTGGAAATCTATATAAGAATTTGAATGGAAAATACACATAAGACAGCGTTGATTATCCCATATTTGAAATAGATTTTCAATCAATCAATCAATAAATGCTTTATTTGCACACAAAAGAAATACAGAAAGAAACAATCACAAAACAGAAGAGTATATAAAAGACGGCCTTATTGCTAAACGGCAATTTCTTCCCGGCAATTTTATATTGCGAAGTATAAAATCAAATACAATTTCTATTGCGGCATACGTAATACCTACTATATTTAATGGAGACCGAAATCAAAGTATGGATATTTTGTAGTCCAAGATAATAATCGCTACCTACTGGCGAAATATTTTTATTTGGTAAAAATATCAAACTGTAGATACAAACACTTAGTTAACAATAACCCAACTAGATATACCAATAAAAACAATTTACTCCAGAACCGATTCCAATCAATTAACACAACGGTACTCCACGGTTGAATGCAACATTTTACGCACGCAGCGGTTGTGAAACGAATCGACAAAGTAAGAATTAGATCGATAAATTAATCGGATCGAATGTGTGCCGATGTGCGCAATGATCGAGTTGAGCTGCTCTCGCGCAGCCATTGCAACACCTCAAACAATGGTGTTTGAGCTGCTGGATAAGGATTGCATGTTGTTTATCTAGCTAATGAGCAAACAAGTTAAAGGATAAGAGGATAAGGATAAGAAGTGACGATTTCCGTCACAAGTTTTAAAGAATAACGACTGCATATATCTGGAAGAGCTTAGCTACACATAAATCTTACGAAAGCGAAATATAATAAAGCTGAAGATTGTTTGTAGTGATTTTCATGAGGACGAGATAGTAGAAGTTACAACCCATGTCACGGATGAAAGCACGGGTAATAATGCTCTGTTTTTGCTCTTCCAAAGAGTTGAAAAAACACGTAGGTACAGTGGCCCGATTCTGCTAACGTTAAGTCGTAATCGTGTCTCAATCGTGTTTCAATTGTTGTGCTTTTTTACACACTAGTTACAAGAATTATGACAGTATGATGTGATGTGGATGTAGTGTGTGGTGTGACCATCAGTAGTATTCTGAAAAAAGTTCACATTTCTTGTAACTAGTGTGTAAAAAAGCACAACAATTGAAACACGATTGAGCCACGATTATGACTTAACGTTAGCAGAATCGGGCCACAGGTCGATGAGGAGTAATCTATAATCGGCACATTGTTCCGTCCAGTGCCGTCAGAAGATAATGATACATTGTGCGGCAGCACCGTCTTGTCACGGCCGGCAGCGTCCGCAAACAATGCGCCGGGGCAGTGGTACGCCTTTTTGGGATCTTTACACAACGCATCATGTTCTTTTACGGTCCAATACCTCGAAAGGTAAGCGGAAACTGTATGTGATCACTTCTTCATCAGTATTCTAAAACTCATTAGGGGCATTTTATAAGATAACAGCTTTCCGCCCGCAGCTTCGCCTGCGTGGACGACACGACGTTATCCCGCTGGAAAGTGATATTTTTCCGGGATAAAAAGTAACCAACGTTCCTCTCCAGGCTACAAAGTATCTGTGTCCCAAATTTCAGCCAAATCCGTTCCGCCGTTTTGGTTGATTGATTGAGTAACAAACATCCAAACATCTAAACTTTGGCATTTAAAATTTTAACTAAGTAGGTAGTAGTATTTATTTTTCTTTAGCTGTGAATTATCTACTTACTGATTTTGCTAAAAATTATTTTATGAAAACACGCTACAATCTTTGAAGCTCAGAATCTCTTTCAGGGAAAATATAATCATTAATGATGCACGTCTAATACCTAATTTAAAGAACTATACTACTACAAGATCTCCATCTTTTTCATCATTGTCTATTTATCATAGGAGTTAAAACACAACGTACTTATCTCAAGTTTACGCAACATAATTTCGAGTTCATGTCGCCAACTGAATATGACAGATGTAAGCTAATGTAAGTGCAGAATAGCGGCGCTCAATGCCAAGGCGAGCCATGAGAACGTTCCGATGCGACGCAACGCGAGTATTATGATTACGATTTTAATTGTATGAGATACTCCGCATTGATAAGTCGAGATATTTTAATTGTATCAAGGGCAGACGCTTTTGGGTCAGGTTATTTAATACGCAACTATTCTAATTAAAAACTTGGGATACTTATGTACCTGTTTAGAGCTCTTGTTTATATTTATAAAGGCATGAAAGCTTCTATCTAGCAACCTTTTCGAGTGGCCTTGTTGTGCGTTGAAAAAAGAAACAGTATGTTTTGTTGTATTTTTAACCGACTTCTAAATCAAAAAGGAGGATGTTCTCTATTCGTCTGTATGTATGTTTTTTTTTTACCGACTTCTAAATCAAAAAGGAGAGGTTCTCTATTCGTCTGTATGTATGTTTTTTTTTTGTGTATGTCCACCGATTACTCGAAGACGGCTGAACCGATTGAAATGGTTCAAACATTATTACATCAGGTTGGTTTCCAAGTTGGTCCCATTTTTTGAAATTTTGAAATCGGTTCAGTAGTTTTCAGGAAATCTTGAAAATACTGTCGTTTTCGTTACCACTTTATGTGAATTTAATACGTATCTTTAGGCATAACTCCTTTGTTTATAAACCGATTTAGATGATTCTTGTTTTGTTAAAAAGGGGATACCTCAAGGTATTTTAACCGACTTCGAAAAAGGAGGTTTTCAGTTTGATCACATACCTATTTACCAGAAAACACGTAAATTGCCTGCACGATGCACTAAAAAGAGTGAAATAAAAATTATTTTTATAAAAAAACAAAACCGCCTTCAAAAAAACCACATCAAAAAAGTAAGAAATAATTCCTCACCAAATAAATAACGTAAGTACTTTGAAGTCGGGCGGGTTTTAACAAAAACAACAAAAAATTGTACATGTTTCACGCCCGACTTCAAAGTACTTACGTTATTTATTTGGTGAGGAATTATTTCTTACTTTTTTGATGTGGTTTTTTTGAAGGCGGTTTTATTTTTCATTACTAAGGCCGCCAACAATGATACATCATTATAAAATAAATAAATAAAATAAAATGTTGTACACCATCACATACATTGTTCCAAAACCAAGGTATAGTAGCTTAAGCACTAGTGTTATGGAAATTGGAAACCAGAGCCGAGGAAATATTGAAAAGTTCGTTTTCTTTCAACATTTACCCGACCGGGGATCGAACCCGGGGACCTCTAGAGATAGCGGCACCTTGAAACCGGTGCGTAAGTTCACCACTCGGCCACGGAGATCGTCAAAATTATTATGATGTGCCAATTGCTTCAAGTCATTGTCAATGCCCCAACGGAAAGCTTTGCGTTGTCCCGCAGTGACGGATATAGCAACATTTTTCCTGATGTCCACCAGTACGTAGGCATAGAGAGAGAGACATGAATGGATCCGCCCTTAAAACCTCCTGAATAGGTGTGGTTTAAATATGTCAATTCAATCATTTGCAAACTTATTGTAATAAATAATTTTTTTATTAACTCCAGCTCCTCTATGCTACGGAGGGCAAGTTAACTAGCGCCGCCATTGAAAAAAAATCATAGTGCTTAAATAAAGACGAAATTTGTAAATTATCTCTCTGCAGTGCACTCCGAAGAAGCTTTGTGGTACTTTCTATTGCTTTATCTATATTTTATAGCATGTCGTTTATTTTAATTAAATTTTATTGCTAAAAGTAAAAAAACCTTATTAAACTAAACGATAGGCTAATAAATATCCTGCGATAAAAAGTACCACAATCCACAAAGCTTCGGAGTGCACTGCAGAGAGATAATTTACAATTTCGTCTTTATTAAAATAAATAAAATTCATTTATTTCAGGCGAAAAGCCCATAAAATTCGCATTACTATTAAATTAATAAATACAATCAAGTCGGGTTTTAACAAAAACAACAAAACATTGTACATGTTTCACGCCCGACTTCAAAGTACTGTTACGTTATTTGGTGTGAATACAGTATTAGAGGGATTATTTCTTACTTTTTTGATGTCATTTTTTTGAAGGCGGTTTTATTTTTAATAACCTACTTACCTAGTTTTTCTTTCCAGCAACGTCATCAACAACAACTGCTGCATCGACCAGCCTCTCGAGCGCGACTCGCCGCCCGTTCCGCGTGGCCAGCCGCCGCCGGCCACTCCCCTCCAGTAACCTCCCCACCACGCCCGCCCCCACCACTAACTCCACTACCACGGACAGCCAGATTACGGATACGGAGATCCTGGACAGCGAGGAGTACCTTCAAGACATTGGGGATACAGGTAGGTCCTAACCTAGGTCCTTTGGGTGTTATGGTCCCGACCTAGGTGACAGATCACCCGTCCGGCTTCGCTGGCGTCCCCCCTATAAATAAAATAATACTTAGGTCCTTGATTGGTAGCCATAATAGCTCTAGTCATTCGCCTTTCTCCACTACCATTCTAGAGTCACTTGCCAACTCTTCTAGTAAGGTTTCCGGTTGTAGTTGGTAGTGTACCTTCTCGGATCTTTGCAAAAGTTTGTGATAGTTCAGACTGAATAATCTGTTGCTTGAACTTGAAACTACAGCACAAGCAACCTTCGTATAATATAAGTAATATTGCGGTTCACCACAGTAGTGGATCTTTAGAATGCTATAGGTAGTTATTTGACAGCAAACGCAATAATTGGAACCACATGTTACTAAATTCGCCATCTCCTTTTGAAGTAGGTAAGTTAGAAAAAACAAAACATATTTTTGAAGTGAAAACTTCTTTACCGGAGATGTGTACTTTTTGTGATGGGTAAAAAAATTTGAACTCGCGTCAGGATCACGTGACCGTCAGATCAAAAATTCATAAGACTGATCGAGAAACTGTTACAATGTCATTAGAATACGAAGGCAAATTTTGCCACCACCGTTTCCAAAGTCGTGGTGGCTCAAGTTAGAAAACGGGTGAAGCCAGAAGACCTCGGTTCAAATCTAGTCCGTATTTTTTTTTGTCAAATTCCTTTTGTTTTGTGAAAAAGTCTAGGGAGCCCTTTTCACTTCTATTTTGTTGTTTTTTTCTCACTTTCTGCCTTTCAATAACTGAACTATAAATCAAAAACTTTAGACTTCATTGAAGACCCGACGCTCGAGCCACGTCTTCCAAGCCTGAAGAAGACGGTGAAGGTGCAGCGCCGCCCGCTGGTGAACCTGAAGGAGCCAGGTGACCAGAACCCCTCCGCTACTAACGAAGAGGAGAGAAAGAGACAGAGCAAGAAGTACAGCTCCAGCTTCAAGCAGAACCAGCTCGACGAGAAGCTCAGGCAGCGCGCCCAGAGCCAGGAGGAAACGGATGAGACCACTGAGATGAAAATCACTCCTGCTGACGGTAAGAATTATTTAGGGTACGCTGAAAAAAAGAATCAACCAAACTAGTTTTGTTGCTCAAATTTTAAGGCGATACTCGGAAAAGTTATGCACAAAATATTTGTTACGCAAAAAAACACAAAATCACTTCGTATTCAAAAACTATAGTGATTTTTAAAAATGCTTCTATACGATCCTAAATATTATTGGTGTCCACTAATTAAACCAATTTTCAATAGTATATGTATCCCCATTTAAGAATAATCTTGATATTTCTTATTTTTAGAGGTATTTTCGAAAATAAAAAGTGTCGAGCTAAAATAAAAAAATCGTGTTTCTGAAACTATACGATTCTAGATAAAGGTATGAAGAAATATATATCTTATTACTAGATTTATAACAACTCTAACCGTCCTATAGTTTTATATCAAAGAGTCCATACTTTTCCGAGTAGCGCCTTAAGCAAACTTTAATCGTTATTAAATTTTAAGTGCCTTGTGGTTTACGTTCCGTTCCGTACAGCCGGACGCAAGAAGTAGAATAACATTGGGCTTCGTTAAGATTTTTTTAGAGGATAAAGATATTCGCTCTGTAATTGATATCAGTTTGAGTGACGTAAATTAATCAATACTTTCACTCAATAACGCGATACCACCTTAGTGACCTAGATAATCTAGACACGATATAATCCAATATACAAAATAGTAGTTGTGTAACTTCCTATGCACTGCTGACATGACACCTTGATCAATTACCTAGTTAAAATTGATTATTATTGCTCACAGACTTCACTGCGGAAACTGCCGTAGCGATTGCTGCTCACCAACTTTTCGCGGCACCAATCCCAAGTTTGCCCGACTTCGAAGAAGACGTCAAGACCAGCAAGAAGTCTTATACGCAATCCACAAAGTACTTCAGCAGAACAGACTCAGATCCTAACACTGACACCAAAACGGTGTACTTCGAAGAGTTCACGAGCACACCAGTTTATAAAACCACTTCACCGACCCAAGATTATGTAACAACCGGGGTCTTCAATGGTCTCGCGACAGAGTTTGATTCGCCTAAAACGTCTACATTCACGATTCCGAAATCGACGTTCAGTACAAGGGCTTTCCCTGCCCAAGATATACAACCTCCGCCATCTCCGACGCCGACTATCATCAACCCTGGGTTATCAGGAGTAGCTCCAACCAACGCTTTATTCCCTCGCGTGCCGCCGACCGCGGCCGTATCTCGGGTTCCGATCACGAGACCTGCTTTACCGAGCGTCTCGCCAGTCGTATCCTCATCTCCAAGGTTCTTGGGCACGAAGAAGCCGATACCTGTGCCGGTAGAAGACTACCCGTTCTCGACGAGAGGATATACTGGCGTGAGCCAAGAGCCGGCTTACTTCACGAGGGAATACTTGCTCGAATCGCCTGTGACCAAAACTTATGATGGTAAGTGAAAAAAAAAACTCTGAAGTAAGTACGCCGGTCGCCCAAGAAAGTGGTCTACCAGTTTTGACAAAAATCGTGTGTACCTAAGAATATTTTTGCATGGGAAAATCAACCCTGTTGTTCTAAAACGCGCGAATGATTTTCAACCTAGGGTGATAGACCACTTTCTTGGCCGAACGTACCTAACCTACCTACTCAAACTAAAGTAAATCTACTAAATAATATATGAAATAATATTGATTCGATTTTATAATTAGATTCTGTTCAACTAACTGTACAATAATTGCACAGTACCTACATGCACTTATGTGCAAACCATCATCGATGTCCAAATAAGTAGAAAGCTTTGAAATAACTTCGCGTACCTACCTATTTTATCTTATGCACACAAAAATAACGATTAGATACCTGCCTAAGTAACGCTACATTTTCCATCCACAGACGAATACCAATACCTATCACCAGTCACCACACCCCAAACGACAAGAAAAACTCTCCGCAAGAAAGTGCACCGTAAGATCTCGACGACGCAGAAGCCCACGACCGCGGTCCCTCTCGTCACCACGCCCAAAGCCAAGCCCTTAAGGCCCCGGGGGCATGTCAGAGCCAAACCCTTCGAGAAGCTGAAACCAGCCGTGCCAGCCCCTAACAGGACATACCGCCCCATAGAGAACTACGACTATTATGATGACAGCGAGGAGAAAGTCGCTGAGAAGTATTTGGAAGGAACTAAGGTCATCGTACACGGGAAAGGTTTGTATAATTTTTCGTATAGAGATTTGAAGTTCACATAGTACTTTACTTACCTATAATAGAAAGTCGTACATTGGGTGATGTCTTAAAAATCGAATTGCAAACTAATTTAAAGCTACATAGTTATTAAATTCTTGTCTGTGCTGTGATAAGGCAGTCTTTCAGACTATTTATCATCAACACATGTGTACAGTCACAGAATATATAATTAATAGTACTAAGGGTACAGTACAGTCACGAGCAATAATATGTATAGAACATAGAACTTTGTCACATTGAAGCGTTTCGAAAGAAAACAATCAGTGTCACAGAAGTCATTCAATATTGTAATATGACATATTCCTATGTTGTAAATATTGCTCGTGACTGTACATGTCCATCAATATGAAGCTCATTTAAAGACAGTCCTCAAATTAAAATTTGTGTTAGGTACTGTTGAATTGAAACTGTATGACATCGTCGTTTACAATTATTGTAATGGCCGAAATGTGTAAATCCAGCATTATAATTTAATTAAACGTATAGATAGGCTGACGATGACGAACGACGATGCCATACAGTTTTTACCACAGAACGCGGAAAGATTTTTTTCTCTTACTTTCCATGTTCTGTGGTTTTTACTTTCTCTGTCGTGCGTGTCGTATGTGATGATTGTTTTTTTTTTATCGTAGTCCTATTTATTGTCTACATTCATTAATGAAATCATGATTATTTTTACATTCTTGCATTCACAATGCAATATTTATGTAAAATGAAGTAGTAGAAAAATCGACCGGTCTTACAACAGAACGAATGGGTTCGAGTCCCATCGGAGCTAGCTGTGAGACGGGACGATTTTTCTAATACTTCATTTTCTATAATAGAAACTTCTTTTTTTCCACAGGCAACATCGAGTGTCTGGACATAGGCAACTTCCCCCACCCCACCTCCTGCAAGAAGTTCATATCATGCGCGCGCATGGAGGGCGGCGTCGCCATCGGCTGGGAGTACATCTGCCCCAAAGGTCTCAGCTTCGACCCCGTCGGGGGCATCTGCAACTGGTCCGCTGGCCTCGGATGCGACGAGAAGGACCTCTAGTGGCTTCGAATGAAATGTCCTTGGGGCCTAGACAAGTGGATTTCCCTCCGTAAACTTAATTCTCCTGGGTTAATTGACCTAGGTGAATTAAGTATACTATTCGTAAACTTTAATCTCCTGTACCGCTGGTCACAAAACAAAAGACATATATTTAAAGTAATACTTATACAGGGTGTTTTTCTATAAGTGCAATACCTCTTAGGTGGTGATTGTACTCATGAATATGAACAACTTTTACTATGAGGCCAACTCTGCAACTTCACAAAAAAAATCAGCTGTTCCATACATTCTGGTCACCTAAGAGGTATTGCACTTATAGAAAAACACCCTGTATTATGTAAACTTTATTCACCCAAGTTAAAACTGGATCACCTAGGTGAATTAAACCTACTCTTTGTAAACTTTAATCACCTGCAAGTACCACTGTCACAAACTCACAAAACAAAAGACATATTTAAAATAAATACAACTTAAATCACCCCAGTTAAATGCGGCGATCAGATCAAGAAGGTTTCTATTAAACTTTTTTATTCGTTTACGTACTTAGAGTAGTGTAAAAAGTTTGCTTTGAGGAAACACATAATAAACTCATAATATAATAAATAAGCACTCACTGAGCCTGAGTTTTACTGATAAAAAAGATTCTTCATAAAAGTGAATAAAGTGTACTTAAAAGTATACTTAATGCACCTAGGAGAATAAGGTGAATAAAGTTTTTTGAAAGTAATTTTAATGCACCCAGGTGATTCAAGTTTACGAATAGTATACTTAATTCACCTAGTTGAATTAAGTATACGGAGAGGTGGTTTTCTATTATCGATATCGCTACTAGAATAGGAAGAAAATGTATGGGATTGACATTAGCGGTCATGTGACATTTCGATCGCTAATGTCAATCCCATACATTTTCTTTCTATTCTACTGGCGATTTAGATAGTAGAAAGCTTGTCTAGGAGGCTTGGGTGAAAACGGCCTGTATTTATAATAATATTTTTATAACCTATCTTCAGAGGTTTTTAGTAGGCAATTGTTTAGATAGGTTTTAAAAATATTTGTCTTTGTAAATTGCAGTTTTTGATACTGATTCTAAAGAAAAGTAAATTATTTAGAATCAGCAACGATTATTAGCGATAATGATTCAGGCACATAGCTATACCGGGAATTATGTTATCTTTTGATTCAACATTGTCAAAAGTTATAAAAACAATAATAATTATGATTTTGTAAGATTTTTGGCTCTATTATATTTGAGACTATCATCATCATCATCATCAGCCATTTAATGTCCCCACTGCTGGGGCACTGGCCTTCCTTATGGATGGATAAGGAAAATATGTAGGTATATACTAATACTAGAAAACAGCAGGTGTTATGGCTATGTGCCTATCTCAATACATCATTATTCTATTTATTAAATAGCTCGTAAGATCTTTACTCCATAAAATATGCTAAGAAATTCAACAGTCTGTACTAAACATTAATAAACATATCAACCGCGGCTTACGCGACCATATATTGTGATATCTATCTGTATCATTTTGGACTGAAAATGTTTCTTTATCACATCTACTAAATGAAAACAAATTATTTTCACCCAATTTTGAAATTGGCTGTCTGATCAGAATCTTTGTATAGAAAATAAGCTATTCTAAGTCAAAATACCTTATATTTTATATCGTCATGTGAAAACAATCACTGCTAATTTTATATTCCTTTTTTAAATAAGTATAAATCCCAATTGTAAAAATACTTTTATATGGTAACATTTACCATAAAGAGAGCAGGAAGGCATTACTTAAACTCAAATGAACTTCGTCCACAAAGTTGAGATTTTGATAACCAAATATGCAATTTTTCTAATGATCATGAAAAATCGAAGTCAAATTTCGAAATGTGCCTTAATTATTATTATACAATCCATAGGTTTAAGATTTATTGTGAAATTATTATTAAGAAAAATAAAAAATAAAAACAATCACTTGTTTTATTGTTACACCTTTCAAACTTAAATAATATCCTAACTTTCCAACAACACTTACAATGTCAGTTTTTTTTCACATAGCAACACCATAGTACAGCCGAGTACACTACACCAAACACTAATAGAATTCACATCGTCCTCTTGCTAATGTTAACATATCCGATACCGACACACGTCATCTTGATCTTGGTGGCTGAGAGCTGGTCCTGCTCATCATCAGACTCCTCGGCGTCAGGAGTGACAGCCTCCAGCTTAAACATCACTCCGAAGAACTCTTTCAGATGCTGAAGGAAGGTTATTGTGTAGTCAGACAGAGGACCAACCTGAAAAAGACCGTGAAACATTTAGTATATTTTCCTGAGGTAAACATGCTCTGCTGTGGAATTTAGATACCTACAATTTGAAATCATAAAAAACAAAAGAGTTTCAACCATAATCAGAAAAAATAAGTAAACAGGGCGTCCCAGACATAAGAAAGGACTCAAAAAAAATGGATAGGCACTAAAAGAAGAAAACAGGGTCCACTGAGAGTGAAGCTAAGTTTGTCTGCACATTTTTAATTTATTTAATTTAATGTATTAAATGTATTTTTTTTATTTGAACAACTCAACCCGCCTATTTGCTTGATAATACACTGCAAGGGCTAGAATCTAGTCTAGAATCCCATGTTTATTATTTTAATTTAACCTGTTTGTGTACTAAATAAACAAATGCCATTATGCCACAACCGATAGTGCAGCCAGTACGCAGTGTTGAAAAGAGCTAATAAAGAGGTTTGTTTAGAAATTATCGTCCTCCAACTCGTAAAATACAATGATCCACTCACCACACACACGCTGACGTCCTTCTGCCCCAGCGCCATCCAGAGCGCGACCAGCCACTGGCAGGCAGCGTCCACGGCGCCCCCGCGCGCCACTTCGTCCAGTAGCCGCATTGCGCACTCTCGACCGAGGTCTTCGGGCAGGGTGATCTCGCCCTTGCCAACATCACTTGATTTCTAAATGGTCGAGTGTTTTTGTTAGATCATTAGTACGCATACAGTACACATTCAGGATAAGTACTTAATTCTCCAAGAAGTATTGGAATGTTGTTAAAATGCAATTTTTATGGTTGAAAAATGGAAATTGAAGTATTTAGAAAAAATCGACCCGTCTCACAACCAGCTCCGATGGGACGCGAACCCACGACCTTTCGCTATAATAATAAAATAATAAAAATCTTTATTTATAATCATGACATAGGTACAGAAACATATAATACGTTAATAACTGTAGATGTCAAAGACTGTGTCACAGTTATTAGCGCCCACCTCCTTATGGACAAGCAACATGATTATAAACACAATGATGCTTACATAACTTAAAACTTAGGGAATTGGTAAAAATGTGCATTTGGGTGTGTGTGTGTGTGTGTGTGTGTGTGTGTGTGTGTGTGTGTGTGTGAGTGTGTGTTTGTGTATATGAAAAAATTATGAATCAGATACAGTAATAATTGTATTAAAAACAATGGTAATACACCTGAGTTCTAATGAAAACTTACGAAAATATATAATAAATTAAATAAACATAATAAAAATAATATGATTGATTAGTAGCCATGGCTGGTAAAATTATTTTAAAAAAGTAGTCATTCTGGTAGCATTTATTTACTGGCGAAAATGTATAGACTTACTTAGGGCTCGCACACAAAACAGCGAATTCGCATCGTGCGAGTCGCGCGTCGAGCGTCGATGCGTGTCAACTATTTGACAGTAAATAAGGTTTCTATTAGTGTCGACCAACACGTACCACAATCACACCACATCGATCGCAGCGACAAAGCAGCGGCATAGTGTCGATGCAACTTTTTGCAGTTGCGTTGTGGTTGCAAAGTGGTTGTGCGACAAAATGTCGTTGTCGCAAGAAGTTGTGATGTGAATGTGGCTGGCCGCTAGTTGGCAGCGTCGTCGCTGGTGGTTGCGTTGTGGCCGGTATCACCCACGCGGTCGATAATTACTGCAAAATGTGGTACGTGTGAATTGACTATTAATGTCCAATACAAAATCGGCGCCGCCCTGACCGGACACAGCCACCTGCTGCGGCCGGCTATCCCGACGACGCTGATGCACGTGTCCCGCCTGCATTACTCCACAAAGGCTGAAGACATTGTGTAAATGAGAGTAAAAACCAAATTTACTCTGAGGGTCGAGCGGTTGGAATCCCGCCACAATGTGAACTTCAACTTATTTGTGGTGAGGGTGCTGACTGATCATCTGTCGACCTTCATGAAAGAAGATTTTTGGCCGAAGGGTGTGCTGTTCCGCGGGTTTCAAGGCCGGCTACCGGACACTACGTTGCAAAACACGTCGCCGCCGACAATACGTGTGAATAAATAGTGTTTTTTAAGTATGTAGTTAGTATAGTATATTTTATATGTTATGTTAGTCTGTAAGGTATTTATTATATGGGGCAAATATTGTAAGAATAATATTTGTAGTTATAGGAAAAATTTGATAGTAAAAAACCACGAGCCCTATAAGTAAGCTACCCAACTAAGCTACCGAAAGGCTTACACGACTCGTCGAATTTTGCCTTTCGGTAGCTTAGTTGGTCAGAGCATCGGGCCGGATTCCCGGAGGCGCGGGTTCGAATCTCGCCTGAAAGCTACTTATAGGGCTCGTGGTTTTTTACTATCACATTTATCCTATACTTACAAAATTGCATTGTGAATGCATAAAAATAATATAAAATCTCAATATTTGTAGTTGCCTGAAATAAATGGATAAAATAAGAAAAATAAAATAAAATGCGCCCCGCACACGTGGCGTGGTTGTGGTTAGTTTGGGTTGAGCCTTAGCATGGCGCATCGCAGATTCTTGCGATGCGATGCGAATTCGCCGTTTAGTGTGGGAGAACCCTTACCGACTCAGCGCAATAGAAGGTCTTCTCGTTGGTCTCGGCGACGAGGCTGATGCCGAAGCCGGGGCTCTTGCCCGCGTTGGCGCCGCGGCACTGGTCCGTGTTGATGTACACGTCCGGCAGGAACTTGAGCATAACCTGTTTCAACATGACTAGATTGGTAAAAAATGTTTTGCTCAGCGACAAAAATTGCTGGGCATGTATGAAAAGATTGATGAATGTGAATGAAGCGAATGAAGTGTGCAAGGATCGTAGCAGGTGGCGATCCATAGTCTCTGCCTACCCCCGTGGGAAATAGGCGTGAGTATATGTATGTGGTGCAAAGAAAGAGAAGAAACAAGCTACCACTTCATGGCAGAGTGCCCGATGTACGCATCACTGCGCTGGGAGCTCTTTGGAACGGACAAGCTTAAGGAAGAGGATCTAAAGAAGTTAACAAAAAGTCAACTCAACAGGTACTGTAAGCGCACAGGAAGGTTGAGGGTCCGACGCCGGTGGGGTAAATGATAACCCGCCTCCCCCCCTGATTTTTCAGCTTTTAGGGGACTTGGGCAACTGGGTGAAATGGTCCCGACCTAGGTGACTGATCACCCGTCCGGCTTCGCTGGCGTCCCCCCTATAAATAATAATATGTATGTGGTATGTATGTACTCTTTACACCGGTGTCGGTGGGGTAAATGACCCGATTCCCCCAACCCTGCTTTCAGCTTTCAGGGGACTTGGGGAACTGGGTGAAATGGTTCCAACCTAGGTGACTGATCACCCGTCCGGCTTTGCTGGCGGGCATGTTAAGCTTTTTAGGACCCTTTGACGTTGGCTTGATGCCATACCCTATTTTAGAAAATTACCAATATTATAAATGCGAAAGATTGTGAGTATGGATGTTTGTTACTCACTCACGCAAAAACTACTAAACGGATTTGGTTGAAATTTGACACACAGATAGTAGATAGCCTGGATTAAAACATATGATACTTTTTATCCCGATATCCCACGGGAACGGAAACCGAGCGGGTGAAACCGCGGGCGACCGCTAGTTCATATCTAATCTGTATCATTAGTTGCATTTGTTTTGGATCTTTGTAGGCATAGACGCATAGATACTCTGAGCTAATAATAACAGTGGCACAATCTTTTCTGTTCCGGTGACAGCAGCGCTTTATACTATTTCCTTTTTTTTTTGTAGCCATTTAACTGGCCCTGACATCTAAGACCTTCAGCCGCCAGCAGCACTATGGTTGGACATCAACTTGACAGAAAAATGACATTTAAAAAAACACTTTACTTTTACATTTTGGCCACTGGAACAGAAAGGATTAGTTCATTTTCTGCTTCTTTTTTTACTCACTCCTTTAGCTGAATCTACCACTCTGTTGGCCATAGTGGGAGATACTCGTAACGCATAGACAACCCCTCGTATTCTTTTCACTAGCCCCCATGAGGTCCACTGCAAGGGCCGCAGGTGGCGACGCACTGGACATCGAAACACTACTTCTCCACCTCCCAGTGGTGGCGCTCCTAGGAGATACGATTTACTGTTTGGATTAAGTCATTTATCAATAGTATTTATTTACTTACATACTGACAATATTGCCTTCTTTTAAGTAAATTTACACACAAACTAGTAGTTTTATCCTATAAGGTCTTCTTAGCCTAACTTCCTTCACTAGCATGTGAGTTAAACATTTTTTTCTTATCACAAACAGTTTGAAGACTTTAACTTTTTAAAAAAAACTGAACAATAAAGTGTAACAGAAAACTTTTAAGTAAGACCAGTAAGGCAATCACATACCTCTTCTAACAACTTTAAGTTCAAGTCCATCATCTACCAATATGAACTTCAGCAATACAGGCAGGGCGGCTGTCTTGATTTTGTCCACCGACACATCTAAGTCACTATGTGTGACTCCCTGGAGTACCGCATTTAGGGGTTCCTTGCAAAATGGGCCAAGAGCTAGAAGTATTTCTAAATAATATCCTGGAACAGATAACATTGTATAAATTATTTTGTAGGTACTATTTTTGTCTGTACCAACTATGACATTCAACCTGCCCTATTTTATATCCTCTTCTAATGTTACTTTTATTTATTTTTTATTTAATTAAGTATTATACATATCAAGCTGCTGTGTTATCAGTATTTTTATAAGTCCTGGCACCATACAAAATCAGTCGAAAAATTTCTAAGTCCTAAACGCCTTGCACACAATTTGCTACACTCCAACCATATTTTCTTGTGTTATTTTCACATCCAAAGTGCTTTAACTTGATTCTTCTGGATGGTGGCTCTATGTGTGAGATATTGAAGTACTGATGCGAGATCAGTTGACCTTGCGTTCATTTTATCTTATGTTAATTTATTTACATTTGCTACAAACTAACCTATACCCCTCTGTGGACAACAACTGTGGTTCACCTGGCCGCCGATCAAAATGCCAGGTTGGAAGTACAGGGATGTGCCGGTTTCACTGAGCTCTACCCTCGTGCCGTTCGTAACTTTGTCCAGCAGTCGAATCAGGTTCACCTCGTACTCCCGCAGTCCAGGATCATCGTGTGTGCTTCGAATTTCCTCTATTTTGATCGCCCGACCGGATAAGGTGGATAATAATAATCTTTGACGAAAAAAATTACTGCCTTTATATATGAGAACATCATTTTCAATTATTGCAGGCATTTTTTTATCAAATTTTCAACACAAAACCTAAAAATAAGAAAACCACAACCACACCACAACAACACAAACAAACACGTGCGTGCTGTCAACACGCTGTCAAAAATGACAGTGACAAATTCCCAGTTTCCCACGTGCTCCTTGCGTTTTGTTGAAAGAAAGTAATAACGACTTTAGCGCGCATAAAATATAAATCATCATCATCATGTCAGCCGAACGACGCCCACTGCTGGGCATAGGCCTCCCCCAAAATATAAATAATGAGTTTTATTTTAATATCACGTAGGAAACGACATCACTTTATGAGACTTTTATGTATTTTAACTTTAATCTTTATATTTTTAAGATGAATGTAGATAAACTAGAAATAAAACGCAAATAGTGGGCGGGCTGTCATGTCAATGTGTCAGATTGATTGACAATTCTCTTAAGTTTTTATAAACACGCTGCTGTTTGCTGCTGTTTTAGATTTAAAGCTAATTAAATTCTAATTATTACATATTTTAGTAGTGCTTTTACATTCTAAATATGAAAGTCTCCATCGACGACGTCGTTTTGCCAGGCGATTATTGTGATGACATTGTTACTGCCGGTGAAAAGAGCAAAGTTATACTGGGCCCAGGTTTACGTAAAGAAATAGACAAAGTTTATGTTACAAAGCCTGGAATTTTACGAAAACGTGCACTTAACACTTATTGGGTCGATAGCTACCAGAAACGATACGTCCCGTCTCGAGGGGAGAATATCATAGGAATTGTGATTCAGAAGGCTGGCGAAACCTTTCGCGTGGATGTCGGCGGCAGCTGCCCAGCAACTTTATCTTACCTCTCTTTCGAAGGTGCAACTAAGAAAAACAGACCTGAGGTACAAGTCGGCGATGTTTTATATGCTAAAATCCTTGTAGCAAGCAAGGATATGGAGCCAGAAATAGTATGTGTAGATTCACATGGAAAGAAAGGAAGGCTGGGGGTCCTAAATGATGGCTTTGTCTTCAAATGCTCTCTCAATCTGGTCAGAAAAGTTTTGAGCCCTAGTTGTCCATTGTTAGAGTCATTAAAAAATGAATGGCCATTTGAATTAGCTGTTGGCATGAATGGAAGGATTTGGATAAAGGCAAATACCATGAAAGAAACTATAGCTTTGGGTAATGCTATTTTAGGATGTGAATATTTGAGTAATGATGAAATCAAGAGTATGTGTACAAATATAGCTTCTTTACTTGCTGGACATATTTCATAACAAAATAACTACTTTAAAATAAATAATCTTAGTTTTAAATTGCATTATTATTTTTCATCTATCTGATTTCAATTATTTATTCAAATAAACATGATACACATGTACCTACTTTTGAATTGTCAACATTTTCCTACCGGGGCATTCAAGACTTTTTAACTGACAAGAAGAACAGGCACAATAAACTTGCCAGCGTTTCTTGGTCTTTTCAATTATTCCAAGATAATTTGAGATGTCAATACAAATCAAAGGTCAATGGGAGGTACGACCATGTCAACTTATAAAAGTTGACAAATTTATATTTAGGATGCACTCATAATACTAATATTATAAGTCTAAAAGTTTAGATGTTAGTTGTTCAATCAGATCTGTTCATGATCAGAGATCATAAACAGATTTGGCTGAAATTCAGGACACATACTTTGTAGCCTGGAGAGGAACATGGGCTACTTTTTATCCCGAAAAAATATCACATTCCCGCAGATAATGTTGTGTAGTCCACATGGGCGGGAAGCTAGAAAATTTTCTTCTTTTGTAGCCGGTTACAAAATACAGTTACATAGGCGGCCGAAAGGAGTTTTGCATAAAATTAACTACAAAAAGTTAGTAATAGTTTTTGGTGCCACATCTATAATTAAGTACCATTTTTTTATTTTTTCCTTTAAATTCTCACTTGCCAAATTTCATAATTCTAGGTCAACGGGATATACTTACCCTATATATAAGAATTGATTACCTTACCTTTACCACCCTTTACAATGACATCTAGGCAATTTACCCGGGCCCCACACGGGCCACCGACCACACAACCACAAAACGCCGCCACCACCCTCTTTTCTTTTTGTAGTTTTTATATATTTAATTGAACTCGCACCACACTTGCATTACCTAAATACCTGAACCGGTTGTATGGTAGAGAACTGCCATTGCAAGTCTTCTGACAACTTTGGGCTTAATACCAGGCTTTAAATCACATTATTGGATCTTTTGAAAACTCTAAAATATATTTTTAAAGGTACTTTTAATGCTAGCTTAGATTACCATCCTTTTTCAAGTTTTTATTTTTTCCACTTTCTCTAAGTGGAAGTTTCTCCTATTATATTGATATACCTATTGTGTTATGCTGCAGCTACATTAGCGGGCTACGGTTTATATGATCGAAGGCTACGACGAAGTATTGTGTGAACGTGCTAATATCTTTCTCTTTCTAACTACCCGGTAGTGGCGTATGGAAAGAGATAGTCCCGCCTAGTGTAGACAAGAACATCGCATATTATTATATGCCCAAGTCCCAACAACGATAATTTTAGCGCGCCAACGCGACACGAATTATCGTCCGCTAATGTACCCGCAGCATTAAAAGTTCCTAATCCCAATTAACCTTTTGACCGCCATGTCTTCTATAGAAGATAAACGTTTTTGTGTCCTCCACGCTAAGTCGTGGGCCACACTGGAGCGACCGCGGGGCGCGGAGGCGACCTGCGGATCCGCAGGACGCGCGAACACGTACTATTCCCTCGGCCGGTCGCGGCGACCGCTGGACGCGCCAGTGTGGCCCCTCCCGTCCGTCTCAATATATTTGTTTTTCCCGCTCAACGCGGACGCAAGACGCGCCGCTCCAGTGTGGCCCACGACTAAGACTTTAATATGAAGATGATAACTAATAATTTTTTTTTCTTTTATTTTGTTTTCTATAGGAGACATTGGCGGTCAAAAGGTTAATAGGTACTATTGGCGATGCACTGAATGTCATGTCAGCCAAACACTTTCTTTGTCTTGTTACAAAGAGTTTGTTGCACTATACTCTAGATCAGCGTATCCACAGCCATCTCTATCGTCTTCTACAAGCCATGCTATGATACGGAACGGCAACATTGCTGTGAACCGGTTTACTCCTCTGAGTACTAAATCCTATGGAGGTGGCATACCTACGAAAAAGTGAGGTGTAACTAAGTCACAATGTAAGAAAATCTTGGAATTCAATTTTAAACTTCTTCTAATTGTCGTATTAATCGGTCCAGCCGTTTCAGAGATTAGCCGGAACAAACAGACAGACAGACGAGAATTGTAAAACATGTCATTTTGGTATATGTACCGTATATTTAATCATATGCACGTAGTAAAAAGCGGTTATTTAATGTTACAAACAGACACTCCAATTTTATTTATTTGTATAGATGTATAGAAGATATGCCATCTCCATAGGATTCAGTACTCGAGGTTTACTAGCTGTTTACCTGTCAAACAGTGCAAACGATGTCAAATCGGTTCACTTAAAACTATGTTGCCAACTTTATGCGCATGGCTTGTAGAAGACGATAGAGTCGGCTGTGGCGTATCCCATGTAGTGGATCGGGACCCGACACCGGGCCACGAAAACAAAATGCCGGGTCGGCATGACGTAAAAAAATATAGAGTCGGAAAATACATGCAACATATGATGGTTAAAAAACTTTTGTTGGGAAACCCTGCTCTAGATGTAAAATAATTACAATACTGAGCATTCAGCATTGTCTTGTGAAAACTGGTTATAGGAGAGATTCTAAAATAAAGTATTTACAAATAAAACGAACATAAACAGTGATTGGAGATTTATTTTGGCAAATGCAACTAACCTAATTCACTTGAAATCTCAATACATACGTAAAACTACAACTGACTGTAACCATTTTCCTGTACCTATTTGAATAAATATTTAATATAATACAATTGATCAAGCAATGCCACTTCCTTATATACATATTATTGTGGCAATGTCACCTCAGCAAAAGTTTTAATCATTAATTTACAACAACTAACTATTAATTTAATAGGAGTTGAGTGACCAGAATAATTTCCTCTTATTACAGTAAGATATTCAAAAAATACGAACTTAATTGAAATGTCAATAGCTTACAAAAGAACTACATAATTTTTCAAATCTGGACCAACTGATACCTCAATCTTTGTCCCTATTAAATTGCAAAATATTATAACTTCAAGAAATATACCTGTTTATACAATGAGCCTAGATCTAAATGTAAGCCTCTTTAGAAATTCATTTATAGAAAATGGTAACTTTAAAAAGTATACAAATAAATGTACATACTTACAGTTTCATTAGATAGGTACTATCAAAGTTTAAAAATTGAACAACCTACAGAAAGGAATGTTTTAATATTGGCAAAATATTACATAGTAAAATTATTAGGTGGTTGAAACGAAACCGAATCTTAATGGTCATTGTAAATTTTAAAATTCAAATTGATCATTTACATTAGGGTAATAATGATTATTGAAATAGTAGGTATTAAAAAGTCAACCTTTTAACCTATTTACTAGACTTTTCAGACATTGATATGCACTGACCTTTGTGTTCTTTAAAAAACTATGTACAAAATTAATGACCAATTTCAACCCTGTTAACATTATTTGTGAACATCATTGAGAAAGTATATAAATAAATCAACCGTTTTGTGTACAGTTTGTGACCTTTTCAGCCAAAGCTCAGTGCAACCAAAGACGCAATCACAGCAAAAATTCGTAACACTGTACAAAATTTACATTATCAACAAAGCAGTCGTCAACTTTTCGCTTTTTTTTTAATACGAAAATATAATTTAATCTATCGGTTAGCGGAGATCAAGGTTTACTTACAATAGTTGATATTACCTATGTAATAATTATGAACATAATTACAAGTTTCATTTTTTATACATAAATGTTATAATAAGTAGCGATGACCCGTCAGGTAATTTCAAAATATAACAATTAAATTTACAAATTATTGCACACAATGGGAAGACAATACTGTCAGTTTGAGGTGAGATATACCAAGGACAAATAGAAAGAAAAATATACATACTATCAATATTGCCCTCTCATTATGTTTCCAAACGAATTTTGACATTTTAGTAACTATAACTTTAGTATAGTAACAAATGCAAAATTATGATTCGATATCGTTAGTTTTTGATCGTACATTATTAATACAATGTGTCATATTATAATTTAATGACCACATTCATAATATGGTTATTAATCATAGTTGGACTGCCCATGTAACTCATGGTGTGCTGGTGATGGTGAGTGAAATACTCGAAATATTCTTCTGTTATTGATTAGTACACCTGAGCTGTAATATTCAGTATAAATAGAGTATTAAATTCGAACGTTCTGAATATACCATCTCTCCACGCCTACAATACAGAATTGACTTATTTTAATGTTACAAACAAATAATGTTATGAGTTTTTTTTTATTTTTCTTTAATGAATGACGACTTATGGTAAATATTTATGAACTGAGCGCGATATGCTACGTATGCAGATACATAGTACAGACTAGAATCATGGGGAAAGCGGGATAGGTGTACAGTAGGTGGGATGGGGAGCCGGTAAGAGCCGACCCTATTTTATTCGTTTTACGGGGTTTCACAAGGGTATCACTCGCTCGAATTGAGCCACCGTTGACTACTAAGCCACGTGTTTAGTTCCGTATTTCCGAATCGTCCGTCTTCAATATTTTTAATCGTCAAATGATACAACTGTGGGGACTTTTCTTTCAATCAATTGTTTGCTCGTCTTGCACTTAGAATTTCTAAAATAGAAGTATAATTATTACAACACTATTTACCCTCGACGTGAGACAAACATTTTTAAAATGCATTTCTCTTATCATTTTCGCCTTTCACGCCACACGTTTTTAACGACTTCTATGTAGTGTAAACACCACGTAGCTCTGCAAACTGGTGTGTACAACTTTTTGCAACTGTAATGTGTAACACACAATGTAATTTGTCATTGACACATGTCATTTTCTGCAAAATAGTGTTTAATTTAACCGAGTTCTTCAAGGAGTGTAACACTATTCGCAAATTCTACAAATCGGTATAGAAAACTTTCCCTGGGTCATTTGAAGAGTGCCACTATTCACAGATCGTGCAGAGTGGAGTGTTACAATTTTTTCTCATTCTTAAACATTTCATATCTTTTGCAAAGCAGTGCGATGGTGTGAAACACTTCACCTGGGTCCTTCAAGAAGCACAACACCACTCACTATTTCCACAAAGTGCTGGCTGGCATACACTTCAATCTGTTTGCAGCACGTTCACAGATTGTGCAGAGTGGAGTTTTTCACTTTTCTCTCATTCTAAAGCACTTGATATCTTTTGCGAAGCAAGGTGGTGAAACACTTCATCTAGGTTCTTGAAGGACCTAGATGAAGTACAACACCGTTCACTATTCCCACTGTGTGCTGGCATACATTTTAACTTGTTCCCAGCATGTTTACAGATTGTGCAGAGTGGAGTGTTATACTTTTCTCTGAATTGGAGTGAAACACTATCACCCGGGTGCTACACTTTCTTTCTCTCATACTAAAACACTACATATCATTTACAAAGCGTGATTGGTGTGAAAAGCTTCACCCGTGTCCTTCGAGACGGACAACACTGTTCACTATTTCCATTGTGTTCTGGCATACATTTTAACCCGGTTTCATTATCTATTGCAAAGCTGGGTGGTGATGTGAAACACTATCACTTGAGTACTTCAAGAAGCACAACACTGTTTACTATTCCAACTGCGTGCTAGCATACACTTTAGCCCTCACAGATTATGCAGCGTGGAGCTCATTTTAAAACACTTCATATCGTTTGCAAAGCAGGACGGTGGTGCTAAACACTTCACTCGGGTTCTATGAGAAATACAACACCATTCACTATTCCCACTGTGCGCTGGCATACACTTTAACGTTCGCAGATTATGCAGCATGGTGTGCAGTATATGCAGGATGGTGTGCGGGGCGAGTGTGAGCGCGGCGGTGGCGCGCAGGTGCGCGGAGAAGGCGCGCCCCAGCCGCCCTCAGAACACGGAGTCGGCGGAGCGGGACAGGTGCACCGGGTGCGAGGGAGAGCACACTAGCCGCTTGCGGGGCAGCTTCTGTGAAGCGCTGCACCTGGCTCATTCGAGCAACACTCACTATTTCCACTGTTTGCTAGCATACACTTCAACGTTCACTGATTGTGTAGCGTTTCTTTAATTCTAAAACACTTCATAACGTTTGCAAAGCGTGATTGGTGTTTAAAACACTTCATCCATGTCCTTCAAGACGGACAACACTGTCACTATTTCCATTGCAAGCTGGCTGGCATACACTTCAACATTCACGGATTGTGTAGCGTGGAGTGTCGACTTCTTTTCTTTCATTCTAAAACACTTCATATGGTTTGCAAAGCGTGGTTGAAGACGGACAACACTGTTCACTATTCCCACTGTGTGCAGGCATACACTTTAATCCGGTTTCATTATCTTTTGCAAAGTGGTGCGGTGGTGTAAAACACTATCACTTGAGTCCTAGAGAAGCACAACACCGTTCACTATTCCCGCATTAACGTTCACAGATTGTGCAGCGTGGTGTGCAGTATATGCAGGATGGTGTGCGGGGCGAGTGTGAGCGCGGCGGTGGCGCGCAGGTGCGTGGAGAAGGCGCGCCCCAGCCGCCCTCAGAACACGGAGTCGGCGGAGCGGGACAGGTGCACCGGGTGCGAGGGAGAGCGCGCTAGCCGCTTGCGGGGCAGCTTCTGTAGAGTGCTCAGCAGGCGGGGGAAGTCGGGCCGCTCGCTCGACCGGTACGCCCAGCACAGCATCAGGATGTCCTGAAAAGGTGAATGAAAATTTTATTAAAAATTGCATTGTGAATGCAAAAAAGTAATAAGATTTTAGTAAAAAAATCATTTTTATGACAAGCTTTTTTGCTGACTGTAAACTAAATAAATCATTTATCTCAGGCTACATAGAATATTTTACAATCGGGCCCATATCGGGCCAACAAACAACATTCTAGTTATATGCATTTATAGAATTCCCTCGAAAAAGCAGAGACAAATAAATTATTTTCTTAAAAAGCTTGATTTGATCTTATATAAATGCTCACAAAAATTTCAAACAAAAAAATTGTGATTACAGGGGACTTCAACTTAAACGTACTTGAGAGCAACAAAAATACTATTCAGTTAAATAATATCTTAAAAAAATACAATTTAAACCTACACATAAATCAACCTACTCGAGGTAAATCGTGTCTCGACCTGATAATTAGCAATATAAGTGATGCGACAGGTTCGGTAGAGTCCTTATGGTTATCCGATCATGATACTGCCCAAATTTTGAAATTCAATGTACAAATTAAGAAAGAATCTCCAAATATCATATTCTTTTATAAAAGAAATTATTCACACGAAAATATTGAAAAGTTTAAGGGATATCTCGGTAGTCTTTCATTTTCAAATGTTTTTAAGCAAAATAAGTTAAACGAAGCGTTTGATGAATTTTATGAAATATTCTTGCTTTTATATAATCTCTGTTTTCCCATTATTAAGGTTAAATACAATTTATCATCTAAGCTTCCATGGATTTCAAAGGGACTACGAAAAAGTTGTATGACAAAAAGAAAGCTCCGATTTAAGTACTACTCGACCAGAAATAATGAAGATCGATTCAAGTATCTTACGTATAATAAGTTACTTAAAAAATGTACTAACATTTCAAAAAAAACGGCAAACCAAAAGTATGTTGCGTATAGTAATAATGTTAGTAGAGCAACATGGAGAGTAATAAGAAATGAAACTGGCGGGACATATAGTAGGGGCTATTTAACAAAAATTAATCATAAAGGCGTTGACATCATGGACCCTAAAGTTATTGCATCTACATTCAATAATTACTTTATAACTGACAAAAATAAATTAAAAAATTATACAATGACGGCAAAGACAAATTTACAAAACAGTATTTTTCTAACACCAATTGACACAAACTATATTATGAAAGTTATGATGTCATTGAAAAACACTCAATCTGAAGGCTATGATTGTGTTTGCACTAAAGTTTTAAAAGCATGTAAACAGGAGATAGCCCCTGTTTTAGCCTATCTAATTAACTTATCGCTACAGACAGGAACATTTCCAGATAAGCTCAAAATTGCTATTGTCAAGCCACTGCATAAAAAGGGAGAAAAAACTAACTTAAGTAATTATCGACCTATAACGTTCTTATCAATATTTTCAAAAATATTTGAAAAGGTTATGCATAATGAGCTTACAAGTTTTTTAAATAAATATAACGTTATAAACATAAACCAATATGGATTTCAAAAAAATAAATCTGCAGCACATGCTGCATTTGATCTGACGGACAAGATATTACATAATGTTAATAATAAGAACTACACAACAGTGATACTTTTGGACATGTCAAAAGCCTTTGACTTCGTTAATCATGATCTACTATTGTCCAAATTAGATCACTATGGAATCAGAGGCCCCGCATTAAGTTGGTTGCAGTCTTACTTAGAGAACAGAAAACAAAGTGTGGAAATAACTCAACTAGATAAAAATAATACTACCCAATCATATACATCACAACAAGTGGAAAATAAACTTGGGGTTCCACAAGGTAGTGTGCTAGGTCCGTTATTATTTGTACTATATATAAATGATTTATTTGACATATGTAGGGATATGATATTATTTGCCGATGACGTATCTGTAATAGTGACAACAAATAAAAATCTGACAATTGAACACCATGAAACTGACATAAAAATGAATTTGACATTAATAATGGAATGGCTACAAAATAATAATTTACAAATTAATTTATTAAAAACCAATATTATGAATTTTAATAATTTTGAAAATAAATCAATTGACATTTGTTTTGATGGACATTCTCTGGAAAATGCAACAAAGTCAACGTTTTTGGGCCTTGTCATAGACACAAAACTATCATGGAAGGAGCAAATAGAGAAAGTTTGCGGTAAAATAAGTAGATTTGTATTTGCTCTATACAAATTTTGCTTATAAAAATACAGTTTTTTCGTGCTGGCAACACTGGCAGCAACACTTAAAAGTTTGCTGTGTAATTTTAATTAAATAATTTTATTAGTAATTCTCGTTAAATTTCCAAATAATTTGTCATAATTAGCTTAATTACGTATTAAATAACAAGTGGAAGTGTTATCAGCAAGTTTAATGAACAAACTTTTGAATTAGAAGCGAGGAAAAATTGACCCAACTGTCAATCAAGAAGAGGATACTAATTCAAATTGAAAAGATATTACTGTGGACTGCTTCTACTTAAACCTGGGGAGTATTGTTTTCATAATTTACATCACTCACATTGCATTCTCAGACCAATAAAACTTATATTACCGACAAATACATCTTGACAATCTTGATTAGAAACTAACTAACCAACTTATAACTCAATGTAACCAACTAGGTATTTGTACTTATGTAGTTGTTAATTTTCAATAATTTGTTAGACCAACAACTTGAGTATATGCTATTATCAAGTGTTTTCTGATTAAGAATATCATTTGTTTGCATTGTGTTACCTATAGTTAACATTCAATTTTTTAAAATATATAAGTAGGTAGTTAATGTTTGACATAAATTAGACTTTAAGTTATTACAGGTTTTGCCATCTCCCTTACAGCCTGAATTACTACTTGCAGTATATTAATTTCTTAGTAGGTAATAAAGTGGGAAAACTATAAAGAACACTTTTTGAAACCTTAGTTGAGTTCAAAATACCTACCCACATATTTTGTTATTATTTTAGTTAGGTATTGATCATTACTTTTAAACTCAACTAACACACAAGATTTGAATGCCAAATTGGTTTCACATTCACTGTACACTAATTATCATTACTAGTACAGAGCTCACTTTCAGTGAGCAACGTCACAATCCATTACGATTTGGCATTGTTGACAACCTCTCTTTACTTGACAAACTGTGGAAGTAAAGCTGACGGTGACCACTACTGTCACAGACATTCACCTTACTGCTACACTTTCCAAACACTACATCCATACAGAGACATCCAAATCATTTCAATTAAAGATTGTGAAACTAGTTTGCAACTTGAATCTTAAGATATTTCTACATGGTCTTAAACGTCTTAAAGTATTGAAATAAATTAACAGAATACTACAGAAAGGCTTACCTCAACCTACTTTAATAAAAGTTAATTTTATGGTGACATCAGCTGTCACCAGTAGCTGCTACTTATGACAAATTTGTCTTATAACAAAAATTTGTCATATTCATTCATAATTTAGTACAATAAACTTTAATTTAACAACGCACACTTTTTTAAAATTGGTTTGCCTCACTTTATATTGCACAAATTAAAGTTGATGGTGACATTTATATCTACTTAACGTTCTTTAATAACTTTATTTGTTATTCATTACAACTGACACTCTTAATTATTATTTAATTTTTCAACCGCTCATTGTATACAAATAATAAATAGAAAAGGTAGTTCAAAATTACCTTTTACTAATTATTAAGATAGATAAATCTGTAATTCAAAACTTTACTGTAATCAGTTATTGATCACATTTGTATATATTTCAGAGGTAGTACCTAGAACCTTAATAAACAATTATGATGACCCGGAGGACAACGGCAAAGGATGTGGAGCTACAACTTAAGAATACTCTGCAGGATCTGAAGGCAGCCAAAGATCTCAATGACTCTTTAATGAGGGAAAGAGAGGAAAGTGAGCAGGAGATTTACAAGAACATTACCCGCAATACTCAGCTTAAGAATGAACTCGCTGAACTTCACATTAAATACTCAGAAGTCGTACACAAGTGTAACCAAATGCAAGACTTTATTGAGTCTTTTAGGGCTTGTTCTGATACTCATGAACAGGCATTGAGTCGCATAACAGACCTGGAAATTAGTCTCTCCCTTGCCCAGAAAACAGTACTAGATTTAGAAAAAGAAAATAAAAGTATATTAGAAGATAAGCATTCTCAAAGCCTGTTTAATGAGTTAACGCTATGTAATTCTGCAGCACTTGATAATTCAACCATGGAATGTGTCAGCTATGTGGATAAACCATTGTTTAGTAATAATACTATTTGTGGCTTTAGTAGCGGAAAGAAATTAAAAAAATATATTAAAATTAATAGATACATTAGGAAAACACAAAAGTTAATTAAAAGACAAAATTATTATAATAAGTACAGTCACTTAAAGAAAGAACGTAAGGTACTTTTAGAACAATTAAATATGATAAACATGGAAACATGTAATAAAAATAAAGAAAGTGAAATGATAGGTAGTCAAATAGGTAACAAAATTGACAATTTGGAACTATCACTAAGGGAAATGTACACTAACTTGTGTGAGTTTTCTCACAAGCAACTAAATAATCAAAAAATGGCTGCCTATGATATGATTGATCTTTGTAATTTTAATTCAGACCGGTTTGAATCGCTAGGTAAAAAACGCAGCTGCAATTGTACCAAAGTGAGAAAGAATTTATGTAAAACTGATACATTAGGCCGGGCTGCTCAGGAGGTTTATATACCAACAAACTCTGACATCTCTAACAATCCTGATAGTATATTACTGAATAATGAAAATAACCCACCAACAAGAATAAGTAACGCTAAAACAATTATGTTCTGCGATGAGATTGGGAAGGGCTTGGGCCAATTAATCCAGAAACATTCTAAGGAAAGTGTTACTAATTATTGTATGCCTGGATCAAGCATAAATGAGATAATGAAAGTAATTGTAAAAAAATCTTATAGTGAAAACACAAACTTGATTGTTTTAATCGGGAATAGAGATAGTATAAACAAAAACCATTTAATATCATACTGTAACTCATTATGCTCTCTAAATGTTAGAAAAGTTGTTATGTTTACATTTCCCTATAGTCAAGGGTTTTCACAATTAGAGAATAAATTGAGATATAATCTTAATTTAACATTAAGCACAATAGCATCTCATAATAGTCAGATACAAATAATTGACATAAATACCTTGTTATATAATCTTAACTTGACGAAAGATAAATATTATCTGCATAACTATCATAAGCGACAAATAGCATTATCGCTATCTTTTTATTTTAATCAACTAGCCAACAATCTGGCTACTCTAACTTCTGCTTCTTTTGAGCAGCTAAAATGTGACATTTCTAATTCAACTTTGGAATCTGTTCCAAATAATTCGATTCTTTTGAATCCAAATACTGACATGGTTAATTTAAATTACCATTAGAGACAACGGAGGCATACTCTGGCCCAGTATTGACAAGAGGAAGGCCTAAATGTTTAAAAATAGTACACCAGAATATCCAAGGCTTTTCTGCTGGCAAAGACCTAGAAATAAGTTTATTTTTAAATTGTGAAAATATTGATGTGTTATGTGTTACTGAACATTGGTTAAAAGAATATGAATTATTGTTAAATTTGGATAATTATAGTGTTGTAAGTTCATTCAATAGAAAAACTGCAGTAAGGGGGGGTTCTCTAATAATTTTACCTAATAACACACAATATAAAGAGCGAAAGGATATAGTATCCCTCTCTGTTGAACGAATTTGTGAGATATCATGCGTGGAACTTGAACAAATGATTATAATCTGTGTATATAGCCCCCCTGGAGCAAATTACACAGTCTTTGAGTCCACTATGGAGGATGTTTTGAAAATATGCTGTGGTAAGAATAAAAAAATTGTAGTTTGTGGAGATTTTAATATAGACATCTTAGATATTAAATTAACACAACTCTCCAGTAAATTCCTTAACCTTTTTAAATCATTTAATTTGCTTCACACTTTTAATGAACCGACGCGAATTACGCCAACATCGGCTACTTGCTTCGATAACATCTTTTCCAACTGTAACTTAATTGAGAAATCGGTAATTAATATTATTAAATCCGACCACAGTGGACAACTAGCTTCTTTTGAGCACTATAATGTTACTCCTAAACGCGAAGTAATTTGCAGGCCAATACCGAAACGTGGTATTAATAAATTTAGAAATAATGTACAAGATAAAATTCAATGTTTGCCAGCTTCTGCTGACGCTAATAACTCTTATCAATCATTATTTGATATTGTTGAAAAAGAATTTAGTAACAATTTTAAACAAAAAAATATAAAGTGTAATGATCGTAAGAAGTTCAGTGACTGGGCCACACCTGGTATCTATAATAGTAGAAGAAAGTTATTTGAACTCTATGCACAAAAAACGACTTCCTGTGATCCTAGCTTCATTGAATATGTCAAGAAATATTCAATAACATTTAGGAAAGTATGTGCTTTGGCAAAATCTAGGTATATTTCAAATAAAATTAAATCATCTGAAAATAAAATAAAAGCTACCTGGAGTATTATAAACCAAGAGACTGGCAAAACAAAAAGCAAAATTAATTCATTTAACTTAAAAATTAGTGATCAGACTTTTGAATCGGATATTGAGGTGGCTAGTGCTTTTGAAGGTTTCTTTGCTCGAATTCCGTTAGAAACTACTAGCAGACTTAACTCTTGCCCCAACACCGCTGTCTCTCTTATGGAATCTTGTGTGAACAAGTGCCAGGAAACGTTTAGTTTTAGCTATGTCACTACCGAAGATATTATTAAAGCATTCAAAGCAATAAATATTAAAAAAACAGAAGATCTCTGGGGCATATCTACAAGTATCATCAAATCAATAATTGATGTGATAGCTCCATCATTAGCAATAATTTTTAACCAATGTATAAGTGAAGGGGTCTTTCCTAATTTAATGAAAAATAGTAAAATAATTCCTCTATTTAAAGCTGGTGACAAAAGTGACCCAGCAAATTTTAGACCTATATCCATACTACCAGCAATAAGTAAAATATTTGAGAAATTAATTTATGCGCAACTTTTAGAATATTTTAAATTAAATAGTATACTGCATGAGAAACAGTTTGGTTTTTCAAAAGGTAAAAGTACAACTGATGCTGGAGTTGCATTTCTAAAACATGTACTTGATGCCTGGGAGGACAAGCAGGATGTAATCGCTATTTTTTGTGACCTTTCCAAGGCATTCGATTGTGTTGATCACCAAACACTATTAAGGAAGTTAAAACATTATGGTGTTTCTGAAATGTCAGTAAGCCTTATGCATTCATATCTGTATGAAAGAACTCAGAAGGTAGTTATTAATAAAACTGAGTCTACCGGAGCTCTCATTACTATGGGCGTACCCCAAGGATCAATATTGGGCCCGCTGTTGTTTTTAATATACATAAATGACCTTCCTTACTACGCGAAGAATTTATGTGAGACAGTGCTATTTGCCGATGATACATCTCTAGTCTTTAAAGTAGATAGAGGTGATGACTGTTCTGACGAAGTGAATAGTGCTCTTTCAAAAGTGTCACATTGGTTTAATAGTAATAATTTATCATTAAACTCAAAGAAAACTAAGTGTTTAAAATTTTCGTTACCTAATGTAAGACAAGTTGATTTTCATATAAGACTAGACGGCGATATGGTCGAATTCATTAACAATACAAAGTTTCTAGGTATTATATTAGACTCGCGACTACAATGGGATCCTCATATCGAAGCCTTGGCGAGTAGACTCAGTTCGGCCGCATTCGCAGTTAAGAAAATAAGGCTCTTAACCGATATTGAAACGGCTAGAATAGTCTATTTTAGTTATTTTCATAGTGTTATGTCCTACGGCCTTTTGTTGTGGGGCTCAGCCGCTAACATCCACAGTATATTCGTGCTCCAAAAAAGGGCTATTCGCGCCATGTACAACCTCCGATCGAGAGATTCTTTAAGAGATCTATTTAAAGAAATAAACATTTTAACTGTTGCAGGACAATACATCTATGAAAATATAATCTATGTGAAAAAGTATTATAATACATTTGCAAAGCAGAGCGATATTCATCGCTTTAACACAAGAAATAAAGATAAACTTGTCGTTCCCAAGTTTAGGCTAGAAAAATCCAGAGCCTCATTTCTGGGGAAAAGCATAGCCTTTTTTAATAAAGTTCCACAGCATATAATTGAACTACCATTGCATAAATTTAAATGTTACATTAAAGAGTCGCTGATGAGCAAAGGATACTATAAAGTAGACGATTATTTGAATGACCGCAATGCATGGTCATGATGTAACACATAACATAATCACTGTTTAATATGATGTATTTTTATACTAAGCAATTGTTGTATTAGTAACGATATGTTTTTTTTTGTAAATGTCGTTACCTAACTAAGAAACGCTGGCAAGTTTCTTGCGCCCATTCTTCTTGTCAGTTAAAAAAGTCTTGAATGGGTGGTAGGAAAATATTGACGATTCATAAGTACATATTTATTATGTCTAAGTGAATAAAGAATATTTTTATCTTATCTTATCTTATCAAACTTTCAAGAGTAGCAAGTCAAAGAACAGCCATTACTGCATACTATGCGCATATAGAATCTATATTAAGGTATTGCTTGATAGTGTGGGGAAATGGTACGGATATCAAACAGCTTTTTATTGCACAAAAGCGATGCATAAGAGCTATTTCTAACATAGCTCCTGATATATCTTGCAAACCCTATTTCAAATCATTACAAATTCTGCCACTACCGTGCCTGTACATTTTAGAAGTATGTACCTTTGTAAAAAAAAATATGGATAAATTTACAAAAGCCCAGGATATTATAACCCAAAGGTCAAGGCGCGATCCTCATAAACTGGTCTTAAAAACAGTACCAAAAACCCAACGCTATCTAAAAAACTGTCACGCTATGTCTCAACAAATATTTAATAAAATACCAAGTCGCTTTAAGGATCTGCCTTTAAAGCGTTTTAGGGCAATATTGCGGAGATGGTTGCTGGAATACACTTTCTACTCCGTTGACGAGTTTCTTAAATTTAAGGAATAGTTCTGAGGACTGTCTATGCACAGATTACTTTTACATTTAATTTAGGTTTATGACATTTAATTTTATATACCGAGACATATTATGTATGACACTGTATTAAATGACTGATGTTGATATATGTTAGAAACTTAATATGATTGTATAAATGATCATTTAAAATTGTAATCCTTATAAATAGTCAATCATAAAAATTTGCATGCTATTATAAATGGCTAAATAGGTATAAGCTCTTAAATTATGACTACCAACTTCTCTGTATTACACCCTATTTATGGCAAATAATAAATAATTCTAATTCTAATTCATATAATAAATACCTTAAAGACAAACATATATATTTATATCATACAATTTTGTTAGTAAATATCTAACTTTAATATTGTATTGTCATCTGAACCAAACCTGTATAATAATATACAAAATTTCAGCTCCATCGGACACTGGGAAGTGGGTCAAATTATGCTTGCAAGATTTGTCTCCCACTAACTAACTCGCATACTAACATGGCAAGTTAATAAAAAGTTTGATAAAAAATAAAAATATTAATATTATGCGCTACCTGTCTAACGTTACTACGTAACTTATTAATTTAAGGATCTCATAGCGAATTTACTGAACTAAAGCGCAAAACTTAACTAAGCGAAAAAAATATTAAATATACATTTTCAATACAAAAGTTCTGCGGTTCGCGTGGCTGACTTTCGGTCGGACACAGTCAAGTTTGTCAGCGACACGAAAGAAGAAGAATACAAAATGAAAAGTGTGATTGGTAGTGTAGGCATGCTGTCGATGCAGTACGAATCAAAACTTTTTCTACATTCATCACATCATTTTACATCTCAGAAGACATGTAAGTACAATAAATAACATTACCAGTGACAACAATTTCAAATAGCGAAATATTTATCGGATTCAGACCACCCAAATCCTAGGATCTTTCCGCAAGAGCGGTCTCTCTCTGAATGTCTCAAAAACACTTTTTCATAAACTTTTTTTTTATTATTCAAAAACAAGAAAGGTTTAACTAAAAAAACGGTAGTCAGTTACAGGATAGGGATCCATACCTAATTACTACACTATCTTTGCAACCATCGATCTAGTTCTAGCATGTATGTAAGTTTTTAAACTGAAAACGGCAATTTAAAACCCACCTTGATGTCCCTGTTGGCCTGCATGCCGGCCAGCGACTGCTTGACGCCGCGGCCCACCTGCCAGATGATGGCCTCGGGCGGCTGGCCTTTCATTGGGAACTCGCCGCATAGCAGCTCGTACCAAACCGTGCTGAAACATGTGAATTAATATTTTATTTTATTTTCATGGAAAACAAACAGCATACATGACAATCAATAAAACATAATTGATGTAGTCCAAACATGCCTTTATCAGTTTTCACATATAGTATGGGGTAAACTTCTTGTTGAAATTGAAACCGTTACTATGTTTAAGTTGAAATAGCCAAATTTACAACAAAGTAGTTATTGATAAGAGACCGTCCATTAACTACGTAATATCATTTTAGTGTGTTTTGAACCCCTAACCGCCGCCCGTACACAAGAAGAATTATTGTAAGAAATAAATTTATTGGAAAAGTAAACATAGTCGACTTACGTAATTAATGGATAACCCCTAAGTAGGGTAATTGGGTGTTTGACTGTTGTTGAAATGTAAATATTTAATTATGACATGCGAAAATATAACATTATTGAATAACAAATATGAAAAAAGAAATTCAATATGTATTATAACAAGCGAATTATGAGCTACTTTATTGTGACTCTAGCTATCTCTTTCTAAAACGAAATTTTCTATGGCGAGAGTATGGAGCTATAGAAATGTGACGTCACGTTTCTATAGCGCTCTCCTTGTCTAATTAGTAAGTTTGATGCTATATATCGCTGAAAATATGCAAGATATTTGAAAATTAATACCTATGTTGTGTTGCTACTAATTAAATGAACATTTTAAGTCAATAAAAAAAATTCAGTCAAATACCCAATTTTTCTATAGAATCAGCTAATTCAGCAAATAAGAGTTCATAGAGTCATTTATATCTCAGAGTTAAAAGCTTATTTTTAAATCTCTGCCTCATTTGATTAGCTTTTAGCGGGTAGTGAGTGGAGCGAAATAAATTTGGGGGGAGCGTTGTGGAAAACCCTTTGCTAAAAACGTAACTACATCGCTACATGTGTGTGAGCTCACCCGAAGGCGTACACGTCGGTGGCCTTGCTGAAGGGCAGGTGTAGCGAGGCGTGCGGCCGTAGCGCGCGCAATAGCTGTCAGTACGTAACTAAAGGGTTTTTCATTAAGAGCGCTCGAACTTTGAAATGGAATAAAAAAACCTGTTAAAGTGATATTGCCACAATTTTTATTTTATTTTAAAGTGCATTTGATGACATTATTTATGGAATACTAGCTTTTCGCCCGCGTGGACCACACGACTTTATCCCGCGGGAATGTGATATGTTTCCGGGACAAAAAGTAGCCTATGTTCCTCTCCAGGCTAAAAAGTATCTGTGTCCCAAATTTCAGCCAAATCCATTCAGCCGTTGTGGCGTGATTGAGTAACAAACATCCAAACATCCAAACATCTAAACTTTCACATTTATAATATTAGTAGGACTAGCTTTCCGCCCGCGGCTTCGCCCGCGTGAACTACACGACGTTATCCCGCGGGAATGTAATATTTTTCCGGGATAAAAAGTAGCCTATGTTCCTCTCCAGGCTACAAAGTATCTATGTTCCAAATTTCAGCCAAATCCGTTCAGCCGTTTTCGCGTGATTGAGTAACAAACATCCAAACATCCAAACATCCAAACGTCTAAACTTTCACATTTATAATATTATATAGTAGGATAATTTCAGCCAAATGACCACCGCGATTCCGCTGAAGATGGTGTATCCTGGTAGACAATTTTGGAGGACATTTTCGCATGAATGGGGCTCAATCTCATGAATAACGCGAGTTATGTTGGCCTTCAGGGCAGCAATTGTCTGTGATTTGTCAGCATAGACTCGAGATTTCACGTAGCCACACAGAAAGTAATCGAGCAGTGTTAGATCAAACGATCTCGGTGGCCAGTTGATGTCACCACCACGCGAGATAACGAAGCCCTCAAACTTCTCATCCAATAAATTTAATGTTTCCCGTTGGAACCACATGTTCCATGGTGAAATGTTACGAATAAATATGTATTCCCGCCAAATTTGACAGCTATCGCTTTTCCAAGATGGCCGCTATCAACTTTCAAAGTTCGAGCGTCCCTATTGAAAAACCCTATACATGTGTGTAAGCTTACCCAAAGGCGTACACGTCGGTGGCCTTGCTGAAGGGCAGGTGTAGCGAGGCGTGCGGCCGTAGCGCGCGAACCAACTCCGGCGCTAGGTAGCAAAGCCAGCCTGCAGGGATTCCTAAGCTGTCGCCGCGGGCACTGAAAAACGGTTACAATCAAGCAATGTTGTGTGATTACTGTAGCCGAACTATCGATAGTTTTGATCGAAAAATACCAAACTATCGATAGCTATCGATTATCGATCTCTTAGGCCTCATTTCCACCTGCAAGTAGCGATATATGTCCGACAGTCTGTCAGATAGCAACTTGCAAGTGTAAACTACAATTTGCAAGTGTGTTTACACTTGCAATTTGCTATCTGACAGACTGTCGGACATTTATCGCAAAAGACTTACTTGCAGGTGGAAATGAGGCCTTACTTTACGGCCGGTTTAAATAACCTATCTCCCGGTAAAAGTGAGCTTATCCTGGTTCTGTTACTAAGCAACCGTTGTTATTTGACACTAATGGGGAAAAACAGGCAAAAACTTTTGTAGATGGCGCTTGTGAGATTGGAGTCCACTTTCTACCTAATCTGTGGGATAATAATGTACTCTTTGGTCGATGATTGGTTAACAAAATTCATCGATTTAAACATTATGATTATTGGCATAACGTCACAATAACAACCAATCAACAAAACAGCACTCCAATGTCACCTACGCCATCTGTCGTGATAAAAAGTTACGTTTTCCTCCCCATTAACAAAAATATCTAGGCAACTAAGCTCAGGTCTAAGGGAGTAGGTTAATGAAACCGGCCATTAGTTAGTACAATACTATCGGTCAGCAGCAATACTATCGATAGTATTAAATCAATTGATTAGTTCGACTTAAAAAGCGTTCAGAATCAAAACCATCATCGAAGTTTCACATTACTAATCAGTCTTTGGTAAGCTGACGAGTAACGAATTTCAGTTTATTTACATGTACGGTCAATTAGTTTGGATTGAAGTATACGCGCTCTGACAGACCAATGAGATGACGACTTCGACGACACTGTCGTTGCTTAGCGTGCGAGGGGCATAGATGTATTATTCCTGTAGATGGGAGCATAAAAATATGAACGATTCCTTCTATAATCGACTCTCGTCCCTCAAATGGCGACATTTCGTGTGTTAAAAAGAGATAACAATAGCCCAACGTGTGCGTCATAATGAGCCGCGCGCCACTTAAAAGTCAACGTCATATTTGTTTGTTAACCAGCTGGTTACAAATGCTTCAGAAAGAAAATCTTTTTTTGTAGTAAAATATAGAAAGATTTGATGGTGTGGTGCGGTAAATCTGTTGTTTGTTAAGAATGGCCTGTACTGTTCCCGGTTATTCAAGCAGAGTGAGTGTTTTGAAAGAGAATAATGAACACATATCATTTCAAAGGTAAGTCACACTCATTGTTTTGTGTTTTTGCGAACACATTTTTATAGCTTACTGGTCCGTATTTGCAAAAACTAAATTGCTGTACGTGTATACACAGTTTAACGTTGACTTGGTTGAAGAAAATCGGGTGTTTTTTGGCTAAAAATGTATAATTTAAATCAAATTGGGATTTTTTTACATTTGACCAACCTGATAGTGTTGTAGTCCGATTTTATTATGTAATATCGATAAAAAATTGTAGTCTTGTATTTAAACTAAATTTTTCTCAATTTTAAACAGATTTCCCACCGCCGCGCCGCCGTCGATGTAAAGGAAACGTGAATAAGAAACGTAAAAAAAGGCAACGATTGGAGACCTTCGCAACAAACAAGAATATGCTCGATGCACTTATTAAAGCAAATTGTTTAAGAGTATAAATATTAGCGTGAAATCTGTATTTTTACTTGATATCATTCAGCAGATTATTTAATTTAATAAATTGATTAGAAATCTCGTTCAGTTTTACGACTATACCTCCTAGTATAAATAGTATAATTATCATCATTATCATATTAATGTCCTCACTGCTGGGCTATAGGCCTCCCCTGTGCATGAAAACACCACAGGTAGAACGGGCCATAAGTGCCATAACCTACCACGCGAAGCCAATGCGGATTGGTGGGTGAGGGTGCCAACGACTGCTAATGCAACCGGGACCAACGGCTTAACGTGCTTTCCGAAGCACAGAGGAGACCGAGATAATAAAGTTTTGGGTCACCATTCAGATGTCCAACCGCAACGAATGTTGCTTAACATCAACCACCGGATGCAGAATGCGCGTACCAATCAGCCATCGATCTCCTCAAGTATAATTATAGTACCTACTTCATATTTGGCACTGATTCAAAATTAAAGGGCTTGCATAGACCAAGAAACTGAACAACTTTCTCTTTGGAGCATAGCATACGTCGAATTATAAAAAAAAAATCTGCCACACTAGATCGATCAGCTGAGCGTGCGCTTTTGTCTGGAGGGAAGAATTTTTTGCCATATTTCGACCTATGCCGAAGTTTCATAGCATAAACAAAATTCTAAGGCCGTGAGCACTTTGAGCAGGCCCCCTACAAGGTGGACCGACGATCTGGTCAAGGTCGCGGGAAGCCGCTGGATGCGGGCAGCGCACGACCGATCGTTGTGGAGATCCTTGGGGGAGGCCTATGCCCAGCAGTGGGCGTCGTTCGGCTGACATGATGATGATGATGATAATGAGCACTTTGGACACGATTAGTACTAAAAACTGTCAGAAAAGCGTATTATGAACCGCCCAATTACATTAAGTCTCTAGCCGCATTGAAAAGCGCGAAGCGCTCTATTCAATGCGGCGTAATTTCGATCAGCCGTATTGAATACGGCGTATCTTGAATCCGCCGCATTACAATGCGGTGCTGTTTTTCAATACAGCTAGTTGCTATGTAATACGGTGAAATATACAATACGCCTGCGATATATACATATGCATTGTAATTTTATGAATCGCATTGCATTTAACTTATTTTTAAATGTTTTATCGATAACTTGTTATAAAAAAAACCACAGCACTATCATTGCATCATCATCATCTAATGTCATCTAGCATTGCATAGTCAAAATGGAGACATTCACTAATTACGACGCAACAGATTAACATGTATGTCTCTTTCTATCTTATGACAATTTGATAGTGTTAGAAGGGGTAAAGGATGGGTGAGTTATAGCTTATTTTTGTGATCCATCTACAGGAATAATACATCTATGGCGAGGGGAAAGACACCCAATCGGTGCGCTCCGCAACGCTGGAATCAGTGACACATCCATCCTTACAGTGCCACAACCTTTTCTGTTCCGGTGACAGCGGCGCTACGTACGTTTTTCTTTTTTTTATAGCAATTTAATCAGCCCTGACTTCTTAAGACCTTCAGCCGCCGAAAAGCTATGGTTGGACATCAACTTGACAGCTGAATGACATTTAAAAAAAACACGATAGTTTCACATTTTGGCCACCGGAACAGAAAAGTTTGTGGCACTGTACGAGGTGTATGAAAGCAGAACGTCAACTTTAGCGGCGCGGCGCCGCTCCTTTCATTATTTTCAATCATTCGGTTCGGGTTTTTGACTGCAATAGGTTGGCTATTTAAGAACATTTGTATAACTGGGTTAAACACAAGGACAATCCACTGTTTTACGATTTCTTTTTTAATTAAATAATTGTGTTGTTGGCTTAAATCTTGCGTAACATGTGAAATGGCAATAGCGAATACTGATAGCGATCAATTCAACTTTACAGTACTTAAATTAATAAATAGAACAACGCGAAACAATTTCCGAAAAAATCACACTGAAAAAGTTATAAGGTTTCCCGTTTTGTTAACAACCAAAGAGAACAAGAAGTAAGTTCTGATTATTTGACTATCCAATTGAGTGTATCTGAAATATACGGATCGATTTGAATTAGCTTTTTATACAAATTGTAACCTTATACTTACAGATTTTTCTTGTTTAAATTTTGTGAGAATTTTGTAAGAACACAGTTTTCATACTGCCGTATAAATAAAACATTTATACAGATTTATTGATGCCATGATACAGATTTACATTATAAATATCTGCCAACACTGTCAATTGACTCACTTGTTTCCGAAGCATAGTTTGGTGACGCTGAACAGGCCGAAGTCCGTGATGACGACCTTCCCGTTCTCGAGGAAGATGTTCTTCGTCTTCAGATCCTTATGGACGATGCCCCGCGCGTGCAGGTAGCCCATACCCTGGAACCAGGACATCAAGTTTTATAAAAGAAACTAGCTTTCGACCCGAGTTTTATAAAAGAAACTAGCTTTCGACCCGAGTTTTATAAAAGAAACTAGCTTTCGACCCGAGTTTTATAAAAGAAACTAGCTTTCCACCCGAGTTTTATAAAAGAAACTAGCTTTCGACCCGAGTTTTATAAAAGAAACTAGCTTTCGACCCGCGTTTTATAAAATAAACTAGCTTTCGACCCAAGTTTTATAAAAGAAACTAGCTTTCGACCCGAGTTTTATAAAAGAAACTAGCTTTCCACCCGAGTTTTATAAAAGAAACTAGCTTTCGACCCGAGTTTTATAAAAGAAACTAGCTTTCGACCCGAGTTTTATAAAAGAAACTAGCTTTCCGCCCGAGTTTTATATAATTTAATTTGGTTTTTGTTGTCATGTCATGTGTGTGTAATAGTGAATAAACTTTATACCTATTTACAAATGCGGAGTTGAAAGACACGTGCAAGTGGGGGTAATTGTCTAACTCAACATCAATCGCAATCGCTTTCAGTTTGTCCATCACTTGTTGTTGAAAAAAGTTGATAAAATTATTTATATTACTGCAGGAATGCCCGTACAATATCTTTCAAACTGAATGCGATCGCGATTGATGTTGAGTTAGACAATTACCCCCCAGGTTCTCGTGACGGGTCATCTACAAATTTATGCAGAGTTGAAAGACACGTGCAAGTGCAAATTTCGTATGTCACGTACCTGTGAGATCTGTTGCGCGACAAGCACGCTCTTGTTGGCGGTGAACTTGTCCTTACACAGGTGTATATGCGTGTAGAGCGTCATTCCCTTGCACAGTGACGTCACGATGGCCAGTGCAAATTTCGAATGTCATGTTAAAACGTACCTGTGAGATCTGTTGCGCGACAAGCACGCTCTTGTTGGCGGTGAACTTGTCCTTACGCATGTGTATATGCGTGTAGAGCGTCATTCCCTTGCACTGTGACGTCACGATGGCCCGTGCAAATTTCGAATGTCATGTTATCACGTACCTGTGAGATCTGTTGCGCGACAAGCACGCTCTTGTTGGCGGTGAACTTGTCCTTCCGCAGGTGTATATGCGTGTAGAGCGTCATTCCCTTGCACAGTGACGTCACGATGGCCAGCTTCGGCGGCTTCATGCAAGCGCCCATAAACAGGACCAGGTTCTCGTGACGAGTCTTGCGGAATGTTGCCACCTGCAAAATTAATTGAGTCTTTATTCATCAAGTTTCGGCGGTTGGAGGCGAAGTAAGTAAGTGACGACCGATTTGGCGCAGGGGTAGGATACCTGCCTTCTGCGCCAGAGGTCTCGGGTTCGATCCCCGAACAAGACAAATATTTGTGTGCATGAACATGTCTATTTGTCTTGGTCCGGGTGTTTTCTATGTATATTAAGTATGTATTTACAAACAAAAAGTATTTAAGTATATATTTATCCGTTATTAAGTTTTCCATGACACAGTTTCTTAATGAAATTTACATGGGCTTAATTAATTGGTGTGATTGCATAAAGTTATTTATTTATTTATAAAAAAAAAGTAAGTATTTATTGTGTAAAGAAACAAGGTTACAAAAACAGGTCTTAGTGCTAATAACAAAACTGAATCACTGATTTCTACCTTTTCAGGCATTTACACCATATTTTTAAAAATATTAAAAAAATAGCAAGGCAAACTAATTAATAACTTATACTAGGTACTTATATTCTAAATATTCCTGAATGCTGTAAAAACATTTTTTTGCCAACCACTCTTTAACAGAAATTCTGAAAGAGTGCAAGGACTTTTCATTAGTGCTAGCACAACTTGCACGCGACTCGAGTGAGAAAGAGTCGCGGGCACTTTCGACCAATCAGATCGCTCGTAGATAGCGCGCGCGACTTAAGGCAACGTGCTGATTGGTTGGAAGGAGCGCGACAAAGAGTCGCGCTAAGTTGTGCTAGCACTACTGTAACTACAAATGAATGTAATATTCGGTTAGGTTAGGTTAGAACTGTGAAAAGAAAACAGCGCTAGAAAACCATTTGATTGCATTTTTCGGCAAAATTATTAACTAAGACTTTTTAGTATGCGCAGTTGCGCCTTTTGCGACGCACTGGCCCAAAATTCTCATATGTTTACTTTCGCAAATCTGGGTACAGGTGAACCCTAGTTGATCTAACGCTGTTCAGAAAGTCTGCTACGGGACCCGAGGTGGCCCCAACGTCCGTCGAGCGCGCCAGAGTGTTTGAGAGTGTCGACCGACGACGACTACTACCAAGGAGTTTCTACAAAGAAACTAGAGTTTTCAGCCTGAATGAACAAGTGAACCCCGCAAATTTGACATTTAACTATGTAGTGGCTGTCTGTTGCCTCAAATGACCATACGTTTTGTTTCAAAGAGTAGGTGAAACGGAAGACAGCCACTGTCTACAAAAAGAGTTAGTACTACTCTCTCCAGTTACTTCAGTATATAGTCTAAGCCATGAAGCTCGACTTAATACTGAGGTAACTGGAGTTCTCACCCTGAATAGTTCTCACCCTGAATAAAAAAGTGTACCCAGCAAATTTGACATTTATTTATGTAGTGGCTGTCAGTTGTCTCATATGACCATACGTATTTTTTTAAAGTGTAGGTGAGACGGAAGACAACCACTGTGAATTTTTGGGGACAAAAAAGTGTTAGTACTGCACTCTCCAGTTTCCTCAGTATTAAGTCGAGCTTCATGATCTAAGCTCATTGGACTCACCTCGTGCTTGAAGGTGTCGAGCGGCACGCAGTCGTCTCCCAAAGAGTGCACGTGCAGTAACTTGACGGCGACGGCGCCGTGCCAACTGCCATCGACACGAGCACGCCCGCCGAGCGCGCCCGAGCGCCCGCCAACTCACCTCGTGCTTGAAGGTGTCAAGCGGCACGCAGTCGTCTCCCAAAGAGTGCACGTGCAGTAACTTGACGGCGCCGTGCCAACTGCCATAGACACGAGCACGCCCGCCGAGCGCGCCCGAGCGCCCGCCAACTCACCTCGTGCTTGAAGGTGTCAAGCGGCACGCAGTCGTCTCCCAAAGAGTGCACGTGCAGTAACTTGACGGCGCCGTGCCAACTGCCATAGACACGAGCACGCCCGCCGAGCGCGCCCGAGCGCCCGCCAACTCACCTCGTGCTTGAAGGTGTCAAGCGGCACGCAGTCGTCTCCCAAAGAGTGCACGTGCAGTAACTTGACGGCGCCGTGCCAACTGCCATAGTCACGAGCACGCCCGCCGAGCGCGCCCGAGCGCCCGCCAACTCACCTCGTGCTTGAAGGTGTCGAGCGGCACGCAGTCGTCTCCCAAAGAGTGCACGTGCAGTAACTTGACGGCGCCGTGCCAACTGCCATAGACACGAGCACGCCCGCCGAGCGCGCCCGAGCGCCCGCCAACTCACCTCGTGCTTGAAGGTGTCAAGCGGCACGCAGTCGTCTCCCAAAGAGTGCACGTGCAGTAACTTGACGGCGCCGTGCCAACTGCCATAGTCACGAGCACGCCCGCCGAGCGCGCCCGAGCGCCCGCCAACTCACCTCGTGCTTGAAGGTGTCGAGCGGCACGCAGTCGTCTCCCAAAGAGTGCACGTGCAGTAACTTGACGGCGACGGCGCCGTGCCAACTGCCATAGACACGAGCACGCCCGCCGAGCGCGCCCGAGCGCCCGCCAACTCACCTCGTGCTTGAAGGTGTCGAGCGGCACGCAGTCGTCTCCCAAAGAGTGCACGTGCAGTAACTTGACGGCGACGGCGCCGTGCCAACTGCCGCGGTAAACGGTGCCGAACCGACCCTTGCCGATCACTTCTGACAGCTTCAGCTCATCGTAAGGGATGTCCCACTCTTTCATGGACAACTAAGGGCAGAAAATAAGTTTTTAGTAAAAATTTCATTTTTATGACAAGCTTTTTGGCTGGCTGTACTTTAATATTGTATTGTCATCTAAACCGAACCTGTATACAAAATTTCAGCTCATTTGGACACAGGGAAGTGGGTCAAATTAAGCTTGCAAAATTTGTCCCCCACTAACAAACTAACTAACTAACATGGCAAGTTAATATAAAGCATATTACTAAATAAACACCGTCTAATATTAGGATCATTCTTTATATGCGCTAAATCCGTTTACGATAAGACTTTTGCCGGTAAAAGTAAAAAACAAAATACGCCAACTAATAATTATTGTAGAACCAAATATTTACAAAAATAAACGGAATCGCTGACAGCAAGATTCGAGTACAAAGTTAACATGAATGACAAAAAAATGAGCAGATTAGTTTATGTACCAAGAAAAAATTTATCATACTCGTGAAACAAAAAAATTAAACAATTTCACATACTTCCTCAAACAACCTCCGCCTATATTTGAAGTCGTTCATATTGCAATTTATATCACAAACACGCAAACCACCAAACAATAACAAACGCCACTTTCACTTAACACGACGCATGCTCTACTGCGCGGTCGCCATGCGTAATGCAGGCCGTGTCATTATCACCGAGTTCAGACAGGAGTGAGTCAGTGTCGGCCGCGAGCAGGGCTACCATATCTAAGAATATGTCCAGAGATCTCACGATATTTAGATTATTCTTAAGGCGCTACTCGGAAAAATATGGACTTTTTGATTTAAAACTATAGGACGGTTACAGTTCTTAAAAATCTGGTAATAAGATATATATTTCTTCATACCTTTATCTAGAATCGTATAGTTTCAAAAACACGATTTTATGATTTTGCCTCGACACTTTTTATTTTCGAAAAGACCTCTAAAAATACGAAAAGTGAAGATTATTCTTAAATGGGGTTACTTACACTATTGGAAATTGGTTTAATTAGTGGACACCAATAATATTGAGGATCGTATAGAAGCATTTTTTTTAAATCGCTGTAGTTTTTTAATACGAAGTGATTTTGTGTTTTTTTTGCCTAATCTGCAAAATCGGTCTCGCTCCCGCGCGCGTCGTTTTCTCATTGCTATCTCGCTTCAGCACATTTTTTCTGAGTATCGCCTTAAGATTGCGGCCGGATTTTACAAATCTCAGGATTTATAAATTAAAGTACATATTTGTGGTCGTCCAAATCAAAAGGGACCTTATTGCGGCCGGCACATACGTCTTTATTGTCGTGGTTTTGTATTCGAATAACAGCAATAAAGGCGTCAGTGCCGAGCGCCACAAGGTCCCTTTTGATTTGGACGACCACATTTTATGATATGCGTGAAAATGAGTGCAATTTGCAACGCATGAGCGAGACCACTGAGATCCGCAGTGAATAAAAACGATAATAATATGATTTTTTTAATATGTTAAGTACGTGTCAGAGAAAATTCTCAATTTGCAACTCAATCTCAGGATTGTTCAATGGAAATCAGGCCTTATTGACGAATTGAGTATTATTGGGCGAACGGCAAAATGCGAAATGTACGAATTGAAGAGCTTTTTACAAAAACAGCACTTGTCAAAAAAAAGGGTTTTTCAGTAGATCAAAGAAAACCATATTTATGTCACTTAACTTGTGTTTTTTTTTTTGCAGAAACAACTCACTTGACTTGTGTTGTTTTACAGAAACAACAATGACTTCTGTTGTTTTTTTTTTGTGGAATCAAACACTTTAAAGTAGTATAACTTCGTACATGTGATGTTTTTGTGGAAACGCAATACACAGAGAGAAAGCTTAGCAATATCCCTGGTAGATGGCACCAAAATCGCAATGGAACACAAAAATTGACATTTGCTGTTTTTGTAAGGTCTTCAATTGCGTATTGGACCTATGTCTAACAAATCTTTTTTCCGGACTTTTGATTGTTTCATCTGGTAACCCTAGCCGCGACCGTAGTGCGGTCAGATATTGTTTACCAACTCTCGATAACACGGCTACTGTGATAGAACCATTTATGGACATAAACTTTGTATTGTCTTTACTCATTACTCAGCTGAATAGTTATTATGACACAAATTGATTGCTAGATTTAGATTGAATTGCCTATGATTTTCACAAGATTCAACAGTGAATGTATTCACAGCGCTTTTCAAGTAAGTAATTTATAATTTTACACCTACAGAATTCTTCTTTAACACTAAATTATTAGCTACAACTTGATAAAAGTTGACGGCCCAACGAGTTCCTTCCTAATGTGTAGTCGATCTTAATTTCATCTAATAAGCTATCAAATTAAGTTAACAGATGTCCCTTATGCAGTAAAACAGAACGGAACAGTAAAATTAGCTAACTGTACTTCATAAATTTTTAAATAATGTATTTTACAAAATAAAGTAACAGAAACTTTTATTATCAGACGCTTTGATTGACAAGCCCATCCCTAGTAACAAGCGGCGCAGTTTATCACGCCTGTTATCACTCGCTAACGACCGTTTAACTGCAGTTAGCGGCTACTAACTGTTACCGCCGTCACGTCATGAGTGGAGCCGGCTTTTTATTTCATGTCTGTGGATTGGCGCCGTTTCAATTAAGTAAACAGTGTATACGTTTTCTTTTGATGAACTTTTGTTTGGTTAATAAATCTTTTAAGGATTGCATATTATATGCCCTATTCATAAAAATATTTAAGCTATTACAGAAAAATGGAAAACGAAGTATTTATAAAAAAATCGACCCGTCTCACAGCCAGCTCCGATGGGACTCGAACCCACGACCTTTCGCTTTCCGGGCGACTGCTCTAACCACTGAGCTACGGAGTCGTTACGAGAAGCGACGAATTTATCCAATACTTCTTACGCGCTGTATAGTCAGCGTTAATTTCATCAATGTGGAGATATTACTACCCTCACACGCGAAAGAAATACCTTTCCAGGTATTTGGCTATCGCTAAAGATGAAATTACTATTGCAATTTATTTTAATTTTTAGTTTTTTGCATTCACAATGCAATTTTTATTACAGAAAAATGGAAAACGAAGTATTTAGAAAAAATCTTTTTTTTTTTCTAAATACTTCGTTTTCCATTTTTCTGTACTAAAAATTGCATTGTGAATGCAAAAAACTAAAAATTAAAATAAATATTTAAGCTATGTTTAACTTAAACATTGTTTTGTCTCTTTTGCTCAAATTAGAAATGGCATGTGTGTAACAAAGACAAAACAATGTTTAAGTTAAACATAGCTTAAATATTTTTATGAATACGTATATGTTTAGGTACGCTAAATGTTTGATTCAAATTTTTACGAGCATGTAATAAAGATTTGGAAATAGCATTGAACGCCACAAAGACACTTTTTATTTGTTTTTCTGCAAGTCATGAAAAATAAATAAATTTTAAGTAAATTTCAAACAAGCAAGAGAGATAGGTGTGTCAGGATCGTAGCAAGTGGGAAATATAAGGTGAATCTCCGCCTTCGCCTGAGGCAGAATAGCGTATTTTATGTATGACCCGCTCCCGACGATGTATGTGTGTGTGTGTGTGTGTGTGTGTGTGTGTACTCACGCTGTTCTGGCGCGGCCACCGCGCGTCCTGCTTGGCGCGGTCGAGGGAATCGGCGCGTTGCGGCCCGCCGCTGTCTGTTGAGCCCGACCCGCTCAGCGACACGCATCTTGAGCCGTCTGTTAGGACAAACACATACATCATTAGACAGTTGTCCCATCGCCGCGCCGGCAAGGGAGCGACTAACTATCAGTTATTTTCTCGCTCAAGAAAAGTACAATATATACCCATACATTCCGTGTAAACAAAAGAGAGATATATATTAACCTCTTGCGGACCTATGACGGCTTATGCCGCGGATCTGAAGAAAAAAAAGAGTAGGGGACTCTTTTTTTTCTAACTATTGCAGTTTTTTGATTTTTTGAATGCGGTTTTCGATGTTCAAAAGAGAGATAAACTCGTCGTACTGTAAAAATAAACTATAATATGTGATCCGGAAAAAAATAAATAAATAAAAATTTTTGAATTTTGAGTTTTTTTCAAAACGGAAGTAATTAATTTTTTGAAAATTTGGAAAAAAATCAAAAACATTGTTTATCCTTTTATTATATTCTTATTCGATAGGTTTTTTTATGTAGATTATAAATATATATACTTTTTATATGTTATTTCATCGATGACTATGTGAAAAAAATTGATTTCGAATGTACCGCACTATTGTCATTTGTTTACACAAAGGTAGAGTTTGAACGACGATTATAAAAACAAAACATGTCGTAAAACTGTCCATTAGCTTAACTTTATTGCTTTTGCTAATCAGCTACTCATAAATGTAACCAAAGACCTCGTAAGTATAATAAGATGTTCGGGAGTGCGATAGCGCGCTCTTAAGTGCTTTGTTTACATAAAAAAATGGGCCATATAAAAAAACCCAGGTCCGCCCAAGGTTAATAGTTGATCGCTGACTGTTCACACTGCCAGCGAGGACTCACTACACTAGTTTTGCCTTTGAGAGACAAGACCTATCAAAGATTATACTCGCTCAGCGATGCTCGCTTGGCGGTCAGTACTAGTCGAGTCTTGTTTTGTTTTGTCACTCGCACACTCGCTAATAGCTCAACGACAAAGCTATCGGAACTATACACTCGCTTCCCGTTGCTCGCTAACTCGTTTCTAGTTCTAGCTCTACTCGCTTCTCGTTCATCGCCGGCGTGGGAAAACGGCTTTAACCAATACTTCCGATAAGCAACAAATCATCCATGTAGAGATAACAATGAGCGACGGGACTGAATCAAAATGCTGAACAGGGCGCAGTGGAACGAAGAATTTGAATTTGGAAAGAACAGGGGCCCGATTCTCACGCATTCGAATTTTTTCAGTGTGGTAATTCGTATACGAACATTTGTTTGTGGTTTCTATTGAAAAGTTAGAATGTTTCAAAGAAACTAAACTGTCCCACATGTCCACAAATTCATTTTGACAGCTAAGTTCGTATACGAACATCGATATACGAACATCGATTGGTCCGTACCACTCGTTGCGTTCGACTGGTTTTCGATGGAAGTTTGTCGATTGTGAAATTCTGACAATACATAAACTGTGTTACATTTGAATTTCGAACCTATAAATGTGAACTTTTTTCGATTGCGTGAGAATCGGGCCCCTGGCCGTAAATGTACTAAATGAGCACACGATCTGACACACGAACTCGGCGCTCAGGCCCGGGCGCGATGAGGTAATTGACTGCGGGGCGGGGCGGAGAGTTTCCTTTCTGAATGGTAGTACTTATATCTATTCTGGGGGCCGATTCTCAGGCAATCGAGAAAAGTTCACTTTTATAAGCTCGAAATTCAAATATAACACAGTTTTTGTATTGTCAGAATTTCACAATCGAAAAAGTTCGATCGAAAACCAGTCGAACGCTACGAGTGGTACAAACCAATAGATGTTCGTATACAAACTTAGCTGTCAAAATGAATTTGTTGACATGTGGGACAGATGAGTTTGTTTGAAACGTTCAAACTTTTCAATAGAAACCACAAACAAAATGTTCGACATACGAATTACCACACTGAAAAAGTTCGAATGCCTGAGAATCGGGCCCCTGTGGTATGATTAACAACGCACCGCTCTTGACGCTGGATGTGAGCTCTTCCTTGGCGTCGTGGTGTGCGCGCGCGGGGGACTGCACAGACGGGTGGTTGGGGCTCGACACCGGCGGCTTCACTTCTATACAACATATAACATATTATGAGTAAATAAGCCACTTATAGACATCGGTTACACTACACGCTAATTCTGGCGTCAGTTCAGTCCATCATTCTGGTCAGAATGACGAAAGAATTATCGTGTAACCATTCAGACTGACAGACTGATGGTTTGGACTGACGAAAATTAAATATTTTAGATAATATTTGTCAGTCCGTTTCGAATGACAGAAAACTGACAGGAGACAGTAACCGATGTCTTACAACAGAATTGCCTGCGGAAGTTGTCTTAAAAAACAAGTGAAATGTCAAAAAATAAACGTTTATATTCTTCGATCAACAATAACACCTAGTTCTAGATACATACTGGAGTGACAGATATGTCCAAGCCTCATAAGCCCACTTGAGAGTATAATTATAAATAGATTATTTTGTCAGTGTCGATAATACTAAGGTATTTCAAACTTGGAACGGTTCCTGTCATTTATAATGTAAATCGTAACATTCGTAACCTTTTTTCTCCGTTTAAAAAAAAGCCAGTCTATGCCATGTAGTTTTCATTTAGTTCGTGAGCCTTCATCTAGTACTATTGTTGATCGAAGTACATCTATATATATAAAATCGAGGGGACATAACTCACTCATCACGAAATCTCGAAAACTACTGGACCAACGAAGATGTAATTTGGCAGGAAGGTAGATTATGCCTAGGAGACGTCCGCTAAGAACGGATTTTAGGAAACTCCCCCCCTAAAGGGGTCAAATGGGGGGGTTAAGGTTATATGGAACTTCCTCATTAATGGATTTAGAAGCATGAAAATTTTTACGTTGGATATTGGTTACGACCGAAAATGATCTGAGTAAGAAAAGTAAAAAAAACTCCCCCTTAATAGGGTAAAATGGGGAGATAAAGTTTATATGGAACTTCCTCATTTCTAAACTGAGAAGTATGAAAATTGGTATGTTGGATACTGTACCCCTAGTGTAAGTTTTTATGTCAAGCAAACGCAAACTATCGCGAGTACGTATTTATGTCAATTTGTATGAAAACTGCATAAGCGCGCTACTCGCCGCTAGAGGCGCTGATACAGTTTTCATACAAATTGACATAAATACGGACTCACGATAGTTTGCGTTTTTTGACATAAAAACTTACACTAGGGGTACTGGTCACGATTGAAAATGATCTGCGTATGCGAAGTTATAAAAAAACCCGTAATAGGGTAGAAAGGGGGGATTAAGGCTTATAAGAAAACTTCCTCATTTCTGGACTTGGGCGTATGGAAATTGGTGTGAAGGATACTAGGTCATCATTAAAAATGATCTGCGCAGGCAAAATAAAAAAAACATCTAATAGGGTAGAAAGGGGATAATTGAACTCTGGCCGGGAATATTTCATACGGTTTTTTTAACTCGAAAAAAGTACAGTTCCCTTGGGATACAGTTTTTTTTGTTCACTTTATTCAATGAAGCATGGGTCCCATGACAGCTCATTTTCGTGCAAAGCAAACAATTCTTTATGCATTATCTAGAATAAAACTCAAGAAAATCAGTATTACACATTTTTTAGCAAAGTATTGACTTGATTTTTTGCATTTTGGTAGTTCAAGAGAAGGAGAATGTCCGAATATTATTCATACGATAGTAGCTCCTGTTTGTCTAGGTATCGTTACCTTCTTATGCCTAAACCACGGGTAGCGTGCTCGGCCTGCGATCGATGAGGTTATGTTACTTTTGCAATGGTCTATCATGGGATTGCTGTTAAATATATATGTATATGTTAAATATATCGTGCTTTGAAAGACACGATAAGCCGATGTTTCTGGCTGCATTTGGATTGGTTAGTACACCATAACTTCAATGGGCCCGTGTGGAAGGTCATGGCCCATTCTCCTTATCCATCTATATGAAGGCCTGTGCCCCAGCAGCGGGGACATTAAAATAGATTGATGATGGTACTGATGAGACCTTAGAGAATGTATATCTACCTACTTTTTGACACAAAATTTTGCGATGTAGTACCTACTCGCGGACATAGTCGCGGCCGCCGGCCATTCATATTCCTATTACTACTATCCCTACTATTATTATAAATGCAAAATTGTATATGCACACGTCAAAACGGCTGAAACAATTTTGATGAAATTTGGAATGGAGATAGTTTGAGACAGTGCTTCCGGGTGCTCCTACTAATTACTCCTACTGATAGGAGCACCGGGACACCCATGTCCTGATGCTAGGAAGGACATAGGCAAATTGTAACCGCGGGAATAAGGCTCATTCCCATGGTAAAATAAGGTTTAACTCGGGCAAAGCTGTAGATTGGAATTGGTATTTAAGGCGATAGTTTGAGTTCATGGGAAGGATGATGTTTAGAATAGAGACAGTTTAAGGCCCTGGAAAGGACATATTTTACTTTTTACCGCGGGAAATCTCATTGTAAGGAAAAATCACTTTAAGCGCGGGCTAATTTGGAGACAGAAATTGGTATTAAAGTAAATAATTTGAGACCCTGGCAAGGATTATAATATCATATTCCCACGGGAAAATCAATAAGTAGGTATTATTTGTTTGTCCGTCTTTCACGTCCAAACGGAGTAACGGATCAATGTGATTTTTGGTACGGGGGTAGATTGGGAGCTGGAGAATGACATAGTTTATCCCGGAAAATATAACATTCCATCAGGATAATGTTGTGTAGTACACGCGGGCGAAGCCGCGGGCGGAAAGCTAGTATTACAATAAAACAAAGGACTTTACAATGATTTTTGATAAAGGAACGTTGCATCAAATAAAAAAAGTTTGCATTCCGGGAGTGACGGCAGAAGTGAAAAGGGCTCCAGACTTTTTCACAAAAAAAAGAAAAGATACGGACTGGATTTGAACCGAGATCAATGCCGCCCGTTTTCTAACTTGAGCTATTACAACTTTGGAAACGGTGGCGAAATTTGCCTTCGTATTCTAGTGGCATTGTAACAGTTTTTCGATCAGAACACGTGTCCGTCTTACGAATTTTCGATCTGACACGGTCACGTGGCCTGACGCGAGTTTAACATTTTCTACCCATCACAAAAAGTGCACAACGCCACTAAAGCAGTTATATTTCAAATAAAAAGAATTAAAATTGCAACATTTGGATTTGTGGTTTTAACACAAATTATATACCGTGTGTATAATTTGTATATGGCTTAATTTCCCACTCACCCGGGAAGTGGAACTGCTGCTTGTGCGGCGCGGGGAGCGGCGGGTGCGGCGTGGGCGCGCCGGCCAGCGCGGGCGACGACGGCGTGGAGCTGTAGCACGAGACGTGTGTCTCATGTTAGTGTCACTCACCCGGGAAGTGGAACTGCTGCTTGTGCGGCGCGGGGAGCGGCGGGTGCGGCGTGGGCGCGCCGGCCAGCGCGGGCGACGACGGCGTGGAGCTGTAGCACGAGACGTGTGTCTCATGTTAGTGTCACTCACCCGGGAAGTGGAACTGCTGCTTGTGCGGCGCGGGGAGCGGCGGGTGCGGCGTGGGCGCGCCGGCCAGCGCGGGCGACGACGGCGTGGAGCTGTAGCACGAGACGTGTGTCTCATGTTAGTGTCACTTACCCGGGAAGTGGAACTGCTGCTTGTGCGGCGCGGGGAGCGGCGGGTGCGGCGTGGGCGCGCCGGCCAGCGCGGGCGACGACGGCGTGGAGCTGTAGCACGAGACGTGTGTCTCATGTTAGTGTCACTCACCCGGGAAGTGGAACTGCTGCTTGTGCGGCGCGGGGAGCGGCGGGTGCGGCGTGGGCGCGCCGGCCAGCGCGGGCGACGACGGCGTGGAGCTGTAGCACGAGACGTGTGTCTCATGTTAGTGTCACTCACCCGGGAAGTGGAACTGCTGCTTGTGCGGCGCGGGGAGCGGCGGGTGCGGCGTGGGCGCGCCGGCCAGCGCGGGCGACGACGGCGTGGAGCTGTAGCACGAGACGTGTGTCTCATGTTAGTGTCACTCACCCGGGAAGTGGAACTGCTGCTTGTGCGGCGCGGGGAGCGGCGGGTGCGGCGTGGGCGCGCCGGCCAGCGCGGGCGACGACGGCGTGGAGCTGTAGCACGAGACGTGTGTCTCATGTTAGTGTCACTCACCCGGGAAGTGGAACTGCTGCTTGTGCGGCGCGGGGAGCGGCGGGTGCGGCGTGGGCGCGCCGGCCAGCGCGGGCGACGACGGCGTGGAGCTGTAGCACGAGACGTGTGTCTCATGTTAGTGTCACTCACCCGGGAAGTGGAACTGCTGCTTGTGCGGCGCGGGGAGCGGCGGGTGCGGCGTGGGCGCGCCGGCCAGCGCGGGCGACGACGGCGTGGAGCTGTTGCACGACGACGTGTTCGACGACGAGTCCGGCCCGTGCGGACCGCGCGGCGAGCCCGTCGCGCCGTTCTGAGACAACTGCGACTGTTAGTCGTGATAAGAAGAGCGCTCGCTTAGTACTCATATTTGACATATTTTACTCATATTTGACAAAAAAATGAGGACTAAGCGAGCGTTCGACGCGAGTGGCGAAATTCAAAAATTAGTCCCCTGAACGCAACTTAAGTATTTAGTTTAATGAATGTAATGTTACCTAAATGTATACCATAATGTAAATTTTTCATGCTGGAAACAGAATTTTGAGGTTTGGAAATGTAATGTTACAACTTTTTAAAATTAAGGAAAATAAATGACATTGGGTAATTTTGTATGGACGCCGTATCCAAAAAGAAACTGACTGTAGCATCATGAATTATGTTGCTTTAAGAAGCACATCTGAATATAATTGGAGAAAAAAGATATGAGTATTGAAAATTCAACATTAAGTGTAGAATTATATTAATTATTTTTATCCCTTCCTGATCAAAAGGTCTAAGTAGCTAAATGTCCAACAGCGCGAAACGTCTAATTAGCAGTAAGTCTCAATAGCAAAATGCCTATGTAGCAAAACGTCCAAGTATCAAATATGGTCTGTATAGCAGAACATCTATTTAGCAAAAAGTCATTTTTAAAATGTGTACACTCATGATAAAAAGGAAAAGTCATTTGTAAATTACATTACTTTTATTTGAGAAAACAAAATCTGGATTAAAAAGCTAGTAGCGCCATAAATATTATTAGGATATTAGGCGCACAAATTCCCCTGCATTTATTTTATTTATTTTTTATTTTATTTTGGCAACAAACAGTCATTTTTTTACAAAAGTACTTAATTAATATCTTACTAGCTATAATAGACCTATAGTGCCGATAAGGATATAGGTAGATATTTATTTACTTATTCTTTTGATATGACCAAGGTTTATCAAAAATTGAAAGGGACTATCTTTTTGGCCCTCAAACTTTTGCAGCTCTTTTTAATTTGGCATTTAACATTATCGATCTTCCTTCTTTTATTTCCTTCAAATAACATATTCTTGTATTTGCGATCTTGCCAAAGCGCTTCTTTTCTAAAAGCTTTATGTAATGCTAATCAAATAGCATTCTTGACAATAAATTGTCAGTTACCATCAAAAAGATATGATTTAAGCTACATAGACCAAAGAATCTGTAGGTATGTACAAGTCTGTACGTACGTACATATTATAATTCCGTGTCCGTTTCCCTCCCGATGTAATTTGTGTGTTGAATTTTGTGCCTGAGTATCCAGACATTTTGATAATGTGACGATTTGCTAAATAGATGTTCTGCTATACAGACCATCTGATATTTGGACGTTTTGCTACCTAGGCATTTTGCTAATGAGACTTACTGCTAATTAGACGTTTCGCGCTGTTGGACATTTAGCTACTTAGCCCTTCTGGATCAGGAAGGTTTTTATCGAACTCTCAATCTTTTTATCTCCCTTTGAATACGGCCTAACTTTATACAACTATTTTCATGTTTAGGTACGCCGTTACGAATTTTCATTTATTTCATTTCATTTAATTACAATGGGCGCAAAATAACTTGGCGGCTCGGAAGTTCGCGCCAAACGCTGCGCAGTAGACGAATACAGATGTCCCGGGGTTGGTGCGCGGGCGGAAGCACGGCGTGTCTCGTGTCTCACTCTGACGCGTACGGATACGTTGCTGTGCTGTTCCCTCGCACATTCGAGCTACGCGAAATGTCAGATGCAGTTAACTTCCGAGCCGCCAAGTTATTTTGCGCCTATTGTACATACATGTCAAATGCAACGTTTAGATACTCGGCTGAATAATCCGGCGAATTTCTCGCCGAACAATTCGTGCAGAATAGCACCACGACCACGAAAGACCCGTTTACATAATCGTCTATATTCAGTAAACATAGAACTTTTCAACGTGGACAACGTGCGACTTGCTGCTACGGCGTTGTGTCTAACTAATTTGTATAGACCTACAAAAGAAAAAAGGAAAAAATCCCATATTACGGGTTCACCTTGATAAAGCTCTATAAATTTTAAAATATTTTAGTTTGTCCAATCCATTGCCAATCGCTTGAAACGACCGCCGCCGCCTGCGACAAAGTTCACGAGTCAACTGAACAGTAACGAATATGTAAACACCGCGCACGAGTATAGACGAATAATCCTTTGATCCGCGTCAAAAAACCGACACCGCACGGAGAACGAACGAGTATTCGTGGCGATTACTGAACATACCCGAATAAGTAGTTTACATACTCGTATTCGTGCCTATTCGTCTGTACTCGGCGAGTATCTAAACGGGGCATAACAGTACACAGTACTCACATGGTGGTGCGGCGGCGGCGGGCGCGGGCGCGGCCGGTGCGTGAGGTTGGCCAGGAACGAGCCGCCCGTGGCGCCCCCGCGACATAACCTACTACATAGTGCAGCACTCACATGGTGGTGCGGCGGCGGCGGGCGCGGGCGGCGCGGCCGGTGCGTGAGGTTGGCCAGGAACGAGCCGCCCGTGGCGCCCCCGCGACATAACCTACTACATAGTGCAGCACTCACATGGTGGTGCGGCGGCGGCGGGCGCGGGCGGCGCGGCCGGTGCGTGAGGTTGGCCAGGAACGAGCCGCCCGTGGCGCCCCCGCGACATAACCTACTACATAGTGCAGCACTCACATGGTGGTGCGGCGGCGGCGGGCGCGGGCGCGGCCGGTGCGTGAGGTTGGCCAGGAACGAGCCGCCCGTGGCGCCCCCGCGACATAACCTACTACATAGTGCAGCACTCACATGGTGGTGCGGCGGCGGCGGGCGCGGGCGGCGCGGCCGGTGCGTGAGGTTGGCCAGGAACGAGCCGCCCGTGGCGCCCCCGCGACATAACCTACTACATAGTGCAGCACTCACATGGTGGTGCGGCGGCGGCGGGCGCGGGCGGCGCGGCCGGTGCGTGAGGTTGGCCAGGAACGAGCCGCCCGTGGCGCCCCCGCGACATAACCTACTACATAGTGCAGCACTCACATGGTGGTGCGGCGGCGGCGGGCGCGGGCGGCGCGGCCGGTGCGTGAGGTTGGCCAGGAACGAGCCGCCCGTGGCGCCCCCGCGACATAACCTACTACATAGTGCAGCACTCACATGGTGGTGCGGCGGCGGCGGGCGCGGGCGGCGCGGCCGGTGCGTGAGGTTGGCCAGGAACGAGCCGCCCGTGGCGCCCCCGCGACATAACCTACTACATAGTGCAGCACTCACATGGTGGTGCGGCGGCGGCGGGCGCGGGCGGCGCGGCCGGTGCGTGAGGTTGGCCAGGAACGAGCCGCCCGTGGCGCCCCCGCGACATAACCTACTACATAGTGCAGCACTCACATGGTGGTGCGGCGGCGGCGGGCGCGGGCGGCGCGGCCGGTGCGTGAGGTTGGCCAGGAACGAGCCGCCCGTGGCGCCCCCGCGACATAACCTACTACATAGTGCAGCACTCACATGGTGGTGCGGCGGCGGCGGGCGCGGGCGGCGCGGCCGGTGCGTGAGGTTGGCCAGGAACGAGCCGCCCGTGGCGCCCCCGCGACATAACCTACTACATAGTGCAGCACTCACATGGTGGTGCGGCGGCGGCGGGCGCGGGCGGCGCGGCCGGTGCGTGAGGTTGGCCAGGAACGAGCCGCCCGTGGCGCCCCCGCGACATAACCTACTACATAGTGCAGCACTCACATGGTGGTGCGGCGGCGGCGGGCGCGGGCGGCGCGGCCGGTGCGTGAGGTTGGCCAGGAACGAGCCGCCCGTGGCGCCCCCGCGACATAACCTACTACATAGTGCAGCACTCACATGGTGGTGCGGCGGCGGCGGGCGCGGGCGGCGCGGCCGGTGCGTGAGGTTGGCCAGGAACGAGCCGCCCGTGGCGCCCCCGCGCGCCGCCACAGGCGACGCGCACCCGTAGTACCCGCCCGACCCGGGCGCTACAAACAAACATTTACATGTACAGCCGACTGCCGAACCAACCGAATCGCGTGACCCACCATAAACGTCACAGCACACTTAAGGTCATAATAGCTCACTTATACCGCACCGCTCAGACCCAACCAAAGTATGAGCAGCCAAATATTGACTTAATATCGTTCTCTGTACATGCAGTTTACAGTAACAATATACAATAGCAGACATACGCGCGGTAAGCGAGCCTGCCGCAAGCTTAAGTGCGTCTACAGAGAACGACATTAAGTCCATATTTGACTGCTCATACAATGGTTGAGTGGGAGCGGTGCGGTATAAGTGGGCTATGACCTTTACGCGGCGTCCTACGTAGGCGATTCGAAGCGAACACGATTCCGAAGCGATCCGAAATTAAATGCGATGCGGCGCGACGCGGCGGCTCTGTCCTACGTGCCACCTCCACCCATCGTCGTTCAGCTGGCGGCGGATGCGTCGCGTGGCGTTTAGTTCGCGCGAACGTATCAAACCAACTGACTGCGTTCGCTTTAATTCGCGTCGCGCCGCGGCGCACTCTACGAGCGTTTGGTCACGTCGTAGGCCACTTTAATAGGCACCGACTGTTTATTGTTTTCAGGCCGCGCCGCGTCGCTTCGCGTTCGCAACCAAATCGCTCACGTAAGACGCCGCGTTATCAACTCGTAAACGGAACGTAAACGACTCGAGCAGTTCAGTATTCTTTGTATGAAACTCCCTACTGCAACGCACACTAATCGGAATCGTAACGTAATCGCCTCGCCTCGGGACCAGGGGGGCTACCGCGTAACTTTATGGATATGAACTTCATACGTTTTTGGAAATTTAAGTCAATTTTATAAAAAATAATAGCCGCTATCAGTTTCTTGTTTTGTGACGTCGGGTATAACGATAACTAGCTAGCAACATTAAACAGAACAAAGCAGCAAAAATCTATCAAAATAAGGAATTCAAATGACAGTTGAAGCCCATATATTTTAGCTGGTAGCCCCCAGCTCATGAACGGCTTTAAGGGTCGCTCAACTTGAGGTCCCCGCGCTTACGGTTTGTCGTCCACGCGCTTACGTTTCTCCGTACCCCAGCTAACGGCTCTACGGTACGATATTGTGTACCCAATATATTTTTCTTCTTTTCTTTCTATTTTCTTTTTCATCGTCATCAAGTGCTTTGGCTATGATAGCCAACTCGCGTACTGTGAACTGGGACATAACCGTGCGCTACTCGTCCCTTTTGGATTCAAAATGATCTGGTGCCAGCCAGATAGAGCGGTCGGCTAGCCGTTATAACCGCGGCGTCGCCTAGCCGTAGCCGAGTCGACGTACGGAATCTGTACCCCTAGCACGAATAATTTGCGTAACGTAATCGTATCGTCAATACGTCAGATGAAGTCATTTTTTCAAAGTAAATTGACATAGGATTGACGATACGATTACGTTACGCAAGTTATTCGTGCTAGGGGTACTGATCCGGTTTGGTTACGTGCTTACGTTAGGTTGACGCCTGGTTGACGGCGAGGCGAAAGGCGATACGGTGTCGATCCCTTTCTGACTTGATAAGTGTGTTGTGACCTTAAGGCCATTTTCTAAAGGAGTCATATGAAAGCAAAGGCAGCAATACCCACTTTTTTATCCACAATTTGAATGCAGTCTTGTAGCATTACGTCAATACATTTGGGTCGAATATTACAATCGTAGCACAACCAGAAATATCCTATACAAAACAGACATTTCAAACTCAGGTATGTAGCAAATACATCACCCATATGATTGACGCAGAAAAAAACTAAGAAGACAAAAATACAATAACAACAAGACAAAAACTAATAAATAATAAAATGTTTAAAGTTTCATAACTGTTTAATTTAGGCTCCGATAACAAGTAATCTTCATTTTTACTCTGCAATTTATTAACCTGTTTGATACATATTTCATAGAAAAGAGCAACAGTGAAAATTCAATTTTACTTACATTCTTTGTGAAATTTTTCTTTGAAGACAACCACAAATTCTGGCGGTAGGCCGCACGAAGGAGGAACTTTACTTTCACAATCTCTGTAACAACAAGAGATACAATTATAAGTATTTTCAGTTAAAAAACATATTCCTATACAGGTTATACAGTGTGTAAAAAAAGACCGTGGTTGGAGGAAAAGTACACTATTGATGATGGCAAATTTTAATTAAAGGAAACATTCCTTAATTTTATTTTAATGTTTAGTTTTTTTGACTACTTTTTGTTACTGAGACTCTGTAGCTCAGTGGTTAGAGCAGTCGCTCGGAAAGCGAAAGGTCGTGGGTTCGAGTCCCATCGGAGCTGGTTGTGAGATGGGTCGTTTTTTTCTAAATACTACATTTTCCATTTTTCAATTCCTTTATTTTCAAAAATAATCAAAACTGCATTATAAAGATTTTTGAAAAATCATCTGCTTGAACCGAGAACCGAATCGGTGAAATGTGAAAAAACAACATCCTGTATTTTATGATACCAACCGAAAGAGTCATTCATAAGGATCAATTTATTTTTCCACCATTTGAAATAGTATTATGAACTTCGGTTTTCAATTCTTCTACTGATACGTCCGTGGTATCTTTCATACACCAAATTTTTATTTCTTGATCTTTCTTTAATTTAAGATACTATATTTACGCAATAAAAACCCAAAAAATGCACATGCCCATCACGAAACTTCCAGTGCACAATACCTGACGCTGCAGATAGCAAAACAGCGATACACCTTGTGCTTTCATCGATTAGACAAGTCGACACGTGTTTCGCCCCAACCCGGAGCATCCCTAGGATATGTTAGACAGTACGAAGTCCAGTATTTTGTACACTTGGTGAGCTTGTTACGCTTGCTGTTACTATTATAATCGCCCCGCATTGAACTAGCTCACAAATCGCTAATAAATTACGAATCATGCCAATTATCCCACTTCTGAATCTAACTAATAAAGATCGTATGGCAGCAATAGCCCATACCTGTGGCACTTGAACTTGCACTCCTTGCACTTGAGGCCGGGCCCGAACAGCATCTGCTTGTCGCAGTAGTCGCAGGCGGCGATCATGTTATACCGCTTGGTGAACTAGCTGTCACTATATGCTCGCCGCGCATTGAAGTAGCTCACAAATCGCTAGTGTGATAAAGCCTAATAACTTACAAATCTTGCCAAACATCCCACTTCTGAATCTAACTAATAAAGATCTTATGGCAGCGATACCTGTGGCACTTGAACTTGCACTCCTTGTACTTGAGGCCGGGCCCGAAGAGCATCTGCTTGTCGCGATCATGTTGAACCGCTTGGTGTTACTATATGCTCGCACCGCATTGAACTAGCCTAATAAATAACGAAACTTGCCAAACATCCCACTTCTGAATCTAACTAATTACGATCTTATGGCAGCCATAGCCCATACCTGTGGCACTTGAACTTGCACTCCTTGCACTTGAGGCCGGGCCCGAACAGCATCTGCTTGTCGCAGTAGTCGCAGGTGGCGATCATGTTGAACCGCTTGGTGAACCGGTGCGCGATGTCGTGCGCCATGCAGCGGCTCACGGTGGGCGTGCGCGGCGACCGGGGCGCGCCCGCGCCTAAGCCGGCTCCCACCTGGGGCGATAACAAACGTTTTTATTCCGGACAACGTCACATCAAAATACGAAAAACAAGGTACTTTATTTGCCATTAAATATGGTAGGTAAGGTACAGTCGCCAGCACGTCAGGTTACTACAAACAGTCAAATTTATTTAATTCAAATTCAACCTTATGTCCAACACAAACCCCCTCATTACAAAACGTGGACTAAAGTTAGACCTGGTTCAAAATTCATGCTAATTCTGTCTTTCATTTGGAAAATGAGTGACAGCACTAGTTTAGTACGTTTTGTAATAAGGGGGATAGAGTTCAGTTTCAATTAATAAATTTTGGCATTTTGTAGTAACCCGAAGTGCTAGCGACCGTACATAAGAATGTGGGTGTTATAAAAACTAGTAGCAGCTTTGAGCCTATTTAGCCATTAAAAACAGCATGCAAAAGAGCCATTTAGACAGGCGTCCGTCACTCGATGTACTTGCGCGCTATTCTCGCCCGCACCGCCGGCGGCGTTGCAAATCCATAGAAATTTGATCCGCAAAAGAGCTAGAATATATGCGATAGAAAGAGATGCAACGTGTGGCTGTTCGTAATTAGCGCCGTACAAGCTGAATTCCACTTTATTGCGTTGTAATTAGAGTTTTAATGGTTTAGCGGAGTGAAGTTTCTGTACCAGTGTGTGTACTATTATTTATTCTGTGATTTTGGTAACATTATACCTGAGCAATTACCCGTGGTTCCACGGAAACTGATGGATTGAAAAACTTGAATTATCAACTCGAGTGCAGTGGGTCTGCGGGGAATTAAAATTACCACTGGTGAGTGGGGCACAACGGTGGGACCACGGTTAATACGCGAGAAATTTTACAAAAAGACGAAGTCAAAATCTACAGGAAGTGTTGGATCACATCTCGGAAGCTCGGATTTGCATTTTAGAGAAAGCTCGGTAAAACGAGTTATTTATCCCGATTAAAAAAGTAACTGTACTATCCTGAACGATGAAAAGCATAGAGCACAAAACGTGCGATTCTGTTCCCTCAAACGTGATTCAACCCGGAATTGGCGAACATGCATGAAGAATATAATGAGAGTAAAAATTTTACAAAAATATGTAAGGAAAGGATAGTAAGAGAGCGCTACGGAAGGTATTTTAATCCATTGAACCAAATACAAATCCAGCCGTTTTGGTCCCTACTTGGAGTAATTTAACGCCACCAATCTCTACCTCCGTATGAGTTTTTTATAAGGAAGGCTTATGCCCTAGTAGTGAGGACATTGGTCACACAAAAATAACTGTGAAGATAATCTCCCTTATTCCAAAACGTGGACTAAAGTTAGACCTGGTTTAAAACTGATGCTAATTCTGTCTTTCACTTGGAAAATGAAAGTGACTGCACCAGTTTTAAATCAGGACTATTTTAATCCACGTTTTAGAATAAGGGGGAATGTGTTTGAAATAACTCACATTGTTGTTACACAGCGGATAACTGCGATGCGACGGCGTAGAGTCGGGCTCGCTCTGCCGCGGAGACGCCGGCGGGGTCGCCTCGCTACCACCCACGGCTGACGACTGGCTGTTGTCACTGACAGAAACATAATACGAGGTGAAGTACAGGGGGTAATTGTCTAACTCAACACCAATCGCAACGCAATCGCTTTCAGTTTAACATCAATCACTTATTGTTGAAGAAAGTTGACAAAAGCAGCAATGGCCTTGCAATATCTTTCAAACTGAATGCGATTGCGATTGATGTTGAGTTAGACAATTACCCCCCAGATCCCGTCACGTAAAAAGGCCGCTGGCGAAGTACCTGCGCAGCGCATATATTTTTAATTTTAGCATATGCCATCACTTCCAACACACTAACAAGTTGATATTATTTATCTACAAATGAAAAAATACAACCTATAAAGTGATGGCATAAGCTAAAATTAAAAATATATGCGCTTCGCAGGTTTCCCCAGCGGCCTTTTTACGTGACGGGATCTGTATCAATCCTCAAAAATATTAAAAAACATACGACTAAACGACTAGACCAGTGTTGCGAATAGTACGGCCCGCGTGCCAGCTCCGGCCCACGAAAGCATTTAAAGCATTTGAAATGAATACGGCATCTAATATGGCCCGCGATTATTTTGTCGGTCCAAAAGTATAAAGTGTAAAGTTTGACCGATTTGGTACAGGGGTAGGATACCTGCCCTCTACGCCGGAGGTCTCGGGTTGGTTTTCCGAACAAGACAAATATTTGTGTGCATGAACATGTCTATTTGTCTTGCCAGGCGGCTATCCAAGCGAACAGGCGTCTGTTTTTCCCAGGATGCATTCCGTTGTCAAATGGAAGATCAATTAATTAGCGCAGTTTTTGTTAGGGAAGCTTTATGGAATCCTATCCATAAATTACATAAAAATGCAAATTATCTTCAAAAGATGTTAATACCAATGTTAGATGAAGCAAAGACAACTGCAATATTTCTTATATCCTAGCCGAGCATGTATCCTCGGGTGTGAACACTAGTATATCTTAGCGGTAGCACCGATCTTAGCGAGCCACCTATCTTGCAAGCATTGGTGTGAACTTACCTATAGTTCGTGCGGTGTGGCAAAGCAAAAAGTCCCTTATGCTATTGGAATAAAACTCAAGAAAAGCAGCATTAGACATTTTCAGTGCAGCTTATGTTAGAAAATTAGACCCTATTCCTTGTACAGAAGCAACATTTTGCTTTGCACGAACGAGCTGTCATAGGCACCATGCTATACCGCACAAAGTATAAAGCCGGGTCTGCTGCGCCGTTTTCGTGTTTTGCTACCACGTAAGTTGTTATTATAACCAAATGGGGGCGTGGCCTAATTGTTAATAACAGTTTTGCTGGTCTGGTGTTTTTGTTTGCCGAGTCGAATGGATAACTTCCCCCCGGTATCGTATGCGTATTATGAGACACATCTCGTCAAATCCAAAGAGAACATAAAGGCTTTGGCGGGAATTGTAGAGTGAACCTGTCGGTTTTTTATTATTTACTCGAACGATGGTTTGGCGGATTTTAATGTATGATAATGGTGGATTATTAACAGATTTTAACTAATCTATATATATAAAAATGAATCCCTATTTCCCTTGGTCACGACATCACGCGTGAACGGCTGGACCGATTTGGCTAATTTTGGTCTTGAAATGTTCGTGGAAGTCCAAGGAAGGTTTTAGCGGTGAGAAAATAGGGGAAGGAGGGGTAAGTAGGGCTAGAGTATAAGTAGGCTAGGGGTAGAGTAGGGGTAGGGTAGCGTAGGGGTATGGGTAGGGGTAGGGGTAGGGGTAGGGGTAGGGGTAGGGTAGGGTAGGGGTAGGGGTAGGGGTAGGGTAGGGGTAGGGTAGGGTAGGGGTAGGGTTGGGTAGGGGTAGGGGTAGGGTAGGGGTAGGGTAGGGGTAGGGTAGGGGTAGGGTAGGGGTTGGGTAGGGGTAGGGTAGGGTAGGAGTAGAGTAGGAGTAGGGTAGGGTAGGGCTAGGGTAGGGGTGGGGCAGGGTAGGGGTAGGGTAGGGTGGAGTAGGGGGTAGGGCCACGGGAACGAAGTCGCGCTGGGTCAGCTAGTTTTAAATAGATGTTATTCTATATTCGAAAATTGCAGGAGACACGAAAACAAAAGGTTTTGTTCGTAACATGGCACAGCAGACCTGGCATAAGACATAGTGAAACATACCTGAGGTCGGAGGCATCAGGCCGCACGGACAGCTGCGACTCGTGCGAGCGCGACTTGGTGAGCGCGGCGGGCGTCGGCAAACACGAGTTCTGTTTGCGCTTGCTCACTGGCGTCTCGTTGAGGACATTCTACATGTTTTGAACTTGTTGGCTAGACTATTAGTGACACATACCTGAGGTCGGAGGCGTCGGGCCGCACGGACAGCTGCGACTCGTGCGAGCGCGACTTGGTGAGCGCGGCGGGCGTCGGCAAGCACGAGTTTTGCTTGCGCTTGCTCACTGGCGTCTCGTTGAGGACATTCTACATGTTTTGAACTTGTTGGCTAGACTATTAGTGACACATACCTGAGGTCGGAGGCATCAGGCCGCACGGACAGCTGCGACTCGTGCGAGCGCGACTTGGTGAGCGCGGCGGGCGTCGGCAAGCACGAGTTTTGCTTGCGCTTGCTCACTGGCGTCGTTGGGGATTTGCCGCCTGTTGAAAAAAATTTAAATGTACCTAATAAAAACGTCTCGGAATGTGGAGGAGTTTTGGATACTTAATATCAAGATACCTAATTACTTTAACTGTTTTGCATTATTATTGAAAATGAAGTATTAGAAAAAAACGACCGTCTCTCAACTATCGGAGCGTTCCATCGGAGCTAGTTGTGAGACGGGTCGTTTTTTTCTAATACTTAATTTTCAATCCAAATACCTATTAAATATATGGAGAACTCTTATGGTGATTTTTGAAAACAATTGTTGCTTTTACTGTATGTAGGATAACGATATCGACAAAACAAAAGAAGTTGTACATGTTGAACTTCTTTTCTTATTGAATTTTAATTACATTATCATGATATAACGCACAGACTGACTACTGCTAAAGGTCGCGACAAAAAACATGACCAAAACCATAGACAAAACAAAAACAGCGCAATCAAAACTTTTGTAGGTACTTACTAAATATTGCAAGAGCGCAGGTTTTGTCTGTCAATGGTTTTGGTCAAGTAACTAGCCGAGACATATACCCTTCTTGGCTTGCGGGGCGTGGAGTGTTGGCTGTCGTGCCCGTGCCGCTCCCACGAGTCCCAGAACAGCTGGAGTTTGGAACACAAGAAACTTGACCAAAACCAAAGACAGAAAAAATCAGCGCAGAAAAACTTTTGTACTTACTTACTTGAAATATTGCAACAGCGCAGTTTTTGTCTATCAATGGTTTTGGTCAAGTAACTAGCCGAGACATATACCCTTCTTGGCTTGCGGCGTGGAGTGTTGGCTGTCGTGCGGCGAGCTACGCGCGTGCCCGTGCCGCTCCCACGAGTCCCAGAACAGCTGGAGTTTGGCACACAAGAAACTTGACCAAAACCAAAGACAGAAAGAACTTTTGTACTCACTAAATATTGCAACAGCGCAGGTTTTGTCTGTCAATGGTTTTGGTCAAGTTTTTTTCCGAGACATTTAAGCAACTGAACGCAGGATAACGATATCGCCAAAACAATAGATACCTATTGGACACGTTGAACTTTTTTTCTTTTTTATTATGAATTTTAACATTATCACTATATAAGACAAATTACATTATCTACACATAGCGCACAGATTGTAAAGGTCGCGACAAAAAACTTGACCAAAACCAAAGACAGAAAAATCTTTTGTACTCACTAAATATTGCAACTGCGTTGGTTTTGTCTGTCAATGGTTTTGGTCAAGTAACAAGCCGAGACATATACCCTTCTTGGCTTGCGGCGTGGAGTGTTGGCTGTCGTGCCCGTGCCGCTCCCACCAGTCCCAGAACAGCTAAAGTTAGGCGCACAAGAAATTTGACTAAAACCATAGACAGGCCTGTTTCACTCCCCGTGTCGGCTCGAAAACATACCTATACGCGCGGCGACAACGCCGGCGGTGCAAATCCATAGAAATTAGGTACGCAAAAGAGCTAGAATATATGCGATAGAAAGAGATGCAACGAGTGGCCGTTCGTAATTTGCGCCGTACAAGCTGAATTCTACTTTATTGCGTTATAGTTAGAGTTGCTATTTATTTAAATGACTTATCGGAGTGCACTATCTGTTACATAAGTAGTATCTATTTAGTAATCTGTGCCATAGACAGAAAAAAACTGCGCAATCAAATTTTTGTAGGTACTCACTAAATATTGGAACAGCGCAGGTTTTGTCTGTCAATGGTTTTGGTCAAGTATTAGCCGAGACATATTGTTACATAAGTAGTATCTATTTAGTAATCTGTGCCATAGGCAGAAAAAAACTGCGCAATCAAATTTTTGTAGGTACTCACTAAATATTGGAACAGAGCAGGTTTTGTCTGTCAATGGTTTTGGTCAAGTATTAGCCGAGACATATACCCTTCTTGGCTTGCGGCGTGGAGTGTTGGCTGTCGATGGCGGGGCGCGCGCGCGGGCGCGGCGAGCTGCGCGCGTGGCCGTGGCGCTCCCACGAGTCCCAGAACAGCTGGAGGTCGGCGCCGCCGTCGCCGCGCGCCAGCGCCTCTGTACGCGGACATTGGTTCGATTACAACGACATATAAATGAAACACTCTTTAAGGGTCAGTGCAGACAGAACGGAAAATCCTCGCGGAAATTTTTGAGGTACTATGCGATTATTATAAGAATAGGATGGGTTGTTGACAAACTTCACTCTGAAAAGGTACAGTTCGCAAGAAAGTGCATACAAAATAAAAATATTTTTTTTTTATTTTGGCAGAAGGTGGTTTGGGTATTGCCATTTTCAAATCGAGTTTTTTATTTTTTTAAATCAACGTGCAGAATCTAGCTGACCAATCCTTTTACCTTGATAGACCAATACAATTTTCCACTAGACTCCCAATTTACCAATTTTATTGTAAAGTTGATTATTAAATTATATTCATAACTTGAATTCCTGTTTTATTTAAATACCTACTTAATCCAGTAAATAGAATCAAAATTCAATTTATTCTATGTTATTGAAACATAGTATTAAAGTACCCCGCAGAACAATGTATGAAAAAATGGTTTCAGTTAAATATCACTAAAAAAATAGTAAAACTTTATTCGATTGAGATTCAAATTAAGTACCTGATCATTTTCGTAAAAGCATACTTTCATGAGTCCTATACTTTCCGAAAATATTAAGTTAATGATTTGTATTTATCTGCAAATTATTCATATGTTTTGGTTTGCACGAACATCATTGTTTATCGTAAGCTATGACATGATCAGCCCCCTGATTCACGATAAATTTCTTCTTTTGCACACCATACTGAAGTGAAGTGAAGTTAGTTTGACAGCACTTTGACAGCTTGACGTCACAACATGGCGGTGTCCCTATCCTATTCTTATAATAATCGCATAGTAAGTACTTAATTTAAAAATAAACCATGTCACCATAGCCTAAAATACAAAATTGTATGAATATCAACAGAGAAGTCGCTACAATTTTGTATTTTATATTATACTAGCTGACCCGGCAAACGTTGTTTTGCTATATAAATTTATAGTTTTATACACCAAAAGTTGCCTACACCAGACAACAGATAGCGTTAGTTATACACTACCAATTAAGGGGCCCAAGATTGGTCTCTATTTCCTACATATGAAAAATTAATCGGTGAAGTAGAGTGCGTGTCAGATAACTCTGCGCGCATGTGCGACTGAGGCATTTTTGGCAACTTTTTCAATGCGATTTTAGAGGATAATTCAAAGCCATATTTCTTGTAGGCGTTACATTGTTATTGGGAACACAAAAAACTAAGTGGTCGATGGCCGAGTAATTTGCCTGTCGCCTTCAAGTTGTAGCCAATTTGTCACCACCAGACACTGGAGCCATCCGTAAGCTATTTGTTAACGTCGCCGTCCGCCGCCGCCACCCGCAACCGCACCTAGACCGTCTCCGTGGCCAAGCACTTATGGGTCATTCCATGTAACGGGTGTTACAGGTCGTACATCTTTACTTGACGATTAATTAATGATGCAAAAAGAAAACATATCCTTTTTATTAGCTTAACACCCTCCACTTAGGTCTAAGTTTCGTCATCCGTATTAAAACTAACAGTAATAGCTAGCAGTAAAGAAATTAGGAACAATATATGAGCGTAACGGGCGTTACACGATTTTGCCTATGCTTTCCAGCTTACCCGCAACAAAAGCAAAAGTCTGCGAATTGTGTCTATTTTCGAAGGGAAAAAAAATGTTGACGCATTTCTAAATAAATTCTAAACATTATAGACTATTCATATTAAAACAAAAATACACATAGGATTTTTCATTGAAATTTAAAAATGTAACGGGTGTTACAGCTCAATGTAACGGGTGTTACGAGTACGAAATCAAACCAATATTTTGTAGTAATAAATGTTTATTTGATCAAATTTTTGGCATTAAACAATAAAGGAACTTAGTAGAACTTAGTATCATGCCTACTGCTCTCTAACATCAATATTTTTGGAAAAACTGTTATAGGTACGGTCCCCTTTTACAACACCGAAAAAAGGAAATAATTGTCAGATTGACATTGCGCGTTCTGCCGCCGCGCCGTAAGAAAGAAAAAGTTTTAAGCAGCCGCATTATTTGGTATGTTTAATAATTTCTTAAAACTTTTAAAGCATGCCTCGTACGTGTAACACCCGTTACAAGAAAAGTGCATTTGTTTATTTAGCGACTGAGTTAATGTACGCATCATAAAATGCATTGAAAGATTTTTAGATGCAACAACCATAAACCAGCCCAACCAACCTTTTCTTAGTCTTAATAAAGTCATATTAAAAATTGGTAACACCCGTTACGTAACGGGTGTTACCCATCATTCCCCACCAATATTTCACAAATAAATAAGCTGAACATCAAATAAATATAAAATATTAGCAAATCTTTATCATATCCTTACTTTCTCAAATGCATTTTATGATGTGTGCATTAACTCAGTCGCTAAATGAACAAATGCTCTTTTTTTGTAACGGGTGTTACACGTAAGAGGCATCCATTAAAGGTTAAATAAATCTATGAAATTATTAAAGTATTCAAATAATATTTCAGGCACTGGTTGCTTAAAACTTTTCCTTTCTAACAGCGAAACGCGCAATGTCAATCTAACAGTAGTTTTCTTGTATTGGTATTGAGTTTTGATAAAAATAAACTACCATCAATCGTATACAGTAACCTGACTTTGATATGTAAAAACAGAATATATTCGAAAATAAATTAAGAAATTAAGGGTGGTCTATTAAAATATAGGCTTTTAAGATTATCCTAAGACACATTTTCTTTTAAAATCAGCATTTTAAGAAAATATGTTGCGGTAGCGTTTTCCATGGAATGACCCATATTATTATTTATAGGGGGGACGCCAGCGAAGCCGGACGGGTGATCAGTCACCTAGGTCGGGACCATTTCACCCAGTTCCCCAAGTGGCCAAGCACTTACCGGTGTAGGTGGTGAGGCGGTGCATGGCGCGGCACAGGCGGCGTACCTCCTCGTCTCGCGCGCCCGCCAGCAGCGCGCGCAGCTCGTGGTCCGAGCGCTCGCGGAGTTCCTCCAGCGATCCAACGCGGGAACATACTGCCTACAACAACAAACAAAAAACTGAGCTAAAAACTAGACACTGGTGAAATCCAAATGGGAATCGCCAACACATAAAAAGAAGAAGAAAGTCAACGTATATCAACACACCTCATTGAATTACGATGTTTACGAACTTCGACAAGATATTCACACTTTCAAAAAATCCCCAGCTAAGAGGCCATAACCTTAAACTTGAAACAACACGGTTCCACAATAACCCGCATAAACACTTCATGAGCAACAGAAATATAGTTTTGTACACGGCGACGCCGATTAAGTCGTCGACTAAAAGTCGCTTGTCTGTTAAGGGGCCTCACAGACTATCAGGCATTTGGCAACGGCCTATCAGTTGGCCTCAGTTCCCTTAAAGATTTAAGACTGACGGCTAATGCGCAGGCATAGTGTGTGGCCACTGGGTGGCGCGGACTAATATTGACACATATCGGCCGGACAGAAAACTACCGACTTATACTAAAACTGACAAATATCAACTGTTAGTCAGTGGCCTCAAAGACGCTTTTCGACTATTGCCGACGGGCAATGTTCGTACTAGTGTGTGGCCTATGGAAGTCTCAAACAGCAACGTCAGACAGAAGCGGACTGATAGTTTATGAGGCCCTTTAGTGCTCATGAATTTTGAACGCGTAAATATGATTGAAAAGACTTGTGTCCACACTAAATTATGACGATAAAATGTTGATTCCTGGTGAATAATACCAGGGGGGTGTCACTCCGCAGTTTAGGTACGTTCGGCCGGCGCGCCTGCCGGGCAGGCGTGTGGCAGAAGGATGCCGCTCGGCTCGTACGCTCCACGTTCGCGCGTAAAACGATCGATCATTTCTGTGATTTTTGTGCACCGAACAATGACTACTAAACGTTCTTATAATCCGTATATAAGATACTGTTGTGTTTACGATTGTCTAAATAAAAGAAAGAACAAAAAAACAACAAAATCGAACTTGCAAGTCGCTCGCAACCCTAACCAGCGAGCGAGCTGTTTGAGACATTCATAGAAATAGAAACGCTCGCGCGTAGCTATTGGGTACAGTTTTGCTTGCATGCGCGAACTCTAGGTTATTATAACAATAGGCAAGCGATGACAAAGCAACCGGAATTGGACTTTATTTCCACGCAGAAAGATTTATTTTTCTTTGAATGAGTTTGCAGAGTGAGTCTTCTGTGCCTTAGCACTATTATTTATTCTGTGATAATACCTCTATGGCCTCCGGACTGAGCCCGACCACCCTCAGCCACTGCGCGAGACAAGGCACGCGGCGCAGTTCGCGCTGCAACTCCTCACCGAACCGCGCCTTTATGAACAGCTGGCGGGAGAAATGCTTCACAAGTTTGCCCTGAAACAATTTGAATATGTATCAATAAATGCTACGTCATGGCTCATTCTCCTTATTCATCCATAAGGAAGGCCAGTGCCCCAGCAGTGGGGACATTAAATGGCTGATGATGATGATGATGATGAAATGCTACTAACTCAAACCACACAAGTTTTAATTTTCATGTTAAAATAAGTTAAATAAAATACCGAGAAAGGCTGGAGACACACCCTAATGAACTGGCGACTAAGCTGACAACCCGAAGCTATGAAAAGCGTCTTAAGCGGAAAGACATTCTGTCTCTGTAATATACTTCCAGAGTGACCAATGAGTAGATGCCCTCACTGGAGGACACACTCTACACGAGAAATCGCCATAGTTAACACATTTGCTTATAGCATTATTACAGCTGATTGCAAATAAACATATATCACAAAAAAAAAAAAAAAACAGTTCACAGGCCTAATATGCCTTCATAGATTTAGTTTACTTCCCTGTCGATGCAAAAGTATTGTCTAACTCTTTCTCTGATTATAATTTGGCAGGCAGAGTATCAGTTACATTATTATTTAATGTAAAAGTACTACTTACTCTAACATTTAAAATTGCCAAACAGTTATTGGCACTTAAAAGTAACTACATAAAACAGACTTCTAAAAGGTCTACGCCAGAAGAAACATGAAGCGAAGATATCATTTGACCAAAAGTACAAAAAACATCTATCTATAAGTACTTTAGATACCTAATGTTTCTTTGTACTTTTGGTCAACTATAGTACAACCTTTTATAAATTAATAATTACTGCATAAGTCAATCAAACATTTGCAATGTTCAAAATTGTTTATAATATTTAAAAAATATAAAACCCTTTAAACCAATAAAATGTCTCTAATTTTATCAATTTTGATTGTCTTGCCAAACATTAATAATTATAAGGAGTAACACAGCTCAAAAGTAAACAATGTGGTGAAATTTGCATTGTATAATCACACTGAATGTACATCAATCCCATTGTTGTTAATTATGTTTTTATGAGTGAGCCCTCAACACACACAAATGAGACGATGTTTGCTTGGAACTCACAATCCAACTGTCAATTCAACAAATTATTATCAATTTTCTTGTCAAGTAGTAATTTTTTCTTAAGTTCCCATAGTAATTTAAAAACTATTCGAAAAAACTTTCAATCACTATTTGATATAAGTTATTATTGAAGTAATATGTGTTGTTATATGAGTAAGCCATCGGCCACAGAATTAGTACTACCAGTACTTTACCTATACATATAAAACTTACTTAATAAAAATATTGACAGTTGCATATTCAAGTAGAAATCAAACTCTCACTATTACTACTCTGAATAACTTTCAATCAGAAAATACTTTGCATTAATATTGTTTTCAATTATGTTGTTATGACTTGAGTGAGCTATAAACATGAAAAACAGGACAATGATTGTATAAAACTTATGAACCAATTATTAACAAAATGTTAGGTTTTGATTTGAACTATCAAATAGTAAATTAACTCTAACTACTGTGAAAGATTACTACTATTACTTCAGAAAGAATGTTTTATCAAAGTAGCAACAATCTAGACAAAAATTGAGATTATATTGTGTAATAACATACAACACTTGCCCCAACACCGCTGTCTCTCTTATGGAATCTAGTGTGAACAAGTGCCAGGAAACATTTAGTTTTAGCTATGTCACTACCGAAGATATTATTAAAGCATTCAAAGCAATAAATATTAAAAAAACAGAAGATCTCTGGGGCATATCTACAAGTATCATCAAATCAATAATTGATGTGATAGCTCCATCATTAGCAATAATTTTTAACCAATGTGTAAGTGAAGGGGTCTTTCCTAATTTAATGAAAAATAGTAAAATAATTCCTCTATTTAAAGCTGGTGACAAAAGTGACCCAGCAAATTTTAGACCTATATCCATACTACCAGCAATAAGTAAAATATTTGAGAAATTAATTTATGCTCAACTTTTAGAATATTTTAAATTAAATAGTATACTGCATGAGAAACAGTTTGGTTTTTCAAAAGGTAAAAGTACAACTGATGCTGGGGTTGCATTTCTAAAACATGTACTTGATGCCTGGGAGGACAAGCAGGATGTAATCGCTATTTTTTTGTGACCTTTCCAAGGCATTCGATTGTGTTGATCACCAAACACTATTAAGGAAGTTAAAACATTATGGTGTTTCTGAAATGTCAGTAAGCCTTATGCATTCATATCTGTATGAAAGAACTCAGAAGGTAGTTATTAATAAAACTGAGTCTACCGGAGCTCCCATTACTATGGGCGTACCCCAAGGATCAATATTGGGCCCGCTGTTGTTTTTAATATACATAAATGACCTTCCTTACTACGCGAAGAATTTATGTGAGACAGTGCTATTTGCCGATGATACATCTCTAGTCTTTAAAGTAGATAGAGGTGATGACTGTTCTGACGAAGTGAATAGTGCTCTTTCAAAAGTGTCACATTGGTTTAATAGTAATAATTTATCATTAAACTCAAAGAAAACTAAGTGTTTAAAATTTTCGTTACCTAATGTAAGACAAGTTGATTTTCATATAAGACTAGACGGCGATATGGTCGCATTCATTAACAATACAAAGTTTCTAGGTATTATATTAGACTCGCGACTACAATGGGATCCTCATATCGAAGCCTTGGCGAGTAGACTCAGTTCGGCCGCATTCGCAGTTAAGAAAATAAGGCTCTTAACCGATATTGAAACGGCTAGAATAGTCTATTTTAGTTATTTTCATAGTGTTATGTCCTACGGCCTTTTGTTGTGGGGCTCAGCCGCTAACATCCACAGTATATTCGTGCTCCAAAAAAGGGCTATTCGCGCCATTTACAACCTCCGATCGAGAGATTCTTTAAGAGATCTATTTAAAGAAATAAACATTTTAACTGTTGCAGGACAATACATCTATGAAAATATAATCTATGTGAAAAAGTATTATAATACATTTGTAAAGCAGAGCGATATTCATCGCTTTAACACAAGAAATAAAGATAAACTTGTCGTTCCCAAGTTTAGGCTAGAAAAATCCAGAGCCTCATTTCTGGGGAAAAGCATAGCCTTTTTTAATAAAGTTCCACAGCGTATAATTGAACTACCATTGCATAAATTTAAATGTTACATTAAAGAGTCGCTGATGAGCAAAGGATACTATAAAGTAGACGATTATTTGAATGACCGCAATGCATGGTCATGATGTAACACATAACATAATCACTGTTTAATATGATGTATTTTTATACTAAGCAATTGTTGTATTAGTAACGATATGTTTTTTTTTGTAAATGTCGTTACCTAACTAAGAAACGCTGGCAAGTTTCTTGCGCCCATTCTTCTTGTCAGTTAAAAAAGTCTTGAATGGGTGGTAGGAAAATATTGACGATTCATAAGTACATATTTATTATGTCTAAGTGAATAAAGAATATTTTTATCTTATCTTATCTTATCACTATCTATTGCTTTCAACAACTTAGTCTCATTACTAGCATATGAATATTAGGAATTCAAAGTATGTAAGTATGGCAGTGGTTTGCAAATCATCATCATTTAAGCACAAACTATACTATGAATAGTAAAACATTTAATCTTATCTACATGTTTGCTTCTCAAAACTGATTAGTTGAAGAAAACAACTGTATAGCACCAAAAACTAACATAATAATAGCATTACCCTAAAGAAAAGATGAATAATTAAGGAATATTCAAAGAATGCATAATAATCTTGCAAGTGAATTTGCTAATGTTAAACTCTCTCTTATGGTATGCCACATTTCACATTCCTCAAGCAGAGTATGGCAAAAACCCTGCTTGAGGAATATCATACTGTGTTTAAACTTTATTTTAATATGAGGGTCACACTAGAAACGTTAAATACAAATATTAATACATAAATAGTAGGTCATCTACAGAGGAAAGCTAATATTCAGGAGAAAGGTTCTACAGGCACTTTTTTCATAAAACAGCTGGTATTCGATGCAAGGTCAGCCAATATAGCCTCGTAGCAAACGGCCTTTGCGTTGGCAACAAACAAACTCCAGTCCTTGAGCCAGAAATGTCCTTGAATCTCTGGGCTCTCTCAATACTCTCAAGGGCATTGTATGTTGGTTTAACTGCTAGATATATTACGTCGGCGTAATTAGAAGAACTATACCTCCAGGGTCCGGATTTCCTGCTGTGTAAGCTCCGCGCTCGTCGAACATTGTGTCCTCAAATCCTCGAGAATATCTGCTGAAACGTCTATCATAGACTGGATAGTCTCTATCGTTTGAATTGCATCACGAGCCCTCTTTATTTCGTGTTCGCTCTCTGCATCCATTACAATTATCACAGTACTTTACACAGTCCACTAATCACTACATAAAAGTAAAAAACTCTTCATTCATTTTATAAAAATGATTATACAAAACATTGCAGATGTTGTATTGCCGATACAGCGGCCATATCCGAAGAAAATCTATATTCTTGTCTATGCTAAGCCTGACAAGCCTGTTCTCCATAGAGAATAAAATGACATTTGTCAATGTTTTGTGATATGGCAGCACCTAATATTTCTCCTGAATCACAAAAGTGCTAACAGATGGCGCTTTAGTTAGTTTTTGAGCAATATCAGCAATAATAATGATAATGCTTTGAGTTGATAATGCAACACTGACCTCTATTTTTATTAAATAGAGATCAGTGTAATGCAAGGATATTTTTTTTATCAATAATAATACACTTTATTATGTAGGTAATAATTCTCATCGAGTACAGGGGGGCTACCGGCTAAGAAATATGGACATGGGTATGGGTTTCAACTGTCATTTGAATTCCTTATTTTGATAGATTTTTGCTGCTTTGTTCTGTTGAACGTTGCTAGCTAGTTATCGTTATACCCGACGTCACAAAACAAGGAACTGATAGCGGCTACTTTCTTTATAAAATTGACTTAAAGCTCCCAAAAACGTATGAAGTTCATACACATAAAGTTTCGCGGTCTAAGAAATATGGATATGGGTATGGGCTTCAACTGTCGTTATCGTTATACCCGACGTCACAAAGCAAGGAACTGATAGCGGCTATTTTGACTTAAAAAACATGGGTATGGATATGGGCTTCATCTGTCATTTAAATTCCTTATTTACAGTCGTCACAAAATAAGATGCCCGTTTTGACACATGCTAAAGTGACGTGATTAGGCATGTAACCATACGAGTCTGTGATCGATTCTCGCGATTTATCGATTAAGGTACTAAGTAATTAATCGATTATAGTAGGTTTGCAACTTATATGGATTAAGACTAAAGTTATTATAATAAAATGTTAAACTTACTATATAGGTAAGTACTTATACTTTTAATAAACTTATTATTAAAGTATAAATTAACCTTTTATCAATACTTTTATACTAATATTATAAAGAGGAAAGATTTGTATTTTTGTATGTAACGAATAAACTCAAAAAGTACTAGACCAATTTAGAAAATTCTTTCACCGTTAGAAAGCTACAGTCTTCTCGAGTGACATAGGCATATATATATTTTATCCCGATATTCCCACGGGAACGGGTACCACGCGGGTGAAACCGCGTGCGGCCGATAGTGGTATATAAACTTGAATCGAATCCACTTAAATTGCATAATTTATATAAAAGTGCAAGTATTTTATCTACAGCTCACAGCATAGACATACTCATAGAGTAGGTACATTACTTATAGCGGCCTGTACACGTTGGCGCAACCATTGGCCAATACGTCGTACATTGACTTGTTGTACGATGTATTGGCCAATGGTTGGTTGGCCAAATCTATCAAAATAAGGAATTCAAATGACAGTTGAAGCCCATACCCATATCCATTTTTCTTAGCCGGTAGCCCCCCAGGATAAGTGTGCGTTAACCTAGAAACCGTTTTATCATTAATACCTATACTAAAGGTTCGCGCACATTATGTCGGGGCGCAGCGGGCCGGGCCGCAGCGCAAAAATCCGTCCAAAGCGCTCGTATGTATTTTATATGAACTATAACCCGCCCCGCCCCGACACAGGTTGCTATAGCAAGCGGATTTTTCTCGTACTACTCGGTCAGATAACATGACACCTACAAATTATACCCGTCTCTTTCATTCGATTCTGTCATGCCCGGAGAGTGAAAGGGGCGGGTATAACCGGCAGTAGTAGAAGAAATTGGATGTTTGAATTTGGTTGTACTCAAAATCCGTCAATGCGCTGCGGCCCGGCCCGTCACTATGTGCTATACTCAAATCCGTCAATGCGATGCACTGCGGCCCGCTCCGCTGCGCCCCGGCATAATGTGCGCGCTCCTTTATACCTATTTAATAATAGCTAGCTAGCAACGTTCAATAGAACAAAGCAGCAAAAATCTGTCTACAGTCGTCACAAATTAAGATGTCCGTTTTGACACATGGTAATGACCCTAGAATGTAACTTGTTACGAAAACTAAAAAATAAAATAAATGCTGATTACTTATCAAATGTGTTTGAAAATAATATGTTACATTTTTTAACGCATCATAAATTAAGGCAAAGTGTATTCCGCCTATTATTTTTGCGTTTATTCTAAAGTAAACACAGATTCGATTAACTACGAAGCGTCTCGAAAAACAGTTACGTTCTCAGTCTTTTTTTTATTACTAGTGTTGTAACCGTTGTGTGCAGTATTTTTACATCTTCATTAAATTTTATCAAAATAATCGCTATAACCACTTTAATAGATTAATTTGTAAAATTGATCTTATTTGTGTGAAAACTAGATTAGCGCTTAAAGCATTAGTGAAATTATGAGTTGGCAACAATGATTTCGATAAAACGGTTTCTATAGGTAAACGCACACTTATCCAAGAAGAACGTTTCGAACGAACCGAATGAAAAAATTCTTTAGATAAAAACTAGACAACCTTGCACACCTCAACCTCACCATGTCGAATCGTCACGTTCACCTTTCTAGAGATTTCTTAAAATACGTTTCGTTCGGCTCATTCGATGCGTTCGCATGGGACAAGCGTGCGTTCACCATAAGCGGCCTGTACACGTTGGCCCAACCACTGGCCAATACATCGTACATTGACACTTTTGAACGAACAAATTTGAAAAGGTTTTTTCAAAAGTGTCAATGTACGACGTATAGGCCAATGATTGGGCCAACGTGTAAATGCCGCTATAATAAGTTTAGTAATGTATGTACCTACTCTATGAGCATGTCTGTGCTGTGAGCTGTAGTTAAAATACTTGCACTTTTATATAAATTATGCAATTTAAGTGGATTCGATTCATGTTTCTAGACCATATAAGGTCACATTATACTTTAATAATATGTTTATCAAAAGTATAAGTACCTATGTACCTATATAGTGAGTTTAACATTTTATAATAATAACTTTAGTCTTAATCTACATAAGTTGCAAACCTACTATACTTAATCGTAATTAATTACTCAGAACCTTAATCGTTTAATCGCGAGAATCGATCACAGACTCGTATGGTTACATGCCTAATCACGTCATTTTGGCATGTGTCAAAACGGGCATCTTAATGTGTGACGGCTGTTAAGCCCCCAGTACACGATGGCCGATCATGGTCGGCGACCATGACCAATACATCGTACATTGACACTTTTGAAAGAACCTTTTTAAACTTGTTCGTTCAAAAGTGTCAATGTACGATGTATTGGTCATGGTCGCCGACCATGGTCGGCCAACCTGTACTGGGGGCTTAAAGTTCCCAAAAACGTATGAAGTTCATACCCATAAAGTTACCGGCTAAGAAATCTGGATATGGGTATGGGCTTCAACTGTCATTTGAATTCCTTATTCTGATAGATTTTTGCTGCTTTGTTCTGTTGAACGTTGCTAGCTAGTTAACGTTATACCCGACGTCACAAAACAAGGAACTGATAGCGGCTATTTTCTTTATAAAATCGACTTAAAGTTCCCAAAAACGTATGAAGTTCATATCCATATAGTTACGCGGTAGCCCATTCTATCGAGCTTTATGGACCTACCATAAACAACAAATAATTACAACTTGACATTATTTATTTTAAACTGGTAACATTTTGACATTTGTTTATTTTTTTTTTTAGTCTATGCCTTGCATTTATGAAGTGCAGACGTTTGTTGTGAGATCTTTCCTATTATTTCGCCTTCCGTCGTTTTAATTTGTGCAATGTTAATAATTAGATAGGGAATAAATCTGTCTTACTATAACTTAGATAGTGTAAAAATAATTAATTTTCCAAAGTGTCTAAATGTAGCAAAAGTAGAATGTTTCTCGAGCGCTTATTACTGCCTGTGTTCTGCCTTGGAATCAAAGGTAAATAAGCAAAAAAAATGTTATTTATACAAAAATGCTGTTGCAGCTTAAATTTGAAAGTTGTTAAATTTTTCCAGCTTTACCGTGGGCCCTGGCCGAAGAGGTGGAAGTGAGACTAGTGGCTACAGACAAAGGCACCAATGTTACAATACCCTGCCATGGCCTGGAGGAGCTCTCGGTTTCCAATGTGCAGTGGGTGCATAGGGGCAACCATACAAACCATGAAATCTTGGTGAGTTGCTCTTTTATTTAAATAAAAAATAAAACTTACAATAATCTTATTAGGTAGTTTTCTGTTTGCAGTCCAATTGGAGTCATTAATTATTGTATAAACTAAAAAAACTATATTAAAAAAGTATATAAATTAACTTATTTAAATTATAAGCAAATACAAACCTACAGTGTTTAAGAAAATTGAAGTTTTCGGATTCATTTTAAATATTTATTGCCAACATTATTATTTTAATTTTTTTTTATTTTGATTTGTTAAACCTAACTAAAGTAAAATTAAGACTAACATTTTACATTATTTTTTATTACACCATAGTGATGAATTAAAAATTGATGAAAAATTTTTCTATTAAAACATACTTAGATAATATAATACTATACTATGCGATTATTATAAGAATAGGACGGGTTTTTGACAAACTTCACTCTGAAAAGGTACAGTTCGCAAGAAAGTGCATACAAAATAAAAATATATTTTTTTATTTTGGCAGAAGGTGGTTTGGGTATTGCCATGTTCAAAACGAGTTTTTTATTTTTTTAAATCAACGTGCAGAATCTAGCTGACCGGATTGGTCAGCATTTTACCATGATAAACCAATACAATTTTTCACTAGACCCCCAATTTACCAATTTGATTATAAAGTTGATTATTACATTATTTTCATAACTTGAATCCCTCTTTCATTAAAATACCTACTTAATTATTATATATTATTTACTGGATAAATAGAATCAAAATTCAATTTATGCTGTGTTATTGAAGCATAGTATTAAAGTACCCCGCAGAACAATGTATGAAAAATGGTTTTAGTTAAATATCCCAAAATTTTTATTCGATTGAGTGAGATTCAAATTACCTGATCATTTTCGTAAAAGCATACTTTCATGAGTCCGAAAAAATTAAGTTAATGATTTGTATTTATCTGCAAATTATTCATGTTTTGGTTTGCACGAACATCATTGTTTATCATAAGCTATGACATGATCAGCACCCTGATTCACGATAAATTTCTTCTTTTGCACACCATCCACTGAAGGGTCAGGAGGCTATGGGGACCGGGACCAATGGTCCACAAAGCCTAATTTTATTTAAATTCAAATTTTCAGGAGGCCTAGTGGACCGCGGCTGTGGTCCACAAATCAATTTATTTTATTTACGTGTTTTAATGGAGGCTTTGGGGACCGCCACCGCCAGAGAGTACAAATGACATACTGAATGATTTTGAGAACAGTCAACAAAAAAAGGGGTGGGTTAGTATGAAAAACATTGGCATGAAGTGAAGTGAAGTTAGTTTGACAGCACTTTGACAGCTTGATGTCACAACATGGCGGTGTCCCTATCCTATTCTTATAATAATCGCATAGTACTTACTAGTATTTTAAACACTCATTTACATGATAAAACTATTTTAAAAAGTAAAGCACTCTGAAAAGCAATTTATTTAAAAATATTTCCAACAAAACTGCCATTCATATTTATTTCATCCATTCAATCAATCAATCAATCAAAACATTTATTTAATTTATTTAAAACAGTCGAAGGACAAATTATAACTTAAGTATATGACATTCAGCATAATGTTTAAAGACTTTTATGCAAAAATAGGATATACTAGTCATCTAAGTGCCCACCCTATTTAACCTTCACAAAATGAGCTTGGGTCACTGAGGCTGAAATCGGTCAGGGGATATAATAGATACTATACTATACTATATAAGTGGCCATAGAAAGGCCAGAATGGAGGTTCAAGGAGGCCTTTGCCACCTGGCAAATGGACACAAAAATGGAACAAAGGAATACTACCTATATGAATAACAAAGAAATATAGTTGTGTCCGAATGAAGGCTTATAATAAAAAAAAAACTCTATATGTAAGATACATAATCTTTGAAACTAAAAGTAGGTAATTAAATGAAAAATTGTGTCTAGGCTGTTGTTGTTGTTGCAGTCATTATAATTGAATGCCAACCTTTTTGTCAGAATTTAGTGAGTACAGTCAGTGTCAAAACAATCTAAACATTTTAACCTTTTTTTTATCCACAATGGGGTAGCACTTAGCCTTCATCACACCTGATGTTATGTGGTGATAAGGCTGAAGGTGGAAGCGCACTACTTCTGGAATCCTCAATCACTGAGGAACTCTTAACTGCCGGAACACAATAATACTGAAAACATCACCTGTGTAATTCTGGCCACAGAATAAGAAATTGTTAAACAATGGTTAACGAAATAAACTATTTTATTTATTTACTTATTTTATCATTGTTATATGGCGTCAGACTTAGATAAGATGGTAGATGGTAGCTAGCCAGGTGGACTAAGAACAAGTCCTACCACCAACCAAACCGAATACAATATGTACCCCCACTGGGAATCGAACCCGGGACCTTAGGTCTCATATAGGTGGTGTGAACCACTAGACCACGGAGGCGGTTAAAAAACCTACCAAAAATATCTAAACACTAGCGGATCCTCGCGGATTTACCGCGTGGTACGCGTTCCCGTGGGAATATCGGGATAAAATTAGCCTATGTCACTCGGGAAGAATGTCGCTTTCTAATGGTAAAAGAATTTTATAAATCGGTCCTGTAGTTCCGGTGATTATCGCGTTCAACCAAACAAATACCAATTTAGTTAGCAAATGTCTAAACATTTATATTTTATTTTGTGCGCCGTGTTTTAAAGTTATGAACTTATGAAGCAACGGACGCCTTCGTCGTTTTACATATCCCCGCGTGGCTAATATCACATACACAAACAGAAAGAAAAAGCGTTAATTTTGTCCCATCCTAAGTACTAATATTATAAATGTGAAAGTTTAGATGTTTGGATGTTTGTATGTTTGTTACTCAATGACGACCGATTCCCGAACAAGACAAATATTTGTGTGCATGAACATGTCTATTTGTCTTGGTCTGGGTGTTTTCTATGTATATTAAGTATGTATTTACAAACAAAAAGTATATAAGTATATATTTATCCGTTATCAAGTTTACGTAGACACAGTTTCTTAAGAAATTAACTACGGGTTTAGATAATTATTGGTGTGATTGTAAGAAAATATTTATTTATTTAATAACACCAAAACGGCTGAACGGATTTAGCTGAAATTAGGGACACAGATACTTTGTAGCCTGGAGAGGAACATAGGCTACTTTTTATCCCGAAAAAACATCATATTCCCGCGGGATAACGTCGTGTAGCCCACGCGGGCGAAGCCGCGGGCGGAAAGCTGGTTAAATATATTATCAAATTGGTATAAAAACGTAACACGTCTAAACTTTAGGAGCTACAATAGCTCAATGTTTACACTCCAGCTACACAGACATACCCTACTTAGATCAGCAGCTGTTACATAAATAATTAAGCACCTGCATACAATTTTCTATGTCGTGTTTCTCGTGTTATCTATACTAACTAATATTATAAAGAGGAAACATTTGTTTGTTTGCATCGAATAGGCTCCGAAACTACTGGACCGATTTAGAAAATTCTTTGACCATTAGAAAGCTACATTCTTCCCGAGTGACATGGGCTATATTTTATCCCGATATTCCCACGGGAACGGGTACCACGCGGGTGAAACCGCGAGGATCCGCTAGTAAATAATACTTTATTTATTATTTGTTTGCTGTGCTTATAGTGTACAAGTTGGCGTTAAGAAAATAAGCGATTTAATTACGAAACTAATTTATCTCTAAGTTGTTATCGATTTAACGAGCTATCTCATTATTATAATTTTAGTAAGTAAGTAGGTACTTAGTTGAGCTGCAAAAATAGTAAAAAATGTTGTTAGCTAGGTATAATGTCTTGCTGGCTTCGCAACATTCATGGTTTGGAATAAGTATTCAACTTTAAAGTCTTTCGAGTTCATTAATTTTTCCTATTCTGATTCCTGTAGTGAACTTTCCTCTTTTCATAATATTCATATTACGAGGGTAATCTTTATCTATACTCTTTACTTAAATATTATAAAGAGAAAAGATTTGTATGAATGTACCGATTAAACTCAAAAACTACTGGACCGATTTCAAAATTCTTACACTTTTAGAATGCTACTGTATCCCTGATTAACATAGGCTATATTTTATCCCGATATTCCCACGGGAGCGGGTACCACGTGGGTAAAACCGCGAGGATCTGCTAGTTACTCAGATAAGATTTTCTATCACGAAACTCGTTAAACATCTCTACGTTAACTTAAGGCGATACTCGGAAAAAATGTGCTGAAGCGAGATAGCAATGAGAAAACGACGCGCGCGGGAGCGAGACCGATTTTGCAGATTAGGCAAAAAAAAAACACAAAATCACTTCGTATTAAAAAACTACAGCGATTTAAAAAAAAATGCTTCTATACGATCCTCAATATTATTGGTGTCCACTAATTAAACCAATTTCCAATAGTGTAGGTAACCCCATTTAAGAATAATCTTCACGTTTCGTATTTTTGAGAGGTCTTTTCGAAAATAAAAAGTGTCGAGGCAAAATCATAAAATCGTGTTTTTGAAACTATACTAAACTAGATAAAGGTATGGAGAAATATAATATATCGTCGTAAGTACCAGATTTGTAACAACTCTAACCGTCCTATAGTTTTATATCAAAAATTCCAAAGGTATGAAGAAATATATATCTTATTACCAGATTTTTAACAACTGTTACCGTCCTATAGTTTTAAATCAAAAAGGCCATATTTTTCCGAGTAGCGCCTTAAGCTCCGTCAGCAGCGCGTATTTTTATCCGTATTATATATATATCCGCTCCATATAAATTAAATAGTTCTAAAATACTTTTAACTAGAAATATTATTTATGCTTCAATAGCTATTATACGTACAAACGTAGCGTAGCACCCGTTCTCGTAAGATTATCGAGAAAAAAGTATCCTAGGTATGTCATTTTTATTTGAATACGTTCAGTTCATGCACGCGATGAAAGAACAAAACTTAGGAGATAAGTTACCTACGCTTCATACATTTTATGTCCAAAAAAGTAAAAGTGTCGGCACGAAAAAAATATGCGCATTATTATTGTAATGTAAACAGTGTTATTACGATATTTTTTTAGTTAGGTACGACGAGACGTCAGCAGTGTACGATTAGTGCAAAGCAGTTATTCAAGTTTGAAAATGTCATAATTTTTTGTATAAATACGACCACAATACAGATTGACCCACCATGTTATAATGTAATCGTTTAACAGTTAAGGTAAATGTTTAGTTTATTTATAAGTTATATTAGTAGGATAACACGTAGTGTCATATGAAAGTCAAAACCATCACAACAACAGAAAAAAATTGACTAAACAAATGATGAGCAAAACCTGTCCACATTCTTTACTCATCGTGAGACCTGACTGCGCTAATAATTAAACAGTAGGTATTACTCATCAAACTATTTTTAATTTTAAAGCGTAGATTTAATTTTAATAGAATGGAATTTACGTTTGCCGTTTCTACATTCTATATTTGATTAACTCTTCAATTTATAATTCAGATAACATATTTAGCCGTCTAGTGGAGGGTTTTCACTTTATATAATTCTCATTCGTGTTAGTATTTTTGGACATAGAGTAGGTATCTACGTGCCACATAACTTGGCGGTGTCAATATCTGGAACTAAAATTATGACATGGGAATAAGGCTAATTTTTCCAATCCACCACGGCGATCAGTGCACTCTGATCTGACATATGCCAAGTTATGTGGCGCGGACTTTAGATCGTATTCCCCCTTATTCTTTATTGTTTTGTCAATGTTTGACATTAATTTAATAATTTTATAGCACAGCGTGACCTAAGCCCGCACTTAGGTAACGGTTAGCCGTGACCTAAGTAGCCCTTAATTACACTGTATTTATGAATTCACTAGGATTTCTAGTTTTTGGTCCTTTCTTTATTGTTTTAAATATAAAAAAATATTTTTTGATCACTTCATTTTAGTAGTCTTTGTCACTTTGTCTCTTTGTCTCTTTGTCTCTTTGTCTCTTTGTGTCTTAGTGTCTTAGTGTCTTAGTGTCTTAGTGTCCTCTGTCTCTGTTTCTGTCTTTTTGTCTTTTTGTCTTTTTGTCTTTTTGCATTTTGTCTTTTTGTCTTTTTGTCTTTTTGCCTTTTTGTCTTTTTGCCTTTTGTCTTTTTGTCTTTTTGTCTTTTTGGCGGCGATCTTATGTCACTCGTGCTACAAAATAGTATACGATACGCGTGACCTAAGTGGAACATAATTGCACGGCGCGACTTTATCACCCTCGCTCCGCTCGGGCGCTAACTGCGCGCCGTGCAACGTGCCACTTAGGTCACTGGTATCGTAATGTACTATTTCACTTTTCAAGAGTAAGGTGCCCTTACCTACTCTTGATTTTCTTAATCGAAACAAATATTATTCTGAGATCGAACCTTAATCGTGCGCTAATTATTTATGTCACGAAAGTAACTCGCGTCATAGTGGTCAGTCAGAGCAATGGGTTCTTTGTGTTGTTATGTTATCGTTATTCGTATATCAGTATTTCAGCCGTACGACGCCCACTGCTGGGCATAGGCCTCCCCCAAGGATCTCCACAACGATCGGTATTCGTATATAACAGGACTAAAACTTTTTTGCGTAGTTTTACCAGGGGGGTGTCACTCCGCAGTTTAGGCAGGGGGGGCTCACTCCGCAATTCAATCGACTACGCGCTGTCTACCGCGAGGTAGAGAAATCACGGGTGTCACGCGCGCTCAGTTGTGCATGCGACGACGCCACGCGAGAAAGAAGTTACCTAAGTAGTTTACTTTCGCCACACTTTCGCGCCAAAACACAAGTGTGTTTGTTACCTTGTGGTTTTACCCATAGCAAAATGCGTAATATTAAAAGTTATTATTGTGCGGCCTTCGGTTGTCTTAACAACGACAGTAAGAGACTGGATTTAAAATTTCATAATATTCTTAGAAAACCTGAAAGAAGTTTTTTTGTGTGACTATACTGTCTTACTCTATAAGTATCTATAATACTTAATGATCCGAATATTTGATTTAAGGACCCCGCCCCACCTTAGCGTAGGGAATTACGACGAAAATAAAAATCGACAAAGTGATTCTCGCTTTGCAGCGTGACGCTAGCGCTCATCGCCGTGGCAACCGTGCCGTGGCGCACATAGGAACTACGCGGACGCGCGCTGCGCCCGCGCTGTTACTACCTACCTACTTACTTACCTTAGCTTGTTCTCACTTCACGATAGACGTTATGGAATAACTACGCTAACATCAACAATATGTACACTAAACTAAGGTAGGTACCAACCTACTTAATATACGTAAGTATTTCGTTCGAGTAGCTGTAGCACTTTTAAAATAGGTTGCCAGGCCGAAGTACCAGGTTCGAGTCCCATTGGGGCTAGTTGTGAGACGGGTCGACTTTTTAGCGACTCCGTAGCTCAGTGGTTAGAGCATTTGCCCGGACAGTAAAAGGTCGTGGGTTCGAGTCCCATCGGAGCTAGTTGTGAGACGGCCGAGTTTTTCTAATACCTACCTACTTCATTTTCAATTTTTTCAGTAAGTAACAAAAATTTAACTGTGAATGCAAAGAAGTAAAAATAAAAATTCTAAGCTTTCTGTATTTAAAAATCATTTGCGCTATTTGTTATTTCTTTTACTTACTTCGTCGTTACATTGCAGTCGAGTCGACCCTAGTGCTGCAACCAAGACCACCCAAAACCAATTTGGCTTAAGCGTTTCCGAGTAATAGAACCGTATTACGTACAGGTACGGTTCAATTTCGCTTGTAATGAACGGCAAATTAGTTAGGCAGGCGTGCGGGTGCAAATTATTTTAGACCTAATTGTTGCGTGGAAAAGATTGATAATTCATTGTAACTGTTTCGGAAGTGAGCCTTCTGCTACAAATATTATTCTGTGGTTTAGGTACGTTCGGCCGGCGCGCCTGCCGGGCAGGCGTATGGCAGAAGGATGCCGCTCGGCTCGTACGCTCCACGTTCGCGCGTAAAACGATCGATCATTCCTGTGATTTTTGTGCACCGAACAATGAATACTAAACGTTGTTATAATCCGTGTATAAGATACTGTTGTGTTTACGGGTGTATAAATAAAAGAAAGAACAAAATAAACAGCAAAACCGAACTCGCAAGTCGCTCGCAACCCTAACCAGCGAGCGAGCTGTTTGATACATTCATAGAAATAGAAACGCTCGCGCGTAGATATAGGGCACAGTTTTGCTTGCATGCGCGAACTCTAGGTTATTATAACAGTAGGCAAGCGATGACAAAGCAACCGGAATTGGACTTTATTTCCACGCAGAAAGATTTACTTTTATTTGAATGAGCTTGCAGAGTGAGTCTTCTGTGCCTTAGCACTATTATTTATTCTGTGGTTTTACTTTGTTTTCGTAATCTCCTTGGGCATAAACATAACAATTCCGTGTCATCAATTTCCTTCAATTACTGCTTCTCACCGTTCGTAATAAAGGTAAACGGACATTGATTTTGACGGTCCTCCGTCGTTAATATCTTGGGCTATCAAGCCTCATTGTGTCAGACTGTCAGTGAGTGGCCGCGCGTCCGTCGCACTAACGCATTTGACCTTCGCCGCACCGCTCCACGCTTGATAGCTTGCGATTTTGTCGCGATATTTATACTGTTTGTTTACCACGTCTATAACCGTCCCCGCACACGAGACACAAACGCCGCGACTTGCAGCTAGATAACCTCCTCCTTTTCAATTTTTGAAGTTGGTTAAAAAGGAAACAAAATTAGTGATGACTACCGGCGTCGGCGTTCATATTAGGCACAACCCACACGAACCACAATCACAACCACACCAGCATGCGTAGCATGACGAACCCGAGAAGAGTATTGTCTACCTCGAAAGTCTATAATTGACAGCTGAACAATAGGTTTGTCTACGATGAAATGTCATTTTTGACTTTTCGATATAGACAAAACCTTTCTCGAGTTCGTCATGCTACCCGTGCTGCAGCCCCCTGATGCACGAACCGTCTCGTAAACACTTTCGACAGCGGAATGTATGCCCTGTCTCTGTCACACTATAGAATAGACAAATACAAAGCACATAATTCGAATCCGATTCCGTTTCCGACGGTTCCTGAATAAGGGTGCTGGTGGGCGGGGCGCCTTTTTGTATTGGAAAAAATTATAATCAATTAACACGTACCTAAGTACAACATTTGTGGGTGATACCGGCCACAACGCAACCACCAGCGACGACGCTGCGAACTAGCGGCCGGCCACATCCACATTTTTTTTTATTCACTACGGGGTAGCACTTAGCCTTCATCACACCTGATGATAAGTGGTGATAAGGCTGAAGGTGGAAGCGCACTACTCCTGGAATCCCTAAGGAACTGGCTTTTTTTTTTTTTTTTATATTAAAAAGGGGCAAACGAGCAGACGAGCCACGTGATGGGAAGTAGTCATCGTCGCCCATGGACATCTACAACACCAGAAGGGTTGCATATGCGTTGCCAGCCTTTGTGTTTAAGGGTCCTATTTATACGCTTTTTGAAGAACTCCATGTCATAGCACAAAGGAAACACCTCTGGAGGAAGCTCATTCCACATCTTACAAGTTCGAGGTAGGAACGAACGTGATGCCCGAACAGTTGTTGATTTCCAGGTGTCAAGAATGTGGGGGTGTTTAGGATGAGTTCTACTCACTTGGCGTGCGGTGCGGTGGCGGAAGTGTGACGGTGGCACCAGTTCAAAAAGCTCCTCAGAACATTCCCCATTGTATAGACGGTAGAACACACACAGGGAGCTTATATCTCTGCGGTGACTTAGTGGTTCTAAACCGTCCGTGAGTCTCGGATCGTCGACAATACGAACCGCACGGCGCTGAATGGAGTCAAGTGGAAGGAGCTGGTATTCAGGAGCTCCCGCCCATAAGTGCGAGCAGTACTCAAGGTGGGGTCGAACCTGAGCTTTATATAATAAAAGCAGGTGACGCGGAGTAAAGAATTTCTTCGCCCTATTGAGCACTCCTAGCTTTTTCGAAGCCAACTTTGCTTTGTTTTCCAAATGGCTATCTTATCTCTAACTGCCGGAACACAATAATGCTGAAATCATCATTGTTATGGCGTCAGACTTAGACGAAGATGGTGATAGCTAGCCAGGCGGACTAAGAATAAGTCCTACCACCAATCAAACCGAATACAGTATGTACCCCCACTGGGAATCGAACCCGGGACCTCTGGGTCTGAAATCGGTGGTATGAACCACTAGACCACAAAGGCGGTTAAACACATCATAACTACTAGCGACAACGACATTTTGTCGACTGCAAAAAGTTGCATCGACACTAAAATGTATGAAAACTACAGGAAAGAGGTCGATGGCGGCAAATTTCTCTGAAATAACTGTCTCGTTAGTAAGTGAGAACTGCACGGGTACTGAAATGATCAAACTTTTGCTGACAAAAAGAATTGGTACTTACAAGAAACTTAATAGGTATCAGCTTTACCAGACTTTACTTACCCAGAGTCATACAGTCCCCTGACGAAGCATGAGACAGACAGGAATAAGTCCTTTATTATCGAACTACTAGTCGAACTGTTTGGACATTTTTTTTCCAAATAGGTAGGTACCTAGTTAGACTGGCGGAGATGGTCGAACAGTTTGGATTTTTTTTCCAAACTGTTAGACCGGCGAACATAATCGAACTATTTTTTTTTTTTTTTAATTTAACAATAAGGAAAAAAAATATAATTCAAATCCGCGTAATATAAAAATCGACGTTTCTAAAGTGTTCGACTAGGGAGTTTTTTGCCTAATTGTTAAATTATGTCCGGTCTAACAGTTTGGAAAAAAAAAAATCCAAACAGTTTGACCATCTCCGCCAGTCCATTTGGAAAAATATATCCAAACATTTCGACGATCGATCAAACTACTAGTCGAACTGTTTGGAATAAAGGGAATAAGTATTTTTCTAAAGTTTATTGTTCCTTCAGTGTGAGACAAGAAGTAGGTAGGTACCTATAGTCACAATATAGAGATTGTAATACTGTGGTGTGGTGTGTGACGTTCCTGATTAGGTCTAAAGGATCCGCCTGAATTTAGATTGATTAGTTGCGCCGATTGGTGAGTCGCACGCGGTCACTGATCTCGCCTCGCGTCCAACTGATTCAGTGAGACACATTGTTGTTAGGCTTCCCCGAAAGTGAAAAGAAATGAATTAATACCTAGGTATCTGAAATTGATGAATTATAAGTATCTTCACGAACCGAATCACTGGGAATCATTGTATTCCGATTTCCCGAAAAGGAAAATATCTAACAACAACATACCTAAATTGGGTATTTGACTGTTGTTGAAATGTAGATATTTAATTATGACAATCAGAAATATAACATTAATGAATAACAAATGTGAAAAAAGAAATTCAAATTGTATTATAACAAGCTAATGAACTAATGAATGAACAGTACAAATCTCGTATCGAATCAATTCAGAGAAGATTTTTAAAATATTTAGACTACAAATCGCATCGTCGTTCTATCGACTATGATAACCGATGTAAACATTTTCACTTTTTAACCGACTTCAAAAAAAGGAGGAGGTTATCAATTCGACTGTATATTTTTTTTTTTTATTTTTTATTTTTTTTTTATGTGTGTTACCTCAGAACTTTTTAGTTAATGAACCGATTTGGATAATTCTTTTTTTATTTAAAAGGTGACGCTTCTCGTGTGGTCCCATTCAAATTTTATCAAGAACTGGCTAGAAGTTCAGGAGTTATCCTGAATAATGTGTATTCAGACTTTATTTGGGTATATGGACGATTTCATAGTTTCATCAAATTGTGGATCATTTTCAAAATATTTTTTTTTTCGAAAGTTGGTACTTCTGACCTGATCTTACTTTCACCAAGTCAGGACCAGGGGATCAAATCCCAGGAAAATTGAGAGAAATTCTCAAATATAGGCAAGCCTTATGCGTTCCATTTATTTTTGAAGTTAGGCAAGTATTTGCATCTGGTAGTCATCATCTCATAGTGATGAGCTGGTGATGGAAGCTACAACTCCTTAACGGTTAGGAGCTGGAGAATATTTCTTTAAGTATTAATCGTACGTATGGGCCAATAGTTATATTCTTTCAGGTTATTAGGGTGAGCTGCTGATGAGAGGTGAAACTCCTCAACAGTTAGGAGTTATATTATGATGTTTTATAAATACCATATGCACGAATGGACCTTCAGTTGTAATTCTTCAAGTTATCTAAGTAGCTAAAGATGGAAAGCTAAATTCCGTAACGGATAGGATATTTACAACAATTTATCATAATCACCATGTAGTTTCTTAAGCTACTTCACTGCCAAACCAAAAAGGATAAGACCGAAATATACTGAGTGAAATATCTAACATATAAAAAAAACCCGGTCCCAAGCGTGAGGTGTAGGACGTAATTACCTCAATACGTATAAGACGGCACCGACTTCAAACAGTTCAGTAAGTACCAAGATAATTTAGAAAAAGTCACGTATCATCGTCCTTTGAATAAAAAAATCTTATTATTTTTTTCGTTTTTTAGTGTCTGTTAATTTTTGTTTGAAGATCCGTTTTGAAGGCGGTTACATTTTTTTTTCAAAAACGTTTTTTGCCGTTAACACTTAGACGTGACATAAGTGATATTCTGTATATTGTTAAAATTGCGAATGGCTCTATTGACTGTCCTGAGCTCTTGTCGAAACTATCATTGCGAACAAATTTATCATTAAGACAAAGACCTATTTTATGTGCTCCTATTGCTCGAACGAACTTTCGCCAAAATACTTTTATTATCAGGGCTACTTACAGCTTTAATGAGTTTGCTAATGATTTAGACCTCTTTTTCAATAGTACTGCTAAAGTAAAGACGATATTAATTGATCGTTACCAACATTAATTAATAATAACATTGCAAAGTTAGTCCATTCTTATAGCTGTAGTATACTGCCGTAATGCATTATATAATATATTTCTATGTGTGGAAATTTTTTGTTAGACTTAGAATATTCATAGTACTGCATATCTATTTAAAATATGTCTGTAAATTTCCCAAACAAATAAAATAAAAAAATAAAAAAAAATAAAATATGAGCTACTTAAATTGTGACTCTAGCTATCTCTTTCTAAAACGAAATTTTCTATGGCGAGGGTATGGCGCTATAGAAATGTGACGTCATATTTCTATAGCGCTCTCCTTGTCTAATTAAAAAGTTTGATGCTCTATATCGCTGAAAATATGCAAGATATTTGAAAATAAATACCTATGTTGTGTTCCTACTACTGCAATAAACATTTTAAGTCAATAAAATAATTCAGTCAAGTACCCAAATAGTTATACTTAATACGTGTGTTACGGATATCAGAATCATCGAAACCTAAAGAGCCCCACAGACGATCAGTCCCCTTTTGGCAACGGTCTGTCAGTTGGCCGCAATCGACCATACACTCACAGTTCCTTTTAAGAGCTTATGCGCATGCATATAGCGTGTGGCCGCTGGGTGGCGCGTGCCAATGCCACCAATGCTGACAGTTATCGGCCGGCAGTAATTACCGACTAAAACTAAAACTGATGACTATCAATCAACTGCTAGGCCACACAGGCCTCAAAAGGCCCCAAAAGACCAGCCTGACGGCCAGTTCGTAACAACCACCTTAGCCTAAAAGTCACAGTATGCAAAAACTCTTTGAACTCTAGAAAGCACGGAATTTGTATTGGTACAAAGAAAGAATGTTGTCGATACAAATATGTGCTCTGGTAGGTACATGGTGCCACGGAAAGTAGCAAAGCAACTATACTTACACCAATCTTTTGTACTATAATTTTAAACGATCTCTGAAACTCACGCTCTTTATGATCATGATCATCGCTGGTCTAAGAAAATGAGCAGTGAGCTTATACTGCTATAGATATGAGCACAAAGATCCCTAGGCTAATAAAAGTCACAGTACGCAATCTTGCAAAGAAACAGCTCTTTGAACTCTAGAAAGCACGAAATTTGTATTTTACAAAGAAAAAAGTTGTCGATACAAATATGTGTTATGGTACGTGGTGCCACGGAAAGTAGCAAATTTTTGTACTATAATTTTAAACGATCTCACGCTCTTTATCTTCATCGCTGAAAAAAAAAGAATAGTAGAAAAAAAAGTCTAAGAAAATGAACAGTGAGCATCTGCTAGAGATATCAGCACAAACATTGAATTTGTCATCTATGAACCTGTGTACATGAATGTAGAGTGTAACAATACAAGACATAGTTGTTACAAATTATCAATATCTTGCTGGGATTTCAGAAACACACGTATTTCGTACTTACTTATACTAATGTATGTAGGTATTTCAATTGCGTAGCTCGCTCATCAAAGAAAATGAGCCTGTATTTCTGGAGATTTTAACCTGAAGATTTGTTAATTTAATCGCTTGTCGGGTCTCATTACTGGCAGCCCTTTACATACATCTTAGTCTATGTTACTAACAATGGCAGCTAATGTTCCTTTCGAGGGTATATCCACTTTGATGAAATTTATAACGCTAGCACATCGTAAAAGAACTTAAAATTTAAGACGAAGTTTGCGAAATATCTCAGTCTTTTTTAGTCTGAAAAAGACCGACAGACAGGCAACTTTGCGGCGGTGAGCTAGGGTGTGAAACTTGCTTTTCACCAGTTTTTTGTCGCCAATTAGCCTTTCAGCTCTGCGTTGGATCGTGTCCAGTGCAGCTAGTTGGTACTTCGCTGAGCCGTCTCAAAGGTGACTGCAATATTCCATGCAAGATCGGACTTGAGCTTTATAAAAAGTTGTAAGCTGTCCCGGCGAGAAATATCGCTTGACCTTATTTAGGACGCCTAGCTTTTTGACTGCAATTTGAGCATTGGACTCGATGCTGGTGCCGAAGTTGAGGTCTTCATAGGAACTCAGATGCTCAATAATAATAGGAGCACTCGCCACGATACTGAAAAGTTGCTTTTTTGGGTCCTCTCAGGTTGATTTATCTGATATCGATATAAGTTGTAAAGGTCAAACTCAGTGGCGCCAATACCCTGATGAGGAAAAACCTATAAGTACGAAATTTTAATCTTAATTAGTTGTGTTTTTGTCTCATAAAACACCCGTAACGAGTTGTTTTGCTCGAGTCGATCGCTTGAGTGCGACAAACACGTAAACGTGATTATTATTTAGTCACGGATTTAAGGTTCTGCCGCGAATTTAGCAATTAATTTAGAATTAGCTTTTATTTTTAATAAGTGTATTGACGAAGGAGTCTTCCCCGATTTAATGAAATATAGTAAGTTAATTCCGCTTTTTAAATCTGGAGACAAGAGTGACCCCACTAACTTTAGGCCGATATCAATTTTACCAGCACTTAGTAAAATTTTTGAAAAGATAATATACGCTCAATTAGTAGATTATTTGGTATTAAATCAAATCTTTCATAAGAATCAGTTCGGATTCTCTAAAGGTAAAAATACCACAGATGCTGGAATTGCACTTCTTAAACATATCCTTGACGCTTGGGAGGGTAGGCAGGACGTAATTGGTGTATTCTGTGACCTTTCCAAAGCTTTCGATTGCGTTGATCACCAAACTCTTTTAATGAAGTTAGAACATTATGGTGTCTCGAAAAAATCAGTTAACCTTTTGCGTTCATATTTGAGTAATAGAAATCAAAAAGTGATTGTTAATAATACTGCGTCCTCTGGAGCCCCCATTATAATGGGCGTGCCCCAAGGCTCAATATTGGGTCCTTTACTATTTTTAATCTACATTAACGATCTACCTTACTACGTGCATAATTTATGTGAGACAGTACTATTTGCAGATGATACTTCTCTAATTTTTAAAATTGACCGAGGGAATAATTGCTCTGACGAAGTAAATAGTGCTCTCTCAAAGGTCGCACATTGGTTTAACATTAATAACTTGTCTTTAAACCCAAAAAAAAACAAATTGTGTCAAATTCTCACTACCAAATGTAAGGAAGGTTGATTTAAGTATTAGTTTGAATGCAGATGCAGTCGAATTAGTTGACAGCACGAAATTTCTTGGTATTACCTTAGATTCACGACTACAATGGGATCCACATATTGAGGCCTTGTCGAGTAGACTCAGTTCAGCTGCTTTTGCAGTAAAAAAGATAAGGCTATTAACTGATATTGAAACGGCAAGACTTGTTTACTTTAGTTATTATCATAGTGTAATGTCCTATGGCGTGTTGTTGTGGGGCTCAGCAGCCAATATTGGAAATATTTTTGTACTTCAAAAAAGAGCGGTACGCGCCATTTACAGCCTCCGCCGCCGCGATTCATTAAAGGTTTTGTTTAAAGAAATTAATATACTAACCTTAGCAGGGCAATACATCTACGAGAATATATTATATGTTAGGAAACATCTTGACTCATTCACTAAGAATAGTGATATTCATAATTTTAACACAAGAAATAAAAATAAGCTTGCCGTTCCAAGATTTAGACTTGAAAAAAGTAGAGGCTCTTTTTTGGGAAAAGGCATAGCATTCTTTAATAAAGTTTCACAAGAAGTAATCGAGCTGCCTTTGAATAAATTTAAAAAACATGTTAAAAAGACGCTCTTAAGCAAAGGCTAATACAAAGTAGAAGATTATTTAAATGATCATAACGCATGGTTGTCATAATTATAGTAAGTAACACTAACAATGTATAAAAGGAAAATATTCATATACTTAAGTATGTGAAAACTTTCCTTCAGCATTAGCCTTTTGTATAAATTTTATTATTGTACCATTTTGTCTAGCAACGACATAATTATTTTGTAAATGCGTTGCTTCTGTTAAAGCTGATGAGTTTTTTTCGCCTGTTTTTCTTGTCAGTTAAAAGATGTCCATAACAGGTGGTAGGTTAAAAAAATGTTGGACGATTCATAAGCATTAATTTTATTTAATCTATATGAATAAAAATTTATTGACTTTGACTTTGACTTTGAATAAGATTACACTCGCATAAAATCACTATAGGTAATATCGGTATACTGTTAAAAAAATTTACGTATATCGTGGCGTAGACGTTAGCACGCTCGGTTTGCGATCGTTGAGGTTAAGCAACTTTCGCAATGGTAAGTCACGGGATGGGTGACCAAAAACTTTTCATCTTGAGCTCCTCCGTGTTTCGGAAGACACGTTAAGCCGTTGGTCCCGGCTGCATTTGCAGTCGTTAATAGGTTAATACCCACCAATCTGCACTGAGCCCGCGTGGTTTGTCATCATGGCCCTTCTCCTCATCCATGGATAAGGAAGGCCGGTGCCCCAGCAGTGGGGACATTTAATAGCTGATGATGATGACGTATAAAGATGTTTAAGGGTTTCGAAAAATTATACCCCAAGAGGGTGAAAGAAATGAGTTCACAAAACATTAGAAAAATAATTTGAGAAACGCAGTCCTAAAGGTCGAAATCACAGACTGCCGTTATCCGCGTTTCCGCAGAAGTAGAGCGAGCTGCGCGGAGCTGGAACCACAGAAGACAAAAAAATACTGCTGAACTGTGTTTCCATACAATTGACAGCTGATCTGACACCGCCTATCGTCATTTCTGAGGGTCGTGACGACTAGGGCTTGAAAATCGGACTATTTTTCAGCTCCGGAGTTGGGTTCCGATTTTCAGATTCCCAACTCCGGAGTTAAGGAGCTCCGGAGTTATCAGACTCTATTTTTAAAGTTCTATAAAAATTACTGCTAAAAAGCTAAAAGGTACTTTCATCACTGCGTTGACTACGCGCTATCTATGAACGTAAGTATCTGTGAAAGTGATAGTCATTCCAATGATATAAAGTTTGAAGAAATCGAGTGATAAACTGCTTATGTGACGAACTGCGTTTGTGACATACAGCGTGTAATCCACTCAATGGGGCCAAGCCCTTAGGATACGTTCCTACATAAGCGGACGCAAAACCACATATAAGCACATCGGACCAAGCAACGTATCGATACTCCAGCAACTCTGGTTCACCTCTAGACTATCTTCCATCTGTCGTCGATGGCGTATCCGTGGAAATGGAGCCAAGCCCTAAGGTATAGCATTAGCATAGCTATGAGAATCCTGTAGTATATTTTTTGTGAAGTCTCGCTCCCGTTTTGGTTTCCCAACATAGGGCAATGAGCGCTGTAAAGAGTCGGACGTGACGTCATTGATCCTTGGCCGGGATGCCGAGCCGGATGGCGATTCTTACGGGCCGGAAGCGGCTGCTCCGGGGAGCTCCTTTGATTATTCACGTTTTTATCGATTCTGTTTCACTTGCTTGTGAAAGTTCAAGTGGCTAAGCAGTGGATAAGGTACATTTTTATTATGTTCTTCTTCTTGTCAGTTAAAAAAGTCTTGAATGGGCGGTAGGAAAATGTTGACGATTCATAAGTACATATTTTTTGATTTTATCTTATCTTTATGTGTAAATTTCCAGCTGGGTCAAGGTCCCAAGGGGTGTCCCCCAGGGGTCCCTTTTGGGTCCACTCTTGTTCGTCATTTATATAAATGATATTAGACAGCTGACTCCGTTCCTCATAATTGCTGTGTTGCGCTGACGATATGAAGGGTTTCCCAGCATTTCTATTTCTATTTAGGAATAATTCAGGACGCGAAGTTTACATATTATGAGGATCACATTGAAAATTTTGTAGCCAAATCAGCTAGAGCCTCAGGTTTCGTTCTACCCTCGCGTGACTTTATTAGTATTAAAACTCTCAAAGTGCTATATTGTGCATAAGTTCGAAGTATTTTGCAAGTTCGAAGAGTATGCTTCACCAGTATGGAACTCTCAGTATAATGTTTCACGTTTATCGCTTACTAGTCAAAAAATTTATCAACCCTAATTCTGCTTAACTTTTTAACCGACTTCAAAAAAGGAGGAGGTTATTCTTTTGTATTACTTATCCTTTGTTTGAATTTGTCGTTAGTTTTTATTTTCGTTCACTTTGTTTCTTTATTATGATGTACTTAGCTATATGTGTAAATCTGTTAATGGCTTTTAAGTTGTTAAATTGTAAACTACTGTAACTTAGGATGCTGATGAATTACCGAAAAATATAAATAAATAACGTAACCTAATCTTAACACTTTAAACGCCACCATACAAATATTTTTATTACAATTCATGAATTAAAGATCAAAAATAAATGAACAATTAGAAAAACATTTGTGGAAAATGGCAGATACAATATACAATATCAAATCTTCCATACAACTTCCTTCGGGAAAAAATTATATTCATAAAATAGTTTAAAAAACGTGGCTCACCGGTGGGCCACGCGGCGTGAAATGTAATAACAGGAGTATGGCGTGGTAGTGATGGCTCTACTGAAATTTCCCCTCCAATCATCGAACCCTTCGCGTAAGTGTATATATTCGTTGTCCTTGTTTCGCAAAGAAACAACATCGTTGCCTTAGTAACAGTAGGGTTGTTCCCGTTTCCTTGAAAATATAAATAACTAGCTGCGCCCTGCGGCATTACCCGCGTTGTGACTGTTCTTTTGAGAATGTTGGCGAAAAAAAATTGGGCTTTTCCAAAAATGTAAAATGTGTAGGTAATGTCTCTGTGCCAAATTTCATCTAGATTCAATCAGCCTTAGTATAATTAATAGATAATCATCTCTGTCCTCAAAATTTATCTTATATGTCTTTAAAATAATTATACCACTACTGGGTGCCTACCATCAACTCTTATTGCGGTTATGTTTAGGACCTAAACTGATCTGCTTCGCTTATTCGTACCACGACAGCTTAATATCAATGACAGCGATTCAGTGATCATTCAATGACATTTCACAGCCGCTAAGCTGTCATGTACTCTTATTTGACTTATAACTCGGCCAAGCTAACATGACACCTGCCGGTTATACCCGTCCCTCTCACTCTCCGGGCATGTCAGAATCGAGTGAAAGAGACGGGTAGAAGAAATAAGGACACAAATCGTTCGGTCATTCACATTTAGCAATTCATTTGCGATCCAGTTTTTAGAAGGTCATAGTACGAAAGAAAGCAATTCATTTTAGGAACCTATTCTGCATCTCGCTATTTTTGAATCGCTGTCTTAAAGTTGATGGTAGGCACCCTGAGCTGAGACCGAATCGACTTGATGTTTCGATCAATATTTAAAGCGCAACAGTAATTATATGTTTTACCAAGGTACTTCAGCATTCGAGATTCGAGTGCAGTTAGTCAGTTTGTCTGTCCTATTAATAATATGAATATCGTTTCATGTGAACTTTGTTTTTAAAAAATAATAATTCAGAAAACCTGAGCGTCTGGGAGTAACCCTTCCATCAGTAGGTCAAGAAAATGAATCCAACTCAGCCACAGAACGATAAAAGCCATCCTTCCCCAGTCCTTACGGGCAGGCAAACTTCTCGATCGTTGGCCGCGATTGCCGACTGTAAACAATTCTTTTTTGAATTTGACCGAAATTATCATAAATCAAGTAGTCAGTATGAAGTTTATTTCTTCAAAATAATAAAATTGAAACAGAAATCTTGGTCGTCATGGAATAGCCCTTCCAATCCAATAGTAGGCTAAGCGAAGGAATGAATCCAACTCCGCCACAGAACGATTTTCGGGCAGGCAATTAAACTTATTCGTCGGTGGCCGCGATTGCCGACTGCTAGATAATGATTGAAACGGGCGAACATTAAGTACCTACTTACTTTTTAATTTGAAGCGGAATTATAATAGCAGATTCTATCATCCCGAATCAGGATGAATGGTAATTATACGAAATTTTTCTGGGACCTAAATTAGAGACTTTGTTATTATTGTTTCTTAAAATTTTCCAGCACATTGACGACCACATCATCCTAAAACAAGTAACCCTTCCATCAGTAGGTCAAGCGAGGGAATGAAACCAACTGAGCCACAGAACGATAAATGCCATCCTTCCGCAGTCCTTTCGGGCAGGCAATTAAACTTCTTGATTGTTTGCTGCGATTGCCGAGAGCTAGCGAAATGATTAAAAAGGGCGAACATTAAGTACTTACTTTAATAGGAGTTATAATAGGAGATTCTATTCCCCCGAATCAGGATGAATGTTAATTACACGAAATTGGTATGTTACCTAAATTAAAGACTAACACCCGTTTGCACTAAACTTAAAAATCGCCTAAGTCTTTTCCTAGCTAACTTAAGACATTCTTAACAAAAAATTGCTTTGCACTAACCTTAGGACATTCTTAAATGCACTTTTGGCTATTCTAACTTACGGGCCCAATATCGAGCGCCTAAGGCTTAAGAAATACCTATATCAGTGATTATTGTCTGTGGCATTGTGAGCAAAGAGTAGTGCGACAAGCTTTTCTGTTCCGGTGATTATCTTTGGAACTAAAACAGTTTTCATACGACAGTCCAGTTTGGCAGCTAATTTCGTATTGCAAGTGACTTCTGTGTCACGGCTGTCACCGGAACAGAAAAGCTTGTGGCTTTTGTATTCTTGTTTGCTAGATAGAGACACAACACATGTGACATACGTCATTCATCATTTATTTAAAAAAAAACATTACAGATCGACAATCTTTTCTGTTCCCGTGACAGCGGCGCTTATGTTTATCAGCAAAACATGCAAGTATTAGCAAAATGACATTAAAAACAAAACTCGTTAGTTCTAGTTTTGGCCACCGGAACAGAAAAGGTTGCGCACTGTATTTATGTTTTTCCTGTCAGTTGAGCTCAGTTGACTTTTTCTTTTCTCGGTGAATTACACCTACCAAATAAAATAGACAACGCCTTAGCTTTTGTCTCCTTTTAACTTACGAAGGAATCAATGAGAAGTTTCAACCAAAAAAATATCCAGTGACCTACTTTACCTCGCCAGGTTTAAAATCCATAAAACAATTAATATTTGAATTCTTTCATTCATTCTTTTAGCAAGGTGATGACTAATTTACGACGTAGTCTGTCAGTGCAAACAAAAATTTTAGCTCGGCTGTTTTAGGCTGTTTCTAAGCTAAGATGTATCTTATCTATGACAAGCTCAACCCGAGTTTAGTGCAAACGGGCAAGAGACACAACACATGTGACATACGTCATTCATCATTTATTTAAAAAAACATTACAGATCGACAATCTTTTCTGTTCCCATGACTGCGGCGCTTATGTTTAGCAGCAAAACATGAAAGTATTAGCAAAATGACATTAAAAACAAAACTCGTTAGTTCTAGTTTTGGCCACCGGAACAGAAAAGGTTGCGCACTGTATTTATGTTTTTCCTGACAGTTGAGCTCAGTTAACTTTTTCTTTTCTCGGTGAATTACTCCTACCAAATAAAATAGACAACGCCTTAGCTTTTGTCTCCTTTTAACTTACGAAGGAATCAATGAGAAGTTTCAACCAAAAAAATATCCAGTGACCTACTTTACCTCGCCAGGTTTAAAATCCATAAACAATTAATATTTGAATTCATTCATTCATTCTTTTAGCAAGGTGATGACTAATTTACGACGTTGTCTGTCAGTGCAAACAAAAATTTTAGCTCGGCTGTTTTAGGCTGTTTCTAAGCTAAGATGTATCTTATCTATGACAAGCTCAACCCGAGTTTAGTGCAAACGGGCATTAGTTATTGTTGTTTCTTAAAATTTGTTATTGTTGTTTCTTAAAATTTTCCAGCGTATTGACGACCAGCATCATCTTAAAACGAGTAACCCTTCCATCAGTAGGTCAAACGAGGGAATGAATCCAACTCAGCCACAGAACGATAAATGCCATCCTTCCGCACTTCCGCAGTCCTTGCGGACAGGCAATTAAATTTCTTGATCGTTTGCTGCGATTGCCGACTGCTAGCGAAATGATTAAAAAGGTCCGAGCGAACATTACTTTTTTTATTTGAAACGGAATTATGATAAGAAGATTTTATCCGCCCCGAATTAGGGTAAATGCTAATTATGAAATTATAACGGCGTGGCCTAAATTAGAGACTTTTTGCAAAATTGCTGCTATGCAAAATTAATTCAGCTTATTAGGTACATTTACAGTAAGCATCTATATATATAAAAATGAAACACTGTTAGTTAATCTCTCTAAAACTCGAGAACGGCTGAACCGAATTGGCTAATTTTGCTCTTGAAAGCCCAGGGAAGGTTGAAAAGGTGAGAAACTAGGGGAGGTAAGTTGCCAGCCAAGTGACGAAAAATCTAAAGACACTGATTAAATTTTGCTTCACTAAGTACCTACACAAAAGTCTTAGATCGTATGTGTTATTCTAGCCTATAATCTATCTCTGTTGCAAATTTCATCCAGATCCGTTTAGTAGTTTTGGCGTGAAAGAGTAACAAACATACATCCATACTCACAAACTTTCGCATTTATAATATTAGTAGGATTCCTTCGCTGACTTCGCCGTTGGCTCTAGCCACAGATCACCTGTAGTAGCTTTAGCCTTCCCCAAAATCGTAGGGTTTTACCGTGATAGCCCCCTTTGTGTGCTTTTTTCTGAATATAAGTTATTTTGATCTGTGCTTTTTTATCAGCGCTTAGTCGGAATTGAGCCTAAAATGGTCTTCAAATATTGAAAATATTAGATAAACTGCTAATCCCAAAAACGCTTTCAGTATGCACTGTGTTAGTGGCTAAATGCACCTCGCAGTCATTAAACGGCTGTAAACGCCGTTTAAGTTTCTTGGCTTCACCCCAATTCGCTTCATAGCACCATTCCCTAGAACACCTACTAGATACATGTCTCTACTATAGGACTATAGGAGTTAGTCTACATAAAGGAGATCAGTCAAATTGGACCAAAAAGGTAAAAGTGCCGGCCAACAAAAATAAATTGCAAATTACTATTGTAAACAGTGTAACCATCATTTTTTGTTATGACGTCAACAGTGTACGATTAGCGGCCAAGCAGTTATTCAAGTTTGAAAATGACATTTTTTTCTCTTTATTTTCAAACTTGAATACAGCTTGGCCAAAGTGCGGCCAACGAAAAAAAAATGCACATTACTATTGTAAACAGTGTAACGACAATTTTTTGTAATGGCGTCAACAGTGTACGATTAGCGGCCAAGCAGTTACTCAAGTTTGAAAATGACATTTTTTTCTTCATTTTCAAACTTGAATACAGCTTGGCCAAAGTGCGGCCAATGAAAAAAAATTGCATATTACTATTGTAAACAGTGTAACGATCATTTTTTGATATGACGTCAACAGTGTACGATTAGCGGCCAAGCAGTTATTCAAGTTTGAAAATAACATTTTTTTCATCATTTTCAAACTTGAATACAGCTTGGCCAAAGTGCGCCCAACAAAAAAAAATTGCAGATTACTATTGTAAATAGTGTAACGATAATTTTTTGTTATGGCGTCAACAGTGTACGATTAGCGGCCAAGCAGTTACTCAAGTTTGAAAATGACATTTTTTTCTTCATTTTCAAACTTGAATACAGCTTGGCCAAAGCGCGGCCAACGAAAAATAATTGCATATTACTATTGTAAACATTGTAACGATCATTTTTTGTTAATAACGTCAACAGTGTACGATTAGTGGCCAAGCAGTTATTCAAATTTGAAAATGACATTTTTTTCTCTTTATTTTCAAACTTGAATACAGCTTGGCCAAAGTCACTTTGTGTTGTAGTCAATATCTATTTTAGGGAGACATATTTCCTTATTCTGGCTCTGTAGTGTACTAGACCTTAGTTAAAGTTACTATTTAGCTAAAAGTATTGCAATAATGTTTAGTCGATTCACGTACCCAGCAGGTGGGACGTCCGTGGGTCAGTTATAATGCTGACGAGGAACTGATCTCAATGTAATAACTGATATTCTGATAACGATTACATTTTACGTGGTGAGTCAATCCGTTTTGCGATCGTATTTATACCAAAAATAATGACATTTTCAAACTTGAATAACTGCTTGGCCGCTAATCGTACACTGTTGACGCCATAACAAAAAATTATCGTTACACTGTTTACAATAGTAATGTGCAATTTTTTTTCGTAGGCCGCACTTTGGCCAAGCTGTATTCAAGTTTGAAAATAAAGAGAAAAAAAAATACATTTTCAAACTTGAATAACTGCTTGGCCGCTAATCGTACACTGTTCACGCCATAACAAAAAATGATCGTTACACTTTTTATAATAGTAATGTGCAATTTTTTTCGTTGGCCGCACTTTGGCCAAGCTGTATTTAGGTTTGAAAATAAAGACAAAAAAAAATACATTTTCAAACTTGAATAACTGCTTGGCCGCTAATCGTACACTGTTGTCGCCATAACAAAATATAATCGTTACACTGTTTACAATAGTAATGTGCAATTTTTTTTCGTTGGCCGCACTTTGGCCAAGCTGTATTCAAGTTTGAAAATAAAGAGAAAAAAAATGTTATTTTCAAACTTGAATAACTGCTTGGCCGCTAATCGTACACTGTTGACGCCACAACAAAAAATGATCGTTACATTTTTTACAATAGTAATGTGCAATTTTTTTTCGTTGGCCGCACTTTGGCCAAGCTGTATTTAAGTTTGAAAATAAAGAGAAAAAAGAAATACATTTTCAAACTTGAATAACTGCTTGGCCGCTAATCGTAGACTGTTGACGCCATAACAAAAAATGATCGCTACACGGTTTACAATAGTAATATGCAATTTATTTTCGTTGGCCGATACTTTTACTTTTTTGGTCCAAACATGTATGAAGCGTGACTGATCTCCTTTAAAACAGGCTTCGTTGATCGAAGTTTACAGGATATCATACAAAAATTTTCATAACATCTTTTTCTCTTGTTATGGAAACAAGTTATCGTTGGAGAAAGCTTTTATCTATATTTTTTGGATTTGTGCTGAAACAAAAGAAGAATATCTTTAAAATTACTATGCTATTGTCAAACACTTGCTGCAATCGGTACCATACATCATCGTATGGCACCGCGAGCAACGAGTGTTTGAAAAATGGAAAATGAAGTATTTAGAAAAATCGACCCGTCTCACAACTAGCTCCGATGGGACTCGAACCCACGACCTTTCGCTATCCGGGCGACTGCTCGAGTGTTTGCCTGAAAATAGTATAGAATTCTATTTCCTTACGGAGTGAATGGTTCAGTGCTACTCATCATACCTATAGAGCCAGCCAGCCTGCCTAGCATGACCATCCTTATATCAAGCGATATGATATAGCACGTCATGCTGTCTTGCTTACACCTTAGTGGGGTAAGCAAGACAGCATGACGTGATTGAAAATAGTATAGGATTCTATTTTCTTACGGAGTGAATGGTTCAGTACTACTCATCATACTTACCTTTAGAGCCATCCTGCCTAGCATGACCATCATTATATCAAGCGATATGATATAGCACGTCATGCTGTCTTGTTTACACCTTAGTGGGGTAAGCAAGACAGCATGACGTGATTGAAAATAGTATAGGATTCTATTTTCTTACGGAGTGAATGGTTCAGTACTACTCATCATACTTACCTAGAGCCAGCCTGCCTAGCATGACCATCATTATATCAAGCGATATGATATAGCACGACATGCTGTCTTGCTTACACCTTAGTGGGGTAAACAAGACAACATGACGTGATTGAATATAGTATAGGATTCTGTTTTCTTACGGAGTGAACGGTTCAGTGCTACTCATCATACCTATAGAGCCAGCCTGCCTAGCATGACCATCATTATATCAAGCGATATGATATAGCACGTCATGCTGTCTTGCTTACACCTTAGTGGGGTAAGCAAGATAGCATGACGTGATTGAAAATAGTATAGGATTCTTTTTTCTTACGGAGTGAATGGTTCAGTACTACTCATCATACTTACCTTTAGAGCCAGCCTGCCTAGCATGACCATCATTATATCAAGCGATATGATATAGCACGTCATGCTGTCTTGCTTACACCTTAGTGGGGTAAGCAAGACAGCATGACGTGATTGAATATAGTATAGGATTCTATTTTCTTACGGAGTGAATGGTTCAGTGCTACTCATCATACCTATAGAGCCAGCCTGCCTAGCATGACCATCATTATATCAAGCGATATGATATAGCACGTCATGCTGTCTTGCTTACACCTTAGTGGGGTAAGCAAGATAGCATGACGTGATTGAAAATAGTATAGGATTCTTTTTTCTTACGGAGTGAATGATTCAGTACTACTCATCATACTTACCTATAGAGCCAGCCTGCCTAGCATGACCATCCTTATATCAAGCGATATGATATAGCACGTCATGCTGTCTTGCTTACACCTTAGTGGGGTAAGCAAGACAGCATGACGTGATTGAAAATAGTATAGGATTCTATTTTCTTACGGAGTGAATGGTTCAGTACTACTCATCATACTTACCTTTAGAGCCATCCTGCCTAGCATGACCATCATTATATCAAGCGATATGATATAGCACGTCATGCTGTCTTGTTTACACCTTAGTGGGGTAAGCAAGACAGCATGACGTGATTGAAAATAGTATAGGATTCTATTTTCTTACGGAGTGAATGGTTCAGTACTACTCATCATACTTACTTAGAGCCAGCCTGCCTAGCATGACCATCATTATATCAAGCGATATGATATAGCACGACATGCTGTCTTGCTTACACCTTAGTGGGGTAAACAAGACAACATGACGTGATTGAATATAGTATAGGATTCTGTTTTCTTACGGAGTGAACGGTTCAGTGCTACTCATCATACCTATAGAGCCAGCCTGCCTAGCATGACCATCATTATATCAAGCAATATGATATAGCACGTCATGCTGTCTTGCTTACACCTTAGTGGGGTAAGCAAGATAGCATGACGTGATTGAAAATAGTATAGGATTCTATTTTCTTACCGAGTGAATGGTTCAGTACTACTCATCATACTTACCTTTAGAGCCAGCCTGCCTAGCATGACCATCATTATATCAAGCGATATGATATAGCACGTCATGCTGTCTTGCTTACACCTTAGTGGGGTAAGCAAGACAGCATGACGTGATTGAATATAGTATAGGATTCTATTTTCTTACGGAGTGAATGGTTCAGTGCTGTAACGATGTCGATTCGTACCAGTCATTATGGATGGTTAAAAACTCTATGATGACTGGAAACTCCATCTAGTTCTACATACTGGCCATTAATTTTATCGAATCCTATCCTGTTCTTTCAATTCAAATTCAAAATCTTCGTTTCACGTGTTCTGTTCATCATTTTTGATTCAGTTCTACTAAAATCACCAAACCATACAGAGCTCTCGGAGCATTACCAGTTTTTTATACCAGTTTGAGTTGTTTGTAATAGTATTAAATAAGTGGAACCCTTGACCCTTGGAAAGGAGTAAGTTTTCATCATCATACCCACTACTACCTACTTACCTACCTACTTTTTGTAATTCATGTATTTTTTATCTTGTTGTTACAGTTCCTATGCTTCCTAATCTTCCTAATCTTCCTATTCTTCCTATACGTTTCTTTATTACTATCTACCTTTACAATAAAAAGTCAAGTCCCTATAAACATCATCTTTTTATTCATCTATTATCTACAAATTAAATACTGGGCGGTGACTTCCGACGTTCCGGCTAGTGTACCGCTGGCCGACGAGGACGTCCCGTCGCAGTGCTACTCATCATACCTATAGAGCCAGCCTGCCTAGCATGACCATCATTATATCAAGCGATATAATATAGCACGTCATGCTGTCTTGCTTACACCTTAGTGGGGTAAGCAAGACAGCATGACGTGCTATATCATATCGCGTAATAAAAGCCGCTCATGCTAGGCCGGCTAGGTTCGATGACTACCCTGGATAAACATTTATGTGATGAACAATTGTGTTTGTTCTGTGTACGCTTCTTATATCGGATTCAAATCAATGTCTATTATGGCCCGCATTCTTGAACGACAGATCTCTTCTCAAGTTTAGTTAGAAAGGGATGAATGTATTCGTTGCATGTATTTGCATCCCTTTCTAACTGTATTTGAGAAGAGATCTCCACGTTCAAGTGTCGTTCTAAAATAGGCCTTAGATTTTGTCAAATATTTATTTATCTAGCCCGACTAAAGAGATCCAGTAAGCCTAGCATGACCACCCAAAACGTGAAATGTATCGCATGATAGAGCGACTTATCGACATTCAAACGTCAAAACCCATAGTCTTTTGACAGTTAAACCGGATAACTTATCATATCATATCGAATTTTGATGGTCATGCTAGGGGGGCAGTGCTCACTGGCATCAAACCTGGATTGGATAGTAAAAAAATCAAAATTCAAAATTCAATATCGTTTATTCAATTTAGGTTTGTTTAACAACACTTATGAACGTCAATGAAGCTACGCCATCGGTTCGCAAATCCTACGGCAGGAGACCTTGTAGCGAGAAGAACCGGCAAGAAACTCGCCAAGGGCTATTTTTTTCTCCCTGTTTTAACTTATACAGAGTCGTCAAATTTGAAAAGTGACCTTCACATAATAGTAAGGTTACTTTCCATCACAATACAGAATGCCGCTTAAATTAAGTACAATTTTGCTTATTACCTAAAACAGTAAACAATTTTCAACTAAACAAGGAATCCAATAGTTTAATGGACACACTAATCTTAATCTTATTCACATTGTATTATAGGATTAATGAAAAGGAAACTGCAAGCTGCGCTGTATATTCAAATTTATAAGTATTAACAAATAAAAGGAATTTTTGAATAAATAAAACAATTATTAGAAAAATTGCTGTTACTGTAAGACACGGATACCAAAATTACTATGAGACACACCAGCTCGCTCATAAATCAATATAATACTATTATAAACCATATCCCGAACACCTTTAACACAAGTAGACATGAGCAGACCCACCCCACTGGCAGCACCCGTTCACGAGCATGACGCATGAGCCAGCCATCGCTTCGCTCAACCATATTTTAGGGAACGTAACGACCCGACTCACACGACACCACCGCAGGAATGTTTAACAGAGTACCTATTCATTCCCAGATTTGCCAGTGCTTCGTGCGCACGCGCAACCGACCTCGCGCGCACTGGTACCAACTGGTATTCATTTGTAGATAATGTGAGTTCTCCGGCTCTTATACCATCTACGTCGGACGGTAGCAAATTGTGTTATTATGTGCAACTGAAAAATAATGCCAATCATCTCGAATCGATACAATAAAAGGGGTTCAGCTACTTCATATTATTTTTTACTTATATTAACACTCTAAAATCAGCGTACAAACATACACTTACGAAATTTAGCACACGAGCTTAAGCCTAAATAAAGCCTAAATAAAACGCTATACTTAGGTACTCAAATGTTATCCAATTCCAACTATATCACCTTCTTTTTTAAAGTCGGTTAAAAATCCTATTATCCTATTTAATATTATAAATGTGAAAGTTTGGATGTCTAGATGTTTGGATGTTTGTTACTCAATCACACCAAAACGGCTCAACGGATTTGGCCGAAATTTGGGGCACAGATACTTTGTGGCCAGGAGAGGAACATAGGCTACTTGTTATCCCGAAAAAATATCACATTCCCGCGGGATAACGTTGTGTAGTCCACACGGGCGAAGCCGCGAGCGGAAAGCTAGTGTATTATAAAGTTTCAAAATAATATCCCCAAATTACAGCTACAAATAAAAAACTCTATGATTAAACCACTTGTATTATCTATTACACTAACAAAAACAAAATTGCTTCAACAGCCCTTCTGAAATCCAATCGCGGCGTTTTCTTCACAAAGTTTTCCCCGTCAATTATCGTCAAACGTGTCTTCGGCAGAACACGTAGAATGGCTCGCTCCCGCGTGTAGCATTAACCGCCAGATGATCGATGTGCTCTGACACCTCACCCTTTACAACCGGAGTAATGGACTGCCTGCTTTTACTGCCACCCAATGGACTGAAATATGTGACATGTTACTTTGGAACTTGGCTATGGAAATTCTTGCGACACACATTGGAAGATTGACGGATATTGATTGAGGGTAATGGGTTAGGTTGGGTAGTGTGGGAATACGGATTGGAGCTGGTTTTAATCGTTCTTGAAGAACGTCTTGTATATTTTTTGGTATTGCTGTTGCTGAAGTACCTATCTACGCTAGCTATCTTAGTTGCCTAGATATTTTTGTATCGATGTGCCCTGACACCTCACCCTTTACAACCGGAGTAATGGACTGCCTGCTTTTACTGCCACCCAATGGACTGAAATATGTGACATGTTACTTTGGAACTTGGCTTTGGAAATTCTTGCGACACACATTGGAAGATTGGCGGATCAATGGGTTGGGTTGGGTTGGGTAGTGTGGGAATACGGATTGGAGCTGGTTTTAATCGTTCTTGAAGAACGTCTTGTATATTTTTTGGTATTGCTGAATTACATATCTACGCTAGCTATCTTATTTGCCTATAGATATTTTTGTATCGATGTGCCCTGACACCTCACCCCTTACAACCGGAGGAATGGGCTGCCTGCTTTTACTGCCGCCCAATGGACTGAAATATGTGACATGTTACTTTGGAACTTGGCTATGGAAATTCTTGCGACACACATTGGAAGATTGACGGATATCGATTGAGGGTAATGGGTTAGGTTGGGTAGTGTGGGATACGGATTGGAGCTGGTTTTAATCGTTCTTGAAGAACGTCTTGTATATTTTTTGGTATTGCTGTTGCTGAGGTACCTATCTACGCTAGCTATCTTAGTTGCCTAGATATTTTTGTTATTCAAATTATTAAAAAAACAATAGTTGCTTAGTAAAGTATCCAAGAAATGCTTTATTGGCTGGACTAGCCCTAAATGTAATAGGAATTCTTAAACGAAACTGTTGTATCAACAATCCGAGACGTCTCAAAACTTCTATGGGCGAGTTCTAAGTTTGCTCTAGTTTTAGTTTCATTATCTCTGAAAACCCGGATTCTTCATCTCAGTTGAGCTAATAGGAAAATGCAATTTTCCTTTATTAATTACTATCCTATCAAGATAAATGTGAAACTTGAAAACTAAATCAATTGTAATTTATCAATTATCAATAGTTCCTTTAAGATACAACAGCCGGAAGTTTCGTAAAATATTGCGTCTGTATAGGTGGCAAAGGTTGTATTCCTTCGCGTCACAAAAATAAGGATGGCCTTTTTCTAGCTGGCGATAAATCTTTACGAGGTGGGGCCGACAGGGCTGCGTTTATTCGTTTATTGTCCGCGATGACTAATGGCGTGTCCTGATTGCTTATGGCGGATCAAACGTCCATTGTTTGCTGGAGAATGCCTCCTTAAATGTTATTATGACCTTTTCATGCTTTGATATCTTATATAGAATCTCTTGAACCTGGATAAGTAGCTTTAATGTGATTCAGTGCCGGTAGTGTAAGTTTTTATGTCAAAAAACGCAAACTATTTCGACTCCGTATTTATATCAATTTGTATGAAAACTTTATTAGCGCCTCTAGCGGCGAGAAGCGCGCTTATATAGTTTTCATACAAATTGACATAAATACGGAATCGAAATAGTTTGCGTTTGCTTGACATAAAAACTTACACTCGGGGTACTGATACAATCAGAATCACATAAGCTTTTCCAGATAAGCATTGATTTCTAGAATCTTTTCTCTTTTTTCTGTAATATTTTCATGCAAGTATTCGGTTTGCTGAAAATGTCTTGATCTAGGAAGGTATGCAAAAAAGGTGTCAAAATTGATTTTTGAACGACTTCGACAAAATAAAGAGTCGTCCGAAACAGATGAACGCCACGTAGATAACGACTTTGACAAAATAAAGTGTCGACCGAAACAGATGAACGCCATAATAGCGGAGGCGTTAAATAAAGCGTCCCATTAATCCATTGAACTATCAGCTCCATGCTTCGGCCGATACTGCGGAATTAGCCGTTGGAGACGAAATGACCGCGACCGTAAAATCCAATTGGGCAATGTCTCAATTCGTACATGAGCTGCTATTTATAGCCACCCATTTGACGAGTGGAACACTCAAATCAACAGAAATGGTCCTTATGCCCGTAAACTGGATTGAATCAAAAATTGTTTCGGAGCTCAGACGTCGTTAATACGGTTACAGGAAATTCCGTAATGACAACTTGATTGCAGGAATTCAAATTAAGTTCAAATTCCATTTCGATTTGAAGGGAGCATTTAAGATGATTAGCGAATAACAAGCTTGATTAATTATTATCCCTCAAAGTTACATTATCTAAAGACACAACTAAGTTTCAATTAAGTTTGGAAATGGTGTAGAATTACTTCTTAGAGTTTTGCGTCCATAAGTTAAATTGAAATAAAACATTTTTAATGTTGGATATTCACGCCTTGAGATTAGGTTATGTATTATTGTTATGTTATGCATGGCCAATTAGATTATAATATTTAGTTCATTTTTCGAGGTATCGGCACAGATTACTAAATAGTTACTGGCATCTTTTTATTAGGAATCCTGGTCAGGTAAAATTAACTTAAAACTCTTCTGTCGAAAACTTGTTAGTATAATAAGTTGTAAACTTGTTAGTATAGAGTTTTAAGCATCGTAATAGTTTCTTCCGCGAAGCATAGACAACGAGTTTAATTATAATTTCAATTATATAACTTGACTACAACTATATATTTACTACGATCTGATATTATAACAATAGTGAAGGTCAGTAGTTAAGAGAATAACGGGCAATGGTAAAGAATGGTATATTAAATGAAAGGAAAACAGTTTAACTAGGTACTAAAAGTGCTACCAACTTGCGTCTTAATAGTTGTCTCAGCGTCCTTGATACTTTTCGTCTCATTATTTCACAGTTCTTTGTTTGGGACTAAAAGCCTCGTTATAATGACTACGGGGTTCCTGCAAGTCAGCCTCCTTATGAACACAACGAGCAATTTACTTAAGACTTGCATTATGCTCTGACGTGCCTGCTGTGCCCTTCATATTCTATTTACATTATACACTTTTAAACTTTCGCGTTGCATTATATAGTATTGATCTATTCACATTGTCAGAATTTACATATTAAATTTTCTAAAAATACTGTACTTATTACACCATTGTTCTGGAAGTCTGGACTAATTCTGAGTTTTGAACTTCTTTTCTGAACTCCAAAGTTCGTTGTGAATTCTATGATTTTTTTACCTGTAGCAAGTATTTCGTACTTGGGTTCCTATTTAGTCAGTACCAGGGGGGTGTCACTCCGCAGTTTAGGTACGTTCGGACGGCGTGCCTGCCGGGCAGGCGTATGGCATAGAAATTAGGTCCGCAAAAGAGCTAGAATATATGCGATAGAAAGAGATGCAACGACATCGAGTGGCCGTTCGTAATTTGCCTGCGCCGTACAAGCTGAATATTCTACTTTATTGCGTTATAGTTAGAGATGCTATTTATTTAAATGACTTAGCGGCGTGAACTATCTGTTACATAGTAACTATTTAGTAATCTGTGTCAGTACTTCTGTTCTGTTATATTACTTCACATCCTCAGTGTATATATTTATTCGCATTCTTGTACACCTTGGTTTAAAAAAAGGATGCCTTTTTTCAAGATTTTTTCATAAATTCAAAACAAATATCTAAACATACAAGACTTACTAGCAGCTTTGTGACAGTAAACTGAAAGTAACGCATTTATTCGTTTTTTACTCCCTTCCTTGGGGGATCGGATAAGCCTGTCGGCGTATTTTTTTATCCTGGTTTAGTGAGACGTATAGAAGTTCATTCAATTGCTCGCTGTATAGTTATAGGCTCCTTTTGATTCTGTGAAAAGATTTAAAATATTTTTTCTGAGTAACACCACAGAATATATAATACACGGAGAAAAAAATATTTTACAATATTACCAGATTGTATAGTAATTATTTTATTTATTTTTATTTATTTATTTTATTTATTTGGCTTTTCAACAATGTGTACACTGATACAATACAATTTAAAAAAAAAAAGTTCTTAGTGACACATTACTTAGAGAAAAGCACCGCATGCTCATTGAAATTGCGGAAAACACACAAATTTTAAACAATGCAAGAAAAATTAAAAAAACCTTACAATACAATACACACGCATTAATCAACAACAAACAAGGAGGATGGAGTCACTCGCGTCCGTAGGAGCTACCTCCGATTACCCTACACGTGTCCTCTGGGTGGTGCTAAACGAGTTTGACAAACGCCGAGCCTCAGGCGGCGGAAAATAACCTGATTCACCATGGCCACCCAGCGCACATGAAGCGGGAAGCAGTTTCCGTGAGGACTAAATACCCTCTAAAAATACTGATGCGGAAGGACGTGGGAACCCACCGTGATTATTTTCCCAAGAAAACCCCCACCTACCATGAATACAAATATAAGAGAATGCGTTTTGTTGGACGATCCGACTAACACTCGGCGCCATTCAGTGACCGGGCTGAATGGTGTGAAATTGGCTACCGAAGCTCCTTTGGGAGATAGTTATAACAATAACAACAAGCTCACTACTACAAAAACATCCATACGAACCGAACATCGTATTGCCACCTGGAATGTTAGAGGTCTACTGAAACCGGGCAAGCTTAGCATTGTCGAGAAAGAGATGGAGCATCACAAACTCAGCATATTGGGTATCAGTGAAACTCATATGCGTGGAAATGGTCACTTTAAAACGGCTACGGGAAACTTTATGTACTGCTCAGGCTGCACAGACTCTAGTTTACATGGAGTTGGAGTTGTGATACCACCGAAGCTTAACGATTACGTTCTTGGTTACAACCCAGTCTCTGAGCGTATTATTACCATGAAGCTAAACACCAAGCCCTTCGTACTTAACATCATACAAGTATACGCTCCTACAAGTAAAAATTCTTCAGAAGAAGAGACAGAGTGCTTTTATCAAAAGCTGGAAGAAACGCTAGATACAATACCGAGTCGGGAAATGACTATGATCTTGGGCGATTGGAACGCAAAAGTTGGCAACACCGAAAATGACGACCACATACGTGAAGTGGTAGGAAAGTATGGACTAGGCACCAGGAATGATCGTGGCGAAAAATTCATTGACTTTTGCACTAGCCACAAATTTACCATCCTCAACACCTGTTTCCAACATCATCCCAGACGTCTTTACACGTGGAGATCTCCAGGTGACAGGTACCGAAACCAAATAGACTACATTCTCATCAACACCCGCTGGAGATCATCAGTCACCAATGTGAAAACCTTCCCTGGCGCTGACTGCAACTCCGACCACAACTTGCTAGTTGCAAACTTTGCATTACGTCTGAGAGCTCCCAGGATGCGGCCCAAAGCTAGTCTTAGGAAACTGGAATCTTCAGAGGAATGTGCATTTCAGCAGAGCATGGAAGGTAGACTCGAAACCGTAGTGGAGGACCAGTACCCAACCGCAAATTCCCACTGGAACCATTTGAAAGGTTTAATAAACGACACCCTGAGTGAACTACGGAAAACCAAAAAACCAGAACCCAAAAGGACATCCTGGATCTCAGACCATACTTGGGCTCTCACTCAGCGGAGAAAGGATCTGCGAACAAAGGGGCTGCAAAATCCTGAAGTGAAAAACGAGTACAAACGTCTTAGCAAGAACATAGATGCATGCTGCAGAAATGACAAAAACAATTACATCAATGGAATATGTCTTGACATAGAAACCAATTCCCTTAAATATCAAACTGCAGATCTCTTCAAGAAAGTCCGGCAGCTCACTAATAAATTCAAGCCAAAGACGTGGGTAGTTGAGGATGCCAATGGAAGGCTCTTGAACGAACTAGATGAGATTGCAGAACGATGGCGCACTTACTGCGAAGATCTTTACAAGGATCCCTCTTTGACCACGAGCACCAACTTTGATTTCTGCGTTACTCAAGATGGTGAGCCCGATATTCTACGTTCTGAAATCATAGCGGCAATACATTCCCTAAAAAACAAGAAGGCGCCGGGGCCCGATATGATAACCGCAGAGATCCTGAAAGCTTTGGGAGACAGAGGCATCGACGCACTGCACACTATCTGTAACAAAGTGTGGACAACTGGGAAGTGGCCAAAAGACTGGACAGACTCCATTATCCTTCCGTTACATAAGAAGGGTTCTACAAAGCAGTGCAGCAACTACCGTACACTAGCACTTATTTCACACGCAAGCAAAATCCTGCTCCACATACTAAACAACCGAATCCGACATTACTTAGACCAACAGATTCCTCAGGAGCAGGCCGGTTTCGTGAAAGGCAAGGGTACGCGTGAACAAATACTGAACGTACGACAAGTGGTAGAAAAAGCCTATGAGTACAATGTCCCAGTTGTCCTGTGTTTCATAGACTATAGTAAAGCGTTCGACTGTGTCAACTGGAACAGTCTGTGGCACGTACTCACCACTCTTGGTGTACCAAAACATCTGACTACTCTTATTCAGGCTCTGTACCATAACAGTCAAGGTGTCGTCAAAATTGACGAAACAATGTCCCAACAGTTCAGTTTCGAAAAGGGTGTCCGCCAGGGCTGCATTGTTTCACCTGTTCTCTTTAACGCCTACGGAGAGTATATAATGCGACTGACTTGCGATGGCTGGGATGGAGGCGTAAGTATTGGTGGGGAAAAGTTAACAAACCTCCGATACGCCGACGACACGACACTGCTGGCTGCAAACGAGTCAGAAATGGTAACGCTACTAAACAAAATGGAAGACATCGGCAACAGTCTGGGACTCTCCATAAACAGATCAAAGACAAAAGTCATGATTGTGGATCGTGCTAAAACTCTGACTTCTAATCAGATACTGGATCTAGAGACTGTGAATGACTTTGTTTACCTCGGCTCTAATATTAGCAATACCGGCTCCAGCGAAAATGATGTGCGAAGACGGATCGGAATGGCAAAGGGTGCCATGTCTCAACTAGACAAAGTGTGGAAGAACAGGGGAATAAGTCTGAAAACGAAAACAAGACTAGTTCGTACCTTGGTCTTCTCTGTATTTCTGTACGGCGCTGAAACATGGACGCTCAAAGCTGCTGATCGTGGACGCATCGATGCTTTTGAGATGTGGTGCTGGAGAAGAATGCTCAGGATACCATGGACAGCACATCGGACCAACGTATCAATACTTGTGCAGCTCAGGATCACCACGCGACTATCTTCCATCTGTCTAAAGCGAGTACTTGATTACTTTGGCCACATTGCCAGGAAAGAAAGTGACAACCTGGAGAAATTGATAGTGACAGGGAAAGTCGACGGCAAAAGGTCGCGTGGTCGCAGCCCGATGCGTTGGTCTGACCAGATCCGCACCATCCTTGACACGACAGTCTACGACGCACTGCATGCCGCCGGTGACAGGAGACGATGGAAGGCCATCATCAAGGAAAGACTGCTAGGAGGTGGTGGTCACGACCCTCAGACATGAGGAATACGACGCGAGGAGGAATCAAAACAAAAAGATGCTAATATGTATAAGAAATATAAAATGTGACAATTTAATAATTTATAAACTAAAAAAAAAACTTATAAGTAGTTACTAAGTAATATCATCAATTTAACAATTCAACAATGTAATAATTAAATAATTTTTAGAATGTATTAATTCAATAACACAGTAAATTAATAATTTATATTCTAATCTAATAATTCAATATAATACAACACAATAATTAACATTATTATTCAAAAATATTGATCTGCTAAACTAATAGTAGGTAATAGAATCAAGAGGCAAGTATTGACTTCTTTATTGTACGTACAGGTGTTAAATTTATGTCAATGTCCATCTCACAATTATTATACAATTCAAACATTCTATACAGCGGGCACTGTTGCTTCAAATTGGTGCGACTTCTAGGCAGAGAAAAAAGCTTTATATTTGAGGCCCTTGGTAGGTTACGAGGTACATGAAAACACACTTTGAACAGCAAATCAGGGCAACTCAGTGAGCCCGATACGACTTTTTTTAGAAATACCATATCTAACATGTTACGACGTTTTTCTAAAGACACTAATCTGAAATGGTTTAGCCTATCCTGGTATGATACAAGCTTTTTACCCATGTTACAGCTAAAAGCCAGGTGCCACAAAAAACGCTTCTGTATTTTTTCAATTCGTGAAATATGTATGTTATACCCAGGAGACCAAACAACACTACAATACTCTAAATTACTTCTAACTAATGCATTATACATAATTTTTTTAGTACTAGGTTTTTTAAAATTCTTGCATTCTCTGAGTATGAAACCAAGCAGTTTTGTCGCTTTAAGAGTAACATTATCAATGTGTTCAACAAAACTTAACTTCCTGTCAAAAGTTACGCCCAGATCGCGAATCGCAGCCACTTCATCAAGTACTTCGCCGTTTAAATTATATGCTGTGCGCATGACATTCTTGTTCCTAGTAAATTTAATATGTTTGCATTTCTTTATGTTCAAGGCCATTCTGTTTCGCAAGCACCACTCCATAAGCCTATCTAAATCACTCTGAAAAAGTAGCGAGTCGGCATCACTTTTAATTTCTTTTATAGCTTTAAGGTCGTCAGCAAATAAAAATGTCTGTGAATGTAAGAAGCACTTATTAATGTCATTAATAAAGAGAATGAACAGATGTGGCCCCAAATGAGACCCTTGCGGTATTCCAGAACTAGCAACATACGCATCCGAGACACATCCATTCAGAACCACTCTAAGACTACGACTAGATAGGTAGGATCTTAACCAACCCAGCAACGGATGGGAAACTCCACTTAGTTTAAGCTTGTCTAGAAGTATTTTGTGGTTAACGACGTCAAATGCCCTGCTGAAGTCGGTGTATACAGCGTCAACTTGAACACGAGCATCAACGGCATCCACAATTGTTTCAGTGTATGTAACCAAGTTAGTCGCTGTAGACCCACCCTTTACAAAACCGTATTGACTGTCAATTATTACTTGCGAAAGATGCCATGATAGTAATGGGCAAATAAGAGCTTCAAAAACTTTAGCAATTGTTGACAGTATGGCAATTGGCCTGTAATTAGTGACGTCTGTTTTATCTCCATTCTTAAAGATAGGTAAAATGTTAGTCTCTTTCCATAAAGAAGGAAAAATTCCATCCAACAAGGATCTGTTGTAAATTATCGTAAGGGGAAGAGATATCATGTCTGCAGTTCTAGACAGAAAGTAGGGAGGAATCCCGTCAGGACCGGAACCCTTATTTATGTCTAGCTTCTTTAATGCTCTAGTAACTTGGGTTTGAGATACTGTTATCCGGCCTAAAGTGTTATTGTTTTGGGAATCAGATCCGCTGCCAGCTTTATACGTGTCATCCAAATCAGTCTCAGTAGCATACACTTTTGAGAAATGAGTTGCAAAGTAATTACATATTTCGCGTGTGTCTTCGGAGCTATTCAAACCATCTGTCATTCTATTGGGGTAGTTGCCAGCACCTCCTCTCTTTACCTTTAAATAACTCCAAAAATATTTCGGGTTGGAAGCAATTTTACTCTCAATGTCAGCAATGTATGACTTATAACATGAGTTAGCCAAGGATTCACACCTTTTCTTCAGCAGACTCAAAGCAACCATGTCCATAGGGTTTTTGTATTTTTTAACTCTTAGTCTAAGACGATTCTTTTCATTTAATCTTCTAATAAGTTGCTGGGAAAACCAATGCGGATATTTCCCATTCTTAACTACAACTTTAGGAACATGTTGATGTATGAGCTTATTCAGTATATCATAGAATTTATTTGTAATACTCTCAACTGAATAGCTTGAATCCAATTCTTTAAACCAATTAACCTCCTCCAGTGCATCATTAATTGCTTTATAGTCTGCCTTACGGAAATTAAGCTTTGTAGTAGAATTTTGGTTTTTAGTAGTATTCTTCTCGACAAAAGTATATACTATGACAAGAGGTGGGTGGTGATCGTCTACCTTAGAAAGGACATCAGATGGTGCGCTCACAGTAACATGGTCTATGTTTGTCAACACCAAGTCGAGAATCCTATTATTATGATTAGTCAAGTAATTATATTGAACCAAGCTGTTAAGTAAGATAAAATCCCAAAGCGTATGTTCCACTCCAGAGATGGTGCCCTGGGGGGTTTCAATTATTTTTCCGTTGTTATCAAACCAATTTATAGATTTCAGGTTAAAATCGCCTACTATTATACAATCATTGATATGTTCAAATACTCTGTTTGCATTGCTGACAAAGTGTTCCAAGACGGCTGGTTTGAGCGGAGATGGCATGTATATCGAACAAAGATAAATGTCCCTAGTTCTCTTACCACTACCCACAGACAGCTTCACCCAGACGTCCTCACATGAACTTTCAAGATCGAGCATTCTACAAGAATTGTACTTCTTGGATACCGCTACTAATACTCCACCGCCATCATTCTTGTTGTTGAAAACACTTTTGCTACGATCACGTCTGTAAATTGTGTATCTACCATCCATTATCTCCGAGTCATATATACCATTAACAAGCCATGTTTCAGTAAATACAATAATATCATACGCACAGCATGCAATTTTTTGGTTAAGATCACTTAATTTAGTTTTTATACCTCTAACGTTTTGGTAGTTATGATTCTGGTATAGGAAAAAAGATTTCAGCTATGGTTAACAGATTTATTTTTTATAACAACAAGTCATATTTTTGTTATTACTAGAATATTCTAGTTAGAATATTATAATACACGAAAATCTCTGATATCGTTTGGGTAACCATCTTATAGTTATTGAGTAAAATATGCATTTAGCTTACAACACTTTTCAATAATTGCGATGTTTACAATATTTATTTATTCTGTTTACCATTATCTAGTTTAACACACCAATAATAAAATTGTGTTTACAAAATCTTTGTGTAAGGTCCACCATAAGTTATTCGTTTATAGGTACTAGCTTTCCTCGTACCTATAAGCGGATTTTTAATAGCCATTACCTTACTCGAGATTTCTTGATTACTAGAAATATTTTGCTCATAACATAACAATAAATGGCTCATTACTAGGTGCGTTCTCTGTTGTCTAACATACTCTTTTTAATGATAACAATAAAGAGTAGTACCAGCAACAATAAAAAATGTTGGCATTACAATATTATTGCATACTAAACAAAACATTAATTACGTGTAACGAAAAATAGTTCTGTCCACAACCACAAGTGTGGCCCCCGGCCCCCACGCCCCTCCGCCGCCCCGCCCCGCGCCCCGCTCTCCGCAGCGCCCAGCGCACGCACAGATTTGTTTGTCTTTCTTTCCATTTTCACCGCTCATCGCATCGCCACGCCAGTTTTGGTGTCGGTTGCCATTAATAAAAGTTCTTTTGAAAAGATAGAATTGTGAGTGTAGTGTCCTACCTATCTATTGTATGACCAAGATCATGGACGAAGACATAAAGTCTTTGTTAAAGTCATGGGAGCTGGAGGAGTACTTAGATTGTTTCGCCGGTAAGTACCTACCTATTTATTTAATTTCATAGTTATTCCATTTATTTTGCTAGCTAGTATGGAATATCAAACGTATTTTATTGAATGGTGATTTGCTTTACTGTATGTAATGTAAGTACCTATGTGTTCCTATTCACTATCAAAAATATTACCTCAAAGTGATTGCGCACCTAAGTAGGTAGGTACCTACCTAGACGCGCCGCAAGATCCGCATTCGTCGCAGTCGCAGTTAATCGCTACCTTCTTCGTATGTTACTTTAGTATATCTAAGTAGGTATAACTGCTGTATTTGATAATCAAGCTGTTAGTTTTCCGATTTCATAAAATATACTTAGGTATTTTGTGAATTTTTCTATGGCCGCCTTCGTTTTTAGTGAACCTCGTGTATGTGCTCAATCCGTTATTTTGGTGATCGCTAAGGTATTGTTTTGTGCTGAAGACATACATAATGTACTGTTATTATTATTAACTACCTAGGTAACGGCCGGCGGCCACGGCCCGTTTGAAGTTCGAGCGCCAAGATTTGGCGGCCATTTTTTTTCCTCCAAAACGAAAAACAATTTTGATATAACTAGACCATATCTTATCCTACTATTCAGACTATCGTACTAATAATAAAAATGTGAAAGTTTAGATATTTGGATGTTTGAATGTTTGTTACTCAATCACGCCAAAACGGCTGAAAGGATTTGGCTGAAATTTGGGACACAGATACTTTGTAGCCTGGAAAGGAACTTAATCTTCTTTTATCCCGAGAAAATTTCACATGCCCGCGGGATGACGTCGTGTAGTCAAAGAGGGCGAAGCCGCGGGCGGAAAGCTAGTTAAAAATAATATTTCAATAAACAATAATATACTTAAGTACTATACAATAATACAATTTACAATAATAATATAGGTAGTACTAAAATATTTTTCTTTTTCAGAAAATAAAATAACTTTGGGTACCCTGGGGCTCCTCGACCAACAACTTATCAAAGATTTGATAGGTAAAGCCTGTTGGCGATTGGCGATAGGGCGCGATTCATAAAAAATCTGGCGCAGTGGAATGACATAGCTGATTGTTTACCGGTATGTAGTAAGATAAAACTTATTTTATTTTAATTATCTACCGACTCTTCGAGTCACCATGCTCTGTAAAGCCTGCTGTACACGGATAAAGTAAGCGGTAGAGTACTAACTATACTAATGTAGACATCAATGGTAGAGTAGAGTAACTAGCCTACCTAGCTTACCACTTTCCTTCCCCCACCCCGGTGTCTACTCTACTGACTACTCGACACATGTAAACGGTTAGTAGAATAACTAGTACAGACTTTAGTAGAGAGTTTCATACAATTTCTCAATGAGTGGCGTCCATTTTGTTCTAGCTTTTCTTACAAAGCGTTAGTCTACTCAAAATACGTGTAGACAGTTACTCTACTAAAACTGGTAGAGTATTGAGACCTGGTAGAGTAGTAGGCAAGTTCACTCTACCGTTTACTCTACCCATGTACAGCAGACTTTAGCTTTAGGTTCAGGTGTCACTTCTTTTGTAACTAATAGGTAACTAGGATTTTGGAAAAATGTCCCAGTGAGTTATTTCTTATTTACTCTGCTGTGAAGAACGTGATTAATGCATTTTTTATTATACAGTTCTTTTTCTATTACAGGAAGACAGAAGTAGCATCACCAGTGTAGATATTCTGAATGAGCATCATAAGTTAAGCGTCATTGAAGACGTATTATATGAACCAGAAGCCGAACCAACCTCCACCAATCCTCGACAATAGACATTGAAACATTAAACTTTTGGCCAAATGAAGACAATAGATACGCTCACTAAAAGTGATAATAATTTATGTTATGTAACATTAAGGGTGCCGATTTAAAGAGCAATAAAATAATATTTTTAAAAGTTTGTTTTTATTAATTGTTATTACCTATTTAGGATTCACAGTTTTGTTTCTATGTTTCAGGCTACCACACTTATACTACAAACATCATTATTGCGGAATAAACCAATATAGGTACTGCCGAGTTAAACAGAATAATGTTAAACACCTTAGGTAAGTCTTTGTCGCAACAAAAGTATGTTAAACCATAAACTTATTTACACGAGTGTATATTAAGTTCATGGTAAATATAAACAATGACACTAAATTAGAGGGAGGGCTCGCCGTCAAGCAGCCTCGCCACGTTCGCAACTCGTGCTCAAATTCAGTGTACCTATTTCTTCATTTGCTCATTTGAGCTTCGCTTTGTACCTATTACTACATAAGGCGACCCCGTTTTTAATTTGCACCTGTTTCTAACATGCTTTCGTAGCGGCGTAGACTCACCTAAGATGTTTGAGAGCGCTTATGCGCTACACTAGAGCGCCGCAAATGGAAAAAAATCATAGTGCATATATAAAGATGAAACTGTGAATGTGTGTTCTGATAGTGCACTCCGAAGAAGCGTTGTGGTACTTTTTTTAGCTTATACCTACAATATTTTCTAGCCTGTCGTTTAGTTTATTGCTAAAAGTGGCCACTTTTAGCAATAAAACACTTGATCTAAACGACAGGCTAGAAAATACCTATTGTTTAAGCGACAAAAAGTATCATAAAGCTTCTTCAGAGTGCACTATAAGAACACAATTCACAATATCGTTTTTATCTACGCACATTGTTTTTTCCATTGGCGGCGCTAGTGTAGGGCATAAAAACTCTCTTATTCTGTTTAACTCGACAGTATATTATTGTTTCAGTCCGCAATAATGATATTTAACACAAATATAAAACCTGTTAAACTCTACAATATGTATAGTAAACAGAACATACTGTTTATTTCAGGCCACAGTAATTATTTTTAACAAAAACAAATATTCTGTGTTCTCTATACCGCATATAGTAAATACAAGTTATTATTAATTCTAGTCTACAATAATTCATTTAACACTATAAAAAAATATAGTAACCTCTATATTGCATATAGTAAACAGAAATTATTGATCGTTTCAGAACGCAATAATGATATTTAACAAAAATATAAAATATATTAAGGCCACAGTAATTATTTTTAACACAAACAAAAATCTGACATCCTCCAATACTGCATATAGTAAACAGAAATTGTTGATTATTTCAGTCCGCTAAAATGATATTTAAGGCTAATAAAAAATCCGGTGTTCTTAATACTACAAATAGTAAACAGACATTATTGGGCGTTTTAAGTCTGCAGTCATGATATTGAACACTACTGAATAATCTGGTAAACTCTACCCTGCTCTATAATGATGGCTACAGATAGGTTTTGTATACTACATAAAATTTGTTTTCTACAATACTAGGTAAGTGGGTAATAGGAACTAGAAATGATGTTGTAAAGTAGTAGAATTTTCTATTAATGTTTAAAAAAAGTATAGTTGTCACATATAATACAATAAAATCAAGTCGAATTTACAATATTCTGTTAAAGGAAACTAGATTTTTTTCTCCGTGTAGTACAACACTTTCCGCCTTATTCCAAATGGTGGACTAAAGTTACACCCGTTTGCACTAAACTTAAAAATCGCCTAAGTCTTTTCCTAGCTAACTTAAGACATTCTTAACAAAAAATTGCTTTGCACTAACCTTAGGACATTCTTAAATGCACTTTTGGCTATTCTTAACTTACGGGCCAAATATCGAGCGCCTAAGGCTTAAGAAATACCTATATCAGTGACTATTGTCTGTGGCATTGTGAGCAAAGAGTAGTGCGACAAGCTTTTCTGTTCCGGTGATTATCTTTGGAACTAAAACAGTTTTCATACGACAGTCCATTTTGACAGCTAATTTCGTATTGCAAGTGACTCCTGTGTCACGGCTGTCACCGGAACAGAAAAGCTTGTGGCTTTTGTATTCTTGTTTGCTAGATAGAGACACAACACATGTGACATACGTCATTCCTCATTTATTTAAAAAAACATTACAGATCGACAATCTTTTCTGTTCCCATGACAGCGGCGCTTATGTTTAGCAGCAAAACATGAAAGTATTAGCAAAATGACATTAAAAACAAAACTCGTTAGTTCTAGTTTTGGCCACCGGAACAGAAAAGGTTGCGCACTGTATTTATGTTTTTCCTGACAGTTGAGCTCAGTTGACTTTTTCTTTTCTCGGTGAATTACTCCTACCAAATAAAATAGACAACGTCTTAGCTTTTGTCTCCTTTTAACTTACGAAGGAATCAATGAGAAGTTTCAACAAAAAAAATATCCAGTGACCTACTTTACCTCGCCAGGTTTAAAATCCATAAACAATTAATATTTGAATTCACTCATTCATTCTTTTAGGAAGGTGATGACTAATTTACGACGTAGTCTGTCAGTGCAAACAAAAATTTTGCTCGGCTGTTTTAGGCTGTTTCTAAGCTAAGATGTATCTTATCTATGACAAGCTCAACCCGAGTTTAGTGCAAACGGGCATTAGACTTGGTTTAAAAATTATGCTAATTCTGTCTTTCATTTGGAAAATGAAAGTGACAGCATCAGTTTAGTACCAGTTTTAAACCAGAACTATTTTTGTCCAGGTTTTGGTTTGAGTTTTGATATCAAATGGTTGTATTTGATATTCATTTTATTTGAATATCTCAAAGTGTATGGTCCCTTATTATCATCATCATCATCATCATGTCAGCCGAACGACGCCCACTGCTGGGCATAGGCCTCCCCCAAGGATCTCCACAACGATCGGTCCTGCGCTGCCCGCATCCAGCGGCTTCCCGCGACCTTGACCAGATCGTCGGTCCACCTTGTAGGGGGCCTGCCCACGGAACGTCGTCCGGCACGCGGTCGCCATTCAAGAACCTTTCCGCCCCAACGGCCATCGGTTCTCCGCGCTATGTGTCCCGCCCACTGCCACTTCAATGATGCAATCCTTCGAGCGATGTCGGTTGTTTTAGTTCTCCTGCGGATTTCATCATTTCTGATTCGATCGAGCAGGGAAATACCAAGCATCGCTCTCTCCATTGCTCGCTGGGTGACTTTGAGCCTTCTTATGAGACCCATAGTAAAAGACCACGTCTCACTTCCATAGGTCATTACTGGCAACACACACTGGTCAAAGACTTTCGTCTTGAGACATTGAGGTATTTCGGACGCGAATATATGTCGGAGCTTCCCAAACGCTGCCCATCCGAGCTGGATTCGACGAGAGATCTCTTTCTCAAAGTTGGACTTACCTAACTGGACCGTCTGTCCTAGGTAAACATAGTGGTCAACAACTTCGAGTGTAATGTTCCCAACATTAACTGGAGCGGGTGAAACATGGGCATTGGACATGATTTTCGTCTTGTCCATGTTCATCTTAAGACCCACTCTTTGCGAAGCATTACCGAGATCTTCGAGCATTGTGTTCAGGTCTTCCAAGGTCTCAGCCATAAGAACTACATCATCGGCAAACCGTAGATGTGTTAGGTACTCGCCATTGATGTTGATGCCGCATCCTTTCCAGTCCAGCAGCTTAAAAATATCCTCCAACGCAGCTGTGAACAGTTTGGGAGAGATGACATCTCCCTGTCTCACACCTCGCTGTAGTTGGATAGGATTAGAGCTCTGGTTCTGTAATCGGACCGACATGGTGGCGTTTTGGTATAGGTACCTCAGCACCTCGATATACCTGTAGTCTATTTGGCACCTCTGGAGAGACTGCACCACGGCCCAGGTCTCGATCGAATCAAAGGCTTTCTCATAGTCCACGAACGCCAAGCAAAGTGGCAGGTTATACTCTTCGGTCTTCTGTATAACTTGCCGCAGCGTATGAATGTGGTCTATGGTACTGTAGCCTTTCCGGAACCCGGCTTGTTCGGGAGGTTGGAAGTCGTCGAACCTGCGAGCGAGACGATTCGTAATGACTCTCGAAAACAACTTATAGATATGGCTCAGAAGCGAGATGGGTCTATAATTCTTCAAGAGAGTTTTATCACCCTTCTTGAAAAACAGCATCACATCGCTTCTGCCCCATGCCTTTGGCGTTTTGCCCTCGAGGATGACAGAGTTGAAGAGCTTCTGGAGGACCTTAAGTATCGGCTTACCGCCCGCTCTTAGAAGTTCTGTTGTGATTCCGTCATCACCCGCCGCCTTGTTGTTTTTGAGCTGCTTGAGAGCCATTCTAATCTCGTACAGGCTGACGTCCGGGATATCTTCGGTATAGTGTCGGGTAAGCTTGGCTCTAGGGTCTTTAGCCTTGCTTTCAACAGGTGTTTGCGTGGAATATAGCTGTCCATAGAAACTCTCAATCTCCCTCAGGATTTCAGGTGTTGACGAAACGATGCTACCTTCCCCAGTTTTCAGCCTCGTCAATTGACTTTGCCCGATAGACAGATCTCTCGCGAACACTTTGGAGCCTTTGTTCCGCTCAATGGCTTCTTTAATACGCTCGGTATTAAATTGGCGAAGGTCGCGCGTCAAGGACTTAGATATCTGTCTATTGAGCTGCCGATAACGATGGGCATCCGCTGAGTTCTGCAGCTTCATTTCGTGTCTCTGATCCATGAGTAGGAGAGTCTGACTGGAGAGTTTCTTCAATTTGGGACGGTGGGTTTTATAGTACTTAGACCCTACCGTGCGGACAGTGTCCACCACCATGTTGTATAGATCGTCCACGTCTATGCTGTTCTCAAGGGCTTCGAAGCGGTTTTGAAGCTCGAGCTGAAAGCACTCGGGGTTTTGAATTTGAGCTGGTATTGGTCGGAGCGTGGATTTTATCAGTCGCGATCTTTCGAGCTTGACATCGATATTCAATGTGCCTCTTACCATACGGTGATCGCTTCCTGTCTTAACAGCGTTGATCACACTGACATCATTGAATATGTGCTTCTTCGTCGACATGATAAAATCGATCTCGTTTTTGACTTTACCGTCCGGACTGATCCAGGTCCATTTGCGGCTTACGGGCTTCCTAAAGAAGGAGTTCATCATATAGAGGTTCTCCCTCTCCATAAAGTCTGCCAGCATCTGGCCTCTATCGTTCCGTTGCCCAAATCCAAATTGCCCCACTCTCAGCTCATCACCGCAACGTTGCCCCAACTTTGCATTGAAATCCCCCATCACAACCGTGTAGTGGGTTTTATAGCTATGCATGGCTTTAGAGATCTCCTCATACATAGCCTCTACTTCGTCATCGTCGTGTGTCGAGGTCGGAGCGTAGACCTGGATAACATTCAGCGAATATCGTTTCGATAATCTGAGTATCAGGTACGCTACCCTGCTCGACACACTTCCGATGGTGATCACGTTGTTGACAAGGGATTTATGGACGATGAACCCGACACCACCAATGGACTGTTGGTCGCCCTCCCGGTGGTAAAGTAAGTTACCGGATTGCAGGGTTATCGAGTCCTCCCCCTCTCTTCGGACTTCAGATAACCCAATGATATCCCAATGTAACTTACTTATTGCCTCTTCCAACTCTACGAGCTTCGCGTCGAGCCTCAATGTGCGCGTGTTGTAGGTTGCCAGGTCGAGTCGTCGGTGTTGGTAGCCGGAGCCTAGCCGGAGATTCTTAGCACCCCCTGCCCCGCCGTTACCATAGCCGCTACCGTAGCTAGGAATAGCGGGGCCGCCGGGGACTGGGGGCCGATTTGTTGGTTGTGTTGTCATTGGGGGGGTTGTGCCATAATCGCCACGCTTGGCAGGCGGGTTGGCGATCGCAGTATTGGCCTTTTGTAACTGGAGACGCTGCTGCCCATCTCCTGATGGCAGTTTTCCCTTAGTCGCCTCTTACGACACCCACGGGAAGAGAGGGGGTAGTGCTATTCTATTTATGTGCCGGCACTACACGGCACTTATTAGCTGGTATGAAAATATAAAATTGTTACTGAATTCATGCGCGGTTTCACCCACGTGGACTAAGACCCGTGCCCAGCAGTGGGATTTGATAGCATTCTAATAGTGAAAAAATTTTTGAAATCGGTTCAGTAGTTCCGAAGATTACCCCCTACAAACTCACACACTTTTTTTCTAAATCGGTTCAGTAGTTCCGAAGATTACCCCCTACAACCTCACACACTTTATGTATAAGTATTGCAACCACAAATTATATTGACCCTGAAAAGAGTTGTAATAATTGTATTTTATTTATTCTAATAAGTACCAGAAAAATATTCGTAAAGAGTATGTTTCTAATAAAACCTGCTTATTATCCTGCATACAACATGAACCTACATTTCCGTTGCATCGGTGTTATTTATGAATCCGTAATAAAATTGATAGTGACGGACGACTGTCACTGTTGTACACTTTACCAACCGACCCAGTTCAATTACGCCAACTAACGAACCTTCATTGTCATCGGTACATAATGGTCGAGCATTGTGCGCGCGCGCTTCACCGCCATGTACCTAATCTAGCTAGGGCTGCCAGCCAGGGCTTAAAACCGGAAAGCCGTACTGGCCAGCTAGTTAATCCGGAATTTGGGCAATTTGGGTATCAACTCCGCGGACACCGTAAAAACCAAGGATTTCATGCCTTAAGAAATTAGAGATTTGAAATTAGAGCATTATTTTCTGTACTTATGATGGTATTCGGATTAAGACAGTATTTATCTAGGCTTCCATTAAAAACATAATCCTAAATACTTACCCAATTAAAAATAAATGCGAATTGCAGTTTTGTATGAAAAAAATTTATTGGCATTATTTTTTATTGAGGCATGTTGGATTTTTATTTCAATAGAAACTTAGATAAATGCTGTCTTAATCCAAATAACATCACAAGTACAGCTTAGTTAATCATGATCATATTTTAAGTTATTTTGGTAATACGTTTGTATGGTAGGCTGACGCGTCGCAGGCCACTTAATTGTAAAATAAAAGCTATATTTTTTTAAACTGGGCGGGCGTGACACTCGTGACTCACTCTCTCTCGACTCTCGCCGCGCGCGCCGTGACCGGCAAGTTCGCGAGTTGGCCAAAGACGTAAAAACCGGACCAAAACTGGAGATGCCGGACGCCGTCTAATTTGCCCGAACAAGCATCCAAAAAGCCTGACCCTCATCGGCTTTATCCGGACGCCTGGCAACCCTACATGTAGCGAACAATATCACGCTAGCCGCTAAATGCTAATGCATGCTGGACGCAGCGCTATTGTCGCTGTTTGGATACGGGCGCATTATCTGTCATGTGGACCGAGGCCTTTTGTTTAGTTTTGCATATCACTTGCATTACTCGCGACTTGTTGCGGGTTAAGGCTGCGATTTCCCAAAATAGGGTATTTTTAATTATGGATTACTCGCAAATCACAAGTACTTATAACTTGGAAAAAATATATGTTATTTTACAGATATTTATCTAGTGCTTCCGGCCGGTGTTTTTCGATTGGTGATATTTTACTGTGTGAAATAAAATCCCAAACATCCGTCTAATCGTAATCCAAATATCGTATTAATTGCAGTAAATATACTTGGTTTTATTTGATGAAAAATATACGAAAATGATTGTCTTTGATTAACCGAGGGATTCCGGCCGTCATAATTTTAAATTTTTTATAAGTTAATTTTTAATTGAATTTTAAGTGATTTTCGATTCGCGGGGCGCTCACGAGTTCACAGTTCACTGCCGGCTGCCGCTGCGTCCGCTTGAAGTGTATCGAGCGCGGCCGAGCAAACGTTAGCGTGCCTATTTCGATCGGGAATGCTCGCCTTAAAAGGGGTTTGATTTTGTAGGGTTCGCGGTTCTGACGTCAATAAGCTATCAAACAATCATGACAGTTACTAGCAAGCAAGCAATTTTGCTTTGGTTTGGTTATGTCACACGATGTTTTACCCGTCTTATATGGTTAGAAGAAGTGATTATATCCTAACTCTGAAAATGAAGAAAAGTTTTGATCGACCTTTCACTAATCAACATCTTCAAATAATAAAAATGTAGTGTCACATTTCGTTACTTTTTTCGCTCGTTTCGAAATAATTTCCGTCAACCTTACAAATCCTCTCTCCGATACTTATCACCTTCCTTCGTGCCTCCTTCTTCAGATTTTCCAAATCCAAAGCCCTATTTACTTTCTTTATACCTTCGTAAATATACAGTACTTACTACAAGGTTACAAACAAATACTTTATAAAATCGCTATCACATTCCAAAATCACTTCCCACGAACATCGATTAAACGTAAATCTAAGTCGACGACCGCGCCCTTACTTTTATTTGTCGTGAAAATGAGGTTCATTTGGAGTATTACGCAAATAGACAGTAAAATACCAAATACCAACGTTGACGTATAAAAGTTGGGAGCCGAAGCAATCAATCATAATCACGTATATTTGCTGCGTAAGCAAAAGGTTTCCATGACGTTTGGTATTTCATTTCAGACAAATCAGATTGTAATCATCTCCATGTACTTGTTTTGGGAATCTCCCTTCAGATTTCCAGCACTTCAAAATATATATTTCAGTTTATTCTCAAGTGATTACGTGACTTTAGAAACATCTTTAGACTCATTTGTTTTATCCACAACGGGGTAGCATAGCACTTAGCCTTAATCACACCCTGCCGGCCTAGCATGAGCGGCTTTTCTCACGCAATATGTTATAGCACTTCATGCTATCTTGCTTACCCCACAAAGGTGTAGGTAAACAAGACAGCATGACGTGCTATATCATATCGCGTGACATAATTATGGTCATGCTAGGCAGGCTGATGTTAAGTGGTGATAAGGCCGAAGGTGGAAGCGCACTACTCCCGGAATTCTCAATAATTGAGGAACTGGCTATCTTATTTCTAACTGCCGGAACACAATAACGGTGAAAACATCATTGTTATGGCGTCAGACTTAGATAAGGTGGTGGTAGCTATCCAGGCGGACGAAGAACAAGTCCTACCACCAATCAAACCGAATACAATATGTGCCCCCACCGGGAATCGACCACGGGACCTCTGAGTCTGAAACCGGTACTTTGAATCACTACACCACAGAGGCGGTTAAACTCATCATCAGCCGTTTTGACGGTCCCACTTATTTTTTTTTATATATATAAAATGCCTTCTAATTTCATGTCCTTCTTCACATTTTATTTCATTCTCTACCAAAATTATCCGTAGTTTACCTGTAACTTAAAAGGTTGATAAATCAATATAAATATCTACAAAACTAGTTATGTAAGATTCAACCCAATCTAACGCCAGTTTTGAATTCTCAGCCGAATGCGAATATAAATATATCGAAAATAGATAATGATGCGCTTCTCCTGAATAAAAGATGACATGAATTCTACATAGCATCACCATTCTACTGAGTCTAACATAGAGAAAGCTTTGAAGGAAGGAGATACGTTACAAGCTAAAGCCCTTTGGGAATAGGTACATACACTTACCAGTTTGATTATGTTTGCAATTATAATTTAATGTTAGAAGTAGTAGAAAAGTTTTTAGCGTCAATTCCAAATTTTGGAACCCAACATTATCGATTATATTCTCAAACGACCGCATGTTTTTCATCAGATTTGCCCTTGTTTTTTCCGACGTTCGGGGTAAAAATAGAAGGAAGGAGAAACGTTAATGCCTGTTCAGAAAAGGTACACTTATCTGTTTTAATTGTATTTGCAATAATAATTGTCACTCTGGAAAAGCAACACACCTTACGTTATTCAACATCATGGCACATATTGTTTCGGCCATTTCTTCTTCTTTATAAAAGCTCAGACAAAAGACAATTGCTTCGGTAAATCATAAGTACGGTCCCCACTTAAACGTAAGTTGTCCTTAAATCAGTTGGCCTTCGTAATATGTGCTTAGGTGCTTTTCTCCTTTGTTCGTAAGATTACCTTGAGGAAGAAATAAGGTTCATTTTTGCGCAGTAATTATGACTTTTTGTTATTTACAATAGCGTTAAGATAGTCGTGTCGTTTACAAAATTTGCAGCTTTCTTTCAGAATTGCCAAGCGTTCTAATAGCGTAAAGCTAAACACGTGTCGTCTGCGGCTTAAAACATCGTATTGTATGCAGATATTAGTAGCCCTAGTACGAAAAACTGTAGTAACCGTCATTGTGATCGTATTATTTTGTATGAAAACCAGAGCAGCGCCTATTTCGGTCGTAGAAGGAATATTAGGCAACAGCTTACCAGTTTTTGAAAAACGGTGTAGTTTACTATTCCATACCATCACTATATTTTTTCATGCTAGGGGTACTGAGGTCATAACGTAAACGATTGTAGGAATAAGTATTTTTGTTTAATAGTTATTTTTTCACATGAAGTGTATGGCGAAGCTAACTCTAAATCGTTTACGCATCGATATGTGGAGCACTCCCATTGATTTCTATCCGACAGTCGTATGCGGGCGAATGATGAGTCAGTCAGTCATGAGGGGTGCATGGCATTACGCAGGGTGGGTCCCCGTAGGGATTCACTTGCTTCTGCACTAGTAATGATGCATCGGAATCTTTCACTACATTCATTCTTACTCTACGAGATCCAATCAAATACGGCTTACGCAATGCCGCATTCCAGCCCTATTTTCTGCCCCAGAGAGTCCTGCCGAATTAAGTTGATTACTTCTTCCTACCTGTTTACTCAGGTACGCAAACTAGGAAAGTGAAACTGATATTATTTCTGAGTCTAATTGAATCCTTTTACCATAAGCAGTCTAGAAGCCGCCTGCGGCTTTGCGTGAACGGAGGCGTGAATTTTGCTCGAACAGCCTGTTAGTGAAGTTCCTCCCGCCTGAAAGCTACTTTTTTTTTTTTTTTTTTTTTTTTTTTTTTTTATTGTAGGCTTGCAAAACTGGTTACAATCTTAAAGGTAGCTTATATAAACTTAAAATAATAACATGCTAGAATGCAACCTACTCGATGCAAGCACAGCATGCAATGAATAATTTAAACATAATTATTCTGAATACCCCAGTCCAGAGAAACCGATTTTAACAAATTATTAATTAAAATAAAATACTTAATTAAAAGGAGGTAGATATTTTCCTTTTTTACATTTGATCAAACTAAAAACAAAAACACAGGTAAGTACCAAAAAAAACAACAATAATAAGAGTAATTAAAGAATTGACTTGAGACAGTGTTTAGCTGAGACTATGGACCCATTAAATATATCAAAAGCTGATCGTATGAAATTGTAGTAGGTACACATGCGGTATAACGGAGAGTGTTGACCAAGGCAAGTCTTGCGTGGTGGCAATGTAAAGGTTTTCCTGTTTTGCACGCGACTACCAATTCGTGGAATCGTAAAATTAATTTTCTCTAAAATATCTGATGAGTTTAAATGACCATGAAGCAATTTGAATAGAAACATAATATCTGAAGCTTTTCTGCGAATGTGAAGTGGGGTAAGTTGATAATGAATAATTCGGGACTCGTACGATAGAAGCTCACGACACTTAAAATCTGAAAAGGACAGGTGATACAAAAATCGCTTCTGTACAAGTTCCAATCGGTTAGAGTGCACCTGGTAGCTTGGATTCCACACCGGACTACAATACTCAAGGATACTCCGCACTATGCTGTTAAATATAAGAATAGTGAGTTTTGGATCCCGCAGTATCTTCATCTGCCGTGTTATAAAACCTGACAGCTTCGATGCTTTTTTTACTATAGCATCCACATGGAACCTGAAACTCAAAGAACTGTCTACAAATACTCCTAAATCACGAATGTTTGAAACTTCTGTCAAGGGATTGTTTTCGATATAATATGTAGCACTTGATGGATTTAACTTTTTGCTGAATTTTATGTGATAACACTTCTTGATATTTAACGCCATTCTATTTTTATTGCACCATTCCTGTATGCCGTTTAAATCAGACTGCAAGGCTTCAATATCATTTTGGCATTTAATAGTTCGATAAAGTTTCAGGTCGTCAGCATACATTTTATAGTTTGATTTAATATAACGTGAAATGTCATTGATAAAAATAAGGAAAAATAGAGGGCCTAAGTGAGATCCTTGTGGTACCCCTGATGGCACACTTCTTATTATCGACTTGTAACCGTATAATGCCACCAACTGTGAACGGTTTCTTAAATATGACTCACACCACCTCAAAAGTGACCCATGTATCCCAACCCTTGCCAGTTTGTCAATCAAAATATCGTGATCTACGAGATCGAAGGCTTTGCGGAAGTCTGTGTATATAGCATGAACTTCACCCCGCATTTCCAATACCTCATATATTTCATTTACGTAGGCAACTAAATTAGAGACAGTGGACCTACATGGCTGAAACCCATGTTGATTAGTATCTATGAGACTCTTAACATGTTCGTAAATAAACATTTGTACAAACGACTCGAGAATCTTGCCTGCTGTAGATAATATGGAAATTGGCCTGTAATTACTAGCGTCACACACGTCACCATCTTTGTGAATGGGGGTAAGATGCGCCGTTTTCCAGCACGTGGGAAACATTCCTGACTTCAGCGAAGTGTTATAAATTACGCACAAAGGTTTACACAGGTTTTTAGCACAATTTCTAATAAACAATGGCGGAAGCAAATCAGGCCCAGCACCCTTGCTGCAGTCCAGTGAGGACAGATATTTTAATATTTCTTCTTCAGATACGGAGACATTACTCAGAGGAATGATATTTTCGACAGTATTTACATTATCATTGCCAACAGGTGGTCCCGACGAATTAGACAAATCGTAAACGGTCTGAAAGTATGTTGAAAATAAGTCGCAAATTTGCTGACCGCCACTAGCTGTTACATCATCCCAGAATAATTCGTTAGGAACCGAGGCATGATTTGACTTTTTACCCTTAATGAATTGCCAAAAATATTTAGGTCTGTGTCGTAAATGGTCCTTAGCACGTTCTTTAAATTTAGAATAGCACTCCCTAATCAAAGCATCGCAACGACTTCGTAAAATTCCAAAAGTATGCTTGTCTAAGGGATTATTATGTTTTTTGTACCTGGAATGATACAAGGCTTTTTCTTTTAACGCTTTTATGAGGGATCTGCTAAACCAAACCGGGTACTTAGCATCGCGATTTGCTTGGTTAGGGGTAAATTTATAAACTATGGGCATAATGGTGTCATAAAATCTGTTAACCATGTCATCTACATCCACACTATTGTCAGAAATCTCATTCCAATTTAATAAAGCCAGTTTATTGTTAATATTTTCGTAATCACTAGACCTGAAATTGAGTGTGAGTGACCGTTTAGGCTTAAGCCACTTTTGACTTGACAACGAGACATCAATTATTAAAGGGGGATGATGCAAGTCCTCCTTCTCAATCAGAAGTTTATCAGTTGAGTCAACAGAATTAACAACCAAACTCGCTGGATTACTAAAAAATACTAAATCGAGCGTACGCGAATTTTTATTTTTTATATGATTAAACTGATACAGTCCGTTAAAAGAAGTACTATCTACGAGAAGATTCTCCAAACTTCCATTTGTTGGTAAAGGAGATACGTAATGATGTCCTGAATCCTTTTCCGTAACCCAGACTATATCACCCAGATTAAAATCGCCCAAAATCAGTGTAGTAGATAATTGGGGCTTATGGCTTTGGATGTTTTTTGTAAGATTGTCGAGATATTCCCCAAGATAAGAGTCCGTAGCTGGAGAGGGAACGTAAACTGCTACTTATAGGGCTCGTGGTTTTTTACTATCACATTTTTCCTATCCTCTCGACTTCTAATGAAAAATGTTCAGTGATGTTGGCGTGACAACATTACATACAGAGACTAACAATAACAATATTATATGGTTGAAGTGTACTTGTAAAGGAAAACAGCATTGTGTTTTTCCGAAGCAGAAGAGAGTCCTCAAAATTGCAGACTTATATCCGCGATTTTTCTAAATAAACGTCTCATTCAGCAAATTATCTGTGAAACACTAGTGGCGGCCATTACGTCGAGATTCAATTACGATTCGGACAAATGCGCCCATAAACCAGAGTTATTGGTAGGTTTTCTTTTTAATTTGAATTATAAATCGGCTCCCCTCACAATTCCTTTAATTTGTTTGAGTATGGCACATTGTTATGATAAGATCTGAATAAAATACGAATCTCATTACTTTTCCTTTTATCGCCACTTCTCGGCGTGGCAAAGCTGGTGGAACGAATTTTAATGTAACAAGTAGAAGAAAAGTTGTTAGTGTCGATCGATACCGGAATTTGGGACCCGAAGTTTACGATTACGAGGGATATTCTCGAGAGACCACAATATGTTTTACGTCATATTTTACCTCGATTTTTTCGACATGCTGGGTAAAAATATATCCATTTTAACTGGCGCCCAACCAGAAGGAAGTTAATCATTGAACTGTGAGATATCATTTCTGAAATAAAATATCCTCAAATAGATTAAGATAGAGTTCCTTATAAATTCTGGAAGATTACTTCTGAAATCAAATCGGGTAATTAAGACTTTACAGACAACGTTGTTGTACGTTGATTATCTATACAAATAAATAAAATTGGAGTGTCTGTTTGTAACATTAAAATAACCGCTTTTTACTACATGCATATGATTATATATACGGTACACATACCAAAATGACATTTTTTTAAAATTTTTGTCTGTCTGTCTGTTTGTTCCGGCTAATCTCTAAAACGGCTGGACCGATTTTGACGGGATTTTCACTGGCAGGTAGCTAATGTAATAAGGAGTAACTTCGGCTACTTTTTATCCCAGAAAAATATCACATTCCCTCGGGATAACGTCGTGTAGTTTATTATAAACGCGAAAGTTTGTGGGTATGGATGTATGGATGTTTGTTACTCTTTCACGCAAAAACTTCTGAAAGGATCTTGGTGAAATTTGCAACAGATATAGATTATAGCCTGGAATAACACATAGGGTACTTTTTATCCTGATATTCCCACGGGAACGGGAGCCACGCGGGTGAAACCGCGGGCGGCCGCTAGTATATCAATAAAACTCTTCAAACTGATAATCAACAATAACGGATTTCCGCAAGGTGACGGACGCCTGATACTGTTAAACTATTCTTGTCCATGATCTACGTTATTAATTTTCGTACAATGCGCCTCGCCATAATTCTGCCACAGCTGGCCAAAACAAGTCTCGTATAACATGTAAGAAACTTCGCCTTGATCTAACTCACCCGCTTTTATGTGCATTTGCATTTTCCAGTACCTACGAAGGGTTCAATATAATGAAAGCCATTTCCGTCCCTATCGAGCACTTGTCTTTGATATGTCAATAGCAGCTTAATGAGATTGCTTCTTCAACAATATTGTATAAGCTTTGCAGACGCACACTTTACCTTACACAAGAATTCTGTCCGTAAAGGTTTCCGATTGATCTTGTTTGCTTGCTACATTTGGAAATCAGGCTTTATTGGAAGGCATTACAGACGTAATTTGTTTATTTACTCAGTTACTTTTACCGATACCTTTGGTACTCGGTTTAAAATTAGTGTTTCCTTGATTCCGCCTTTCCGCTGTTAGTCCATTCTTCCTTGTATCATAGATTATTTAAATCAAGTCGGTATTGCTGTTCTTCAAGTACAACATTGAAGCTAAGTTTTAAAATAAAAAAGTGATAAAAGTTGACGGCTACGGGCTAACCATTCCGCTTCTGCCGTGTTTCCAGAAACTTACTAAAGTTAGTAACATTCACTAAGTTTAGCATCGTGGAGTGCAGTCGTAGAATCGTGACTCGTCGTTAAGTTCACCTTACTAAAGGCGGAAACTAAAAGTATCAAAGCTGCTGTCAGGTCGTTTTCAGAATTAACTGCTTCGCCTGATAGTTGGACACCACATCGCTCAACTGTCAAAAGAATTGAACTAATTGTTTTCTACCCTTCGGTAGTCGTGATGGCGCTTGTTGTTGTCCAAATGAACTATTGGTTAATCTGAAATATTCTTTGGTTATTTTCAACAAAACTAAGTGTTATTTAAAAAAATATATTAAAACTTCTATAAGCTCTGCGTCCGCTTCATTGAGAAATTTGCAATACACTTTTCTAAACATATTTGCCCACATGCATGTTTCGCATGCACTTTGTAGGATGAGGATTTGTCTGGATCTGAAAGGTCAGAGTTCTACTATAGATTCTTGTACTTTCTGTACATTTTGATGCAGGTTACTAATCATGTTACTTAGAAAAAAGCCAGCAGACTTCTTGTAATTCCTAGTTTTACTATATTCACCACAAACACTTCATATTTCACCTATTGTTTCCCAAAATTTGATTACTTTCGTAAGTCTATCCTTTGAAGTTTACCTTAGGCGCACCTACCCCAATGTTTTCATAGAGCGGGCCCCCTTTTTAACACCCTTTATAACGTATGTGCTGGCAATAAACGAGGTGAAACGAAAGACATGAATTGAATTCAAAACACGCAACGTACCTTCAAGTGACGTTGCGTCGTGCGTGATTATAACTCTTTTTAACCGACTTCAAAAAAAGGAGGAGGTTATCAATTCGACTGTATATTTTTTTTTTTTTTATTTTTTTTTTTATTTTTTATGTGTGTTACCTCAGAACTTTTTAGTTAATGAACCGATTTGGATAATTCTTTTTTTATTTAAAAGGTGATGCTTCTCGTGTGGTCCCATTCAAATTTTATCAAGAACTGGCCAGAAGTTCAGGAGTTATCCTGAATAATGTGTATTCAGACTTTATTTGGGTATATGGACGATTTCATAGTTTCATCAAATTGGGGATCATTTTCAAAATATTTTTTTTTTCGAAAGTTGGTAAGTATACTTCTGACCTGATCTTACTTTCACGAAGTCAGGACCAGGGGATCAAATTCCAGGAAAATTGAGAGAAATTCTCAAATATAGGCAAGTCTTATGCGTTCCAATTATTTTTGAAGTTAGTCAAGTATTTGCATCTGGTAGTCATCATCTCATAGTGATGAGCTGGTGATGGAAGCTACAACTCCTTAACGGTTAGGAGCTGGAGAATATTTATTTAAGTATTAATCGTACGTATGGGCCAATAGTTATATTCTTTCAGGTTATTAGGGTGAGCTGCTGATGAGAGGTGAAACTCCTCAACAGTTAGGAGTTATATTATGATGTTTTATAAATACCATATGCACGAATGGACCTTCAGTTGTGTTCCTTCAAGTTATCTAAGTAGCTAAAGATGGAAAGCTGAATTCCGTAACGGGTAGGATATTTACAACAATTTATCATAATCACCATGTAGTTTCTTAAGCTACTTCACTAAAAATCGAAAAATAAAACGTTTTTGAAAAAAAATGTAACCGCCTTCAAAACGGATCTTCAAACAAAAATTAACAAACACTAAAAAACGAAAAAAATAATAGGATTTTTTAATTTAAAGGACGATGATACGTGACTTTTTCTAATTTATCTTGGTACTTACTGGACTGTTTGAAGTCGGTGCCAAGCCAAAAAGAATAAGAACGAAATATACTGAGTGAAATAACTAACATATAAAAAAAAAACCGGTCCCAAGCGTGAGGTGTAGGACGTAATTAACTCAATACGTATAAGATGGCACCGACTTCAAACAGTCCAGTAAGTACCAAGATAAATTAGAAAAAGTCACGTATCATCGTCCTTTAAATTAAAAAATCCTATTATTTTTTTCGTTTTTTAGTGTTTGTTAATTTTTGTTTGAAGATCCGTTTTGAAGGCGGTTACATTTTTTTTCAAAAACGTTTTTATAAATGCAATCTGGGTACGAAACTAGTTACTTTAGGGTTACTGAGTGACATTATTTGTTTTACAGATTACGTCCAGTACCAATATTTGATCTTTGCGTATTTTATCAGAAATATCTGTTAGTAAGAAGTGTAGTTAAAGTTGTTACTAGGTAAGAAAAACATTAACTAGTCGATAGCCGTTATAAAAAGAGTTAAGAGAAATGGTACAAATTATTTAATAATTAATGTGAGGTCACCATAGAACTTTGCTACTTTAACTTGTATACTGTGGGTTGAGTCGTGGACAAATCTATTAATGATAATGTTCGATAGGTAACCAATCGCGTAGGCACGAGTATCACTACATAGTATAAAACAAAGTCGCTTTCTCGGCTCTATGTCCCTTTGTATGCTTAAATCTTTGAAACTACGCAACGGATTTTGATGCGTTTTTTTTTAATAGATAGAGTGATTCAAGAGGAAGGTTTATATGTACTTTTTATCCCGATATTCCCACGGGAACGGGAACCACGCGGGGGAAACCGCGGGCGGCCGCTAGTCAGCTATAAATGCACATAACGTCAATATGCTAATGGAGCTAAAATGTTTTTTACTTCATCATCACCTAACGTAGTTGGTAAAGCGTTGTACGGGGACACTATTATGTGTTCATTCCATTAACCGCTAATTAAGGTTATCTTTACGTGCAAGGGTGTCTAGCCGTATGGCTTTATTTGCGTCTCAACCCCTACTTTTAACTGGGCATGGTTTTACTGTTCCGAACAGACGGTAATGAAGTTTGTCGAAATGGAAGTATTCTGACAACGTTATTAGGACTGTCTGAGTCAGCGGTGGTTTATTGCAAGGATTGTTGTGGTATGTTTTATATTTGCTTTTATTTTATTTCTGTACTTATTCAAAAGCGCACTAGATTAAAACAGAGTTTTTATGTTATTAAAATTTTTACTTTTTTGCATTCACAATGCAATTTTTATTATTGAAAAATGGTAAATGAAGTATTTTGAAAAAATCTACCCGTCTCACAACCAGCTTGATGGGGCTCGCTTCAAACTATTCGCCTTATCAATCACTTTTTGGACGATTTCCTCTATAAAAATACGACCCGGGTTTTGCCCGGATACAATTTTAAATCCGGATGCATTCCAAAGGACAAAATCCGGCGAAATCCGGTTGGATGGCAGCCCGCCCTAAACCCATGAATTTCATGCATGAAATTTTAAAACCGACTTATCCAATGACGCAGTCGGCAATTCCTTGCCTACTATAGTTTGTGCGAGCATGGTGCCTATAGAAGCTCATTCGTCCAAAGCAAAAAATTCCATATGCGTAAGTCTAATGTTGCTTTTATTGAGTTTAATTCCAATAGCATAAGGAACTTTTTGCTTTGGACGAATGAGCTGTCATAGGCATCATGCTACCCCGCACAAAATATAGTAGGCTGGATCTTGATATGACAACCGTTCATGTGATTAAAAGTAGTGTGTGCGTTTTAACAAACGACGATTCCCTCACAAAAATACTCACTCATATCCGGTTTCACTCCGTCAAGCAAGATATATTCAGGGCTTTTCTCTACACAGCCTTTCCCAAACTAAAAAGACTAACATTTAAGCTTACATTTTGATTTATATTATTAGTTTACACATTCATGTGTATCCCTATCTCCTCAAGGGTTATGTCTGGAAGTGTCTCCAGGTACATCCTGGAAGGCGCTGTCCTTATCAACGTCGTTATTCAGCGTGCCCATGTCATAAATAAGGCAGATAAGCCTGCGTGTGTGCCGTTATATAACCTTCGTCGCGCGTGTCGCGAACTTATGACGCGCTTTGTTGCCAAACTGTTTCGATACATTTGGAGGCTTTGATAAGTTTTAGTTCTGGAACAAAAGTAATATTGAACTCATAAAACTTATATCTGTTGAATTTAATCAGTACCTGAATAAAATACAGATAAGTACTTCTTTAAAAGTTCAACATCATTTTTGTTTAATCTTATTTTGTTTCGTTCAAACTTGGTTATATATCTTGACTGTGATCTATAAGATTCGGTCGTAATAAAAAAAGAACCTAGTTCGGCTTATTTAAGTGCGCTCTAGGAGCTTTCAAATACGTTTTCGAAGGTGTCTACTCTCTCTCTTTTTGGTACCCTCTTTTATTTAGGCCAACAAGTTCAGCACCGTCACTTTGAAATTTAAAAATAGTAATTTTTAATAAAGCTCATCACATTACGGAAAACCAGTTCCAAATGCTACAAGTTGTCTACCTACGAGACGGTCTCATGTGTATCTTTAGTTATAATAAGCATTACTTAATGTTTAGCCCGTGGTTAAAGAGCAGAATAATTATGATTTAGTGCGTGGGGAGCCGCGCTGTCTTGCAACTTTGTCTAGGGCATTTATCACTTACCGTGAGTAACTTTATGCAAACTTATTCGTCGTGCAAAACTATCGCTTTGTCTCTTATAAATTAATAAAATTTGATCAGTCTAAATTTTGCCGGGGCATCTACTCATTAAGACCTTTCAAAGGTTGGTACATACAACACGATCGCTCTTACACATAGTTTTTATTTAGTATTTTATGTTAATCTATACTAAAGTGCTCGATATCTTTTAACCAAGCGTGGGCTTGAAGTTTCCAAAGTGTGGGCGCGATCGGAGAAAAGAGTAAAGGGCGCCTCTCCCGCTCTCTTTCAGAAACGGAACTTGTGTATCGCGGTTATTATAATTTAGAACCGTACGTTACAAAAGAAACTTATAAAAAATATTTTACTCTTTCGATTGGTTAGGGCAAGCAGAGGTTAAAAATACTACCTAGTGCTATTAACATTTATTACGAAAGTATTTGAGAACATACTGGCATAAACAATGAAACAGGTACTCCAAAATGTTTCTACAAAGGAGACGGAATAAAACCCCCCTAAGAAGCAGCTGGCATAATGAGACTTGTAATCGATAAAGCCTTTAAAACGTAATATTCTTACGTTATTATTTAAATTCTAAAGCTAGCCCATTATTTTATATTTAATTTTCAAAATACTCCTAATTGCGTTAGGGAACGAAGCTAATCTTGGCTTGAAGATGAGAACATACCCTATTTAAAAAAGTGAGTGTCAAATCAAGTGTGATTGACATGAAGTTCGACTTAATACTGAGGTTACCTCAGAGTATTAAGTCAAACTTCATGGTGATTGAGCGTCTGATTGGTTGACAACATAACATGTCAATGTCACTTTAGTTGAATGAACAATTTGTTAGAGATGTGTCAAATTCAAATATATCCATATTACTCGAGTTGAGTATCGATTCATTATCGATTGGGTATCGATTCATGCCCGATATGCGGTGACATTATATTAATCAGAGTATTAAGTCAAACTTCATGGTGATTGAGCGTCTGATTGGTTGACAACATAACATGTCAATGTCACTTTAGTTGAATGAACAATTTGTTAGAGATGTGTCAAATTCAAATATATCCATATTACTCGAGTTGAGTATCGATTCATTATCGATTGGGTATCGATTCATGCCCGATATGCGGTGACATTATATTAATTCGCATAAAAACTCATGCTCTTAACTTAGTTTTAATAACTCGAAACATCATGCATATTATCGCGTTGTTTTTAATCTCGTCACGAAATATCGAATGAAATACAAAAGTGTTGCAACAAATCTAAAATCGATACAATTTCCCGCAATACATATCGATACTGTACATCAAATCGAGACACACTGTTAATGATTGACTCCATCTCTTCTCTACGGCTTGTGCTAGTGCTGCTATTTAAAACAAACAACATGGCCATGTAAAAAAATGAAAAAAATATTTAATTTTCAAAAATTAATTGTGAAGAATTGGCTAGACTAAGATTTTTTTTTTCAACTCATACGAGTTCTGGATATTGCATTCTCCCGATTTTCATTCATTTTGGTGCAGATGCATTTTAGTGAAGACCTTGTATGGAAATCTAGACCGTCTCCTTTATTCCGTTGTCTCGTTTTGTAAAAACACTTGTACATACTCGTAGGTGTCTAACTAAGCTATTGAAAATGAAGTACCTACCTATTAGAAAAAATGGTATTGTGATTATAAATGCAAAAAAGTAAAATTAGGGTGCTTAAGTTTTCAACGTGTTGTTCATTAATATTTTATATGAAAAATGAGGGAATTTTTAGGTGTGTGTGTGTGTGTGTGTAAGTGTTAGGTACGTCTCTGACATACGCGTGTCAACACATATAACTGACTTAATTTACACCAGTAATTTACGACATGATTATGACAGAAGTTAATTGCGATCATCACTTAAACTTTTGTCCCTAACGATATCCGGGCCATCGGCAACGCAGGGCCAAATTCTGATACTTATTGAAATATACCCTTGTCCAGACCAGCTGTTTTTAACCACAATAAGCACCTGATGCTGGCAACCGTGCTATCGATCGGTGTCCAAGGTTCGTATCAAGGCTGCTGGTACGAACTCGGTGCTGCTGACCCCACACCCACTTGAACCACCTTGAAAATATTGCTACTATGTCTTTCACCAGCTGTATTTTTTTTTATTAAGTAATATTTCGCCCGCAGCTTCACCCGCGTTTTTCCCGTTCCCGTGGGAATATCGGGATAAAAAGTACCCTATGTGTCATTCCAGCCTATAATCTATCTCTGTTGCAAATTTCATCCAGATACGTTCAGTAGTTTTTGCGTGAAAGAGTAACAAACTTCCATACATCCATACTCACAAACTTTCGCATTTATAATAAAACATCCCGAGGGAACGTTATATTTTTCCGGGATAAAAAGTAGCCAAAAAGTTACTCCTTTTTACATCAGCTACCTGCCAGTGAAAGTCCCGTCAAAATCGGTCCAGCCGTTTCAGAGATTAGCCGGAACAAACAGACAACATGTAAAACATGTCATTTTGGTGCATATACCGTATATATCATATGCATGTAGTAAATGGCGGTTATTTTAATGTTACATTTTATTTATTTGTATAGATTAAAAAGCATCAAATACCTATATTTATCTGTTTCCGAAATAGTAGCTTAAACAAGCAGTATTGTTGTCGATTTTAGAACCAACCCAATATGCATAATCCCTGATACGGAAAAATCACACACGGGGTCGTACCAAAGATCCCCAGCCTGGATTTCCTGGCTTCCCCATGATTAATAGGCAGGATAGAGGATGCAGATCCCAGATCCTGCACAACCGAGCGCTGTCAGACCAATCACGTACTCAATAAGATAAGAAACGCCTTATAATAGTAAAAGTCGTTTAGCCAGAAAATTTGCAATGTCCAATCCCGCTATTGTCTAGAGATTATAACTTTAAGAGTATATTACTTTAAAAAAATCTTAGCAGTAACATCTTCATTATCTCAATGACAACATGAAATCTAATTAGGCAAATAAATAAATAATATAACGTATAAAACGCTTCTCCAAATCCGATGTTCTAGTATCTCCGTTACATAAGGGTCGCAGAGATCGAAGCAGGTTACGCAACTCGTATCGCGGTGCCGTACTATACACCACTTGTTCCGGTAGCTGCACTCTATCCCAGAACTGTTAGTTCGACATAGACTTCAGATGGACGGCTAAACATTTAAAAACACTTGCGACTTCTTATCTCTAGGCATTCTTCCAGATCCCGGTGAAAATATTCATCCGTCCACCTCTTTTTATATTCATTCTTACGAGAATTGGTCGATGTGAAATATATTACAAGCTGGTATATCAGACAGACAAAATGCATCACAGTGACATCATTGTCATCAACGTAACCGCCTCTGTGTTTTTTACACTTAACTCTCACATTGATCAGGCTTGGCCCAGCCTGCTATAACGTTAAGTCATAATCGTGTCTCAATCGTGTTTCAACTGTAGTGCTTTTTTAGACACTAGTTACAAGAAATGTGTACTTTTTTCACAATACTGCTGATGGTCACACCACACACTACATCACATCATACTGTCATAATTCTTGTAACTAGTGTGAAGAAAAGCACTACAATTGAAACACGATTGCGATACGATTATGACTTAGCGTTAGCAGGCTTGGCCCCCTGGTTAAGTGTGTAGTGTAATACTTTGATCTTGGCATTCCTTGATCCTTCAAGGAAACTTCTTATCACGTTTTATCAGGAAATATCTGTTGTTTCAGTTGGACGGGAGCCTGCACATCCCCCAGATAGGGGCGGATGACGAGGGCGTGTACGAGTGCGGTGTGGAGAATGAAACCTCCTTCCTGGACAGGGTCAACCTCACAGTGCGAAGTAAGTGTCGTGTATTTACCTCATGAATGGCGGATCTATCGAGTTAGAACTGATTCCTACTATTACGCCAATATATTCCTACTTTAAGCGCCCTCCAACCTCGGATTTTTATCGAATACTAATAATTTCATGATCGGTATGGGTATACCTACTTACCTACGTATTTACTAAGCGTAAGAATATTAGAGGAACGCATCGATTCCAAGAACAAATTTTTAAGGATCTACTATATCAGAAAACCGTTAAAGCATATTTTGTCAAAAATAAGTATTTACCAAACAAGCATCAAAAATGGCACGCCTAAAAATAAACTGTCCGTTAATTCAGGTGGAAAAGCTTAACAAAATCTCACAAAGCCTTTTAAGATTTTTCACCGGAGTGTGGAGATTACATAATATTTAGGACGCCCGAGGAAGCTCCCAAGTTATTTTTGTTCGGAGAAGCACTTAATAAATTGTCGCCGAGAGTACGGGATGCCGTCGGAAACAGGGAAATATGATGCTGTGTTCTGAAGAGGGTAAAGCATCCTTAGACAATGGGTAGATCCATGTCATGAAGAACTGAGATCCCATGCTATTCCTAATATATATTAATGTAAACATAATACTTGTGTAATGTATTGTTAGCTTTCAAATTAACCTAAGCCTTAAGTTTCTCCTTACAATAATGTGGACATTCCTTTACTGTTCAATTACTTAGTTTCTTTATTTTACAAATGTCGTTGTTAAGTTGAGAGTGTATAATGGACTCCTTCCAATCGCTCGCTGTCTTATAAATAATTCTAAGTGGATAATAAGTAGCTCAAAATACCAACAGTCAATTGTATTTATCATGCAAAAACAATCATTTTTATTCGACAGTTATTTTCTTATTTCGTGTTACGAGTTGACCTAATTAGATAGCGTTGGACGTCTCGCCACGAACACAATTTAAAATATATTGAATTGTAGGTTGAATTAAAATTATTATTACAATATTTATTGAGATTTTGTAGGAACCTGACCACAATTATAGGTTTGAGAATTGCTTATGTTGAACATAGCCAAACAAGACTTCTTTAGCTTTCTATGAGCATGGATTGTTCTGCGTCATCCATTTCCAGAATTTATATTAGCAAAATCCCCAATCGGTTCAATACAATTTCGGACATTAACTTTTTACATAAATTAAACAAAGTTCACTCGTAATTAAGATATTACATTTGAACTTCAAGAAACCGAGCTCAAGAACTAATACTAGGTCCTGCTTGCAGACGTATTAGTCATCATTGTAGGTAGGGGATACAGTTCCCCACCTGCCAGACGTGCCTTCGGCGACTGAAAATTCAAGCGCCGCGTGGTTTATTGAATCAGACTACAAAACATAAACTGGCGCCCAACGTGTGACTAATGCAACATTTTAGTCGCTTAATAATTATTATTCTTCAATATTAATTAAACTAAATTGAATTTTATTTAAAATCCTTAAACCACAAGGAGATAGGCTCTTGAGAAACTAGGTCCGTATGCAGACTTATTAGTCATCTGTAAAGAGGATGCAGTTCCCCCACCTGCCCAATGGGCCTTCAGCGTTTATAAACTGGCGCCCAACGTGTGACTAACGCAAAATTGTAGCCGCGAAATAAGTATTCAATATTTATTTTGATATAAATTGCATTTTAATTTAAATCTAAAATGCGATGAGCTCTTGAGACACTAGGTCCTGCTTGCAGACGTATTAGTCATCAAAAAGGGGATGCAGTTCCTCTACCGGCCAGAGGGGAGGCAGCGACTGAAAATTTCGGCACCGCCAGATTTATTGAAACTGACTACAAAAAATAAACTGGCGCCCAACTGATGACTAACGCAAAATTGTAGCCGCGAAATAAGTATTCAATATTAATGTAGATATAAATTGCATTTTAATTTAAATCTATAATGCGATGAGCTCTTGAGACAGTAGGTCCTGCTTGCAGACGTATTAGTCATCAAAAAGGGGATGCAGTTCCATCGGCTGCCAGACGGGCCTTCAGCGGCTGTAAAGTTCGGCGCCACCGGATATTTTATTGAATTAGACTACAAAAGATAAATTGACGCGAAACGTATGACTAACGCAAAATGTTAGTCGCTTAATAATTCTTATTCTTCAGTATTAAATAAACTAAATTGCATTTTAATTGAAACCCTTAATAAACCATAAGGAGATCGGCTCTTGAGACACTAGGTCCTGCTTGCAGACGTATTAGTCATCTGTAAAGGGGGGATGTAGTTACCCTACCTGCCAGACGGGCTTTTGGCGACTGAAAAGTTCGGCACCGCCAGTTTTATTGAAACTGACTACAAAAAATAAACTGGCGCCCAACGTGTGACTAACGCAAAATTGTATGTAATTGTAATTGTAATTGTATATTCAATATTAATATACATATAAATTGCCCTTTAATTGAAATCTATAGTGAGATGAACTCTTGAGACTCTCGGTCCTGCTTGCAGATTGCAGACGTATTAGTCATCTCTAAAGGGGATGCAGTTCCCCTACCTGCCAGACAGGCTTTAGGCGACTGAAAAGTTCGGCGCCTCGCGCTGGATTTATTGAGTCAGACTACAAAAGATAAACTGGCGCTCAACGTGTGCCTAACGATATTTTTTTGTCGCAAACTAGTTTCATCCGATTCCGGTCATTCATTTCCTAGCACATACAGTAGTACCGTAAGCCTTTCAAGCTTATTAAATTGCTTTACTAATACCGTTCGTGGCATGCTTCAGAAGTCAGAACTATAAATAGATTGACTGGTTAGATTCCAGACGGCTATCCATTGCTTTAATCTGGGTATCAATATAACTTTGAAACTGGTAACTTCCGTTTAATAGATCGGTTCGCATTCAGTGAAATGCATTTTCCGGCAAACCGCAAGTGAAATATTGAGCGGTATCACATGCAATCTAAACTGAATAGCCGGCATGAATGTTCAAAAGTTGTGCTCAGTTTGGTAAAGGGATATTTACCGGATTTAAAGGTTTTAAATTTGAATAGCATTTAAATTTGCTTTAAATTTAATTAATTTTAAAGCAAGAGGCCATAGAAATCTATGGCCTCTTGCTTTCACGACTGTTACTTCAACCCAGCTTATGCCCTAAACTACGATGCAATAATTAATAATAACTTAGCAAACATATTTCAAGTTTATTATTTGCTAACAAACTCTGCAAAAGCTTTGTCGATTTTCTATATTGTTCCGTTTCTTAGTATTTATTCCCTTTCATTGTAGGTTGCAAATTCAAAGTTTTGTGTACACAGCGAGAGTTGCGTTGTACTCATAAACTTTGTCGTCCCAGGTGGCTCAGTTGCTAATACCATTACAAATTTACGTTGCTCAATAACTTTACTGCCATTATGATTTATATTCCTGAACTCGAGCATTCCTGTCAGAAATAAAGATAATCTATCATTCAGAATTTATGATTGAAAACGTAGTATTGACAAAATCGACCCGTCTCACAACTAGCTACGAACTACGATGGGACTGTAAGACTGCTCGATATTTTCTAATACTTCGTTTTCAATAACAAAATTGTATTCTGATTGCATTGTCCTCATATTTTATCGATGTCTTATATAAGGCTATACCTGTATTAGTTTAATTATAGCTCCAGAAAATTGCTTTTGAATAGTATGTTTAAAGTTGTCATTATAATAATTTGTTGTGGTGTCGGTATGGTCGGTTATCGCACGTGTGGTGATGCTGTGACGATGACGAGTTAAAACACAAAGCAACCGTTTAACATGGTTTGTTTGCGTGCTTTTGTCTGAGAGCTTGCTTTGTGGTCCTAATGTAAATATCTAGCTCTAATTACAGTGCAATATCAAACCTTGCCAATTAAGTGCTTTATTAAAAGTAATATATAGCACTAGCTTATGCCCGCGGCTACGCCCGCGTGCGACTCAAGGAACGCATACCTTCGTTTCATCTTCTTAGAGGTTGAATTTTAACAAAATCCTTTCTTAGCGTAAACCTTCGTCATAATACCTATCTGTATACCAAATTTCAGCTGGATCCGTACAGTAGTATGAGCTGTACGTTGATAGATTAGTCAGTCACCTTTAGTTTTTATTTATGCAGATAAATCTCAAGAAAATTGCTTTTGAATAATAGTTTTATACTTATCATTATAACAATTTGTTGTGGAGTCGGTTACTCTATCATCTTAGGTTTTCGGACGCATGGTAATGCGGCATTACTAATGCCGTGTGAAGAGTTGACTCAAGGCACAAAGCGACCGTAAAACACGGTGTGTTTGTCTATGGCTGAGTGTTTTGTGGTCTCTATGTAGCTCTAATTACTGTGTAATGTGATGCACGGGTTGTTGTTTTAGATTGTTGCCAATATTTTGAGGTTTCCACTGTCTTTACTTTTGTGGTTCGTCAAATACTCTTTGTTTTCTTACTGTTTTTGTCAAGACTGTAATGAATAGTAATGTAATTATATCTCAGATAGGTTTATATAGTTTTTGTTATTTCTGATGGCATGTTTATTTGTTAAAAGGATCATTTTTCTGCTCAAAATTACACATTTTCAGACTTCAGATCTGTTCCGAAGCCAATTTCATTTGAATGCTAAAACTCTACCTACATTATAGGAAAAATGTGATAGTAAAAAACTACGAGCCCTTTAAGTAGCTTTCAGGTTTTTTACTATCACATTTTTCCTATTACTTACAAGATTGCATTGTGAATGCATAAAAATAACTTAAAATCTCAATCTACCTACATTTTTCGAACAATCCTATGCTCTCTAAACAAAAAAGAATCTGGTCTAACGAAGTCGTTAGTTTAGATCTCTGCCGCAAAACGCTGTTTGAAACTTTAATCCTCAATCCTGGTCTCAAACGATTATGAGCGAACTCTGAAACCTTTTCACGGTAAGCCTTCGTGACACCGATGAATGGGTCCCTCACACGGCTCACGGCATCATTGTGGCCGTATGCACGGTAAACGAGGGTCCGTGTGATAAATTCAATTAGTAATTCGTGTGGGGGCTTTTATAGCCGAGCGCCTTTTTTATTGAGTTTCATTTTAGAAGTAGGTATATAATTTTATCAAGTGCATGCGGCTTATTTTAGTATGTCAATTGCCTTCACAATATTTTTGGTTGATATGAAACCGGTAGGCTGATTATGTATGGTTATTAGCAATAACTTAGTAATCAAAACTTATTGAAATTGTACTAGCATAACTGTCATTTCAATCAAATTTGACAGGCAATTGATTCCTAATAAGTTACATAATCAGCCCGACGGATTTTAATATGCAATTTTATTTTCAACACACTTGCTCATAAAGTGAGCCTTACTACATCGATATTAGGGCCATAAACCGAACTATAACACAGGCGTACATAATAATATTACAGTACTATTTGCGTAATAGAATTATCCCTACAAAGTTAAGTAAGTACCTAACTGCAAATTATATGCGAGTAAACAGAGACTTTTCAATTTAACCGGGTAATACAGTATCCCTACAAAGTTAAGTTAGTACCCAACTGCAAGTTATATGCGAGTCAACAGAGCATTTTCAATTTCAGCGGGTAATAGATACAGTTCTTTTTTTGTAACAACAAAGAGGTTTTATACGGCTGAAAATCCATTTACGTTTTTAGAATAAATAAATGTGTCCCTAATTAAGACAAAAAACATACATAATTAAGTATATTATTATAAAATTATTTATAATTCACAATAATTTGTTTTAAAACATTTGCATTTTATCACTATTATTATACTTAATTATTTTGAAGTAGGCTGTATGGCTGTATGTAATCAGTCACCTTACATTTGGCGCGTGCAAAAAAAAACTTGCGCGCTTTTTCCCTTAGCTAATATTAGGTTATTGTATGCAATTGCAATAAATGTTTGTTTTTCCTCGCAAGTGTGTTGAAAAAGTGCGTATGAAACTCGCGAGCAACTTACTCACTAGACACTCGGCTGATTTACGCCCTCGCCTGCGGCTCGGGCTGCAACCCACAGCCTCGTGTATAATGAGCAACCTTAGTTCACTTGTATCATAATATACTATTACAAACAAAGTTAGAAAGACGCTTTGAGAAACAATTGACGATAGCATATTAGACTTAACATCACTTATTGAGGTACAAGTACAACCAATCTAAAGCCCGTATTATAGAACGACACTCAAGCGGAGATCTCTTCTCAAAGTGACCAAGGGATGAATGTATTCGTTGCATGTATTTGCATTTTGCACTTTCTAACTATACTTACTTGAGAAGAGATCTCCACTTGAGTGTTGTTCTATAATACCGACCTAATTGTCCTAGATTTCCAGAAAAAGTCCCAAATAATTTTCTAGCATATTAATCTTGTTCGGAGATTTCTTTTGGAACGAGTCGCCGGATAGTAGCAATACGTTGTAATTTTTATATAAATCTGTGTGTCGGCGAGATACGGCGTCGCCGCACGCCGGACTTAATCCCGCCGGTTATTTTTACCAGCCCGACCTTCTGACCCCGTAATTAACAGCTCTTTAGGGTTACCCGTAGTAATTTGTACAAATTACCTTTATAAAATGCGACATTTGTTTTATTTATTAGAATGATTAAACATGAAAATGTGCTTAGAGATTAGTAGGTACCTAAGTAGAAAAGGTAAATGATGACGTTCGGGATCTCCGTTGAACATTCGCAAAGTGTTGTTTGCTGCTGACTTATCTTTACCGTCGTGGAAAGTTTCTTGATAGTACCTACATTGACCTATATTGGACAGTTGTACAACTCTATTCAATTACGATGCATCATTATTAAAGTGGTAGTTATATCAGTCATTTACAGTTTCTACTTCGTTTTTACTTAATATTGCTAGATCATCGTAATCATGAACATGATGATGTAAATATCCCTGAGTCACTTCGCCAGTGGCACCCCTTTCCCGCCTACATTCCTTGTCACTCCCGTCACGCACCGGGAAGACTTTCCCGATAAACTATATTGCCCCAAGCTGGTCAACGTGTTGTAACTTAACAATGCGAACTGTGCATGCTTATATAATAAGGCTAGTTTCGGTATCTGGGCCTTTTGCTTGATTATCACCACTGTAGCCTAGTAGTAGTGTGACGGGACCCCTTCGTCGGCCAGCAGTACACTAGCCGGAGCATCGGAAGTCGCCGCACAGTATCTAGAATTAGTTGTTATATAATCTATATATATAAAAGGGAAAATCACTCACTCACTCACTCATCACAAAATCTCAAAAACTACAAGTGATAAGAGTCTCAAATTTTGCATGGGGGCTCCTTTTAGGGCGAAGGTGCTCACTAAGACGGGATTTTGCGAAATTCAACCTCTTAAGGGGTGAAAAAGGATGGCAAAGTTTGTATGGGAGAACGCGATTCCTTGGCCCGATTGACTTGAAATTTGGCATAGAGATTCTTAAATTAATTGAAAATGTGTTTCGTATTTTTTTTATATTTATCCCCTAGCAGGGTTAAAAAGTGGTAGAAAGCTACTTTTGTGGTGATTGACTTTGAAGTCGGAATTGAAACTTCTTAGTGCATTTGATTGATTAATTAAGAAAAATAAAATATAATTTGTCATCTCAACGTAGTAGGTATTACCACAAAGTAACTACGCGGGCGGTCGCCCTAACAGAGAGTCCGCTTAGAACAAAGTGCCATTTTCGTCACGCACACATAGACGTCACATATACAGCCAAAATGGGGCAGTTTGGGACAGTACTCAGTCGCGAGTATCGCAAAGAGGTCAGTGATCGCAAATTCCAAAGAGCATTTAATTGATCACTTCACGTCCGCGCCGCTACGTGTCACTGTGACACGTATATACCTATTTTACCAATAATTAACAAAATTAATAACCAATATTATTACAGTTGCAGTGTATTTGCTTGTAATAAATAAAAGATCAGCATATCTTGAGACTTATGCATGCATATCTTGATATGGGTAAATTAGGAAAATATAGGAAGGAACTGTAACAAAATGAAAATACATACGTGAATATAAAGGTCTTAGATCTAAAATTATAAAAGTAATGGGTAAATAACTAGATAATACGATAGCTTACTCTCGAGAACGGGTTCCTTTTACGCTGCTTACAATTTAAACATTTGCTATTGCACAAAACATTGATCTGATGTTTGGTAACGCCCACGAGCTCTGTTCAGCTTGGTGGTTTGGGTAGAACTGAATCAAAATAAGCTGAACAGGGAACGTGGAACGAAGAATTTGAATTTTGAAAGGACATGTCTTTAATTCCATTTATGACCAGTAGGTTAAACTATGAAGTTTCCAGCCATTATAAAGGTTCTAACCATCCATAATGACTGGAACGAAACGGCATCGTTACAGTAGTACACGCCACGCCACGCGGTATGAAACCAGAGGTCCCGGGTTTGACTCCCAGTGGGGATACATTTTGTTTTCGATTTTGTTGATGCTAGGAAAGTCCGCCTGGCTATCCACCGCCATCTTATCTAAGTTTGACGCCATTTAAAGCATCGTTGTGTTTCGATTGTTAGATATAAGATAGCCAGTTTCTCAGTGCTCGAGAATTCCCGAAGTAGCTTGATTCAAGCCTTATTATCGCTTAACATCAGGTGTGATGAAGGCTGAGTGCTATCCCGCTGTAGCTTCGGGATAACTTCCTTACCTCTTCTATTTATTCGTCCACTGTACTCCTATGACATTCCCTGTCAGTTTCGCCACAAACCTCCAGGAAGACTTTCCTGGAAAATTATTGCCGCAAGACGGAAGTACTGTTGTAATTCAGCAACTGCGAATTGTAAAATATAATTGCCTTTGCTATCGTCAGTAAAAGAGTTCCATACTTGTTCTATAACTATGTTCGCTGAATAATTGAAAGAGCCTATAATAGTAGTTTATGTGACTGTCGCATAATGAGGGGTATTAAAACATGGCGAGTTTTTTAATAGTATTCCACGAGTGTTTTAATACCGAGCTATGTGGAGTCTCATCTACTTTATCGACACTCATTACAATTATTATATATTTCAAAAATAAAGCAAATCAATATTAATTATAAAATGTGAATTGGTACCAAACACCACTCATAGGACCCCGTCTATACGGTCTATTCCTTCTAAATTCAAAATTCTAATTTGAAAAACGGTTCTCATTGTTGCCGCCGTTGCCGGCAAAAGAAGGGCTTGAAAGAGTTGGAAGTCAGGGCCGGTAAATCCTACGGTTGCCATGGAGACTGTAAAATTAAGAAATATAAGTGTTTTATAATGAGTGACAGCTGTATCCGGTTTTATTTTTTAAAGTTGACATAAAGTGTATCATAACATGAGTGTAGATAAAGTCTCATATAAAATCGTGTCAGCGTACAATATTTGAAGCCAATACAATACACCCAGTAGAATACACCCTTTGAAACATCGAAGAAGACCCAGGTATCGTAGTGACTTTTTGTCTTACGTTACGTTGCACCTCCCACGTTTTATAATGTTTTGTTTCCACTTAAAATATCCCCTGAATCTAATCTCACCATAAGTCAAGTTAAAACCCATAATAACTGTCGCGTACACAATTTATTGCTTCGAGCGAATATGTATATTAGATTTTCCTGCACATTAATAATGTGGACGTATTTAATATTTAAACGGTGCAGGTTGTACCGCATTCGAGAAAATTGTTTCTGCGTTTGTCTTTGGTTACAGTAGAATATAACCTTAAAATAGGAAAGCCTCCTAATTTGGATTGCTAAGTCCAGTAGCTTGATGTTTGTTCGAACAAGTTATAATTTCGACTGTTATAGTAGATTGTTTAGTAAGGGCTGGCCTGTATGGCACCCATAACAGTCGAGTGTTTTGGCGCACAAACGAAGTGAGGGCGCCGATAGTTCGAGACTGTTATGGGTCCATACACCCGAAGTAAACACTCTACTTTTCATTTCGAATATGAGGGAAGTAAAAATAAACAGAAATATTCTAAAAAATATTTTTCCTATGGCCGCGGAATTTTCGTTTTTTGTTCATTTTCTCTATTTTAGAGAAGGCAAGGGAAACTAAGTCCATACAGCCATGTTTAGTGTTTGACCCGTACTCTATGCAATTCTATGGAATTAATAGCCCGATTTTTTATGTTACAAATAACTTATTTGGTTTAATCTGTTTCTAAAAACGCATATTATTAAAAAAAAAACAATGTTTTAGATAATAATAACAATTTCTCTTTTTGTATGGTGTCTACGATTTTAGTTATTTTATATATAGTAGCAAAGCTGGCTGTATCGACTCCTGTGCCTTTGCCCACATACCTTTGGTAAATAAATGTCCAGAGATTATAGATCATTTTTGTACATAAGTACGCTTTAATTTACAGATTTTGACATGACCCCTCCTGTTCCTTTTTTAAATTTCATTACAGCCCTAGGGCCGCCACATACCACTTTCAACCCGCATTTTAGACAAGTTATGAGTTACTTTCAGAATGTGAGACATGAAAACTTCTTTTATTTATATGAAAAAATAATAAATAAAGAAAACAACAAAAATTTACTAATAAAATTTTTATTTGTCCTTAAAATCAAGTTTCAATATTTAGTGTTCCCTCCTCTCGCCCTAATAACTGCTCGAAGACGGTTCTTCATTGACCTAATCAGCCTCTGTATCGATTCTTGCGGGATACATTCCCACTCCTCTATCAAAGCAGATTTCAGCTCATTCACACTTGAAGGAGCAGGATTTCTGGAACGAACCCTCCTCTTCAGTTCATCCCACACGTGCTCAATGGGATTCAAGTCCGGGCTGAGCGCTGGCCAGTCCAATGTGGCGATACCGACTTCTTTGAGGTATTCAGTTGTGGCACGGGAAGTGTGACAACGAGCGTTATCGTGCATAAGGAGGAAGTCATCACCGATATATCCCGCATAGGGAACGACATGTTTCAGCAGAATATCGGAAATGTAGCGGTCTGAAGTAAGACCGCCTCCTCGTCCCCCGCCAGGAACGAAAACAAGCTCCGTTTTACCGTCGAAGGAAATGCCGGCCCACATCATACAAGAACCGCCCCCATAAGCCACCGTCTCAGCGAAACAGCACTGCGCAAATCGCTCCCCAGGCCGCCTGTAGACCCGACCTCTTCGGTCGCTGCCGTGCAAACACATTCTGCACTCGTCGGAGAACAGGACTCGCCTCCATTGCTCAACCTCCCAATCAAGATGGGAGCGAGCAAATTGAAGGCGAGCTTGTCGGTGACCTGCCGTCAGTTTCGGGCCTGTGGCAGGCCTTTTTGGAGTCAAATTAGGTTGCTTAAGTCTTCGACGAACTGTCCACTCGCTGGCAGCTACCCCACGAATATTTCGGAGCTCCTGTTGGACGTCGACATACGACACCGTCAAATGCCGATTTCGGAGAGAGGTTGACACGATAAAACGGTCATCCCTCTCCGATTTGCACCGGCGCCGTCCAGATCTTGGTCTCGGGATAAAGCCACCAGTCTCCCGAAAGCGTTTATAAACTTTCGAAACACAGGACTGGCTTATGTGGAGCCGACGTGCTACAGCCCGCTGGCTGAGCCCTTCTTGCAATAGGGCGACGATTTGCGCTGCTTCTGTAGTATCCATTGTCGTCCAAGTTCAAGGGTCAAAATAGCGGAGATGTGTACCGGTCAACGTGTGAAAGCCGACTGATAAAGAAAATCCGATAACACGTGCTTTTATAGGGGGTCAATAGGCCGCAACTCGCGACGTATCAAACAATACGGTATTTTACTGTTTTTTTTTTATTTCTTTAAAATGTTTTTCGAAATATTAGTTACACAAAACAAGTTTTCATTTTGAATTATCTTGAATATTTTCAAAGATATAGGACTTCAAACTTTATAATTAGACAAGGACAGGACGCTATCTTAGTGACGTCAGTGGGTTAGTAGCGTCATAGTCACGCCATAGAAGATTTCGTTTTAGAAAGAGACAGCTATAGTCAAAATCAAACAGACTATAATTCTTTTATTATAAAACAGATTCAAATTATTTTTTCACATTTGGTATTCTTAATTGCAATATTTTTTAACGTCATCATAAAATATCTACATTTCAACAACAGTAAAATACCCTATTGAAACATATCTTTTTCCTTACTCCTTCACTTAATCCGGGATAGCTCCTTAAATACCGATGTGATTTAAATGAATTTGGTATCAATTTAAAGTTAACAGTTTAACCTTTAAAATGGTACCATTTTTATTATTCTTAACTAGTTATTAAGTACTTCAAGATCGCGCGGAGTCAATTCCAATTAAGTGATTCCATACTTTTGCTCGCGAGTGTATATTTTGTGACTTAAGGAGCATAGATAGGACTGTGCTTTATAAGTCAGATTTTTCGACTCAACGGGAAGAGAAAGAGTAGTTTTATTAAAGTAGGCATTTACAGGGTACCATTGCACAAATTCGGCAAAATTCCATCTCATAATATAGGCCCATGCTTTAACTTGAGATGGAGCATAGGGCTGTGCTTCCTTAGTCAGATTTTACGACTCAACGGGACGAGAAAGAGTAGTTCTGTGAAAGCAGGCATTTACAGGGTACCATTGCACAAATTCGGCAAAATTACATCTCATAATATAGGCCCATGCTTTAACTTGAGAGGGAGCATAGGGCTGTGCTTCCTTAGTCAGATTTTACGACTCAACGGGAAGAGAAAGAGTAGTTCTATTAAAGCAGGCATTTACAGGGTACCATTGCACAAATTCGGTAAAATTTCATCTCATAATATACCCATGCTTTAACGTGAGCACAATTCAATAAACACAACATAGGTACCTAACCTACTTAAAGTTGGCAAAATAAGAATAGGTTTTATGTAACAAAGTTGAAAATAAAGATTTGTCGTCGCAGCATTCAATTTGTGGCAGCGTGCGGCCGCAGTTAACGACATAATACCTGAAGATAGACGAGGAAGGCCGCGTAATGAACACTATTACCTTATCAGCCATTTTAGCGGCTTTACTGGTGTGACGAAACTTAATCGCACCGGAGATTGTCTGCGGCAAACTGAACCTTAACACAACTGAGGACGGCATCTTATTAGCAAGGGTTGCCCTTATGAATACATTTTCATGTAAATAATATGATTACCTACCGGATAGAAAAATGTTATAGATTGGATAACTGTCTGCTAGGGCGAGAACTGAAACTATTTACAATACCATCTATTAAATTGCAAAATTTATTTATTTATTTGAACCCGCTCATTCTCTGGAATTACCAGTAGAATTGAGAAGAACTCTGGCAAAAGATTTAACCATTGGACCTGTTTGTGATATGATTGAACTGTAATGTGTAGGCGAATCTGGATAATGTACGCGAAAACGGTGTCCGTCGGAAGTAAAGAATTTATTTACAATCTTAAAAAACATTTTTAATTAAACCGAGTAATAGCATTAAATTATGAACGATGAAAGAGGGTTGACAAATAAGGAAGAAAAGCACTTAAAGTTTTTAATGTCTTTATGGAGAAATTGCCTGAACGCGGAGGAATAAATACTGGGCTGTATATCCTTGTAGCATTAGAGCCATTGTCCTATAAAAGCTACTTTAATGTCGTTTAGCAGTCCCCAGGGCCTTATGTATTGTGGTCGAGATTTGCGTATAGGGACCAATTACGCTGGACTTTAAATGTTTTCATAATAGTAAGTGCTTGTTACGGAGTGTTTAGGTTAGGCACTCATTTTGTATTTAATGGAACAAAATGTCAATGAAGTGATTTTCCGGAACTAAATAGGAACTTTTTGTTAGTATTCTTAACATAAGTAGGTACTTCGTTTGGTTGAACCACCCCGTACACATGAAAAACAGACGATAGAAGTAGCTTGCTGAAGACAACTAGCCATTACCACAGAATATATATTAGTACCTTACGCCATTACCATGTTTTTTTTTCAAGTATTCATGCATGGCAATCAATAAGTTGCAAGTGCAAAATTAACGAAAGCAATCTTTTAGCTCAAAGTACGACTATCGTAACTAATGGAAAAATTTAAAATGAAGTATTTAGAAAAAATCGACCCGTCTCACAACCAGCTCCGATGGGATGGTTGTGAGACGGGTCGATTTTTCCTAAGTACTCCATTTTCAATTTTTCAATAATAAAAATTGCATTGTGAATGCAATAAACTAAAAATTAAAATATCGTAACTAATGTCAGTGTCAAGATCTATAGGTAACTGCAAATCATTTAAACTTCATTTGACATTGGTTGCCTACTTTTTGCTTAATCTCTTCGTGATGTGATGTGTGAAGATCGCTGGTCATTCGTCATTATTAATACCTCACTTAGCCGAAGCCTCTCGAAGGCTGTGCAAATATTTAGTAATGTTTGAATCTCCTCTGATATGTTTGGTTAGCTAACTAAGGTGCTGGATTTTGTGCGTGATTAATAATATTCTGAAATCTTTTATCTTATTACTTTTATTAAAGCTTGTACCATTCTAACTTAAGTTTTTCGTGGTTTGAAAACACTCTTGTTACCTAAGTATATACTTTGAAGAAGAGTTTTGGGGCACGATTTATCTTTGTTATCAGTAGCCACCAGTGAATTTTCGAACTGTCAAGACTACTATAAAAATCCAAGTACAAAAAGATGAGAAACGAACTTCTTTTAGCTTTATATACTTCCTTTCCGCTGCTCGCGCTTTCATAAAGGAACGTTTTTCGTATCGATGGTATTAATTCTTCCCCATTGACCACTCTCCGACCGCAGGATCAGTCAGTAGGAACCTATAGCTTCAACCTGTACGCTCGGATTAGGTACACAGACGTCCTAAACATTATATCGTCATATTACTCGGATTAGGCACACATGTGTACCCAGCCAACCACTCGAAAAATGCTGTTACATCTAATTAATACAGTTTAAATTTCGAATTCCGCCACCACAAGTTCGAGACTGACGGGTATCAAGTTGTTGATGCAACTTGACACATCTCCGAGCGTACAGGTTAACAAAATAATATTTTAAACTAACATGATTATTATTACTATAATGTCGCGGCGTCCGCAGCCTCCTTCGACTAATGACTGACAGGCTGACAGACATAATATATGACATGATGACAGGGATGACAGACATACAGATGACTATCGATCGACAAACGGAACGGACGGACCTGAACCCTGAAGACTTCTTGAAGGCGACCAGGACTGACCCGCAGACCTACAAGGTGACTCGCAGACCGACAACTGCGACCAAATAAAGTGAAAAACGGGATTTTTACCATGTTTAAATTTGTTTTCGAGTTCCTGATATTTCGAGCTTTCGGCGCAGTTGACGTTGGCAGTTCACGGAGTAAAGTTACTTCGTGATCATGGCTGGCATGGCGTGTGATGTGCTACAAACGTATTTGACCCAGTGGTCATTTTTGGAACAAAAAATTTTTCATACTTCTAACAGCTGACAGGCCATTTTGTATTGCGATTTGCGAGTGGCTTCGTCACCAGTCACCACCGCAGTCACCGGGTCTGATAAGTCTGTAGCACTCTGCTCTACCTTGCTTTTGCTGCTATACCTGAAAGTGGCTATTTAACACTTTTCGGTAATGTTGACGGCACATACAATCTTAAGATTTGCACTTTTTTTTCTCCACAACGGGTTAGCTCTTTGCCTTCATCACACCTGATGTTAAGTGGTGATAAGGCTGAAGGTGGAAGCGCACTATTCGCGGAATCCTCAGTCACTGAGGGAGGAACTGGCTATCTAATAGCATCTAAACACGTTCCTATCCGACCGCCGATTTGGTCTGCTCCCAGACCAAATCGGAACGTGTGTAGCGCAGATTTGATCGGAACAGACCAAATCGGAACGTGTGTAGCGCAGATTTGGTCTGGGAGCAGACCAAATCGGCTGTCGGATCGGAACGGGTATAGACACTATTATCTCTAACTGCCGGAACACAACAATGCTGAAAACATCGTTGTTATGGCGTCAGTCTTAGATAAAATGGTGGTAGCTGGTAGATAGCCAGGCGGACTTAAAACAAGTTCTGCTACCAACCAAACCGAACAATATGTACCCCCACTGGGAATCGAACCTGGGACCTTTGGGTCTGAAACAGGTGGTGTGAACCACGAGACAAAACATTGTGGTTGCATAAAAAACGCGACACAGTCAAACAAAGCCAATGTCTAAAGTAACGTTACTTTACAACGATAGAGCTTGCAGCGTTGCGGTCGTATAGATTCACTGGTGATGCAGTATTCTAGCCACACCGGTACCGGACTAATAATAGACCGCACTATTTACAACGTCTATTGATCAATTTAGATATCGTGCAAATAATCTAGTTTCATTTATCCTTGTCCTTAGGCCGATGTTTATGTTGCTGTCCTGCTAAAGGAGCCCATAGCATAGACTATCAGACTACCAGCAATTTGCCTACAGTCTTCGATCGGACAGGCCGCCTGACTGACATTCGGTTTACTGATTTAACTGACAGGCCGTTTGCCTGCAAGTGGACTGGTATTTCTATGGGCCCTTTAAGGTATGGGATTTACCAACTTTGAAGACAAATAAGTGGCCACCAGTTTATTTTAAAGTGATTCTAGGATTTTATGTTTTCCAAGGTCTCCCGCCATAGGGTTTGCGAACCGATAGCGTAGCTTCTATGACGTTCACAAGTATTGTTGAAAATTGTCAAATTTGACTTTGACTATGTAGATGATGTTTTTATTATTATTTCACGGTTAACATTAAGTACTTACCTAAATTTTTTACCTGTCAATTTCTTCTACTTCATGACATATCGTTTTCGAAGTTAAAAATGCGAAAAAAAAAATCCAACTTGTTCAAATAGACATAGGTAAGTACATATATCAAACCTTACTATAGACTACGAGTATTGAGTTAATAGAATTGAAGTGAGGTTTAGTGTATGGAAGTAAATCTCATCTCAAAACATTCAAATTGCTTAAGTTTATAAGATTTTAAACTTTCGCGTTCCATTATAATTATAAACAAGAGTAACGGGACTCAACGCGACATTTATTATGAAGTACATATTATTATGTACTTACAGCTTGACGTTTCGGCTGTGTTGCAACAACCGTGGTCACAAGCAGACTGGCGGTGCGCGACGACGTCTGTTCGGGCGGGCTTGGAGATCTTCGGCCACCCTCAAATTGTCACTTTTTTTTTTTTTTTTTTGTTTTTGTCATCACTAGCGATGACAAAAACAAAAAAAAGTGACAATTTGAGGGTGGCCGAAGATCTCCAAGCCCGCCCGAACAGACGTCGTCGCGCACCGCCAGTCTGCTTGTGACCACGGTTGTTGCAACACAGCCGAAACGTCAAGCTGTAAGTACATAATAATATGTACTTCATAATAAATGTCGCGTTGAGTCCCGTTACTCTTGCTTAAGTTTACTTACCTTAACTATGTCGATGTCTGTACTTGAGGTTCTGTTCCACTCAATTTATAAAACAGCTGAATCTGACGTTAATCCCAACATGTACTCATTTCATTAAATTACTCCAAACCTTTTGCGCAAACGAAGTTTTTGGGGAGAACGGGTAAAAATGGCAAAGCTTAGCTTGATTAATTAGGGAGCTACCGGCACTGAATATTTCAGGCTCCCTTTGAGCCGTGGGCGAACTGTTAACATTCATAAATCTTAAATAAATAATAAGCTACTTCACTGCTGGCTATTTAAGAAATTAAAATACGAAGTTATGGTAAGAAGTCTAAACCTGGTTCCAAAGTTACTACCTCTATTTATACTAATAATCTATACTATAATAATAATATAAAAATGTAATTTTTTTTTTGTTTGTTTGTTTGAATGTTCTACTGGACTGATTTTAAAAATTCTTTTACCAATAGAAAGCTTCTCATTTTCTGAGTGACATATATTATTGCTTTCCCTATATTCCATAACATGCGGAGCCATTAGTCTATACTTCTATACTTAATATTATAAAGAGGAAAGATTTGTATGTGTGTAACGAATAAACTCAAATACTACTGGTCTGATTTCAAAAATTCTCTCACTTTTAGAATATAGGTAAGTATAGTAGGTTATATTTTATCCCTATATTCCCACGGGACAGGGTACCACGTGGGTAAAACCGCGAGGATCCGCTAGTATAAAATAAAGCGAAAATACATTAAGTTTTACATTGCAGATATCTTAATCCTTAATATAAATAATCGTATAAAGTGATTTTTATTTTCACACATCTATTTTTGGATAGTAGAATCGTTTGTTAGATATTATTTGGCTTTAGCGTTTGCCAATCAGTTTATGTTTATCTTTGCATTCATTTATCTGAGATAAAGGTTTAGCTATTGATCGAGTAGAGCACCTAATAAAACAGATACTAGATTCAAAGATTCATATTAGAAGAATCGAAAAGAATCTTGTTTAAAAATGACAGAATACAGTGTGTAAGGGTGTAACGGTGCGTTGCAAAAACTTTAACCATGGCTTCAGACCAACTTTTTGTCGGAAATGAGAAAAAAAGTCGACTTTTCATACAAATTTAGCAACTAATCGGGATATTTCGTATGGAGAGTCGAAATATTTTTTCATTTCCGAGAAAAATTCTTGCTGTGCGTTGTTAAGCATGATGACCTGAAGCCATGGTTAATGTTTTTGCAACGGTGCCCCTAACATCCTGTATAAATAAATTAAAATCTGAACCTATGTTAGGTCCAATAATTTGCGCTTTGTCGTTAAAACTACTTTTTTAACTTCTACGTGAGTTTCAACTTTACTAGTACAGCCTAATAGAACGCGATGTCATGTGTAAAAAAAAATTAGACGCTTTTATTTAAATAGTATTCGTTTCAGTACGCCGTACGCCGCCGTGAGGCAAGGTTGTGTGTTTCTGTAGCGACGTGCCGCGCCAGTTACCTACCCGTATTGTGACCGAGATCTCGAGTTTTTGCACCTAGGAGTGCCCGGTCGGGGTACGGACTTGTGACCCGTGTGTGTTCGCTTTGAAAAGCGCCGGGAAAGTTTTAGCTGTCTATTAGGGCATTGTGTAGTTATAAGAGTGTTAGCTATAAGAGTTTCCCATCGGGGTTGGGTGAAGACCTACTTGTCAGGCGCGCGCGCGCCGGCGAGACAGCGACCAGCCCCCCTGGATTACGGACACTATCTTCTAGTAAGGTAGGCCTAGCTTAAGTAACTTAATTTTGCATGAGAAACCTTCGTTTCAATAAACTGTGGAACACAGTAGATGGTCACCACAATTGTGCGTGATCATACTTTTGGTAGCAGAGCGTACCTAGTTAGCGTACCTAGAAATACCTAAAAAGCGTACCTAAAAATAATTTTTTTTTTTTTGTTGAAATCTCGAGGGTATTCCGAGACGATTTGAAGTACTAAGAAATTGTTCTAGTAAATTCTCGAAGCGAATGTTTCTCACTTGGTGGATCCGATAATAGATAGACACTTATATAATTGTGGTCACATACTAGTGATTTGATACGAGTTTACTCGCCTAGATGTGTATATTTTTTTTGTGTGTCCGGATTTATTTGACGAATAGTTTCGTTCGAAAGTGTGTTTATTAGTACCACATACTAGTGATTTGATACGAGTTTACTCGCCTAGATGTGTATATTTTTTTTTTGTGTGTCCGGATTTATTTGACGAATAGTTTCGTTCGAAAGTGTTGTTTATTAGTACCACATACTAGTGTTTGTTCCGAGTCCGCTTGCCTAGTTAAAAAAGTGGAACTAGTTTTAATTATTAGTAGTATTAAATTACGAGTATTATTATTAAAAATAGTTTTGTTTTTGTTTGTTGATAACGGTTTAGTAGTTGATTTGCGAGGTTGACTTGGCCGTGCCGTGTATGCCATACCGTTAATCCTATACGTTTTTTTTATACCGTTATATTGTTAGCCCTTGAAATTGGTAAGTTGTTAATAATTTATGAAAATAGTAGGGTCCGTGTATGTCGTCCGAATTTTAATTGTGTCTTATATTATCGTGACGCGACCTATTTCTATTGTTTTTTTTGTTGATGTTTACCACTTCTATATTCTTTGTTTGCTTTGTTTATTAAACGGAGTATAAATGGCTCCTACGAATCCGCTCGCCGTATCCAGGGCTGGCATCCAAGGAGTTTTGCGTTGGCTTGCTTGTGCGGTCACATTAATAGACCGAGCCGACCGGGTAGGCGCGTTGCTAGCTCGGTATGGCGGGCTGGCAGCTCGGCTGCAAGACCTGGAGCGCCACGCCATGGAGTGTCGCGCGTATTATCTGGAGAACCCCCCAGCTGATGATGCCGTGTCGGAACAGCTGGAGCAGGATGTAGCCCAGGCCTATGAGCTGGCTGACCAGCTCACGGAGGCGGCTGAGAGGGCCCTGGCTGTTCGGAAGGGGGAGCCGGTTTTGAGCGGGGAGGTCAAACCTACCCCGACGGCGTTGCTAGGCCGATTGCCTACGTTGGAGATTCCCACTTTTAATGGGGATCTGTCAGCCTGGATGGGCTTCATTAATTTGTTTGACAGTTTGGTGGATTCACGACGGGACTTATCCCCTAGCGAGAAGTTGGCCTATTTGCGCTCCTCCCTGCGAGGAGAGGCCAGCGCGGTAATCCAGCACCTGCTCATCAGCGACGACAACTACCAGGTGGCTCGCCAGCTTCTGGTTAGCAGGTACCAGAATGTCCGGTTACTGGCGGACACCCACGTGGCCACGATTTTGGCCCTCCCGCGAATCACGCGGGTACACCTGTTACGGAGGGAGTTGCTGAACCCGCTACTGTCAGCGGTCAACTCCCTAAGGCGATTGGACCTGCCGGTGGATCAGTGGTCCTTTATACTGCTGCACATAGTCCTCGCCAAATTGCCCGCTGAAATGAAGGGGCGTTTCGAGCAGAGGTACGGAGGCGACAGCGCCTCGTATCTCCCGCCCTTCGCGGACCTCCTTCGTTTTTTGGAGGACGAATGTAGGGTGACGGACCACCTGGAGCCCGCCCCGGTTCCAGGTGTTGGTCGTATGGTGGCGGCGAGGGAACAGCCCCGTCGCCCGACCAATCGCTATGCTGCCTTCCAGCAGTCCCCTCCCCCCGCACCGAGTGAGCGGTGCAGGTATTGCAGGGGAGATAGGCACGTGGTGCACGAATGTGCCAAATTTAGAGGCCTCCGCCCAGAGGGACGGAGGGCCGTTGCAAGACAGCGCCAATGGTGCTATGGGTGTTTGGGGGGACACATGCAGTCGGCGTGTCCCCAGACAGAGGATTGTCGTCTTTGCGGAGGGAGGCATCACCCCCTCCTTTGTTTGGACCGCAAGGACGCCGGGAGCGACCGGGGTTCGAATTCCTCGCGCACGGGCGGGGGCCCGGCAGCCCGGAACCGGTCCCCTAGAGATTCGGCGGGGCTTAGCCCCCCCGTTCAGTCCCCCCCGGAGAGGGGGAACTATAGGAGAGACGCCCCCGCCACGGGCGGGGGTAGGGGGGTACCACAAGAGTACGCCACGGTGGCGATGGGCACGGGCCCTATTTGCTACTCCCCCCCCCTAATGGAGAGGCCTCGATTGGGGTACTATGCACCGAGGCACGCCCCACACGGGTATTACCCTGCACCTAGGAGTGCTGTTGGTCGGGGCCAGTATGTACCCGATTGGGACCCGCTCGCCCGGTACGAGCGTCCCACATTTGGCGCGCCGACTCAGGCGCGAGGGGGACAAGTACCCCCCCAAAATTTTTAATGGCGCCCCTGTCGGACCCAACCACCCCTCCGGAGCTTGTGCTGTTGCCAACAGCCTCCGTGAATGTTTGGGGACCTAAGGGCAATGTTGTCACGGTGCGTGCCCTTTTGGACTCAGGTGCCCAGGGGTGCATAATGTCCAGGTGGCTTGTCCGACAGCTGGGTCTTTTGCTTGTGCCGCATCACGAAGCGGTACGGGGGGTGGGAGACTCGCGGATCCCTGATCCGATTGGTCGAGTTGAGTTCTCCTTCTCCCCCCACTTCACGCCAAGGCCGAAGATCGGTGCTTCGGCGATAGTATTTGATAAGGTGGTTGGACCACTCCCGCAAGTGCGAGTGCCGCCATCCACGATTGAGCTGACGTCTGGACTGGCTTTGGCTGATCCTTCCTTCCACCGACCGGGCCCAATACACTTGTTGATTGGTGCGGATGTCCTCGGTCGTGTACTGTGTGGAAGCAAGCGAGTTTTGCAGACAGCCGATCTTGTCGCCTTGTCCTCGTCGCTGGGTCATGTGGTGATGGGAAAGGTACCACAGACACCAGAGACCCCGTCGGTAGACCGCCAGACCATTGTCGGTTCTACTTTGTCCGACGTTCTCCAAAAGTTTTGGGAGGTGGAGGAACCCCCCACTGCCAAGCGGTTGGATCCGTTAGCCGAGGAGTGCGAATTGTTCTACCAGAACAACACTGGGCGCCTCCTCTCGGGTCGCTTGATTACCCGCTTGCCCTTCTTGGCGGCTCGCCCTCCTTTAGGGAGCTCCCGACCGATGGCCGAGAAGAGATTGTTGTCCATGGAGCGTAGGATGGCCAGGGATCCCGCATTCAAGGAGAAGTATATAGACTTCATGCGGGAGTATTCGGACCTTGGGCACATGTCCATCTCGCAGTTGGACTGGCGTAATGTGGAACATTACTTCCTGCCACACCACGCTGTTTTGAAGACTTCCAATGGGAAGATCCGCGTGGTCTTTGATGGATCAGCGCCCACGTCAACCGGAGTGTCGTTGAATCAGTGTCTGCATGCGGGGCCGAAGTTGCATCACGATGTCTGTGATGTTTTGACCAACTTCCGCCGGCACGCTGTCGTCTTTGTGGCCGATATCCGCATGATGTTCAGACAGACCGTGATTCACCCGGAGGATAGACGATACCAGCTCATCCTTTGGCGTGAGGATCCCCAGGATCCGATGTTGGCTTACGAGCTGAACACCAACACTTATGGTTTGCGGTCGAGCCCCTTTGTGGCGATCCGTTCGCTTTTGGAGCACGCAGAGCGCGAACGGCTACGCTATCCCCGGGCATCTGCTCTTATTGAGGGGGGGCCTTATTTGTCGACGATATCTGCACGGGGGCCTCGAGCTTAGATGAGGCTCTCGTCTTACGTGATGAGCTGATTGCGCTCTTGAGGGCCGGTGGCTATGAGTTGCGGAAGTGGCTGTCTAACTCACCGGACCTATTGGCAGATTTGCCTAAGGACCACCAGCAAGAGCCGCTCCTCTTTGAAAATCCGGAGACTCCAGACATGCTGTCTGTTTTGGGAGTCCAGTATCGACCAGTCCCGGATTTGTTCACATATAGATTGGAACTGCCAGACCCAAAGGTCTGGACTAAACGCACGGTGCTGTCTACTGTAGCCCGTACCTTTGATCCGAACGGTTGGCTCAGCCCTGTAGTGTTTTCGATGAAGTGCTTCCTACAGGAGCTCTGGGCTGCGGAATTGTCATGGGATGAGCCCCTCTCTGGTAGCCTCCTACGAGAGTGGGTGAGGTTCGTGTCATCCCTACCCGACGTCAATCGGGTTTGTATACCGAGGCAAATGCTGCCTTCGGGAAAGTTTAAAGCCTCCCTGCACGGCTTTTGTGACGCGTCCGAAAGCGGATACGCGGCAGCCGTTTACATCCGAACGGTGGATGCAGCAGGCGTTGTCGCCGTACACTTAGTTACGGCCAAGAGTAAGGTCGCCCCCCTTCGGACTAGGCTAACCATTCCGAAGTTGGAGTTGTCCGGCGCCACTCTCTTAGTACGGCTACTCAATCATGTTGCCGACACCTTGGGAAACGGTGTCGACTTGGAGTCGATATTTGCGTGGTCTGACAGCCAGGTCGTCCTTTGTTGGCTGAAGAGTTCAGTCCACACCCTTGAGGTTTTTGTGGCCAACCGGGTCTCACAAATTCAGACTTCAAAGGCCCCGTTGATTTGGCGCCACGTACCGGGCGAACTGAACCCCGCAGATTGTGCCACCCGCGGCTGCGAGGCGCCTGAGTTAGTGGACCACCACCTATGGTGGAGTCCATCATGGTTGTTACGGCCTGAGCGCTCATGGCCTGCCACCCCGGCTGTGGCCAGAGTCCCAGACCTAGGCATGCGTGTTCACGCCGTGGAGACGGTGGCGGCTCCGCAGATGGAGTTTTTGTTAGACCGCTACAGTTCTCTTGATAAGTTGCTCGGCGTGACTGCTTGGATGAGGCGCTTTGTGCGAAATTGTCGCCAGCCTCAGGAGAAATCGTTGTCTCCGGTCCTCGCCCCACAAGAGCGGCAAGACGCTCTGTTGCATTGGTTGCGAGTGACGCAACAGCGAGAGTTTGAACCGGAGCTGAAAGCCCTGCGCTCAAGTAAGTCCAAGTTGAAGGGACCCTTGGTGCGGTTGAATCCCTTCTTGGACAGTACCGGATTGCTGCGTGTCGGAGGTAGGCTCAGACATGCCAACCTGCCGTACGGATCACGCCACCCTTTGTTGCTCCCCAAGGATGGACCGTTAGTTAGACTGTTGATTACGGACCGACATGTAAAGAATGCTCATGCCGGTTGTAATGCTTTGACCGCGCTCCTCCAACGAGAGTTCTGGATTTTGTCAGCGCGGAGAATAATGCGATCCGTTATTTTTCGTTGTCTCCCGTGTTATCGTTTGCGCGCCGATACGATGCAGCCCCAGATGGGTGATTTGCCTGCCGATCGAGTGAACGAATCGATGCCCTTCTCAGGAGTTGGAACGGATTTTGCGGGGCCACTTACCGTTAAGACATCGCGGCTTCGTAATGCTAGAACGGAAAAGGCTTACTTGTGTGTATTTGTTTGTTTGGCCACTAAAGCGGTCCACCTGGAGGTGGTTAGTGCCCTCACCACAGAAGCCTTTGTAGCCACGTTGAATCGTTTTGTGTCTCGCCGCGGAATGCCGTCGTTAATCAGGTCCGATTGTGGAACCAATTTCAAGGGCACCGATAGGTATTTAAAGGAAGTTTGTGAATTTTTGGATAGGAATAATTTTGAGATCGGATCCACACTCTCGCAGAGGGGTACGATGGCAGTACTCCCCGCCATCCTGCCCCCACTGGGGAGGGATTTTTGAAGCAACTGTAAAGGCCGTGGGTTCTGGGTGATCCTTCCCAGGGGCACGGCCCTGTGCCACCCACCGCGTCGCAGGTTGCGGATAGCGAAACGGCCTCCAGATATGGAAGCTAGCTACTTCGGTAGTCGCGGACAATTGGGCAATCCGTTTGGAGGGGTGCTGGGAATGTTCATGGCTGAACATTCTCTATAAAAAAGCACTAAACCCAATGACAACGGATGATAGTGGCGAGTATGGGCCGCCACTTAAATCTAAGCTCGGACCCGGGGAGATCAACCTCGTGAGCTACGGTACAGTAATTGATCTAGGAGAAGTCAACTCTGATACTAAATGGCACCTGCTGCCTTGCAGGAAGATGTTGGTTCATCAAAGGCTAGGGCGCCACCCGAAATTATGACGTGTTGTACCTTGGGAAAGTTCAGCACTATTTTCCCAAACCCTTTCTATGAAATGTCCGATACTAGTGAGAATGTTCTGTCATGCGATCCGGCTAACGCCCGGCGCTCTCCGGTACCCGGGCCGGAGAGTGTGAAATCTGTTACCGAAGACACTGCGAGGGTGGATCACCAGGCCCCCGTAGCTGTTAATGCTACTGGAAATAAGAAATTAGTTCAACAAGCTTTCCATCCAAGCTTATTTATAACACGACCAAGAAGCGCTTCACTAGGAAACACTACTTTTCATAAAACTACTAGTGATCCAGCAGTCCCAACTGAAGATAGTATGAAAATACAAGAAAAAGTAGGACCTCCCGACTGGTAAAATGTACCTACTGTAAGAAATCCACAAAAGAAGAGGAAGTTATCCAATACTCATTCACCCGAATCTTTACAAACAGAGAACAGATACGCTGGATTACCAGTAGATCAAATCAATGCAGATGAGCAAACAAAGATCCAAAAAGTCAGTAAACCTCCACCAGTTATATTATATGGTGTCGAAGACATAAATAAACTGACCGCTCTCCTAGAAGAAGAAATTGATAGAAACCAGTTCACATATAAAATTGTTAATAAAAACCAACTTCGCATAAATTGTGAAAATGTAGAAATATACAAAAAACTTATTACAATAGTAAGAGAAAATGGTCTCATAGGTCACACGTTCAATAGGAAAGACAAAAGACACTACAGGTTGGTAATCAGAAATCTACACCACACCACTCCACACCTGGAAATCAAGGAAGCATTTGAAGAGACAGGAAACCAAATAGTCGGAGAAATCATCAACGCAAGATCTGGCCCAGAGAAAAGACCAACCTCAACATTCTTTATAAACCTAGTAGCGGGACCGAACAACAAAACTGCAAAAGAAATCAAATATATCTACCACCACAGGGTTACAATAGAAGACCCCAAAAAAAGTAAAACAATAGTTCAATGCCAGCGTTGTCAGCAGTATGGTCACTCAAAGAACTATTGCATGAGGCCATTCCGCTGCGTCAAATGTGGACAATCACATAAAACAAGTGACTGTCGAAAGACTGACCGATCTACACCAGCAACGTGCGCCCTATGCCAAGGGCCCCATCCTGCAAACTACAAGGGATGTGAGGTCTATAAGGAGATACTAGATCGAAAAAAACGCAAACAAACTACAACTGTGCCATCATTGATCCAAACCTTATCTCAACCAAAAAGAAATATAGGTGAAAACCCCACACTTCCAATACACAAAGATACACAAAATCAAGAAACGAGGAACACGAGCTACTCTGATAAAGTAAAGAACAATAACCGAGATATACCTAAACCAAATAGAAATATGTCAAATCATAAAGAGTCAACTACAAACCTAACATTAGAAGAAATGTTCATAAAACAGTCTGAAAAAATTGACTTGATGCTACAACGAATGAGTACCCTACTCGGCCTCATAACAACCATAGTCCAGAAATTAAGTTTAAGTCCTTAAAGATAGCTACATGGAACATAAATGGACTATCACCCAACAAAAGCGAAGTCGAGGCCCTGCTACATTTACATGACCTTGACGTTCTGCTTATATCGGAAACACATTTTACATGCAATAGTCTTATCAGGATAAAAGACTACTCTATTTATAGTACCAATCACCCTGACGGCACTGCACATGGTGGCACTGCAGTAATTCTCAAATCTTCTATAAAACATCATGAATCGCTTCACTTCAAAACTGAAGCCATACAGGCAACAACGGTAACAGTTCATGACAAACACGGTGATATCAACATCTCTTCTGTTTACTGTCCACCAAAGCACAGAATATCTGAAGCCCAGTTCACAACATACCTGAACTCATTGGGAAGTAGGTTCATAGCCGGTGGAGATTGGAATTGTAAGCACACCATGTGGGGATCGAGATTGATCTCGACCAGAGGCAGAGAACTTAAAAAAAGTGTTGATACAAACCATCTTACTCCTATTGCGACATCTGAGCCAACGCACTGGCCTACAGATCCAAATAAGCTCCCGGACCTTTTAGACTTTTTCCTAACAAAAGGAGTATCCAGACTATTTTTCAAAATAGAATCATGCTTAGATGGATCGTCGAATCACACTCCAGTTATTTTAACTATCAGTGTCCAGGTTTTGGAAAAAACATCTCCTCCAAAACTCTACAATAAAGGTACGGACTGGAATCGCTTTCGTGAAATTATACAAGAAGAAATAGATCTGAAAATTTCCTTAAAAACTAGTGACGAGATTGAAAATGCTACCATAAAATTTACTCAAACAATCCAAAAAGCATCATGGATCAGTACTTCAGAACCAAGGCAGACCACACCAAGGCACAAAACCGTTCCTATAGACATACGTCATAAAATCTTGGAAAAGAGGAGACTTCGTCGAGTATGGCATACGAGTAGACACTCTTCCGATAAAACTGCATTTAACAAGGCAGCAAAAGAATTACGAGATCTCATCCAGGAAACAGAGAATGCTACCATACAATCCCAAATTGAAAATTTAACAGCCACTAAAACATCAAACTATTCATTGTGGAGAGTATGTAACACTCCGATCACACCTAAACCTCCAATTTGCTTGCTAGACAATACATGGGCTCGTACTCAACAAGAAAAAGCGGATGCATTCGCAAATCATCTTGCTTCAGTATTCAAACCCAATGATGAAACGGACGACCCATCCATGAACGAAGTTCTCCAACAGGATTTCCAACTGGACCTACCAATAAGACCGACAACCCCCCGAGAAATTAAATTTCTAATAAAAAACATGGAGGAAAAAAAAGCCCCAGGATTTGACCTGATAGATAAAAAGGTGCTAAATGAACTGCCACGAAAAGGAATAGTATTTCTCACTCTACTGTTTAATGGTGCCTTGAGAACAGGATATTTTCCAGCTGCATGGAAGATATCGCAAATCATAATGATTGCAAAAGCTGGCAAAGCACCGCATGACGTGACGTCGTACCGTCCAATTAGCCTATTACTAAACTGTTTGAAAAAATGCTGCTGAAAAGAATACTTCAAATACTCTCAGAAAAAGCAATAATTCCAGATCATCAGTTTGGATTTAGAAAAGAACACGGAACTATAGAACAAGTCCACAGGGTATGCAAATTCATTAGAGACACCTTTGAACGTAAAGAATATTGCTCTGCAGTTTTCTTGGACGTGCAGCAAGCGTTCGACAAAGTGTGGCACAGGGGTCTCTTATACAAAATCAAAACGCTCCTTCCACACACTTTCTATCCAATACTGGCATCATATCTCAAAATCAGACTCTTCCAAGTTAAAGAAAATGATTGCACCTCTACTTTTCATGAAATCCTCGCGGGAGTACCACAGGGTTCGGTACTTGGACCAATCTTATACACTATTTTTACATCAGACCTACCTAAAACTCCGGGAACAACTGTGGCTACATTTGCAGGTGATACTGCCATCTTAGCAACCAGCACAAGTAGTGAAGAGGCCTCTAAGCTTTTACAAAAAAGTCTCGACAATGTCGATCAATGGCTAAGAAAATGGAAAATCAGGGCAAGCCCATCAAAGTCGATCCACATAACATTCACTCTTCGAAAAGATAACTGCCCTGAAGTGAGACTGGGTTCCAACCCTCTACCAACCAGTGAATCTGTCAAATACTTGGGAATTCACTTAGATCGTCGCCTTACCTGGGCCAAGCACATTCAAACAAAAAGAGACGAAATTAACCTCAAGTACCGAGCAATGCACTGGTTGCTCGGAAGAAACTCAAAGTTGTCTGTCGACAATAAGTTACTCCTGTATAATGCCATCGTTAAACCTATATGGACCTATGGACTTCAATTGTGGGGTTCGGCCAGTGATTCCAATGTCAACAAAATTCAAAGAGCACAGAATTATATCCTGAAACAGATCTCAAATGCTCCTTGGTTTATTCGCAACTCAGAAGTTCATCAACTACTCCATATCACCACTGTCAGGGATGAAATCTCGAGGATATTTGACAAATACAAAAATAGGCTAGACAATCACCCAAATGAACTAGCCAAACAACTGACATTGCCGGATTGTATGAGGCGCCTGAAAAGGCGCAAACTACCAGATATGAAAAACTCGGCCTAGACTAATTCAAGAATGAGTGGGCTCTCGATGGAGCGTCTTGCTCTACATGTCATTCTTAGCAACAAATCTGCTCATAGTCCAGGAGACTGATTGCACGATAAAAATATATAAAAAAAAAAAAAAAAAAAAAACTGTAAAGGCCGCTAAAACTCACCTTCGTCGCGTTATTGGGGAGACGGTCCTCACGTTTGAGGAACTCGCGACCGTATTTTGTAAGGTTGAGGCGGTCCTCAACTCGCGCCCGTTGTGTCCGTTGTCTTCGGACGCGAATGATTTAGAGGCCCTTACGCCGGGCCATTTTTTGATTGGCAGACCGCTTAACGCCTTGCCGGAATATCCTTATTCCGAAGTGCCCTCCGGACGGCTCTCGCGATTTGAATTGCTCCAGCAGCTTACGCAGAGTTTTTGGCGCCGTTGGCATCTGGAGTATTTGCACATTTTGCAGCAACGCGTTAAGTGGTCGGATAGGACGACCCCACCCAAGACTGGAGACCTCGTGTTGGTAAAGGATCCAAACCAGCCGCCCCTACCGCTGGCGTTTAGGACGCATTGTTCAGCTTCATCCGGGGTCGGATGGTGTGCCCAGGTTTGCCGAGGTCCTGGTGGGGGACTCTGTTTTGAAGCGAGCGATCGCTACCCTCTCTCGCCTGCCCTTAGATTAAGTTGGCGGACAGTTTGCTACTGTCTGGGACGGGGGGATGTTCACGCGCGCTTGCGAGCGGGCAGTTGTCATTGTCAAGGTCACGGGACCCTGCGCTCGGGCCGCGTGTAGTATTCGTTTCAGTACGCCGTACGCCGCCGTGAGGCAAGGTTGTGTGTTTCTGTAGCGACGTGCCGCGCCAGTTACCTACCCGTATTGTGACCGAGAAATGAAATAAAATGAAATATAATTTATTTGCTCATGAAAAGGGTAACATTTTATGGTGTTATAACTGACATAGCCTCTCCTTAACAGCTTACAAAGTAGCATGCAAATATTTTTAAACATTTGTAGCGAAGCACTCACATCGCAACATAAGCAAGACGCCGAGTATTGAAGAAATGCAGGATCAGCGAAAAGTACGAATGTAAACATCGACGTGCAAGCCTGACGTCACACACTACGTCAAGACAGAACTGAAGAATTGTATGGAAACATGAATCGCGCTAACAGAGTTTATCAGATGCGTCGCATAAATACAATTTCCAACTACTAACAGTTGGGCCGCGGTCCCCGAGCACAGACACCTAGCTCGGAGGAAGTACTTCCCTTTTCGCTGAATATCTGGCGAAACATCCTGTCTCTACATTGGTGACCCCGACGTGATAGCAGCAGCCTTCTGAAGAATCAAGGTATACCACCCCTCATGATGGAGTCAAGCCTACAAGGTCCACGATCAGCAGCAAACGCGACTTGGTCCTGCGGCAACTACTCGAAGACTGGCGGACGACGGCAACAAGGCAGCCCACGCCGAACTGAAGGGACACATACCAGCGGCGTGGCAGTTCTGCATATGAAGCTATACCGCCCATGGAGCAGCCAGCAGCACACGCTCGTCATACTGGGGAGACTGGAGCGTCACTGGCCTAACACGAGTATTTCTTCAAGCAAGGGGGGGTGTGATGTAGCGACGCACTCACATCGCAACATAAGCAAGACGCCGAGTATTGAAGAAATGCAGGATCAGCGAAAAGTACGAATGTAAACATCGACGTGCAAGCCTGACGTCACACACTACGTCAAGACAGAACTGAAGAATTGTATGGAAACATGAATCGCGCTAACAGAGTTTATCAGATGCGTCGCATAAATACAATTTCCAACTACTAACAGTTGGGCCGCGGTCCCCGAGCACAGACACCTAGCTCGGAGGAAGTACTTCCCTTTTCGCTGAATATCTGGCGAAACATCCTGTCTCTACACATTCATAAACTAACACTCAACACTAAAATTCTAATCCATTCCTAGCAGAAATTAAAAACAAAAAAGTAACATTTAATCTGTGCTCTTGTCTATGGCAGATCATGATCCAGCAGCCCGCAAGACTGTCATGTCATCTGTCAATTAAAATGTCACTGTCATGGAATTATAAAAAGTCAAAAGGTCAAACAACAAAATAATAAAATAATATTCATTCATGTCAAGAAAAAACTAAAATATGTTGCATTATCAATGAAAAATTATTTTAAAATTATTAAGAACTGTACAAATGTCAAGTGCAATAAAAAAACTTCCTTCAAGATCGGCATTACAAGTCAATTTTCACATAACAGTCAATTAAAGTAATAATTAGACAACTTAACCTTACTAGGTACACAATTTACACTTATTATGACTAAGAAAATCTTGTACTGAGTAAAATAAGTGTGCCATTAGCCATCTGTATAATTCTTTTTCAAATTTTATTACAATAAGTGGTTTAATTTTTTCAGGTAAATTGTTAAATATACATATGCACATCCAGAAACAATTTTTTTGTATGCGAGTGCTTTTTGGAACAATGGCTGCCGCCAACCTATGTGCATTTCTGGTGTTTCGAGGATAAACATCTTGAGCTGATTGGAAATAGTGATGATTTTGTCTTACAAACTTTGCACTTTCAAAAATGTACAGGCATGGCAAAGGTAGAACATTTAATGTTTTAAATAGGGGTGCACATGGCTCATCAGGTGCCGTATCACAGATTGCCCTAACACATTTCTTCTGAGCAATAAATGCCTTACTCATATCTGTGCTATTACCCCATATGATAAGACCATATCGGAGGACAGACTCAATATACGCATCTCGAGATCTCGAGTTTTTGCACCTAGGAGTGCCCGGTCGGGGTACGGACTTGTGACCCGTGTGTGTTCGCTTTGAAAAGCGCCGGGAAAGTTTTAGCTGTCTATTAGGGCATTGTGTAGTTATAAGAGTGTTAGCTATAAGAGTTTCCCATCGGGGTTGGGTGAAGACCTACTTGTCAGGCGCGCGCGCGCCGGCGAGACAGCGACCAGCCCCCCTGGATTACGGACACTATCTTCTAGTAAGGTAGGCCTAGCTTAAGTAACTTAATTTTGCATGAGAAACCTTCGTTTCAATAAACTGTGGAACACAGTAGATGGTCACCACAATTGTGCGTGATCATTGTCGTTAAAACTACTTTTTTAACTTCTACGTGAGTTTCAACTTTACTAGTACAGCCTAATAGAACGCGATGTCATGTGTAAAAAAAAATTAGACGCTTTTATTTAAATCCCTAAAATATAATTTTTATTTAAACATCTGCTTACGGTAGAACAAATCGAGAATGTCAATGGAGTCCGGTGGCTGGGGTGATTGAACAGCTTTTTGACGATTCCCCATTCATAAAACCGTTGTTTGCCGTGTACTGGCGCAGTAACTAAATTTTGATACTATAACGCAATAGCTATTATTATTCTGTACCTAATCATTATTATAAGTAATATATTTAAAACCATATTTTCATGAGAATCCAAATTTCAAAATAATTATCAAAAAAATATAATAATGCCCTGTCTGCTAAATGCCTTTGCTATATGACCTCGTTTTTTACATTTGCAATTGAAATTGACATAAGTACCTACTGCTATCTTTTCAGAGTCATGAGCATTGATAGAAAAATTAAAAATTCTTTTATTTTATTTTATTTTCATGTACTTATTACAAAATCCATAGCTAAATAATTTTGGCACAAGTAATCTAATATATAAAAATTTCGTGTTTGTTTTCGAACACCTCCGAAACGGCTTGACCGATTTTTATTAAATATTTATGAATATTTTTGAGAATAGGTCGTAGGTAATAGTTTTTTTAACGAAATTTCACGGGATCGTAAAATTGTTCAATCGTTTAAACCGTTCAATTTTACTTCTGGGAAAAAAATTAAAAACATGATAACTAGTACCTAAGTATATTAACATAGGTGTCACCATGTTTGTTTGTTTGTCCTTCTTTCACGTCAAAACAGAGCAACAAACCGAGACATGGTTTTGGTATGGCGATAGTTTGGGAGCTGGAGAGTGACATAGGCTATTTAGGTAATAGTTTTTTTAACGAAATTTCACGGGATCGTAAAATTGTTCAATCGTTTAAATCGTTCAATTTTACTCCTGGGAAAAAAAATAAAAACATGATAACTAGTACCTAAGTATATTAACGTAGGTGTCACCATGTTTGTTTGTTTGTCCTTCTTTCACGTCAAAACAGAGCAACAAACCGAGACATGGTTTTGGTATGGCGATAGTTTGGGAGCTGGAGAGTGACATAGGCTATTTTTTATCCCGGACAAACATCACATTCCCGCGGGATAACGTCGTGTAGTCCACGCTGGCGAAGCCGCTGGCGGAAGGCTAGTAAGACTATTTTGAGTAAATACTAATGCGTAACTCTTATTTGATAGCCTTCAAACTGGAGACAAACAAAAGCGTAAACAATCTTTATTTAAGTGTTTGCTTAACAAGCGCTTAAAAGTAATTTTAACTTCTTTGAAATGAACGGGGAATAAGTTTGGAAAGTTCAATGTTGCTCGGCTCACTCAAACGTCAATTTCGATTCGATGAAAACAAACAGACAGTGTATTAACTTTACTAAATTTCTTTCTGTTTCGATTTATTAATAGAATACTGGTTGCAATAAAAAATTCTTCAATTATCCTCGAGAAACAAACTCCTCCTTTATAGAAAAAAAACATCATCATCATCATCATGATGATTTACTAAATTTCTTTCTGTTTCGATTTATTAATAGAATACTGGTTGCAATAAAAAATTCTTCAATTATCCTCGAGAAACAAACTCCTCCTTTATAGAAAAAAAACATAATCAAAGATAATTATACTTTGAGATCCTCGTGCTTCGGAACTTAATTAAGCATTTGGTTGGGTTGAGTGAGACAGTGTTAGCAGATTTTACACATTAATCTGAAATTCTGAATGAGGAGGCCCGCGCTAAAATCTCAGCCCCTGTAGCGGGGCCTTAAATTAATAAGGTTTTCGATGCTAATAATTAAGTGTGCACAATTTATAGTCAGCAAAAATATTCGTAGCCGTAGCAGAGCGTAGCAAAATATCGTAGCCGCGTAAACCAGTCGTATCCCTACACGCGTGTTGCTAGGCTGCTACGGCTTCGAATATTTTTGCTGATCTTAAACTGTGCTACTGTGTCGCTACAATAAGTCTTAATATTTGTTCGCAGCGGAACCACCTCCACTAGTAAACGTGACGGTGCACGCGTCCACGATCCTCGCCTTAATCCTGTGGAACGTTGCCGGCGACGGAGGGCACCCCATCATAGACTTCACAGCGCAGTACCGCGCCGCAGCGCCAGTCAACGGCTCATTGGAGCCCTGGCGACCCATCAGCCCCAACCACATCAGTCCCAACTCGGTGAGACAGCATTAGGACTACTGTGGAACTTAGCCGGTGACGGAGGGCACCCCATCATAGACTTCACAGCGCGGTACCGCGCCGCAGCGCCAGTCAACGGCTCACTGTAGCCCTGGCGACCCATCAGCCCCAACCACATCAGTCCCAACTCGGTGAGACACCATTAAGACTACTGTGGAACTTAGCCGGTGACGGAAGGCACCCCATCATAGACTTCACAGTGCAGTACCGCGCCGCAGCGCCAGTCAACGGCTCACTGGAGCCCTGGCGACCCATCAGCCCCAACCACATCAGTCCCAACTCGGTGAGACAGCATTAAGACTGCTGTGGAACTTAGCCGGTGACGGAAGGCACCCCATCATAGACTTCACAGCGCAGTACCGCGCCGCAGCGCCAGTCAACGGCTCGTTGGAGCCCTGGCGACCCATCAGCCCCAACCACATCAGTCCCAACTCGGTGAGGCACCATTAAGACTACTGTGGAACTTAGCCGGTGACGGAAGTCACCCCATCATAGACTTCACAGCGCAGTACCGCGCCGCAGCGCCAGTCAACGGCTCACTGTAGCCCTGGCGACCCATCAGCCCCAACCACATCAGTCCCAACTCGGTGAGGCACCATTAAGACTACTGTGGAACTTAGCCGGTGACGGAAGGCACCCCATCATAGACTTCACAGCGCAGTACCGCGCCGCAGCGCCAGTCAACGGCTCATTGGAGCCCTGGCGACCCATCAGCCCCAACCACATCAGTCCCAACTCGGTGAGGCACCATTAAGACTACTGTGGAACTTAGCCGGTGACGGAAGGCACCCCATCATAGACTTCACAGTGCAGTACCGCGCCGCAGCGCCAGTCAACGGCTCACTGGAGCCCTGGCGACCCATCAGCCCCAACCACATCAGTCCCAACTCGGTGAGACACCATTAAGACTACTGTGGAACTTAGCCCGTGACGGAGGGCACCCCATCATAACTTACGACGTAGACACAAGATTTTATGTGACTTTTGACACAACTTTAAGAACACCAAAATCAAGATATACACGAGTTTACAGCTTATTATCTCTCATTCCGAGGTTGATCCCTTTATTTTCCTAACGTGACTGGACTATTAGGTAATTACAGGATTTGCATGTCATCGTTATCAGAAGCTCGTTAATATGGCGATGTTGATGTTGGCATGTTCAACATGCAGTATCTAATAACCTTGTTCGCTCCTGGTTCCAGCGGCAAGTGGACGTGTACCACCTGGAGCCAAACGCGTCGTACTGGTTCCGCGTGTGGGCCACCAACGCGCTGGGGCCCGGCCCGCCGGTCGAGGTGCTCGCCACCACGCTACACAGCGACCAGGAAGCAGGTACACTATTGGCTCGTTGTTCAGTGGACCGTACCCTGGACTGAATGCGTCGTACAGCGACCAGGAAGCAGGTACACTGTTGGCTCGTTGTTCAGTGGACTGTACCCTGGACTGAACGCGTCGTACAGCGACCAGGAAGCAGGTACACTGTTGGCTCGTTGTTCAGTGGACTGTACCCTGGACTGAACGCGTCGTACAGCGACCAGGAAGCAGGTACACTGTTGGCTCGTTGTTCAGTGGACTGTACCCTGGACTGAACGCGTCGTACAGCGACCAGGAAGCAGGTACACTATTGGCTCGTTGTTCAGTAGACCGTACCCTGGACTGAACGCATCGTACAGCGACCAGGAAGTAGGTACACTATTGGCTCGTTGTTCAGTAGACCGTATCCTGGACTAAAGGCGTCGTACAGCGACCAGGAAGCAGGTACACTATGGGCTCTTTGTTCAGTGGACTGTACCCTGGACTGAAGGCGTCGTACAGCGACCAGGAAGCAGGTACACTATTGGCTCGTTGTTCAGTGGACAGTACCCTGGACTGACGGCGTCGTACAGCGACCAGGAAGCAGGTACACTATTGGCTCGTTGTTCAGTAGACCGTACCCTGGTCTGAAAGCGTCGTACAGCGACCAGGAAGCAGGTACACTATGGGCTCTTTGTTCAGTGGACTGTACCCTGGACTGACCGCGTCGTACTGGTTCCGCGTGTGTGCCACCACCGCGCTGGAGCCCGGCCCGCCAGATCTGATGCATCGTTTTTAGACTATGTTTCATGAATTTTAAATATCTGTGGACTAAGACTTAAGGACTAGGGGAGGTCTATGCCCGGCAGTTGGCGTCGTACTGCTGAAATAATGAAGACTAAAGGACATAGAATGCTTAGATAATACAGTTTTACCTATCATTCTCCCGGTTAGGTTGCCTGTATGTTACCAAAGCGGGGCGGATTTTCGGAGTGATGAGCGAATTAGAAATCATCTAATAGAATTGCATAAAATCCATTCCACTTAAGAGGTGTGGAGTTTTTATGCAATTCTATTGCATATTAACGACCTTCGTGGCCGAGTTGTGTACGCGTCGGTTTCAAGGTGCCGCTAGCTCTAGAGGTTCCGGGTTCGATCCCCGGTCGGGTAAATGTTGAAAACCAACTTTTCAATATTTTCTCAGGTCTGGGTGTATGTGGTAACCCGTCGTTGTTTCCAATTTCCATAATACTAGTGCTTATGCTACTATACCTTGGTATTGGAACAATGTATGTGATGGTGTCTAATATTTATTTATTTATTATTATTTATTGAAGAATTTTGAAGTCTCTCACCGCTCCGCAACTCTGCCCCACTTAGCGCTCATCCAAGGAGAGGAGGAGGAGAGGCGACGCAGGCGCATTGTGCATCAGTTGATGCGTCACATTGACTCATTTGATTAGACGTCTGTCGCGAGCGCGCAATGATAGCACAATTTGCTCGCGCCGCGCGCCTCTCCTTGAACGAACCCTTAGGTGAACAAGCTGCCCAATACGGGTGTAATACAACGATCACGTATCAACATGAAGATGGTATAATTGCAGAGCTCTACAAGCACTTCCTGGAGGGGTCGGAGTCGTTCGACACGCGCACGTGGGTGGCGGCCGTGTGCGTGGTCATGGGCACGCTGGTGGTGCTAGCGGCTGGCACGTGCGCCGTGCTCTGCCGCGAGTGGCGCCGCCCCGGTGAGCGCGTGCCCGATCCGATACCCTAGCGATTGCTGCCGCGCCTCTATTTCTTGTGGCGCTACTGATGCATACAATAGGATATTAGTAGTTAAGATAGGGTTGCTGCTAAGCCTACGCTCTGTATTGCGCCGTGTTGTGCCGCGAGTGGCTGCCGCCTCGGTGAGCGCGTGCCCGATCCGATACCCTAGCGACTGCTGCCGCGCCTCTATTTCTTGTGGCGCTACTGATATTGTAGTAAAGACATTTAGGGTTACTGCTAAGTCTACGCTTTGTATTTCCGTATTAGTGTCGTGGGCTGACGCCTGCACAACACGGCGTCGTGTTGTGCCGCGTGTGGCGGCGTCCCGGTGAGCGCGCGCCCTATTCGATACCCTAGCGACTGCTGCCGCGCCTCTATTTCTTGTGGCGCTACTGATGTTGTAGTAAAGACATTTAGGGTTACTGCTAAGTCTACGCTCTGTATTTCCGTATTAGTGCCGTCGGCTGACGCCTGCACAACACGACGTGTTGTGCCGGGTGTGGCGGCGTCCCGGTGAGCGCGCGCCCTATTCGATACCCTAGCGACTGCTGCCGCGCCTCTATTTCTTGTGGCGCTACTGATATTGTAGTAAAGACATTTAGGGTTACTGCTAAGTCTACGCTTTGTATTTCCGTATTAGTGCCGTCGGCTGACGCCTGCACAACACGGCGTGTTGTGCCGCGTGTGGCGGCGTCCCGGTGAGCGCTCGCCCTATTCGATACCCTAGCGACTGCTGCCGCGCCTCTATTTCTCGTGGCGCTACTGATGCATACTCTAGGATATTAGTAGTTAAGATAGGGTTGCTGCTAGGCCTACGCTCTGTATTGCGCCGTGTTGTGCCGCGAGTGGCGCCGCCCCGGTGAGCGCGTGTCCGATCCGATACCCTAGCGACTGCTGCCGCGCCTCTATTTCTTGTGGCGCTACTGATGCATACTCTAGGATATTAATAGTTAAGAGAGGGTTGCCGCTAAGCCTACCTGTATTAGTGCTAGCGGCTGGCACGTGCGCCGTGCTCTGCCGCGAGTGGCGCCGCCCCGGTGAGCGCGTGCCTGATCCGATGCCCTAGCGACCGCTGCCGCGTCTCTATTTCTTGTAGCGCTACTGATGCATACCCTAGGATATTAATAGTTAAGAGAGGGTTGCTGCTAAGTCTACGCTTTGTGTTTCGGTATTAGTGTCCGCGGCTGACGCCTACGCCGTGCTCTGCCGCGAGTGGCGCCGCCCCGGTGAGCGCGTGCCCGACCCGATACCCTAGCGACTGCTGCCGCGCCTCTATTTCTTGTGGCGCTACTGATATTGTAATAAAGACATTTAGGGTTGCGGCTAAGTCTACGCTTTGTGTTTCGGTATTAGTGCTGGCGGCTGACGCCTGCACAACACGGCGTGTTGTGCCGCGTGTGGCGGCGTCCCGGTGAGCGCGCGCCCTATTCGATACCCTAGCGACTGCTGCCGCGCCTCTATTTCTCGTGGCGCTACTGATGCATACTCTAGGATATTAGTAGTTAAGATAGGGTTGCTGCTAGGCCTACGCTCTGTATTGCGCCATGTTGTGCCGCGAGTGGCGCCGCCCCGGTGAGCGCGTGTCCGATCCGATACCCTAGCGACTGCTGCCGCGCCTCTATTTCTTGTGGCGCTACTGATGCATACCCTAGGATATTAATAGTTAAGAGAGGGTTGCTGCTAAGTCTACGCTTTGTGTTTCGGTATTAGTGTCCGCGGCTGACGCCTACGCCGTGCTCTGCCGCGAGTGGCGCCGCCCCGGTGAGCGCGTGCCCGATCCGATGCCCTAGCGACTGCTGCCGCGCCTCTATTTCTTGTGGCGCTACTGATGCATACTCTAGGATATTAATAGTTAAGAGAGGGTTGCTGCTAAGTCCTACGCTTTGTGTTTCGGTATTAGTGTCGGCGGCTGACGCCTACGCCGTGCTCTGCCGCGAGTGGCGCCGCCCCGGTGAGCGCGTGCCCGACCCGATACCCTAGCGACTGCTGCCGCGCCTCTATTTCTTGTGGCGCTACTGATATTGTAATAAAGACATTTAGGGTTGCGGCTAAGTCTACGCTTTGTGTTTCGGTATTAGTGCTGGCGGCTGACGCCTGTGCCGTGTTGCTGTCGCGGTGTGAGCGCGTGCGAGCCACTGCCTTAGCGACAGCTGCCGCGCCTTTACTTTCTGAGGCGCTACTGATGTTGTTGATACATGTCGACAATGTAGGAAAGACAATAGGAGCTACGTTATACGTGCCAGGACTTAAGGACTTAGCCTACTTATACCGCACCGCTCCTACCCAACCAATGTATGAGCAGCCAAATATGGACTTAATATCGTGCTCTGTAGATGCACTTTAGCTTGCGGCAGGCTCGATTACCGCGCGCTGTCTGCTATTGTAATGTGATTGGGTGGGGCGGTGCGGTTTAAGTGGGCTATGACCTTTACGCGTGCGCTTTACTGTGTCGCGATACTCTAACGATTGCGCCGCACCTGTATTTCTTGTGGCGCTACTGATGCATCATATGCTAGGAAGTTGTAGTAAAGACGATTACACTGGCAGCTTTGTCTATGCCCTCTAGTGCTAGAAGTGCCAGCGGCCGGGAACTGCGCCTACATAACAAATTATAGGAATGTAAGAAAATTATTTAGAGGAATTCCCCACCAATCTACGATCTTTGGGTCAAGGTTATTCCTGCGGCAGCAGACGCTAAAGGCTTATCTTTAGCGCCTATTCATATCTATGCTTTCTGTAGCGCCACTAATAACGTAGGTATATGCTAGGAAGTTGATATCAGTTTCAACATCCAACAACCGACAGTTTAGAAATGCTCTGCTACTAAGAGTGAATGTAGGTGATCAAAGATCAACAGTACAGTAGCGCATGCTGTAGCGCCTCACCTTATACTGGCGTTTCTGACAGCAATGCTTGTCGTAAGTTGATACTTACAAATTGTGTATAAAAACGCTTAAGAAATCTCATAAAGATTTAGCAACGCCGCGTTTACGGGCTAATTAATTAGTAATTGTCTAATGATACTTTGATAGTGATCAAAAGTGTAATTTTAAAGAAAATGAGTCAAACTTTTGACTCAATATTCTTGCGAGCCACTTTGTTGAATTCTATAAAATTATTTATGGACATCGACCAATAAGAAACATTAACAGCTTGATTATCTTGTAACGTTTAGTATTAAAGATAAGTACTGTTAAATATAATTCATAAAAAAATGCTTCCCCATCTAGGCTGTAGCACTCCTAGCAAATTCATTACGATCATTATTATATGAACATTTTATAAAATTATTATCTACAATATAAAAATAGTTATAATTCACTGAACTTGTAAAGAGATCTTAAAACAACCAAGGTTCAACTTCTTGACCAAAGTTAATTTGTAAATAAAGTATAAAATTATCTCGTGAGGTAAGATTTACTCAGGGACCGGAACCGCTTACCCTAACCCGGGTTTTTATAGGGTATTTTAAAGACTTGTTTCTACAAACCCTTTCAAATTGATAAGCATATCATCGACTTACCGTATTGACAGGGTAACCAAATGAATCAAGTTAATTCGGGTAAGCGCTTACCATAAACGAAAAACCCTTTTAAGTCTTACCCTGCGACAGGGTTTTGAAGCGTCAAAGCAATTTAAACTTCTGCGCGCACTACATTAGACTTATTATTGTATAACAATTTCAAGTGTGATCGCGGCATCGACAAAATCTTCGCTACGTCAGATAATAACGAATCATGCGTCGTTCACGCTAAAGTTCATTTTCGCGTGATTCGTCGGTCGCCGCCGCTCGCAAGTGTTTATCCGAGTGGCCGCGGCGCCGGCATTTAAAAACGGAAGGAAGGAACTTGTTTAATATGACCGCTACATTACACGTGTTTGTTTGTTTTTGTTACTGACGATCGTTTTTAATTATTTGTAAGCAGTGAATTCTTTATATATATATAACTCTTCTGTGCGTGTGTATGTAACTGAAGTCCTCCTAAACAGTTTCGATTTCAATGAATTTTTTTGTGTCTTCAGGCGGATTCCAGAATGATTTAGATTTACAATTGGACCCGGTAGGTGGAGTGCTGTCGATAAGGCGGTACAAATTTCGCCGATCGAGCAGCTAGTAGCTTTTTTTTTTTTTATTTATTACAGAACCATGAACAAGTTTACAATTTGCTTAGGTCTAGTAAATTACAAAATTTTAACAAATTATAATAAGTTATTGTAAACTCAACAATATGGCTACATTTTAAGTTAATAATGTATAGTTACAATACAAGACTCGAAGTAGGTACCTATAAAAACTTATAAATTTAAATATTGTACAAAAACTCTAGCGTGAGAAATAGTAAGCTTTATAAAATAGCTTTATAAAAAAAGTAATATTTGATATAATGCTACTTTGTAGAAACGTTTTTCATATAAATTTAACTGGCTATAGCTTCTGAGGCCTGCAACGTTATTAGTCATTTGAAACAAAAATTATCAAAAAGAAATAAAAAATCACTTAATTTTTTGGATTCGCCTATTTTTGTTAATCTACGTAGGTACTAATAGTATTTAGCCTTCTTTAACATGTGATGCAATCTCGACGCAAACTAATATTTTTTCATACAAAAAAACTAGTTTTTTTCTCAATAACTGCGCATTTGTCAGTTTTTTCATATAAAAATTGTTAGGAAATTCATTATCTGTCATGAAAAAAAAACAGTTCGATACAGCGATTTTGGTGGACTTTGGTGGCCATGCACGGTGTTTCCAAAACCCTTAAAATCGGACATCCCCCTTTTTTTCAATAATTGGAAAGAGTTAAGCTTTACAAATGCAAGAGTAGAACTCCCGTGTTTCAATTCCACTTGGTTACCGAGTAATAAATTTTTGAAAATGGGCATTTTTAACACCGGTAAATCGAAACTTATTTGTTATTAAAAAGGTACGCGCTAGAAATTTGATTATTTGAAAAGTTCGTTTTCAATATTTAGGCCGATATCGATCGAGGATCGAACCCGGGACCTCTAGAGATAGCGGCACCTTGAAAACCGTTGCGTACACCACTCGGCCACGGAAGTCGTCAAATGTCGTCAAAGTAAAAAAAATAAAAATCCAAGATGGCGGCCAACTTTTTTGTTTGTGGGCTGATTTCGATGAAACTCGGTTTTTGGTACTATTTCGTCAAGAAAAGAGTAACGCAATGTTAAAAAAATAAAAAATCCAAGATGGAGGCCAACTTTTTTGTTTGTGGGCCGATTTTGATGAAACTTGATTTCTAGTACTATTTTGACAAGAAAACAACAACGCACTGTTAAAATTATAAAAAATCCAAGTTGGCGGCCAACTTTTTTGTTTGTGGGCTGGGCTGATTTCGATGAAACTCGGTTTAAAAATATAAATTAATTTTTAACATTGCGTTGCTGTTTTCTTGTCAAAATAGTACCAAAAACCAAGTTTCATAAAAATCGACCCACAAACAAAAAAGTTGGCCGCCATCTTAGACATTTTTTATTTTTAAAAGTGCGTTGTTGTTTTTTTTGTCAAAATAGTACTAGAAATCGAGTTTCATCTAAAACGGGCCACAAACAAAAAAGTTGGCCGCCATCTTGGATTTTTTAATATTTTTAACATTGCGTTGCTGTTTTCTTGTCAAAATAGTACTAGACTTCGAGTTTCATCAAAATTGGCCCACAAACAAAAAAATTTGCTGCCATCTTGAATTTTTATTTTTTTAAAATTGCGTTAAGTACTCTTTTCTTGACGTAGTACCAAAAACCGAGTTTCATCGAAATCAGCCTACAAACAAAAAAGTTGGCCGCTATCTTGGGTTTTTTTTTATTTTTAACAGTGCGTTGTTGTTTTCTTGTCAAAATAGTACTAGAAATCGAGTTTCATCAAAATCGGCCCACAAACAAAGAAGTTGGCCGCCATCTTGGACTTTTTTTATTTTTAAAAGTGCGTTGTTGTTTTCTTGTCAAAATAGTACTAGAAATCGAGTTTCATCTAAAACGGGCCACAAACAAAAAAATTGGCCGCCATCTTGGATTTTTTTATATTTTTAACATTGCGTTGCTGTTTTCTTGTCAAAATAGTACTAGACTTCGAGTTTCATCAAAATTGGCCCACAAACAAAAAAATTTGCTGCCATCTTGAATTTTTATTTTTTTAACATTGCGTTAAGTACTCTTTTCTTGACGTAGTACCAAAAACCGAGTTTCATCGAAATCAGCCCACAAACAAAAAAGTTGGCCGCCATCTTCAATTTTTTATATTTTTAACAGTGCGTTGTTGTTTTCTTGTCAAAATAGTACTAGAAATCGAGTTTCATCAAAATCGGCCCACAAACAAAGAAGTTGGCCGCCATCTTGGACTTTTTTTATTTTTAAAAGTGCGTTGTTGTTTTCTTGTCAAAATAGTACTAGAAATTGAGTTTCATCAAAATCGGCACACAAACAAAAAAGTAGGCCGCCATCTTGGATTTTTTTATATTTTTAACATTGCATTGCTGTTTTCTTGTCAAAATAGTACTAGAAATCGAGTTTCATTGAAATCGGCCCAAAAACAAAAAAGTTGGCCGCCATCTTGGATTTTTTAATATTTTTAACATTGCGTTGCTGTTTTCTTGTCAAAATAGTACTAGACTTCGAGTTTCATCAAATTTGGCCCACAAACAAAAAAAATTGCTGCCATCTTGATTTTTTTTTTAACATTGCGTTACTCTTTTCTTGACGAAATAGTACCAAAAACCGAGTTTCATCGAAATCAGCCTACAAACAAAAAAGTTGGCCGCCATCTTGGATTTTTTTTATTTTTAACAGTGCGTTGTTGTTTTCTTGTCAAAATAGTACTAGAAATCGAGTTTCATCAAAATCGGCCCACAAACAAAGAAGTTGGCCGCCATCTTGGACTTTTTTTATTTTTAAAAGTGCGTTGTTGTTTTCTTGTCAAAATAGTACTAGAAATTGAGTTATATCAAAATCGGCACACAAACAAAAAAGTAGGCCGCCATCTTGGATTTTTTAATATTTTTAACATTGCGTTGCTGTTTTCTTGTCAAAATAGTACTAGACTTCGAGTTTCATCAAATTTGGCCCACAAACAAAAAAAATTGCTGCCATCTTGATTTTTTTTTTAACATTGCGTTACTCTTTTCTTGACGAAATAGTACCAAAAACCGAGTTTCATCGAAATCAGCCTACTAACAAAAAAGTTGGCCGCCATCTTGGATTTTTTTAATTTTTAACAGTGCGTTGTTGTTTTCTTGTCAAAATTGTACTAGAAATCGAGTTCAATCAAAATCGGCCCACAAACAAAAAATTTGCTGCCTTCTTGAATATTTTTTTTTAACGTTGCGTTACTCTTTTCTTGACGAAATAGTACCAAAAACCGAGTTTCATCGAAATCAGCCTACTAACAAAAAAGTTGGCCGCCATCTTGGATTTTTTTATTTTTAACAGTGCGTTGTTGTTTTCTTGTCAAAATTTTACTAGAAATCGAGTTTCATCAAAATCGGCCCACAAACAAAGAAGTTGGCCGCCATCTTGGATTTTTATTTTTTTAACATTGAAAATAGAGACCTTATTGCTATAGAAATAAGGCAGCATTTAGTTGGCATGTCGGGTAGGCCCCCGCCGATGCTTCACAGGTACTGCAATGAGTGAAAGTTAACATTATGACGTCACATGTGCTCAAGTGTGTTCGGGAGCTGTTTTGGCGTGTCTTCGGTTCGATTCAAATACTAATTTTTATTTTGAAATAACTTTTGAATTATTGCAAAAAAAATCAAAATAGTTTATTAGAAAACTTATATTATGATCTTTTGATTTATCACAAGAAAAAAAATCACATCCCTAATTTGAGCTTTTCTAATATGGTACTTACCTATTTTAGTCCACGGAACTTTACTTTATACATAACTAGCGGCCGCCCGCGGTTTCACCCGCGTAGTACCCGTTCCCGTGGGAATATCGGGATAAAATATAGCCTATGTCACTCGGGAAGACTGTAGCTTTCTAACGGTGAAAGAATTTTCTAAATCGGTCCAGTACTTTTTGAGTTTATTCGTTACATACAAAAATACAAATCTTTCCTCCTAATAATATTAGTATAGATAGATATACCACAAAAAAAAACCAAATGCGCTTTAAACATTATTAGTATCCACAACACACAACACATTGAGATAAAAGACAACACAACATAATTATAACCGAGACGGACGCCCACCACCCCGAGATACGGCATGCAGAATGCGCGGAAAAGAGACAGGAGACCATTGATGCGATGCAGGAGACAATAGGGTAACCCAATTATGTGGTAAGTGCTTAATTCAAAACCCTTTCGATACGGTAAGCCCATTGGAAAGAAGTTAAGTTAATTCGAAAGGGTTACCCTTTCTTGAGTCTTACACTATCGATAGGGTAACCCTATAATACGGTTACCCTTTAACAAGGTTTCCCTAATAATAAGCTTAATCAAAAACAGGGGTTTTCCGGTCCCTGGATTTACTATAGTCTATAAAGTTACCAACTAGTTCCATTTAATAACTAATTATGTGATAAATAGATTATAGCTTCAAATATGAGCATTGAATAACCTTTATTTACTATAATCGCCTTTCAAGTATTTTAAACAACTGCAGCTAAAAAATAAGTAAAGTTCTAAATTTCATGTATTTTGCTAAAAAACAATTGTAGGTAGATGCACCTAAGTCTGGCCACACACGAGCCACCGCCCACAACCACAAAACGCCGCCACCGACCTATTACCTGTAACTTACATACATATTATATGAACTCGCCGCACACTGTTGACGCCGTTACTTGTTTCTTGTAGCAGCTAGAATCTAGCTATAGGGCTTACTTAACGCACTGCGATTAAAAGATAAGTTTGTCCATTCCCTGCACACATTTTGATAAACGTTAAACGCTGTGCATGCGCCACCATACTGTTACTATGGGACACAAAAAATCGCGCGTTTACAAACCGCGCGGTCAAAACGTAGCAAGTTACGTTTTTTAAATCAGTCACTGAAAAAGTCGCAAATGCGTGCGCTTGTATAGTAAATTTATGTGCTACATTTTTTGGCGGTTTCAGATCTACGATTAGACGTGTGCGTTTTACCGTAGTGCATGCTAAGCCTAAGTGACGGCGTTTGTGACTGTCGCATGTGGCTCGTGTGCGGTGACGGTAAATAATTAAAGCACATCTTCAGTAATTAAATGATTTATAATATAGATAGACAAAGACATAGTCTTGATATTGAAGCAATGAGAATTGAAACAATAAAGCTAAAACACAGTTGAATGATATTAGAATCATTAAACAAAATATTCTTCGCTGACAGTTACAAAAACAAGGCAGGATTAAAGGATGAAATGAAAAATCCTTAAGATAATATGTTGTTTTAGAGCGCTTAGTTTGTTGCATATATATTATAGGTATAATTCATGAAATTATTAAAAAATCTAGTGCCAACACTGTTAAGTTTCTATTACTTACATAAATTATTTATAAAAAAATATATAATTAAAAACGATAAAAAACAATCCATAGATCATTCCAAATTACGCTATGCATTGGTGCTATTGCATTACTTATATTAGATTAGTTTTATTAATATGTGAATACCAAAAAGCAATATACCTACTTATTACTAGCTTAAATCTACATTTGCTGTATATTTGCTGTAATTGCTATTCTATAAAAGAAATAGACTTTAAAACACGCCTCAAGCAGTATAGTTTCTAATTGCAAGTCACTATTTACTTAGAATTATTCGGGAATAATATGCATTCGAATAACAGAGAGGGAAAGTTAAAAAAGCTTACAGTACAAAGTTAAAATGTAGGTAATGAGCGTTTGCTGTTTTGAGCAAAGGGTCTTACGCCTACTTACTACAGATGTTTTATCTCACGAGCGCGGGTGAGCCACGCTTGTGTGTGTCAATGTACATGCACACCATCATCATCATCATCATCATCATCATCATCATGTCAGCCGAACGACGCCCACTGCTGGGCATAGGCCTCATACACCATAGAGTAACTTTTTATTATAGGAAATTGAGACCAATCTTGTGCACCTTTATTGGAAGTGCATAACTAGCGCTATCTGTTGTCAGCTTTTGTTGCATAAACACAAACCTAAACATACATACATTATATAGTGATTAAAAAGTGACACCTGCCGGCCTAGCATGAGCGGCTTTTATCACGTGATATGATATGATACGGCACGCCGTCTTGCTTACACCTTAGTGGGGTAAGCAAGACAACTTGCCGTACCATATCATATCGCGCGATATAAGCCGCTCATGCTAGGCCGGCTGGGGCCTGATTATAACAACTTTCGAATTTTTTGGCTTAGTAGTTCCCATTTGAATGTATGAAGATTGCGTCCCCTGGTTTTTGCCGAGTCACCTGCCGACGCACACAGGAGCGCGCGCCTATACGCATTACAACTACAAGACAGTATGGCTCGTCCACGCTCGTGAGACATACAAACTAATAATAAAAATAGTTATTAAATACCAACAACTGGTATGATTTAATATAACAAGTATGATTTCATATTTTTTTTACAAACTATGCTTCTGCTTTCCCTTCCTGTATAAGGCTGTATTCAAACAAAAATATTTTTTAATATAGTAGCCGGGTTAGGACATTGTTGAAGAGTGCCTGAAGTATTACGTGTCAAGCCAAATCTTGCTTCTTCCATACATTTAATTATTGCTCAATCAAAAGTATACATATATTTATCGTTAATCTATTCGTTCAGTACCTGACTCTGCTAAAGAAAAAAATTATTGTAAAAAATAGTATAATAAATTTTATTGTAAAATGTAGAATTTTAACATTTTTAACGTATTTTCTTTTGCATTTTTAAGTTTTGTCAGTGATTCCATAAATTTTTAATTGAATATTGGCATTTTTGAACAATGTGTAGAGTATGGACCAAAATATGATTACTACAGGACGTCAATTAATATGGATAGATAGAAGTTATTTAACTTCTTTTTAGTTTAGTCAATTAGTCCGGTCAAAGGAAATTTATATTTAAATATTGCTTCCTACTTCTATGCCTTATGATGTTATTAAGCTATTTTAGCAATTCTATAGTAGATTTATATCTTTCTTCCATTTCTAATAATACGGCATATTAGCTCATATCTAGGTTTTGCAAATGAGAACTTTACATTGTTAATGTAGTATTGATTAGTTAAATTAAAGTTGTTAGCCATTGAATAAGATATTTAATTAGTAGCATTCGGTAAAATAATAAAACTTTTATTACTTATAAAAAAATAGTAGGACCTACTATGTTTGAAGATAATTAACTATTTAATTTATTATTTTCTAATCTTTTTTACATATAATATTATTATTTACATTGATATAAAATTAGTTGATATGACCAAATCGCACGTTGTTTATATCGATTTACTTTTAACTAAATTTTCATTGTCAAAGACAAATGATAAATCTTATATAATTACAATTAACAAAAACAAAATAGATAGATATTATAGCAATATAGATAGACATTAGTATACGATTAGATCTTGCCTTTCCTATGTAATAAATAGACAAAGGCATTTGCCATTAAATAAGTTAGAAATACTTAATACAAAAAATATAAATATTTTCCTTCTAACTAACCATAAAAATAATATGTACTTACAGGAATTTTTCGAATGTCAATAATATATTATTTATTTTTGGAAAGTTCCTAGTAACTGTAAATAAGTAGGTATGTATAATATACTTCTCTCAATCGTTAATTATTAGAATATACTACGCACGTAAGATATTATAACACCAATGCTAACTTTTCTCTTGTGATACCTTCAGGACCATACTGTTACTTGGACCACTTTCAAGCAATACTATGTAACTATTTCTACCAAAAATCACTTAGCATAATATTAAGAGTAACGTAGTAGTATTAAAATAATATAGTATTTTTTTCAATATACAATTACTATACTTATCCACAAAGTGCACCTATTGTTATTGCTATGCACTTTTCTAAGTACATACAGACAGTATAACTTGAATTCTAAATAGTATTCTGTTAACTACAGATTTAAAAACATATAATTATAAGAATATGGAATAATCAACTTTATGCCTATTGTTATAAGACCGGAATGCATTCTCAAGGTGGAGTTAAAGTGTTCTAAAATTGTATTTATGTATTTTCGACTTTATTCAATTGCACTGAAGTTGATTATTGTCTTTATTATATTTTTTGATATTACAGGCGTCAATGGTACATTCTAAAAGGATTGTATCAACAATACAGCACATTATTAAAAATAATCTCATATCAACATAATGAAATAAAAACACAGTCAACAGTTTAACAATCTGTCAAATATCAAATTAGATATTGTTAAGCAATATAAAGTTTATGCACAGTTTGTTGGTTTGCTAGATTGACTTCTCTGTTGGCTTTTTAATAGTTGAAATAAATTTTAATGCTGTTTACTTTTATCTTCTACTGCGGTATGTAAAAAACAAAGTTGGCGTAGTTTGGATTAGATGTAATATAATTTATATTCTCACATTAACAATATTTCAAGTAAATAACAGCTTATATTATCATGAACTAATCTCTTCTAGATACTAGATTGGGGAAGGGTGGCTTGGCGTAGCGCTCATTTAGCATTCAACTATTTCCGTAATTAAAATTTTCAGCACTGTAATGCCATTTTCATTGATTCATTTTTACGATGAAAATGGCATGATGGCCCATATGAAACTGTGGTATTAAAATGGTTTTAATTAAATTATTGGCTTCTTAGTTAAGGCAATGGGAAAACTCTTCTATATTTAATGGTGTAAGGTATACAATAACATGACATTAATCCTTGCACAGGTTAACTAACACGTGGACTTGTAAAGTTATGTACGTACTCGTACTTGGGTACTGCTTGCTATTAGAAAAAAGTAGTTTTTACAAAAATAATAGACAAAAAAGTTAGCGTATTAGTCGCTGTCGAGTCGTACATAGCTTTATTTTTTAATATTCTCTCCGCATGTCTGTTGCATATTTTCAAAACAGATAGCCGAATACTCGAGCGCTGAAAGATTTGAGCCATCTCGTGAAGTATTTTCTCCTAGTGTCCCGATCATTAGAAACTGTATCGTCCTATGAAACCTCCTCTGTCTTCCGAATTCGTCAGAAGTTGTCAAATACCGTATTACATTGTATTAAGACTCATATTTGTTTGGACGGGGGAGGTGTTTCGTTGACGACTTCGGTTTAAAATAATCGAGGCACATTTGAGTACACCGGATCCACTGACCGGCAAAGCAGGCTCACCAGCGCTCGCGTATCCGGCGCCTCGTCGCTGAACTTTTTATTCATTCGAGATTTTTTTCTTCTTTTCCCTCTATCGCACTCGCTTGGATCGCACGCTTGGACGCGGGCACTAACACGCAGAGTACTGCTCGGAGCAGGACGCCATGGAGCTGGTGCCGAACATCATCGTCAACCCGGGCTTCGACCCGCGCCCAGCCGCGCCGCCCCCGCCCCCGCCCGCCCTCCGAGCCGACAAGCCGCCCAAGGGCAAGGCGCGGCATGTCTGATTCGAGACCCGCCTCACCAGGAGGATACTTTACCGCGCCGACTACGAGCGAGCCTCGTGATAGTTCGCGACCCCCGCGAGCGTTTGGCGGGAAACACGAGCGCTTCGGTTGCCCCGATTGACGTTAACGAACCTAGTTGTAGACTAGTATCTGTCCTATTGAAAGTCCGCCTCCCCGAACCGATACATGTCTTAATGCCGATGAATTGAGGTGGTTCTTTTACCGACGCTTGACGCGGCATGCGACTTGGGTCGATTGCGATTAAGAGTACGGACACCTTAATACATTCTTGTTAAGACTTATATTCCTTTGGCAGACGGAGCGGCTCCGATAGGACGATTACTGATGTTCGACGACCTCGGCTTATACGCATCGAGGCCCTCGAACCGCGAACGTTCGTCGACACCGTTCGATGGCCGAGCCGAGCCGCGCGTTTTAATTAATCGTTTGCGCTATGTGGGCTAGGTATTTTAAAATTTTATCTTAACTCGAAACTTCGGCATTGTGATTAAATTATTCGATATTAGTTTTGACGTGAAAAATTGGGTAACATTTCTAAGGGTAAGCACATATCAGGACGCGAGTGAGTTGGTCGGTCGATGTCGTGGCGAGAGAGTATCCTATCGGTCGTCGTGTGGCGCTCGATCGAGACTTAGCCGTAAGAATCGAGTGCCCTGTTGTTCCTCAAAAAAGTATTGTAACTTTACCATATTCGGCGGGAAACTTAAATAATTGGCAAAAGGAGCAAAAGTCTCGTTTTTGGTAGATTTTAAAACTTTTTGAGGAAACAATTTTGGTATAATTTTAAGCTTAAACTTATCACTGAGAGAGATCATTTTCTAGAGTTGTAAGTTTTAAGCGTTCCATGTCCGCTAGTTTGGAGGTTGCCATTACTAAATATAAATTATATTTTTATCAGTAGTTTTTGCTTCTGTGACTTATAAAATTTTGTTACTGTAATACGAACTGATGCTTGCATTTTGCACTTTTTGAACTGTATACTCGTACATAGTAATAGCAGAAGTCTGACACTGACGCTTTATTTATTCTTCTGGCAACCCTAAAAACCATTAACTTAAATTTAGTAATCTTATTGCTTACCGTTCAAAGTAAATTGTTGATGTTGGTACTTTTAATGAAATTGTATTTTAAGTGATATTTTGCAATATTTAGAAATATTTTTGTAACAGATCTCGATTAATTAAGACGCATATTTTCAATGTATTTTCGGCTTATTTCTTTTTACATTTGTGATTTCGTGCTGTGATTTTATGTTGGGTTTTTTGGATTCCTTAAATATTGAATGAGGGATATTGCATTACTTAAATTTGTAAGTGTGTATATATATTTTTAATAAATAATATAATTTTGGAGACTGCTGCGCAGGTGTCGTAGGTAGATTCTAGTATATATATATGATAATTATTATTAGTATTTTAATATTGCTGGATAAGCACGTGAGTCGTAAGCTTTGAATAGTACTGAGCTTCCTAAATGTTTCTAAGGCAATGGCGCGCGGCTAAAGGGCTAGATATTAAAAAACATGTGACTAACATCAACTTAGTTTCTAGTTTTCATTGCTTGCAAATGTAGTCATGACTATTGAAAATTTCGCAACTTCGAGTAGAGATAAAAATAATATTTAGTCATTGAAACATGCACGATCTTCGTGCAATAAAATAAATAATAGAGTAGTGTCTAATCAGCAGCACTTACCAGGAAAGCTGGGGCCGTACCGGCGAACGCTCCGACAATCTGAAATCTACCGGGCTTCAAATTAAAACAGATAAATCGAGCTCCAATCAGGCCAAAATGGCAAACAACGATTCATGATGTCCCAGGAACATCGATATCTTTCAAATAACTTCGGCAAATAGTACAATAAGAAATTAGGAACAGTCAGCGTCAAATTGATATAAGCGCGTAGAGTAGTCAAAAAGATCTGAAAAACATAAACGCAATTTGATCTAAGCAGTGCGAATCATCATATTGTTGTAAGCGCGCAAGTAGTTCAAAATATCTAGACACTCATTGTTTCATATTTATATGAGCAGTCAGAGTGTTCAAAATATCTAAGCAAACAAAACTCTCAAAATATCTGTGCAATATGGTTTTGATAGCTTTGTTTGCTTAGATAAATTTGAACACTCTGACTGCTCATATAAATATGAAACAATGAGTGCCTAGATATTTTGAACACCTTGCGCGCTTACAACAATATGATGATTCGAACTGCTTAGATCAAATTGCGTTTATGTTTTTCAGATCTTTTTGACTACTCTAGACGCTTATATCAATTTGACGCTGACTGTACTTCGTAATTTAGGTTTTAAGTTGAAAACCGGTATCGTTCCGACCATCGGAAAGTTCGCCGGTAGGGCCCCTGATCTTTATTGTTTGGTGACATACATTCCATATTTCATTTAAAAAAGTTATCTACTAACGGCCAGAATTAATAACCTATCTACAGATAGGGATAGGTGCAATCCAGATTAGTTGCTATGCAACGCTTGATATTAACATAGAATTAACGACAGTTGCCAAGGTGTTGCTAGGTGTTGCCTAGCAACTAATCTGGATCGCACCTATCCCTATCTGTAGATAGGTTATTAATCATGGCCGTATCTCTAGAGTTCACGAGAGGACTGTTTCTCAATAGCTATCATGTATTCTTGAATACAACAGTCCTCTCTTTACAAATTGATGCTACATTTAAAACGGGCATATTGTATAAAATGGCCGTTGCCCGCGCATTGCCGACTCGTTGCGCCCGCGCCGCGAAGCAAACGACGACAATATTGTAGTAAATATTCACATTGTTCATGTTATAACTATACAGAGTTACGTGTTACGCTCCAAGGCAATGAGGCGAGGTGAATACATCGTACTTGCCGTGATTGTCAACTGTATATTTATATAGTGGTGGCCACATAATTAAGAACGCCAGCCGATTTTCATACAAACGAGATGACTTTGTGGCCTTAGTTCTCCGCCAGGGATTGACCGAGCTGTAATCTGATGATGGCTATCCAAGGGGTGAATGGAGGAGATCCAGATCGCTAGACACACCCAACTCGTCTGAACAGCATTCTAAGAGCTGTTTCGATATGTTTAAAAAAATCATCAAAATAGCATTAAAATGTATGGAAACCCTGAAACTAAGAACTTTGGTCCTTACATCTTTTAGAATGCTGTTCAGATCAGTTGGGTGTGTATAGCGATCTGGATCTCCTCCATTCATCTCCTGGATAGCCATCATCAGAATACAGCTCGTTCAATCCCTGGCTGAGAACTAAGGCCTCAAAGTTACCTCGTTTGTATGAAAATCGACTGGCGTCCTTAATTATGTGGCCACCACTATATATACAAAAAAAATACACAATAATATAATCTTATTGATGTTAACAGTGGCAGCAAAAGTTTACCATTTATTTATTTTTCTATTAATATGGTCGATAATAATGTGATAGACAGATCACGCCAAATACGATGCATTAGATGTAGTACATACAAGATATAATATAAAGTTGTTGTATATGTGTAAAGCGGTTTATTTTTGTATACATGGTGTATACATATCAGGAACGCCTTAGGATATAAAAGATGAGATGATATATAATTCTTACTTCCCTTCTTTCCCAACTATTTATCACAGATTTAGAAATGTTTGAAGTGAAAAAAAAAATACCTATAAGTAATCATAGTTAGGTACTGGTTGCTAGTAGTACTATAACATTTCTAAATGTATGATATGTCTTCAATTTCCACTCTTTACTCATTGCCTTTCTGTGTACTCACTATAGATTTATACAAACACATAACTTGCACATATTACTTATATGTATTGACTAACGTTTTGTGACTGGCTAACTTTGAACGCTAATATTGTACAAATTTCAATAATTATGTTCAATTTTAATCCTTGCTGATTGTATAGCTGAACACTGGAGACTTGCAAATACTTGACAAAGAAATTTAAGAAAAAGAGACAAAACACTGAAATTATACAACGATCAGTCCAGTCGCAAAACAAAACAATATATTCCTAAATTGAGTTGTATTTACTCTTCGAAACTTAGAAATTAAGAGAAGGCTTGATATCGCAATTTTGGCTACACTTAAATTGTATATGTGGACGTAGGTAAAAGCAGAAAGCTAATTAGATAAATGTCAATAAATATACAAGAATATACAAGCATAAAAATAATATGTTGAATTATAAAATTATTTAAAGTTCCTGATTATTATTACCCAAGGTTGCGATACCTAGCCATAGATATCTATGCAATTATGTACAGGAAGCATTTCAAGCTAAACATTTGCTCGACGAAAACCATCCTTATGACATACGCAGTAAGGGCGGGCCTTGTGAAGCTTGTTGTGCCGAGTGTACACTGTATCCGTCTTGCAATTTGTATGTGCTATATTGTCAATTATGTCTGTTTTGTCTGCTCTGAGTGTAGTGCTGTGCTTGCACCAATCACGTCTATGCTATGACTGTGACTTTGGCCGAGAAATCTTATACGTCCTTCAAGGTAAAAATATTGAATACATTACGGCGTAGAGTCGGTACCTAATCTTAGATTTGCTAATTGCTCAAACTTGTATAATTTTTTAACCAACAGCTCGATTCAAACACAATTTAGGGGCATGCGGGTGGGCGAGTCGAGGTAACGGGGTTGGTATGTACTCCACTGCACATAGTGGTTATCTTCACGACTGCCATTAAGGCGCTACTCGGAAAAAGCATGGATTTTTGATATAAAACTAGGACGGTTAGAGTTGTTACAAATCTGGTAATACGATACCTATATATTTCTTCATACCTAGATTTGTATAGTTTCAGAAACACGATTTTATGATTTTGCCTCGACACTTTTTCTTTTCGAAAAGACCTCTAAAATTACGAAAATTCAAGATTATTCTTAAATGGGATTACATATACAATTGAAAATTGGTTTTATTAGTAGACACCAATAACATTTAGAATTTTTTAGGCATTAAAAAAATCGCTATAGTTTTTTAATACGAAGTGTGATTTTGTGTTTTTTTGCCTAATCTGCTAAATCGGACTCGCTCCCGCGCGCGTCGGTTTCTCATTGCTATCTCGCTTCAGCATAATTTTTTCGAGTATCTCCTTAAGATTGAATCGAACTGTACGAACCTACAAAGGACATTTTTCATTTTCGGCTAGGACATTGTACACTATTCGTGCTAATAGTAAAAAATATAGTTAGTCAAATAAAATATTAAAATTCTCATTGTCTTTCTGGATAAATGGTACAAAAATAAACTTTGATAAAAAATTCTTTGCCATCCATGGTCACACTGGCAACCATATTTAAATCACGTTCGGAAACTTTGATTTTTCTGTACGAAAAAACGATGACATTGACGACTGATGATAATCTGTCAATGTAAACCTTTTTTTAATGTTAGTGTGACATTTTACCGCCATATTGAGTCGGGGTTGCATAATTATTAAGACTAGATAATGCTTTTGTACCATCAAACGCGTTAGCTTATTGCGATATAATTAGTTTTCAGTTATATTTATCTTTTACTTGCCTATGATATAGTGTACAAAGTCCTAGCCGAGGCTCCATACAAAACTGAAAAATCTCCTTTGCTTATTTTATTCTCAGTCATAGCATAATGCACCGCTTAATTTTCTCTTCAACTATGTTATATAATACAGTATTTGAATAAGTGTTACGGATGTTATTTTTGTATGGAAATTGGGAATGTTTACTAACAAACGGTATGCGAATAACGGTGATAATGGTGTATTTATAATATTTTGTTTAGACCCTAGTCAATGATGATTCAACCAAAGAAATAATTTAAGTTGAAACTAATTTAACATTCGATGAATTTAGTTTAGTACTTATGTGTAGTGGAATTATACTTGTAAGTATACAACTTGTTAATGAATTAACCCAAAACCTGATACACCTCAATTTTAAAAAAATGCAATGATATAATTAATATATTAATTGAGTTATTCAACAATAGTTGAGTTATGCCCAATCTATGAAATTTCAAAGTCTACGTCCGGCCGCCCCACCGCCCCCGCCGCTCCGCGTCCGCGTCTAGCGCTCACGCATTATAAATAATTTAGACATGGGCCAAGAAAAATGAACAAAATATAACCTATTTTGAAACATAGTGCGATCGATTCACCATACGATTCTGAGCAAACTATTTTCTGGATTTGGGTTAATCCATTAACACGTTGTATAAATTTCAATAAAGACAGGTAGCTTGTATTTATAGCTAGCTAAGGGTTGGTCGCTAGCTTAGTTTGGGCACGCAACTAGAGTAGTTAGGTTCGGCGAGAGTCAAGACTGGTACGCGGGTGTGGGATTGTAGACCTTATGTACCTACATTATGGGTTTAAAGTCCCTTGTGCTAACCACTTTTTGTATTTATTGCAATTAAGCATGATCGAAACAAGTAGTCTTCAGATTAAAAGTACTACTACCGCCTTTGTTTACTAACTGCGCTAATCGAAAGCAAACAATAATAGTACAGTATCGGTTTATGCATTCTTCATAAAATAAATGATTTGATTTCAACACACGCTAATCAACTAACCTTGTTTATGCTGCTTAGTACTTATCTGTCAAGTATTTTTATAATTCTTTGTATTGATAGTTTCACAACACAAACATAGATGACACGGCTTATTTATAATCTTTATTCGCCGATTGCTTTGTAACGACACTTAGGAGTAAACTCGATAAGTTGGTACTTGATAAATGCTTTTAACTAGGGCTGCAAACCGTCGTCGGGGATTTCCCGGATTTGCACTTGACTCCTTGAAATAGTTTTTTTTTATTTTAGTACTTATATGAAACTTGCTTTTTTCACTTAGATGCGTTTTTCCCGCAGTCCCAGGAATATTATTGTTTTCGTTCAAACGCCGACATTGAGCTCTCTTCAATGCAAGGTATCCCTATTATGTGCAATCGCTTTGTAGAGGACTATCTCACACCGTCTGTGTTCACCTGTGGGATGAATCACGCTAAATTAGGGTTTCATTCATATTTAAGGCACGTGGGAAATTATATACTTACCTAATCCGCGCTTGGCTATCAATGTGAATGAGGATTAGGTAAACAACACGCAAATTGCCTCAAGGATTACCTTTTACCTCACAAGGACAGATTCTCATAAGGACAGATTCTCAAAAGGACAGATTCTCAAAAAGACAAGAGCACACGTAAGCAGATAAAAAGAACAAATATTATTATTACTATTTTCTTATTTTCAGAGAAAAAGTTGTATTTTTTTATTCTATCAGTTATCCATAGTAGGTACAAACTGGTAAGTTAGTTTAGGAAAATGACTAATTTGTACTGTGGAAACAGTGTGCGCGAGATATTTCCTTCTATTGATTTGTGTGTGCACCTGTACCGGATTCGGTTTATTTATTTATTTATTTAATTAGGCTCTCACAACAATGAGTACACTATTACTAATAACATATAATAAACAGATGGTTCTTATCTAAGTGTCCCATTACTTATAGGAGGGCACCGCATGCTCTATGTAAAAACTAAAATAGATATAAAATATAAACAAAAATCATGACAAACAAATTGGTTAATTTACAGTAAATAAAAAAGACTTCTATACTTTTTTAACTTAAATCTTACTTAATATAACTCTCCTAATGCTACGTATGGTATCATGACTGAGATCAACTTTGCTATGATATTCTCTATAGAATGACATGGCCCGCGATAGGAAGCTATGTAATTTTAGATTAGTGCGACTTCTAGGTATATGGAAAAGCTTATTGTTACCAGGACGTGGTACATGCCGCGGTAAATAAAAGTCCATTTTAGACAAAAGATCAGGGCAGTCGATGGAGCCAAACACAATCCTCTTTAAAAATATAAGATCCATCACTTTTCTGCGGATTTCTAATGTAAACATGTTAAAATGATTTAACCTGTCCTCATACGAACTGAGTTTTTTGCCTAAGTTACAAGAGTAAGATAAGTGCCATAGAAATCTCTTTTGCAGCTTTTCAATTCGCTGAACATGTACTTTGTATATGGGTGACCAAACAACGCTACAATATTCAAGATTGCTTCTGACTAGAGAATTGTACATAACCATCTTAGTTAGCGGTTTTTTGAAATTTTTACATTCTCTTAATACAAATCCAAGCATTTTCGATGCCTTGGCAATGCAAGTTTCAATATGTTGGTCGAACTTAGGCTTGGTTTTTTGACAATCTGTCATTTTGAAGATCTTTCTTTTTGAGAATCTGTCCTTATGAGATAAAAGGAAGGAATACACTATAACTAGGTGATATATTACTTCTTTGCTATTTTATTGACAACTTTCGGTATTGGATATTGGGCTGAATACACAGTCTTAAAAAAACTAAACGCCGAACAAGTTTTTTTTACGAATCATGTAATACATAATAGATTTTCATATTATGTTTTTTGCCTTTTACATTATGCTTTTGCGAACAGAAAATAATGATATTTTAGGATATGTACAGCTACTACAAATGAGAGTTATAATCATTTTAACACTCGTACCTGTTTTAGGAATTGATTGAAAATTTGGCCGAGTTGATTGGTAAATAAAAACAAAATTTTCTGAGAATTCATGTTATACTGTCTTTAGTTGAACACTTGCCTTTGTATGTCTAGTACAATATGTAATAGCGGTTGTATTAAAATAATTTTAATATAATTAGGTACGGGATACATCGAAGAGGGATAAGATAAACGAATATTCCAGTGAGAACAGTTTTTATTCTCCAATGTGTCCCCTACTTGATGTTAAATAAGTTCTTGACCACGTTGCCTCTTTTAGGACTAAAATACATCTTACTTTATATTAAAGTGTTTTTAGGTTAAGATCGCCTTTTGTGAATAAGCACGTCCATGTATATTGCAGCGAACGTTTGCGTTGTTTTGCATTATGTGTAATAATAAGATTGATCGTTTATTAAAGATCGCAAATTATGTTTCAATGCGTAGATTTGTTGGCGAATATTGTTCTATCTCTGGTCCTAAAGGCGCGCTTACACGGGCAACTACAATTGCGCAATTCCTGTCATTCCCCGCCAAATATGAATTCACATCAAACAAAATGTTGCTGAGATATGACCACACAATACTACGAAATATAGAGCAACATTGCTCCACTTAGTTGCTCCAGATTGATTCATTACTACAGTTGCCAGGCAATGATTAAAAAAAAATTGCCCGTGTATGCGCACCTTAAGGTGTAGTGTGACAAATTCGACAAGAGTTTTGTCCATGTTTGACAGCTTAACAAAAGGTTTTTCTACTATGAAATGTAATTTTTATGTTCTCCAAATTGGACTACATTTTGGCACTTTGACGTAGACAAACATCTGTCGAATTCAACACCTTACCGGGCCGGATGCTATGAAAACCTCATAAACTATGATTAAATTGATATCTTGTCTACAGTCTACAAGTAGTTCCATGTAGTTTCGAACATCATCCATCTCGCTCAATCGATACCATATTTTGTTTGAATCTCTTCTTATTTGTATATTGTTGTCATTGTAAGATATATCTAGGTGATGGTGTAATCATTGTTATGAGATCTGGTGTACGGATTTAGTTTAGTCATAAACATGAGTGAGATAACTTTTACAGTTCAAAATATTAGGACCTTCGCAGAGAACAGACTTTTGTCCATGCAAGTCCCTCCTAAAAAAATTTGGAGTTCCACAGGGATCTGCTTTCGGTCATCATATGTTCTATTTTTAGAGATCCATCTAGATGTCGAAATTGTTTGCGTTAATAATAGGATAAACAAGATCAAGCAAGACAAAATTAAATGCAATAAAGATTCTGGAAATAAGTCTGTCGTCTACGTAGGCCCATAATGCGAGTCTTTTTATATCGCTGAATCTGAAATTATATGTAGAACAAAAATGTAGCCTCTATTTTAATCTCAAGAGAAATTACATTCTGTGGTGATAATGCCAAAAGCTACATACATAATACTTAGATATTATTTACTTGCGTGAATAATAGAATTATTTTTATTGATTTATATTTTATACCTCATTGTCCTGTTCAAATGTCGTATATAATTTCAAAGTTGTAATTATTTGTGTAATTTTATCTATTTTATGATCAATTTTTCTATGGTTTTATCAGTACGCTTTGTTTCTGATACCTTTGATACTGTATGAATGTGCAATAATTTGAAGATTTATGTTCTAGTGATTATCTGTATAGTCGGCAAAATAAATGAAAAACTATTTTATTATTATCATTTATTTTAAACCAAAGCTGCTTGCATACCACTTATTTTGACAGAGTTTTTATTTTGCTGGCTACTTACCGATTCTAGTGATATGTTTTTGTGCGCAATGCAATGTGGCGCCCTCTGGGCCAAAGGTGTAAGCACCGTTGTTGCAATATTGGAATCATTCCCATTAAAAGTACATTTTTCACATATTCTGCGTTTCTTTTAAACACCTCTTTCTCTCACTAAAGTGACTAACATACTACATACATACAACTATCAACTATTATGTTATTTGCCTAGAGTTGGAAGATGAAATTTATAAGTATTCAGTGTTTTGTTGCAAGAAATAGGAGTGATAATACATAACCTCATTTACCAAGTGTTCGATACGTTTGAAATGTTTGATAGTACGGGTAGTATTATGTACTTACTGCTCATTTTCATTGGTACATAGGCCCGTATGCGGTGCGGAAGATTTCTGAAAAGCATACCATAGGGCGCGGAAACTTGTAAATATAGTACATGTGTTTATTAATCGTTTATATAGACCGAGTGGACACGACAGTTGGAGGTGTACAATTTTTTGCAGTATGCAAATTTGCGAGAACGTCTTAGACGACGACATTTGCAAGCACTATTAAAATTAGATTTTTTATAAGTACTTGAAATTTAATTTTAAAACGTAACAAAAAAGTACGCGTGTGAAAAAGTATGCAAACGCATATTTGTCACTTATAAAGGGTTTTTCAATAGGGACGCTCGAACTTTGAAAGTTGATAGCGGCCATCTTGGAAAAGCGATAGCTGTCAAATTTGGCGGGAATACATATTTATTCGTGACATTTCACCATGGAACATGTGGTTCCAACAGGACGGCGCCACTTGCCATACTGCACGGGAAACATTAAATTTAATAGATGAGAAGTTTGAGGGCTTTGTTATCTCGCGTGGTGGTGACATCAACTGGCCACCGAGATCGTGTGATCTAACACTGCTCGATTACTTTCTGTGGGGCTACGTGAAATCTCGACTAATCACAGACAATTGCTGCCCTGAAGGCCAACATAACTCGCGTTATTCATGAGATTGAGCCCCATTCATGCGAAAATGTCCTCCAAAATTGTCCACCAGGATACACCACCTTCAGCGGAATCGCGGTGGTCATTTGGCTGAAATGATATTCCATAAATAATGTCTTTTTATTCCATTTCAAAGTTCGAGCGCTCTTAATGAAAAGCCCTTTACTAGAAATGTTATCGATACATAAATTTGCATAGGTACTGAAAAAAATGATTGTTTTAGAGCCGAATATAATATAACAATTTCAAAAACTTATTCTCGAAATGTGCACTCGTCCGAATCATTTTTTTCAGTATGCAAATTGTTGTATCGATAACGTTTCTACAAAGTGACAAATATGCGTTTGCATACTTTTCACACGCGTACTTTTTTTGTTACATTTTAAAATTAAATTTCAAGTGTAAGTGTAATTTTGATAGTGCTTACATATGTCGTCGTCTAAATAAAACGTTCTCGCAAATTTGCATACTGTAAAAAATTGTACACCTCTAACTGTCGTGTCCGCCCGGTCTAATAGTATTGCCACATTGTCACTGTCACTGTATGCCTGCCTTGTAAGGCAAAATAAAATATATTCCTCACAGGCGGCTTACTGACCGCGTAAATCGCGTAATCTAATTATTACTTTCATTTGTCATTTCCTCGCCTGCTGCGGTGAAGGCCTGTATGCTGTATTAACGACCGAGTTATCCACCAGTGAAAATGAGCCATTACGGATTGTTATATTTTGGGCACAGATTTTAGACTATTTCGACTTTTTGGCTTGGGCCAAATAGTTGTAACTAGCTGAACATAACGGTCTCGGCCTGTGCCAGAACTGGTATCTCGGCCTGTACCAGTACTGGTATGTCGGCCTGTGCCAGTATTGGTATCTCGGCCTCTGCCAGTACTGGTACCTTCAGGGATTCAGGTAGGCCATGCTGTCCAGGTCAGATTCCAAAGCCTGTTAACAAAAAGATTACTTATTATCTTGGTGAATTTCAGCCACCTCTAAATTGTGCCACTTGGCCACTTGTCGCGTACTCGCGTGGTTCAATTATTTCAGAAGGCTACGCTCTCTTCGTTGGTTTTCATGACATCCACGCGTAAGGGTAGGTAGTAGGTACCTCTACTGATCAAACCTAACACTATACACAAGTACCTACAGCCCGATTCATCTCAACATCGCGTGAGACGATGCTCAATACACAGTTTAGAAGCAAAAGTGGGTGCAAGAGGTTAGGTTGCTAGGTACTTATGGGCGCATGTTTTATTTGATTGATGTTTAGTTAATTGCCGTTAACTCAGTAAGTTCCTGAATTGTTATCTTAGTTTATTATATTATTTAAATAATATTAATACTGAAAACTACTTTTACGAAATTGTCATTCTTTTGTAGACGCACAGCGCCATCTGATAACATCTGCTGTTACTAATATTCCGAATGTTTAATTAAGTAATGTTTAAATATTAAAAAGGAAATTATATGTGTTGTTCGCTTATAATAGCTATCATAATTAATCTTTCAATACTTTGTTATGCTTAGCTCAATTGTTACAAATTATTAAGTCCCTTTATAAAATAAGATGATTATTCTTTACAAGGCTTTTCATGAGTTTCCGTTTAGGCAACATATTTATGATGATTATAAGTGAAGAGTTTTAATGTGAATTATAGTTTCCAAACACACTTGAATAACATTTGCTTGTATTTAATACTATTTGTTATTTTATTGTATCGATATTTAAGTTCTAGAAATAAGTAAAACCTGTACTTGATTGCTTGCTGAAATATGGATGTCATATTTAAAAATGGGCTTCTGCTACGACTATCGACGACGTTTGCCTGTCATTGTGTAAATTCTTATAAAAATACAAGTTAAAAGCTAATGTTGCGTTTGATTTAAGATGTACCCGGATGAGGCGCCGACATACTCTACTGCGCCTAAACGACCGCCAATAAGATTAAATCGAACTGTTACTGTACTAAGCTACGTTACTGACGCTACCACTATCGACACAGGTGCCTCTGCCAGGTTATGGGGGCTACTGGTAAAAAAATGTGTACTTATATGAACATCGGCTTCATTTGACATTTGAAGACCATTATGCCCATACAAAGACATTATATGGGCTTCAAATGTCAAATGAAGCCCATTGCATTCTCATATCCATATTTTTTATCCGGTAACCCCACAGATGACCCTAGGGTCATCGGAGCCGAACACGCGGCACTTATCCGTGAAGCAGTGAGTGCGCCATCTTGAGGCGCAGTAGCTCATCTACACACGGAAAGAGTCAGGGAAGTACTGCGTTTGTAGTGTACCACATCTAGCCTAGCAGCACAGCACTTTTCTATGCTGCTATCCTTTTCTGACGCTCAGAACCATCACTTGCTAGAGCGGGAGTGCGCACGTGGCGGAATCGCTCATAGATACCTATAGTTACAGTGCCACAATCTTTTCTGTTCCGGTGACAGCGGCGCTATGTACTTTTTTCTTTTTTTTTGTGACAATTTAACCGGCCCTCCCTTCCAAGACCTTCAGCCGCCAGCAGCGCTATGATTGGACCTCAACTTGGCAGCAAAATGACATTAAAAACACGTTAGTTTCACATGTTGGCCACCGGAACAGAAAAGATTGTGGCACTGTACGGTGTACCTACCCTCAAGTCGGCCCTCCTCAGCGCGGCCTCCCACGCGGCCAGGCCGGGGTCGTCTGGGCCCCACACCCGGCACTCGTCCGCGAAAAAGCGCGCCATCTTAAGGCGCAGCTCGTCGTTGTATCGCCGCACGCGCAGCCGCTCCAAAGCGTCGTCGTACTCTGCCAGGTCTGATGATAAGTTCTGGAAACTGGTAGGTAAACATAAAGATTGTATGTTATTTAAATTACTTTTTTGCATTCACAATGCAATTTTTATTATTGAAAAATGGAAAAGGAAGTATTTTAGAAAAATGAGACCCGTCTCACAACTAGCTCCGATGGGACTCGAACCCACGACCTTTCGCTATCCGGGCGACTGCTCTGACCTCTGAGCTACGGAGTCGTTACGAGAAGCGTCGAATTATCCAATACTTCACACGCTGTATTATAGCCAGCGTTAATTTCATCAATGTGAAGATATTACTACCCTCACATGCGAAAGAAATACCTTACCAGATATTTGACAATCGCTAGAGATTGTGAGACGGGCATGGAACAACATACAAGTTTCTTGAAGACGGGTCGATTTTTTCTAAAATACTTCATTTTCCATTTTTCAATAAAGATTGTACTTATTTTTGATATTGATTTTAGTAAGCAGGTCTGTTTGCTTCGTGTTAGAGTGCGTTTTTGGACTGATTTATACATTTGACACAACAGCCGTGTTCGTGTCAACTTCTGTCTAGCTGGCTCTGCGCAGTTCAGCCTATCGTGAAAACGCACCCGGATACTTACTAGGCAAAGAACTCGTAAGCACTGCTGTGGCTAAATCCTCCCAACATCATTGATTTAAAATCACTGAAGAAAGTTGCATCAATGAAAAGAGTACCACAGGGCTCTGATTTAGGTTACTATAATAATCTATTTGGTTATGAATCTTCTTCATCGGTATTCAGTCCTAGTAACTGCGCCTGCGTAGCATTTATAAAACTAAAACATCCGACTTAAAAACAAGAACCACTAACAGTATTATGGTATTTTGTATGTATAGGTATAGATAATACATACAAAATGACATCATTAGAAGTAGGTATAGTAAATGAACCTGTTTAACGAAGTCAGGTATCCAGGTGGAAAGGCATCCAGCGCTGCTCGCATGTGTTCCCAGGGACAACTGTATCTCCTGTCCTTGTACTAAAACAGACACAAATAAATTCATAAGTAGGAACTTGGGTACTGCTTTAATATCTCCGGCTGGTACTAACACAAACAAAAGACCTACTAAGTACCTACCTATTATCAATACTGTGTTATCTAACCATACGAAACTAATTTATTGCAATCATATGATGGAAATACCTACATAGGTAGATCGAACTGGTTTTACTAATCTGTGGTTCAATCAGGGGTTAATGAGTGCAATAGAACTGACTTTATCATAAAACCTTTAGATACAACATGTCGCTAATGTAAACAAACGAAACGTGACAGTCACAGTTGGTATTATTAAACTTGCATCTCACAAGTTTTGAAAACTGAATTTTTGGAGATCAGCAATTATACGAGACGAAGAAGCTATATAGCCTTTTACAGGCATCGGAATGGAAAACATTACAAAAATTAGGAACAAAACATCATTTGTGGTCAGTGGGTCACACTCACACCACCGATTTCAGACCAAGAAGTCCCGCGAGTTCGATTCCCAGTGAGGGTACATATTGCATTCTGTTTGGTTAGTGGTAGTAGGGCTTGACGCCATAACAACGATGATTTCAGCATTGTTGTGTTCCAGCAGTTAAGGATAAGATAGCCAGTTCCTCAGTGATTGAGGAGTCCGGGAGTAGTGCGCTTCAACCTTCAGTCTTATAACCACTTAACATCTGGTGTGATGAAGGCTAATAGTGGAGGCAGTTAGACATCGCTCCCATACTATTAACCCAAAAAGCTATGAGCTTCATCACATTTGTTCCTTGAGTAATTCTAAGCATTTCTAGTACGGGAGGCAATAAAAAACGTGAGGCATGACGGGGAGGGCGAGGTACAAAGATGGCCGCCACCCGTCATCTTTAAAATAACTATTGTCGTCCTGGTGGCTACTAGAGCAAGTTTGGTATCATTTTCGTATTTCCGAAGACCACCAATTTTCTGGCTCGCAAATATTTACCTGGGCAACGAGATAGTTTGTATTTAGTTCTACAGGCTACTACACAATAGTCTAGCTAGAATCATTGGCCGTACCTGACTATACTTACTCGCCTGTACCTCCCATAGTCGATCTCCGAGTCGGTCATAGCCCTGGATAGGGGGATGCTACTGTCAGTACTGGCAGCCCTCAGCTCAAGGTCCAGACTGGAGAGCATGCTGTCGGTACGCGCCATCAGTTCCTCGTGGTCCATCCACAAGTACGGAGACAGGCTCACGTCAGGCAGGTCTAAGTAATTCACCATCGAGGAACGGTTTTTAGGGATGGAGTCGAGAAAGGACCGGAACATTCTCATACTTGCAACTGGTGGTAAAGTTACGTTTTTTATTAGCTCAAGTTACATTTACAAGTGGGTTTTAGTTGCTTGCGCGTTATCCAATTATTTTATCAAACAAAATGTGAAACGCACCAATTGTAAGTAAGTCAGTGATCTGGAAACTTCAAACCGCACAAACTTAGTCCTTGGGATTAACAATAATATCTGACGCAACACTTCTTAGAAGCCTTTGGACTGTTTCGCAAGTGAGACGAGTATTAGCTCACGTAGGTATACTGTGCACTGCGTTGCCTGGAGTTTGGTCGATACCTGTCGAATACCACGCAACCCTGTTATAGAATACGAAATACCTCTTACAAGGGCACGAGGGATATCATAATAACTAATTAGGTACTAAAACATCACGAGTCGTTGAAACTCTTATATGGTTATGATAAAGACTATTTTGCGTTGACATGCGCTAGACATGTTATGGGGTCTGGATTTCGTTCATGTCTGATGAAATTTCGACATTATTTATGGAACCTTGAAAATGATACCTCGTTTTCAAGGTTCAGCCTTGAATAGATCGCAATTTTCGTATTTCGTAACAATATACTCGTGATATAGAAAAGCAGAAAATTATACATGCAGCGCGCAATCACTACATAGTATAGGGTAAAACCGCCTTGTATCGGCCACGTCCTGGTATCGGCTACTTCCTACGAATTTGATCAAAAACTATTAAATATTCGATCCACTTGCACAAATTCTGCTCTATTATGAACATTATATTGTTGTCTTTAAATGAATTAAATGAGGTGGCGATCAAAGTTCATTTGACAGTTCAGTAGCATTGGATGTTGTAACCTGCGCAGTCGTGTCGAAATTCACGCCATTTTCTAGTCAAAATTGACGAGTTCGAGGTTACGGGGGAAAGGGTTTGCAACTTATCTAGGAGGTTTAAATCGTTGATTTTTGCTTGTGAAGGTTAAAGAGATTATAATGCAACATTATTGATTAATATTTTTGTGTTTTTTTTTAGAATTTTAATAAAAAATCGAATGGCCGGATTTAGGGTTGATTATTTCATAAAAAAGCCTGATATCGGCCGTTAAAAATGGTGATGGCCGATACAAGGCGAGTCAAAATCCTGATATCGGCCACTAAACATTAAGTCATGGACGATACAAATGTTACTTCATACAAATCTAGGTGCACTAGATTAGATACTTAATTTAGGTAATTATAATAAAAAATTACAAAAAAATATTAAAAAAATCTCGATTTTATGTTTAGTTACTTTTATGTGGAAGTATCATGGTTGATGTGCAAACTGTAATTTTAAATTTAAAATAAATTGTTAATAGTATTTGATTTATAGACTTTCCTTTAATATGAAATATTAAAATTTGTAAAATAATCTAAAATCTCTAAAAAAAAACGGCATCAAAATTTATTTGTTACTATTAGGTACGAATATCTTTATGCAAGAAAAAAACAAAAACATATTATTTTTTTTAGAAATTTATTTTAAACACTTTAAATTAAGTTTGGATTGTTAAAAAAAATGTATGTCTTTGTATATCTTTATCTTTCTTTATCAATTCGAAGTATATTTGTATTGCTCATAATGTAAGCCTAGGCCGATACAAGGCAAACAGGTGGGCGATTTTTGGGCGCAAGTGGCCGATATTAGGGAAATTGGGTGTGTACAAAGAAAAACATCAATATAAAAAAATGTTATCCAAATTTCAAATATTTTATTAGTTCATAGGAAAATCAAATAATAACAGTTTATTAAAAAATACCTCCTAGAAAGCTAGGTTAATAAATGTGAGAATAGTAAGCAAATCAATGTGAAATATTGTTGACGTGGCCGATACAAGGTGGTTTTACCCTAAAACAAAGTCGCTTTCTCTGTCCCTATGTCCCTTTGTATGCTTAAATCTTTGAAACTACGCAACGGATTTTGATGCGTTTTTTTTTAATAGATAGAGTGATTCAAGAGGAAGGTTTATAAGTAGTAGTTTTATCTCGATATTCCCACGGGAACGGGAACCACACGGGTGAAACCGCGGGCGGCCGCTAGTAACTAATAAGCCAGATTGGTACCCAACACTAACTAATAATAATTACGCACCCATAAAGTAGGTAGTCCTAATATAATCCCCCTTTAACGGGTGTCCCAAAAGTAGGTATAGGATGATATGTCTCAATAAAACGCGAATGGATTGGAATTTCTTCGTAGTTTTATTTTATTCTAAAGAAGAGACTTGTACAATTTTATCTGAATAGAATATCTGCTAGGTAAATGGCCGCCACGGGCATTTTTGCTGTGTGCAAGTTTTTCATGACACTTTCACACATTTCGCTACTTATTTCACCAATAACTCGGCGAATATTTTGTCTATATTGTCTTTTTGTGGATAGTTGGCGTAGACTTTATCTTTCACGTAGCCCCAAAGAAAGAAATCCAGTGGCATCAGATGGCAAGATCTCGGTGGCCATTTGCCATCACCTCTTCTTGATATTACGAGATTTTTCGACCTTTCGACGAGTGTTTGTAATTGATCGTGAATTTTCGTTAAATATTTGTATAACTTCTATGCGCTGTTTTATTGTGAAACGCTTCACGATTAATTTTACATGTGTCAAGATGACGTATGTCAAATTTCAACCCGCCATCTTGAATATTTTGGAAATAGCGCGAAATTCAAATCCTATACCTACTTTTGAGACACCCTTTATAATCGCACCTCAGATCATTAGTATTATATGATCTGAGAATCGCACTGTGTTGTTTATTGATAAATTACTTGCCCTTTGTTATCATCATGAATTTAAAACGTATCGACTAAGGGCGTTTGTGCACTACACTGAATTTTACCGATCCGGCGATCCGGTTTTTTCCGGACCGATATGGCAGCAATGAAAAACATATGGGCGCTTGTGCACCACACTGAATTTTACCGTCCGTCATTTTACTTTTCCCCATTCCGGACCGTTTTTTTCCGTTCCGAGATGACGGCAATGAAAAACATATGTACGCTTGTGCACTACACTGAATTTTACCGTCCGGAAAAAAACGGATGGTTGTATTTTAATCATAAATCACTACATAGTATAAAACAAAGTCGCTTCCCGTCTGTCTGTCCCTATATATGCTTAAATCTTTAAAACTACGAAACAGATTTTCATGCGGTTTTCACTAACAGGTAGCGTGGTTCTTCAGAAAGATTTTAATATATAATTTATGAAAGTTTTATGAAAATTGGTAGAAATATAACGATAATTGTCGAAAGTGCCGGCAAACGGCAAGCCGCCCGGGAGTTTTCTGCAAAAACGCTGCCTAATCCTTTCGAGGTTTAAAAAAATTATGCATGTTGGGATATCCCTCTTCTATAGATCTACAAAAAAGTCCGCGATAGCATATGTCTATCTTATAAGGATAGCATATTATAGCCATATTATCTCTTAAAAAATGGTTACGAACAATGCGGTAATTTGGAAAGCTATTTAAACGGATACAGTATTAACCCTTATCAATCTAAATACGTTAGTTGCTTTAAGCATTTCATGCACATTATTTTACTCTTTTACACCATATAATTTAAATGAATATCTTAGGAGTTATCGCAAATAAATTAACGCACGCCAAAATAAATTCAAGCGCCTTTCTCGATTGACGACCGATTTGGCGCAGGAGTAGGCTACCCACCTTCTGCGCCAGTGGTCTCGGGTTCGATTCCCGAACAATACAAATATTTGTGTGCATGAACATGTCTATTTGTCTTGGTCTGGGTGTTAACTATGTATAATATGTATGTATTTACAAACAAAAAGTATTTAAGTATATATTTATCCGTTATCAAGTTTTCCATGATACAGTTTCTTAATGAAATTAAAATGGGCTTAGATAATTGGTGTGAACGTAAGAATTTATTTATTTATTATTATTATTATTATTTTTCACCAATAACAACGTAATATATCTAGCACCAAAAATATGGATTTTGAAATTTTTGTTTGTCTGTCTGTCTGTCTGTTGTCCGTGTTTCACGCAAAAACTACTAAGCGGATTTTGATGAAACTTTTTTTGTTATATAGCTAGCTGTAGACATTCGATAGTAGTTAAAAAATAATTTTTCATCAAGCCTCAATTAATTGTGATTTCGGTAAAATGACCCTGTCAGGTACCTTTCACTGATAAGAGGATGAACCCAAAATTCTTTCTGTCTTCTACGTCTTCGCATAAAGCAATAAAGCAAGTAATTGCTGACGTTCCAAGGAACTCATTATTCCTCTCGTTTAAAACGCGTCCGTAGAGTGTAGTTTCAAAGAGATCACTGCGCTGCCCCGGCCAGTAAAAAACCGGACAAGTGCACAAGCCTATCATCCGTGTTTTTCATGCCACGCCGGTCCGTAAAAACACGGACCGCCGGATCGGTAAAATTCAGTTGTAGTGCACAAACGCCCTTACGCTGCTTAAGTATAGGTAATTTTTTTTTTTTTTTTTCTCTTTATTTAGGAACAAACAGTTAAACTTATACATATGACACAAAGAAATAAAATCATTTAATAAACCTATAGTTCCCTAAATTAACAAAGGATTAGGTAAACGAAAACGAACTAAAAATAATTAAAAAATGATAGAAAAATAATTTTGCTAAAAAGTTTTGAACTATGATGCGCACTGCGCTTTTCTACATTCGAGCAATATTGCAAACATAATATGTATTTGTACAAAAATAAAAATAACTATAGATAGTTTAGTATTTTCTTCCAAAAATACATTTTCATACCTAAAACGATTAACAAATACAAATGATTGTTATAATAAAAGGATCAGAATAATTATAATCACAATCGGTACATACTTTAGAAAAACCAGTCTTATATACCTTAAGTATTTACTTATTCTGGTCGCTAATTAGTTCAGCGATGCAGCGTTTAAACTTATTTAATGATGTCTCAAAGATATCAATGTCACTAAAAGAATTGTTATATAAAGAACATGATCTTTTTATGAAACTATTACTCCCATAACAAGTTTTACTTGGCTTGACAAAAAATAATGCCTTGTTACGAGTAGCTCTCTCCTGTCTTCTGGGCACACGGAAATTTATATTTTGTAAAATAAAGGGAGCGTCGACCATATCATGATAAGTGACATCAATAAGATCCCTTCTACTCTCTAGAGATGTTATATTGTGAAAGGCTAGAGAAGATACATAGTCATTATGCAGGTTACCAGTCCTGTAGTCTAGTGATTTGACAAATTTCCTTTGTACCTTCTCAACTTTATCCTTAGATATACGATGGTAAGGATTCCACACAGGGCTTGCAAATTCCAAACGACCACGGACATAACTGTTAAAAAGCAGTTTATAAGTAGCGGCGTTTTTGAACCGTTTACCAATACGTAATATGAACCCCAAGAACTTAAAAGATTAATTAACTATTTTATCAATATGTGGAAGAAATGTAAGCCCAGAGTCCATTAACACACCAAGGTCCCTAACTTCAGTCACACGATCTAAAGTAATTCCACATAGTTTGTACGTAAACTTAATGGGTTTTTTTTTTTCCTGGTGTAAGTGATTATATGACACTTGTCTGGGTTTAAGAACAAATTATTTATTCTGCAATATTCTTCAAAGTTATTCAAGTCATTTTGCAGCAAAACAGTATCGTGTATATCTCGTATTACTCGGAATATTTTCGTATCGTCTGCTTAAAAGAGTACATTTGAGTGCATTATGACCTTAGACAGGTCGTTTACATACAAAATAAAGAGCAAAGGCCCCAAATGAGATCCCTGTGGGACACCAGATGGTACATGTTTGTATTTTGAAGAATATCCAGACATAACTACAGCCTGACTACGATTCCTAATATATGATTCAATCCAACGGAAAAGATCGCCGTGTATGCCAAGTTGCCAGAGTTTATTCAAGAGAGTATTATGGCATATCTTATCGAAACATTTAGAAACATTAAGGTAATATACTATATACCTACCTATATACTGGCACAACCTGAAACCAACAAATTCTGAAAGTTTTAAAAACATTCACCGAAAGCTGAAAGCTCTACCATGAACTTTTCATTATCACAAAGCGAATAAAAACAAAAATACCTGTTTCAAAGTTCTGTGCCCGTAGTGTAAGTTTTTATGTCAAAAAACGCAAACTATTTCGATTCCGTATTTATGTCAATTTGTATGAAAACTGTATTAGCGCCTCTAGCGGCGAGTAGCTCGCTTATATAGTTTTCATACAAATTGACATTAATACGCATTCGAAATAGTTTGCGTTTGCTTGACATAAAAACTTACACTAGGGGTACTGTATTGAAAATAATTTATTTAACTAAGTAGTTTACTATTGAAAATCATTGTTTTTTAAAAAAGAAATAACAGATGTTTTTAAATTATCATGCTGAAGCTGAAACTGAAGAGTAGATACCGAATAAATAATAGGTCTTTACCTATGAAATTGCCGTTTTGTATGGAGATTTCTGTAATTATTTTTTTTCCATACTAACGTTTTTGTTATTATTTAACGACTAATATTATGTAAATTTACAAAATTTTACACACGTATTTATGGACATTTTAACTACTAAATGACACATTCGTTAAGAGAAAAATTTTTTTTTTCACTAAGTTACAACTAATAAAGTACGAAATTCTGGAAACAAAAATAGTCGTAACTTTCGGAATAAGTTTTTTCTATGTTAATAATCAAATATCGTGGTTATTAAATTATCAAAAGTTGCTCGATACGGTCTTAATGTAACGCAATATTAAAGAAATTATATATTTCTAATATTATAAAAGTTATTAAGTTATATGTACAAAAGAAAAAAACGGCAATTTCATATGTAAAGACCTATTATTATCTGTCTGTTTGCAAATTACCATGCCGCGTTGTCATTATTACACACTCCATGCGAGATGTCGCGCTCATCTGGCACCATTGGCACCTAGCAATCAGAGTAAATTGCCTACAACACGGATTTCTCTCGCAGATGTAGGTAGGTATCATCATTCTGTAACTACCATGATTGAGGTTATTTGCTGATTATTGAGCGTCAAAAGGAAATCTTGTAAATTTGCCATTTTTCATGATAATATATCTTTAAATTATCTCTAACTAGCGGCCGCCCGCGGTTTCACCCGCATGGTTCCCGTTCCCGTGGGAATATCGGGATAAAAAGTACATTTAAACCTTCCTCTTGAATCCCTCTATCTATTAAAAAAAACGCATCAAAATCCGTTGCGTAGTTTCAAAGATTAAAGCATACAAAGGGACATAGGGACAGAGAAAGCGACTTTGTTTTATACTATGTAGTGATGTCAACGTAAGTTTAGGGGTTTGTAAGCAAGTTTTTTTATTTAATTTTTATGACAAGCTTTTTGCTGACCTTACTTTAATATTAAACTTTTACATTATTTAGACTCTACCACTCTAATATTGTGACTCTAGGTAGGTACTAACCACAGTCTACTTACTATAAGTAGACTGAGGTAGGTACTACCGTACAAATATTGCTACGTCTACGTATTGGGCGACCGCGTCACAGTGAGTCAGTCACCCAAGGTTATGTATGTATGACTTATTGCTGATCATGACCTTAGTACTATTATATATTCTGTGTAATGACCGCTAATTTGTATTACCGGCGCGGCCCCGCCGCAGCGTGTTTAAGAAAACACTTTTCAGGAAGAGGTGATGGGAAATAAGGTAGGTACTTTATTTAAATTTTTACTTTTTTGCATTCAGAATGCAATTTTTATGGTTGAAAAATGGAAAATGAAGTATTTAGAAAAAATCGACCCGTATACTCTCACAACTAGCTCCGATGGGACTCGAACCCACGACCTTTCGCTATCCGGGCGACTGCTCTAACCACTGAGCTACGGAGTCGTTGTATAGCCAGCGTTAATTTCATCACTCATTTCTGAAAAAGGGTGATGGCTGAAAATCAGTGTTTTTGCCTCCGGGCAAAAAACTACACTGAGCCTAGGCCCAATTTTGCTGCTGCATATACGTACAATTATTTGTTTATGTAGTATCCCGTTCTAATTATTATTAAGTTTTCTGTGTCTCTCTTGCCATGCCTTTCTTGTTTTTATGTTTACCATGTTTATAATTGTATGCGTGTGATGTAGCAAATAAACGATCTATCTTTCTATCTAAGTGACCATTGCGAAGGTTGCTCAACCTCAACTATCGCAGGCCGAGCGCGCTTACCACTGCGCCAAGGGCTCCTTGTTTAAACTTAAACCTTCATATTTGAAACAAAACTTCTTCATACCTATAGGTTGCATCACTTTCTAATTACTTTTATTTATTTTTGGCTAGCTAACACCATCTTATCTAAGTCTGACGCCATAACAATAATGTTTTCAGCATTATTGTGTTCCGGCAGTTAGAGATAAGATAGCCAGTTCCTCAGTGATTGAGGATTCCGGGAGTAGTGCGCTTCCACCTTCAGCCTTATCACCACTTACCATCAGGTGTGATGAAGGCTCAGTGCTACACCGTTGTGGATAATAAAAAAAAAATGTACCTGTGCGTCTGCGCGCGTCTAAGCCTCTAGTAATGTTTGTGAATACGGGTGTAGGTAATTCACTGAGGCTGTCCATGTTTTTAAGTAACTACCAATAGCTAGCTAGAGTGCGTGTCAGATAAGCTCTGCTCGTGGCTGGGGTGTTTTGGCGCTAGTAACAGTACCTACTTACATATTGTTGTTCTAAGCTTCTGGAAAAGATATTTATTTTATTTATTGAGGATAACTTACAAGACACACACTTACAAATTGTAATTTATCACTTATAAGGATACATGCACATAGTGAGGCCTTAATTACAAGTTACCACGACATGCGCAGCTTACATAGAAGCAGTTTTGTAAATTATTCTAAAAAAAAAAATTACTTACAAAAATGTTTGGTAAGAAACATTAAATAGCCAATACAATTTTAAAACTTATTAATTAGTATAGTATAGAACTAGCAGTGTACCTACACAAAAATACTTAAGAAAACTTCAAAAAAAACAAATTTGGTGAGCTATGGTTAAGGTAAGTTGAGGAAATTTAAGGTATGGATATGGTAACGTATAGATAAAGTAAGGTAAGGATATAAGGTAAAATGTATGGACAAGGTGAGGTATAACTATGATTGCATGCCTTTAAGGATATTTGTTAACACTCTCTTATAATTAGTAAACTTAGAATTTATATCTAATTCAGAATCAAACTTTGTATATCTAACATATAGATTTTGCATTCTACTGATTGTGGAAAAATGACCCAGATTACTCTTAAAACATTTGGGTGAAAATAGTTTATAACGCGAAGACCTGGCGAGTCTTTGAGGAACGTAAAAGTTTACCTGTTGTAAAAGAGAACGGCAGTCTAAGGAACCACTGACTAACTTTGTGTAAGGGCGTTTGTGCACTACCACTGAATTTTACCGATCCGGAAAAAATCGGATGCTTGTATTTTAATAATTAATCATTTATATTAGTAATTAATGAAATACAAGCATCCGTTTTTTTCCGGATCGGTAAAATTCAGTGGTAGTGCACAAACGCCCTAAGAATAACATATCTAACAGCGTTCTTCTATTGCGCAAACTTAAGACATTAAAATGTGATAGACGTTCATTATATGAAGGTAACTTTTTGGCCATATTTTGTTGAAAGGATAGATGCCACATAAACCTTTTTTGTACAGATTCAATGCGTTTAATATGTACTTCGTAACGAGGAGGGAGAGTAAAGATATATTTGTATTCGATTTTGACGCACGCGCGTAGGTACTCTACTTTTACTTTTACAATACATAAACGGCAAATAATACCAAAACACTTAAAACAAACTCTATTCTGGTTTCAATTTGCATACCTAGGTAGGTACCTATTTGTTGCTTGAACGTAGCCGCTGTTGCTATATTAACTTAAATTAGGTAAATAAAAACGAAATGGCGAACCTCTTTGTTTGCACATTGACCAGTGTAATCATCAGAAGTTTTGCTATTATGGCTTCAGTAATTACTAAAATAATGCCGTAGCGATTAGAATAAATCGCTCCAAGTGGCAAGGTAACCTTGACTTGACCGAGTAAAGTCGGAGTGCAGCATTGCAGACCCTCATCATTTTTACGACTCTACTACTACCTAGGTAGGTACTATCTTTATCGAGACACTAGCTGTAGGTACAGTTGATAAATGATTATGTAGGTAGGTATTGATAATGATGCCAAAGCAAAAATACCTATATCAGTCAGTTATTTATCTCTGATGATGTAGAAGTTCAATAATTTTAAGGAAATTACAAATTTTTGTTTCAGAAGTTTCTCTATAAAGGTTTCTCGAATCTATTGATTCATTCTAATATTAGCATATCTGCCTTATTAAGCATTGCAACCACAGAACACGGAAAGATTTTTTTTTACTTTCCGTGTTCTGTGATTGCAACCATTGAACGAAACCGTTCAAGTTCCAAAGTTAAAAATGTTTAGTGTTGTTCGCACAAATCGGGAACACGGGTACGGCCGCCGCCATCATCAAGATCACGGTAGTTAGCGTAGAGTACGATCGTAGAGCGTGTTTACGTCGGTCGCCGACAAGCAGGCGGCTGGCGGGATGCCCAAACCCGACCAGCCAGTCCGGCACGTGAACCGGGGCCGAGCGCGCGCCTCGCACACCAGACACCAGTCCAGTCGCTTGTGAGTTGTGATCGCGTTATCGACTATCGTCCGGATCGTCTATGCACTCGCTACTGCGCAGTCAGTGAGCGCGCGCGCAACCACCGCGACCGGTCGCTGTCATCTTTCCATACCATAAATTCCTACAATATCAGCTGATATCAATGTCCCCGCCAGTCATGCCGCGATAGCGCGCACACATGGACGTCGCAAACGGGTCCGCGTCGCCGTCGCTGCGGCTGCGCGGCGGCGTCAAAACCAACGGTGTCAACAAGAAGCATGACTTGAACCAATGCACCAGTGCCATGTCCCCGGAGACGCAGCGGCTACTGCCGCCCACCACGGAGACGATCATGACCAAGCCGTTCCCCATCAGAGGTAACTATGGTGGCTATTAAAGACGGACAAACTATAAATACGACGCGCCACTCGGTGACAGCTGGCTTCCCAACCCATCCAGTTCCCGCGCAATAAAAAGTGGCTGTCAGTGCATACATGGTACTTAAATACATTCATTCATTCATAGTTCACTCTGTACAAGATGCATTCGTGGTGCATGTGCATGGATTACGTTGCAGGATTTCTTCGACGAAAATTATGGTTGTAAAGTGATAATTCACAAATATTTGTGAAACTTGTGCATATAAATATTTATAAGGTGCAATGTACACGTATGACGGGCATGGTTGGTATTTAAATGTTCCTCATATTTTATTCCAATATAAATAAGACTCTGTTAGGCAACATTGTAGTACAAAAACAACATAGAAGTCGTATCAACTTCCGTCAACGTTTCCTTTATATAGACTACTACCACAGTATATATTTCCCTACTACTAAGAATACGTCTATAAATTACTGAATAGGTATGTCGTCGGTCGCCTTGACTCTACCCTTGACTCTAACATAGCGTTTACTCGACTTCTGTCGAATTCCAATACCTACATTAAGATTAAAAAAAAAGAATTATTTATGAAGGTCTGCATATAATTTTTATAGCTACATTAGGATAAATACGATTTTTTCAATTTATCCTATTAGAAATTTCTACTCTTACTCTTATATAGCCCCCACTCTACCATACATATAAATATAAACAATTTTTTTTCTCTTTAATTAATTTATGGACTTTAATCATAAAATGACATGATAGTCCTATTATAACCGTATTCTATCCTTATTAAACAATATTTTATTCGTTTCGTCTCTGAAACTAGAGAGAAATCTCACAATAAATATTCGATGGATGAAAAACAATTTTACTAAGGTAAGAAATCGTAATTTTTGCTACGACATGGTAACTACGAAACTGACTACGAAAAACGTGAACTTTCGATATTCTACGGTTCTTTGAGTTGCAGTATAGTTTTGAGATCAGAAAATACGACTCGTTTATAGTAATAAGAGATTGTTGATAACTTGTTTTAGTTATTTCGTTTAGTTTTTTGAAGTGAAAACTTGTCTATAGGCGTTGTGCACTTTTTGTAATGGGTAAAAAATGTTAAACTCGCGTCAGGACATCACGTGATCGGACGGACACGTGACGATCGAAAATCTGTTAGGTACAATGTCATTAGAATACGAAGGCAAATTGCGCCACCGTTTCCAAAGTTGTAATAGCTCAAGTTAGAAAACGGGCAGCATTGTAGCTAGAAGACCTCGGTTCAATCAAATCCAGTGCGTATTTTTTTCTTTTATTTTGTCCTAAACCTTTTTTTTTCTGAAAAAGTCTAGGGAGCCCTCTTCACTTCTGCCGGCACTCCCGGAACCCGTTGTTTTTTTATTTATTTTTCTGGCCTTAGGAAAGGTGCCTTTACAAAGGCCGGCCGTGGTCAAAAGATGACTTGCTACTTTCAAGTGAGTAGGTATATTAATGTACACTCATTTGCGGAAAAACTGAGGAAAAACTGGCATTTGCTTTATGTTCATATCACACAAACATACCAGCTTCATAGTACTTATAAATAAAACACTTTCACGGATTTTTTCACGCAATTTATTTAACAACTTGGTTAAAGTTATTTTAATTTTTAGTATTTTGCATTCACAATGCAATTTTTATAAAAAATCGACCCGTCTCACAACTAGCTCCGATGGGACTCGAACCCACGACCTTTCGCTTTCCGGGCGACTGCTCTAACCACTGAGCTACGGAGTCGTTACGAGAAGCGTCGAATTTATCCAATACTTCTTACTCGCTGTATAGTCAGCGTTAATTTCATCAATGTGGAGATATTACTACCCTCACACGCGAAAGAAATACCTTTCCAAGTATTTGGCAATCGCTAAAGATGAAATTACTATTGCAAGTTATTTAAATTTTTAGTATTTTGCATTCACAATGCAATTTTTATAATAGAAAAATGGAAAATGAAGTATTTAGAAAAAATCGACCCGTCTCACAACTAGCTCCGATGGGACTCGAACCCACGACCTTTCGCTTTCCGGGCGACTGCTCTAACCACTGAGCTACGGAGTCGTTACGAGAAGCGTCGAATTTATCCAATACTTCTTACTCGCTGTATAGTCAGCGTTAATTTCATCAATGTGGAGATATTACTACCCTCACACGCGAAAGAAATTCCTTTCCAAGTATTTGGCAATCGCTAAAGATGAAATTACTATTGCAAGTAATTTTAATTTTTAGTATTTTGCATTCACAATGCAATTTTTATAATAGAAAAAAAGTATTTTTTCTAAATACTTCATTTTCCATTTTTCAACTTGGTTAAATTTTAGTTGTTTTTAGAGATAGGTATTTTGGTTTATCCGACGTTTCGGCACCTTTCCAGGGGCCGTGGTCACGGAAATTATTAGTTATTATTTTTCCGTGACCACGGACCATTCGCGCAGAAATCTAAGATGTGTTCATAGTTTTTATCAGAGATTCTACAATGATATCTTTGTCAAATGTTTTGGATAAATGTTGTATAGGTGATCTGTGGTTGTAACAAACGTTCTCCAAACAAACGGCGATAACTTTTACAACCCCTTAAACCTTCATCATTATCATGTCAGCCGAACGACGCCCACTGCTGGGCATAGGCCTCCCCCAAGGATCTCCACAACGATCGGTCCTGCGTCCTTTAAACCTTAACATACAGCAATTAACTTTTTGGTATGTTATTTAAATTTTTACTTTTTTGCATTCACAATGCAATTTTTAAAATGGAAAATAAAGTATTTGGAAAAAATCGATCCGTCTCACAACCAGCTCCGATGGGACCCGAACCCACGACCTTTCGCTATCCGGGCGACTGCTACTAACCACTGAGCTACGGAGTTAACGACTCCGGGTCTATTTTTTTCTAAATACTTTATTTTCCATTTTGGTATTTTGTTGAAATACATAAGAACTAGGGTTGTACGTTTTGTTTTTTTTTTTTAATATTCATTCATTGTAGATTAAAAAAAAAAATATTGACACTTTTTTGTTTAGTATTAAATTACTGAAGTGCAAATATTTCGAAATCCATGATAAATATTGAAAAAAACAAACGTTCCTACCAAAAATTCATTGCTATATGTTTGGAGGGTGGAAAACGTTTTTATGTTGACCGCTTGGTAGCACAATCCTCTTAAGGTGGTTCGATCAGCTCAGTAGAGCCACCAATAGAAATAAATAATTTACGATTTATCAAGGGTTTTGAATAAAAGTCTCGGTTATTTTGCGCAAATAGAAGAGTAAAGTGCAATTTTAAGTATTTTTTCATGGCCTCAAAGAGCATTAAGTTATGAATCTCGATATTGCTAAATGTGGCCACTTTTGGCACTATTAAGATTCACGACTTATTGCTAAAGTTTGAGTTCTTAAAAGAAGGTAAGTTATTGTTAATACTTATAAAATTCATTTTACTCTTTTATTTGCGCAAAATAACCGAAACTTTTAATCTAAGTCTTTAATAAAACGTAATTGATTAATTTCCATTGGTGGCGCTACTGAGCTGATCGAACCACCTTAAGAGTTCTCGATGTGTGTAATGTTTATGTTAATGTAATGAAATTTATTTGCGGACTGAAATTAGGTTAAACAATTGTATACATAGAGTTCAGTGTCCCAGAATCGTAATGTGATGCCTAAATATCGGCGACGGGTGCTAGGGTCACAATCATCACAGCTGGTCATCACGTGATGCTGTGCGGCTCGTCTGCCGGCCGTGTAATCCATACTAATATTATAAATGTGAAAGTGTGTTTGTTTGTTTGTTTGTTTGTTTGTTTGTTTGTTTGTTTGTCCGTCTTTCACGTCAAAACGGAGCAACGGATCGACTCGATTTTTGGTATGGGGATAGTTTGGGAGCTGGAGAGTAATATAGGATACTTTTTATTCCGGAAAATTATAAAATAAAAATGATTATTTTGTATAGAAAATCGATAAACTGTCGTACTATACAAAACTGTCATTTCTTCCATAGCCGCTGCCAAAGAGGTATGTCAAAGAGTATTGTAATCACTGACGTTTTAGCCGTTTTGGATTGCCTACTTTTTATTAAGTGACATTTGTTGCAGGCAGTGTATAAAACTTCTTCGCGATCATTTATTTTCATCTGTCTATCTATAATAGATGTTGGTGATACGAAGTTTACCGGGTCCACTATAAATAATATGGCAAAACAACGTTTGCCGGGTCAGCTAGTACTTAATATTTACATCATTTATCATTTGGACACATTTTAGTGTTGACTCCTGCCCTTCCCCTAAGCAGTTACACTATTATGTCAAATATTGGTCCGGCTTAGTGGATTGTCTCAGACAGTGTCTGGCTCTGAGGTCTTGCATGTCCAGTTTTTGTTGGGCTTTTTAAACTTGACTTGTTTTTGAACATTTGAAAATGAAGTATTTAGAAAATATCGGGCCGTCTTACAACCAGCTCCGATGGGACTCGAACCCCTAACCTTTCGCTATCCAGGCGACTGCTCTACCCAATAATTTTGATAGCGAAAAGTTGTGGGTTCGAGTCCCATCGGAGCTGGTTGTGAGACGGGTCTATTATTTCTAAAAACTTAATTTTCAAATTTGTTATAATAAAGATTGCATTATGAATGCAATGCAACTTGTTTTGTAGCTTTGTATTGTGGTCGCTGCAACGTTACAGGGTAAAGTGAGGAATAAAAAAAAATTATGCATTCTGGATAAATCTGATTTTTGAGGTAACTTAATAAAATATAAGTTTTTAGTAAAATATTTATTTTTATGACAAGCTTTTTTGCTAAATGTACTTTAATATTGTATTGTCATCTGAAACAAACCTGTATACAAAATTTCGGTTTACCCTTGTTTGGCAGAACAACGTTTGATCGAATTTCACTAATTCGAACAACGTTTGAGAAAATAATCACTTTGTATAATATCGATTGACATAATTTTCATTTCATCGAATATTCATTTGCGATAACAACGTTTGCGCTAATGATCGTAAAATAGAATGTTCATTTCATCGAATATTCATTTGCGATAACAACATTTGCGCTAATGATCATAAAATAGAATGTTCATTTGATATAATAATCGTTTGGTATAAAAACGTTTGGAAGAAAAGCCCTGTACTCCTCGGAAGTCCTGTAGAACACGTGATAGGTTAGAAATTTAAGGCGATCGCGAAGCGCAGCGAAGCGATCGCCTTAAATTTCGTGGTTATTTTTTTTTTTTGTGAAACAATCCATAACTTGTAACATTTAAGCGTTAAGTCCGCCTATTGTACTTTACAAATGTATTTTGTGCAATAAAGTTATATAAAATAAAATTAAATAAACTTGTATTGATACAAAAAAAATAACCACGAAATTTAAGGCGATCGCTTCGCTGCGCTTCGCGATCGCCTTAAATTTCTAACCTATCACGTGTTCTACAGGACTTCCGAGCCACTCAAATATTAACGATCTTTCGACTAAATCACTATTAGTCTAGTTAAACATTCGTTTAAATAAAATTAGCGCAATTGAAAATTCGGTAAAATGACATTCGTCCAAATAAAATTAGCGCAATTGAAAATTCGGTAAAATGACATTCGTCCAAATAAATAATTATACGAAATAAAATTATGACAAATAAACATTCGATCAAATGAATAATTCTGTGAAATGACTTTATTGTAACTAAAATTAGTCGAACCGATTTTCGACGAAACGTTGTTCCACCAAACAAGGGTGAACCCAAAATTTCAGCTCCATTTGACACTGGGAAGTGGGTCAAATTAAGCTTGCAAGATTTGTCCCCCACTAACTAACATACTAACTAATAACTAACATGGCAAGTTAATAAAAAGCTTGTAAAATAGAAATAAATACTAGACACCATCACATACATTGTTCCAATACCAAATTATAGTAGCTTGAGCACTAGTGTTATGGAAATTGGAAACAACGACGGGTATTACCACATACATCCAGACCCGAGGAAATATTGAAAAGTTCGTTTTCAATATTTACCCGACCGGGGAATCGAACCCGGGACCTCTAGAGATAGCGGCACCTTGAAAACCGGTGCGTGCACCACTCGGCCACGAAGGTAGTCATAGTATTAACATTCCCACGGGGAAATGTAATGCATGCCAACAGAGTCACACAACCACATGTGCAATATGATCTCGTAGAAAGGCGAGATTTAAAATGTCAAGCTTTTTTCTCTTGATTATTACTTGAGCATAAACTTTTTTGAGCTGATTATGTACTTTGTCTTGTCATTGTTTCGATTAAATTACTTTTCAATCTTGATTATCTTTATCATTTTATCTAATTATTAGTGAAAGTTCACTCGCCAGTTCATCGAATCGATTGCCCGTATCAGGTTGTATATCTGCAACAATTTGACGAACCGCCGATAACTGGCCCAATTGCTACCCACACCACACCACATAACACGTCAGTCCAATAATTCGTGCACGTCACTAACTTATTATGTACTAGTAAACATGTAGATAGGATCACATGATATGACCACGTTATTGTACCCTGATGAGTTAACGAAAGATTAGTTAAAATCGGGATAAGTTTGCCACTTCGTTGAAAGTTCCGTAGTTTTTGTTTAGCAGTTAGAATCATATTTACTTTATTCTGACTTAAGTAGTCTTGTTTAGTTCGAACTGTGCGATTTTTATATTGCCAAATTACAGTAAAACCTCAGATCATATAATACTATACTAGGTATTATATGATCTGAGAGTAATACTAATAGGTACTAGGTGAATGGCAGACGAAATATTAGAACCGTCTCCAGAAACACTGTACTTATAGAATAGAGATTACAAGTCATAAAGCTAGACAATGTAAATAACTAAGGTGTATCGTCAATCAACAAAAATCACGTAGAAAACGTCTTTAGCCAGTAAGAAATTACTTTCAAGCTAATACAACTAAGTACCTAGTTTGTCATTTAGGTGGGTAAGTATCTAAAGCGCACGACAAAATGTAGAGTCGTAACATGATTTTTACTTAATAGAAATAGGTATAATAATAATAATAATAATTTTGTAATTGTATTTAAAATGTAATAAAGGGAATAATAATCTATACATCTATACAAATCAATAAAATTGAAGTGTCTGTTTGTAATATTAAAATAACCGCTTTTTACTACATGCATATGATTATATATACGGTACATATACCAAAATAAAAATGTTTACCATTTTTGTCAGTCTGTCTGACTGTCTGTCTGTCTGTCTGTTTGTTCGGGCTAATTCTCTGAAACGGCTGGACCGATTTTGACGGGACTTTCACTGGCAGGTAGCTGATGGAATAAGGAGTAACTTAGGATACTTTTTATCCCGGAAAAATATCACATTCCCGCGGGATTACGTCGTGTAGTCCACGCGGGCGAAGCTGCGGGCGGCCGCTAGTAATAAATAAATAAATAACTTCTTACATTCACACCAATTATCTAAGCCCATTTTAATTTCATTAAGAAACTGTATCATGGAAAACTTGATAACGGATAAATATATACTTAAATACTTTTTTGTTTGTAAATACATACTTAATATACATAGTAAACACCCAGACCAAGACAAATAGACATGTTCATGCACACAAATATTTGTCTTGTTCGGGAATCGATCCCGAGACCACTGGCGCAGAAGGTGGGTAGCCTACCCCTGCGCCAAATCTTTTACGGTTATTTATACGTACCTAGTTAATTAGCGTACCTACCTAACCTACATCTCCCGAACGTGGAGAGCACAAATACCTAAGTAATGTGTGATAAATAACTTTACACCATTAGAAAATGCATCAATAGTTAGTTTAAAATTGGGTTTGAACCAAAAGTGGCCACTTAACAAAATCACGTTTTAAAACTTTTTTTTTGTGAAACAACTTATGGATTGTTTTCACAAAAAAATAACCACGAAATTTAAAATTTCTAACCTATCACGTGTTCTACAGGACTTCCGAGGCAAACTCTCACCTCTGAAATCCACTTTTCTGACATTTCACTAGATTTAGTTTACTGAAATGACATATCACTGAACTTGTTTAGGAAGAAGACGTCGTGAATAAGAATATTCGACATCTTCCGTGATTTCGTGGTAGGTATCCCTAGGGATTTCGTGAAATCCCTGATTTCCTCATATCCCTGCGACATATATAATTCATGAAAATTGTAAAATTAAAGTACGACAATTTAAGAGAGCAAGGTAGACAAAAAATACACTTGTTCTTCTAATTCCTAGAAGCATAGAATGTCTTTTCTTTATTAACACAACACAACACTCCTAACCACAGCTTTAACCTTCGGTAACGCATTAAAACCAAACAACAGGGTCTAGCTAGCAAAAAGAGTTTTATTTTTAAAACTGAGTTTATTCTGTGGAGTGTGGAGTGGAACAGAATCTCACTGGCTGATAGTATTGTGGAATCACGCTGCAACCGCGTGCGCGCGCAGATAACCGCGGAACAAATTGTAGGCGAGGCAGACGTATGTTTGTCGTTTTTATCCCATTCGTTTAATTTATTGTTTTGTTTGGCCGCCTTTTATGATAGTGACTAAGTTTTGAATGTCCTTCATTTTTAAATGCAGTTTTATTAACAAAGCCGTAAGTATAGGTTTTGTTAACAGGTTTTGGGTGCACAAATCTTTTTGTACCTTTTGATTTTGACCTTGACAAAAAGCGGCATGCATGCGGCATCAAATCAGACGGTAGATGTTTGATGTAGGTACTTCAAAAAAGTACTTAAAAATATGTAGGTTTATGGAAAACCATATTAAAATTTGAGTCGGTCATCTTAACGTTATAGAATGGACTTCAGTCACAGATATAATAGTTTGTTTCAGTCATCGATGTGTTAAAAAATAAAAAAATATATTTAATTAATGATATCTCTGCAAAAGCTTTGTTCTAAAACTCTCTATCGATAACGAACGAGGGATTCCTTGGCTGCTTTTCAAATGACGTCGCACGCGTCGAAGCTGTTTTTTGTAATCCCATTAATCATTATTTTCGTCACATGGCAAATAATTATACTTATCATTTGAAGATTATTTATGTTTATTATGATTTATTTATGAAACTATTTTTATTTTATTTTTATTTATAAGTAGGTACGTAATTCTTCTTATCGAGTCGATAGCAAACTAAAAACCTAAACAGTGTCGGACCAAAATTCGGCTACGCGGGTCGCAGCATTGGTAGCCTCCATTAGGTCTTCCTGGACACGCAGGGCACGATATCATATCAAGTATTCCATCGTCTGAGGTGTGCCTGTGCTGTAGCACAGCACGACACCTACACACGCTAAGTCTGGTCTGTGTCGACCAAGAATCCCCATCTAGACAGGTTGTCCTTACTGCGGCCGACCATCGGCATCGTCTCGGGAGTATTCCATGGCTGGCTATGGTAACGTGTCCAGGCGGGTCTCAGACGGTGGAACAAACGAACAGGAAAGTTGACACTCTTTCGCCACAGCCTACACCTTTCCTTCGACTGATCACCGCTTTAAAGAGGAAACACATAAGTAGTTGTTAAAATTTTTGCGACTTTTCAATCTTAGAAGCACCGAGTTGTGATTTAAAGTGGATGCCGATTGTCACTCATCATAGCTCATAATTTTTTTAGGATTTTTTTTTTTGTTTTGTTAATCTTTTTTTGTTTTGTGTTTGGTTTTTGTATTTGTTTTCAGCCTGTAATTTATTCTGACTAAAAAGGAATCTAACCAAAAGTCCGTTTTCGTCAAAAAAACAGCCTATTATTTATTCTGACGAAAAAGGAATCTGTCCTAAATAAATCCCACTGCTCTACAAATCTCTGTGAGCGCTATTCCGGCTAGTGGGTACCTACCTACAGCATTTTTATTGGATCGCTAACATACCTATTATAATTATTTAAGTAGCTAATCTAATTTTAACCCAATTATCTATTCATATGTTACGCAAACGCTAACGTAAAATCCAATGAACTATAATTAATTACATTGCTCATTATTTATCTTAGAATTTATAAACCGCAGATAATAATATGTTTATGATAAGGACATAAGTTGCTACTTGTCTGAAGAGCCATGGCTGTACCAATTCATGATTCTTTGTGAATAACCAGGATTTACATAAAGTAGGTACATCCACCTCACTAATCTTCTTCTATTATATAAATAAAAACCGGTCAAGAGAGAGTTAGACTCGCGTACCGAAAAAAAACATATTTTCTTTTAAGCACACGGAAGGTTTTTATGGAGAGAAAAACATAACAATTTTGTGGAAAATAATAAAAACAACACGTTTCTTTTCCCATACAAACCAGCTTAGTCCAATCAACAAAGCAGGTGTAGAGTGCGTGAGCTGGGACCTAAGCTGTTTCTTCAGTAATTTGTTCAGGATGCTTAGAGAGTAAACATACTAAAAATCCCCGCATCTATGAGGGGAAACCGCGGGCGGCCGCTCGTATAATATATAGGAAGTAGCTGCAGCCACAAGTTGCTGTATTGATCTAATTGGACCTTTTCGTAACACCCTGTATCTTTAAGCAAAATGGAATGCATAATTATTTTTTCACTTCTCATGCTCGTAAAGTTCGTCTTTATGTTGGGTATAGGCTGCATAAAATCGCTTTTTATGCTCTAGTGCATAAAGTAAAATCTTCGTCTAAGTCTCAGACTCTGACAAAGGTCGTCAGGTAAACAGTCACACACGCAATTAAACTTCGTTGAATAAACTTGTTATTTCATTCTGCTTCTTTAATTTTTTACACAATCCATGTTAAATTAATAAAACTAGGCAAAATTAATGAGTTTTGTAAGAAATAAGTATTTCAAGAGCATTATGGACTGCGATCGCTAAGTCACTGTGTGGCCACTTCCACGTATAAAAAATAATAAAAAGAAAGTTTTCCCGCCAATATGGCGAAGTCTATATTTTTTCTTTTTTGCAATATTGTTATTTATTTTCCTCACACTCGAAGTGAAAAGCAGAGTGTATAACTCGTACATAAAACCCATTTTACCCTCGAATTGACTATCCATCCTCGCCTACGGCTCGGGTGGATATATACGTCTCGGGGAAAATGGTATGTTTTATGCACTTGTTGTACAATCTACTATTAGAGAAGCGTAATACAAAAAATCACAAATCCCCCAGTGATCCTTCGATACGACGACGCGATAGCAGGGATATCGTCCGCGATAAGTCTCACCGCGTGGCTATTGGGCCTTATCGCGGTGTAATCCCCTTATCGCAATGTCATTTCTTTTATATAGGTTAGTTATTGTTTCATTGTTGCAACTGTTGGTCATGAATTAATATTTTTGTTCTTTAAAAAGAAGTAAGTAAGTACACATGGCAGCACGTCAGACTATACATGTTGACCTTGAGACCGCCTTTATGCCCTACGTAATAAAAGCTATTATCGCAGTTATACTGTTTAACCTGATGTGCTGTCGAGTGTACATTTGGGTTCATTTTTTCTGGACCTTATTACTCGCGTTGATGTCTTTTCTTTGGACCGTAAGCTTATGAATGTAATTTACAAAATCTTTAAAGATTCAATGGAATACTAAATACCTACCTACTTACATATAAGTTTTTTGAAAAAAAATAGATATAAGTACTTACTTACGATTATTTTTGTTACCACTTACTTAAAACCAAATAAAATAGGTTTTTTGGTCAAAAGTAAGTAGGTAAGTACTTACCTATTTGCTAACAGTTTATAAAACATCAATCTCTAAAAAAGCAATCTCTTGAGTGGCGCAAGGTTTTTGATATCTTTTAATATAAATTGCTGCCGACGAAACTGACAACTGATAACCAGATATTCACAAATGTTGACGTAGCCACATCTACTTATTTCTACAGTCAAACCAATTTAATCATGGCTCATTTTGCTAATAATTTGTTTGTTAGCGTCAAAACTATAAATGTCAGTGCCAATGTCAACAAGTTTGAATTTCGACGTTAAGTATTGAATTTAAGACGTTTAAAAAAAGTTTACTTACTCGAAAAAATTATGCTGAAGAGAGATAACAATGAGAAAACGACGCGCGCAGGAGCGAGACCGATTTTGCAGACTAGGCAAAAAAAAACACAAAATAACTTCGTATTAAAAAACTATAGCGATTTTTTAAATATGCTTCTCCTACACGATCCTAAATATTATTGGTGTTCACTAATTAAACCAATTTTCAATAGTATAATTATGTAAACCCATTTAAGAATAATCTTGAAATTTCGTATTTTTAGAGGTCTTTCGAAAAGAAAAAGTGTCAAGGCAAAATCATAAAATTGTGTTTCTGGAACTATACTAAACTAGATAAAGGTATGAAGAAATATAATATATCGTCGTAAGTACCAGATTTGTAACAACTCTAACCGTCCTATAGTTTTATATCAAAAATTCCATACTTTTTCCGAGTAGCGCCTTAAATATCTGTTAGAAAATGAACTTATGGTAGGCCACTATTCGATTGGTTCGACAGTAGGTAGTACGCATAGATCGTTGACATTGTCCAAGTGAGTTACGAATACGAGTGACTAAGTGCATTGGTGACAGCTGCTCCACGATAAGTGATCACATGTTCCGAGAGTGATGACGACGTGCTCATACTTAACTTGACTATTGTTATGGCTTCAGCCAAATAATTAACCGCTTCATCATCATCATCATCATCATTATCAGCCTTTCTCGACCCACTGCTTAATTAACCGCTTAGGACAGACATTTTGTTAGTTAATGATTTTTAGCATAAAGAGAACATTGAGATTTAAAATTATTTTTATGCATTCACATTGCAAATCTTTAAGCATAGGAAAAATGCGATAGTAAAAATCCCTTTCCTATCTATATTTCCCTTTAAAGAGAGCATTTAGAAAAGAATTAGGCAAATAGTTTTGATGAATCTTGATGCATTTATGTGATAATAATATACGAATGGGAATAAACCTAGGTATCTCCTGATTAGATTTATCAAACCATCAAAGTAGGTAACCTAATGCTTAAAATTAGCGATTGCAGATTTGCCAACAATATTTAATTTAGTTACGGTACCTACTTACGGCAATCATAAAGTTCATAAAATACTAAACTGTAACCACAGTAAAACAGCACATTTGTAGTTTTTTTGTCACATTTTTACTTCAAACAAAACGTGTGGGAGTGGTATAATTACGAGGCTACGGCGACACTACGCGTATAAAAAGTTTCAAGGTAAATTGGTAATTCTCATGAATGTTTCTGTTACGAAATAAACTTATTTCTTTAATCGATTCCGATTTAGAGTTTTAGAGAAGACTAGCTTTCCGCCCGCGGCTTGGCTCGCGTCGCGTGGACTACACAATCCCACGTATTTTCCGGGATAAAAAGTAGCCTATGTTCCTCTCCAGGCTATAGAGTAGGTATGTGTCCCAAATTTCAGCCAAATCCTTTCAGCCGTTTTAGCGTGATTGAGTAACAAACATCCAAACATCTAACTTTCACATTAAAATATTGTAGGATTAGACAGGTTGAATTCGCTGAAGACCGTAGGAACCAACATAGGGCCATGAAAAAATTAACTTAAAAAAATGTATAAATATAAAAGAACTTACTTAAGAGTTCATAGAAGACACTTTTTAAACCAAAACACTGGTTTATTTATTAGAATAGGACGCTGGCTATTTTTAGAAAAAAATTCTATTTAAAAGAACATGAATAAGTAAAGTAGGTACCTACTAACTAGTTTTGCCAACCCTCCGGGCGTTTGTGCACTACACTGAATTTTACCGATCCGAAAAAAAAATTATGCTTGTATTTTAATAATTACCTACTTAATCGTTTTTATTACTTAATAAGAATTTATTTATTTCGTGTAGTTTAGGGTTTGAAACATTGAAACTACACGAAACAAATAAATTCTTACTATTATAAATGATTAATTATTAAAATACAAGCATCCGTTTTTTTTTGGATCGGTAAAATTCAGTGTAGTGCACAACGCCCTCAGCCTGCAAACATCATGTAAGGACAATGGCAACGTGACAATAATTCAAATTATGAATTTTGATAAAGATTGTTTATTTTCGTTTGTTTTGTATGAGGGTACGAACAACACAAATATACAAATATTTAGTAGATAAGCTAGTTATTAATTAATTACTAATAATAGCTAGTTAATAATTATTTATTAATACTTACCTATTGTGTTATCTCTGTCAGCTAAGGTAGGTGTAACGTTACCTATTGAAAATATTATTATTATGGTCGTCTCGAAGACTTTAAATTACTTAGTTAAGTTTTGTGAAAGCGCTCTTTTGAAGAAAGAAAAACACTAAAGTTTTCTGTGGTTTTTTGGTAGAAGTACGTTGCCATGAACTCAATAAAAAGTTTTTTCTTTCCACTTCTCCCCGTCTTCGCTATGGTTTTTATTTTTCTATAAATGCTTTTAGTTACTTACCTATTAAAATGTAACTATTTAGGTAATATTGTGTGTATGTTTGCACTATGAAAACAAAGAAAACCATCTGAAAGAAAAAAATGCTTTATCAACGAAATAAAGGGGATATACCAACCAGCTCACTTAATCTTATGACCGGAAACATCAAGATTTAAACAAAGAAGCAACTCATTTAAAATGAATAACAATGCTGAGTTATGTTATGAATAATAAATTATTTAATTAAAATGAATAATCTGGACATAGCGGAAACAATAGGCAACTTCTGGCTAACAGTAACAATAAACTTCTGAAATCCAGAGAGTTTTATCAACTGTTTAGTGCAAAATAACCACAGGAGTCGTGTGCAGCCGCGGGGCCACACAAAACGATCCATCTTGGATCGGCGATCCGCGATTCGCGATCCAAGGACCTACTTACTTTGAAACGCAAATCCGAGACTTCGTCATGACTGGAGAGTATACTTAAGAGGTGGTAAGGGACAGGTAAAATGAGAAGTTTCGGATTTTCCGATCTTGCGTTTTAGAGTAGACCCTTTGGATCTTGGATCATGGTGAATCGTGCATCGAAATTGTGCAGTCGGATCGCGCGAGGCATTCCGCGGTTCCACACCAACCGCTTCTGTGGAACTCTTGCCGCGCGCGATTGGAGCGCGTTGGATCGCTCGCTGTGGCTCAGGCTGTTGACTTTTTAAATAAGTATTATTTCTGTTGGGTATACCTACTTAGATATTTAAATACTTAATTCGCAATTTTTTATAGTGCCAACAATTTTCATAGAAAAAAACTCTACCTTTTCACTCGCTTTTGCGGAAGCAATACAAGAGAACTTCATAAAAGACAGATTCCGCGGAAATTATCGTATTACTTAATGGTTGGTTTACAGTGTTTACACTGATGACGAATATTTATATTCCACGTGACGACATTAAAACGACACCGGGCAGCAACATGACCGTCATGCCGGCTATTTAGCAGAACCGTGCTACTTCTCAGATAAAACGTAGGTATAGGTACACGTGGAAAACAGCGAGACCGTTTCATTTGTCGATAAGAACTAAGTATCGGACAGTGTATGTTCCCCGATGAACCAATCATAAGTTTTAAGGTCTGGTGAAAAGGAAAGGAATCATTGATACCCCAAGTATTAATTAGTTAGACGAAGGTTGTGCTCAAGCGAGAATACCTACTAAACATCACACACTGCACTGCAGAAAATAATATTGAAATACTAGAAAAAAATGACCCGTCTCCATCGTCTCCCGGAGCGAGTTGGGAGACTAAGTTAGTACTTTTTTTCGAGTATTTCAAATGCCCCATTATGAAATAAAATAGCATTGTAAAATTGGTTGACGTAGGCGGCCGCATTATCCATAAAAAGTAGCTGTTTTTATGAATATATTTTTATTTGTTGCGCTATTAATATTCTGATTAATTCATAGGTCAATCGCACGTCGTCGTGAAGCAGTGGGTTAGTAAAATGGAATCGATGTGTTCGGCTTGCCATTGACTACCTATGTATACCTACGTATGTTACTATTTTTGTACCTACAAATGGTAAAAGTTTCTCATAATCTACTTGATTTAAATTTGTACCTATTGTATATATTACGACGTCGATTCTCTTGTTGAGCGTTAAGTACAGAACCACGAATAATATTTGTACACAGCGTTACTCACTTGGCGCTTCTTCAATAAGATTAAAATTTCTTCTCTTTCAAGACAAACTCGAATTCCAACTGCAAATGAATTCGGTTAATGAAATGGATGGAGTGGGAAGGAGCCCGTAGGACGTAATATCCTGGATGACAGGACAGGAGCTCCGCCAAATGACGGTGAAATTTAATCCACTCCTGACTGGATTTGATTTGCCATTATTTCATTTTGTACCTACTAAGATGTAGGTTACTTATAGAAGCAGACTTCTAGCAGCAGATTAAAGCAGCAAGGAACCGCTTTGTTTTAGTCTTCGAGCAACGCGGGCTTTCCGTTCCGGAACGGAAGGCCCGCGTTGCTTGAAGGTTTTAGTTCTTTAGTTTTGTTTGTTGAAAGAGTTATTTAAATTCTTAAACTATTTTACAACGTAGAAAAGAATCCATACCTAGCTACCTACATAAGGCGAAAAAAGAACGTAGGAAAATTCCTACTCCTGAATTCTTATTTCAGGAAAATACATAGGTAAGTGTAAGTTTTAATTAGGTTTTATGATAGGTATATGCAACTATTAAAGAAAAAGAAGATTAAACTTTTTGATTTCATATTCCTGTTTCATCTATTTTAAGTTTTAACTACAACGAGAAAACTAAACACTACACACAGAAAGAAATGCATCAAAAGATTATAATTACAATTAAATATAACATACGTAGGTACCTATATAGACTCCGTTCATTAACAAAACGACTGTTGAACCGCCCCAACAGAAATCACAAGGTCATACACACACACACTACAGCACACGTGTATCGACCTACCCGACCTACCCTACCGAACGAGCGACGCCTTTTAAACGATATTAGCAATTAATTTGGATAATTGAATTATCCATTGCTCTATTACGATCACAGGAGCTTTACGTCAATATTCTTTATTACCTGCGCTGCGCCATAACGTTAACGTAAAAAATAGCTACCTACTTAATTTTAAGTGTATTAAAGTTATACGACTGTAATGAAATGAAACTAACTAAACGAATTTTTATAAATTACTAGCGGCCGCCCGCGGTTTCACCCGCGTGGTTCCCGTTCCCGTGGGAATATCGGGATAAAAAGTACATATAAACCTTCCTCTTGAATCACTCTATCTATTAAAAAAAATCGCATCAAAATCCGTTGCGTAGTTTCAAAGATTTAAGCATACAAAAGGACATAGGGACAGAGAAAGCGACTTTGTTTTATACTATGTAGTGATGATGAACCTTTTAGAGAAAAAAAATCATTAAAAGCTTTTATTTCCGGGAGATGAATTATTAATAAGTATCTAAGTACCTACATAAGTACGCTTATGAGACTGGATAAAATAAACAACACGTTTTAGATCAACATCAACAATGACTGCGGAAGGGCGTGTGGACATATGTCACATGGTATATACCAACAAGATTAGTATAAAATTAGAATTGATAGATATGTCGCAGCCAACTGGTTGAATCCGCCATTCAATTAAACGAGCCTGGACGTAGAGGAGTGGAGCAGAGCGGAGTAGTGAAGCTGAGCGGAGCGGAGTAGTGAAGCGGAGCGGAGCGGAGTAGTGAAGCGAAGCGGACAACCTCGCACTAGCACTACTACACAACCACTCCACTACACAACCTCGCTGCCCTCCGTACCGCTCCGCCCCGCTGTCTTCTGCAACGCACCGCCCCGCTGTCCTACGCGCACCACCGCCCCGCTGTCCTCCGCTCCGCATCGCCTCGCTGTATTTTTATTATGAATACCTATCTGTTCAGCTGTGCTCTACTCCACTCCGCTTGTACTGTTTCCATTGAAACGGAGCGGAGATTTCGAGCATAATGATTGATCAAATCATGCACCGCTAGTCTAGTCCGCTAAACAACTCTCCGCCCAGCTCCGCGTCAGTGGAAACCCGGCCTGCCCTCGCTTAAAACTTTTTACAACTGCAGTTATATGACAGTACCTATGTCTCGTCTGGCAAAAAGTTTCAATATCAAGGGAGCCAAGTGCAAGGGAATCGTTTCCAACGGCCAGCAGCCGCGCCGCCAGCGTCCGACCGAAATAGACCCGCCCACCGGCACTTGTTTACTTTCAATCATAGTAGGAGTGAAACAATTGCCAGTCGATTATGTTACTGTCATCGTGTTGTAATGTCAATCACTACATAGTATAAAACAAAGTCGCTTTCTCTTTCCCTATGTCCCTTTGTATGCTTAAATCTTTGAAACTACGCAACGGATTTTGATGCGTTTTTTTTAAATAGATAGAGTGATTCAAGAGGAAGGTTTATATGTACTTTTCATCCCGATATTCCCACGGGAACGGGAACCACGCGGGTGAAACCGCGGGCGGCCGCTAGTACCTAATAAATATTAATTTCCCGAGTACAACTTTTTAGGAAGATATAACGGTACAGTGGCTCCACTGTTTTGTTTTACAAATCATACGTAACTTTACAGATTTGTTATAAGTTTTATTTATTTTGCATCTTGGTATATAGATGCATACTATAAACCGCTTTAAGATTTTAAAACAAAAAAAAATCGTGGCTTCCCAATTCCCATACATGGAACTGAAACTGGTAAATATTTTTGATGAAATATATTCGTGTGGTGTGTGTAGGAGTGTAGTCCTGTAGAACACGTGATAGGTTAGAATTCATGTATCGTTGTCGCAACAACGAACATTCGCGTTGTCAATATTAAGTATATACCTACTTGAAATTCATGCTTTGCAAAGGGCGCACCACGCTTTTTAATTTCAGTTAGGTACTCAATAGACGGTTATTTTGTACTTTTCAGTCTATTACTATTAAAAGTGTGTTTGTTTAGTTTTTTAAACTAAGTTTTTATTTATTCTATTGAACGTTGCTATCGTTTTACCCGAAGTCACAAAACAAGGAACATAAATATAACTGATAGTGGCTTTTTTTTTTTATAAAATTGACTTAAAGTTCCACAAAAACCTTCATATCCATCCATAACGTTACGCGGTAGCCCCCCTGATTGATAGCGAACGGTTATATTTTTTATAAAATTGACCTAGAGATTAAAAAAACGTATGAAGTTTATCCATAAAGTAACGCGGTAGCCCCCCTGATGAACATTTTATGCCATTTTTTATATTTCATTTTTCACCTTCGATCAAAGTTTTTGTGCCGAAAAAATACGATCACGCTAGAGACACTAAAGTAATATATAACACGTAAAACACTAGTCCTTAATAGTATATTTTATAACGAGGGACTAAACAAAGCCATTACATACCAGAGGTGGTTTTGGCTCCCGAGCGTGCGAGGGATCAATGAAACCGAGGGTATATTAAGTTGGCGTTTAGTCTCGAGGTGCAAACTGTACTTTTCACTTTGAGTGCGAGAAAAATAGTCAATTTAGTACAAAAACATTTAACAAATTCTGAAATTTTCGCGGTTAGTAGTAAGTAGTAGTAGTAAAAATTCGTCCTTTTGTAGGACAGACTAAGACATTTAGCCATAATGCCAATTATTGAGTATTATTAAATTATTATAGTTTCTTTTGGTTTCATTTTAGGTGTGTTATATACCAATGCTCCTTGGATAATTTGGCGTCAAGTGTATCAAGCCAGCCTTCTCGATAATTCTTGCTTAGGGGGTCACCACTATAATAAAACACTCGGCATCACTTTACCAAAATAGCGCCTATTAATTTAATCATTCCACATATCGTTGTAGTAGCTTAGTATCGTCGTAGTTGCTTAGGCACTTGGGATATAAACCACACCAATCCTGAGTAACAAAGTCCACTATGAAAGAAATTGCGATTAATTAAAATATCCACTTAACCTAACTCGCGGTCAGCTTTTTCTTCTAAACCAGTCACAAATTAACAATTTAAAACACTTGGCGCTACCTTTCTTGCGGAAAAACCTTGAAACAAAAAACATCTTAACATTTTCGCAACGAAGATGGTCCACACTTTACAAATAGGTAATAATATATTCACTAGCGGTTTGAGTTTAATGTCACATGAAGGAAATTAAAAAACGAATTCCCTAGGGACTAAGGTGGTTACTTTAGTCCCGCTTCGTAGGGCTATATTGGCGTACTTATAGAGCATGAGAAGTGAAAAACTAAATAAAAACACCTAGTTTAAGCATAGTTTAAGTTAAACCCAACCCAATCATGATGGACACATGAGGGAGTTGTGGTTGTGGGACACGCGCACGACACGCGACACATCAAAAAAGTTCAGTAGGTACTCAGAGCAAAAAAGTCAGAGAATTTAGATTGTCTATGATTTTATGACCACGTTACGTCAATGTCAATGTCAACCTAGACCGTCGCCGTCTCGCTCGCGTCGACAGTGTTGCCAATTTTGGCATATTTTCTTTCTGTTTTTTCATTTAGCATAATAATATAGCATATTATTTTAATCATAATTACTTTTAAAAAACAACACTTAAATGAAATAAAGAATAAACATGAAATAAATGACTACATTAGTTTATAATTTTTTTTTGTTTTGTTTGGGGGATGGGTGAGACTCGCTCGAGTAAGAATAAGTAGGTAATATATTCGAGTCGATTCGAATCACCCGTAAGTAGTACGAATCGTTGATTCGAATTCGATTCAAAGTGACGATTCAATTCGTTATGATGATTCGAATCAATAACAGTTACCTACGTGATTTTAATTATTTTACTACTAACTGCCACCCGCGTTTCCATCCGCGTGGCTCCTGGTCCCGTCGGAATATCGAGATAAAACATAATATCCTATAAGTTAATCTGGGCTATTTTCTATCTTTGAGCCAAATTTCATTCAAATCCATTCTGTAGTTTTTGCGTGAAAGAGTAACAAACATCCACACATCCATATTTTTCACGTTTAATAATATAAGTAGCATAAAGAAAATAATCAAAACAAAAGTGCTTTTAATCTTATACAGTGCCAGATGACGCACGAGCTGTATAGCTGGTACCAAAAAGACTTATGATTCGGACTCTCTGCCTTCCACATCTACAGCTACTGTCGATAAAGATCAAGATATTGACTATTTATTTTAAAACTTGGTCTAATCTTACGTGATCTTACGTAGAGCTAACCTGTATTTCGTACTAGCTTTCCGCCCGCGGCTTAGCCCGCGTGTAGGTACTACACACAGTATTTCGCAGGAATGTGATATTTTCCGGAATAAAAAGTAGCCTATATTCCTCTCCAGGCTACAAAGTATCTGTGTCCCGTCCCGTTCAGACGTTTTGGCGTGATTGAGTAACAAACATACAAACATCTAAACTTTCACATTTATAATATTAGTACTTAGTAATTTTGATTAAAACTTCAAATTAATTTAGCATTTTATTTTAGCTCTTAAATAAATTCATTTTTGTCATTTTTTTAAAGCAATTTAGCACATTTTGTATTAGCCGAGTTGGCAACACTGCGTCGATCGATGACATTGACAGTTTACGTACCGCTGTCGTGGGCGATTGATGTGAAATTGTGAACTGGAATATTATTATAAAAGTGAATTATTTCAATAAACTAATTTATCGCATTACTTTGAGAATATCATCGATCTGTGACTACGATGGATACTGATGACAACCGTGCAGAAGGCTGGAAATACTTGAATAAGCAATTTTTCGGTGACGGTTTGTAGTTTTGCCACTTCTCTAAAAAAGTAGAACTCTTCAAACAAGAATTTGCGATGAATATAATCCCAAGGCCATAAATCGCTAATCCGTCAATGCCTCGTAATACTAACTATTTGGGTAGCGATGAACAGGTTCGTCTTACGTGAATACACTGTGTCTAATGATTCGACAACCTGATAAGATTTCTTCACTGTACCGTGCATAGTCGATTAAACATAATCGTGTCGTATCGCTATTATTTCCTTTAACGTTATTGTTTAATGAAAATTAGACCCATTAGTTTCGTATTTTGATATTTCCCATACTATTTTAATTTTAGTACTTCTAGACATCTACATGCTTCAATAACTGTGTATCCCCTATTGCCTCGTTGTATGTAATTAAACTTATCTATGAAGATAATTTTACTATATTTTCTATACCATCGGGCAAACTTGCAAGCTAAAGTTCATGTAAACAAGATAATGAAGTTATTAGGCTTCCACAGGAACATTTCCAAGATTGTTTTGACTCTACTGTGTGTTTGTAGCTCTTGTTTATAAGCTGTATGTGGGATATTGGGTAGCTATACTAGGTATAAATAAAAAGTTTATGAATCTAGTTTTATGTCTCCTCAAATTATGTGATTAAATCTTAGGATTTTCATGCTTACCAAGTTGACTTTGATAAATCCATTAATCTGGATTTTGCTTGCCAAACTAACCTACTTTGTCTATCCTTTTAACCCACTTAACCCATTGATGCCCGACTGTCAGAATAGAGCCGGATAACAATGGAAATTCCATTGTGTTTCATTACTGGAGCGTTGAAGGATTAATTTGAAACGGGTCTTTCATATTTTTAGAAACTATGAAAACCTATGAGAAAAAAGAGTTTCAGGCTCATCTGGGTTAATAGTCAAGGCTTTTCACATAAGTTTTTGTTTTCAAACTCAAATACTTCCGTGTATAACTTACCTATAAAGATTTCTGTATTACTGCATTTTTCGATTTGATGAATAAAACTTATTTGTATATTAGACAATTAAGCAACAATATAGGTTCATTATATTTTATGTGATGGAATAGAAATGTAGTTTTTTAATTACTTAACTTCTTTAGTAACCACTGAGCAATTTTCTAAGTATTTTGTATTTCTGTTGCAGGTGAACGAGCAAACTATGTGAACATTCCCCATGTGATAGCGATGGTGGGCCTCCCTGCGAGGGGGAAGACCTACATATCAAAAAAGCTGTCACGATACCTTAACTGGATAGGAATCAATACTAGAGGTAAGCAATTGTATATAGAACAATGTCTTTAGCATCAAATTTATAGTAAAATGTGGGTGATAAAGTTGCAAATAGACACATGTTGTTTTGTAAAATATTACATAATACAATGTGCTAATGCAATAACCGAAAGAGCCCATACCTCTTAACTAATTTATTTTATATTAAATTGAATACCAATGAAAAAATAAAACTTTTTAAGACAATTCCAATTGGGGAACTGGGTGAAATGGTCCCGACCTAGGTGACTGATCACCCGTCCGGCTTCGCTGGCGTCCCCCCTATAAATAATAATAATAATAATAAGACAATTCCAAGGTGTTCGTGCTCATACGTCTGTAACTTTCTGACAGATTTTAAGCTCTACTATGAAGTAAGAGAGCATGTGACGGTTCGCGCGCGTATTGAATGAATAGTCAGTAGACACAAACATTTTTAGAAGCGGCAAAAACTGAAAATAATTTCTTCAAAAAATTTAACCACTATCAAAAATTTGTGGAATCGATTCTACTCTCGATTCTGAACAAACTATTTTCTCATTTTAACGTATTAACACGTTGTAAATTAATGCATGTGATAATGTTCCTGTAAAAATCTTAATTACTAAGTATTCACTGTTTCTGTAACCAATAATTCATTTATTACAATCATTACTTTCTATAGCTTATGCAGAGTGGAATAAAGTATTCCTACAGTTCATTTAAATAACTGATACATGTTAGAATATCTCTTTCTCGTGAGAAGTACCATATTAATAAACATTAGGTACTAAAATAATATTTTTGTTTTTATCAGTAAATGAATTTGATAAGTTTATGTAAAAAAAATCTTGTAAGACATTGTAAGCATTACTTTAAACTTATTGGGCATCTAGCCCATAGTAACAACTTTGTTACAAGACATGTGGGATTCCCCATATTTTATTGAGAAAAAGAAACAAACATTCAGAATCTGACTTATAATCCACATCATACTATACGTAATATTTTACAATACAACATGTGTCTATTTGCAACTCTATCACCCACATTTTACTATAAACTTTATGCTAAAGACCATCAATTTAGAATTCGCAGCAAGTCTACAGTGTATTCGCGCATATTGGTTCGCTGCGCAAGTAGTAGCTGTAAATAAACCCAATTACGCCTTATTTATTTATTACTAGCTGCGCCCCGGCCCCGGGCCTTCGCTCCCGTGGAATTTCGGGATAAAAAATAGAGAACAACCTATTCTTAAACCTACCGAATATACATATCAAATTTTATCAAACTCAGTGAAGCCGTTTTGGTGGAGTATGGTATGGCAACCTAACACTGTGACACGAAAATTTTATATTTTAGATTTACTAGTGGCTTCTCGTGATTTTACTCGCGTCGTTCCCGTTCCCGTAGGAGTATCGGGGTATAATAAAGCCTATGTTCTCCTAAAATAATGTAGCTTTCGACTGGTATAAGAATTTTAAAATCCGTCCAGTAGTTTTTGAGTTTATCCAACAAAAAACAAATCTTTCCTCTTTATAATATTAGTATACAGGGTGTTAGTTTAAACAAGGGACATACTCCAGGGGGTGAAAGTACCCATCAATACAAACAACTTTTACTATGGGACAAAGTGTGATATACCAAAAAAAACTCAGCTGTTCCATACATTTTGTTTGGCCCAATCGGTATTGCACTTTTGTATGAAACAGCCGATTTTTTTTCGCGATATCGCACTTGGTCCCATAGTAAAAGTTGTTTATATTGATCGATAGTTTCGCCCCCTGAAGTATGTCCCTTGTTTAAACTAACATCCTGTAGATAAGATAGATCCGACACGCAACACTGTTTGTACTTTTGTAGTATTCAACCTGGGCGAGTACCGACGGCACGCCACAACAGCGTACATGAGCCATGAGTTCTTCCGCGCAGACAACAAGGAGGCGATGGCCATCCGGCAGCAGTGCGCGCTCGACGCGTTACATGACGTGTGCGAGTGGCTCACCAGGGGCGGCGAGGTGGCGGTAAGGATACTGACACTTGCATACAACGTTATATCATACATGTGATGGCCATCCGGCAACAGTGCGCGCTCGACGCGTTACATGACGTGTGCGAGTGGCTCACCAGGGGCGGCGAGGTGGCGGTAAGGATACTGACACTTGCATACAACGTTATATTATATCATACATGTGATGGCCATCCGGCAGCAGTGCGCGCTCGACGCGTTACATGACGTGTGCGAGTGGCTCACCAGGGGCGGCGAGGTGGCGGTAAGGATACTGACACTTGCATACAACGTTATATCATACATGTGATGGCCATCCGGCAACAGTGCGCGCTCGACGCGTTACATGACGTGTGCGAGTGGCTCACCAGGGGCGGCGAGGTGGCGGTAAGGATACTGACACTTGCATACAACGTTATATTATATCATACATGTGATGGCCATCCGGCAGCAGTGCGCGCTCGACGCGTTACATGACGTGTGCGAGTGGCTCACCAGGGGCGGCGAGGTGGCGGTAAGGATACTGACACTTGCATACAACGTTATATTATATCATACATGTGATGGCCATCCGGCAGCAGTGCGCGCTCGACGCGTTACATGACGTGTGCGAGTGGCTCACCAGGGGCGGCGAGGTGGCGGTAAGGATACTGACACTTGCATACAACGTTATATTATATCATACATGTGATGGCCATCCGGCAGCAGTGCGCGCTCGACGCGTTACATGACGTGTGCGAGTGGCTCACCAGGGGCGGCGAGGTGGCGGTAAGGACATGACACTTGCATACAACGTTATATCATACATGTGATGGCCATCTGCCAGCAGTGCGCGCTCGACGCGTTACATGACGTGTGCGAGTGGCTCACCAGGGGCGGCGAGGTGGCGGTAAGGACATGACACTTGCATACAACGTTATATCATACATGTGATGGCCATCTGCCAGCAGTGCGCGCTCGACGCGTTACATGACGTGTGCGAGTGGCTCACCAGGGGCGGCGAGGTGGCGGTAAGGACATGACACTTGCATACAACGTTATATCATACATGTGATGGCCATCCGGCAGCAGTGCGCGCTCGACGCGTTACATGACGTGTGCGAGTGGCTCACCAGGGGCGGCGAGGTGGCGGTAAGGACATGACACTTGCATACAACGTTATATCATACATGTGATGGCCATCTGCCAGCAGTGCGCGCTCGACGCGTTACATGACGTGTGCGAGTGGCTCACCAGGGGCGGCGAGGTGGCGGTAAGGACATGACACTTGCATACAACGTTATATCATACATGTGATGGCCATCTGCCAGCAGTGCGCGCTCGACGCGTTACATGACGTGTGCGAGTGGCTCACCAGGGGCGGCGAGGTGGCGGTAAGGACATGACACTTGCATACAACGTTATATCATACATGTGATGGCCATCCGGCAGCAGTGCGCGCTCGACGCGTTACATGACGTGTGCGAGTGGCTCACCAGGTGCGGCGAGGTGGCGGTAAGGACATGACACTTGCATACAACGTTATATCATACATGTGATGGCCATCCGGCAGCAGTGCGCGCTCGACGCGTTACATGACGTGTGCGAGTGGCTCACCAGGGGCGGCGAGGTGGCGGTAAGGACATGACACTTGCATACAACGTTATATCATACATGTGATGGCCATCCGGCAGCAGTGCGCGCTCGACGCGTTACATGACGTGTGCGAGTGGCTCACCAGGGGCGGCGAGGTGGCGGTAAGGACATGACACTTGCATACAACGTTATATCATACATGTGATGGCCATCTGCCAGCAGTGCGCGCTCGACGCGTTACATGACGTGTGCGAGTGGCTCACCAGGTGCGGCGAGGTGGCGGTAAGGACATGACACTTGCATACAACGTTATATCATACATGTGATGGCCATCCGGCAGCAGTGCGCGCTCGACGCGTTACATGACGTGTGCGAGTGGCTCACCAGGGGCGGCGAGGTGGCGGTAAGGACATGACACTTGCATACAACGTTATATCATACATGTGATGGCCATCCGGCAGCAGTGCGCGCTCGACGCGTTACATGACGTGTGCGAGTGGCTCACCAGGGGCGGCGAGGTGGCGGTAAGGACATGACACTTGCATACAACGTTATATCATACATGTGATGGCCATCCGGCAGCAGTGCGCGCTCGACGCGTTACATGACGTGTGCGAGTGGCTCACCAAGGGCGGCGAGGTGGCGGTAAGGACGCTAACACTTGCATACAACGTTATATCATACATACATGAGCATACAACAAGACTTGCACTCCACACGACTTTTATCGTGCTGCTGCTACTAATAATAATACCATAAAATATAGTTATAAGGCCATCATACCTTGAGGTTTTAACAGACCATTAATTTCATTACATTGTTTCGTAATGCCGCGTCATTACCAACTTAAAATAGCACGACCTCTCGATGCCCGTGTCTATTGCATAAACCCCATAAAAACATTTTCATCATCATCGTCATAATTATGCCAATGACCATGAATTGATCCCGTTTCCCTTTTTGGAGAAGGCAAGCGCCAATGCGCTACTGTCTATAAATATGGACATGGGCTTAATTTGACATTTGAAGCTCGTAAAAATAGAAAAGAAAAAATTACCTTGACGAGTTTCTTGCCGGTTCTTCTCCAAGGTCTCCTGCACGGGTAGCATGACGAACTCGAGAAAGGTTTTGTGTATATCGAAACGTCAAAAATGACATTTCGTCGTAGACAAACCTATTGTTCGGCTGTCAATTATAGACTTTCGAGGTAGACAAAACTCTTTTCGGGTTCGTCATGCTACGCGTGTTGCCGTAGGGTTTGCGAAAAGACGACGGCATAGCTTCTTTGACGTTCACAACTGTTGAATCAGCCTAAACTGCATAAAAGTTTCACTTTTTCATTTTCATATTTTGGCCTTTTAAGGGCATAACATGGGCTTTAAATGTCAAATGCAGCCCATGTCCATATCCATATTTGTTAGCCGGTAGCCTTAAGTTTTTTTTTTTTGCAGGTATTCGACGCGACAAATTCCACGCTGGACCGGCGGCGGATGATTCGCGACATCGTCGTGCACAAAATGGGCTTTAAGCTCTTCTTCGTAGAGTCCATCTGCGATGACCCTAGGATTATAGAACAGAATATTATGGTGAGTCCATTCCCTAGAATACCAGCGCTGTTACAGTGAGCAATGTTGCACACTGTCCTGATTGGCTCTTTATCGCCACGGTGTAGTTTTAATTATAGAAATAAGTTTGTTTTTATCCGTTTTAAGTGTGTATTTTAAACTTCAACAAATTAAAAAATTAAAATTCAACATACAATGACCTTACCAGTTAGCAAAACATAAAGGCAGCCTGACAGTGGAAAGGCATGCCTCCACGCCTGCATTAAAAACAAAACAACTGCTTATGATGGTCCAAAGACCAATCGCATGTTAGCAAACGAATATGAAAAAAAAAAGTGTATTTTCTATTCATTTCTTATTTTTATTGTATGGGTAGGTATAGGTGTGGGTCAATAAATGCTTACTTACTTACTTACATTGATACGATTACATGCGATGCGTTCTTTTGATGATAGAAGCGTTATTTTATATATGCTAATATTATAAAGAGTTAAAGAAAGTAAGGATTTTTGAGCTAACCACTGAAACTACTTAATTGATTTTGAAAATTCTTTCACCAGTAATAAGCTGCAGTATTCCTGAGTGTTATACATTTTATCCCAATATTCCAAACCACCAAGCACCAAGCAGGTAAAACCGCGAGTAGCAGCTAGTAGTTTTCTATTGGGCCAAAAAATTAGCTGTTGAATGTAGTTATTTTTTTTATTACCATCCCAATACCATTTGTAGATAAATAAACTAAGTCAGTCGGTTCGAGCTGATCTATTAGCAGTTGTTAACACTACATTTAAAAGGTGTTAATTATCGTTTTATTACTAACATAAACATTTAGACTTGTTATCACTGTTTTGTTTGTTTTTACGATACTGTTCAGACATTTGCAATAATTACTTAAGATTTAGTTCAACCTCTGAACCATTTTACTGAATAAACACTTACAAGCATACCAAATGTTGACCTCAACAGTAAGCTATCTACCCAAACGTTAAGAATCAGTTTTTTTACTGGTAAAGCGAGCCAACTAACGTCCAGCCCCCCTAGCATGACCAACAAAACGCGATATGATATGATAAGTTATCCCGTTTAACTGTCAAAAGACTGTGGGTTTTGACGTTTGAATTTCGATAAATCGCTTTATCATGCGATACATATCACGTTTTGGGTGTTCATGCTAGGCTTACAGAATTTATAATCTATCCACAGATAGGGATAGACATGATCCAGATTACATGCTAGGCAACACCTAGCAACACCCTGGCAACTGTCGTTAATTCTATGTTAATATCAAGTGTTGCTTAGCAACAATCTGTCTATCCCTATCTGTGGATTGATTATTAATTCTGGCCGTTAATCACTTTGCCTTACGTACACACTGCTCTATCACGTCGAGTAACCTACCCCCATCATTCCAGGAAGTCAAAGTGAGCAGTCCTGACTACACCAACATCCAGAACACGGACAACGTTCTCAACGACTTCCTGATGCGGATAGAACACTACAAGGAGAAGTACGAGCATCTAGACGAGCGGCTCGAGTCGGAATACAGCTACATGAAGATATATGACACCGGCGAGAAGGTCGTCGTTCATAAACATGAAGGACACATACAGTCTAGGATTGTGTACTACCTCATGAACATACATATTGTACCCAGGACTATATACCTGACCAGGGTAAGTGCTGTAGCATTTAATTAATAACACAGTTTTAGTATTAGAATTAAGGCCCGTATTCTAGAACCACACTTAAGTTGAGATCTCTTCTCAAGTACAGTTAGAAAGAGATGCAAATACATGCAACGAATACATTCATCCCTTGCTAACTATACTTGAGAAGAGATCTGTCGTTCTAAAAAACGGGCCTAAGAGCGTTTGAACGAGCGGCTAACCGCTCGGACTATACAGTACAGTTACAGTCTTCATGTAACTGTACTGTATAGTCCGAGTACAGTTACATGAAGATATGACACTGGAGAGAAAGTCGTGGTTCATAAATATGAAGGTAATATACAGTCTAGGATTGTGTACTACCCTCATGAACATACATATTGTACCCAGGACTATATACCTCACCAGGGTAAGTCTGCTTGTAGTTGTAGCATTTAAATAACACAGTTTTAGTATTAGAAGTATAAGCGTTTGGACGAGCGGTTAGAGTCCGAGTCAACTTGGTCAAGTTACATGAAGATTGAAGATATATGACACTGCAGAGAAAGTCGTGGTTCATAAACATAACGGCTACATACAGTCATGGATTGTCTTAGTAGACAAGTAGACCAAGTAGTTTTAATATAAAAAAAATGGAAAATGAAGTATTTAGAAAAAATCGACCCGTCTCACAACTAGCTCCGATGGGACTCGAACCCACGACCTTTCGCTTTCCGGGCGACTGCTCTAACCACTGAGCTACGGAGTCGTTTCATTTTCCATTTTTCTATTATAAAAATTGCATTGTGAATGCAAAAAACTAAAAATTAAAATAGTTTTAATATCTTTATCCTAGAGAAACTACATTTTAAACTTGTATCTGCTTGCACTTTTCGATTCGTATGCGAACTTCCAACTCATCCATTCTAGATTTATTATTTTCGCATTAAACGTTTCTACCTTTTCGTAAAAAGTCACTTTCGTATCACAAAGTCTGTATTTTTTTTTTTTATTAACCCATACTAAATATTATAAAATGTGATAGTGTGATTGTTAGTTTGTCCGTCTTTCACGTCATAACGAAGCAAGGGATCGACGTGCTTTTTGGAATGGGGATAGTTTGGGGGTTGGAGAGTGACATAGTGACGAAGTGAAGTGAAGGGTGACGCGGGATAACGTCGTGTCGTCCACGCCCGCCCCGGAGAAGCTTCGGGTGGAGAATAGAACTGTCTGCTTCGATTGTTGATAGAAGACTGTCTGTGATCAAAGAAATTTTTTATCGATATTAATATCAAAAGAAAGTTGAGCTTATCCGCGCCAAATGCACCGCCGTCGACCTTGCACATGCAAGATTATGTGATGTATTACAAGCATATTAAAAGATCATGTGGAAGTGCAGAGATAAATATTATTAGATACTTTTAGAAATATTGTGTATCATATTTATTAATGGTTTTATCGGTTTTATTTGCCGTAATTATACTAATTAAACCTCATCATTTTGTTAATACGGTTTTCTTTCTCTGATAAAATTACTTTAAACCACAACCACAACTGTTTCACAGTGTAATTAAACATTTATAATTTATAAGGTTTTCCCGTATAAAGAACTACTTTAAGGCGATACTCGGAAAAAATGTGCTGAAGCGAGATAGCAATGAGAAAACGACGCGCGAGGGAGCGAGACCGATTTTGCAGATTAGGCAAAAAAAAACACAAAATCACTTCGTATTAAAAAACTACAGCGATTTAAAAAAAATGCTTCTATACGATCCTCAATATTATTGGTGTCCACTAATTAAACCAATTTCCAATAGTGTAAGTAACCCCATTTAAGAATAATCTTCACTTTTCGTATTTTTTAGAGGTCTTTTCGAAAATAAAAAGTGTCGAGGCAAAATCATAAAATCGTGTTTTTATAACTATACGATTCTAGATAAAGGTATGAAGAAATATATATCTTATTACCAGATTTTTAACAACTGTAACCGTCCTATAGTTTTAAATCAAAAAGTCCATATTTTTCCGAGTAGCGCCTTAATAAAACGTTGTATACTTACATGCTTACTAACTAACTACAAAATGACAAAGTGTTTGCTCTTTAAAATACTGAAACAGATATTGCCAAGTATAGTCTGACGCCTGTCTCGCTAAGTAATAAAGTAATTAATTTAATTATTGATAGTGTTTATCGGGCTATTAGTAGACCACAAAGTTTGCCGTGCTCACCTCGCGGCGGCCACGTGACGCGGACGTAGCACGGATCAAACGGATCAAAGCGATGGATCAAAGCGTTATAAACGATTGGTTCGAGTTTATTATTGGTTTTAGCCGGCCCAGTGTTTTGTAGTGTAAGGGTCGTATACACTGCGCTGTTGCTGTTGTTTTATTAGCGATGTGTATTACCCGACTGTTGCGAGTGAATCTATGAATGAAACTGATGTTATTGTTGTATTACTTAAAGTAGGGCGGATTCTATACGTGATAAGGGGTAGGGAGATGATAAGTAAGGAAAAATCTTACGCTTTATCTTAGCGAAAATAGTGAGAAAGGAAAGAGTTTATTTAACAAAACACAAAAATACAATTTACAAAGACAGAAATGTTTACAACTGTCAATACAGGTATTTTGTTGCAATCTTTACTTCTAGACATGCCTGAGCCGTGACGATTATTTTCAGAAACGACCAGATGGTAATAAATTAACGGCCAGAATTAATAATCTATCCACAGATAGGGATTGGCATGATCCAGATCAGTTGCTAGGCAACACCTAGCAACACCCAGGCAACTGTCGTTAATTCTATGTTAATATCACTGTATGCTATGTATATTTGACGACCTTCGTGGCCGAATGGAACCCGGGACCTCTAGAACCCGGGACCGCTATCTGGGTGTATGTTGTATCCAATTTCTATAAGACTAGTGCTTAATCTACTATACAGGGTGTTAGGGGCACCGTTGCAAAAACTTTAACCATGGCTTCAGACCATCGTGCTGAACAACGTACAGCAAGATTTTTGTCGGAAATGAAAAAATAATTTCGACTTTTCATACAAATTTAGCAACTAATCGGGACATTTTGTATGGAGAGTCGAAATGTTTTTTTTAATTTCCGACAAAAAATCTTGCTGTGCGTTGTTCAGCATGAAGGCCTGAAGCCATGGTTAAAGTTTCTGCACCGGTGCCCCGAACACTCTGTATCTTGGTATTGGAACAATGTATGTGATGGTGTCCAATATTTATTATTATTATTTATATCAAACGTTGCATAGCAACTAATCTGGATCATGCCTATCCTATCCCTATCTGTGGGTTGATTATTCATTCTGGCCGTTATATAGCAACTTGCAAGTGTGTTAACACACTTGCAAGTGTGTTAACACACTTGCAAGTTGTAGTTTTCACTTGCAAGTTGCTATTTGACAGACTGTCGGACATTTATCGCAGTAGACTTACTTGCAGGTGGAATTGAGGCCTAAGACGACATTATCATTATCAGTTCTGTTATTTCCCCAGCACGGCGAAAGCATGCACAACATGGTAGGCCGGATCGGCGGCGACAGCGAGCTATCCGCGCGCGGGCGGCAGTACGCCACCGCGCTGGCCGGATACATCGACACGCAGCAGATACCCGGCCTCCGTGTGTGGACGTCCTGGATGCGCCGCGCCATACAGACGGTCAAGGACGTCAAGGCGCCGCAGGAACGGTGGAAGGCGCTCAACGAGATCGATGCGGTGAGTGTGGGACCCACGCTACAAGGTCACTGCTGTGTGGACACGCCGCAAGGTTACTGTTGTGTGCCCACGCTACAGTCACATACAGGCTGTATGTGCATATGTATGGACTGTATACAGCAGCCGTAGATCTCCGGCTTGCGAGTGTCGTCCTCAAAATTGAAAACTATGACGAAATCAGTAGGGTATTTGACTGATTTTTTTTATTGGCTTGAAATGTTTATTGAAATATTAGCAACATAACATAGGTATTTATTTTCAAATATCTTGCATATTTTCAGCGATATAGAGCAAAAAATTTCGTTTTAGAAAAAGATAGCTAGAGTCACAATTAAGTAGCTCATAATTCGCTTGTTATAATCATAGGTCGGATAATCGGATGCATATTTGCCTAAAGTTAATATTTGGCTAGGAAATTATGGAAGCGGCTTCTTAAAACATATTTTTTAAATAAAAAACCCCGGGATCCAGAAAATTCGCGAATGCAAAATTTTATTAGTCAGTATCATGGTGTGGAAAAGACGTCTTTAGCATCAGGTATATTATTTAAAAAAAAATCGATACAAAAGTGCCTTCCATTACAGCTTACACCTCAACTTTAGGTAATTATGCATCCGATTATCCGATCACTGGTTATAATACAGATTGAATTTCTTTTTTCACATTTGTTATTCAATGATGTTAGACTTCTGAATGTCATAATTAAATATCTACATTTCAACAACAGTCAAATACCCAATTCTTAAACTCCTTCCAAGATCTTTAAACTAATTACATATTTGTAATGACGACCGATTTGGCGCAGGGGTAGGCTACCCATCTTCTGCGCCAGTGGTCTCGGGTTCGATTCCCGAACAAGACAAATATTTGTGTGCATGAACATGTCTATTTGTCTTGGTCTGGGTGTTTACTATGTATATTAAGTATGTATTTACAAACAAAAAGTATTTAAGTATATATTTATCCGTTATCAAGTTTTCCATGATACAGTTTCTTAATTAAATTAAAACGGGCTTAGATTATTGGTGTGAATGTAAGAAGTTATTTATTTATTTATTTATTTATATTTACTTCCTATTTTTATTCGGTTCAAGATACTTTAAGTAATTATAGTATCTTTCTATCTTTCCAGGGCATCTGCGAAGAGATGACATACGCTGAGATCCAACAGAAGTACCCTTCAGATTTCAACGCGCGTGACGCGAACAAATTCGCTTACCGCTACCCGCGCGGAGAAAGTTACGAAGACCTTGTAGCTCGCCTAGAACCCGTGATTATGGAGCTGGAGCGGCAAGGGAACGTTTTAGTCGTCTCCCATCAAGCCGTCATGAGGTGTCTCCTTGCGTACTTTCTGGACAAGTCGGCAGGTATGTGGATTATCTATTAGTTTAGCTTTATCGACAACAAACAACAACAAACAGAGAAAGTTACGAAGACCTGCCGGTCTAGCATGAGCGGCTTTTTGTTGTCTTGCTTACCCCACTAAGGTGTAAGTAAGACGGCTTGCCTTACCATATCATACCGCGTGATAAAAGCCGCAAGGGAATGTTCTGGTCGTCTCCCAACAAGCTGATGTTAGGTGTCTCCTTGCGTTCTTTCTGGACAAGTCGGCATGTATGTAGATTATCTATTTCTTTAGCTTTAGAGACAACAAACAGCAACGGAGAAAGTTACTAAGACCTGGTAGCTCACCTAGAACCCGTGATTATGGAGCTGGAGCGGCAAGGGAACGTTCTGGTCGTCTCCCATCAAGCAGTCATGAGGTGTCTCCTTGCGTACTTTCCGGACAAGTCGGCAGGTATGTAGATGATGTATTTAGTTAGCTTTACGGACAAGAAACGGAGAAAGTTACGAAGATCTGGCAGCTCGCCTAGAACCCGTGATTAAGGGAATGTTCTGGTCGTCTCCCATCAAGCAGTCATGAGGTGTCTCCTTGCGTACTTTCTGGACAAGTGGCAGGTATGTGGATTATCTATTTGTTTAGCTTTAGGGACAACAAACAAGTCGTAGGACCGTTAAATACCTGGCGGCTCGCATGAAGCACAGATATAGTCACCTGCCCTGCTTTTGTCCGGTTTCTCCTAATTTGACATTTCGACCGTAAGGGTACAAATGGTACAATACCTCGTAACTCGAACTCTTTTACGTAAATAAAGATTTGGATGCCATCTGTTGTATAAAAAATACATCTTTCCTCTGTCAAAAACTTGTACTATGCGATTATTATAAGAATAGGATAGGGACACCGCCATATTGTGACGTCAAGCTGTCAAAGTGCTGTCAAACTAACTTCACTTCACTTCAGTATGGTGTGCAAAAGAAGAAATTTATCGTGAATCAGGGGGCTGATCATGTCATAGCTTACGATAAACAATAATGTTCGTGCAAACCAAAACATATGAATAATTTGCAGATAAATACAAATCATTAACTTAATTTTTTTGGAAAGTATAGGACTCATGAAAATGATCGGGTAATTTGAATCTAAATCGAATTAAAATTTTGTGATATTTAACTAAAACCATTTTTTCATACATTGTTCTGCGGAGTACTTTAATACTATGCTTCAATAACACAGAATAAATTGAATTTTGATTCTATTTACTGGATTAAGTAAGTATTTAAATAAAACAGGAATTCAAGTTATGAAAATAATTTAATAATCAACTTTACAATAAAATTGATAAATTGGGGGTCTAGTGAAAAATTGTATTTGTCTATCATGGTAAAAGGATTGGTCAGTCAGCTAGATCCTGCACGTTGATTTAAAAAAATAAAAAACTCGTTTTGAAAATGGCAATACCCAAACCACCTTCTGCCAAAATAAAAAATAATAATTTTATTTTGTATGCACTTTCTTGCGAACTGTACCTTTTCAGAGTGAAGTTTGTCAACAACCCGTCCTATTCTTATAATAATCGCATAGTAACTATCGAAATCCTCTAACCGCCAAAAAAATCGCCTAAAGAAAAAACTTGCGAGGTATTTCCGTGTGCGATTTTTTATTGTTTGGTTACTAACGCATATTTAAGTGAATTAGATACGTACGAGGTATTTTAGAAGCAATAAATCGTAACTGCAATATTTTCATTCAATTTCTGAAGCAATACCATGTATCTAACAATAATCTAGCATTTTATCACTTCCAGACTAAATTAATCTCTAAAGAGCATTTATATATCAGTAATAGACATAAAAATAATAAAGTTGGACTTTGGGAATCTCAGTAAATTAAAAATAAATTAAATAAGTATCATGTTTTTTCTGTCCCTGTAAAATCTTGTTTTTGTATGTTACAAGGTATTGTTCCCTTGCGATCGATTTTACTTTCGGCAATAAGTTTTCGAATATAATTATTTTGATATAATTTATTTGTTATTTATTAAGGTTATAATGTACAATACTGACGTCATCTTAATGTTATTACAGAGGAGCTTCCCTATCTCCAAGTGCCGCTCCACACGGTGATCAAGCTAACGCCGGTGGCGTACGGCTGTCGCGAAGAACACATCAAGCTGTCCGTCGCCGCCGTGGACACGCACCGCGCCAAGCCCTCTGTGAGCTAAACATAGTACACTCACTCACAGTGATGATCACACTCACTCACAGTGATGATCACACTCACTCACAGTAATGATCACACTCACACTCACTACGATCAAGCTGTACGGCTGCCCGAGGAGCACATCAAGCTGTCCGTCGCCGCCGTGGACACGCACCGCGCCAAGCCCTCTGTGAGCTAAACATAGTAAACTCACTCACAGTGATGATCACACTCACTCACAGTAATGATCACACTCACACTCACTACGATCAAGCTGTACGGCTGCCCGAGGAGCACATCAAGCTGTCCGTCGCCGCCGTGGACACGCACCGCGCCAAGCCCTCTGTGAGCCCCACATAGTATACTCACTCACAGTGATGATCACACTCACTCACAGTAATGATCACACTCACACTCACTACGATCAAGCTGTACGGCTGCCCGAGGAGCACATCAAGCTGTCCGTCGCCGCCGTGGACACGCACCGCGCCAAGCCCTCTGTGAGCTAAACATAGTACACTCACTCACAGTGATGATCACACTCACTCACAGTAATGATCACACTCACACTCACTACGATCAAGCTGTACGGCTGCCCTAGGAGCACATCAAGCTGTCCGTCGCCGCCGTGGACACGCACCGCGCCAAGCCCTCTGTGAGCTAAACATAGTACACTCACTCACAGTGATGATCACACTCACTCACAGTAATGATCACACTCACACTCACTACGATCAAGCTGTACGGCTGCCCTAGGAGCACATCAAGCTGTCCGTCGCCGCCGTGGACACGCACCGCGCCAAGCCCTCTGTGAGCTAAACATAGTACACTCACTCACAGTGATGATCACACTCACTCACAGTAATGATCACACTCACACTCACTACGATCAAGCTGTACGGCTGCCCGAGGAGCACATCAAGCTGTCCGTCGCCGCCGTGGACACGCACCGCGCCAAGCCCTCTGTGAGCTAAACATAGTACACTCACTCACAGTGATGATCACACTCACTCACAGTAATGATCACACTCACACTCACTACGATCAAGCTGTACGGCTGCCCGAGGAGCACATCAAGCTGTCCGTCGCCGCCGTGGACACGCACCGCGCCAAGCCCTCTGTGAGCCTCACATAGTATACTCACTCACAGTGATGATCACACTCACTCACACTCACAGTGGTGATCACACTCACTCACACTCACAGTGGTGATCACACTCACTCACACTCACAGTGGTGATCACACTCACTCACAGTGATGATCACACTCACTTACAGTGATGATCATACTCACTCACAGTGATGATCACACTCACACTCACTACGATCAAGCTGTACAGCTGCCCGAGGAGCACATCAAGCTGTCCGCCGCCGCCGTGGACACGCACCGCGCCAAACCCTCTGTGAGCCCCACACAGTACACTCACTCACAGTGATGTTCACACTCGCACTCACTATGATCAAGCTGCCCGAAGAGCACATCAAGCTGTCCGTCGCCGCCGTGGACACGCACCGCGCCAAGCCCTCTGTGAGCCAAACATAGTACACTCACTCCCAGTGATGATCACACTTACTCACAGTGATGATCACACTCACTCACAGTGATGATCACACTCACTCAGTGATGATCACACTCACTCACAGTGATGATCACACCTACTCACAGTGATGATCACACTCACTCACAGTGATGATCACACCCACTCACAGTGATGATCACACTCACTCACAGTGATGATCACACTTACTCACAGTGATGATCACACTCACTCACAGTGATGATCACACTCACTCACAGTGATGATCACACTCACTCACAGTGATGATCACACCCACTCACAGTGATGATCACACCCACTCACAGTGATGATCACACTCACTCACAGTGATGATCACACTTACTCACAGTGATGATCACAGTCACTCACAGTGATGATTACACTCACTCACAGTGAACACACTTACACTCACTATGATCAAGCTGTACGGCTGTCCGAGGAGCACATCTAGCTGTCCGTGAGAACATACCATAACCTGCAATCATAGTGAGACATTACATAACGTGCAGTCCGTCACATTTTCACTCACTTACAGTGAACGCACTTATTGTCACTCACAGTGAGCACCCACAGTTCTACATACTCAGAGATTCCCCACAGTTATACTTGCTTACTGCTTACATCACATATACTAACACATGAAAGTACTGTCCGAACGACAAGACTGGCACCTTAAACATTCATTAATATTGTTTACACAAAAACCTGCATCAATACAACTGCCCGAACGCAATAAGTTCGATTCCATCATCAGCATCCCAGCATCAGCATTCTATGAACACTTTACTGCCTAAAACTGTTTGGTTTATGGTGTACAGCACGATTCAAACTTTTTGGCTTGTCGGAACTTCGCGCGAGACGGTGCGCAGAACACAATTTAGTTAGAGATTAAATAAAAAAAAATAAAAAAAATAGGCCGATAGGTGCTTGCTTTTCTGCACATAGTGACTACCTTCACGACCGCCATTAAGATTGAATCGCACTGTAATTTTTACTTACTTCAGCTATCTGTTTTTAAGAACTTCCTAAATATCACAATTGCAACAGCTGATATCTTATATAAAAAATGTCTTTCTACCTACTAAAAGATACAACTTGACTTAAGCCTTGAAATTGATTATGAAACAATCAACTTTCGACTTGTGCATTCGAATGTGTGCTTTAACCTGTTATCTTAAAGCCTAGTTTTGACTGGTGCGTGTCTGTTTCGTTCGCGACAGGTGGACGAGGACGCCGGCACCGCGGATGTGACGTACGCACAGTGTGAAGTTACCGGCATGAACCAATAGACAATGTAGACTAGCGCGCGCGTTTACATACAAACAGAGGTTTACACAATGATTTCCTTTTTAAAAAATAAAGTTAACCTCATTCGTCTTGAGATAGAAAAATTCTAATTTCAAATTTTTCTTTTTAAAACCAAATATTTTTTCTTTACGAAAAAGTATTTATCAACAATATGTGCCATAAACAAAGGTCCTAAAATATCTCGAATACTGCTTTTTTAAATATTATACCTTGTTTTATTGTTATCATCATGTATTTTAAAGGAAATTGATGAGTAAATTCCTGTGAAATCGCGTGAATGCGTTGTTCAAATACGGTTTATTATAGTCGCGATAGAAAACATAGCATGATGATATGACAAACAACGTTTGGCTGCGGCCTTGGGTATCGTACTATACTAGTATGTAAAATTTTACAATCTTGAATCACAACTAGTGAAACATTTTTGACAAAGTTATTGTACCATTTTAAAATAATCAATGTATAAAAATTGAAAATGAATTATTTAGAAAATCGACCCTTCTCACACCCAGCTCCGATGGGATGGTTGTGAGACGGGTCGATTTTCTAAATACTTCATTTTCAATTTTTCAATAATAAAAATTGCATTGTGAATGCATTAAATTTTTTAATAATCAATGTATATAATATACACTTTATTGCATGTTTATTATTAATGAATTATTATAAAAGTAATTAAGTAATAAATAAAGTTTTTACCTTTTTTATTAAAAGTTTTTCTAAAAAAAAATATCTGATGGTACTTATCTAAAGTATATCATAGCATTTCTTTAGAGTAATACTATTATGTAACCCAAGACCCCATCCTAACGGTAAAAGTTCATTAAAATATCTAAAAATGTATGGGAGAAGATACAAAACGAGTTAAGTTTGCTACCCTTTTTATCTGGTGGGGGTTGTGTGTGAAAATTTCATTTTTATCATTTATTTTCTTTTTGGTGTTGGTTTTTTCTAACGGGTATGAGGAAATTATGCTTTTGGAGATTATTTTTTTGGCAAAATTTCAACTTTTTGCTTTAAACTTAAACCACCTTATTACAAAACGTGGACTATAATAGTCCTGGTTTTAAACTGGAACTAAACTGTTGCTGTCACTTTCATTTTCCAAATGAAAGACAGAATTAGCATCAATTTTAAACCAAGTCTAATTTTAGTCCACGTTTTGTAATAAAGGGGAAAGGGTATGGTTTATAGTGGGCATATAATAGGTGAATTGTTTCTCTATCGTTTTAAGAATGGGTGTATTTTTCTTCTTAAAGGTAGTTTCATTAAAAATGTAATCACAACAATCATCATGGGCGCGACAAAAATTCTATATCGTTTTATACGTATCAATAACAATAACGAACGTTATATACAACGTGTTAATACTTTTAGCGAAAATGAGTAAATAGTTTGTTCAGAATCGAGAGTAGAATCGATTCCACACATTTTTGATTGGGGTTAAATTTTTCAAAAAATATTTTTTTTGTCAGTTCTAAAAATGTTTATGTCTACTGCCTATTCATTCAGTACGCGCGCGACTCGTCACGTGCTCTCTTAAGTCATAGTAGAGCTTAAAATCTGTCAGAAAGTCACGGAGACATTTGAGTACGAATATCTTGGAAGTTAATTAAAAAAAAATCTCAATGAGATTAAATATATTGTTAAATAAATTTATTGGGGTGTGTGGGCTTTTTAATTATTGCATTAACACGGTGTATAGACCAGAGATCAATGGTTGTTAGTGCGGTCAATCGAAGGCGACTTGTATTAAATCATGAGAAATAATAACAAGTAAACAACAAAGGACTATGTCACTTTACAATATTGAATGACGTTTGTGGCACCGACACTTTTGTTTCGGAATGCTACAATGTGACAAAGTTCTATTTTGTTTACGTATTGCTCGTGACATGTACGCACACTATAATTTATTTCTTTCGATTTCTATTTGGTCAACAGCAAGTTCAATTCAAAACTTTTGAATCTTTAATTGATTTTAAACCTTAATGGTTAATGATTAAGTTCAAAATCGTTTGAGGAAATATTTATATGAAAAAACAAGCATATTGCTCTGTGTAAATATACGCCTCATCTCAAATCTAACACATTTACGAATAGCGTTGTTACTTTATTTCATCTGACTAAATGTGTGGTACCGTAGAATAGTAGTTGTATGTGTTTCAGCTGCAGTATCTATAGACAAACGATTCCTAATCTGTCCGTCTGTGCAGGTGATACCAGCGCCCCCTATAAAGCCGCCCACGCCGCCCGTACTCAACGGAGACTCGAACGGGGAAAGCGAGGAAAGCCAGTCGTGTTAACTTCTATTTAGACGCCATAACATTAGTTGAACGATATTCTGTATAGTAAATTATAATAGTCATGACCAAATGGGTATTTAAGAGTTATTGAAAACTAAAAAAATTGTCGATGTGGTGGTTCAGTTAGCGACTGCGTTACGTCAAGTTGAATTTGAGACTGATGCTAAAGTGAGGTTAGAGTTTTAAATTAAATCGCCTTGTTTTCTATGAGATAGTAGTCTGGGCAGACACGAATTGTTATGGTCTTGCTTACAATTCAAAAGTTATTACTGCTTGGAAAATTCTGACTTTGGTGTGGTACAAATATGGTAGGTATATTTAAATTCATGATTACTTAAATTTAAGGGGAGGATTCCCGAAAATAGGGTATTTTAAATGATGAATTACTCGCAAATCACAAGTACTTAAAATTTGAAAAAAATATATAATTGTTATTTACAGTTATTTATCTAGTGCTTCCGGTCGTTTTTTTTCGATAAGTGATATTTTACTGTATCAAATAAAATCCCAGACCTCCGTCTAATCGTATTCCAAATATCCTATTACTTGCAGTATACTTGCTTTTAGTTAATGAAAAATATATGAAAATAATTGTATTTACTTCCGTCATAAGTTAAAAAAATATATTATTTCATTTTTAATTGAATTTTAAGTGTTTTTCGATTCGCGGTGCGCTGTCGAGTTCACAGTTCACTGCTGGCTGCCGACGCGTCCGCGAGAAGTGTATCGCGCGCGGCCGAGCAAGCGTTAGCGTGCCTATTTCGGTCGGGAATCCTAGCCTTAAAAAAATTCACGCTGCTCAAAAAACCTTTTTTTATTACTTATTCCAGTATTTTTTTAATAAATACTCTTAATTTTTGCCGCCTTGTGTCTGTTCAGATTAAGTGTAGATTCCGCTCATGATCGCTCGCCATTACTCAGATAGCGCGGGGCCACAATATCTGAAACGTAGTGTCGCTAAAAGTCAAACAAATTTACTCCTTATGTGTTTGCATTAAGTGTCTTTTTTGCACGTATTGTAAGTATACTAAAGTATACTAATCAGAGGTCACATTTTTAGCAATCATTGTGATAAAAAATATATATGTATCATATGTAAATAGCTTGGAGCTATATAGTATATTAATGTATACGGTTTGAACAAAATCCGCAGGACGGATATAAAGTTACTTAATTTAATTAATTGTCGGTTTAAAGAATATGTATGTGGGTGGTTCCAAATTAAGCCATATTGCCAGTCATAGCAACACATTATACTGGCACCTCATTCAAATAGTTTTGCAAGTTCAAGCCTTGCAGTTTACAAATGTCACTGATTGGAATTTTAGTGTAAGTAATTAAATGTTTTCCACTGTTCGTTCTTGCTATGCTCATATTTATTATTACAGATCAAAATAAGATTTTGTCGTCATGTAAATACACTTTTAATATATTTATTTTTACCTTAACCGTTAAAATCTACAATTGAATCTATATCTTCAATATTTTTGTTCGTTTATTCAGCTTTAAATGAACTGTTCTGTTGCTTGTTTGTTATTGACATTCAGTACTCGTTAAATATTATGTTTTTTGTATACCTATTATTTTGTGCCTCTCTAAAAGATGTATTGTGTACTGTATAATATAATATATACTCAATACTCACTATTTATTAGAAATGGAAATTAAGCACATGTTAGCGCAATGCTGGTGTTTGCTGATTTAAATGTTATACATTAGATTCTATTAGAGCTCGGATATAAATGTTATAATTATATTTATCTATCATTAATTTATTTTGATTTAGTTTATGAAATTAAATCCTGACTCTTAGCTAAGCTAGTTTGCCCTATAAACAAATTATGTTTCTAATTAGTTACTTTTGTTATCAAAGACGATGTCGAAATATTTAATTTTATTTATAAATAGATACACAGCCAGTAAGATAAAAATAATCCTGATTTATAATTTCACTAGCTTTCCGCCTGTGGCTTCGCCCGCAAGGACTATACGACGCTATCCCGCGGGAATGTGATATTTTTCGGGAGAAAAAGTATGCCTATGGTCCTCTCCAGGCTACAAAGTATCTGTGTCTCAAATTTCAGCCAAATCCGTTCAGCCGTTTTGGCGTGATTGAGTAACAAACATCTAAACTTTCACATTTATAATATTAGTAGGATAAAGAAACCGTATTTATTTGTGAAACCCTGTTATTGACTATGTCTTGTCCATTTTGTCAATAAGAGCGCAACTGTGACACAGCTTTTCGATAATGTGACTCCACGCCTATATTTTTATAAGCTATCTCGTTTTGTCTACTCTCCTATCATTCAAACATAATGGTATATACACATTAGCTGTATAAATAAGAATTTTTACAAATGGCTATGTATATTAAATGTAATATTGTAAAATGTTAATTTAATTTTTATTTAAGTGTAATTATAATTATATAAGTGGGATTCGTTGTTTTATTTATTATCCACCTTGGTAGCTGTACATGTGGACAAAACTATGTTTTAGTTAATAACACTGCATCCTCTGGAGCTCCCATTATTATGGGCGTACCCCAAGGCTCAATATTGGGCCTTTACTATTTTTTAATGTACACATAAACGATAAACGTTACTACGCGACGCCAAAGAAAATGTACCTAATAGAGTTAGATATTTTTTTAGGATTATTCTACTCATGAAAACAAACAACTTTTAATAAAGGACCAAAGCTGAAATCGCGAATATAATCGGCCGTTCCATACAAAAGTGCAAAAATATTTAATCAAAACTGAGGGTCCTACTGCATATTTTTTTTTTTCTCAATTTCAGTTTTGTTCCTGTAATAAAAGTTGTTTGTTTTCATGAGTAGAATATAAACCCAATTTTTCAAATTGTTGCCGCCATACCACATGAGTAACTATTTGTAGTTTTTTTTTACCCTGTTAACTGTCCGGCGGATTCAACTATCCACCTGCGACATATTATAATATACGGTAGATACATAAATAGAGTAATTTATTAGGAGTAGAAGTCATGGCTTTATTATTTATTTAAGGCGCTACTCGGAAAAAGTACGGACTTTTTGATTTAAAACTATAGGACGGTTACAGTTGTTACAAATCTGGTAATAAGATATATATTTTATCATACCTTTATCTAGAATCGTATAGTTTCAGAAACACGATTTTATGACTTTGGCTCGACACTTTTTATTTTCGAAAATACCTCTAAAAAATAAGAAATATCAAGATTACTCTTAAATGGGGATACATATACTATTGAAACTTGGTTTAATTAGTGGACACCAATAATATTTAGGATCGTATAGAAGCATTTTTTTAAACTCGCTATAGTTTTTGAATACGAAGTGATTTTGTGTTTTTTTTTGCGTAATCGGCAAAATCGGTCTCGCTCCCGCGCGCTTCGTTTTCTCATTGCTATCTCGCTTTAGCATATTTTTTCCGAGTATCGCCTTAAAGTCATGCCATGCCAATAAATTAGGTACCTACCTACCGAAAAGGTGTCCATCGTTCCAGCAGCGCCACGGTCTCCGATTTGCTTGAAAAAAATACACCATGCAGGCCAATTTTTTACCAGTCGGGAAAAAATACGATTGATTTTTTCCCCCCACTGGATCCGAGGATATAAGGGGATTTCTGTGGCGCTGCTGGAACGACGTCGTCCTGGCAGCGCCCCGCTATTTCTCATTAATTACAAAAGCTATAATAAATCTAATAAGACACATATTTTTTCCTTTTTTTTCCATTTCACATAAGCTAATGTCCACCTGTAAATGTCGACAGATTCAGGAGTAATCGTAGGTCACTTGGGGCGCTGCTGGGACGACGTCGTCCCAGCAGCGCCACGGCCGAATCTCAGCAATTCGATTTTTTTACTGAAAACAGTGTGCCTGTATATTTAGTTCCTTCATCATAGGGTACGGAAAAAAATGAATTTCTACATTTCATCATGGAATAATGATTTTATAGGCATCGAAAAATTATAACCTCAAAAAAAATTTTTTTTGCTCTAACGCCTTTAATTGATCTATTAAATAGCATTTGCGCATTCTTTTATCTTCCTATAAAGGGAAAAAAATAAACCACTCTCGCAGCATTAACTATTCCAGAGAAATCCTAGGTTTAGATTGTGTTCATACATTTAGGCATCGTTCCAGCAGCGCCACACCCAGTACAGCATGATCCAGGGCACCTGTCACCAAACTGAGCATGCCAATATTTACTACTACCATAGCGAACACGGGAAAAAATCTGATAACGAGTATAACACAGCGAATTTCCGAGAAATAAGCCTTTGATTCAATATGCCATACAATTGGTACATTCGAGTAGAAAAGTTTTATTTAAATTCTTTTTTTTTTTTTTTTTTTTTTTTTTTTTGTTATGGCATCGCGCGGTTTGCGCATTTTGCCAGTTTCAAGGTAGGGAAACGATGACAAAAATTAAAAGGATGCGGATTCGGAATTTTGGATAGGATCAGGAGACTGTGGGTTATTGGTTTATTACTTACATAATAATATTATAATATATACCTACAGATAGACTATATCTTAATGTCGTTGGAATTCAGGAAAGATACAATACATTTAAATATTAATAAATCATTTGAAGATAGCAGGGAAATAATAGATGTCGGGAAAGGAACATCAAGGGAAAGGAGATCATTTAGGAATACGGACCGGTCGTAAAATGGGCATGAAAAGAAAATGTGGTTTAGATCGCCTATGTCCGTCCCACACTCACAATATTCATCGCTAACAATACCAAGTTTAGCAAGGTGAGCCGGTGTACAGACGTGACCAAGCCTCATGCGTATTAAGATGCTAGTAGCCATCTTACCAAACTTGGCCTTGCGGAACCATGGCTTTGCTGGTATAGACGGCTGTAATAAAGAGTAATATCTACCTTTTAGTTCACGACTGTTGATCCATGAATTATGCCACTCCTTACGCATGTCAATCATGGGCAAAGACAGCAGATCATGACTATAGTTTTTATATGGAACCATATCTCCGCAATATACAGCTTCCTTAGCTAACTGATCGCATTTTTCATTACCTTGGATTCCGATATGACTTGGAACCCAGGCAAATTCTACTACATAACCCATATTTATACATGTATTAAGACGGTTTCTCAAGTCATAAATGATGGGAAGGTGAGTTCGGGTGCGAAAAGGATTTTTGTTAATGGCTTGAAGAGCACTCATAGAATCAGAAATAATTATAGTCTTTTTTAATTTCATGAGAAGGACATATTCTACCGCTTTAAGAAGACCAAGGCATTCTCCTGTGAAAACAGACGATTCTGGAGGAAGTTTAATTTTCTGAACAATACAGAGTTGGGTGTGGTATACTCCGACTCCAGTACATTCGGAAGAGGATATTTTTGAAGCGTCGCTGTATATGTGGTGGTAGTCACTATATTCTAAATCTAGAATGGATGTAAATGCTAAGTTAGGACTAATGTTATCTTTTTGAATTAGATCATATCTAATATATGGGCAGATATGTAAGGCATTATAATCAATTTCAAAGAGAGGTAGGCGCATAGATCGGTGTGTGGGAGATAATAAGCTAAGATATTTTTGATAACTGACCACTAAGCAAGGGGAAGCTTTGTGTTTCCAGTATTGGGCTGTTTTCATTTCTTCAGTCAGCGAGTGAAGTGAGCGGAAAATAGGATGATCGGAGAATTGGAGCGATCGGAACAAAAATCTATCAGCAAGAAGTTGTCGCCTAATGTTTAATGGAGGTTCACAACTTTCAATTTGTAGCGCGTTAATAGGGCTTGATTTCATAGCTCCGGTTATTATTCTAAGTGCCTTGTTCTGTACAGCATCCAATTTTTTAAGAGAAGCTAAATTAGCAGGTTCCAAAAGAAAAGTTCCATAGTCCAATACACTACGGATTAATGCATTGTATACTAATCTAAGGGATTGAGGATGTGCCCCCCACCAGACTCCGGCGAGGCATCGAAGTAGATTCAGAAGTCGCTCAGTTTTACCAACAATATAGTCACAATGATCACGACCAGTAAGTTTTGAATCTAGAACAACACCTAAAAACTTAAAGTTAGGTTTAACGGGAATAAGTGTGTTATTGTAATGAACTTGCACGGCAGGGGGATTTCTTGTTCGAGAAAATATAACGACACTACTTTTAGACGCTGACAAATCTAATCCGTTAGCATTCATCCATAAGTTTAAACCATTCAAAGCAGATGAGATATGTAACGCAGCTATCTGGATCGACTGGTTTGTGGAATAAATTACCAGATCATCAGCATATTGTAATATTTTTATACTATTATTGAAGCACCGGTCTAGATCATGTGTATAAACACTGTACAACAAGGGGCTAAGAACAGATCCTTGTGGTAGGCCTTTCCTTACAGTCCTTTTAATTTCAAGGTCATTGCAATTTAGTGTTAAATGTCGTTCTTCCAAAATATTTATTATAAAATGTATTATCATAGGTGGGACTGATAGCGATTCTAGTTTAGTTTTTAAAACTGGTAAGAGAACATTATCATACGCAGCATTAATATCAAGAAAGGCTGCTATTACTGATTCATTGTGTGTGAAAGCTAAGCGTATGTCAGTAGTTAAAATACTTAAACTATCCATTGTACCTTTGCCCTTTCTAAAACCATACTGAGTATTGGATAGCAAATTATTATTCTCTAAATACCATTCAAGACGGTTTTTGAGTAATATTTCAGCTATTTTAATTAAAACAGACGATAAAACTATTGGACGATAAGAACTAGCATCAGTTGGAGGTTTGCTAGGTTTGAGAACAGGCAACACTATTTGACATTTCCATGACATAGGAATGACACCTGTCATCATGATAGTGTTGATAAGATTTAGATAATAGATAAGAGCTTCATCAGTAATATAAGAAAAGAAAGAATATGGAATACCGTCTGCACCTGGTGCAGAATCTTTAGTGCCATGTATTGCAGCTTTTAGTTCGTGGAGCGAAAAGGGACAGTTTAAGTCTGAAAGGTTATTGGGCGAGGTATCTGTGTTACTGAGTGGTGCTACCCATGGAGGAGATAGTTTGTCCATGAAATTATTGGCCACAATAGGAGGAATGTTCCTTAAGGAAGTTGGATTAGAAGCAGATTTAAATCTTTTAATATTGCGCCAAACTAGTGTAGGGGGGGTGTCAGGTGAAATAGAACTACAAAATTTCCTCCAGCCCTCAAACTTTTTCTGTTTGAACAACTTTTTAGTCTCTGCAATGATTTCCATCAAGGCATCGTAGTTGGCTTCCGACATATCACTATTATATGTCTCTTCTGCCACTGTTCTTTTACTGATAGCAATAGTACAATCATTGTCCCACCATGGTGGTGACGGTATTTTGGTACTTGAATTACATTTGACAGGGAATATTTCTCCTGCTGCTTCATTTAAAATATAAGCCAAAGTTTCTGCACATTCATTTACAGTCTCAGGTGTCACAGCAGGGAGGGAAGTCAGCTTGGTTTCAACAGAAGTTTTATACTTAATCCAGTCTTTAGAATGTTTGTCAGGAAGTCTATATTTCCTTGTAGACAATTTTGTTCCACTTGTTTGTTTTTTTAAGGGAAGTGTAATAACTATAGGGAAGTGATCACTCCCAAGTGTAGATGAGTGAGTATACCAAGATACCTGAGAAGCCAAATTTGGAGTACATATTGACAAATCAACAGCACTTAAATTACGTCCAGGGGCTGTGAGGCGAGTGGGAGAACCTGTGTTCAAAATACATAAGTTATGTAAATTAGTGATATCTAATAGGTTTTCTCCATAGTTATCAGAGACAGTACTTCCCCAAGCTTGGTGGTGGCAGTTGAAATCTCCCAATACTAAAAAGGGTCTAGGGAGAGTGGTAAACAGTTTATTTATTTCATTCATAAGCGTAGATGATTGAGAAGGAATATAGATAGATACTAAGTTAAGGCCATGTACATGTACAGCAATAATTGATATTAGTGGGTTATAAGATGGTAAAGAGATGATGTCATATTTAACATTATTTTTGATAAGAATGGCTACTCCGCCATACCCATCATTTCTATCGCTTCGTATGGTGTTGTAACCAGATATTTTAAAGTTCCAATGCGGCTTGAGCCATGTTTCTGACAAAACAAGAACAGATGGATCATATTCATTTAACAGATAAATTATTTCATGTCTTTTATGTGGAGCACTATGACAATTCCACTGAATTATTTTGTCTGTTTGTCTGTCCATTTTGAGAGAATTGAATATTATTAAGTATAGGTTGAGCAGCGTTGGACGGTGGGAGAAGGTTAAATTGGGAAAACAGTTTAAATAGAGCTGTGACAAAATCATTAGGTAATTGAGTATCAGCAGGTAAGATTGAGTCAAAAGTGTTGCTAAACCCACACCCATTATTAGGAGTGGGAATTGTGTATTCTTGCAAGAGGGCTTGGTGAGCTACTTTGTCATATCCCTTAGATGGGATAGGGCGAGGATGAGGTTTTGTATATGTATTTTTCTTGTATGATACTGAGGAATTTACTGTAGGTGAAAAGTTATTATAAGGGGTTTCATTCATAGATGATTTCATGGGAGGGTTGGCCAAAACTTCAGCAAAAGATTTTGAAATAGGTGGATGCAATTTTAAAGCTTCCATGTAAGATACACAATTCTGTGCCATATATAGTTTTATTTGGGTTTGTCTCACAAACTCTGGACATGTTTTGTTACTTGCAAAATGACTACCACCACATGAACTGCAGGATGCCTCTTCTTCAGAGGTTTTACAAGACTCACCTATATGGTCTTGAGCACACTTAAAACAACGTGGTTTCGATCTACATTGTGCCTTGGTATGCCCAAAGCGGCAGCAATTAAAACACTGAATAGTGGGGAATATGTACATATCTACAGTGAGTGAATTGTAACACATAAAAATGCGTTTCGGCAAGACTTGTCCGTCAAAGGTTAGCACTATAGTTTGAGATGGCTTCCAAATTGAGGTACCATCAACAGAAGTTTTAAAATTCAATCTCCTAACCTTGATAATTTCACCACACCCTATTGGGACAGATATATTATCCTTAACTTCCTCAGGAGACCACTCCGCTGGGACTCCTCGGACTAAACCCATTCGTGTAATATTAAAGGTAGGTATGAATGCCTTAAAGTTATTTTTTGTTAAACTATCATGACTAATGAAGGTATTGGCATCTTGATATTTTGAAAATGATACAGACATTTTATTACGGCCAATTTTTTTAACACTTCCATTTATTATGTTATTAAATGAGTTATTTTTCAAGAATTTACCGAAAGCCATAGGGTGCATAGTAGTTGCATCGTTTGGAGAATCCTGATGTCTTTGGACATGCACTACGTAAGGAGCAGCATCCGTCTTTTCATATGAGGTCCTACCTATGGGTACAGGAGGTGCAGTAGGTGTGGAAGTGGACACAGGCGAATCTTGCACAAGAACATTTTTAAAAGGAGCTGGAGAAGCAATTTTGCGATTTGGTTCAGGCTGATCCGTTGTCGATTCATTACAATTACAATCAGAGGGTTTTGGCGGGTCGGCTGTGTGATGTCGGCGTCTTTTTTTATTGCAATGTTTGCAAATGTGTAATCGACTACGTTTCAGAGATCGACTTGCGACCGATCCGTCTGTTTCCATGCCAGATTCATTGTTTGAGCCAATTGTAATAAAATTAGAAGCCGGGGGGACAAAGCCCCCCGGCTCAGGGGGATCTTTCATGCAAAGAAGTTAGCTAAATTTTGACTTACCAAAGCTGCTAGGGCACAAATAAATAATAAATACACTTTAAATACGAGATAAGGAATAACAAACCAATCAACTGATCACTATTTCGGAAAGAAAATTGATAAAAATTGTAAGAGCTTCAGAAAACACGTCCGCGAAGTTTAACGTTTCCCGCGCTTTTCCTTTAAATTCTTTTTAGTGCCACAAACTTGGGGGCTTTAAGCCCCCAGTACAGGCTGTCCGATCATGTTGGCCGACCATGATGGGCCATCGTATACAGGGGCGGTTTGCGTGTGATTGCCGTCTGCGAGCAACGCAAACCGCCCCTGTACACGATGGCCCATCATGGTCGGCCAACATGATCGGCCATCCTGTACTGGGGGCTTCATACTTCATGTTTACCGGGCTTGTCAAGCATTGCATTGCATCATTGGGGCACAATATCGGTATCGCTATGCGGATCGCAGCTCAGCATTATTATGGTGCAAATAATGCAATGCAAGCAAAGTAATATCACAGTTTAAGCAATCTTTCTATACAGTTGGACGACGCCCTTGAAGTTGGGCGATGCCGACGCCTGTATAGGTATTTACGTAAGTACGTAAGGGTTGTCACTTTAAAATGTGACGGTGGACCTTTAACAACCCCGGGTAGGTACATTGGTATTGCGATATTAAATTAATAAAATAATTTAATAATGCAAATGCAATGTCAAAAATATTAAAAAATTCAAGATGGCGGCCGACTTTTTTGTTTGTAGGCTGATTTCGATGAAACTCGGTTTTTGGTACTATTCTGACAAGAAAACAGCAACGCAATGTCAAAAAAATTAAAATCCTAGATGGCGGTCAACTTTTTAGTTTGTGGGTCGATTTCGATAAAACTCGATTTCTGCCCCCCTAGCATGACCAACAAAATGGGATATGATATGATAAGTTATCCGGTTTAACTGTCAAAAGACTATGGGTTTTGACGTTTGAATGTCCATAAGTCGCTTTATCATTCGATACATATCGCGTTTTGGGTGGTCATGCTAGGCTTAATGGTACTATTTTGACAAGAAAATAGCAACGCAATGTTAAAAATATAAAGAAATCCAAGATGGCGGCCAACTTTTTTGTTTGTAAGCCGATTTGTTTCTGGTACTATTTTGACAAGAAAACAGCAACGCAGTGTTAAAAATATAAAAAAATCGAAGATGGCGGCCAACTTTTTTGTTTGCAGGCCGATTTCGATGAAACTCAGTTTCTGTTTCTATTTTGACAAGAAAACAGACACGCAATGTTAAAAATAGAAAGAAATCCAAGATGGTGGCCAACTTTTTTGTTTGTAAGCCGATTTTGATGAAACTTAGTTTCTGGTACCTATTTTGACAAGAAAACAGCAACGCAATGTTAAAAATATAAAAATTCAAGATGGCGGCCAAATTTTTTATTTGCTGGCCGATTTCGATGAAATTCAGTTTCTGGTACTATTTTGACAAGAAAACAGCAACGAAATGTTAAACATATTAAAAATCCAAGATGGCGTCCGACTTTTTTGTTTGTGGGCCGATTTTGATAAAACTCAGTTTCTGGTTCTATTTTGACAAGAAAACAGCAACGCAATGTTAAAAGTATTAAAAAATCCAAGATGGCGGCCAACTTTTTTGTTTGTGGGCCGTTTTTGATAAAACTCGGTTATTTATACTATTTTGACAAGAAAACCGTTCTTAACACAATGTAAAAAAATACAAATGGTCAAGATGGTGGCTGTTTTTTGTTTTTGTTTCTCTCTTTTCGCTTATTAAAATGTAACAGGTTTTTATTTGAAAGCTTGAGACAGAGTCAAGTATCATCATTATCATGTCAAGTAAAAGATTTAACTAATTATTAATTTGCTTTAACACAAGCACAGTAAATTACGACGTAACATCCTTCGTAATTTACTGTGTTTTTGACAGCTGTAAACCCTATTAAAAAAAAATAAAAAATAAGTAAGTACTTAAATAAAATAATAATTTATATTAAGTTACAGAGTTTAAAAAAAATAATGATTGTGACATGGGATGATTTTGATATATAGACGAAGGCGCTTCAAAGGTTAAGAAATATGAATCGGCTTATTTCCAATCTGAATATTTTTTTTAACAAAACTTCAACCCATTCAAACGTCAGGAGTAGATCAAATTTACCTTGCAAAATTTCATGGCAGACAGACAGACAGATACAATAATAGGTGAAACTAAATAAAACATATAATATATTTTATTTTGATACTTCTAAAATGCTTACCATAATTATTTATTTTATTTTATTTCGCAATACACCAAAATGTACCTGCCGCATTTTAATTTTGTTACAACCCTTCCGTAGTTACGGAAATACCTATACAGACGTCGGTATCGCCTAACTTCAAGGGCGTTGGCCTAAACAAAACATTGGTTATAAGTACTGTGGTAATTGTAACATTTATGTATATATAATTTAGCGTTGCTGTTGCCTTGTCAAAATAGTACCAAAAATCGAGTTTGATCTAAATCGGCTTACAAATTAAAAAGTTGGCTGCCACTTTGTTTTTTTTTATTTTTTTGACATTGCGTTGCTGTTTTCTTGTCAAAATAGAACCAGAAACTAAGTTTGATCAAAATCGGCTTACAAACAAAAAAGTAGGCCGCCATCTTGGATTTCTAATATTGCGTTGCTGTTTTCTTGTCAAAATAGAACCAGAAACTGAGTTTCATCGAAATCAGCCTGCAAACAAAAAAGTTGGCCGCCATCTTGGATTTTTTATACTTTTAACATTGCGTTGTTGTTTTCTTGTCAAAATAGTACCAGAAACTAAGTTTCATCAAAATCAGCTTACAAAAAAAAAGTTGGCCGCCATCTTGGTTTATTTATATTTTTGACATTGCTTTGTTATTTTCTTGTCAAAATTGTACTAAAAACCAAGTTTCATCAAAATCGGCTCACAAACAAAAAAGTTGGCCGCCATCTTGGATTTTTAATATTTTTAACATTGCGTTGCTGTTTTCTTGTCAAAATAGTACCAGAAACTGAGTTTCATCGAAATCAGCCTGCAAACAAAAAAGTTGGCCGCCATCTTGGATTTTTTATACTTTTAACATTGCGTTGTTGTTTTCTTGTCAAAATAGTACCAGAAACTAAGTTTCATCAAAATCGGCTTACAAAAAAAAAGTTGGCCGCCATCTTGGTTTATTTTTATTTTTGACATTGCTTTGTTATTTTCTTGTCAAAATTGTACTAAAAACCAAGTTTCATCAAAATCGGCTCACAAACAAAAAAGTTGGCCGCCATCTTGGATTTTTAATATTTTTAACATTGCGTTGCTGTTTTCTTGTCAAAATAGTACCAGAAACTGAGTTTCATCGAAATCGGCCTGCTAACAAAAAAGTTGGCCGCCATTTTGGATTTTTAATATTTTTAACATTGCGTTGTTGTTTTCGTTTCAAAATAGTACTAGAAACAAAATTTCATCAAAATCGGCCTACCATAAAAAAGTTTGCCGCCATCTTGTTTTTTTTTTATTTTTGACATTGTGTTGTTGTTTTCTTGTCAAAATTGTACTAAAAACCAAGTTTCATCAAAGTCCGCAAACAAAAATGTTGGCCGCCATCTTGGATTTTGGAAATTGCCTTTTTTTAATAAGCGAGATGAAGATTTGCACGCACTCACACTACATGTCGTATGCACCATAATAATAATTTAAAAAAAATTATAACGATAAAGACGTGATAGCCCTGGAAGACTTGTCCCGAGTTACTATGAACGGCGTTGTATGTAACTCGGGACAACCACTCCCCCGTCTCACCCCGCAAGCCCCGCACGATTGACCTGTCTAGACGTCTCCGTCGGCCTACTGTATGAAAAGTTAACTGTGGTAATATTAACGTAATAAAGACCGTACAAGCAAAAAAAGACGTTGGCCATTTGTTTCCACATGCCATAGAGAAAGGTTAACCTATGGAGTGTAGGATAGAAGCATGATAGAAGTGGATAAACCACATCATCCATCATAGCCTGATTACACCTACCGAGTAGAGTGGGGAGACAAGTACTCTCGGCTCGGCCGAATACTAGGTACATGTAAACACAGTACTCGGCCGAGCTCGGTACAACATTAACTCGGTCCCGTCAGATACTTTTGATTGGGTAATCGATACTTAGATTATTTGAGCCCCAAAAATAATCTACAATACAATGGGTGATTTTCTGAAAGCTCGCTCACTAGATGGCGCTGTCCCACCTATGCAGTTAGAAGGAACGGAACGTTATAAATTTTACTTTGACGCGACTTTTGTTACGTAAAACGGAACGTCAGACAGATGTTATTTATTTACCTTAATCTTTAAATTTACCTATTTCGTTTCTGTTCCTCACAGTAGTACCTATCAGTACTTATTTAATTTATTTTAAGTTTCCTTTGGGTTTTTTAAAGTAAATAAATTAAATATGATTCATACCAAAGTATACCATGTACATACTTCGTTCAACGCCATCTAGTGAAGCATTTGGAAGCTTTTTTTTTTAAATAGCCTCAGAAAATTGCTCATTAATCGATTCGGAATCGATTATCCGGCAACAATCACTATATACCTACGTCGAATAATAAGAGCGATAAAAATTTAATTAACGGATTTATTTGAAAATGAAATTGTCTTAATTTTATGAGAACACAGAATCCTAAACTTATATTAGGCTCCTCAGAGTTATCTGATATGCAGTGTAGTCTCTTTAAATGATCTCGAAGATTTGTTAGGTACCTATGTTTCCACAAAGCTTTATTTTCTTTTTACAAGTTTTATTTTTCTTTTACAAGTTTTGCACGTGGCCCCCAGTTCCCCCTCTCTTCTCAAAATGCGTCCAAATACGAAATTTACTTTTTAACAACGACAGATAAATAAATAAACGGCCCTAAATTACCGCCCAAATAACTCTACAATTCAAAGGTAACTGTACTGTCATTGTCATGTCACTATATGACACTACAGTCTGTAAAATTTGGCATGGTTGGAATAGCAGCTCATTTGTGCAAAGCAAAAAGATGTTTATGCTATTGGAATAAAGCTCAAGAAAAACCGCATCAGATATTTTTTATGACAATGTAGCTTACGCTAGAAAATTAGACTCTATTCCTTGTCAGGCTATGATGGATGATGTGGTTTACCCACTTCTATCATGCTTCTATCCTACACTCCATAGGTTAACCTTTCTCTATGGCATGTGGAAACAAATGGCCAACGTTTTTTTTGGCTCGTACGTTCTATATTACGTTAATATTACTTTGCTTGCATTGCATTATTTGCACCATAATGCTGAGCTGCGATCCGCATAGCGATACCGATATTGTGCCCCAATGATGCAATGCAATGCTTGACAAGCCCGGTAAACATGAAGTATGAAGCCCCCAGTACAGGATGGCCCATCATGGTCGGCCAACATGATCGGACAGCCTGTACTGGGGGCTTAAAGCCCCCAAGTTTGTGGCACTAAAAAGAATTTAAATAAAACTTTTCTACTCGAATGTACCAATTGTATGGCATATTGAATCAAAGGCTTATTTCTCGGAAATTCGCTGTGTTATACTCGTTATCAGATTTTTTCCCGTGTTCGCTATGGTAGTAGTAAATATTGGCATGCTCAGTTTGGTGACAGGTGCCCTGGATCATGCTGTACTGGGTGTGGCGCTGCTGGAACGATGCCTAAATGTATGAACACAATCTAAACCTAGGATTTCTCTGGAATAGTTAATGCTGCGAGAGTGGTTTATTTTTTTCCCTTTATAGGAAGATAAAAGAATGCGCAAATGCTATTTAATAGATCAATTAAAGGCGTTAGAGCAAAAAAAATTTTTTTTGAGGTTATAATTTTTCGATGCCTATAAAATCATTATTCCATGATGAAATGTAGAAATTCATTTTTTTCCGTACCCTATGATGAAGGAACTAAATATACAGGCACACTGTTTTCAGTAAAAAAATCGAATTGCTGAGATTCGGCCGTGGCGCTGCTGGGACGACGTCGTCCCAGCAGCGCCCCAAGTGACCTACGATTACTCCTGAATCTGTCGACATTTACAGGTGGACATTAGCTTATGTGAAATGGAAAAAAAAGGAAAAAATATGTGTCTTATTAGATTTATTATAGCTTTTGTAATTAATGAGAAATAGCGGGGCGCTGCCAGGACGACGTCGTTCCAGCAGCGCCACAGAAATCCCCTTATATCCTCGGATCCAGTGGGGGGAAAAAATCAATCGTATTTTTTCCCGACTGGTAAAAAATTGGCCTGCATGGTGTATTTTTTTCAAGCAAATCGGAGACCGTGGCGCTGCTGGAACGATGGACACACCGAAAAGTGCCTAAGAGCCAGCGCGCACTTGTGATTTTTAGTCGACCGATAGTTCAGTCGGAATCGTAAGACGATCGTGATTAAACTGTTGGCCGATAGTTTAGTTGAATGCAGTGCGCGCGCTCACAGTCCTGCACAGTCCTTCATGCACATTACCGACCGGCCCTGTTGTGCTGTGCGATAGTTTGATCGGACAACTATCGGCCGATAGTTTGATCGGTCGATTTTTAATCGTCAGTGCGCGCACTGCCATTTAACTCTATACTGAATCCGAGAACGATCAAACTATCGCCCGATTAAAAAATCACAAGTGCGCGCTGGCTCTAAAGACTAATATTTTACTTGGCGCCATCTAGCGTCAAGTAGGAAAATTGCACAAGATGAAAGTTTGCCGTTATTTGTGATGTAGATGATTAGGCTCTAGTTCACCAACAGTCGGTTACGTTAACCGTTGGTTAACCCATACGACCAACAGTCACGTGCGTTAAGGCGAAAATGGCGCCCCGCGGTGAATTTTATTTAATATTGTGCTTGTACACAATTTTAATAAAACTCAACATGGAATTTTTAGGGCCCATACTTTAGTATTTTAACCTATCCTTTCCCAATATAAAGTGGTAAGGAAAACGACAGTATTTTCAAGATTTCCTGAAAACTACCTACTGAACCGAGGCCTATTGCATAATGAAGTACAAGCTAATAGTATTAGCGAAGTTACAACCAAAATCACTAATACTATTAGCTTCTAAAGTCCATTCGCTTAGATAGTGTCGCCCTTTTATCGCACCGCCTTGCCACGTGCCGCTTCTTGTCAAAGGATGCCGCCGCATAAACAAAAGAAGCCGCGTGCGGCGTACACCCGAAAATGGAATTGGATTTTGGGATTCGACATTTATTAAGTTATATTTTCTTAAATAATCTGTTTATTATAAATACAGGTAACGACGGTTGTGACTTATGACAATTCGAGCGATGATGAGTAATCATAATAATCATATAAAAATTTCATAATAATTATTATTATTTGTAAATCACTTATTTAACTTCCTTTTATATAAAAATATCCAAATTTTCATTAAAATTGACTTTCGTACCCGACTTGAGTGTATTATTTTATATCTGCATTTTATAGCAAGAGCCACAATGCCGTGCGGGTGTACCGAGTACCGAAACTATCTAACCGAACGGACTTTACTTCATTATGCAATAGGCATTTCAAAATTGGACCAACTTTGGAAAAAACCTGATGTTATGACGTTTGAATCATTTAAATCCTTCGAGCAACGCGGGCCTTCCGTCTCGGAGACCCGCGTTGCTCGAAGTTTAAATCAGTTCAGCCGTCTTCGAGTATCATTACATTCCCTCCCCTCGTATTCACTGCTAGAAGTAGATAGCAAAACTGCTAAAAGTTACCGTTTTTGACACATTTGCTATCTACTTCTACGAAAGACTATGAGGGAATGTAGCGATACCATCTAAAAATACTAGACTATGGGCCCTAAAAAATCAATGTGAAGTTTTATTAAAATCCTTTTCTACTCAAAACCTTTTCTATTAGCAACTTATTAAATAAAAACCTCTGAGGGCGCCACTTTCGCCTAACCTATCGCCCTAACCAGCCCCCAGCCCCCGTACCGGCAAAAAAATATGGATATGGACATGGGCTTTATTAGACATTTGAAGCCCATATTTTGCCCTTATATGGGCATAATATCGACCCCCCCCGCGAATAATCCGGTAATGAGCTATTACGGGGTTTTTCATGTTATGTGTTTTTAGGTATCTAGAAACTAAAATGAATCATGTGATTTTTTTTCAGAATTTTTCTATTGATATTTACAAAGATATGAAAAATTGCGTGTCTGTTCCATTAAAATGCCTTAAAAAGTATTTTGAACGAATAATATTGTTTTAGATCTTTACGAAAAAAAATACCAAAAGCATTTGACAGTAAACACTTTTACGATATTATTCGTGTAAACAATTTATTACCGTAATTATGTAATAAGTAATACAGGTAATGCACATGCACACCACGAAAATACCAGTACACAATACCTACATTTAGCAAGACAGCAATACACCTTGCACCTTCACCGATTAGACCACTCTACACGTGTTTCGTCCCAACCCGTGGCATCCTCAGAAAATAGTTCGTGCGAAAACCAACACCGAATTGATTCAATCAAATCTAATTGGTCTATTAATATAATTTACCTAATTGTGCCTGTTAAAAAAGTTGCTGGTTAAAGTTCATCGCAGAAGACAGATTACCACTACACAGTGATTTTTATAAACTTGTCAATCGTGAACTTCAATGGTAATACATTTTACGTCATGTGACATCCAGTAATATTAAAAAAGTAACAGTTAATAGGAAAAGAAAACCGATCTCATACATTAAAATATTATTTTCCCCTCAACAATGAAGAAACCCAGGTATGCAAAGTGTTTTTCTTAAACACGCTTTCTATCCTTGAACAAATGTTTACACACCCTTAGAAAAAATTAAAAGAGATGATAGTTTGATTGATAAAAGAGGAAAACATCTGAATAGACCACATTAGATGAAGCTAGATACAGAAGACAGGATAGGAAACTCTATTAGTCTATTTCCCAAAGTCGATTCCCATTACAAAAGTAAAGAATCTCTCTTTCTGGGGTCAGTCCCTCATGTCTAAGGATCGTGGTCAGCATCAGGGTTCACCGGTTCCGGTCCAGCACCTCTCTTACGACCGTGTGTATGAAGGATGATGAGACTTTTACTTGATCGGTCTTTTATCTTGTAGGTGAGCGACTGCGCGATCTCTTGCCTTCGATCTTCCCGACTACAATTAGTTGTTTTAGGATGTCGTCACCTTTGCGTACCGTATGACCGAAATATAAAAGAATGCATTGCTGGAATGTGGTCGATAGGTGAGTTTTAATTTGGAGCTGGGTTAGGTTAGGGTTGATGCATTAGTGCGTTACGCTATCCAAGGTATTGTTAGCATTCGCCTTCAGCACCACATCCTTTACCTTTCGCGGGCCAGAATTGTCCATGTTTCAACTCCATATAATATTAAACGGGTCATAGCATCCTTTGCCATCCCGTACGCCTTTTTATCTCCGGTACACAGCTGCAGTCTTTGCAGATTTGGGAGCCCAGATAAATGTAGTGGTCGACGATGCCTACGCCAGGAATGTTGCAGGTGACATTTGATAACGTTCCCACTCGATCCTCTATCATCACTTTAGTTATTTTTCGGTTCACTGCGAGACCAACGTTGCCACTCTCCACCTCGAGTCTATGGAATAGCTTACTCCTATCATCCATAGATAGTACGGTGTCGTCAGCATATCGAAAATTTGAAAGTCTCTTTCCGCCTACAGGGAAACCCTTCTCCCAATCTTCAATGGTCCTCCGTATGATTTGCTCACCATATTATGTTAAATAGTGCAGGGAACAAGATGTAGCTCTGTCTTACTTCTTGTTTAGTTGTAAACATAATTGAGCAATCAGTAATCCTAACGAAGGAATAGGAATAGGAATAGAAAATAATTTTCAACTTAAATAGAATCTCATTCATTATGTTCTATCTTTAAGCCAAAGTGTAATTTTTTTATGTTAATCATAACAATCATTAATTAACTAACCAATCATAAACTAACCAAAGTTGTTTCATTTACTAGAATATCATTTATTTCATGACAGGCGAATATTATAGTAATTGGCTTCTACAAATGTACAATAAACAAAACTATTTGCAAGAATAATATCGCAACACGATATTACTGTTTGTAGTCGAAAATATAAACTTACACGAATAATATCGCAACATGATATTACTGTTGCAGACGGCACTAGAAATTTACACGAATAATATCGTAAGAGACACTACTGATCAGAGCTTAACCTATACTAGTATAGTAAAATGCATTTAGTTAATTTGTAACGAATACCTTGGTACTAATTAAATTTGGTTGAAATAACAAGATAGCTGAAAAAAATAGCTTCCATATGTGATATAAAAAGTCTCTGATACTTATTTTTTAGTCGAGTTATTAACAAAAATGCTTCTTTTATTTTTCCTGAACATTTTGACTTTTTCGGTTACCGGATTATTCGCGGGGGGGGTCGATATGGGCTTCAAATGTCAAATAAAGTCCATATCCATACCCATAATTTTTAGCCGGTAGACCCCCTGTACTGGCTAATAAATATGGGTATGGATATGGGCTTCATTTGACATTTGGAGCTCATATTATGCCCTTATATGGGCAGAGAACCGTCATGCCCCCAGTACACGATGGCTGATCATGGTCGGCGACCATGACCAATACATCGTACATTGACACTTTTGAAAGAACCTTTTTAAACTTGTTCGTTCAAAAGTGTCAATGTATGATGTATTGGTCATGGTCGCCGACCATGGTCGGCCAACCTGTACTGGGGGCATTATATGGTCGAATTTATCTAATGCCCCCAGTACACGATGGCCGATCATGGTCGGCGACCATGACCAATACATCGTACATTGACACTTTTGAAAGAACCTTTTTAAACTTGTTCGTTCAAAAGTGTCAATGTACGATGTATTGGTCATGGTCGCCGACCATGGTCGGCCAACCTGTACTGGGGGCTCAACACTGCTTACGCGCTGTATGGCCAGGGGGGCTACCGCGTAACTTTATGGGTATGAACTTCATACGTTTTTGGGAACTTTAAGTCAATTTTTTACAGAAAATAGCCGCTATCAGTTCCTTGTTTTGTGACGTCGGTTGAAGCCCATACCCATATCCATATTTCTTAGCCGGTAGCCCCCCAGGGGGCTACCGCGTTACTTTATGGACATGAACTTCATACGTTTTTATAAAGAAAATAGCTGCTATCAGTTCCTTCCTCCAGGGGGGCTACCGCGTAACTTTAAGGATATGAACTTCATACGTTTTTTGGAACTTTTAGTCAATTTTATAGAAAAAATAGCTACTATCAGTTTTTAATTTTATGGCGTCGGGTATAACGATAGCTAGCTAACAACGTTTAACAGAACAAAGCATCAAAAATCTATCAAAATAAGGAATTCAAATGACACTTGAAGCCCATACCCATATCCAGATTTTTAGCCGGTAGCCCCCCTGTTTTGTGATGTCTGATATAACGTTTACTAGCTAGCAACGTACAACATAACAAAGCAGCAACAATCTATCAAAATGAGGAAATCAAATGACAGTTGAAGTTGAAGCACATACCAATACCCATATTTTTTTGCCGGTAGCCCCCGGTTTTTTTTTTCTAATACACACTTCATTTTTACCAACGTAACCACCTACTGTTGGCGAACTCGGCTCGGGCCTTAATACTGTAGTAATATTTTATTTGCCTCTCAATATTCAAAATATAAATAATGTTCACTCTGCGAGTCCACCTACTCCCGTGATATCTCGTGAGGCTAAATGGGCTCGTCGTCGTCACTAATTAATGAATATGTATGCGTACCTTACTAAAGATTTACATAGCATTTAAACCTTGAGCCGAATTAAACTGAAACATGACTATAAGATTAAGCTCAGTGCGGCAAGGCATCGTCAATGCAAACAATTAGATAGGTACCTACTTAGTTATTGCGCGTAAAGCAAACAGATAAATGGATATTTAGTTATATGGGGATAATCGGCATTAATGAATCTATGTTAGTTACAACTATGTTGATCTAATAAATAATTAATGCTGAGAATTACTGTTTCAACGAGGCTGATCAGTCATAATAGCAGACGTCATGTAAGCGTCAATAATACCTACGTGAACTAAATGTGTAACATAAAGTGGCCCGGGGCCGGGGGAGCGAGCCGTTGCCTAGATAACTAGGTACACGCAGTACATGACGGACGTTCCAGTTCGTACATACCAACGTACATACAGCGCGAGCAATCAATAAAATACACATAGACTTCCATAAACAGCCTACCTACAGCGCAGCGCCCGCCGCTCGCATGGCTAGGTATATAATAATAACAGTTCCCAGAATAACAGGAAGAATAGAGTAGTTTGACAATTTTTGTAGTTTTAAGCGCTTTGTAGAGAATTATGCTATGTTAATATCGTTGTTACTATACGATTAAGCTTTACTTAGTAAAAGGCTCTATAAACTAGTCAATAAAATACAATAATTCAGTATTTTATAAATGTAATAATTAGGTACTTATGTTATTAATAGATCATCAGCATGATGATGATGTCATGTCAGTCGTCGTCCGTCATTGTGCTACACTGTACACTCATTACAACCACCAGTAAGATACGGGGTTCGAATCTCATACTTTGTATATTCACAATGAGAAAGCTCATACAACTAATAAAGTTTTGAAATGATTGATTTCACACCGATACCGATTCATTTTATACTGAAGCATTCCATACCGATTCTAAAATAATTCGATTGAAAAAGGTATGCATATCGATTAAGAAATCGATCCATTTTAGTAGATCACTTTATTTTTATTGTCTATGGGCCTCAGCTCATCAGCTGTCTGGCCTCTCTGCTGTCATATTTTGACATTTCGACATTTAAAACGTAATGAATTTTGCAATATTTTTAATAAAAACCTTATGTAATTTGGCTTTTTTCTGCCCTAAAATATGTCTAAAAGAATAAGGAGTTAAATGTTTGAAATATTAGTTGGTGTGATGTGTGTGAAGTCCATAGAACAAAGTTTAGGTTAAAAAGTTCTACGTCAAAAAAGATGGTTTCAACTCTAAATCTTGAAGAAAAGTTCAACAGAGGTTCGCCATGTTTTGATAAATTTGTTGTACATCTTTTGTTTTAATTCAGAATCATTGAATTTATAGTTTCATATTTGCAGTTCGAAGAAACTTTTGTTTTTATTTGGACATTCAAGACCATGGACTCGCAAGGTCTATATCACGAAGGATTCAGGATATGGGATTGGTAAGTATCTACTTAAAAAACTAATGTTTTGGCGCCAAAACTTATTTCCATCATTCTTGGATTCAGGGATTTAGTAGGTATAATTTTATTTATATTTCCATCTACTTAGATTTTGATTATACGATTAAAAGTAATATAGCGTTTCCTAAGCATTTTCATTTGACCAAGAAGCATTCTCATTTTTGTCATGTTATATACGTTCCGTTCCATTTTTTAGATTTTATTATTCAAAAGGAAATTTTGCGATTAAAAGTTTAGAATAAATCGTAAAATCAAATAGTAACTTTAAAATTCTGATCATGAAATTATAAAATAAAAATTACCACATAGCTAATTGTTTTTTTTTCTGTACATCTGAGAAATATTTTGACGTAAAACGGAACGTATTCACCGAGCCATCCAATACCGTTGCTGCTCCCCTCCACAGTTCACTAGCGCCTCTAGCGATTAAAACAAAAACTAAACACGAAATAACTCCATCTTGTGTGACAGATTTTTGTTTGTTGATACTTTTTTGATTTTCCGTGGCAAATGTGTATTACAAACGCTAGAAATAGGCTTATTTACTACGTAATCCCACAATACATACATTATACATCTAGTGAAGTGGACTTTCTAAGAGTGTGGTACATTTCGAAGCAAATCTCATAGTGACGAAGTGGTCGCCTCAGTGACTAGTATATAGTTACTTATTTTTGTGATAAGCGGAGCGCGGGGGCCTAGCGGGCGGCTTTTATGTAAGTATACATATTCCATAATACCTACACGTGCGTACCAACACCGCGGTCATGTCATATTCGTATAGAAAATGGTCTGAAACCTCGAAAGCAACTACTAGCTTGCGTTCGATTTTAGGTCATCTTTTGTAGAGTAGCGTTAGACTCGCCGCCGCAGCGCGAAATGCAACGGGCCGAGGCCGCGTCGCGCCGCGCTCTCTCGCTATATAGTGCACTACATCCATTTTAAAAGCTGTTTGAAATGTAGTTTCCTTCGGGTTACGCGTGTATGCTTAATTTTTGACAGTTGATATTACTTCACCGTCTCAAGTAGATGTAGTTCTTAGCTGCATAATGTTAGGGGTGGTTTTAGAATGTGGTTATGAGGTGTGTTATTTTTTTGCGCGGGACGGTTGGCGCGATCGGCTAGGGCGCGCTCCTACGACCGGCGGCGTCCGCTACTGGCGACCGTATTTCAAGGAAAACTCCATGAGTGTCGTTTGCCGCGTCAATAACTCGCTGTTGCCACTCGCACTCGCCACACGGCTTCATTGTTTGTTACAACATTTGATGTCACTCACATTCCTAGTATGCCTATACTTACCCATACTTTTCACTGTGTCAGCATCATTGCAACATGCAGTGGTGATTTTAGGTCAAAACATAGTGCTGACTTTCACATCAAGTTCACTTACAAATGCTTGCTTACCAAATATTGTTTACATTACTTTGGTGGGTCATGTTCTTATTGGATTGACAATTCTTTAATACTGCCACATTCCTTCCATACTACAGGTTTGAATAATCTGACATAATCTGGCAACACTAGACTAGACATAGTTATTTTTAATATTATACAATGATCAACATTTAAATCTGTTAAATGCCCTTTTTTAGGTATGTATGTATTGTATGTATATTTTAAATAATCACTTGCCTAATCACATATTTGTTTTTTTAAAAGATGTTTTGTAAGAGATCGAATAATTATTATTCATAATTTTTATACATATACCAACGCCATGTAATATTCTCGCTTAAAACAAAAAATATTAATTAGCAGATGTTTGAATTTTTCATGACACAGTGATATACCTAGTTACAAATAAAATAAATGAATAATTGACAATTTGATTTCATAAAGTAATAGAAATCAATCTCAATATTGTAACAAGCTTACTTTTTGCAACAGTAATTGTTGCTGTTTGACAGTGATATTATCATTGTTTCCTTGAAGGAAAAGCAGAAAATCACCATGAAAATGTTAATGTCATTGAATTACATAGGCTGTAATTAACGGGCAGTTTCTTCACTTTTGTGGCACCACTCCATTTGGAGAGTGTACACAGTGCTGTTTTATTTTAATGTACCCTGTAATTTGCAAAAATAGCCTAGTTGCCCCTTTTATGAGACCATACCATACCATTTAAATTTAAAAACAAAGAGATAGTATAAGACAAACATGATTAGATCATTCGCAATACTAAAAAATAAGTAATGGTTCAAACAGTATTTAAAAAAAAAGTTTCATTTTCCATTCCAACAGAAGTCATCCATTTGCTGTTATAAAAAAATATTGTTCAATATAACTAATGTTATTGATAATGAAGTTTAGTCGTTGTTAACGACTCCGTAGCTCAGTGGTTAGAGCAGTCGCCCGGAAAGCGAAAGGTCGTGGGTTCGAGTCCCATCGGAGCTAGTTGTGAGACGGGTTGATTTTTTCTAAATACTTCATTTTCCATTTTTCAGTAATAAAAATTGCATTGTGAATGCAAAAAGCTAAAAATTAAAATAAGTTTAGTGTTAGCAAAAATCAACCCGTCTCACAACTAGCTCCGATAAAGCGAATCTAACACACAACCTTTTACTGTGTGGGCGAATGTAAATGTAAAATTGTGAAGTAAAAATTGCATTGTAAACGCACAACAGTAAAGATAATTTATAAATTATTTATATTTTAATGTAATACTTTAAGATCTACTTGACAAATATCTGGAACTGTAACGGGTGTCGGATAGCTGTTACACAGTGTATACTATTTCAGCTGTTAACGGCCTATAAATTTTTGTACTTGTTTGTCATGTTACATTTAGTTGTTTTCTTGAATTTTACTAGAACTAGAAAGGCTCGAAAACATACCTACGCGTGGCGGCAACGCCGGCGGTGCAAATCCATAGAAATTAGGTCCGCAAAAGAGCTAGATTATATGTATGCGATAGAAAGAGATGGAACGATTGGCTGTTCGTAATTTGCGCCGTACAAGCTGAATTCTACTTTATTGCGTTATAGTTAGAGTTGTTATTTCTTTAAATGACTTAGCAGAGTGCACTATCTGTTACATAGTAACTATTTAGTAATCTGTGGTAACGAATACCCGTGTTGCAGCAACAAGACGTGTTCCTAACGTCCCGTGTGACGCACGTGGTCCGGTCGCGCGTGGCGCCCGCGCCGCCGCCGCCATGCCCGCGCGGTGACCGCCGCGCCGATGCCATGCTGCAGCGGGTGGCGCGCCAACCCGACCCGCCTCCGCCGCCGCCGCCGCGCAACTACGTACAACTTACCGTTCAGAAGGTCTCGACATAATATACCTTAGCCCGGTCTTACATTACGCTACTATAGGGGTGCTACCCGTTACTTCTTTATCATGGACGTAAAGAAAAGATTATAATTTCACAGTAACTATTTTTATATTGCAATAACTGTTTTGTACAGTCAGCGTCAAAATTATCTAAGCGTTCAAACCTACCAAAATATCTGAAGATTTGACAAAAATCACTCTTGGTACAAGTACTTGGTGTGGGTGTACTATCATTTGTTATCATTCGTTCTAAAACAACAAATGAAAATGCATCTTTACGTCTCGAGGTAAGGTTGATCTTTGTCAAATCTTTAGATACTTTTGGTAGGTTTGAACGCTTACATAATTTTGACGCTGACTGTACATGTCGGCTAGCATAGCCAGTCTAAAATATAGGGATAACTAGTTGCTCATACGGGAGCCTGCTCATGAATGTGTCAAACCAGTCAGAGCAATCCTTTTTATTGTGAAAAAGAAATATATGTAGCTTCCGCAAATAATGGCAAAACTTGCACCTTCACCGATCACACTACTCTACACGTGTTTCTCCCCAACCCGTGGCATCCTCAGGAGATGTTTGTCCGTATGCAATCATTCGGTGCTGGATTGCATATGGACAAACATCTCCTGAGGATGCCCCGGGTTGGGGCGAAACACGTGTAGAGTAGTGTGATCGGTGAAGGTGCAAGTTTTGCCATTATTTGCGGAAGAAAGCTACATATATTTCTTTTTCACAATGGTTAGGGACTTCCGCCAAGTGACGCCTGATTCAATCAAATACTTACAATCCTTTTTTTTTATAAATTCGTTTTACTCACTGGTTTGAATTAAGACAATCTCCAAAAAAGACTCACTACAGACAACTGGTATCATAAGCCAGTCGCGGACATGAGTCGCCGAGGCATATCACCTATACATTTGTACAGTGACACAGTACACTACCAGTATCCAACATGTCACATAATTCAAATGACGCGCCTCCGCAACGGGTGTTGGATACCAGAAGCCCTACTCTAATTCAACGAAAAGAGAATCTTCTTTAGCCCCGATGCTGTCAATTGATTCTATCGTTTTTCGTTGAATTATAATAGGCCTGCGGTCGTCAGTAAATTTCGTAATGTAAGAACGGGCTTACCCACAGATGAATTAGTGACTTTGCACAACTTCATAAGGTCTGAAGAGTATGCACAACTCACTTTCAGATAAATACAATTCGGACTTTGCACAACTTCCTATTCATAAGGTTCATAAATACAAGTCACGTTGTTACATATTAAATGTTTCAAACCTGCCTATAGAATGTTGTTTTAAAGATCATTTTAAGTAAGGCAAACTTTCTTTGTGATAAAACTTAAGAAGCTATGAGATTTGTCAATTTTTAAGTTTCTTTGTGTCAGTACAGAGGAATATCACAATTTTATTTAGGAATGTATGTCAGATGTAACTTATTACAATAAAGTAATATCGTAAATGATAATGTTCTGATTTTTGCTTTGAGCACAATTTTCTCCAATTTATATTAAAGCTTTCTTATAATGTAATTGCAACCTGTGTTAACTTGCTTATAAGTTGCTTATTCAATAACTTAACAAAAGCTCATTTTAATATTTAACCACATTTTTTTTTTTTGTATCTTGAAAATGTCTAAAATAAACTTAATGCCTAATATTCTTCTTCACTATGTATTTATATGAATCCTTTGGTTGTGGATATTTTTACTTACTCTAATGTAAATTTTGTTTATTTTTAATTACTTTTATATTTCACCAGTGTTGTTCGTATTGCTTTTAAAATTAACTGCTTTTTTAACATTTGCATGCACCTATTGAATGTGAACTTCCTTCTTTTCTGTAACAATGCACTGGGTCACTGGCATTTAAAGTACTCTTGCAAGCGCTGAATGAAACCTCGATATTAAGTAGGTCTTTTAAAAGTAAAATTTATTGTTGGCTTACATCTGATAGCTAGCACAAATGTAGAACTGTGACGAATTTTAAAAGTCAATGACCTTGCATCTTGATACATTTCTTTGATTATTCCTATATATTTTTACAGCATATTTATTAATCTTTCAGGCTATAAGTCTATTGGATAAACTTTATGACACATTCTTCGCGGCGCCGCGTAAAGCGCATGTCAGGTTCTTCACTAAACATTTTATCAAGATTGAGTTTTTGGACAAGTATGCATTTGCATTTCTTCAATTGGGTATTTGACTGATTTTTTTTTATTGGCTTAAAATGTTTATTGAACTAGTAGAAACACAACATAGGTATATATTTTCAAATATCTTGCATATTTTCAGCGATATAGAACTTTCTGATTAGACAAGGAGAGCGCTATAGAAATGTGACGTCACATTTATATAGCGCCATACTCTCGCCATAGATAATTTCGTTTTAGAAAGAGATAGCTAGAGTCACAATTAAATAGCTCATAATTCGCTTGTTATAATACAGATTGAATTTCTTTTTTCACATTTGTTGTTCAATAATGTTGTATTTCTGAATATCATAATTAAATATCTAAATTTCCACAACAGTCAAATACCCAATTCCGCTTTTAGTTCGATCGCCGCCCACGCACTACAGCTGTCCGTTCGTCTGTTCCAGAGTTTGCAGGCCCGTTTACAAGGAGTTCGATGAGTGGCCGGAGATATCGTTAGAGCCCGATCCGCTCCGGATCCAGAAAGAGAAAAAGCAATCTCCGGAGAATCCACTCCCGAATCTGAATCATCAAAACGCCACAGGTCAGAAGTAAGTACCTAACAGACTCGACGAGACTTGGAATCGTTCGTTTTCCGACGCATCTAATGCTAATATTACACGGTTCAACCAAATTGATTCACTTTGGTTAAAAGGCGCACATTGACATTGAATGATTCTCTTTTTCGTTTACATTGTTAAATTTGGTTGCTTCATTCAAATTGAAAGGCAAAAGTAAACCGTGTAATTCCGCTATGCTAATATTACACGGTTCAAACAAATTGATTCACTTTGGTTGAAAGGCGCAGAAATACAGGCGCACATTGACATTGAATGATTCACTTTTACGTTTACATAGTTCAATTTGATTGCTTCATCCAAATTGAAAGGCAAAAGTGAAGCGTGTATTTCCGCAATTACGATTTCGTTGTTTTCAGAATGACCCGAAAGAGCAGGCCTCGAATAAAAGAGAAGGAGGAAAAGGAACAAAAGGGCGGGTACTGCGAGATGTGTAACTCTGAATACGCAGACGCGGCGCTTCACAGGCGCTCGCCGCACCATTTGGCGTTCGTTCGGGATCACGCCAACTTCCTCGCGCTGGACTCGCTCATCAGCTCCGGTGCTGACGTGGCCACGTTCCTGGACAAGGCGGCCGTCAACGGCGAGCGCCGGTCGCTCCGCAAGCTGTGCAACGGCGACGAGCGCGCGCGCCCAACGCGCTCGCAGACGCCCGACTCCGTGCTCAACGGAGATCGTAGCGCCGACGCCCGCCACTACTACAAGGTAAAAGGAAACTAAACTAAAACTTTAAATTAAAAAAAAAAAAAATACTTATAGCTCTAAAGTTTCTCTAGATAATATTTGGCATGCCAACACTTAACTTGTTACCATATAATATTGACTAAAACATTTGACATCTAATTCAACCTCTCAACTATTTATTAATTTGTACTTTAGGCATGAAGTGCAATCTATTTGTAATGATATTTTGTTTTTGTATTCAGTTTAATAAACATTTCAGTATAATAGCACTTAATTGTATAATATAATGTAAATTTTGCACGCTGGAAACGGCAAATTGTGAGGTCTAGAAATCAAAATGTAACGACGCTTATTTCCCAAAGGGGTAATATCTTTATAAACCACAATTAAGGGGTTTGAATCTCTTTGTATGGGAGCCTGACGGCATAGTGTATATAATATACACCATGATTTTGCAAGACTGTGGAAAAGCGCGACGCATCATGAAACCAATGTATACCTATCGATAGATGATTTATAGACAAACAATACAAGTTTCGAGATATTCCACGATAAAGATCCGGTTTTAAGGTAGTTTTCTAAATGGGATCCTTAACATGGAACATCTCGAAACCTGTACGTTTTAGGACATTGTTCGTACAAAGATCCTCTATCGATATAAGACTGGTTTCATGATGCGTGGCGTTTTTAGAAAATTCCATTCGGAAAGTTTGGTTACCACTATGTCAAAATGTTCAAACCCCTTCATTTAATTTGAAGGTGGTCGGCGTCAGCACCAAGCTACGTTCAAGCGGCGGATTCGCCAAGAGGAAGGAGTCGCCGCCCTGCAACGGCACCAAGCCGCTCGTCGTCAAGTTTCGTAAAGTGCGACGCTCCGAGCTGTCCGTGCTCAGCGACGAGGCGGAACAGTTCATGTTCCCCAAACGGGCCAGCTCGACAAGTTCCACATCCTCGGAAGAAGATGAAAAGGTTTGTAGTTTGCTCTTTTAAGTGTGTATTTTCGTTTGGTGTCACCGGATAGGCTCTCCCAGAATACCAGCGTTGCTGCCTTCGATCAACAATAACACCTAGATCTAGCTAGATACATAGTTGAAGTGACAAACACCGCTGAGCAAATATGTGCCCACTGTCCACTTCCTCGGAAGAAGACGATAAGGTTCTTAGTTTGCTCTTTTAACAGTTAGAATTAATAATCAATCCACAGATAGGGATAGGCAATATCCAGATTAGTTGCTATGCAACGCTTGATGTTAACATAGAATTAACGACAGTTGCCAGGGTGTTGATCATGCCTATGCCTATCTGTGGATAGATTATTAATTCTGGCCGTAATTATGTTTGTGTCTTCGTTCCTGCAACGGCACCAAGCCGCTCGTCGTCAAGTTTCGTAAAGTGCGCCGCTCCGAGCTGTCCGTGCTCAGCGACGAGGCGGAGCAGTTCATGTTCCCCAAACGAGCCAGCTCGACAAGTTCCACATCCTCGGAAGAAGACGAGAAGGTTTGTAGTTAGCTCTTTTAACGGCTAGAATTAATAATCAATCCACAGATAAGATAGGCAAAATCCAGATTAGTTGCTATACAACGCTTGATGTTAATATAGAATTAACGACAGTTGCCAGGGTGTTGCTAGTTGTTGCCTAGCAACTGATCTGGATCATGCCTATCCCTATCTGTGGATAGATTATTTATCATGGCCGTAGGTGTGTTTGTATGATCGTTCCTGCAACGGCACCAAGCCGCTCGTCGTCAAGTTTCGTAAAGTGCGACGCTCCGAGCTGTCCGTGCTCAGCGACGAGGCGGAACAGTTCATGTTCCCCAAACGGGCTAGTTCGACCAGTTCAACATCCTCGGAAGAAGACGAGAAGGTTAGTTTGCTCTTTTAAGTGTGTTTGTGTTTTCGATTCTCTCGTCATCAAGTTTAGGAAAGTGCGCCGCTCCGAGCTGTCAGTGCTCAGCGACGAGGCGGAGCAATTCATGTTCCCCAAACGAGCTAGCTCCACCAGCTCCACATCCTCGGAAGAAGACGAGAAGGTTTGTAGTTTGCTCTTTTAAGTGTGTTTGTATTTTCGTCTGGTGTCACCGTATAGGCTCTCCCAGAATACCAGCGTTGCGGCCTTCGATCAACAATAACACCTAGATCTAGCTAGATACATAGTTGAAGTGACAAACACCGCTGAGCAAATATGTGCCCACTGTCCACTTCCTCGGAAGAAGACGATAAGGTTGTTAGTTTGCTCTTTTAACAGCTAGAATTAATAATCAATCCACAGATAGGGATAGGCAATATCCAGATTAGTTGCTATGCAACGCTTGATGTTAATATAGAATTAACGACAGTTGCCTGGGTGTTGATCATGCCTATCCCTATCTATGGATAGATTATTAATTCTGGCCGTAATTATGTTTGTGTCTTCGTTTCTGCAACGGCACCAAGCCGCTCGTCGTCAAGTTTCGTAAAGTGCGCCGCTCCGAGCTGTCAGTGCTCAGCGACGAGGCGGAGCAGTTCATGTTCCCCAAACGAGCCAGTTCTACCAGCTCCACATCCTCAGAAGAAGACGAGAAGGTTTGTAGTTTGCTCAATTCAATTTGCAGAATACCAGAGTTGCGGCCTTCTATCAACAAAAACACTCAGCCGGCCTAGCATGAGCGGCTTATAGCGCGCGATATGATATGATATGGCAAGTTGTCTTGCTTACCCCACTAAGGTGTAAGCAAGACAACTTGCCGTACCATATCATATCGCGCGTTATAAGCCGCTCATGCTAGGCCGGCAGGTCTAGATACATAGTTGGAGTGACAAACACCGCTGAGAAAATATGCGCCCACTGTACACTTCCTCGGACGAAGACGAGAAGGTATTTAGTTTGTTCTTTGCGTGTGTTTGTATGTTCGTTTCTGCAATGGCACCAAGCCGCTGGTCGTCAAGTTCAGGAAAGTCCGCCGCTCCGAGCCTTCCGTGCTCAGCGACGAGGCGGAGGTACATAATCATAGCAGTAAATAATTTTCAATAACTTAGGAACTAGACATCTAAAAGGTAATTTCTTTAAAACACGCATCAACACACCCACACAACACATACTGTATATTTGTTTTTAAGGCGCTAATTGCCGTCCACTAGCGCCGCCAATTCATTTATTTTTATTATACGTAAACCAGATCAATATTTGAAAAAAGAAAACAACCATGCCCTCTCAAATAAAATTGTGTCTAATATTGTTTGAATAAAGTGGCCACTTTTGGTTTAAAACCATTTAAAAACTATTACCTACAAAGAAAAAATATTAAAGGGTTGAAAAAATATTAGAAGACAATTTAATCGGGCATGGTTGTTTTCTTTTTTCAAATATTGATCTGGTTTACGTATAATAAAAATAAATGAATTGGCGGCGCCAGTGGACGGCAAGTAGCGCCTTAATTTTATACTGTTTTTTTTTTTGTTTTGTGTGACTCAATGAATTATTCTTATTCCTAAGGAGACGCTCGGTGCGAAACGAAAGAGTCCGGCGCAGCCCCCTCCGCCCCCGCCCGAGCGGCGTCGCTTAGCGCGCCCCCTAGCGCTCAAAGAGGAATCCTCCGAAGAAGACAGTTGGCCCGAAGACAGACGGAGACGGAAGCGACGGGCGCCGCCTGTTGCCAAAAGAAGTCGCCGGACAGCGCCGCTAAGAACACCGACAGTCGAGCCGCCGGCTGAAAATCCGCCTCCCGAAGACCCGCCTCCTGAAAACGCGCCTCCTGAAAACCCGCCTCCCGAAGACCCGCAGGCCGAAGTGAAACCCCCGAAAGCTGAACCCGAAGTGAGTCCTCTCCGGGAGGAACCGGTGGAGAGATGCATGAAGTGGGAGGACGGCAAACTGAAGTATACCCCGGCTGTGGAACAGCTAGAGTTTGCTTTTGAGTCGGTGCCCGCAAGCGAACCCTGGTTCGAGACCTTTCGACGCCAGGACCAGGATAAAGTCGCCGTCAAAAATGTACCGCAGTATTTTGGTGGGTTCCTTTCCATTTCATTTATTTAATATCCGTGCAAGTTTACAGAGCGATCTCCAAGTTACAAGCAAGTTATACAAAACATATCAATAAATTAAATAAAAAATGTCATAATAAAGTCAGGATTGATCTTATGCAATTATACAATAAGCTATGTCTAATAATAATCACCGTCAATATAAATATAATTGAATTAGAATAATAAAAAAACAGTACTTATAGCTAAAGACGAGAGTACCTATCTAAAAATGAATCCCTATTTCCCTTGGTCACGCCATCACCCGTGAACGGCTGGACCGATTTGGCTAATATTGTTCTTGAAATGGTCGTGGAAGTCCATGGAAGGTTTTAACGTTGAGAAAATAGGGGAAGGCGGGGTAAGTAGGAGTAGAGTAGAAGTAGGGTAGGGGTAGGGTAGGGTGGAGTAGGGGGTAGGGCCACGGGAACGAAGTTGCGCTGGGTCAGCTAGTATCATATAATTTTTAACAAATACAATTTAAATGATCAGCAAATAAGTCTAGATCTTTGCACTGAGTAAGATTGCTTCACTGAGATATAATTTACTTACAATAACCAACAATGATTAGATAGCACTGCATCTTTTTTTATAGATTACTTTATACTTTCTCTCTTTTGTTACAGAGTTGTATAGTACAGCTGCACCAAAGTTACCCTATGAAATCGGCCAGTTACCTCCCCTTAAACCAAATTGCTGTCCTCTCAGCGACTTGGTAACAGTGAAAAAGGAAGAAAAGGCCGGACCGTCCCGGTCGTACGGAACGCGAGGCATGAAAAAGCAGCGTTGCAAGAAGAGGACAGCTGCAATAATAGCGTTAGAAGGACACCCGAGGAAGTCCCCGAGAGAGCATGCCTCAACACTCGCCATTCTCGGCTCGGCAGGGTTATTACATAGGAGAAAACATGTAGACGATACGAAGTCAACCGCTTCAGAGGACACTATTAGTGACACACAGAGTAATTTGAAGCTAGAAACCGTCGTGTCGGAAACTAGGGAAGCCTCCGAGCGACTCCAACAGTTCCTATCCGAAGTGTTTGAGGACGCGGCTGAATTCGATATGTCAGACGAAGGCATTGAAGGAGATGCTGCTATCATCACCTCCACGACAGTGCCTGACATGTCGAGTTTGATGTCGGAATGTGAAGACTGTGACATTATACGGAATGAGATCAAAGCGGGCGCGCTGGAGAGAGGGCGTGGTAGACGGGGCAAGTTCAAAAAGAAGAATAGGACCGGGTGGCCGAACAAAAGGAAGGTTAAAAAGGACTCGACTAACAGTCTTGAGTCAGAGCGGAAGGCTAGCGTTGATCACTCTTCCGAACCAGATGACACCACGCAGGGCACTGCCAGCGAAGACGATGCCCCACTCTCCGATGCTGACAGGACCGTCATCGCAGACAGGTGATGTGCTGATGAACAAAGGATACTATAATACAGGGTGTTAGGGGCACCTTTGCAAAAACTTTAACCATGGCTTCAGACCATCATGCTGAACAACGCACAGCAAGAATTTTTTGTCGGAAATGAAAAAAATATTTCGACTCCATACAAAATGTCCCAATTGGTTGCTAATTTTGTATGAAAAGCCGTTTTTTTTTTTCATTTCCGACAAAAAATTCTTGCTGTACGTTGTTCAGCATGATGGTCTGAAGCCATGGTTAAAGTTTTTGCAACTGTGCCCGTAACACCCTGTATAAAGCCTGGCCAGAAAAATAAAAAACCTGGCGCCCGCCGCCACTTTCGCCTCTTCATTGTTACAGTTAATGTCAAATTCTATAGAAAATTTTAGTTCGTTACATTTCCGCAAAATGGCGAGGATTTTTATTTTCTCTGGTCAGTCTTTAAAGTCTTCGATCAACAATAACACCTAGTTCTAGAAACATAGTTTGAGTGACAGACATGGCCGAGCGTTATACGCCCACTTGAGAGTATAATTGTAAGTATTTTGACAGTGTCAATAATACTTAGGTATTTCAAACTTGGAACGCTTCCTGTCATTAATAATGTAAGATCGTAACATTTGTGACCTTTTATCTCTGTTAAAAAAAAAGCCATATAAAGTTTTCATTTAGTTCGTGAGCCTTCATCTAGTACTATTGTTGATCGAAGTTGGTAGCGCGTCTGGTGTCTCTACCTACAGGTTTGGTTTAGATGACAATACAATATTTAAGTACAGTCAGCAAAAAAGCTTGTCATAAAAAAAAAAGTTGTCGATTATATGGCGTTACGTACCTAAGGCCTCATTTCCACCTGCAAGTAAGTCTTCTGCAATAAATGTCCGACAGTCTGTCAGATAGCAACTTGCTAGTGTAAACTACAACCTGCAAGTGTGTTTACACTTGCAAGTTGCTATCTGACAGACTGTCGGACATTTACCGCAGAAGACTTACTTGCAGGTGGAAATGAGGCCTAAGAAACGCTGGCAAGCCTGTTCTTCTCCGCCTCTTTTGCAAAAAGTTGACGTTTCATAAGTACATACAGGGTAATTTTTTTATCAGTGCACAAATTTTTAGGATCGACTCAGAATCGATAAGTGAACAACTTTCTCCTAGAAACATGGGTCGAAATACGACAAAAAATTTTTGGACTTCCCATACTAATTCGATCACGTGATCAGTCCGATTTGTATGAAAGGTAAAAAATTTTTTGTCATATTTCGACCTATGTTTCTAGGAGAAAGTTGTTCACTTACCGATTCTGAGTCGATCCTAAAAATTTGTGCACTGATAAAAAAAATGATCCTGTACAATTATTATTTTTAAGTGTTTTTTTTATTTTTATTTATTTTACAGGACCGTCATCGCCGACACGACCGTCATCGGCGACAGAACCGTCGGCGACGAGACCTTGAACGGCGACGACCCCGACCTCCACGTGGAAAAGGTCGAGCCGATGGATATCGACGACACTGAAAGCGTCCAACTCGACGTGAAAGTCGTCGTTCAGGAAGAGAAACCGAAGCGCGAGAAGCGACAATCGCGCTCGTCTATGTCATCCGAGGAGCGCGAGATACGCAAGAAGAAGCGCGCGTTGCAGGTACATCTTTTTATTAGTATTTTTAAAATGATTGGACTTTCTTAATATTTGGTGTAAAATTAATATATTGCGTGTTTTCTGCCCGCGGCTTCGCCCGCGTGGACTACACGACGTTATCCCGCGGGAATGTAATATTTTTCCGGGATAAAAAGTAGCCTATACTCCTTTCCAGGCTACAAAGTATCTGTGTCCCAAATTTCAGCCAAATCCGTTCAGCTGTTTTGGCGTGATTGAGTAACAAACATACACGCAACCAAACATCTAAACTTTCACATTTATAATATTAGTAGGATTTGTGACATTAAAATATGGTGAATTATTTCATTAATAATATAATAATAATGCATTTATTTCAATTTATCAAATGTAAACTTATGCGAAAATTGAATGGTTAAAAATTTGCATGCTGTTGTTAATGGTAAAAACTGACTGAAACTTTTTTGCATTCACAATGTAATTTTTATTATTGAAAATGATGTATTTAGAAAAAATCTACTCATCTCACAACCAGCTCCAATGGGCCTCGAACCCACGACCTTTCGCTTTTCGGGCGATTGCTCTGATCTAAAACTTCATTTCCCATTTTTCAATAATTAAAATTATATTGTGAATGTAAAAAAGTAAAAATTTAAATAACTTGTATATTTTTAACTACTTATCACATTTTTCCCAATGATATTTTATTATCTGAATTAAAAAGTGGCGACGAAAAAGTAAGGTAATTGCCCGAAGTTTACTCAGTCACACACAGACCCTTGTCGTGTTAACGCGCTGTAACAATTTTTCGATTACGCATCAAATAATAAACTTAATGCCTTCCTGTGTTTAGAAAAGTTGCAAAAACTATGCCGGATCTTTAAAAGTCAAGAAAATTGATCATTGAAAATATAAATCTAAATTAAAACTTAAATAATTAGTGATGAGATTTGCGCTGTGGCCAGTTCGACATGCATGAGCGAGATGCTTGTAAAGTTTTTTGAACGCTTGAAAGAGACAGAAAACTGGCACATAAGACAGTGCTTGCAATATTTTTTTATCTCTTTTTGACAGTGGGGGTTTGTGTAATATGTCTCTTACTAACATTATTATGGTAAAAAAGAGATAGATATGCGGAAATGCCTGTTAGGAAGAGATAAATATATTTTGACAACATGTGTTTGTTTTTAATCTCATAAAGCGTGTAGTACGTAATGAAAAACAAATTCGCCATTTTAAAATGCAATCTATTAAGAGTGTAACGTGTCTATTAATTAAACGTCATTGATTTTTCCTATAAATATGTTTTCACTTCTTATGCTCGTAAAGTTCGTCTTTATGTTGGGTATAGGCTGCATAAAATCGCTTTTTATGCTCTAGTGCATAAAGTAAAATCTTCGTCTAAGTCTCAGATTCGTAAGACAAAGGTCGTCAGGTAAACAGTCACACACGCAATTAAACTTCGTTAAATAAACTTGTTATTTCATTCTGTTTCTTTAATTTTGTACATAAGCAATGTTAAATTACTAAATTAATAAAACTAGGCAAAATTAATGATTTTTCTAAGACAAGTATTTCAAGAGCATTATGGACTACGATCTATGCTAAAGTCACTGTGCTGCCACTGCCACTGCCACATATATAAAAAAAAGAATAAGAAAGGTATTGGCGAAGTCTTTATTTTTTTCTTTTTCGCAATATTGCTATTTATTTTCCTCACACTCGAAGTGAAAAGCTGAGTGTATAACTCGTACATAAAACCCATTTTACCCTCGAATTGACTATATTGATATATACGTCTCGGGTAAAATGGTATGTTTTGTGCACTAGTAGTACAATCTACTATTGACAACATGTGTTTGTTTTTTATCTCATAAAATAAAGCGTGTAGTACGTAACGAAAAACAAATTCGCAATTCATTTTAAAATGCAATCTATTAGAAATAGAAAAGAAAGAAAGAAATATAGTTTATTCGACTAAAACATACAAACAAGGTTGTTTACATAAACAAAAACAAACATAACCTATCCACAGATAGGGATAGGTGCGATCCAGATTAGTTGCTAGGCAACACCTAGCATCACCCTGGCAGCTGTCGTTATTTCTATGTTAATATCAAGCGTTGCCTAGCAACTAATCTGGATTGCACCTATCCACAGCCATCTCTATCGTCTTCTACAAGCCATGCGCATAAAGTTGGCAACGTAGTTTTAAGTGAACCGATTTGACATCGTTTGCACCGTTTGACAGGTAAACAGCGAGTAAACCTCGAGTACTGAATCCTATGGAGATGGCATATCTTCTATACATCTATACAAATAAATATAATTAAAGTGTCTGTTGTAACCGCTTTTTACTACGTGCATATGATTAAATATACGGTACATATACCAAATGACATGTTTTTCAATTCTTGTCTGTCTGTCTGTTTGTTCCGGCTAATCTCTGAAACGGCTGGACCGATTAATACGACAATTAGAAGAAGTTTAAAATTGAATTCCAAGATTTTCTTACATTGTGACTTAGTTACACCTCACTTTTTCGTAGGTATGCCACCTCCATAGGATTTAGTTCTCAGAGGAGTAAACCGGTTCACAGCTATGTTGCCGTTCCGTATCATAGCATGGCTTGTAGAAGACGATAGAGACGGCTGTGACCTATCCCTATCTGTGGATAGGTTATTAACTCTGGCCGTCAGAGTGTAACGTTTCTATTAATAAAACGTCATTGATTTTTCCTATAAACTTATTTCTATTTCAGGGTCTCCTCCTACAGCCGGTGGTGCGCGTGGTGCGCGTGGCGCGCGTGGACCGCGTGGCGCGCGTGGAGGCGCGCAGCCTGCGGCCCGCCCCGCGCGCTCGCCCGCGCAGGTAGCACCCGCCCGATCTCGTGTCCGGCGCGACACATACACTATTTATTGTGTAGATAGAGACGTTGTTTTGAGGGCTTATTACACTTCTCCTAATTAGGTATTTGACTGAATTTTTTTTATTGACTTAAAATGTTCATTTAGGTTTATAGAATTTATTCTCATACTAGCTTTCCGCTCGCGGCTTCGCCTGCGTGAACTATACGACGTTATCCCGCGGGTGTGTGATATTTTTCCGGGATAAAAAGAAGCCTATGTTCCTCTCCAGACTATAAAGTATCTACTTCCCAAATTTCAGCCAAATCCGTTCAGCCGTTTTGGCGTGATTGAGTAACAAACATCCAAACATCTAAACATCCAAACATCCAAACATCCAAACATCCAAACATCCAAACTTTCACATTTATGATATTAGTAGGATAAAAACACAAAGTTTACTTAAAATGAAAAAACAAATATTACTTAAGATTATTTTCTTAGTGGCTATTTTTAAACATCAAATACTCGGCACACATACTAATAACAAACTTGAAGATTATGTTATTAGAAAAATACAAGTTATAATTAATTACCTATATGATATAATTATGTTGTTTTCTAATCAAACATAATAAAGTTGAACCTGCTATAAGGTTACAGATTAAACTAGTAGCAACACAACATAGGTATTTATTTTCAAATATCTTGCATAAACTTACTAATCAGACAAGGAGAGCGCTATAGAAACGTGACGTCACGTTTCTATAGCGCCATGCTCTCGCCATAGAAAATTTCGTTTTAGAAAGAGATAGCTAGAGTCACAATTAAGTAGCTCATAATTCGCTTGTTATAATACATACTTATTGAATTTCTTTTTTCATATTTGTTATTCAATAATGTTATATTTTCGCATGTCATAATTAAATATCTACATTTCAACAACAGTCAAACACTCAATTATGATCCTAATTAAACTTATGGGTCATCATGCCCGGGAGGCCCAGCTAGCGCCTGCGAGCGGGCGCGCAAACGGGAAAAAAAACTTATGAGTGTCTCTCTCTATGCCGGATGTATAGCAAACATGTCGTGAATATTAAAAAAATATTACCTTGACTGCTATGGCTAACAAAAACCGTTATTAAGGCACTCTATTGCAATAATAATTACTTACATAATGCGCACATCATTGTCTTCGTTATGAAATTTCTGATCATGTAAAATTAATTATTTAGTTTCTCGACTTGTTGACTCCGAATATCGAGTGTTGAAATATCGGATTCCCTAACATGTACATACACTAACACAAACACTATCATATTATCACTCACATATTCACGCATTCATTTCATAAGTTATATCATTCAATGAACTGATACGGATAAAACAAATATTTATATTATTAATTTAATTCGTAATGGCGGCCGGCCGCTCTCCGCGCGGACTGAAATGACAGACGATTTGTTTTTTTTTTTTTAGTTTGGCTTGGCGATCCGAATCGAGCTGGAATATTAAATATGAAGTAAAGAAACGAAATGTAAAGTCGAACCGTGATTGGGACTAAATTTAAAAATAAAAATCAACGCCCAATGACAGCAATGATTTGGTTTGGTTATGCACATACAGTGTGCGTCCGACATTTTATGACCTATTTTTTTACAAACACACGTATGTGCGTGCGACACTCAGGCACTCAAAAGGTTAAGCAAACATTGCTTTCTTTGAGCTCATTTTTAGCAAGTGATGCAATCAAAACTTTGCTTAATTAGGATCCTAATTAGGCTAAGTGTAATAAGCCCTTCATACCCTGCGGTCGGTTTCTATGTGTACGTTCACACCGATATGAGTGCCTAGCTAAGCGCCTAGTGGCTCACTCGGTGCCAGGATGAATCATCAAAACGAACACATGTATGTGTTACCGCTATGTTGTTCACACCGCATGCAGCTATCCAAGTGAACGGGCGAGTCTGTTTTTCCCAGGATACATTCCGTCGTAAAATGAATGATCAATTAATTAGTGCAGTTTTTGTTGGAGAAGCTACCTATGCATAAATTACATAGAAATGCAAATTAAATTAAGATGTTTAAATACCTGTGTTCAATGAAACAAAGACAACTGCAGTATTTCTTATATCGTATCTGAGCATGTATCATCGAGTGTGAACAGTAATACCTATATCTTAACGTAGTACCTATCGTCCTGCCACCATTGGTGTGAACTTACACTATGAGTTACTTGGCGATCGCGTCGCGTCCGGCCGCAGGACGACGATTTACCTCATAAAGAACAAATTCGATCCGGTCCGGGGCGATCGAGTCGCTTCGCCCGGGCTAGATGAGAAGTATTTAAGTTATTTTGTAGCGAAAACTCTAATATATCTCGAGGCTCGAAAGTTTTCATGAAAATATTGTAAATAGACCCTTGTATTATATTTAACGTGTCGGTCAGACTACAGCGTGTTGTGTGAGTGTAAGTACGTAAAGTGCGGTGCATTTAGGTGTCGAGCTTAGTCTGTATATAAATGTTAAAATGTATGCTTAGAGTACTTTTCTTTATCGAGATGAATTTTGTCTCATGTCATTAAAAGTTGTATGATTATTATTCTAATTATGTGTTTTATTTGTAGTGTGTAATTATTCCCGATTAAAAAAAAAATACCTAATTTATATGAAATAATGTGAACCTGCTAAGTTTAACAATTTATAAGTAGGTTTGCTTTGAAAATGTTTATAAAAAATCCCGATTGCCCCTGCAAACTATCATCTAGAGGCCCTGATGGCGGCGTCTTGGTGTACGTACACCTAACAATTCGATAGTATGTATGGGATGCACTTCCTATTTTAAGAATCCACACATTTCATGAACGCTGATATTTTTATAAAGTTTGGATGTTGAATCAAGTCGGTATTTAAGTTGCGATTACACTTGCCCTAGTTAGGGCCCTAATTCAGAATACATTGCGAGTTTTGAGTGCATCACTTGCTAAAAGCAACAGATAGCTCACTCCGCTAAGTCATTTAAATAAATAGCAACTCTAACTATAACGCAATAAAGTAGAATTCAGCTTGTACGGCGCAGGCAAATTACGAACGTGTCGTTGCTTCTCTTTCTATAGCATATATTCTAGCTCTTTTGCGGACCTAATTTCTATGGATTTACAACGCCGCCGCCGCGCCGGCGTTGCCGCCGCGTTTTCGAGCCGACACGGGGAGTGAAATAGGCCTGCTAAAAGAGCTCAAAGAAAGCAATGTATTCAGAATGGGGCCCCAACTAAGGTAAGTGTAATCGCAACTTAACGAACTAGGTGTTACACCATCTATACCTTCGGCACAGAATAAGTAATAGTGCTAAGGCACAGAAGACTCACTCTGCAAGCTCATTCAAATGAAAATAAATCATTCTGCGGGGAAATAAAGTCCAATTCCGGTTGCTTTGTCATCGCTTGCCTACTGTTATAATAACCTAGAGTTCGCGCATGCAAGCAAAACTGTACCCAATAGCTACGCGCGAGCGTTTCTATTTCTATGAATGCCTCAAACAGCTCGCTCGCTGGTTAGGGTTGCGAGCGACTTGCGAGTTCGGTTTTGTTGTTTCTTTTGTTATTTCTTTTATTTAGACACCCGTAAACACAACACTATCTTATATACGGATTATAAGAACGTTTAGTAGTCATTGTTCGGTGCACAAAAATCACAGAAATGATCGATCGTTTTACGCGCGAACGTGGAGCGTACGAGCCGAGCGGCATCCTTCTGCCATTCGCCTGCCGGCAGGCGCGCCGGCCGAACGTACCTAAACTGCGGAGTGACACCCCCCTGCCTTCGGGACCCGAATTGTCCCGAAGGTATAGATGGTGTCAAGAGGTGGAATCCCGCGCTCCGCGGCGAGGCACGGAGCAGTGTGAGAGCCGTTTACATATTTTTTTACTGCATTGCTCTACTTGCCACACTCTAAAGCAAAATCGCTATTTTAAAAAATTTGGTGTTAGACTTCGACCAACAATAACACCTAGTTCGTTAAGTTGCGATTACACTTACCTTAGTTGGGGCCCCATTCTGAATACATTGCTTTCTTTGAGCTCTTTTAGCAGGCCTATTTCACTCCCCGTGTCGGCTCGAAAACGCGGCGGCAACGCCGGCGCGGCGGCGGCGTTGTAAATCCATAGAAATTAGGTCCGCAAAAGAGCTAGAATATATGCTATAGAAAGAGAAGCAACGACACGTTCGTAATTTGCCTGCGCCGTACAAGCTGAATTCTACTTTATTGCGTTATAGTTAGAGTTGCTATTTATTTAAATGACTTAGCGGAGTGAGCTATCTGTTGCTTTTAGCAAGTGATGCACTCAAAACTCGCAATGTATTCTGAATTAGGGCCCTAACTAGGGCAAGTGTAATCGCAACTTAAATACCGACTTGATTCAACATCCAAACTTTATAAAAATATCAGCGTTCATGAAATGTGTGGATTCTTAAAATAGGAAGTGCATCCCATACATACTATCGATTTGTTATGTGCGTCAAGTTAGCAGCCTCACAACAGAATTAGATGGTTTTGATTATGTCAAAAAATACTGTATAAATAGTGTTAAATAGTGATGTATATTAAATAAATAGTGTAACTTTGATTCAAAAGATATTTGAGTATCTTAGTGAGGCTGCTAACTTAACGTCAAGTTAGCAGTCACCTCAAGAAATACAGTTCGTATCAATGTGATTTATATGTCAAAAAATACTGTATAAATAGTGTATCGTAAACGCAAAATTTCAAAAGTAGTGCTTTAATACAAGCCGAGATATTAGGGTCTCTAAGTGGGCTGCTAACTTGACGTTTCTTGCGATGGAGATTCCAGGGAAACAGGTACAAGTTTTAAATAAATAAATACTTGAAAAAATACTGTGTGAAATAGTGAATCTTAGGATATAAATAAAAAGAGAATTCTTCTTTGCTATTTTCAAAAAATCTAATGTAAACTTCTACATAATAATCTGAATATATGCTGACGATCAATGTTGAACTTTGCTCCTTAGTAATAAGGTTCAAACTTTATTTCAATCGTGAAGTGCGTACTATCGAGCAAAAAAGTGAAATATATATTTTTGATTGTGTCAATACATACGTATAATCGGTTTAATGCTATTGATTAGGTATTTAAACAAATATATTTCTACCCACTTTTTAACTGACTTCAAAAAAAGAGGAGGTTCTCAAGTCGACAGTATTTTTTTATGTATGTTTTACCATAACTTCGCCAGTTGTTAACCGATTTTAATAATTCTTTTTTTATCTGAAAGAAAATAGGTAGGTAGTTTATGTGTGGTATCATGAAAAAGTTAAAGTAGTCAGTTCAGTAGTTTTTTCACAATCCTGAAAAAACACATAGTTTTTGACTGGTAGTTCCTGCTTTACACGTCAATATCTTCGCGAACTATTGACCAATTTCAATGATAATTTTTTTATTCGAAAGAGTAAACTCCTGAGGTAGTCACATTGTAACCAAGTTAGGATCTGATGGTGGAATCCAGGGGAAATCGAGGAAAACCCGTAAATTATATGGTAAAGTTTTTTAAGTATTTGCATCTGGTAGTCATCATCACATGCTGATGAGCTGGTGATGGAAGGTACAACTCCTCAAATGTCGTTGATATGTAAAGATTTTTAGTTGTATTCTTTCAGGTTATTTAGATTAGATCGTTCTTTCATAAATAATAAATAATAAATAATAATTAATAAATAATAAATAATAAATAATTAATAATTAATAATAAATAATAAATAATAAATGAGTGTTTGTACCAAAATTTTGAAGTCTCTCCGGCATTTCGGAAGCGTCCCATCTTGCAGCTCTCAATTTATTTCTCCGTTTACGCTGTTTGCGTCGATTATGTAGCTTGTATATTTTGTTTGTTTATTTGTTTTTTTTATATTTTTTTTACTAGCGGATTCTCGCGGTTTCATCCGCGTGGTACCTGAACGAATGTAGCTTTCTAATGATCAAAGAATTTTCTAAATCGGTCCAGTAGTTTCGGAGCCTATTCGATGAAAACAATTTAACAAACAAACAATCAAATCTTACCTCTTTATAATATTAGTACTTACTTATAGATAATTATATAATTTGTACCGCTTTAATTGTTTTCTGTTTCCCAACGGTTGACTGGCAAAAAATACTTTTAGTATTAAGTCCGCCTTGTATATTACATTACCTATGTATTATGTACAAAAGTTTATTAAATAAAATAAAAAATAAATAATAACAAATATGCTAGCCCCAAGCTTATTATTCACATACAAAAGTTCCAGCTAATTGAACTTTTGTCCAACGACACTTGGATCGCTTATTTTGACGTTTAGTCGTTGAAATCCGATCGAAACAAAGGTCATCTAAATAGTAGAATACCTTCGAGTTATCGTTTTGAAACGATTGAAGGACGATTAATGTACCAGAATACACTTCGACGACACTTCGATAGAATCGCTGCCGCTCAAGTTCTATCGACAGTTGTGAATACGAATATGGTTTCAACGACTAAATCGCTACGATATCGTCACGGTTTATATTACGAGAATCGGGCTACTTGTCAAGGTCGCGGGAAGCCGCTGGATGCGGGCAGCGCAGGACCGATCGTTGTGGAGATCCTTGGGGGAGGCCTATGCCCAGCAGTGGGCGTCGTACGGCTGAAATGATGATGATACGATAGATTATGTATCATTTAAAATGACTGGAATAAAAAATTTGACAATATCAGTACGTCTAAAGAAAACTGTACACGACTGTACCTAAATTCGAATGTATGGTAGAAGTTAACATTAGATTTTTTGAAAATAGCAAAGAAGAATTCTTTTTTTATTTATATCATAAGATTCACTATTTCACACAGTAATTTTTCAAGTATTTATTTATTTAAAACTTGTACCTGTTTCCCTGGAATCTCCATCGCAAGAAACGTCAAGCTAGCAGCCCACTTAGAGACCCTAACATCTCGGCTTGTATTAAAGCACTACTTTTGAAAGGAGATCAGTCACGCTTCATACATGTTTGGACCAAAAAAGTAAAAGTATCGGCCAACGAAAAAAAATTGCATATTACTATTGTAAACAGTGTAGCGATCATTTTTTGTTATGGCGTCAACAGTGTACGATTAGCGGCCAAGCAGTTATTCAAGTTTGAAAATATCATTTTTTTTCTCTTTATTTTCAAACTTGAATACAGCTTGGCCAAAGTGCGGCCAACGAAAAAAAATTGCACATTACTATTGTAAACAGTGTAACGATCATTTTTTGTTATGGCGACAACAGTGTACGATTAGCGGCCAAGCAGTTATTCAAGTTTGAAAATGTACTTTTTTTTTGTTTTTATTTTCAAACTTAAATACAGCTTGGCCAAAGTGCGGCCAACGAAAAAAAATTACACATTACTATTGTAAACAGTGTAACGATCATTTTTTGTTATGGCGTCTGTTCGCGCCGCGCTGCAAGCGGGCCGTTGTCATTGTCAAGGTCACGAGACAATGCGCTCGGCCGGCCGGTGTAGGATCGCCAGTTGGCCGTAAGCAGCCGTGAGGAGCGCCCGGTCCGGGTACGGACTTGTGACCCGTGTGTGTTCGCTTTGAAAAGCGCCGGGAAGTTTTAGCTGCCTATTAGGGCATTGTGTAGTTTTAAGAGTGTTAGCTATAAGAGTTTCCCATCGGGGGTTGCGTGAAGACCTACTTGTCAGGCGCGCGCGCGCCGGCGAGACAGCGACCAGCCCCCTGGATTACGGACACTATCTGCTAGTAAGGTAGGACTAGCTTAATTTACTTAATTTTGCATGAGAAACCTTCGTTTCAATAAACTGTGGAACACAGTAGATGGTCATCACAATTGTGCGTGATCATAGTTTTGGTAGCAGAGCTTAGTTGATATAATTAATTTTCATATTAAAATTTACTACATAAAATTTCACAGTGTACGATTAGCGGCCAAGCAGTTATTCAAGTTTGAAAATGTCATTATTTTTCTCTTTATTTTCAAACTTGAATACAGCTTGGCCAAAGTGCGGCCAACGAAAAGAAATTGCACATTACTATTGTAAACAGTATAACGATCATTTTTTGTAATGGCGACAACAGTGTACGATTCGCGGCCAAGCAGTTATTCAAGTTTGAAAATGTAATTGTTTTTTCTCTTTATTTTCAAACTTGAATACAGCTTGGCCAAAGTGCGGCCAACGACAAAAAATTGCATATTACTATTGTAAACAGTGTAACGATCATTTTTTGTAATGGCGACAACAGTGTACGATTAGCGGCCAAGCAGTTATTCAAGTATGAAAATGTAATTGTTTTTTTTCTTTATTTTCAAACTTGAATACAGCTTGGCCAAAGTGCGGCCAACGAAAAAAAAATTGCACATTACTATTGTAAACAGTGTAACGATCATTTTTTGTAATGGCGACAACAGTGTACGATTAGCGGCCAAGCAGTTATTCAAGTTTGAAAATGTAATTGTTTTTTCTCTTTATTTTCAAACTTGAATACAGCTTGGCCAAAGTGCGGCCAACGACAAAAAATTGCATATTACTATTGTAAACAGTGTAACGATCATTTTTTGTTATGGCGTCCACAGTGTACGATTAGCGGCCAAGCAGTTATTCAAGTTTGAAAATGTCATTATTTTTGGTATGAATACGATCGCAAAACGGATTGACTCACCACGTAAAATGTAATCGTTTATCAGAATATCAGTTATTACATTGAGATCAGTTCCTCGTCAGCATTATAACTGACCCACGAACGTCCCACCTGCTGGGTACGTGAATCGACTAAACAATAATGCAATACTTTTAGCTAAATAGTAACTTTAACTAAGGTCTAGTACACTACAGAGCCAGAATAAGGAAATATATCTCCCTAAAACAGATATTGACTACAACACAAAGTGACTCTGGCCAAGCTGTATTCAAGTTTGAAAATAAAGAGAAAAAAAGTCATTTTCAAACTTGAATAACTGCGTGGCCACTAATCGTACACTGTTGACGTCATAACAAAAAATGATCGTTACACTGTTTACAATAGTAATATGCAATTTTTTTTCGTTGGGCGCACTTTGGCCAAGTTGTATTCAAGTTTGAAAATGAAGAAAAAAATGTCATTTTCAAACTTGAGTAACTGCTTGGCCGCTAATCGTATACTGTTGACGCCATAACAAAAAATTATCGGTACACTATTTACAATAGTAATCTGCAATTTTTTTTGTTGGCCGCACTTTGGCCAATCTGTATTCAAGTTTGAAAATGAAGAAAAAATGTCATTTTCAAACTTGAATAACTGCTTGGCCGCTAATCGTACACTGTTGACGTCATAACAAAAAATGATCGTTACACTGTTTACAATAGTAATATTCAATTTTTTTTCGTTGGCCGCACTTTGGCCAAGCTGTATTCAAGTATGAAAATCAAGAAAAAATGTCATTTTCAAACTTGAGTAACTGCTTGGCCGCTAATCGTACACTGTTAACGCCATAACAAAAAAATATCGTTACACTGTTTACAATAGTAATATGCATTTTTTTTTCGTTGGCCGCACTTTGGCCAAGCTGTATTCAAGTTTGAAAATCAAGAAAAAAATGTCATTTTCAAACTTGAGTAACTGCTTGGCCGCTAACCGTCCACTGTTAACGCCATAACAAAAAAATATCGTTACACTGTTTACAATAGTAATATGCATTTTTTTTTCGTTGGCCGCACTTTGGCCAAGCTGTATTCAAGTTTGAAAATAAAGAGAAAAAATTGTCATTTTAAAACTTGAATAACTGCTTGGCCACTTATCGTACACTGTTGACGTCATAACAAGAAACGATCGTTACACTATTTACAATAGTAATCTGCTTTTTTTTTGTTGGCTGCACTTTGGCCAAGCTATATTCAAGTTTGAAAATGAAGAAAAAATGTCATTTTCAAACTTGAATAACTGCTTGGCCGCAAATCGTACACTGTTGACGTCATAACAAAAAATGATCGTTACACTGTTTACAATAGTAATTTGCAATTTATTTTTGTTGGCCGGCACTTTTACTTTTTTGGTCCAATTTGACTGATCTCCTTTGCGTTTACGATACACTATTTATACAGTATTTTTTGACATATAAATCACATTGATACGAACTGTATTTCTTGAGGTGACTGCTAACTTGACGTTAAGTTAGCAGCCTCACTAAGATACTCAAATATCTTTTGAATCAAAGTTACACTATTTATTTAATATACATCACTATTTAACACTATTTATACAGTATTTTTTGACATAATCAAAACCATCTAATTCTGTTGTGAGGCTGCTAACTTGACGCACATGATTTGTTAGGTGTACGTACACCAAGACGCCGCCATCAGGGCCTCTAGATGATAGTTTGTAGGGGCAATCGGGATTTTTTATAAACAAAATCCCCGTGGCCACCACTGGTGTCCAAAAATCCCAGTCGCCCCCAGTGTTGGCGAAACTGGAGGTGGCGACCGGGAATGACTGTACGCCACTGCCTTTTGTAGGCGGTTCTCACACTCCGCACACCGCTCCGGTTTGTGGTAGTGCGCTTCTTTACTATGGCTGTTCCACGGGAGCGGAAACCAGCAGAGTGGGATGGACGCCGCCCGCCCCGTATAGGCCGGCCACCACGCTTTAATAACATAGCAAGTAATGTGTATATCGCAGTGATTTCGGTTCGGGTTCGATTCCCACTGGATGCAATTATTTTATGATCACTTAGCTGCTGCTCACGGTTTCACGGTCTGGCCACCTGGCCACGAACATGCGCGACGGCGACGACTAATGCGCATCAGTTGGTGCGTCTCATTGACTTATTTGATTAGACGTCTGTCGCGAGCGCGCAATGATTGTGCAATTCGCTCGTTGCCGCCGCGCATGTTCGTAGCCAGGCCGTTAGGGTGAGGCCAAACAGAAATTCTGCTGCATTCAAATTCATAGAAAAGTCGTATTGGATTCACACAGCGACGCAAAATTAGTTATCTGCCGGCCAACACAAAATTTCTGCTAAACAGAAATTATGCGACCAACTCATAAAATTACGCTCGTCTTGCCTCTCCCTTACTCGCGTGGTGTAGTGGGAAATCGATAATAACATAACATAGCCTGTCACTGAAATTTAGCTTTTTACTGATGGAAGAATTACACTGATCTCTAGTGTGGTAATAAATAGAGGTCAGTGAAGAATTATCATCATAGTTTCAGAAGTTACCACAAATAGCCGGACGACTGTTGTTCTGGGTGGGGTTGTTTTTTTTTAATAAAGAGTTTGGAGCTAAGTAATATTGTTTTCTTTTTGTTTATCATGTTGTTGTTGGAAGATTAAAAATTGGCATTCTAATTGGCGCAATTAGTAGGTAAATTATATGTAGCTTGGATTCCATAATAATTCCATATATTACAAAATATGAAATGATCACACAAATCAGATAAGTGTAATTATTTATTTGAGTTATTAATTCATTGTATTAAAAAAAGGATTGCATTGACCAAATGAAAAACAAATGATCTACTCTAACAGGCATGTAATCAATAACAGAATTTACACTTTGTACATTTCCATAGACGGTTGTTCAGCCCAGTTCACATGTTCATTCTTATAACAAAAGTAAATTAGATCAAAACTAGACTCTAAGCTGATAATGTCCTACACCAACCAAGTATTAAATAATAAAAAAAACTGAAATTTTCCTATGGTGTACATTTTCTGTTTTGATCGCAGTTGATGTAAGACAGTAATGGTGGAACTAAAATATGCTCAAAATAAACATGTTTATTCATAGATATCCTCTTTGTCAGCAACATATTGGATTATGTCTCGTGGTCTAACCAGCCTTTCTGCATCACCATCGGGAATTTCAAAACCAAATTCATCCTCCATCGCCATGATGACCTCAACATGGTCCAGGGAGTCAAGCCCCAGATCCGTCATGAAGTGAGAGTCTACTTTCAGCTGTAAGAGAAAAGAAAATGGATTAATACTTAAAATTGGAAAGTCACCAAATGTTTTGTGGTACAAGTCTAGATTGATCTTAGTGTTGTTGGTATGTAAACAATATGCTACCTTGTCAGGATTAATTTTGTCATACAGTTGTAGAACAAGGAGCACTCTACTTTGGATAAGTTCTAAAGAGAGCGGAGGCCCATGACTGTAGTTGCGGGTACCGATTTTCGGGTTCTGAAACAAAATTTGCGGAATAAATGCAATGTAGGTACCTGACACACACTCAGTTTGTCGTAAGCCTTGCACACTTTCATGACTCGATCCTCTATTTCCTGCGGCGTTAGCTTAGCCTGGGCACCCGAGTATTGTCGTATTCGCTGACATTGTACCTAAACAATTTATATATCTGTACACATTTGTTATGCAACACTTTGAGGTTATATCGATCATTAGGAATAGGTGTTAGACTCAATAGAAATAAAGAATATAAACAAATTACAAAGCAAATGGTTTAGTCGCAATAATATTTTTCTATCTTTTTAGCAAAATTGTCACTTTGTGTGTATTGATTGTGAGGAACCCCTTACCTCATTTCGAAATTTTTGGTCATTGTGTAAATTAGGAAGGTTCTTCACTACTCTGAATTTTTGCTGTAATGCTACAGTTGAAAGTCTGCATACTACCGGTGTTTTAGAATAAGCAGATGTTCGTAATAATCCTCCAAAAGCACTTCGAACTAAATTTGCTGCGGCCATTTTTCAGACTAAAATGTCATAGACAAAACAAAGACGAACTGCCTCTATGTATAAAGCCAGGAATACACATGCACTTAAGGATCGCGCACATTATGCCGGGGCGCAGCGGAGTTGAGTTGATTTTTAGTACAACCAAATTCAAACATCCAATTTCTTCTACTACTGCCGGTTATACCCGTCTCTCTCACTCTCCGGGCAAGACAGAATCGAGTGAAAGAGACGGGTATAATTTGTAGGTGTCATGTTATCTGACCGAGTAGTACGAGCGATTTGGGCGGATTTTTGCGCTGCGGCCCGGCCCGCTGCGCCCCGACATAATGTGCGCGAACCTTAAAGGAGCGTGCTATTCTCAAATCCGTCAATGCGCTGCGGCCCGGCCCGTCACTAATGTGCTATACTCAAATCCGTCAATGCGATGCGCTGCGGCCCGCTCCGCTGCGCCCCGGCATAATGTGCGCGCTCCTTTAAGTAGCAAAAAAGCATGCTAGTTTCGAGTAGATGCTACGTAGTAGCAGACAATTAGCACGTGTATACGAAAAGAGCATGCTTGTTAAACACTCGAAATGCATTGTTATAATGCTGCGGCTGATGGCGTTGAACGAAGTATGTACATGTATATGGTATATTTTGGTATGAAACATATTTAAATTAATTACTTTTTAAAAACCCAAAGGAAACTAATAATATAGTACTACTGTGAGGTACAGAAACGAAATAGGTTAAAGATTAAGGTAAATAAATAACATCTGTCTGACGTTCCGTTTTACGTAAAAAAGTCGCGTCAAAGTAAAATTTATAACGTTCCGTTCCTTCTAACTGCATAGGTGGGACAGCGCCATCTAGTGACTGAGCTTTCAGAAAATCGCCCATTGAATACTTTTATTTGTGAATAACGTACATCGTACACAAGGAATTTATATGTACGTAGTACTTATAAATTCCTTGATCGTACATCACTATTAATATTTACACGTCTTCGCTGTCAGTTATCTGTCATTGTCATTGTCTGTCTGTCATGTCAATGTCATTTTCATTCATTGTTTTTGTGTAGGACGAAAGAAATGGATTTTATTCAATTTGGATAAATATTTATTTAAAATGGGTAATGCTGACACAAAATTGAACTTCAGAAAAGCTGTTGTTCAGCTTACATCGAAATCTCAAGTAATTATTATTAAATTATCGATTTTTAAGGGTTTTTTTGTAACTTTCAGTATCGTATTGATAAATTATTTTTTCAGCCTATTGACGCAGCAGACGATAGTTTCTGGGATCAGTTTTGGTCCGAGAGCGTCACCAATGTCCAGGATGTGTTCGCCCTCGTCCCTGGAGCCGAGATCAGGGCGCTGCGCGAAGAATCTCCAAACAATTTAGCTACCCTAGTTTATAAGGCAGTAGAGAAGTTGGTAAAGACTGTAGACAGCAGCTGTCGAACACAAAGAGAGCAGCAGACAGGTATAATATTTTATTCATAATATTAACTTCTTTTAATATTCTTTAGGTAGGTAAGTACATCACGAAGTAAGAATGTTTATTGATTTTTTTTATGACAAGGCTATTGCTCAAATTTTTATGTTATCTTAGAATAGCATTCTTCCTCATCAAGTAATTAATAACATTTGTAATCATGTTAAAACCTACATAAATACTTTGTGTTGTCTAGTTGCACATACACTACAAATGATTTTTATTCATCCAAATTCGAATTGAAGCCTAAGTACCTAATTATTATTATTATTATTTTTTTCTACTTTCTTTGTATAATTTGTAATTACTTATGACATGGGCAGCCCTCGCCTTATTTGCTGTGTCCGTAAATGGCGACTAAGTTTTTAAGTTCCATTTTTATTTTAAGACCAGTGTACACTTAGTTGGCAATAAAGATTTGTATTTGTATTCGTATTTGTATTGTACTGCCAGCCCTGAACTGTGCTCGTCTGCTGACTCGAGTGCTGCCCTACATGTTGGAAGAGCCGGAATGGCATAGCTTTTTCTGGTCATCACTCCCAGCAGCAGCAGAGAATGAGCAGTCTATTCCATTAGCTCAATCACTTATAAATGCAATCTGTGTAAGTACACTTATAATTAGAGATCGGATAATCGGATGCATATTTACCTAAAGTTAATATTTGGTTAAGAAATTATGGAAGCGGCTTCTTAAATCATATTTTTTTAATATAAACATCGAGATTTCAGAAAATTCGCGAATCCAAAATTAGTCAGTAACATGGTGTGGAAACGGAGTCTTTAGCATGAGCTATTTATTTAAAAAAAATCGAGACAAAAGTGCATTCCATAACAGCTAACACCTCAACTTTAGGTAAATATGCATCCGATTATCCGATCACTGCTTATAATAGAACACTATTAAGGGTTTTAAAACCCTGCAACTTGCAGCTTAAACTAATGGTAATCTCTATTAATGAGGCATTTACCCATTATATTGGTAAAATTCGTTCTCACAAACTTGAAAGGCTATTCAAAAAGTACTATGGAAAGGAAAAACATACCCATTTGTTGTTAAAAAAACAAATGTTGAAGAAAGGGTAAAATAATGTTGAAAATTTGAATGTTCACATAGATAATAACTTTGTAAATAATTAGAAAATAATTAATCAATATAACTTTATTCATTTTGCAACCGGTAAACTTCGATCAACAATAACACCTAGTCCGGTAAATCACTCTGACATTCAGAGAGAATATAGAAAAGGAGGTGTATCTTAAAGGATTACTTTTTCATTTGTTGAATATAGGTAGCGTTAGAATCAAAAGTATTTCAGAACAAGGTATTTTAGTCCTTATTATGCTTGCAGGATCTCCTGTTCTGCCCTGACTTCACTGTGGCAAGCACCAAACGGTCTGGACCAGTGAGTATTGATTGCTAGATTGTTTTATCTTATCAGTGTCAGTGTTTGTTTTCATAGGGTTGATAAAGTGCTAAATACTCCCACTATTTTATCCTACAGTTTAGGAAATTATATCATGTTTATTGTTTAAGCTAGTTTACCTTACTTTGCTAGTTTTAAATTAGCACAGGGTGTGACAACTACACAAAATAAGATTTAAAGTAACTAGATGGTGTACAAGTATCAAAACAACTTTTATTTAGGCAATAAATAAATAAATAAAATAAATAAATATTTTTCTTACAATCACACCAATTATCTAAGCCCATAGTAAATTTCATAAGAAACTGTGTCTATGTTTTTTTTTTTTTTTTTACTTGATAACGGATAAATATACAGGGTAAATTTTTTATCAGTGCACAAATTTTTAAGATCGACTCAGAATCGGTAAGCGAACAACTTTCTCCTAGAAACTTTTTTGACTCTTCATACAAATCGGACTGATCACGTGATCAATTTTGTATGGGGAGTCCAAAATTTTTTGTCGTATTTCGACCCATGTTTCTAGGAGAAAGTTGTTCGCTTACCGATTCTGAGTTGATCCTAAAAAATTGTGCACTAGTCAAAAATGTATCCTGTATACTTAAATACTTTTTGTTTGTAAATACCATAAAGTTAATATACCTTAGCGGAATAGAGAAACAAAGGGCTGAGCGAGCGGGATGTCACTAGCAACAACACTGTGAGATAGAAGGAGATGCGTGATGCAACGTAACAGAACCGTTTTTGGCTACTGTTTGACAGTTCGTCAGCACTTATCAGCACGCTGAGAATTTAGGTATTTTAATTTTTTCGGATTTTACGTGCAATCTTAGATATTTTTAGCCAATATTGGTATGGAAACATGGTGACTTGCTCAGTTATTGATTGTTGTACAACACAATGAAATAATCCTGCAAAATGTTAAGTTCACAGGTAAATTATTCCAAACCGACACCTCCCTTCCTAAGGTTTATTTTTGCCAATGCGCTTCGAATTTAAAGCAAGAAGTGTGATAATGCTCTTCAACAAACATTTATTTATGTAAAAAGCAAATATTGATTACACATAATGCAGAATTTACGAATATTTTGTGTAAAGAAATAATTTTCGTTTTACACTAGGGCTGCATCAAGTTATCGATATTTCGTGTCCACTGTCTATCACGCGGTAAAAAATTAATATGTATTAGGTACTGTAATTAAAGTACCTGTAAGACGTTTAGATATGAATTACCTGGGAATGTAATCCCATTTAAGATACTTAACTGATCCATAGGTATCAGTTTTTGATTGTTAGAATAGGTACCTATACTATCATTAGTAATATAAGTATCTTTCAGATTTCATACTACCTACCTTAGATACCAGAAACACATGGACTAAATTGATTATATGCAGTAAGCATTTTGATGAAAAATATTTCCAAACGCGAGAAGTGAAACGTACTATCACTGTGGAAGCACCAACAAATTGTTCAAAGGATTGTGCGAAGCATGGCCGGGTCGCTAGTGTATAATAAATAATTTAAAATCTCTTCAGAGTTTTTCTTAAATATGCATACTTCACCGCAGAATCGTAGTTTTAGCCATGCAAAATCCCTTCCCAAGATGGGAATTTTAGTTATATTAATAATATTAGTATATATTAATATATTATTATTAGACGACCTCCGTGGCCGAGTGGTGTACGCACCGGTTTCAAGGTGCCGCTATCTCTAGAGGTCCCGGGTTCGATCCTTGGGGGGTACCGCGTAACTTTATGGATATGAACTTCATACGTTTTTTGAAATTTTAAGTCAATTTTATAAAGAAAATAGCTACTATCAGTTCCTTGTTTTGTGACGTCGCTCGGGTATAACGATAGCTAGCTAGCAACGTTCAACAGAACAAAGCCGCAAAAATCTATCAAAATAAGGAATTCAAGTGACAGTTGAAGCCGATACCCATACCCATATTTTTAGCCGGTAGGCCCCGCAGGTCGGGTAAATGTTGAAAACTAATTTTTCAATATTTCCTCGGGTCTGGGTGTATGTGGTAATTACCCGTCGTTGTTTCTAATTTCCATAATACTAGTGCTTAAGCTACTATACCTTGGTATTGGAACAATGAATGTGGTCGTGTCCAATATATATTTATTTATTACTGTAACTATTTAAATATTGCCGATATCGATATTAATCTGAAAAGCGACATGACGTACATCACTGACACGCATACATAAACAATTTTACACACACAAATGCGATCCAATTTCGGTTTCGTTTGACAGCTCGTGGTTGTTCCTCTATTCCGATAGGTATATTAACTTTATGGTAAATACATACTTATTATACATAGATACACCCAGACCAAGACAAATAGACATGTTCATGCACACAAATATTTGTCTTGTTCGGGAATCGAACCCGAGACCTCTGGCGCAGAAGGCAGGTAGTCTACCCCTGCGCCAAATCGGTCGTCAATGTATTGTTTTTTTAAATACAATGCCTCTAAAAAGTGTAGTTTTTACATTACCTTAAGTTAAGGAGCTTCCACACAGCAGTAATGTAACACTAGCTTTCCGCCCGCGGCTTCGCCCGCGTGGACTAAACGACCTTATCCCGCGGGAATGTGATATTTTTTCGGGATAAAAAGTTGCCTATGTTTCTCTCCAGGCTACAAAGTATCTGTTTCCCGAATTTCAGCCCAATCTGTTCAGCCGTTATTGTCGTGATTGAGTACAAACATCCAAACATCTAAACTTTCACATTTATAATATTAGGATTAGTAGGATATAACTGCAGTGCGGCAGTACCTTTACATACATTTTGAACACTACTACAAAAAAAGTCATCACAAATTAAGATGCCCGTTTTGACACATGCTAAAGTGACTGTGATCGATTCTCGCGATTAATCGATTAAGGTTCTGAGTAACTAATCGATTATAGTAAGTTTGCAACTTATGTGGATTAAGACTAAAGTTATTATTATAAAATGTTAAACTTACTATATAGGTACTTATACTTTTAATAAACATATTATTAAAGTATAAATTGACCTTTTATGTAATATAACTTAACTTAACCGCCTCTGTGGTCTAGTGGTTCATACCACCGATTTCAGACCCAGAGGTCCCGGGTTCGATTCCCAGTGGGGGTACATATTGTATTCGGTTTGGTTGGTGGTAGGACTTGTTCTAAGTCCGCCTGGCTAGCTACCACCATCTTATCTAAGTCTGCCGCCATAACAATGATGTTTTCAGCATTATTGTGTTCCGGCAGTTATAGATAAGATAGTCAGTTCCTCAGTGATTGAGGATTCCGGGAGTAGTGCGCTTTCAACCTTCAGCCTTATCACCACTTTTCATCAGGTGTGATGAAGGCTAAGTGCTACCCCGTTGTGGATAAAAAAAAAAAAAAAAAAAAAATATAAACTTGAATCGAATCCACTTAAATTGCATAATTTATATAAGAGCGAGCGCGCTCTTGTGATTTTTAATCGGGCGATAGTTTGGTCGTTCTCGGATTCAGTATAGAGTTATATGGCAGTGGCAATCCGTCAGTGCGCTTAAACTATCGACCGATCAAACTATCGAAAATGACTGGCCGATAGTTGTACGATCAAACTATTGCACAACTATCGGCCGGGCGGTAATGTGCATGAAGCACTATGTGAGCGCGCGCACTGCATTCAACTAAACTATTGCCTACCTATCGGTAGACTGCGCATTCAGTATCGAACTATCGAAAATGACTGGCCAATAGTTACTACAACTATATAGTTACAGTTATACAACAGCTATCGGACAACTATCGGCCTGTGCATGAAGGACTATGTGAGCGCGCGCCCGGATTCAACTAAACTATCGACCAACTATCGGTCGACTAAAAATCACAAGTGCTCGCAGGTTCTCAAAACCAAACTATCGGCCGACAGTTTGATCACGATCGTATTACGATTCCGACTAAACTAGCGGTCCACTAAAAATCACAAGTGCGCGTTAGCTCTAAAAGTGCAAGTATTTTAACTACAGCTCACAGCATAGACATGGTCATAGAGTTACATTACTTATTATAGCGGCACGAATAAGACGTTTAAAAAGGTTCTTTCAAAAGTGTTAATATACGACGTATTGGCCAGTGGTTGGACCAACGTGTACAGTGCCACAAGCTTTCCTGTTCCGGTGACAGCCGTGACAGAGGAGCCACTTGCAATACCAAATTAGCTGTCAAAATGGACTGTCGTCTGTGAAAACTGTTTTAGTTCCAAAGATAATCACCGGAACAGAAAAGCTTGCTGCACTATACAGGCCGCTTATGGTGAACGCACGCTTGTCCGATGCGAACGCTTCGAACCAGCCGAACGAAACGTGTTTTAAGAAATCTCTGGAAAGGTGAACGTGACGATTCGACATGATGAGATGTGCAACGTTGTCTAGGTTTTATTTAAAGAATTTTAATTTTTTTTTCATTCGTTTCATTCGAAACGTTCTCCTTGGATAAGTGTGCGTTTGCCTAGAAACCGTTTTATCGAAATCGTTGTTGCCAAATCATAATTTCACTAATGCTTTAAGCGCCAATCTAGTTTTCACACAAAAAAGATCAATTTGACAAATTAATCTATTGAAGTGGTTATAACGATTATTTCGATAGAATTGAATGAAGGTGGAGAAATTCTGCACACAACGGTTACAACATAAATACTGAGAACGTAACTGTTTTTCGATACGTTTCGTAGTTAATCGAATCTGCGTTTACTTTAGAACAAATAGCCCGAGAGCCAAACTAATTCGCTCTATGGAGACTCAACAATAATTCTATATCAGTAATTTCTTAACATTGAAAATTAGATTATCTAGTTTAATAAATAATTCATTAGTAATCCACCAATATTAATGACAGCGACATTAAAAAAAAACAAATACAAAACTTTAAAAATTCTATAAAAAATAGGCAAAAATGGTATAAGTGTTATTCACTTTACATTTGAATACATTTATTATTATCTTTCGTAAAAGTATATAATCCCCCTATATTTGTAAATGAAAAACAAATAAACTTTAAAAAAAAACTCTCTACGTAAACTCAAATTGGCATTACACCTATGTTAAAAATGCTATCAGAAACAACCGACTTCTTCCTAAAGTATTAGTTTCCCGTTTTATATCTTTATGGATTTCGACTTTGGTGCTTAGATATGGTGAACATAAACACATGTTAACGATAAAATTGGTGATAGCATATTTGCTGAAAGAATTGCACCATTTTCGGGGTATAACTTTTTTTTTATACCTTCCAATGCGATATTATGTTGGATTCCAAAATATAGTCTCTTAAAATTATATTTAAGGGCCGTTTACAAAAATTTGGCCTGTTATTGAATTTTTTACAAAAATAACGGATAGCTCTTGGGGTAAAACGCAAAAATAATACGCGGAATACACTTTGCCTTTATTTATAATGCGTTAAAAAATGTAACATATTATTTTCATACACCTTTGGTAAGTAATCAGCATATATTTGATTTTTTGGTTTTCGTAACAAGTTACATTCTAGGGTCATTACCATGTGTCAAAACGGGCATCTTAATTTGTGACGACTGTACCTAGTGAAGATTATGTATTCAAAAGAGATAGGTTATAAAGGACAATGACCATTTTTGTATGGCAGCTGGCTTCTTTTTTTTTCTTGAGGCCATCAACCAAACATTGAAATATAATTTGTTAGCAGCACTACATACAATATTTGCAAAGGAAGTATACCTGTAAACTCAGGCTGAACCGAGTGAGACTAGCTAGAACTTACTTTGTTTTTCATAGTGTTTGTATGAATGAAAAAATTACATTTGCTTTTTTTAAAAATGTTCTACATACGGACGAATGGTTCTACCTCGGTTCTGCCTGAGTTTACAGCTATACTGTCTTGGCAAATACTGTTTGTTATACTATCAAGATGATGATGAAGTTATGATGTTCAAACATTTTGTTGAAGGCCGCGAGCTTCGATCAACAATAGTACTATTTAGATGAAAACTTTATATGGCCTGACTGTCTTTTTTTTAAACGGAGAAAAAAGGTTACGAATGTTACGATCTTACATTATAAATGACAAGAATCGTTCCAAGTTTGAAACACCTTAGTATTATTGACACTGTCAAAATAATCTACTTATAATTATACTCTCAAGTGGGCGTACGACGCTTGGCCATGTCTGTTACTCCAATTATGTATCTAAAACTAGGTGTTATTGTTGATCGAAGGCCGCGAGACAAAAAAAAAAGACGCCAATTTTAGGCATTGCCTTTTCCAAACGTCACGTCACATATCGTAAACATCGTTCAGGAGCGTGCCGAAGAGCTGTCATCGTTGGACAGTTGCGAGTACATCTGGGCGGGCGGCGTGGGCTTCGCCCGCTCGCCGGCGCGCTGCGCGCAGCACGAGGCGGCGCGCGCGGAGCTGCTGCGGCTGCTGCTCACCTGCTGCAGCGAGACCGTGTACAAGCCCTCCTCCGTCGCCGCTACGCACCACAACAAGTGGATCGCGTCAGTATACACAATCTTTACATAGAACCAGTCGACTCTCCTTACAAAATATCCCGATTACTTGCTAAATTTGTATGAAAAATTGTTTTTTTTTTTTCATTTCCGACAAAAAATTCTTGCTGTAGGTACGTTATTCAGCATGATGGTCTGAAGCTATGGTTAAAGTTTTGCAACGGTGCCTCTAACACCCTGTATAACCAGTTATCTGGCCGTGGTTATCAAATACAAATACAAATACAAATCATTTATTCGTAAGAATGCAGTGTTACAATACAAATTGTGTTAGTAGGTTAGTAATCTCCAAGGAATAAGGGAGTTTGAAGACCTTCGTGGCCGTGACCGAGTAGTGTACGGTGTACGCACCGGTTTTCAAGGTGCCGTTATCTCTAGAGGTCCCGGGCTCGATCCCCGGTCGGGTAAATATTGAAGATAAGCGATATTTTCAATATTTCCTCGGGGTCTGGGTGTAGGTATGCGCGCAGCTGCTGCGGCTGCTGCTCACCTGCTACAGCGAGACCGTGTACAAGCCATCCTCCGTCGCCGCTACGCACCACAACAAGTGGATCGCGTCAGTATACTAAGTATTTACATATAACCAGGGGGCCAAGTCTGCTAGCGTTAATTCATAATCGTGTCTCAATCGTGATTCAATTGTAGTGCTTTTTTACACACTAGTTACAAGAAATGTGTACTTTTTACAAGCTTTTATTTAACTTGCAGTGTATGTACGCATGCTATTTATATAATATTTGTAGCTTACTTCCGCCAAAAACACAACATGCAAGATGCATCGCCCGCCCGCCCGCAAAAAATTGCATATGCACACCACGAAAATACCAGTGCACAATACCTGCATTTAGCAAGACAGCAATACACCTGGCACCTTCACCGATTAGACTCTACACGTGTTCGCCCCGACCCGGGGCATCCTCAGAAAGGTTCGTGCGAAAACCAACACCAAATCACAACCCCAGCACCAACACCAACACCAATTTTTTTATTGCATCTTGCATATTGTGTTTTTTGCGGTAGTAAGCTACATATATTTCGTTTTTCACAATGGTTAGGGACTTCCGCCAAGTGACGCCCGATTCAATCAAATAGAACACAAGAAAGCGATCAAAATTTAATAAAAATGATACTTTGGTTATTGTACACAACTTGCGATGGACTGCATTTGAGTATTTATTCAAAACAGTAGCGCTCGACCGCTTACTACGACTTGCCTATTTATTGTGTTACTTTTATGGTCGACCAATTAACTTTCGTGTAAAAATTATACTATTTGTCTCCTTGTGTTATTTGTTTGTTTCTTGACTTGTTTGACTCAATGTCCTATGTCCCCTGGATAGGGCAAAGAGCGTCCACAATAGATCTCCAACGCGGTCGGTCTTGAGCATCGCATTTCAATTCGCTCCACGTCTTCCCAAAGCTTTTCGTTTCTGCCTGTGCGAAGCCAGGTTTGACGAGGACGGCCACGTCTTCTTTTTCCTTGGAGATTCCAATCGAGCACTTGCTTAGGTATATGATGTTTGTTTCTTGGTGTGCAATAATGCCTTTTTATTTATTTATTAAGAGTGCATTTGCCCGTGCAGGTACCTTACCAGTGCGGACAACCGGCACGCGCTGCCGCTCTTCACGTCGCTATTGAACACGGTTTGTGCGTACGACCCGGTGGGGCTGGGTTTACCCTACAACCACCTGCTGTTCAGCGACGCGCTCGAGCCGCTCGTCGAGGTGAGCACACTTCGGTTATCTTTTTTTTATCCAGAACAGTCAAAGTCAAAATCAAAAACTTTTTATTCACATATAAATAAAATTAATGCTTATGAATCGTCCAATATTTTTTTACCTACCCGTTATGATCATCTTTTAACTGATAAGAAAAACGGGTGGAAAAACTCATCAGCTTTAACGGAAGCAACGCATTTACAAAATAATTATGTCGTTGCTAGACAAAATGGTACAATAATAAAAATTATAAAAGTAGTGTAGCATTTAGCCTTCATCGCACCTGATGAAGATAAGGCTGAAGGCGGAAGCTCACTACTTCAAATATCAAATAGTTTATTGCATTCCATAAAGTAAGAAAGATGTCACATATGATAATACAGATCTTTATGGGCCCTGTAGGGCATAACAATTTATGGAGAGATAGTTTTATTGCCTTAATTACTTATATAATTATTTATTTTAATATTACAATTTATTAAAATATACATCTACATTATATTCATTATATAGTATAGTACTGGGTATTACTAAATAATCTAACAACCTATAATTAAAGAGAAAAGCAATTAAAATAAAAAATACATCAACTTGTCAACATACCTAGTTGCTAGACATTATAATTTTTACAGAACAATTTAATAGAAAGTATGTAATTATTTACTTAATATATTATTTTCATATCACAGTAAGATTTTATATATTTTATACCTATCTAATTATTTACTTACCTATGTACTAACATGGATCTTATTCTAAATAGTTTGAAAGACTAGAACGCTTTATTAACATTGTCACTCAAATATTCACCCACAGTGTAGTATGCCTTCTTAATTAAAAAGTGTTTAAATTTACTATTGAACTACTTCCGGAATCCTCAACCACTGAGGAACTAGCTATCTTATCTCTCGCTGCCGGAACACAATAATGCTTAAAACATCGTTGTTATGGCGTCAGACTTAGATAAGAGGGTGGTAGCTAGCCAGGCGGACTTAGAACAAGTCCTACCACCTACCAAATCGAATACAATATGTACCCCCACAGGGAATCGAACCGAGGACCCCTCTCTGTCTGATTGGATACCGGTGCTGTGAACCACTAGACCACATAGCACCACAGATCGATTGTAATTCGACCAAATCTACATTTGGGGAATGGTTGTAAGAAGTTCTGACTGCGGCTCAACTGGAAGCGTCAAATTCTATCACAGTATATAGGTTATCGGCCAAACCCGATCAAAACAGTTCATCGCGTTGACATTTCAGAGAGCGAGTTTGCGTCGAAAGTCCTTAAGAACACGTTACAAAAAAAACACTAAATTAAAGGCGATCGATTCACGTATTCTACAGGACTTCCGAGGCAAACTAGCTCTCTGAAATGTCAACGCGATGAACTGATCTGGCCTAGGAAAAGCCAGTTTGTCAGTTTGTCCTATAATCGGGTTTGGCCGGTAACATACATATATACACAAATAAACAATGTCCAGCTATTCATTAGTTTCTTAAGTAATTCAAGTATTAATGGGCTGTTTCTGTCAAGATCGAAAAGCTTTCGGAAACAAACTTCATGATGTAACTCGAACTGATTCGGATTATTCTCATACAGGTGGCGTTGCAGATCCTCATTGTCACCTTGGACCACGACACGAGCAACACTGTCAACGAGGAGGCGGAAGAAGTAATTAATTCTTCTGTATTAGTATTCATATGAAACCAACACTTGATAGGAATTCCCAAATTAAAACTAGAATTTTCTACTTGTACATGTTCTTAAATATCTGATGTTGACCATATCTTTATTTTTGCAAAAACAATTATATTGACATTTGTTTTTGTCCTGTCTATAATTTTGTAATTCCTAAGTTGGTGTCAATATCCTTCACAGATGCTTAGGTACTTATCCCTGATACCAATGCTTAATAATAAGGAACCCCGTTCTACCACCGAGAATCTAGGCGCACAGCAGGCTATCATCCTTACTTGGTCAACATCCCGCGGATGCGTACCAAGCGCTTTTCTTCTTCCTTTGTGATGCGCACCGCCAAGGAATGGAATACCCTGCCTGCGTCTGTTTTCCCGAATGACTACAGCCCTGTTATTTTTAAAGCTAGAGTGAATAGGCTGCAACTGGGTAAGCTCGCCCCATCTTAGGCTTCTTCTCAACCCTAAGGTTCAGTATGAAGCCAAGAGCAAGCCCATACTGTAAAAAAAAAGGAATTTTACTAATATATTTTTTATTTATTATTTTTTTTCCAAATAGCTACATGATACAAGTGTAGTTTTTACTTTGAATTATCTTGAATATTTTCAAAGTAATTTCTAATTAGACAAGGACAGAAAGACTATCTTTGTGACGTCACCAAGTCAGTAGCGTCATAGTCTCGCCATAGAAGATTTCGTTTTAGAAAGAGTTAGCTATAGTGTAAATTAAACAGCTTATAATTAGCTTGTTATAAAACATTTGGTATTCTTAAATGTGAAAGCCTGACCAGGAATATATAAAACCTGGCTGGAGGCGCCTCTTTCGCCTCTTCATTGTTACAAATTCTATAGAAAATTAGTTCGTAACATTTCCGCAACATGGCGATGTTTTTTAATTTTTCTGGTCAGGCGTTACAAGTTTTAACTTCATCATTAAATATCTACATTTCAACAACAATGATGTATTTCATTATTATATTATATTTTAACAGAGTCTCCCAGACAACCTGTTCATCAACTACCTATCCCGCATCCACCGCGACGAAGACTTCCAGTTCTTACTGCGCGGCGTCACTCGACTCTTGAACAACCCTCTAGCGCAGACGTATCTGCCGAACTCGGCTAAGAAAGTGGCACTGCACCAGGAATTACTAGTGCTCTTCTGGAAAATGTGCGACTATAACAAGGTATGTGAGGTGTTCCACAGGGAAGTGTTTTGTTCACTTTGTATAGGAACTTGCATCTTCAACTTCTGAACAATCCTCTAGCGCAGACGTATCTACCGAAATCGGGTAAGAAAGTGACACTGCACCAGGAATTACTAGTGCTCTTCTGGAAAATGTGCGACTATAACAAGGTATGTGAGGTGTTCCACAGGAAAGTGTTTTGTTCACTTTGTATAGGAACTTGCATCTTCAACTTCTGAACAATCCTCTAGCGCAGACGTATCTACCGAAATCGGGTAAGAAAGTGACACTGCACCAGGAATTACTAGTGCTCTTCTGGAAAATGTGCGACTATAACAAGGTATGTGACGACTTCCACAGGGAAGTGTTTTAGGGCTTGTTTTGTTCCTTTGTATAGGAACTTACATTTCCATCTAAACAATCCTCTGGCTCAGACTTGTTTACCAAGCTTGGAGAAGAAGGGTGACGATAGCAAAGTATTTGAGTGTTCCACAGGGAATTGTTTTGGGGCCTCTTTGGGGTCTTCTCAAAAACTCCTCAAAAAGCCATTTGCTCAGACTAAAAAGTTGGCCCTACATCAGGAACAGTTGGTACTGTTCTGGAAGATGTGCGTCTGTAACAAGGTGTGTGAGGAGTTCCACTGGGAAGTGTTTGATTGAAGTCCTGTTTGCTTTACGCCGTAAGTATAGTATGTATTATCTTCGTCTATTTTTACCTCCTCTAAAATCACTCGGCTCACTCAGTATATGGCTAACTCGACTAAAAAAGTGGTCATGCATCAGGAATTAATGGTGCTGTTCTGTTATAGTTGGTTGTTGGCAAGTCACGTACCTGGCACGCGATGAGTTTTGGAGCCTGTTTTGTTTACGCTTTATAAGATCTACCCCATTACCCAATTCGGTCAAGGTTAAATTAAAACTAATAGTGCTGTTTTAGAAAATGTTCGACTATAACAAGGTATGCCAAGTTGGGGTACCACAGGGAAATGTGCTAGGACCAGTGTTGCTTATGATATATATGAACTAGATCACCCTCGCTGATGTTAGCAGTATGGCTGATTTAAATGATGATTAACAAATTTTAATAAACATTATTTTTATTCGCAGAAATTCATGTACTACGTTCTCAAGAGCAGCGATGTGCTAGAAGTCCTGGTGCCCATATTGTATCACCTTAACGACTCACGCGCGGATCAGTGTAAGTACCGAACTTTTTAGTATTATGTCAGGATATTGTGAAGTTATATATTTTCTACGGAACCTATAAGTATTTCGTGCTAACATTTTTTAAAGCGTATTATTCAGAAATGTGTGCATACTCAACCATTTAAAGATGACTATGATATGCCCCATAATATTAAGATAGTTCCGAGGTCTATAGGTAGATTAGGTAGTATAAAATAGTGGTCTCATAAACTCATAATATTTTTATCCTACTAATATTATAAATGTGAAAGTTTAGATGTTTGTATGTTTGTTACTCACGCTAAAACGGCTCCATGGATTTGGCTGAAATTTAGGACACAGATACTTTGTTGCCTGGAGAGGAATAACCCGCGGGATAACGTCGTGTATACCACGCGGACGAAGCCGCGGGCGGAAAGCTAGTTATTTATATAGAATACTTTTTATCCCGTTCGCGTGGGAATATCAGGATAAAAAGTATCCTATGTGTTATTCCAGCATATAATCAGATCCGTTCAGTAGTTTTCACAAACTTTCGCATTTATAATATTAGTAGGACTTTGCTTATCTAAAGTACGTTTTGTAATTCGGTGCAAAAAAAAAAGAAAACAGTATTACCACATAAAACTCTATTATACACATTCTGTGGATTTCTTTATTTGTGAACGACATTACCGTTAATTCAAAACATGCTTTGACTGTATAGATATTTGTTTAACTTTATTAATAAAAGTTAAAAAATGGAAATTACTCTTACGTAAACAACAAAATAATTTTTCGAAGGGATGTTAGATTGATATTTTTTTCATGTACTGGCAACACGCAGGCACAAAATATTTGTAACGCAAGGGTGATAAACCTACTTTAACATGGTGTGTGATAATTTTATTGATTTTGATTTGTATTTTGTTTACTTTACGCGGGCTCCTATCTGCTTTGCGTAGATTGCTTCTTTTACATTATTTCGTAGATTTCTTGTTGTTTCTGTTATTGTTTTTGTTTATTGTTAAGTTTGAACCGTTGTTACTTGTTACTATTTTGTTTATACTATTACTATCTAACCCATTTTGCATTATCTTATGCGTTTTAATCCAAGATATAGTTCTTACAAGTAGATTTAAAAAAAAAACTGTAAAACCAAAACCTCACAATAAATTTGGTTTAAAAGAAACATGAAGAAAAAGGTTAACGACACCCTGTTGCCAAACTCAAATGTGAAAGTGACATTATTTTTTTTTGCACCGAATTATAAAACGTACTTTAGTTTTTTTACAAATAAAAAAAATATTTCGTTTCTCAACTCACCAGCTCGCGTGGGTCTAATGCACATCGGTGTGTTCATCCTGCTACTACTGTCGGGCGAGCGCAATTTCGGCGTGCGCCTGAACAAACCCTACACCGCCACCGTGCCCATGGACATCCCCGTGTTCACCGGCACGCACGCGGACCTGCTCGTGGTGGTGTTCCACAAGGTGGTCACCACCGGACACCAGCGCCTGCAGCCGCTGTTCGACTGCTTGCTGACTATCCTGGTCAACGGTAACGTATTGTATCCTGGTCAATGGTGCCGTATTGTATCCTGCACGGGTAGCATGACGAACTCGAGAAAGGTTTTGTCTATACCGAAACGTTAAAAATGACATTTCATCGTAATCTATTGTTCAGCTTTCAATTATAGACTTTCGAGGTAGACAAAACTCTTCTCGGGTTCGTCATGTTACGCGTGTTGGTCAACGGTAACGTATTGTATCCTGGTCAATGGTACCGTATTGTATCCTGGTCAATGGTACCGTATTGTATCCTGGTCAATGGTACGCCTCAACAAGCAAGGTAACGTGTTTTTGGAAATATATCTGTAGAAATATATCAGTATTGGTTCGGCTTCGGACTTATATTTTTATAAAGAAAGAATTATTTGGGATATTTACAAAAAAGTACTTAAAGCTATTACATTTCACATTATCAAATACTGTCCTAAAACGGTCCCGACTCAGCATAATACTGGGCATGTACCAAGCGCTGGTCTTCCGTCGGGACTGTAGTGGCAGTGCTGTGTGTGAGTCATTTTAACCTGCGTTAGCCAAAGTCGCACAAGAAATATGTTGAGATTGAGAAGGCCGCAGCCGTCTGTTTGTTTTAAATGGTTTTAGAAATATCAAGGTTTTTTTTTTCAATATTTTACTACTGGGCGCAAGAAGCTGGAATTTTGCATGTATATTCCTTGGGAAGTATAGAGGAGCACTAAGAGAGGGTTTTTGGAAATTCCCTCTTTAAGGGGATAAACACGCAGACGAAATCGCGAGCCAAGCGATAGTACAAATTATAAACTTATTTGCACACTTTCCGCAGTGTCCCCATACCTGAAGACCCTATCGATGGTGGCAGCCACGAAGCTGCTGCATCTGCTGGAAGCTTTCAGCACGCCGTGGTTCCTGTTCTCGCGGCCGCACCACCACCACCTGGTGTTCTTCCTGCTAGAGATGTTCAATAACATGATCCAGTACCAGTTCGATGGTGAGTTGGTGATAGACTCTTAACCTTAAATTTCTCTCCTTGACACCCTTTCCGGTTTGCTGGTAGAGAATACTTTATACCATTAAGTCCGCCATTCGCTTGTAGCAATAAAGATGAAAATTAAATCAGTAAATAACCAGAGGGTCTACACCAAAACGCAAAATCCGAAACTTCGTTATTTCCGTTCCCGTCCCTCTCACTCCCAAGTCATGATAAAGTTGAATGAAAGAGGCGGAGCTAAAGAAGTTTCGATTTTAGCATTTCGAGGTATAGTTCGACAGTATACACATTGCTACACACTTGTCGGGTCGGCATGTTCGGTTCGGCAGTTTTTGCATTCATTGCGTGCTCGCGACAGACGTCTCATCAAATAAGTCAATATGACGCACCAACTAATGCAAAATTCGCCCGCCGATTAATGCCGTTCCGAATATGTTAGTAGCATACTGTACCACCTGTCCTTGTTTCTGCAAACTTCTCTTACAGTTTAACAGTTAAGCTAATACTTGCCATGATGACAATACACTTGAAATGAAAGTTACATCTCATATACAAACATATGAACAGAATTATTTTAGAAATAGAAATACTGTAGGGAAACAAGGTTACCTAAAAGCAGGTCATAATAAAACTGTCAATAATTTGTGGTGTGAAATTCGTGAATATCTTTCAAACGTCAAATTGAAAGCGATTGCGATTGATGTTAAAATTAGACAATTAACCCTCAGTTGCAGAAAGCTCCATTCAAGTTAATGCTTCATTAAATCTATTGCTGTCACTTTTTATTTCTTGACAACGAAAAGTGACAGCATTACCGTTAATTAAGCATTATCTTTAATGGAGATTTCTGCAACTGAAACTCAGAGACGCCAATTAACTTTAATTGACAATTAAATCTCTGTTTTATGTCCAGTATTGAATTAAGTAGGAACGATAATTTAACGCCAATCGAATTTAAGGCGATATTCGGAAAAATTGTGCTGAAGCGAGATAGCAATGAGAAAACGACGCGCGCGGGAGTGAGACCGAATTTGCTGATCAGGCAAAAAAAACACAAAATCACTTCGTATTAAAAAAAATACAGCAATTTTAAAAAAAATGCTTCTATATGATCCTTTATTATTGGTGTCCACTAATTAAACTAATTTCCAATAGTGTAAGTAACCCCATTTAAGAATAATCTCGAATTTTCGTATTTTTTAGAGGTCTTTTCGATAAGAAAAAGTGTCGAGGCAAAATCATAAAATCGTGTTTTTGAAACTATACGAAACTAGATAAAGGTATGAAGAAATATATATCTTATTACCAGATTTGTAACAACTGTAACCGTCCTACAGTATTAATCAAAAAGTCCATACTTTTTCCGAGTAGCGCCTTAACTGGCGTCTCTGAGTGCGGCAATTAGTGCTCCCCTACATTTTGCCATCATACAGGCCACATTTCAGCTTCTTACGGCCAGTATTTTCGGATGTGCGTTGGTCAGCAACGCAAGAGTTTTATTTACATAGATTGTATCTATTTACAGGCAACTCCAACCTGGTGTACACCATAATCCGCAAGCGGGCCGTGTTCCACGGGCTGGCCAACCTGCCCATGGAGCACGCCGCCATCGCGCGCTCGCTGCAGCAGGCCAAGGGCCGCCCGCTGCCCAGGTAACAAGGAAATTATAGAAAAATGGAAAATGAAGTATTTAGAAAAAATCGACCCGTCTCACAACTAGCTCCGATGGGACTCGAACCCACGACCTTTCGCTTTCCGGAAATTATATTTAAAAAAAAAAACAATATAGGACTCAAGTAATTTAAAGAACCCCGCACAAAATGTTAGAAAAAAGCCGTTCGGTCAATTTGGCTGAAATTTTCAGAAAACATACTCTGTAACACGCTGGTCGAAAGAGTAAAGTTAGAAAGTGAAATAATGACTAGTTTATGAGATATAGCTATTTACTATGCATAGTCTCATAGCATCGTATCTGTCGTCTAGTAGCGGAACCATTTGAAATGACACTTCATTGGAATGAATTTTTAACAGTCAGAACTAACGTCAGATAAAAGCTGAGTGAGAAAAATAAGATGAGGAAAAGATATAGGTAGAGTGCGTGTCAGATAACTCTGCACTTGACTGAGGCGTTTTTGGCGCTAGTTACAGTATATGTTTTTCTAATGGTTAAGTAATAGATTAGTATTCGATTTCGACGCAGACTTATCTGGCGCTCATACTAGTCCTTATATTGATTTTTGTTCTTTTTGTCTTTTGTAGGGTAGTTGAGTAAAAATAATATAGGTAGGTACGTTACTACATTCATCTGTGATTTTCACTTGTTTTTAGTAAGGATTTCTATTTGATTTTAGCTACTTACTGTTTGTAAATGCGAGTGCCTAGTACAGTTTTACTTTCTGCTTTTAACATTAAAATAGCTATATCTCTAAAATTAGTCATTATTTCACTTTGCAGCTTTTCACTTTTGATCAGCGTGTTACAGGAAAATTTCAGACAAATTGACCGAACGGCTATTTTCTAACATTTTGTGCGGGGTTCTTTTTACTATTTTGCATTCGCAATGCAATCTTTATTATAGAAAATTGGAAAATGAAGTATTTAGAAAAAATTTACCCGTCTCACAACTAGCTCCGATGGGACGATAGGACACCTTTAAGGACTGATGACATTTATATACTACTCAAAAAAATAACGAGCCACTGGGCTTTTTTAATACAAACGTGCTGAACGTGAAACGTGAACACCGCTGGCCAGCCCAATGGCGCCTTGTTGTCAGTGACATTGTTTATGTTTTTTTTTTTAATTTAGCTGTTAGGGCTGTCTTGGCATTCAGATGTCAAGGAAAAAGGGATCTAGTTGAAAACCAGCGTCAGTTTTCAAAAACTGACATATGCTGAACTAGATCTCTTTTGGTACAGTCGTGGGACTATCTTTCTTTTTTTTTATATATAGGTATATAAATTGTCTTTTTTTTTCTGTGTTGTTTTCATTTAAGAAATTTGTCTAGTTGTATAAGTTATAATTTGTCCTTCGACTGTAACAAATGTTTTTATTGATTGATTGAAATAATTCTATGTTCAATAAATATACAATAAAGTATGTGATCCGGTAGAAAAACAAAAAAAATGAAATCAGACCGGTAGTGTGACAAAAGAAATAATGTAAACTAATATAATACTCTTATTCGATAGGTTTTTTCATGTAGATTCTAAATATATAAGTACTTGTTATAGGTTATTTCAACGATAACTATATGAAAAAAAATCCGCATGGACGCACGTTCTTTGTTTACATAAAGGTCTAATTTGAACGACCATTATAAAAACAAAACACGTAAAACTCTCCAATAACTTTAAGTTGATTCTTTGTTTCATCAGCTTTTCATAAATGTAACTAGGATCGCCGTAAGTATAAACATCTGGTCAGAGAGCGATAACAAGCGCTCAAGTGCTTTGTTTACATAAAAAGTGGTTCACTTCCAAAAAACCATAGGTCCCACAAACTCTCTGTCCGCCAGCAGGCAACGGCCTGCCAGTTGGCCGTAATCGGCCATGATATTCGGTTTCTGTATGTAAAACTGTGACTGTGAGTGTGTGTGATATTCGTCTTAAGTATGGTATCGATATAACGCCAAACTGAGACAAGATATCACGCTGGTCCCGTGTCCGTTAGAAAAACGTCCGTTAACAAGCAGCCTTAGTCGCGGGCCACACTGGAGCGACCGCGTGGCGCGGAGGAACACGTACTATTCAATCCGCCGACCGCCGGACGCGCCAGTGTGGCCCCTCCCGTCCGTCTCAATATAATTGTTTTTCCCGCTCAACGCGGACGCAAGACGCGCCGCTCCAATGTGGCCCACGACTTAGGCGGTGGTCTGCAACAAACGCCGTAGGTAGCGTCCGGCGTGACGCTGTGCGCGACGTCCGAATGCTTACTATGGAAATGCACTGTAGTGGTCTCTCTCACACGCCAGACGCCGCGTCTGTAGGTCGTACGCTGCCTACGCAGTCATTTCGGAGCATTCTTGCGTACGGAGACGTCGCGTTTTTGATCAAGATGGTGAAATTTGCGAGGGAGATTTGTAAATTGGCGACTAAACTAGCTGTGCCCGCGACTTCATCTGCGTGGAATTTAACAAAAAAGTTATTTATTTTAGTTTTTTCGTTGTTGCATTTTTATTAGAATTATTATTTACTAGCTTTTCGCCCGCGGCTTCGCCCGCGTGGACTACACTACCTTATTCCGCGGGAATGCGATATTTTTCCGGGATAAAAAGTAGCCTATGGTCCTCTCCAGGCTACAAAGTATCTGTGTCCTAAATATTTAATCGCATAGTTAGTACCTACTTTCTTTTTAGGGTTTTAGGTAAAAAAAAACATAAAAAAATAACATTTGTAAAATAACATCATCATCCTCCTCCTCTTCTAGAAGAACTCCTAAAATTGTTTGTTCATCCATATTTAACTTCACGTTCATTCGCAATGAGCGCGTGCGAGAAACTGATCGTAGTTTGCGTTGAGAGCCGCGTCTGAGAGTGACCATCGCAGGTACAAGTGTAGACGCCGGACGCGACCTACGGCGTTTGTTGCAGACCAGCGCCTTAGGCATGTGTACACGGCGCGTTTCGTCAAGATCTCGCCGCGTTGATTGGTGTCTCGTCACCAAGGTTACCAATCAACGCGGCGAGATCTCAACGCAACGCTGACGCAATGCGCCGTGTGAACGTGCCCCGCCGCTGCCGGCATTACTCGTGAGCACCCAATCTGAACACGCAATGTCTGCATTAAGTTTTAGGCACAAATGCAAAGTATGGTTACTGGAACAATAATACGAAGCGGCCAATATTGTGTATGATTTGTAGTGGATTATTTTCTTTTATGTTATTGTTCATTATGTCCCAAACTTGCTGATGTTATGTTATAAATGTTGTAATATAATTGTTCGCGCCGCGCTGCGAGCGGGCCGTTGTCATTGTCAAGGTCACGAGACAATGCGCTCGGCCGGCCGGTGTAGGATCGCCAGTGCGCCGCCAACCACCGTCCGCGCAACTCGCGCTCAGTTCGCCACCTGTGACCCGTGTGTGTTCGCTTTGAAAAGCGCCGGGAAAGTTTTAGCTGCCTATTAGGGCATTGTGTAGTTATAAGAGTGTTAGCTATAACAGTTTCCCATCGGGGTTGACTGAAGATCTTGGCCAGGCGCGCGCGCGCCGGCGAGACAGACATCAGCCCCCCTGGATTACGGACAGTATTCTCTAAGTTAAGGTAGGCCTAGCTTTTTAGTAACTTAATTTTGCATGAGAAACCTTCGTTTCAATAAACTGTGGAACACAGTAGATGGTCACCACATTTGTGCGTGATCATACTTTTGGTAGCAGAGCGTACCTAGTTGATATAATTAGTTAATTTTCATATTAAAATTAACTAGGTACATAAAATTTCATAGTAAAAATAAAAAGCGTACCTAAAAAGCGTACCTAAAAATTTTTTTTTTTTGTTGAAATCTCGAGGGTATTCCGAGACGATTGAAGTACTAAGAAATTGTTCTAGTAAATTCTCGAAGCGAATGTTTCTCACTTGGTGGATCCGATAATAGATAGACACTTATATAATTGTTGTCACATACTAGTGTTTTGATACGAGTTTACTCGCCTAGATGTGTATATTTTTTTTTGTGTGTCCGGATTTATTTGACGAATAGTTCGTTCGAAAGTGTGTTTATTAGTACCACATACTAGTGATTTGATACGAGTTTACTCGCCTAGATGTGTATATTTTTTTTGTGTGTCCGGATTTATTTGACGAATAGTTTCGTTCGAAAGTGTTGTTTATTAGTACCACATACTAGTGTTTGTTCCGAGTCCGCTTGCCTAGTTAAAAAAGTGGAACTAGTTTTAATTATTAGTAGTATTAAATTACGAGTATTATTATTAAAAATAGTTTTGTTTTCGTTTGTTGATAACGGTTTAGTAGTTGATTTGCGAGGTATGCCATACCGTTAATCCTATACGTTTTGTTTATACCGTTATATTGTTAGCCCTTGAAATTGGTAAGTTGTTAATAATTTATGAAAATAGTAGGGTCCGTGTATGTCGTCCGAATTTTAATTGTGTTTTATATTATCGTGACGCGACCTATTTCTATTGTTTTGATGTTTACCACTTTTATATTTCTTTGTTTGCTTTGTTTATAAAACGGATTATAAATGGCTCCTACGAATCCGCTCGCCGTATCCAGGGCCGGCATCCAAGGAGTTTTGCGTTGGCTTGCTTGTGCGGTCACATTAATAGACCGAGCCGACCGGGTAGGCGCGTTGCTAGCTCGGTATGGCGGGCTGGCAGCTCGGCTGCAAGACCTGGAGCGCCACGCCATGGAGTGTCGCGCGTATTATATGGAGAACCCCCCAGCTGATGATGCCGTGTCGGAACAGCTGGAGCAGGATGTAGCCCAGGCCTATGAGCTGGCTGACCAGTTCACGGAGGCGGCTGAGAGGGCCCTGGCTGTTCGGAAGGGGGAGCCGGTTTTGAGCGGGGAGGTCAAACCTACCCCGACGACGTTGCTAGGCCGATTGCCTACCTTGGAGATTCCCACTTTTAATGGGGATCTGTCAGCCTGGATGGGCTTCATTAATTTGTTTGACAGTTTGGTGGATTCACGACGGGACTTATCCCCTAGCGAGAAGTTGGCCTATTTGCGCTCCTCCCTGCGAGGAGAGGCCAGCGCGGTAATCCAGCACCTGCTCATCAGTGACGACAACTACCAGGTGGCTCGCCAGCTTCTGGTTAGCAGGTACCAGAATGTCCGGTTACTGGCGGACACCCACGTGGCCACGATTTTGGCCCTCCCGCGAATCACGCGGGTACACCTGTTACGGAGGGAGTTGCTGAACCCGCTACTGTCAGCGGTCAACTCCCTAAGGCGATTGGACCTGCCGGTGGATCAGTGGTCCTTTATACTGCTGCACATAGTCCTCGCCAAATTGCCCGCTGAAATGAAGGGGCGTTTCGAGCAGAGGTACGGAGGCGACAGCGCCTCGTATCTCCCGCCCTTCGCGGACCTCCTTCGTTTTTTGGAGGACGAATGTAGGGTGACGGACCACCTGGAGCCCGCCCCGGTTCCAGGTGTTGGTCGTATGGTGGCGGCGAGGGAACAGCCCCGTCGCCCGACCAATCGATATGCTGCCTTCCAGCAGTCCCCTCCCCCCGCACCGAGTGAGCGGTGCAGGTATTGCAGGGGAGATAGGCATGTGGTGCACGAATGTGCCAAATTTAGAGGCCTCCGCCCAGAGGGACGGAGGGCCGTTGCGAAACAGCGCCAATGGTGCTATAGGTGTTTGGGGGGACACATGCAGTCGGCGTGTCCCCAGACAGAGGATTGTCGTCTTTGCGGAGGGAGGCATCACCCCCTCCTTTGTTTGGACCGCAAGGACGCCGGGAGCGACCGGGGTTCGAATTCCTCACGCACGGGCGGGGGCCCGGCAGCCCGGAACCGGTCCCCTAGAGATTCGGCGGGACTTAGCCCCCCCGTTCAGTCCCCCCCGGAGAGGGGGAACTATAGGAGAGACGCCCCCGCCACGGGCGGGGGTAGGGGGGTACCCCAAGAGTACGCCACGGTGGCGATGGGCACGGGCCCTATTTGCTACTCCCCCCCCCTAATGGAGAGGCCTCGATTGGGGTACTATGTACCGAGGCACGCCCCACAGGGGTATTACCCTGCACCTAGAAGTGCTGTTGGTCGGGGCCAGTATGTACCCGATTGGGACCCGCTCGCCCGGTACGAGCGTCCCACATTTGGCGCGCCGACTCAGGCGCGAGGGGGACAAGTACCCCTCCAAAATTTTTAATGGCGCCCCTGTCGGACCCAACCACCCCTCCGGAGCTTGTGCTGTTGCCAACAGCCTCCGTGAATGTTTGGGGACCTAAGGGCAATGTTGTAATGGTGCGTGCCCTTTTGGACTCAGGTGCCCAGGGGTGCATAATGTCCAGGTGGCTTGTCCGACAGCTGGGTCTTTTGCTTGTGCCGCATCACGAAGCGGTACGGGGGGTGGGAGACTCACGGATCCCTGATCCGATTGGTCGAGTTGAGTTCTCCTTCTCCCCCCACTTCACGCCAAGGCCGAAGATCGGTGCTTCGGCGATAGTTTTTGATAAGGTGGTTGGACCACTCCCGCAAGTGCGAGTGCCGCCATCCACGATTGAGCTGACGTCTGGACTGGCTTTGGCTGATCCTTCCTTCCACCGACCGGGCCCAATACACTTGTTGATTGGTGCGGATGTCCTCGGTCGTGTACTGTGTGGAAGCAAGCGAGTTTTGCAGACAGCCGATCTTGTCGCCTTGTCCTCGTCGCTGGGTCATGTGGTGATGGGAAAGGTACCACAGACACCAGAGACCCCGTCGGTAGACCGCCAGACCATTGTCGGTTCTACTTTGTCCGACGTTCTCCAAAAGTTTTGGGAGGTGGAGGAACCTCCCACTGCCAAGCGGTTGGATCCGTTAGCCGAGGAGTGCGAATTGTTCTACCAGAACAACACTGGGCGCCTCCTCTCGGGTCGCTTGATTACCCGCTTGCCCTTCTTGGCGGTTCGCCCTCCTTTAGGGAGCTCCCGACCGATGGCCGAGAAGAGATTGTTGTCCATGGAGCGTAGGATGGCCAGGGATCCCGCATTCAAGGAGAAGTATATAGACTTCATGCGGGAGTATTTGGACCTTGGGCACATGTCCATCTCGCAGTTGGACTGGCGTAATGTGGAACATTACTTCCTGCCACACCACGCTGTTTTGAAGACTTCCAATGGGAAGATCCGCGTGGTCTTTGATGGTTCAGCGCCCACGTCAACCGGAGTGTCGTTGAATCAGTGTCTGCATGCGGGGCCGAAGTTGCATCACGATGTCTGTGATGTTTTGACCAACTTCCGCCGGCACGCTGTCGTCTTTGTGGCCGATATCCGCATGATGTTCAGACAGACCGTGATTCACCCGGAGGATAGACGATACCAGCTCATCCTTTGGCGTGAGGATCCCCAGGATCCGATGTTGGCTTACGAGCTGAACACCAACACTTATGGTTTGCGGTCGAGCCCCTTTGTGGCGATCCGTTCGCTTTTGGAGCTCGCAGAGCGCGAACGGCTACGCTATCCCCGGGCATCTGCTCTTATTGAGGGGGGGGCCTTATTTGTCGACGATATCTGCACGGGGGCCTCGAGCTTAGATGAGGCTCTCGTCTTACGTGATGAGCTGATTGCGCTCTTGAGGGCTGGTGGCTATGAGTTGCGGAAGTGGCTGTCTAACTCACCGGACCTATTGGCAGATTTGCCTAAGGACCACCAGCAAGAGCCGCTCCTCTTTGAAAATCCGGAGACTCCAGACATGCTGTCTGTTTTGGGAGTCCAGTATCGACCAGTCCCGGATTTGTTCACATATAGATTGGAACTGCCAGACCCAAAGGTCTGGACTAAACGCACGGTGCTGTCTACTGTAGCCCGTACCTTTGATCCGAACGGTTGGCTCAGCCCTGTAGTGTTTTCGATGAAGTGCTTCCTACAGGAGCTCTGGGCTGCGGAATTGTCATGGGATGAGCCCCTCTCTGGTAGCCTCCTACGAGAGTGGGTGAGGTTCGTGTCATCCCTACCCGACGTCAATCGGGTTTGTATACCGAGGCAAATGCTGCCTTCGGGAAAGTTTAAAGCCTCCCTGCACGGCTTTTGTGACGCGTCCGAAAGCGGATACGCGGCAGCCGTTTACATCCGAACGGTGGATGCAGCAGGCGTTGTCGCCGTACACTTAGTTACGGCCAAGAGTAAGGTCGCCCCCCTTCGGACTAGGCTAACCATTCCGAAGTTGGAGTTGTCCGGCGCCACTCTCTTAGTACGGCTACTCAATCATGTTGCCGACACCTTGGGAAACGGTGTTGACTTGGAGTCGATATTTGCGTGGTCTGACAGCCAGGTCGTCCTTTGTTGGCTGAAGAGTTCAGTCCACACCCTTGAGGTCTTTGTGGCCAACCGGGTCTCACAAATTCAGACTTCAAAGGCCCCGTTGATTTGGCGCCACGTACCGGGCGAATTGAACCCCGCAGATTGTGCCTCCCGCGGCTGCGAGGCGCCTGAGTTAGTGGACCACCACCTATGGTGGAGTCCATCATGGTTGTTACGGCCTGAGCGCTCATGGCCTGCCACCCCGGCTGTGGCCAGAGTCCCAGACCTAGGCATGCGTGTTCACGCCGTGGAGACGGTGGCGGCTCCGCAGATGGAGTTTTTGTTAGACCGCTACAGTTCTCTTGATAAGTTGCTCGGCGTGACTGCTTGGATGAGGCGCTTTGTGCGAAATTGTCGCCAGCCTCAGGAGAAATCGTTGTCTCCGGTCCTCGCCCCACAAGAGCGGCAAGACGCTCTGTTGCATTGGTTGCGAGTGACGCAACAGCGAGAGTTTGAACCGGAGCTGAAAGCCCTGCGCTCAAGTAAGCCCAAGTTGAAGGGACCCTTGGTGCGGTTGAATCCCTTCTTGGACAGTACCGGATTGCTGCGTGTCGGAGGTAGGCTCAGACATGCCAACCTGCCGTACGGATCACGCCACCCTTTGTTGCTCCCCAAGGATGGACCGTTAGTTAGACTGTTGATTACAGACCGACATGTAAAGAATGCTCATGCCGGTTGTAATGCTTTGACCGCGCTCCTCCAACGAGAGTTCTGGATTTTGTCAGCGCGGAGAATAATCCGATCCGTTATTTTTCGTTGTCTCCCGTGTTATCGTTTGCGCGCCGATACGATGCAGCCCCAGATGGGTGATTTGCCTGCCGATCGAGTGAACGAATCGATGCCCTTCTCAGGAGTTGGAACGGATTTTGCGGGGCCATTTACCGTTAAGACATCGCGGCTTCGTAATGCTAGAACGGAAAAGGCTTACTTGTGTGTATTTGTTTGTTTGGCCACTAAAGCGGTCCACCTGGAGGTGGTTAGTGCCCTCACCACAGAAGCCTTTGTAGCCACGTTAAATCGTTTTGTGTCTCGCCGCGGAATGCCGTCGTTAATCAGGTCCGATTGTGGAACCAATTTCAAGGGCACCGATAGGTATTTAAAGGAAGTTTGTGAATTTTTGGATAGGAATAATTTTGAGATCGGATCCACACTCTCTCGCAGAGGGGTACGATGGCAGTACTCCCCGCCATCCTGCCCCCACTGGGGAGGGATTTTTGAAGCAACTGTAAAGGCCGCTAAAACTCACCTTCGTCGCGTTATTGGGGAGACGGTCCTCACGTTTGAGGAACTCGCGACCGTATTTTGTAAGGTTGAGGCGGTCCTCAACTCGCGTCCGTTGTGTCCGTTGTCTTCGGACGCGAATGATTTAGAGGCCCTTACGCCGGGCCATTTTTTGATTGGCAGACCGCTTAACGCCTTGCCGGAATATCCTTATTCCGAAGTGCCCTCCGGACGGCTCTCGCGATTTGAATTGCTCCAGCAGCTTACGCAGAGTTTTTGGCGCCGTTGGCATCTGGAGTATTTGCACATTTTGCAGCAACGCGTTAAGTGGTCGGATAGGACGACCCCACTCAAGACCGGGGACCTCGTGTTGGTAAAGGATCCAAACCTGCCGCCCCTCCGCTGGCGTTTAGGACGCATTGTTCAGCTTCATCCGGGGTCGGATGGTGTGCCCAGGTTTGCCGAGGTCCTGGTGGGGGACTCTGTTTTGAAGCGAGCGATCGCTACCCTCTCTCGCCTGCCCTTAGATTGAGTTGGCGGACAGTTTGCTACTGTCCGGGACGGGGGGATGTTCGCGCCGCGCTGCGAGCGGGCCGTTGTCATTGTCAAGGTCACGAGACAATGCGCTCGGCCGGCCGGTGTAGGATCGCCAGTGCGCCGCCAACCACCGTCCGCGCAACTCGCGCTCAGTTCGCCACCTGTGACCCGTGTGTGTTCGCTTTGAAAAGCGCCGGGAAAGTTTTAGCTGCCTATTAGGGCATTGTGTAGTTATAAGAGTGTTAGCTATAACAGTTTCCCATCGGGGTTGACTGAAGATCTTGGCCAGGCGCGCGCGCGCCGGCGAGACAGACATCAGCCCCCCTGGATTACGGACAGTATTCTCTAAGTTAAGGTAGGCCTAGCTTTTAAGTAACTTAATTTTGCATGAGAAACCTTCGTTTCAATAAACTGTGGAACACAGTAGATGGTCACCACATTTGTGCGTGATCAATAATGGAAAGTATGTTGTGGCAGAATATCAGCGACAGCTGTTAATTCAACTGTCAGATGCTGAGCTACAATAGGGTATTTTACTGTTGTTGAAATGTAGATATTTAATGATGACGTTAAAAAATATTGCAATTAAGAATACCAAATGTGAAAAAATAATTTGAATCTGTTTTATAATAAAAGAATTATAGTCTGTTTGATTTTGACTATAGCTGTCTCTTTCTAAAACGAAATCTTCTATGGCGTGACTATGACGCTACTAACCCACTGACGTCACTAAGATAGCGTCCTGTCCTTGTCTAATTATAAAGTTTGAAGTCCTATATCTTTGAAAATATTCAAGATAATTCAAAATGAAAACTTGTTTTGTGTAGCTAATATTTCGAAAAACATTTTAAAGAAATAAAAAAAATCAGTAAAATACCGTATTAGGTGTTTGGTCTCTCCACTGACGTAAAAATGCAAAAAGTTACTCATCTATGAGACGCTAAAGTGAGCACGTTTGTATTAAAAAAGCCCGGTGGTCCCTATTTTTTTTTAGTATTATACAGGTACGGTATACGTAAAGACAGTATTTGCCCTCACTGTGACTGTGAGTGTGTGTGATATTCGTCTTAAGTAAGTATGGTATCGATATAACGCCAAACTGAGACAAGAATATCACGCCGGTCCCGTGTCCGTTGAAAAAACGTCCGTTAACAAGCTGCCCTAGGGCCTGTCCACACGGGGCGCGTTGCGTCAGCGTTGCGTCGAGATCTCGCCGCGTTGATTGGTGGACACACGGTCGCGTCACCAAAGTTAAAGTGACTGCCGGCATCACTCGTGAGCACCCAATCTGGTCCGCAGGTCGCGCAGCGCGGAGTCGGTGGCGGAGGCGGCCATGGAGGGCTCTCGGCCGGCGCAGCCCGCGGAACCTGGCACGCTCAACCCCACGCTGCCCGCCACGCCCGGTAAGATATAATTCACACCAACCGGCACGGTTTGGCCCGCCCCAGCATGGGGTCGTACGGCTGCCGCGGAAAACGTACCATGGGCAACAGCGTCGCCTAACCACTTCTAAGGTTAAAATAGCTTGCACGCCGCGCCGTCACAACATACGTTTAATTCGCGCAGGGGCGATAAGCGCGCACACGAATTTTGTCGCTAACTGGTTAAGTGACGGAGTTGCCCATAGTACCGAGCCGTCGTCGTCGTGAAATGCGAACGGAAATTAGCGAATTGTAGCTAAAATGAACTTAATGTCAAGTTAATACTAGTAGGAATAAAAGTTTCTAAACGTTATCATAAGTTTGTGCGATGTAAAACAGTGATGAATTTTAAACGTGTGTGTGTGTCTGTGTGAAAGAGTAAGTGGATGTGCGAAAGGGATGGATGACTCTTTTTGAATGACGACGACGAACTTTGATGTGCGCGCTCCCGATAACTTATTTTAAAAAGTGTATTTTCCGTACTTTTTCATTAATACAAGTTTTATTCCGTCATCCCTGTGTTGCTGTTGAAAAACCTCCCACGCCACATACATTTTCGCGCTTAGCACGCGGCCATCGTGCACTTCAGCGACCGAAATTATAAAATTCTTGTCATATAATCGCGCTCAAACGGCCTGGCCACGGGACAGCGCGGCGGCGGCGGCGACGAGCGCATTGCGCATCAGTTTGTGCATTTCATTGACTTACGGCCAGAATTAATAATCTATCCACAGATAGGAATAGGCATGATCCAGATTATTAGCTAGGCAACACCTAGTGACACCCAGGCAATTGTCGTTAATTCTATGTTAATATCAAACGCTGCATAGCAACTTATCTGGATCATGCCTATCCCTATCTGTGGATTGATTATTAATTCTGACCATTAGTCAATAGGGATACATAAATTTGTTACCAATGGATATGTCGCAGGCGGATGGTCGAATCCGCCGGATGGTTAAGTATGGCAGCATGTACCCCTCGGAAGTCCTGTAGAACATAGGTGATAGGTTAGAAATTTTGTGGTTATTTTTTTTGTGAGTCCGTCAACTTATGGGAATATAAAATAGCTTACAGAAAAAAAAATCGGCCTAGGCGTTTAATTGAATGGCGGATTCAATCATTTGGCTGCGACAGATACATTTATACGCGCTTAGCACACCGCGGCCATGATTACTATGATCATGCCATAGTAATCTGTGACCGCGGCCGAAATAATAAAATTCTTGTCATGTAATCGCGCTCATCAAAGTTTCGTCAGGCGTCTGTCACTCGATGTACTTGCGCGCAACTCTCGCCCGCACCGCCCCAGCGGGCGGTGCAAATCCATAGAAATTAGGTCCGCAAAAGAGCTAGAATACAGGGTAAATTTTTTATCAGTGCACAAATTTTTAAGGTCGACTCAGAATCGGAAAGTGAACAACTTTCTCCTAGAAACATAGGTTGAAATATGACAAAAAAATTTTGACTCTTCATACAAATGGGACTGATCACGTGATCGATTTAGTATGGGAAGGCCAAAAATTTTTATTGTATTTCGACCAATATTTCTAAGAGAATGTTGTTCACTTACCGATTCTGAGTTGATCCTAAAAATTTGTGCACTGGTCAAAAATTTATTTTGTATATGCGATAGAAAGAGATGCAACGAGTGGCCGTTCGTAATTTGCGCCGTACAAGCTGAATTCCACTTTATTGCGTTATAGTTAGAGTTAGTATCTGTTACAAAGTAACTATTTAGTAATCTGTGCTCTAGCTGTAAGTATCGTGTTGGCAGCCATAGCGACGATGACGGAGCGCGAGTCTGCGCACCCCAACCCCGCGCAGCTGGACGGCGGCGACCACCTGCTGCCGCAGCGCAGCGGCGGCGACGGACAGGACGTCTCCGCCAGTCAACCGCCGCACACCAGCGACGAAAGGGTTAGTCTCTCTTCAATCAATCAATCATTTATTATTGCATACCACATACCGATGGCCGTTGGGGCAGAAAGGTTCTCGAATGGCGACCGCGTACCGGACGACGTTCCGTGGGCAGGCCCCCTACAAGGTGGACCGACGATCTGGTCAAGGTCGCGGGAAGCCGCTGGATGCGGGCAGCGCAGGACCGATCGTTGTGGAGATCCTTGGGGGAGGCCTATGCCCAGCAGTTGGCGTCGTACGGTTGAAATGATGAGCATAAAATAAGTTTTTAGTAAAAATTTCATTTTTATGAAAACCTTTTTTCTTATAATATTGTATTGTCATCTAAGCCAAACTTGCATACAAAATTTAGCTCAATCGAACACAGGTAAGTTGGGTCAAATTAAGTTTGCGAGATTTGACACGAAAGGACATACATACATACATACACTACAAGTTAAATAAAAGCTTGTAAAAAAGCGGGCGCGTGAGTGCTTATGGAACCTGGCGGGCACGCAATAGGGAGTTAGAAGAGAGGAGGCGTTTCATTGAAAGTAAAGTTAACATACAAATAAGAATAAATAGTATATATATATAAAAAACAATAATAATAAAATAATTGTAAAGTCAAAGTCAATAAATTTTTATTCATATAGATTAAATAAAATTAATGCTTATGAATCGTCCAACATTTTTTAAACTACCACCTGTTATAGACATCTTTTAACTGACAAGAAAAACAGGCGAAAAAAACTCATCAGCTTTAACAGAAGCAACGCATTTACAAAATAATTATGTCGTTGCTAGACAAAATGGTACAATAATAAAATTTATACAAAAAGCTAATGCTGAAGGAAAGTTTTCACATACTTAAGTATAGGAATATTTTCCTTTTACACATTGTTAGTGTTACTTACTATAATTATGACAACCATGCGTTATGATCATTTAAATAATCTTCTACTTTGTAATAGCCTTTGCTTAAGAGCGTCTTTTTAACATGTTTTTTAAATTTATTCAAAGGCAGCTCGATTACTTCTTGTGGAACTTTATTAAAGAATGCTATGCCTTTTCCCAAAAAAGAACCTCTACTTTTTTCAAGTCTAAATCTTGGAACGGCACGCTTATTTTTATTTCTTGTAGTAAAAGTAAATTTGGTTAGGAGATTAAAATTAAATTATGTTATGTTTTAATTAATAATGTCATGGGTGTATTCATTTATGGTTAGTCTTTCTTTATCCACAACGGAGTAGCACTTAAGGCAGTACCCTGACCGAAAGTGGCGCCCTCAGAGGTTTTTATTTAATAAGCTACTAATAGAAAAGGATTTTTATAAATTTTTTAAGAGGATTTTTTAGGGCCCATAGTTTAGTATTTTTAGAAGGTATCGCTACGTTTCCTTATAGTCATTCGTAGAAGTAGATAGAAAATGTGTCAAAAACGGCCACTTTGAGCAGTTTTGCTATCTACTTCTAGTCTAGCAGTGACTTAACATGAAATTTTTAGGGCCCATAGTCATATCATTACATTCCCTCGTAGTCACTGCTAGACAAAAAAAAAGTAATAGTCTAGCAGTGACTACGAGGTAATGTAATGATATGACTATGGGCCCTAAAAATTTCATGTTAAGTTTCATTAACTTTACATGGAATTTTTAGGGCGCAGCGCGGCACCACTTTCGGTCAGGGTACCGCCTTAAGGGGGGTTAGGCGGTCAGCGAAAAATCGCTATGGAATCAACGAGCTCGAAACTAAAAATCGTAAGCGAAATTCACACTTTTATCAAAAAGTTAATAAAAATGTTTAGTCTTTTTTTAATCTAAGACAGTCACGAAATAGAAAAGGTAATAGAATAGGTAAGGTATAGAAAGAAAAATACCTATGTGTTTGTGATTTTATTGGAATTATTATTGTAAAACACGGTCGTAATATGCATTTATATGAAATTTTAGAAGTAACTTCAGGATTTTTTTCTGTCGAGCAAAATTTTTCCAATCGTGTTTTCGAAACAGTCCTCCCATCACATATACGTTCTATTTCAATGCGAAAAATCTTCATTTCAAATGACAGCTAATAGAAAATAGGCAATTTTGGCGTTAAGGGGCGTGACGTGAGGCATTTTAGTAGGGGAGAGGATCAAGCCAAATCTCATCTATTTTCACGTGGGAGAGAGAAAGTGTCTCGGCGGGTCTGATCTGACGCAGAATGCACTTCGCAAGACGTACCATCGACAAAAAAGGTGCATTTCGCATTTGGTGCACTTCTTGAAAGTTTTCTTGAAAGTTGTTAACTAATAAAAAGGGGTCCTCACGCGTTCGCGCTTAATTCGCGTTAAATTTCGTTAATAACAACCGATACAAAGTTCGTTTAACAATGATAAAAATAATTAAATATTGCAACACGTGGATCAAATTATCCTAGAAAAATGTCATTTCCAGAGAGAAAGCATCAGAAAAAGCAGCTCGGGTAGCGTGCGCGAGTCGTCGCTGCCGAGCCCGCCCGGCGAGTCGGAGTGGCGCGCCACCGGCGAGTGGGTGGCGTCGTGGCGCGGGAAGCTGCCGCTGCAGACCATCATGCGGCTGCTGCAGGTGCTCGTGCCGCAGGTGGAGAAGATATGCATCGACAAGTGAGTGCATAAGCATAGTTTACATTAGTCGAGCACCTCGGCCTAGCGACCTGGGCCCAGTAAATGAGGCACTACTCGACTCGCCTTCCACCGTTTACATTGGTTAAGTAATTGGGCCCAGAACCTCTGGTAAAAGTACTGGGCCCAGAACCTCTGGTAAAAGTACTGGGCCCAGAACCTCTGGTAAAAGTACTGGGCCCAGAACCTCTGGTAAAAGTACTGGGCCCAGAACCTCTGGTAAAAGTACTGGGCCCAGAACCTCTGGTAAAAGTACTGGGCCCAGAACCTCTGGTAAAAGTACTGGGCCCAGTAACTGAGGTGCTACTCGACTCGCCTTCCACCGTTTACATTGGTAAAGTTATTGGGCCCAGAACCTCTGGTAAAAGTACTGTGCCCAGTTGGTTTTCCGAGCGAGTCAACGGTTTACACAGGGCAAGTAGGCAGACGAGTCGAGTTACAAGTGGTGGGGGAACAAGCGTGAGACCACTCAACTCGCTCAGTACTCGATTCAGTTTACTCGCCCTTTCTTTTACATTGGTCGAGTTAGCCTGCTTTTTGTCGCTCGCTACTCGACTCGGTCGCCTACTTGACCAATGTAGACTAGGCTATACTGTGTGTGATGCCGACCATGACGGGTGATACAGAGTGGTGGCGCGGGAAGCTGCCGCTGCAGACGATCATGCGGCTGCTGCAGGTGCTCGTGCCGCAGGTGGAGAAGATATGCATCGACAAGTGAGTGCATAAGCATAGTTTACATTAGTCGAGCACCTCGGCCTAGCGACCTGGGCCCAGTAACTGAGGTACTACTCACCCGTATTTGGCTGCTCATACTTTGGTTGGGTGGAAGCGGTGCGGTATAAGTAGGCTATCACCATTATTTAGAGCGTAGAAAGCGAAACAAGAACGAATCAATAATGGCGGCCGTATCAACTCGACCAATATGTTATTCAACAAAACGTCAAATTTCAAGTCGGTTAGGTACTATGATCCAACGAAGGAACGCCTAACACTACAGGGGTTAAGATGCCGAGCAATCCGCATTAAAATCCAATTTATGTTTAAGGTTTATAAATGCATATTCTACAAGACATTATTTCTATGTTCTATCCTTCAAAATGAGCACGATTGGGTTCCTTCCTGTACATAAGCAATTTCTCTCGTGTTGTCCGTAAGGTTCTGTCAGAATAACAGCGCTTCTATGTCATTCTGACCATCTACGAAAAAACCCAGCCGGCCTAGCATGAGCGGCTTTTATCACGCAATATGATATGGTACGGCATGCCGTCTTGCTTACACCTTAGTGGGGTAAGCAAGACAACTTGTAGTACCATATCATATCGCGCGATAAAAGCCGCTCATGCTAGGCCGGCAGAAGACTTTGTGCTGAGTGAGACAGAACCCTTTAGCTTCACACTCTATATTTCGTTTATTTTTCCTTTTACTTCTTTTATTCCGCCCTCTGAATCTCCTCTTTTCTTTCTCTTTCTTTCAATTGAACGTAATCCGAGTACCGATCGTTCGCAGGGGCCTGACGGACGAGTCGGAGATCCTTCGGTTCCTGCAACACGGCACACTGGTGGGGCTGTTACCCGTACCGCACCCCATACTCATACGGAAGTACCAGGCCAACCAGGGCACGGCCGCCTGGTTCCGCACCTACATGTGGGGCGTCATCTATATACGGTAAATGTTACCAACTGCAGATGCAAGATTGCAGACTGCATATTCTTTTTTTAATCTAAGGCAGTTTTGTAAATGAGATTATAGGCAATAGTTAGATTACTTTGTCTGATCATATCTCAAAAGTTTTGATGAATTCGGAGTTCACATGTCTAAGAAATCCCTGAATATCGTTGTGTAATAATTCCAACTTCCTACAATTTGCCCATAGAAAACGGCAATTTCATAGGTAAAGATCTATTATTACGAACTGGTAGCCAAAATAGCGAGAGAGTATGAGAAATCGACCCTTTTTTATATTCCACAGTTGATTCAAAGTTGCTATATTTCAGCAGAAGAATTTTACTTGTGGGTCATCATAAATGTGACATCTTGTATAGCTTTAAAACTGATCTACCAGCCGGTCTAGCGTGCGTCGACTCGATTTGGTCCCGTTAATATATTAGTAAGATAAGCGAGACAGCAACACGCGCTGATGCGGGTACGACGACAAACGAGACGTACGCATTCTACCACACTAAGCCGGCATGTCTCAATTTCTATTAATGACTACCGTAATTGGTATCTTGAACCAGTGCCGTAAATAGCCTTTTCTGCGCCCTGTGCGAACTTCTTCGCCCTTGTTTATTTAGATATTATAGGTACCCTAAAGCAATGTTATGTAAAGGCGTACTTTATTTCATTCAGGGTGATAAAATAAAGCACAAGGAACTTGGTGTTGGTGGACCAATTATCTAATATTTTGGAAGAAAATATATTTTTTTAAAGAACTGATGTGGGCAAACAAACAGACGAGCCGTCAGAATTTAATAGACGTTTTTGTTGATACTGGCATGTAGGTAGGTACGTATGAGTTGGAATCGAGCACTAGGGGCGCAGCGGGAACTTATCAGGAGCAAACCGAAAAAATAATAGTCCTGCCTGCGGTCTGGCCATTTAATTCTTGCGCCCCCCAGAGTCTACGCCGTTCCTGGGCACCGTCTTGAACCTATCTGTTCAGTACACCCCTGCCTATACCGCGGAGTCAGCTAGCGCAGTGGAAGCTGGTATTACTAATATAGACTCCGGACAAAAACTTGGTTTCAGCCGGGATGTAACTGAACAATTGGACTGCGATACACAGTGGAGAGAATGTTAAGTAAGGTGATTTCACATACGGTTCTGTGGTGTCGAAAATCTCCTCGGCTGCGGAGAGACGGGGCGCGCGCCCCAGGTACCTTCTTCTTCTGCAGACCTTACCAATTAGTGACCTCACTCACAACACAAATAACAGCGTTCACAAGACACTGGGCGTTTCAACAATAGATACACAAAGACACACACGTGGGAGCTTTTTTTATTACGATATAGTCCCGACAACAAGCGCGTGTGGTAGAAAAGGTTATCTTTCAAAGCATCCGCGACCGGCCACTCCAGAGATGGCATCAAAACCTTGGTCGTACAAAACGGGATCACATAGATAATTTAAGATGTATTCAAACTCGATATGCCAGGCACATTCAACGCGAGCGATTTTTAACAAATTCAGCAAAATTATTCCGACATTTTTCCAAGAAGAATTTCAATCAAGAGTCACTGTCAACTTCAAGTGACAGCTAATGTCAATTTGACGTGACATTAGAGTTGCGTTCAGAAACGTCGATCTTTTCCGAACATCCCCCCGCCCCGGACCGTTAAGAACGGTACGTCAATCTACGGGTAATCGGGAGAGCCCACTAACTGCTCTCTTCAAAACCGAATCTCGAACCAAAACCTCAGCAAAACGAGGAACTCCGTCAGTTCCGGGGTAGAGTTTAACAATGCGCCCCCTTCGCCAACATAGGGGCGGCAGGTTAGCATCCTTAATCAACACGAGGTCGCCAGTCTGGGGTGGGGTGGTTTTATCTGTCCACTTCACGCGCTGTTGTAGGATATGCAAATACTCCATCGACCAACGTGCCCAGAAGTTTTGGGACATCTGTTTCAAAAGTTGGTATCGCGACAAACGATGGGATCCTACATCCTGATTCGGATATTCAGGCAACGCCAAAAGGTGCTGTCCGATCAAGAAATGACCTGGCGTCAACGCTTCCAGGTCATTCGGGTCCGAAGACAACGGGCACAAGGGTCGCGAGTTGAGGACGGCCTCAATTTTACAAAATACCGTATCAAGTTCCTCAAACGTGAGAATAGTTTCTCCAATCACGCGACGCAAGTGTGTCTTGGCAGCCTTTACACAAGCTTCAAAAATTCCTCCCCAGGTCGGACAAGCTGGAGGGCTAAACTTCCAGATTATCCCACGCCGGGAGAGGGTGGTTCCAATGTCTATTTTATTATCAACAAAAAACTTAACTACTTCCTTAAGATAATTACACGTTCCCTTATAATTAGTACCACAATCGGAACGTATCAATGACGGCAGTCCTCTACGGGAAACAAATCTGCTCAAGGCGGCGACAAAGGCTTCGGTAGACAATTCCGAGACAATTTCCAAATGGACAGCCTTGGTGGACAAACACACAAACACGCACAAGTACGCCTTATAGGTTTTAGCATTACGCAGTCTCGAAGCCTTTACAGTAAAGGGACCGGCGAAGTCGGTGGCGACTCCGGCAAAAGCTCTACATTCCGTGACGCGATCAGCAGGCAAATCACCCATCTGGGGCTGCATGGTCGCGGCCTTCAATCGATAACAAGGCAGGCAACGGAAAACCACAGTGCGAATGGCTCGACGAGCAGACAAAATCCAAAATTCACGCTGCAAAATGGCCAACAAAGCATTACAGCCAGCATGTTGTGCATTCACATGGCGATCTGTTATTATCAGTTGAGTCAAATGTCCGGCTTTAGGTAACAAAAGGGGGTGACGAGCTCCATACGGCAGGTTCGCATTTCGAAGTCTTCCGCCGACTCGCAAAAGCCCACTCTCGTCCAGGAAGGGATTCAATCGCGATACCGCGCCCTTCAACTTGCGACGGCCTAAACGCAAAATTTCAATCTCGGACTCAAAACTATCAGCTTGTACTCTCCGGACCCAAAACAAGAGCGCGTCCCTACGCTCGTCCGGAGTGAGAACCGACGAATCACGCCTCGCGCGTGGGTTTCTGCAATTGTACACAAAACGTCTGATCCAAGCGGTAACACCAAGCAGCTTCTGTAAGGAGCTGTACCGATCCAACAACAAATCCTTTTCCCCGGCGGGGTTAGTCTCCAGGACGCATGCCCGCATATCAGGAACGGCTACGTTCGACAACGCTGGAGAGGGCGGCCACTCCGACTCAGGCCGCATCAACCACTGTGGGCCCCACCAGAGGGGGTGGTTAATTAGGGTTGGGGCTACACAACCCCGAGACGCACAATCCGCGGGATTCATGGTTCCCGGCACGTGTCTCCAAATCAACTCGATGTCGGAATTACAAATCTGCGACACTCGATTGGCCACAAACACGTCCAAGGTGTGCGCCGGAGCCTTCAACCAACAAAGGACGACCTGACTGTCCGTCCAAGCATAAACCTCTTGTATCTTAATAGATCGACCTAATGTGAGCCATACGTGGTTCAACAAACGCATTAGGAGGGCAGCTCCACACAATTCCAACCTCGGGATCGTATGACGAGTCCGAAGGGGAGCGACTTTGCTTTTCGCTATCACCAGATGCACAGCGACAACTCCGTCAACAGTAACGGTGCGGAGGTACACGGCCGCAGCAAATCCACGTTCGGAGGCATCGGAAAAGCCGTGAAGAGTAACTTTACAATTTTCAGAAGGGAGGAATAGCCTCGGCAAATGCACTTCATTAATCTCGGGGAGGGATGAAACGAAGCTCGACCAATCTCGGAGTAACTCGTCCGAGAGGGGTTCATCCCACGACACACCCGAAGCCCATAACCGTTGCAAGAAACACTTGGCCATAAACAGCACGGGGCAAATCCACCCATTGGGGTCAAAGGTACGTGCGACAGTAGACAATACTAAACGCTTGGTCCAGACTTTCGGTGGTCGTAAATCCACACAATAAGTGAACGTGTCAGAGACCGGTTTGTACTGTACGCCAAGGACGGTCACCACATGGGGATTATCAACATTTTCGAATAGGTGGGGGTCCTGCTGGTGCTCTTCGGGCAAACCTACCAGTACATCAGGCGAGTTGGATATCCATTTCCTCAACTCGTAACCTCCCGACTTCAAAAGGGCGGTGAGTTCGTCTCTCAGGACAATCGCCTCTGAGACAGATGAGGCGCCCGTGCAAATGTCATCCACATAGACGTCACTGGCCAAAATGGCGGAGGCGCGAGGGTATCTCAAGCGCTCCTTCTCGGCCAACTCCAACAAAGAACGAATCGCAACAAACGGGCTCGAAGCCAAACCGTACGTATTCGTATTCAATTCATAAATCAACAAGGGGTCCCTAGGACTCTCTCTCCACAAAATCAATTGGTACCTCCTATCCTCTGGATGGATGACCGTTTGTCTGAACATCATCCGGATGTCAGTCATAAATACAATTTGGTGCCGCCGGAAGTTGGTCAAAATGTCTGAGATCTCCGTGTGCAGCTTGGGACCTACATGCAGACACTGGTTGAAGGACGCTCCAGTAGAGGTGGGAGCCGAACCGTCAAAGACCACCCGAATCTTTCCGGATTTCAAAACGGCGTGGTGCGGCAAAAAGAAGTGCTCAACGGAGCGCCAATCCAAATCGCTCACGGACATGTGCCCTAACTCCTCATACTCCCGCATGAATTCAACATACTTCTGGCGGAAGACCGGATCCTTGCTCATGCGACGCTCCATCGCCACTAGCCTACGTTCCGCTAGCGGTCGGGATTCGCCCAGAGGAGGTCGGCCGGCACGAAAGGGGAGACGGGTGATCAAACGACCAGAGCGGAGGCGACCAGTGTTATTCTGGTAATACAACTCGCATTCATCCGCTACTGGGTCTACCCGCGGGGCTGGTGGAGGTTCCTCAACCTCCCAAAACTTCTGCACCACTTCGGAGAGAGACACATTAAAAACAAGACCGCGATCCTCATCAAGGGAATCCAAAACGCGGCGAGCAGGGCCCATCACAACTGTACCGAGTGTCGTCTGCAGAGCTACCAAGCCATCTGGCTGCAAAACTCGCTTCCCCGTCAACAAAACTCGCCCCAGGACATCGGCTCCAAGGAGAGCATCAATCGGGCCTGGGCGGAAGAAATTTGGATCGGCGAGTGGGGAATCAGACACCAAAGACAACATACTCGGTCCCAAGTCAACTGAAGGTTGACGGCCAACAACTGTGTCCAACACAATCGCCGAGGTCTTAATGCCTGGCGTGGACTTATTACGTGATGTAAATGTGAAGTCAACATGCCCTAACAACCCGGGGACTTTCACATCGCCAACACCTCTCACGCCTTCCGTGTGGGGGTGCACCTTGAGGCCCAACCGCCTAACTAACCAAGATGACACAACACACCCCTGAGCACCGGAATCCAACAAGGCGCGAACTTCCACAAGGTCGCCATTCAATCCCCTGACAAGCACAGAGGCCGTGGGCAACAAAACGGTCTCTGGAGGGGTGGCTACAATCGACCGTAAACACGTTGATTGCTAGTATGTGGGGTCCCCAGACGTCCCCCCATGGTAAGGGGGTCGCTCATAACGATCCAGTGGGTCCCAGTCTCCCACATACTGCCTACGTCCAATTCGCCCGGTATCAGGCGGGTTATATCTCCCGGCCCCTTGAAGACGGGGCGGGCGCCGCTCCAAACGCGGGTATTCGGCGAGCGGCGGCGAGAATCGGTGCCTATCATCCACCGTGTACGTCGCCCCATAGTCGCGGGGGCACGGTGACCGATTTTCAGAGGGGGGGTCCCGGGGACCCCCGGCTGTGCGAGGCTCAACACGTTGCGGGGGGCTTCTACGACCTCCCGCAACGCTCGCAAAATCGAACCCCCTAGTTGGGGACCGATTTCCCATGGGGGGGTCAGTGGGACCCCCGCCCGTGCGAGGCTCAAAACGTCGCGGGGGGCCTCTACGACCTCCGGCAACGCCCGCATAACTCATCCCCATCCTTGGGGATCGGTTTCCCATGGGGGGGTCCGTGGGACCCCCGCCCGTGCGAGGCTCAAAACGTCGCGGGGGGCCTCTACGACCTCCGGCAACGCTCGCGTAACTCATCCCCATCCTTGGGGATCGGTTTCCCATGGGGGGGTCCCTGGGACCCCCGCCCGTTTGAGGGTCCAAACGTGGCGGAGAGCGTCTGGGGCCACTCTGGTGGCCACTAGAACTGCTGCGGGATGCAAACACCGCGGGGGGTCCGAGCCCCCCACCCATACGAGGTGATCCTGCAGCGACGCGCTGCGGCGCTCCGCCGCCCTCTGGGCTGTTCATGCAGAGGAGGGGATGGTGGTTGCCCTTACAAAAGCGGCATGGGTGCGCTTGGGTACATTCGCGCTGCATGTGCAGGCCCAAGCACGAGTAGCACCATGTCCGTTGTCGCGCGATCGCTCGACGGCCTTGGACGCGCTGGTCGAGGAACTTATCACAACGGGTCGTGCTGTGACCCGGTTCCCGACAGTACAAGCAGCGGGCGGTCTCCTGGACGGCGGCATAGCGGCCGGGCGCGCGAGGGGCCATACGCCCCCTACGGGGGGGTCCGGTGGGGGATCCACTCTGTGGCACAGGTCGTTCGGGTCCCATAGGACCGGCCAGAGAGGAATTATCTGCCAGTCTACTTTCTCCTTCCAGGAACGTCAAGAGGTCCGAGAAGGGTGGCAGATAAGTCGCACTATCCCCACCATACTGCTGCTCAAAACGGACCTTAACAGAGTCCGGCAACTTTCCCAGGACAATGTGCAGTAACAAAAACGACCACTGCTCCACTGGGAGTTTTAAGTTTTTCAATGCGTTGTAGGCAACCAACAGCGGATTCAACAAAGCCACTCTCAAGTGCATCACGCTGGTAACGCGGGGTAAATTCAAAATGGCGGCAACATGGTTGTCCGCCAGGCGTCGTACGTTCTGGTACCGACGGGCAATCAAATCCCTAGCAATAGGGTAGTTTTCATCCGAGGGGGCCAAATGTTGAACTGATTCAAGGGCCTCCCCTTCCAACACGGATAACAAATAAGCTAACTTCTGGCCCTGGGTCAAATCGTCCCGGGCATGTACAAGACTCTCAAAAATATTAATAAAGCCCTCCCAGTCCTCTAGACGACCAGCAAAACACCTTAAGTCTAAGGGGGCCAATCTAGCAAAGAGAGGGGGCATACTTTTAGATGTGACCGGGGACGGGCTCGGTTCCTTCTCTCTTGCCACTTGCAAAGGTCGAGCCACCTGGGTAATTCTGTCCGCAAAATCATAACACTGGTCCACATCCAAATCGACTTCTTGTCGCATTTCCACCTCGGCCTCAACAGTCCTTTCCAAAAATAAGGCATACTGCTCATCAACAACAGCCAAACGTATGGGCAGATCTCCGTATCTGTTCAACAAGGCCTCCGTTCTATCCGGTCGATCCAACAACGCGACCGCAGAAGCTAACCACCGTAACTCAGAACGTATTTTGGCTTTAGCAGAGGAGGCCGTCATTGTAACGTCACAAATTTATCAACAAAAACAACAAATTCAAAATATTCACTATAACACAAAATCTCCAATATTTTGAGGTTATTGATAACCACAAAATTCCAATATTACAACAACAAAGTATTTATAATGACACAAACTCTTAAATATTTGGAGGTTATCAGAAAACAACAAAACTCAAGTATATAATTATAACTCTAACTCTCAAGAGGTTATAACTTAGACACAAACTAACTTTGACTTTGTAAGTCAAAAGTTATTCAGTTCAAACAAATCACTGACCATTGAAATTCACTTGGATATCGACATACAACAAGATGATTTTAATTATTTCAAAGCACAAGTTTCAATAAGTTTCAATGTGTAAACAATGTCTTAAATCATTTAAGTTTCACTAAGTATTGAGTGCAAACTTATTAGCTAACCTTTTATTAGCTATTATTTAGCAACAAACTTGTCAATATTCACAACTCAAATTTGCTGACAAAACTAAATAATAATTATTATGAACAAAGAAAGGCATCTGTTTACATTTTGGAACCTCAATACATGACAATTAATTACAAGACATGGAACCAATAACAAAGGAATGCCCTTTACTTTTCAAATGCAAGTTAATTACCATTTACAAGTACAAATTAATCTAGTCCGGACCAGACTGGGTCATCAACACGGCACTGATTAATACAAAGTTTTGGCGTGGGCCTCTCAGGCCTTCAAGCTACGCTCTTGGCTACCAAAAAATGTTCAGTACACCCCTGCCTATACCGCGGAGTCAGCTAGCGCAGTGGAAGCTGGTATTACTAATATAGACTCCGGACAAAAACTTGGTTTCAGCCGGGATGTAACTGAACAATTGGACTGCGATACACAGTGGAGAGAATGTTAAGTAAGGTGATTTCACATACGGTTCTGTGGTGTCGAAAATCTCCTCGGCTGCGGAGAGACGGGGCGCGCGCCCCAGGTACCTTCTTCTTCTGCAGACCTTACCAATTAGTGACCTCACTCACAACACAAATAACAGCGTTCACAAGACACTGGGCGTTTCAACAATAGATACACAAAGACACACACGTGGGAGCTTTTTTTATTACGATATAGTCCCGACAACAAGCGCGTGTGGTAGAAAAGGTTATCTTTCAAAGCATCCGCGACCGGCCACTCCAGAGATGGCATCAAAACCTTGGTCGTACAAAACGGGATCACATAGATAATTTAAGATGTATTCAAACTCGATATGCCAGGCACATTCAACGCGAGCGATTTTTAACAAATTCAGCAAAATTATTCCGACATTTTTCCAAGAAGAATTTCAATCAAGAGTCACTGTCAACTTCAAGTGACAGCTAATGTCAATTTGACGTGACATTAGAGTTGCGTTCAGAAACGTCGATCTTTTCCGAACACTATCATTACTTCTTTAATGAGCGTATATAAGTCTATAAATCAATCAGTTTTCATTTAAAGTGACTAAGGTCCGGTTGCTCGTACATTTAACTTTTGTCAAAATTGACAAAAGTTAAAATTTAACTGATGTCAATTTTGACATCGGTAAAAGAAAAATACATTGGTTATTTTAGGGTTAAAAGTGTTGTCTGTACTATTTTATTAACCTTCCCTTAATTACTAATGGCAAAATTTAAACCACCCCCACCCTGTCGGTTATTTTGACCGCCGTTAAATCTGTAATTTGACTGCTCGTTAAAGTAACCGCTGCTTCAACAACGCTTTTTAAATTTGACCGCCGGTTAATTTAACTTTAACCATAATTTAACCCTAACCAAGCTTCGAGCAACCGGACCTAAGTAGATACATATTAAGGGCCTGTTTCACAATGTCTAAATATGAGATACTTTCCAGTTTAAATGACAGTTTTGTATGGACTATCTGTCAAGTAACAGCAGCTAATGAGAACTCACTTAGACATTGTGAAACAGTGGCCCTACCGGCGAACTTTCCGAACTTCGGAAATCTGCCGGGCTTCAACTTAAAACAGTTATATCGAAGTACGTAATTCCTTATTGTACTATTTGCTTTGCAAAGTTATTTGGAAGATATCGATGTTCCTGGGACATCATGAATTGTTGTTTGCCATTTTGGCCTGATTGGGGCTCGATTTATGTTTTAATTTGAAGCTCGGCAGACTTCCGAAGTTTCAAGCGTTCGCCGGTACGGCGGCCCCTAGCCCTTATTAACTTTATTACAGACTAGCGGATCCTCGCGGTTTTACCCGCGTAGAACCCGTTCCCGTGTGAATATCGGGATAAAATATAGCCTATGTCACTCGGGAAGAATGTAGCTTTCTAATGGTCAAAGATTTCCTAAATGGTCTAGTAGTTTCGGAGCCTATTCGATGCAAACAAACAAACAAGCAAATCTTTCCTCTTTATAATATTACTAACGGATCCTCGCGGTTTTAACCCGCGTGGTACCCGTTCCCGTGGGAATATTGGGATAAAAAATAGCCTATGTCACTCGGGAAGAATGTAGCTTTCTAATGGTCCAAGAATTTTCCAAATCGGTCCAGTAGTTTCGAAGCCTATTCGATGCAAACAAACAAACAAGCAAATCTTTCCTCTTTATAATATTAGTAAAGATGTATCACTAAAATCTTACTTTTCTTTCCACAGTAACGTAGACCCGCCCATCTGGTACGACACAGACGTGAAGCTGTTCGAGATCCAACGAGTATGATAACACCCACGAGACTAAGTTATAGTAATAGGAGCACTTATCTAGCAACCACCACGACAGCGGCATTTTAAATCTATACTCTGTTCAGTTAGGACACGGCCTAAATTTGAAGAAAAAAATAATATCGTATTGGCAAACGCATCGTACTGCAAACTCCTCGATTCGCATCGAAAGTGGAAAGGTACGTCGTGTGAGTCCTTGCTCATATGAGTGAGTCTGCCGATGTCGTCGCCATATGGCATGAAGGAATCGAGTGAAAGAGACGGGTATAATTTGCAGGTGTCATGTTATCTTGACCAAGTAGTACTGTTAATGCGAGTGAGTATTTGGTAAATATTTGCGGCAATGCGAACGCGATCGCATGGATAAAAGTTTGTGGTTGCGCCATATTTTTTTGAATAAGTTAAAAAAACAAAATACAAAGGACGTTAAACTCAGGATATAGTATGTATGTAGAGTCCGATTTAAACTTTTTGGTGTGTCGGAACATCGCGTGACGATGCGCAGCACACACACAATGTTGTAAGCTGCTTCTGCGGCCAACTTCACGACCGACATTAAGGGCAGGATCTTCCAAAAACTCTGTCTTTGTCTTTTTCTTTATATGTGAAGAGTAATGAAAATAACCTCACTTTTTCATTTTTTCAATGTTTTTGTTGTTATTTTGAGCAAAAATTAATTTTTTGAAAAAGTAGCCTAAGAATAATCTACAATATGTCATTACCTATTTTTCTATATATTATTCGTGAATGAGAGATTAATAATCTAAGTATAAAACCAAAAAAATATTAAAAAAATTAAAATTTTCTTTGTTTTTGAAAATTTTTAAAGTCGACATAAGATACGAATATCGTTTTTCTAGCCACAAAATAATCAAGATCGTTTATGAAACTTCAACTTAATATTTTTATCTGTTCAAAATAAAGAATATTTGATTTTTACTTTTGAATCAAAAATTGGTTGTTTTCGATCATTTGGAAGATCGTGCCCTTAAGACTGAGTCGTACTGTACCAATAAGTGCGCGAGTATGAAAGGACCTTCCACTTAGCCCCACTTACAGTATGACCTGCAGTAGAAAGAACCATATTTGTTGTCCTAATACAATTGAATAGGGTATAGAAATAATAATGGCAGCTATTACAAGTTCTTAGTTTTTAACTAGATGATGAAAGAGATAATTGTATTATCCATTAGAACTTTATAACCTGTCTGACGCAGCTATGCCACACGGAACGAAATAAATTGTATTCTAATATTGTAAATAAGACGCCCGGTATACATTTATCTAATGTTGTAAGATGTCGTACTATGAATCAGTGTCATCCAGTGTCTATTTTATAAAAAAAACTAGTTTCCTGAAAATCTTGGTCCCTTTTGCACGTTTACCTAAGAAAAATAAAAAACCTGGCTTGATGCGCCACTATCGGACTTTATTGCAAGGCGATAAGGTTCACAGATTACGTTCAAGAGCTATTGCTCTATGGGCATTTTAAAAAAACTACATTCCACTCATTTACTTGGACGTAACTCCAATTCTAATTAAAATATATATTTTGCTTACATATTATATTATTTATAAGCGGGCGCGGATACAGGATTTGGTTGATTAGGTTATTTCACGTGATAAAATGATGAATTAAAAAAATATGTAAAGGTGCGTACGGATTAGAGGCAGCCGCGCCTGAGGCACGGCTCGCCCTGTTGCCTCAAGTGCGGACGCGCCTCAGCCCGAGCCATGCCTCAGCCGGAGGCGGCCGCGGCACGAGCCATCGGCTGTCGGTTTTTTGACTGCTCAAGGGCGCCTCGTGCGTGTGGGTGTGATTTGAGCACTGTTTTAGCGCAGTGGCCAAAAGTCCGTGTACCCAAAACCACAAATTATTATTATTTAATTATCATTATTCATCTTGAATATTTCTTGAGATAAACACAGCTGTAAAGACGATCCGACGCCGTTTTGAATGTTGCGCCGTGCGTGGCTCGACCTGAGGCACGTTGCTTCGGCCTGCTGCCTCATGTTGAGTAATTATTTACTGAGGCAGCCTCAACACGAGCTGTTCGTGGCGAGGCAGCTTGAGGCTGCCTCTAATCCATACGCACCTTTGTGTGTTTGTATCCTTGTATCCGCGCCTGATCAAGTAATATAATTAAGAGCAGTCGTATATGAAACTGTGAATTCACTGTGAAACAAGACTAAAGTCTCGCATATAGTTGTTTTCGCATTTAACTAACCACTTATTCGCATTTAACTGATTTTATTAACCACCTTTTCGAATATTATAGTACCTAAGACCTAGGGCTACAGATAAAATGACTTTTAATTTATTTGACCGCAATTACCTAGATATATGATGTTCACGAAATTGTAAACCTTGTGCGGTTCTACCAATTAATTATGTAGCGAATTTATTTATCTTATATTTTTAAATAGCTTTCGACAGCACATCAAGCCGAATATGTTAACACAATACCGGAAAAAAGGTTAGAAGGAACATTTTACGCATTTAGTACCGAAAGAAGTCTCCTTTGCATCGAAAAAAACATGTTACCATGACAACGTGCAGAAATAAAAAGTCGTACAGTCCAAACAGACTATGATAACGACGATTGTTGCTTCTTAATTTTTTACAAGATTTAAGTACACACGAATGCAGCTAGATGGCATCATTTGTAATTTTTTGCACTTTTACTGATATTCCTCGATTTTCCTTCGTAGTCTTCATATGTATTTGCGCAAAAGGGTCGCGGGCACTACGCAGACTCATTACAGTCCGATTTAAAGTTAAATACTTCTGTGAACATCGCGCGAAACGCTGGGGAATAAACAACACAATTTAGAGGAATGCGAGCGAGTGCGAGGGAGTCGAGGTTTAGGGATTCTCAACTGCGCATAGTGGCTAACTTCACGACGGCTCGTAAGATTGAATCGCACAATACTATAAAACAGAAGTAAACTTTGAATGCGTCTTCAAGGAGACTTGTTTTATTATTGCAACTATAAAGCTCACAGACGACTTAAGGGGAGACTTTAGAAGCAGCAAGTGAATAATCCTTTCTTGTTTTTGATTCCTAGTATTTAATGAATTGAAACAACCATGCCCCTTCTAACTTTTGTGTGTAATGTTTTGTGCTGTCTTATTTATGTGAAACAATGTATTATTCTTTTAAGGTTGCACCATGTCAATACGTAATATTGTTTATAAATAGGAAAATATATTTAATAATTTTACACTTTTTAATTAGCTACGGATTATATAAGGAATCATTAACTTCTCGTTGTTAATTAAATTATAATTTATTTCCAATTCAATGTCTTATGATGACCCTATTTTTAACTGACAGCTAGTCATAATTTAACTTAATAAACATCAATGAAGAGGACGAGAAACAGGGCTTCAGGAAGCCCTGTTTGATGTTTTTTTTAATTACAAGTGTCTCACCAAAACATTTCCATAAAAATAAGTAAGTAATTAAAAGAAATAAGTGAAATACATAAATTGATATAAAGATTAGACTAAAAGTACACCACACATCAATAGAAAAATGTTACCTAAAGTAAAGAAATCTATCACTACATGATAAATTAAATAGATTTGTACCTTCATTAACGTGATATGATAAATGTAATATTAACTGTACTATATAACGTCTGAATAGTTATTGACCTATTTTTATTGTGATTAATTTACCTTATGATGTATGTAATTTTCATTTATGCACTAGTAAATTGTTTTTATTAACCTGTACTATCACTGAAGTGTCTGAGATATCTTTACATTTAATTAGAATGATTCTATTTATTTATTATAAAACTATGTACTTAATGTTATAAGTTATTAAATATATAAGATTGAGCTTCACTTATTACTTTTTTATTTATATCTCTAAAATTCATGGTCTTGGTGAAAAAACGCTTTAAAAGGAATAGTAAAAGAAACACATACAGTTGTACAATTATACTTTTATTGAATCAAGCGTCAGTAAAAATCAGATCCAATAGTCCCTATAATACCAGGACTTGTCAACACAATATACTGAAACTGCCAAATAATTGTAAATAAACATAATACATCACATTCAAAACTATTACATAGGACTAGGACTTATTAGGTACATTATTATCATCTAGGAAAGACACATTTTATCGATAGAATATTCAAAACACCACCTGAAACTTGGCACTTGAAATAATGAATGTTATGGCAGTTTCAAGAGTCCTTATATGACACTTTCCATATAAATATTTTAACTGAGATGTAAATTTTTATTTATAACACCATTTCATTCCAGGCAGCGTTTTAAACAACAAATAAAATCGAAGAAGTACAATATCATTGTGCGTTCACCTAATTAAATAAGTTAACCCATAAAGTAATTAAAACAAAAATTGTACTTGGCTTTAAAATAAAACTTACAAGTAATGAGATCATCACATTTTAGAGCATCGAGAGGATTGATACACATGGCATAATAATTGAATAAACACATTAAGGTGTATCGATGAGCTCAGTAGCGCCGCCAATGGAAATAAATCAATTGCATTTTATTAAAGGCTTGGATTAAAAGTTTCGGTTATTTCGCGCAGGTGAAATAGTGGAATGCATTTAATAAATATACTTTTGAGAACTCAAACTTACGCAATAAGTCGTGAATCTCAATAGTGCCAAAAGTGGCCACATTTGGCAATATCGAGATCCATAAATTGGTGCTCATATTTGAGGCCATGAAAAAACAATTAAAAATTGCATTTTGCTCTTCTATTTGCGCGAAATAACCAAAACTTTTAATCCAAGCCTTTAATAAAATGCAATTGATTTATTTCCATTGGCGGCGCCACTGAGCTCATCGATACACCTTAATTTCAACATACACACAACTTAAACAATTATCATTATTATGAATAATGCTATGTACTGGGTGGAATGATTATGTCCACATGATTACATATAAAAATTAAATGGCAAGGATAAAAGAAACTTACACCTATAATGATGACATGTATAGTTGTGTTATTATTTAATTATAAGTACTTAAAATAAATCTCACATATAATCAATTTATATATTTTTTAAATATCGACCTTGACAGCCAATATCGTGATTATATAAATAACAAAAAATAACAATAGATAAAATAATTATGTCTATTACTCTCTTAGAATATCCGTTGGTGGTCCTACATGTATGCCTGTTTTTCATTGTGTGCCTATACACTGGACGACTTACTATGTATACATCCTATTCTAAACAATTTATACATAACCACAGTTAGTATATTATATTATGGGGTTTAAAATTCATTAAACAACATACAAAACTAGTAATGTCGAGATATCTAAAATATTTTTTGAATAATGAACACCATATTTATTGTTATTTACAATCAATTACTTTAGTGTCACATGATGAATATATTGTAAGAAACATCCTCACTATAGTTTATAAGTTGCGAGGGGCATAATTGATGGAACTCATGTTTTACCGTACCAACAACATCTTAAATTACAACAATCCATACAATATATTATTATGTAAGCCCACCGCGTGTAAATACATTGCCATAACATATTATACACTTCTAGGAAGATTACGAGTCGTATCTCGTAAAATTCAGACGATTAAACTTTAACGTGTAAACATTAAGTTCAAAATCGATTGAGACGATCCGTTGATTGTACAAAAAGTACAATTTCAACAAATTGTGCAATGGCTACTAGTAAGCTTTTGCAAAGCTTAGTGCGCGCAAAGCGTATGGGTGCTTTGCTTGAAGTGAGCGATGCGGAAGAAATTATTATAATATTTTTATACCTACACTAACACTATTTCGATACTCAAATCCTGGAAGTTTAATTGTGAATAGTTCAATGAACAAAATAATTATGCTCGCTACTGTACTCAACAATTTTCTATTGAGTAGAAGTTAAAGTACTTTTAACAGCTTGGTCTCTTGTATTATAATACGTACATAGTTTATTTGATTTTAAAACTAAAAGCAAATAAGATAAATTCAGTCTACGCTAATAGAAGCACTTATGAAAATAGTAAAGTACGCCACCAGTTAAAAGTGAACTACGTTGGAAATTATACAGATATATAATTAGAAGGAGTAATCCGAAAGATTTTAGTAGTGAAAATAGACGAAGCGTTAGCGCTTTTCTGGACAAGTCGTCCTCGTTAGGACGTTAGCTTTCCGCTTAGCACAATGTTCTCCGTTATCACAACTCCAAGCATACCTTTACCATCAGTCGAATACTTCCATTTCGCTCATTAATCTTTTCATACTCACACATGTGGAAGTTTTGTAGTTTTAGGTCATCACTCATTTCCACGACCCCTCTCCCTCAAGAAAGCGATATATTCGAAAACCATTGAAAATTTGAATATTTTACATTACATAGGTACCTAAGTATTCGCGATGAAGTGTAGTGTAGGCAATGAACCGATTCATGTATGGTGTATGGAGACCCATACATTATGTCGTTATTCGTAATTCCTCAGTCGATGAAACTTTGCTGGGTTACAAAACAGTATGAGCCATAAACTTTTATATTAATATAAAAAAACCCACACTGAAGTTAGGTATTGAATCCTAAATATACAAATCCTACTAATATTATAAATGTGAAAGTTTAGATGTTTGGATGTTTGTTACTCAATCACGCTAAAACGGCTGAACGGATTTGGCTGAAATTTGGGACACAGATACTTTGTACATACAAATCGGACTGATCACGTGATCGAATTAGTATGGGAAGTCCAAAAATTTTTGTCGTATTTCGACCCATGTTTCTAGGAGAAAGTTGTTCACTTATCGATTTCTGAGTCGATGCTAAAAATTTGTGCACTGATAAAAAAATTATCCTGTATATTGAACCGAGTAATTTTTTAGTCCAAATTTTACCAAATGAGTTATTTATACCAGCCGGCCTAGCATGAGCGGCTTTTATCGCGCGATATGATATGGTACGGCATGCGCCGTCTTGCTTAGACCTTAGTGGGGTAAGCAAGACCACTAGCCGTACCATATCATATCGCGCGATAAAAGCCGCTCATGCTAGGCCGGCAGTATGTGATTGTTGATAAAAATCCAAAACTTTTTTCAAACATGAGTACTGCTTGGCAAAATGGCATTTCCGTAAAAAAGTTCAACCAAGACATTTTCCGGTCGAAGTCACAGCAATAATTATATTAAAATTTAGTGTTTCCGCTGGGATATTTTCTTGGATATTTTATATATTGTTTTTGTACGTTACATGAATAAGTTCGGTGAAGAAAGTTTAAACAGAGCATTTTTCCTAAAAAAAGATATCAATGAAATAAGACTTCCAATAAAAAATACCTAACCTTCTATTATTATTAGTCTTTGGAAATTTATACAGTACTTTTAGTTTATTGATACTTTATCACGCTGTAAAGTTTTTTGTGACTGAGAAATTACTGTGGGGGTCCACTAGCTTCCTTGCTAACTAGTGGTTACTTTGAAGTTGTTAAATGAGTTTCCTTATTTTTGTTTAAATAAAAGTACGTCACTGTGTGCACAATGAATTAAGTTCGTCGCTCGGTAGGTATATACTCTGTATAAATTCAACACGAAAAGGTGGTTCCATATTTATGTTATTAATGTGTAATATGTCTACACGTGTTCATATTTGGATATTGGCAGTGTGGGAGTTGAGTCGAGTAAATAAGCAATTACCCTTTCCCTGTACTCAAAGACGACAGTGTAAATATATATAGTAAAAAATAAAAATAATAGCTAATAATTAAAATGAGTAAAAACCTTATCTTAAACACGATCTAGTATAAGTCATTAAAACATCCGTATGGCACATAATATACAGATATACACCCTGTATAATAATAGTTGTATAGTGAATTTAATCATGTCATTATTTTCCATGTTTTACTTCAGTAGCTGGTTCGTTCCATCGACAAAATCGTTTCTTACTTAGAAAAGAATTAAAAGGTCGCTATACAAACATTATTATAAAAGATTTAAGTATGGAAACCTTCGTAGGGCCATACTATAACTTTAAATACGGCGACATTACGATTTTAAAACGCGTTTTTGGCATAAAATCACGAGCTAAATCGCAGTAAAATAAGCTAATTGCCACAAAGTATAGATCTGTGACAATACATCAAAAGAGATTCACCTTCTCTATCACTCTTAGCTTCTCTCTTGTACTCGAAGTACTAGCACTCTAGCACTGATCTTTGCTACGAATAATAGTATACTATTTCAATTTAAAAATGTGATCAGTGTTTTAATTAAAAAGGTAGTAAACCTATTTGTGAGGCTTTAAATTCAAGAGTATACAAGACAAAGTATATACCAACTTTAACAAAGTGTAAAATATTTAAAAGGTGCTGTTCAGTGCTAGAGGCGATTTAATGACATTTTAATACTAACGTGAGTCGGACAAATCATCTAGACTACTAACTATCGTTAAGGATTCCAATTTTACAGGGGTGGGAGGGATAATTATTACATTAACATGACATTTAACATAAAATACCTCTTGAGAAACAACTAAAAGAAAAATAACTTAAATCCCTAGGTACGTATAAAGGTTTATTTTTGAGTAAGTTGCCATTTTATTCATTGATTTACCATAAGATTGGAAATAATCCGGTATCGGTAATAGTAATAATAGGAAAGTAACAAAAACGCGTTTATTCCTTGCGTATATTCATAAATTGTATAACTAAAATTCGAAGAACCATTTTTTTCCTTACAAACATGTCTCCACGTTAAAAATGGCAAATGTGTTAAGTTTGATGTGTTTTGTGTTAGACATGGAATCCTTAGTCAGTAAGTTAGATAATGAACTCCGGACTCACGGGCTGCGCCAGCTAGCTGAGCGCGGAGTAGGCTGGCGGCGGGGGCGACGGTTCGCGCGCGGGCATCAGCACCGCGATGTTGTAGGGCGGGGGGGCCTCCGCCCCCGGGGCCGCGCCGGGCGGGCTGCGCGCCGGGGGCCGCTCCGGGCCCAGCAGGGTGGCTAGGGAGATGTCGTCTGAAGGTTCTGATGGAGGCGCCTGCAACAATTGGGTATTTGGAAAATGAAGTATTTAGAAAAAATCGACCCGACTCACAACCACCTCCGATAGGACTCGAACCCACGACCTTTCGCTTTCCGGGCGACTGCTCTAACCACTGAGCTACGGAGTCGTTACGAGAAGCGTCGAATTTATCCAATACTTCTTACGCGCTGTATAGTCAGCGTTAATTTCATCAATGTGGAGATATTACTACCCTCACATTCGTGTTTGTTTTTTGATTAGTTAAATGCTGAATTTTGGATGGGTGCTAGGTAGTGATGGGAAATTCTCGAGAATATTCTTTTGAGAATTTATAAATTGGATGACTATCTCAATAATCTGATTAAATTAATAGAAGTGCTATTGTATTTCTGCTTTATTTATAAATATTTCAAACAGAAAATTTAAGATATTGTCTTTCCTGAGGTTAAATTCTTCTAAGCGAGAGAACATTCTCTTCAGATATTTCTAAAAAAAATCTCGTAAGTTCTTTTTAAATTTCCTGCAAAGTTTAAGAATTCATTTTGGCGATAAAATAGACACAACAGTATCTTCAAACAATCAGCTTTAATAAAGATCTCAAGATTTAACAACTCGAAATAATTCAAATTCTTCAAAATCAACATGAAAAAATCTTAATGGCGGCGCGGTGCGTGGCTGACGGGGCGGGGTACGGGGAGAGGGTGTGGACATGCTACGCTTCTAGCGCGACTAAACATAACGTTTGTACATAAAAAATATTGCGGTGGACACCTAAAATCAATTTTTACTCGCAAGGTTATCGGCAAAAACGATGGTTCTGTGATAATTAGCCAAATAAAGAGAGATGCCTACTTATTTTATACAATACTGCCATCGTAGTTCAAAACCTCTGAAAGAATACATATTTTTCCTAAAAATAAGAAGATCTTTATCCAATTTTAAATTCTCTTAAATTCTTCTTGACCTGAGAATATTTTCAATAAAAAGGAAAATTCTACAATATTCCCGATTGGGGAATATTCTCACTTGGAGAATTTTCTCGCGATCCATCACTAGTGCTAGGTAAATGTTGTCTTTAGGCTCTGAGGACCTACCGGCGGGCGCTGCGCGGTGGAGGAGACCCGCTCGGGCTGCAGGCGGGGCGGGCACATGGTGAGCGCGCAGCCCACGCCGCACACGCAGCGACCAATGTGGGTTGAAGGTGAGGGGGGAGGAGCTAGTGTCTAGTATAGTACCGGCGGGCGCTGCGCGGTGGAGGAGACCCGCTCGGGCTGCAGGCGGGGCGGCGGCGCGCGCGCACGGCACATGGTGAGCGCGCAGCCCACGCCGCACACGCAGCGACCAATGTGGGTTGAAGGTGAGGGGGGAGGAGCTAGTGTCTAGTATAGTACCGGCGGGCGCTGCGCGGTGGAGGAGACCCGCTCGGGCTGCAGGCGGGGCGGCGGCGCGCGCGCACGGCACATGGTGAGCGCGCAGCCCACGCCGCACACGCAGCGACCAATGTGGGTTGAAGGTGAGGGGGGAGGAGCTAGTGTCTAGTATAGTACCGGCGGGCGCTGCGCGGTGGAGGAGACCCGCTCGGGCTGCAGGCGGGGCGGCGGCGCGCGCGCACGGCACATGGTGAGCGCGCAGCCCACGCCGCACACGCAGCGACCAATGTGGGTTGAAGGTGAGGGGGGAGGAGCTAGTGTCTAGTATAGTACCGGCGGGCGCTGCGCGGTGGAGGAGACCCGCTCGGGCTGCAGGCGGGGCGGCGGCGCGCGCGCACGGCACATGGTGAGCGCGCAGCCCACGCCGCACACGCACGCCACGGCGGCGCACACGACGCCCGCCTCGCCGCTGTGTGCGCCGTGCGCGCCGTGTGAGCCCGCGCCGCCCGCACCCTCACGTATCACCTTGACACGTTATCAAATTTTATACTAACGCTATGTCCTAATTAGCTGTCGAAATACGACACAACTTTTGTTGGCCAACCGACCAGGGACTAAAATATCGATAAAAAAATATATCGATATAAAAAAATATCGATAAAATTTATCGATATTTCTATTATCGATAATTATATCGAAAAAAATATCGATAATTAATAATCGATAAGGCCTTGCTGCGTCATACCATGTATGCATGTTGCCAACTTTACGTCCGTCTGGATATTGTCTGGTGTGGTGTGGTGTGTGTGGCTCACACACTCACACGCCACACACATGGGGCGCGCCGTTGCTGTTATTTATCTTTTACTTATATTCTTTTAGCGCATTATCGTTATGCTTAATAATTATGTTAGTATTGTTTTATAATAAGTGATTGACATGCGTTAGAAAATGAATCCTTATAACTGAATAAAAAAAATACCGGATAGTCAACCATTTTTAAAATTTTTTGATGTCGTTTTTTTATTTAACTTAGTGGTACTTTTGGCGGTGCATCAGGTATTGAAGATGACCATATATTATGACGTGCCAGATTCTTTGGTGGTAGATTTTTATTGATGATATCCACCATATTCCATCCAATCATCCTTAGAACGTATGAATCTGGAACCCATCATTCTTTGGTTAGGAGATTAAAATTAAAATATGTTTTATTTTAATTAATAATGTCTCGGAAGTATTCATTTAAACATCGTGTCCTAAACGATTAATAATTGTCCTATTACACCAATTTTAAAACATAAGAACCTACAAAACTTTATTTTAAAATTTCGCTTTTTATTAACCGGTAAAAACGCTCTTCGCCATGTTCTGACGTCATAAAATTTGTAACCAACCACTTGACAGTGTTGACAGTGTCAAGTGGTTGTTTACTTACCTTAGGGTAGTTCCACTTAACAAAGATCTTTCTCCAATATGCATTTGATTAAAGAAATTTGAAGACTTTGACGTTCAATTTTATACATTCAACATCAATCTTTGATAAGTGGAATACACCCTTACTTATATGTAGAAAAAGTGAAAGTGACGTTTATTTGTTTGCAAATTTAGATATCCAATACGTCTCAACATAGTGTAGGCAATGAACAGATTCTTTGTATGGAGACCCATACACTAACTCCTCAGTCGATGAAACTTTGCTGAGTTATAAAATAGCATGAGCCATAAACTTTTAAATGATTATCCAAAAAAAAAACTCACACGGAAGTTAGGTATTTATACATAAATATACAAATCTGTTTATATATTGAACCGAGTAATTTCTCAGTCCAAATTTATTTTACCAAATGAGTTATTTATACTAGTAAGTATGTGATACTTGTTAAAAATCCAAAGCTTTTTTCAAACATGAGTATGCTTGGCAAAATGGTGTAATTCCGTTAAAAAGTTCAACAGAGACATTTTTCAGTGCAAGTCACCCCATTTTGTTTTATTAAAATTTGGTGTTTCTGCTGGGATATTTTTTTGGGTATTTCATATTATTGTTTTTATACGTTACATGAATATGTCCGGTCAATGACGGAGCATTTTTCCTAAAAAAGATATCAATGAAATAAGACTTTCATTAAAAAATACCTAATCTTCTTTTATTATTATTTTTTGGAAATTTATACCATACTTTTAATTTATTAATACTTTATCATGATGTAAAGTTTTTTCTGACTAAGGAATTACTGTGGGGGTCAACTAGCTTCATTGACTACACTAACATGGATGATGTGTTTTCATCAGTTCAAATAAAAAATTAAAAATAGTAGATTGTACAACAAGTGCATAAAACGTACCATTTTACCCGAGACGTATATATCCATCCGCCGAAGCCGAAGGCGAGGGTGGATAGTCAATTCGAGGGTAAAATGGGTTTTATGTACGAGTTATACACTCTGCTTTTCACTTCGAGTGTGAGGAAAATAAATAACAATATTGCAAAAAAGAAAAAATAAAGACTTCGCCATATTGGCGGGAAGACTTTCTTTTTCTTTTTTTTATACGTGGCAGTGGCAACACAGTGACTTTAGCATAGATCGTAGTCCATATTGCTCTTGAAATACTTCTTTCTTAGAAAACTCATTAATTTTGCCTAGTTTTATATAATTTAGTAATTTAACATGGATTATGTACAAAATTGAAGAAACAGAGTGAAATAACAAGTTTATTTAACGAAGTTTAATTGACTGTGTGTGACTGTTTACCTGACGACCTTTGTCTTAGAGTCTGAGACTTAGACGAAGATTTTACTTTATGCACTAGAGCATAAAAAGCGATTTTATGCAGCCTATACCCAACATAAACACGAACTTTACGAGCATGAGAAGTGAAAATATATTTTTAAAATTATTTTTACTTATCAATCTTGTACTTTTATTTCATTATATCGCTTTATTACGTTTTCCTAAGCCAAATATTTTTTTTCATTTTTTTTTTTCGGTGATGTGATGGAAATTTTCATTCGATGTATCAAATTAAGTATGAGTCAAGTAGCCTATTAATAAATTATTTTTTGTTTTAAGTATTAATGATGACATTGAAGTATTCATTTGAATTGTAATAGCATTTATTTATTAGAATTTTTTAATTGGTTAGTAAACAAAGAATTTTTATTTTCATTAATGAGGTAATTTAGTATATATTTTAATAGATGAATGTTATGTACTATTAGATGTTAGTTTTAATCTGCAACTTGGCAACATTAACTTATTTTTGTATCGTGATGGATATTTCGATGAAATATCTTGTCGTTTTGTGTAAAATTCGCTATGTTTGCGTACAAATTTGCAAACTTCGTAAATATACAAACACGGCAGGGGCAATTTCTAGAAACTGTGTCTATGTGAACTTGATGACAGATAAATATATAAGTACTCAAATATTTTTGTTTGTAAATACATACTTATTATACATAGAAAACACCCAGACCAAGACAAATAGACATGTTCATGCACACAAATATTTGTCTTGTTCGGAAATCGAACCCGAGACCTCTGGCGCGGAAGGCAGGTAGTTTGCTCCTGCGCCAAATCGGTCGTCAGGTATCGTCAGGTAAATATAAGTACTTATTTTAAAATAAACAAATACAAAAGTCACTTTACCGTGCGTACGAATTCGCGGGCAACAGCTAGTATTGATATAAAAACATATATTCAAACAAAGCTTCAAATAAATTCAACAAAATGCTATCAAAAAGAAGTCGTAATGCATTCGTATCGTAATTTGTTATCGTATTGGGTCATTAATTACGATGTATTCGTCATTCGTATTGGTATCGTAATAGCCACAAATAGGGTAAATCACTAAAATACGCAAAGAACGCATTTTAGTTGGTAGCTATCTGCCGCTTGCCAAAACGCAAAACAAAATCAAACGCTTGTCGTCTTGCCGTTGTTGTCGCTCCGACGATAATCCCCCGATCCGATCCTCTCGCCCTGCTAAGTTTGGCAACGTCGCGCGTCGCACTCGCACGTTTCGTACATTATCGATATTAAAATATCGATAAAATTATCGATATTTTAATCGCTATTTCGTATCGATATCCAACTATCGAAATTTTATGCTTATATCGATATTTTTCAAATATCGATATAAGTCCCTGCAACCGACCAACAAACGCGACAAAATTTAAACACAGATCTTTGTATAGAGCTGTCCTAACTGGCAACACGCACGGACATGCAACGTCGCATTGGTTGGTCGTCGAGTTTGAATTTTAAACGAGCTCTATTTTGTCGTGTCGTTCGCGCGGAAACCACGTGTTGTATCGGGCAGTGCTAAAGAGACAACGTACCATACGATTTCATAGAACAATATGTCCACCACTATGTTGGTGTCAAAAAAAACGGCTATTTATGTCCGACCTAAATATACAAATCTCCCTCATTTTCATTGGAAAATTGCTTAGTATTTTTTTTTCCTTATATGACCTTAGCATGTAATTTGGCGTTACAAGTAAGAAAATCCAAAGAAAATTGCATGCCAATATTAATTTATTTTTAACTTAAAAAAATTCAGTATGGAAAATTACTCAGCAATAGTACTTTTTAAAGTTATGTTAAGTAGTCACATATACACACAAATCCAAAATATCCAAAAGAAATATCGTTCGGAACATCGAATCTATCGCGAAGATAAATCTATCCTCCGTTACACAATAATGTGCCGTCTTGCTTTACAAGTTGGGTGCAGATTAGCGCTTCGCGCCCCGCTCCTGCACTACACCCCGCTTCCTACTCGCAGCTCCCGATTGCTAGATTCAAATTTGTCTATGTAATGTTTTTAGCTTTTGATAATTTTTTGGATATTTTTCTTGTTGAAAAGAAAAATAACTGTGTTCTTAAGAGCCATTTCGCAATTACAGCCATTTGGCAGTTGTCTCGCTCGCACAATGCAACATTTTCATAGATGGTGGAAAACACATTGTGTTTTTTAGAAAAGTGTTTCATTATGTCCCTACAACGCAATGTTACGGATATTTTGTATAAGTTATTTTATTCATTCAATTGAGTATTGGTTAGAATTGGGAAGTCAATTTTCGAAAACTTTAAGCTCGTAGATCTAGTATTATTGCAGTATTGACAATGTTGAAATATGTTTAATAATGTATAACTAATCGTGTTGTAGGGTCATAATGAAACACTTTTTCAAAAAACACAATGTGTTTTAAACAATCTTTAAAAATGTTTATTGTGCGAGCGAGACAATTGCAAAGTGCGAAATGGCTCTTAAACCAATAAATAAAACAGATAAAGAAATTTTCCACTGCGAGTAAAAAGGCATCTTTAAGGCATTAATTTAAGGCAAATTATAGTAGACCTACATATTTTATTAAAATTTGGTGTTTCTACTGGGTTTTTTTTTAAATATTTTATATATTGTTTTATACGTTACATGAATATGTCCGATGTAGAAAGTTTAAACGGAGCATTTTTCCTAAAAAAGGTATCAATGAAATAAGACTTTCATTAAAAATATCTAACTTCTTTTATTATTATTCTTTGGAAATTTAGACAATACTTTTAATTTATCGATACTTTATCATGCTGTAAAGTTTTTTCTGACTGAGGAGTTACTGTGGGGGTCTACTATCTTCCTAGCCTACACTTAAACTCCGAGGCGAACATAAGCTGATCATCTTGACAATGTTATTCCAGAGGGTCTAGACAAGTGCCTTTCTATTATCGATATTTTTTTTATTTATTTAAGTCTTTTTTTTCCAAATACATTACATTTAAGTTAACAAAAACTTACATCGCCAAACTGCCTTGTAGGGGCACGCTTATTTCAAAACTAATTTACTTTAAGTATATAAAACTTAAACGCTTATAAATAATAAATAACACACAAATATAATATTATTCGAAATAAGGCACCAAAGGCACTTACATCATACATTTGCATGCATATCGCCAGTAGAATAGAAAGAAAAATTGTCATTAGCGATCGAAATGTTACGTGCCCGCTAATGTCAATTCCATACATTTTCTTTCTATTCTACTGGCGATATCGACAATAGAAAGCCACCTTTCACTACTGACCTGTCTATCGAAGTAGTATTTGGCCCCCGCCAAGAAGACAGTGGCGAGCGCGAACGACACCAGCATGCCGAACTTGAGATGAGGCGCCATCATGGGCGAGTGGTGCAGCCCCAGCGCGGCGGTGCGCAACAGCGTGTCGGGCGTGACGCTGCGCGCCGCCGCCAGGCTGGCGATGGTGGGGGGCGCGTCGCCCACCTCCACGTACACGCTGTCCGCGCGCCGCGACGACGACGGCCCCCTCGACAACCAAATAACTAATCTATCATTAATGTTTTAACAACAGCGTGTCGGGCGTGACGCTGCGCGCCGCCGCCAGGCTGGCGATGGTGGGGGGCGCGTCGCCCACCTCCACGTAGACGCTGTCCGCGCGCCGCGACGACGACGGCCCCCTCGACAACCAAATAACTAATCTATCATTAATGTTTAAACAACAGCGTGTCGGGCGTGACGCTGCGCGCCGCCGCCAGGCTGGCGATGGTGGGGGGCGCGTCGCCCACCTCCACGTAGACGCTGTCCGCGCGCCGCGACGACGACGGCCCCCTCGACAACCAAATAACTAATCTATCATTAATGTTTAAACAACAGCGTGTCGGGCGTGACGCTGCGCGCCGCCGCCAGGCTGGCGATGGTGGGGGGCGCGTCGCCCACCTCCACGTACACGCTGTCCGCGCGCCGCGACGACGACGGCCCCCTCGACAACCAAATAACTAATCTACCATTAATGTTTTAACAACAGCGTGTCGGGCGTGACGCTGCGCGCCGCCGGCAGGCTGGCGATAGTGGGGGGCGCGTCGCCCACCTCCACGTAGACGCTGTCCGCGCGCCGCGACGACGACGGCCCCCTCGACAACCAAATAACTAATCTATCATTAATGTTTTAACAACAGCGTGTCGGGCGTGACGCTGCGCGCCGCCGCCAGGCTGGCGATGGTGGGGGGCGCGTCACCTACACGTACACGCTGTCCGCGCGCCGCGACGACGACGGCCCCCTCGACAACCAAATAACTAATCTATCATTAATGTTTTAACAAAAGCGTGTCGGGCGTGCGTGACGCTGCGCGCCGCCGCCAGGCTGGCGATGGTGGGGGGCGCGTCGCCCACCTCCACGTACACGCTGTCCGCGCGCCGCGACGACGACGGCCCCCTCGACAACCAAATAACTAATCTATCATTAATGTTTTAACAACAGCGTGTCGGGCGTGACGCTGCGCGCCGCCGCCATGCTGGCGATGGTGGGGGGCGCGTCGCCCACCTCCACATACACGCTGTCCGTGCGCCGCGACGACAACGCCCCCCTCGACAACTAAATAACTAATCTTTAAATAACTAAGAGTTAATGTTTTAACAGCGCGTCGGTGCGCAGCAGCGTGTCGGGCGTGATGCTGCGCGCTGTCGCGTCGCCAGGCTGGCGATCGTGGAGGGCGCGTCGCCCACCTCAACAACGAAATAACTAATCTTTTAGATAATAAAATTATACTCAAAGTGAAAGTCAAAAACTCTATATTGAAATAGATTTACAAAATGCAATTATGTACTTTGTGAAAAACTCACACGGAAGTTTGTTATTTATACCCAAATATACAAATCTGTTTATATATTGAACCGAGTAATTTCTCAGTCCCAATTTTTTTTTACCAAATGAGTTATTTATACTAGTATGTGATACTTGATAAAAATCCAAAACTTTTTCAAACATGAGTACGCTTGGCAAAATGGTATAATTCCGTAAAAAAGTTCGACAATGACATTTTTCGGTCCAAGTCACCCCAATTATTTTATTACAATTTGGTGTTTCTGCTGGGATATTTTTTTGGATATTTCATATATTGTTTTTATATGTTAAATGAATATGTCCGGTGAAGAAAGTTTAGACGGAGCATTTTTCCTAAAAAAGATATCAATGAAATAAGACTTTAATTAAAAAATACCTAACCTTCTATTATTATTATTTTTTGGAAATTTAAACAATACTTTTAATTTATTGATACTTTATCATGCTGTAAAGTTTTTCTGACTGAGGAATTAATGTGGGGGTCCACTAGCTTCATTGCCTACACTAATTACAAATAAATATGGAGAGCAAAAAGAAAACAAATATTGAAGAAAAATGTTATAACAATCTACAAATACAATTAAACAATATAAAAAACAAAAGTTGATACAAAGACCAAAGTTAAGGGCGTCGCCAGGTGGGGCAGGGGGGGTCACCTTGAGTGGGTAACCTTATGTGGAGATTGGGAAAAGGCTCCCTCCCTGTCCGGCCCCCTCTCAAGCATTCGAGCTCGTTAGGGGGTAGAGCAGAGGTTAGAACCGCCCAGCACTGACGTGAAGGGATAGGCCCTGTATCTGACTGACTCCAACATGCCGTTCGGTATACGTAAAGATTGTGTTGCCCTGACTATAAAAAGACAAGAAACGGGGGAGGGGGGGGGGGGGGGGCAGATAACCCTCCCTAGTCTCAAAATTACCTAAAATTTATAATTTTCTCTTCCATCTTCCAGAGTATCAACCTAGCCCCCCTAGGGCGGTGGGCTGGCGCTGCCCTTGTGAAGGTTATTCCACGCACCACGAACCATCAAACTGTAACTTTTAACTAAAGACGAAGTCAGAACTGAACTGCAGAGCCCTAAGCCTTATTGTAAAAATAAATGTGGCACTAAGCCTTTGTATTTGTGTCATAAAAAGTGATCATGTATGATTAACCCAGAAAAATACGTGGTTTAAACTGTTTAGCTACAGTCAGTTTACTAAGCCTTTGTGTTCATCTCATAAAGAGTTTTATTGTTGAGATGACATAGAAAAATACTTGGGATAAGCATAGTAAACAAGATAAGTATCATAAAAGTAAATCCTTAAGTAACCTGAATACCTACTGTTTATTGACTGAAGGGAGACCTATGAATCATTCCTAAAAAGATGAATCTACAGACCAGACTAAAAAATATGGCACATTGGATTTCTTTCCCACAGTTTTCGCCACGGATAAAGATTGCTAGGGCGCGGCTTAGAATAACGCTAGCCTGTATCTTCCCGTGGGTGGATAATATCCTAGAAGGCGAGTAAGGGAAAACTGCCATCAGTACCCCTAGCCAGCCGGGCGGCGCGGGGCGGTGCGAAATCATAGAAATTAGATCCGCAAAGAGCTAGGATATATGCGATAGAAAGAGATGCTATCTGGCCGTTCGTAATTAGCACCGTACAAGCTGAATTCCACTTTATTGCATTGTGGTTAGAGTTGCTATTTATTTAAATGGTTTAGCGGAGTGCAGCTTCTGTACTTGTTCTATTATTTATTCTCTGCCCTAGCCCTAGCATGAAATGATGCTGTCAATGATCTATTGAATTTTATTTCCATAAACAAATGAAAGAGGCGCTGCTCTGATTTTCATACAAAATAATGCAATCACGACAAAAATAATCAAAACAAAACTTTTTCAGAATACAGGAAAGGAGATGGGCTGCGATCGCATGGCAGACCCGCCAGCTAATCATGACAATTTATGGCAAGCCCTTTAACTAATAGCAATTCCTTGTGAGAGGTCCATGCCCAGCAGCGGGCGTACCTTTACACAATATTAATTCTGTAGCAGTTTACTCACGATAGGTGGCGGTGCGCGCGGTGCGGCCGGCGCGGCGGGCAGTCGACGGCGGCGAACCGGTGCACCGGCGCCGCCATGCCCTTGCGGCAGTACCCGCCGTACGCGCGCGCCCTGCTGCCCCCCACGCCTGGATGTACCAAACAAACTGTTAGGTCGCAAACGCATAGGCAGGCGGCTAGCTTGGCGCCTAGAGCCTAGTGGCTTGCATTCTACTAGCGTAACTAGCTAGGCGCCAAGCGCGCAGTGCGGCCGGTCGCGAACATTCTAGTGCGTTTGTTTTACTAGGGTGACTTGTAATCAATGATTTGAAGGATTGATACTAGGGTGACTCGCTAGGCTCTAGGCGCCAAGCAAGACGCCTGCCTGTGCGTACGTAGCCTTACGGAGCCTCCAGACTCACGCCGAGAACCCCCGAGAACCGTGAATGTGATTAGTTTCTCGCCTGCTCGTTCTCGGGCTCGCATGTTCTCCGCTCTCGCTCGCGCTCGGTGTCAGGACCCACCTTCTCAAGTAAAGGTGAGACTTCTCGCGTGAGTCTGGAGGCCCCATCACAGCTGCCTCACACTAGGCTGCCTGGCTCAGCTAGCCAGTCTCACTTGAGGGCTAAGCTACACCAAACCAGAGAGGAGAGGAGATGTGTTTAAACAACCAACAGAATTTTGGCATTTACACATCTCCATACCACAAGCTTAAATAACGAAATTCTAGCTTTTATGGCCCTAAGACGGCAAATGTGAGACTGGCTGCCGGGTTGCCTAGAATGTGGAAACTCTTAAATTTTGAGCCAAGATTAAGACAATGTTACACAGATTCTAATGGACACCATTCATGACAACCTGAATAGGTAGCTAAAGTATTGGTATCTTTGAGATTTCAAATTATTTTTAATGCATTCAATAAACAATTCTGTAAGTAAAGTAGCCCACAGATGATCAGTCGGCCTGTCGGCAACAACCTGTCATTACCCTTAGTATGAATTTGGCAATCTGTATTCGTAATTGAAAACTATCACTCTATTTCTTTCATGTCCTTTGACTGCTTTACCAACATGATCAGTTCTTCCGAGTTTTCGTAAACGTTGACAGTATAAATCAACTGATATTAGGGGTACTGACAGGCTGTTGCCGACAGGCGAACTGATCCATCTGTGGGGCACTTAAAGGAAAAAAGTGATAACAAAATACATTTTCATTTTTCCAAATATTGAAACCAAATGTGCTCACCGGCTGACAAAGATGATGGCACCCTGTGCCGGCCGCTGTAAGCACACTGGCTGCGTTTATCTATCCAGAAATGCATCTGAGCTCGCGGGGCGCCTACTCCAGTCCAAAGGAGCTAAACTTAGCACTTCTTTGCTCTAAAGGTATAATTCATGAAACCAGTGCTGTATCTAAAACAAATAAATGCAAACATCAATATTTCATACTGTTTTGTAGAAAAAGTTTTTTTTTTGTCTCACTGGATAATCTCTAAATAAATACCTACACAAGGAATTGTAACCGAAGGCTTCAGGACTTCATACTTAAGCATAACATTAGCTAAATAGAACACAATATTTCAGTTTCGTGATTTTCATCAAAGCGATTGCTAATAAATTTGTTAAAGTATATGTACCTGAGGCGTCATATTTATAGCTTCTTGCAAACAAGTTACTGTACTCGTAAATTGTTTACAAATTGTAGAATGTTTTAATTTTACACCACACTCGGATTGATGTTAAAACAAAGGCTTTTAACTCGAAGGAAGTATATACAGGATAAAACTTTTATAAACCTATTATGTTTTAGTGACTAAAGAGATCAAAATTAAGACTTATTGTAAAGATTTACAATTAATTAATTCAATAAATCTTATCTTGTACAGTCGCCCACTGACAGCCATTTCATTTTTATTCGAATTCAGGGAGGGGCGAGTGCGCGAAAGCGAAACCCAACCAAACCAAATCAAAACAATCAGGATCACCAACATAATAATAATGATCTGAAAATCAATAGTTCGATTTTGTTCATACCAAAATAGTTACAAATAAACTGATTATATGTGTGTGATTAATTTCATATCATTGTAAGGATCGTCAGCTTTTTCAAGTAGGTTATATTTATTATTTAAAAAAAACTAATTACTGTAGGCCGTATTTTAGATGCCCCATTTATACATCATAATATTTTTGATTGTTGCAAATAACCATTTCATTTCAAAACTTCTACAGTTTTTATGGATGAGCATAATTATTAAATTAGTGCATTTTTTTTTCAACTAACACATTTCCGTTGATGAGTTGTTGTGTTGGACTTTTTAAATAAAAAAAAAGAACTTTAAAAGACGCGCCTTTCAGAGAACCTAATCGGGAAACTTCCGGAACCTTCGTGAATAATGCGTTCAGAAATTGGCCATACTGTCACACACATCTATTATTCTGAATACTATTAATTGAAAGTTCAATTGAGATAAGCTTTAATCGATTTTTATCGGTAAGGAAAAGAAATGAACCACACTAATTTATTAGTACTGACCATGAAGCTCGACTTAATACTCGTTACCTCAGTATTAAGTAAGCTTCATGGTACTGACGGATACGAACTATACTATTAGGTTCGCGCACATTATGTCGGGGCGCAGCGGGCCGGGCTGCAGCGCAAAAATCCGTCCAAATCGCTCGTATGTATTTTATATGAACTATCGCACACTATGCCGGGGCGCAGCGGGCCGCATAGTCCGCCGCGGATTTTGTTGCGTGCGTGTGATGCGATGCGGCCCGCCCCGCCCCGCTGCGCCCCGGCCCGTCACTAATGTGCTATACTCAAATCCGTCAATGCGATGCGCTGCGGCCCGCTCCGCTGCGCCCCGGCATAATGTGCGCCGCTCCTCTGACCGAGTAGTACGAGAAAAATCCGCTTGCTATAGCACACTGTGTCGGGGCGCAGTGGGGCGGGGCGGGCCGCATCGCATCGCACGCACGCAACAAAATCCGCGGCGGATTATGCGGCCCGCTGCGCCCCGGCATAGTGTGCGATAGTTCATATAAAATACATACGAGTGATTTGGGCGGATTTTTGCGCTGCGGCCCGGCCCGCTGCGGCCCGACATAATGTGCGTGAACCTAAAGTATAGTTCGTATCCGTCATGGCTACCGGCTAAGAAATATGGATATGGGTATGGGCTTCAACTGTCATTTGAATTCCTTATCGTGATAGATTTTTGCTGCTTTGTTCTGTTAAACGTTGCTAGAGTTATCGTTATTCCCGACGTCACAAAACAAGGAACTGATAGCGGCTATTTTCTTCATAAAATTGACTTAAAGTTCCCAAAGTTGTCATGCTCACTAAAACATTTCTACGGTGGTGGCGTGTGAGGCGGGTCGTTACGTTCCCTAAAATATGGTTGAGCGAAGCGATGGCTGGTTCATGCGTCATGCTCGTGAACGGTCGCTGCCAGTGGGAATGGGTCTGCTCTTATCTGCTTGCCTTAAAATGTGTTTTCTTTTGTTTTTATTCATTTTATTAAGAATTACATTTGAAACATGTATGGCGCAACTTGCAGTATATAGTAGAATTGTCTTTTGTTTTAAACTAATATTAAAGCTTTAAGTAGAGTTCCTAAGTAACTGAAAATTGTTCACCGCTATGATCATTAGTTCGCCTATACTTAACTGTATTTATCATAACCCATTGTGTAATTTTGATGGAAACTGACCTTAGTCATACCATGTTAAGGTCATTTTTCAATTTGACGACTCTGTATGAAATAAGACAGGGAGAAAAAAACAACCCTTGGAGTTTCTTGCCGGTTCTTCTCCAAGGCCTCCCGCTGTAGGGTTTGCGAACCGATGGCGTAGCTTCTATGACGTTCACAAGTATTGTAAATAACAATCTAAATTGAATAAAGAGATTTGAATCTTGAATCTTGAATCAAAAACGTCTGAAGTTCATACCCATAAAGTTACGCGGTAGCCCCCCAGGGGGGCTACCGGCTAAGAAATCTGGATATGGGTATGGGCTTCAAGCTTCAACTGTCATTTGAATTCCTTATTCTGATAGATTTTTGCTGCTTTGTTCTGTTGAACGTTGCTAGCTAGTTATCGTTATACCCGACGTCACAAAACAAGGAACTGATAGCGGCTATTTTTTTAATAAAATTGACTTAAAGTTCCCAAAAACGTATGAAGTTCATACCCATAAAGTTACGCGGTAGCCCCCCTGGGGGGCTACCGGCTAAGAAATATGGGTATGGGTATGGGCTTCAACTGTCATTTGAATTCCTTATCTTGATAGATTTTTGCTGCTTTGTTCTGTTGAACGTTGCTAGCTAGTTATCGTTATACCCGACGTCACAAAACAAGGAACTGATAGCGGCTATTTTCTTTATAAAGTTGACTTAAAGTTCCCAAAAACGTATGAAGTTCATACCCATAAAGTTACGCGGTAGCCCCCCTGATCGTCCAGTATTGTGATAGTATTCATTCCGTCTCTGTGACTGTGATATGGCAATGGCGCGCAGCAGCCACATATTGTACGGCTTGGCACAGTATTTAATTAATTTAGTATAATCGACAACCGTATTATCGATTTTGTATATATTTATTCTATGATTGACGTAACGCGTTTCTGAACGATATCGAGTAGTATATAAATATGACTGCCATTGCTGCCAACATCAGTTTTTAATTTACCTTTGACGTATGAATGATGTCGTTCATTGTTTTTGCTTTCTAAAATTTCGCCTTCGGTGCCACGGGCTACAAAAAGTGTATAAATTCAATTGTAGTGGTGCGTTCTTAAATTCAAAATGTTTATTACTTCTATGGGACCGCAAAGATCGAGGGCGAGCAATGACAGTGACCGCCGTGCGAAGCCCTACTGCCAGTGCTGGAGCCAACGAGCCCCAATGTCGTGGAAACAGCTGAACTCGTGCTCATGTGGAGAGGACAAAGATTGTAAGTTTAGATGCTTTTTGTCGCGTCAAAAGCTTATATAAACCAATCTTACAGTGACCCCACTAACTGTTCTATTTTGTGTTTATGTTTGGAAGTAGTTGGTAACTAATTTTGTTTACCTAAATACTTAGTTGATTATTAGGGCCTAAACATAGCAAGTGCCTCGGGCGCGCCCCCACGTTTCGGACGCTTGATCAAATTATAAAGAATTGTACGTAACAAAACATAGCTAGCGTCCGAAACTGGCGGTGGCGCGCGCCCTAGGCGCTTGCTATATTGAGGCCCTTATTATTGATATATTAATTATAGTTGACATCAGACCTAAACCAAAATTGATCTTGTTGCTAGTCAGAGTTTAGGGTGGTATTTCACTTATCAAAAATCTTTGTCCAATAAACATTTGATCAGATTCATACATTCGACGTCCAATTTCTTTGATCAAATGTAAATTGGACAAAGATCTTTGATAAGTGGAATACCACCCTTACCCAGATTTATTAAAAAACCTACATGTCTTCTGTATCTATTTTTTATTAATCCCTTAATTATATTTTCATTCTAGGCAGTGAATGGAAATGGAAACAGCCTGACGAAAATGGAACTAGCTGGGTGGTAGTGAGTGAAGACCAGAAGCAAGTGACATTCCACCCATTCTACAGTTCGGGCACGGCAGCAGTCCGGGGAGACACACCACTGCTCCCCAACTATCATTACTACTGGGAAGTGAAGATGCTCACAGAGACATATGGGACGGATATTGTGAGTATAAAATTCTTCTGTTATTTTTGTCTACTCTAAAGGGTTATTCAGCTATTGTGTATAAATAGTAAACTAAGAGGCAACTTGGTTTTATAGTAGATTAATTTCTAAGTACTAATTTGAATTTCATAATTGTTCATGTTATCATAATGATGTATATATATATAACTAATATTTATAAATCAGTATAGTAGAAAAGTTATCAAGTTGAATGACTTACTTACAGGTCGTTCATCTTAACTCTATTTAGGTGTTGGAAAAATGATTTATAAATATTTGTTTTGTGTCTCAGTTTTGGTCTTGTGTAATCTAAAATCCTAGTTTTTTTTGACAAGACATTTGCTTAGTGATAATGGTTACTTCTAATCTAGTTTTAATAATATATTGCCAGTTGTTTATTTGAATATGTCTATTTACATATGGAGTTCAGACACTAAGAAGAATGAAATATTTTTATTACATAAAAAACATGAATTGCAGACAGAACAATATTCCCATAAAGATCTATTCATATAAATATTCAAGCCATTGAAACATTGCCAACTGCACAATTTGAGGGGTTGCTATTATTTTGGTTTGGTAAAGAATACACAGATTTTTTGTTACATTTGGCAAGATGCCCCAATGTCATTGTTACTGTTGTTATGCTGACCAGGATGTGATTTTTCCTACTGCAATTGTTACTTATGACATTTTCTCAATAACATTTAATTTGTTTCTCAAACATAAGTCAAAATTGCATGCTTAACTGACACAGCTTGCTATATTTTTGAAATTATTGTTATATTTTCACTACTGAAATACTACAGCTAAAGTGACTTAGTTTCTATTCAATGACCTAATGAAAAATTTAACAATAATAAAAGTGTTCTTATAACATATAGTTTGGCTATATCCTATCCTACTAACATTATAAATGTGAAAGTTTAGATGTTTGGATGTTTAGATGTTTGTATGTTTGTTACTCAATCGCGCCAAAACGGCTGAACGGATTTAGCTGAAATTTGGGACACAGATACTTTGTAGCCTGGAGAGGAACATAGGCTACTTTTTATCCCGGAAAAATATCATAATCCCGCGGGATAACGTCGTGAAATCCACGCGGGCGAAGCCGCGGGCGTAAAGCTAGTTCTATATAGACTACTAGAACATTCCTTTGATAATGTTTGGACATAAGAATCCTACTAATCCTACTTCCTACTAATATTATAAATGTGAAAGTTTGGATGTTTGGATGTTTGGATGTTTGGACGTTTGGATGTTTGTTACTCAATCACGCCAAAACGGCTGAACGGATTTGGCTGAAATTTGGAACACAGATACTTTGTAGCCTGGAGAGGAACATAGGCTACTTTTTATCCCGGAAAAATGTCACATTCCTGCGGGATAACGTCGTGTAGTCCACGCGGGCGAAGCCGCGGGCGGAAAACTAGTAATATTATAAATGTGAAAGTTTAGATGTTTGGATGTTTGTTACTCAATCACGACAAAACGGCTAAATGGATTTGGCTGAAATTTGGAACATAGATACTTTGTAGCCTCGAGAGGAACATAGGCTACTTTTTATCCCAGAAAAGTATCACATTCCCACGGGATATCGTCGTGTAGTCCACGCGGGCGAAGCCGCGGGCGGAAAGCTAGTTATATATAGACTACTAGAACATTCCTATGATAATGTTAGGACATAAGAATATTTTAATTGTGTACCCAACAAGCTTTATGCTTATCTGTAATGTCATTTAAGATCATCAAACAAATTGTATGCATATCATGCTGGTAGAAATTCTGGGTTACAAGTGTCATACAATATAATTTACTACTGCTACTTATCATACAAAAGATTACTACTGTCTAAATAAATCGTAATAAATGCTCTGGATTACTATGTTAATTATCATCATATAAAAGATAATTTTACTATGCGCGTTTTTTGTGATTTGTAAGCATTTCATTGAGGTCTAATTCTTATGCTTGGCATTTTTTCGGCAAATTAATATCTTAACAATCTAATTAAGTTACTTGCCTAAAGTTTAAATTCGTTTAAAGCAGTAAGACTTCAATGACGTATTTCTTTTCAGATGGTAGGCCTGGGCACAGACAAGGTGAACATAGCGGACTCCCATTTCAAGTTTACTTCGCTGCTGGGCCAGGACTCTGAGTCTTACGGGCTATCTTACACGGGCGCGGTGCGGCACGGCGCGGCAGTAGCGCGGGAGGCGGCCGGCTTCTGCCGCGGCACCATCGTGGGCGTGCGCCTCGACATGTGGCGCGGCACGCTGGAGTTCTACCTCAACCGGCGGCCGCAGGGTGAGTGTGTGGACAGTGTTATAGGGCGCGGTCACACGGCGCGGCCGTCACGCGGGAGGCGGCCGGCTTATGCCGCGGCACCATCGTGGGCGTGCGCCTCGACATGTGGCGCGGCACGCTGGAGTTCTACCTCAATCGGCGGCCGCAGGGTGAGTGTGTGGACAGTGTTATAAGGCGCGGTTACACGGCGCGGCCGTCTTCTGCCGCGGCACCATCGTGTGCGTGCGCCTCGACATGTGGCGCCGCGCGGCACGCTGGAGTTCTACCTCAATCGGCGGCCGCAGGGTGAGTGTGTGGACAGTGTTATAGGGCGCGGTCACACGGCGCGGCCGTCACGCGGGAGGCGGCCGGCTTCTGCCGCGGCACCATCGTGGGCGTGCGCCTCGACATGTGGCGCGGCACGCTGGAGTTCTACCTCAACCGGCGGCCGCAGGGTGAGTGTGTGGACAGTGTTATAGGGCGCGGTCACACGGCGCGGCCGTCGCGCGGGAGGCGGCCGGCTTATGCCGCGGCACCATCGTGGGCGTCTAGACATGTGGCGCGGCACGCTGGAGTTCTACGCTACATAGGCGATCAATGCGATTATTTTAGATGCGAGCCGGTTGGTCTGAATCGTACCTAAGTCGTAAATATTAGTTTCCGCTACATAGGCGATCAATGTGATGATTTTAGATGCGAGCCGGTTGGTCTGAATCGTACCTAAGTCGTAAATATTAGTTTCCGCTACATAGGCGATCAATGCGATGATTTTAGACGCGAGCCGGTTGGTCTGAATCGTACCTAAGTCGTAAATATTAGTTTCTGCTACATAGGCGATCAATCAAATTCAAATAACAACATAGCAACTCGGACATTGTCAAGGGTGAATTGGAATAAATCCGTCCAGTGACTAAAATATTAATAACATTATTTAAAAATAGCACAAACGGACGCCAATGAACTTGTCTGACATTTGCTTATCTTTACTATTTGGAAATATCTGATACATACGTAAACATGCACCGTAGGTAGTACAATTATTCATATTTTTTTTTTACATAATTCGGGCAAAGATAATTAAACATGAGATAAATAATTCCCAAAACAACGTCTACTAGTGGAATTTGCTGTTGTTTTGTCTCGATGTGATCATACCTACTTCTTATATAAAACCTCGTTTTAAAATTACTTAATCAGTCTTGCTGATGGCCGGTTTCTGAATTGAGAAATCGAAGTTGAGAACTACTCGAATCTTACTTAACCACACAAATTTTGTACTTAAGTAGTGCTCAACTGAAACCGGCCATTAGGGCCTAAACTGAGTAAAGCGGGCACACGTCGCGTGTCTCCGTCCGTGGACACGCGCGCGGGCTCCGTGGAACCGCATCACATAGCGCTATTGAATGAACAAGCCCGTGCTTGCTACCGTGCTACCGCTGGCGGGCCCCGTCGCGGGGAAACGGGCCACAAAGCGCGGGCGCGGGGCCCGCCTCCCCGCGACGGAGCACTATAGCAAAGAATACTATAATATTACTAACGTAAAGAAGCGACACTCACCTCCCCCCCGCCAATTCATTTCCCCCGCATTGAGATAGTAAACCGAGGAGTAAACGTCACACGTTTGTCGGTTGTCTTGTCAGTCAATCAGTCAACAAGAATGTAACCAAGTCAACGATGTCATTATATTTCGTAAGCAAACTTCGATTTGAGGATCGTGCGATATAACCTTGCAGTGGCGTTCGTATATGCAGTTGAATCGTAGATGATTGATATCAAATTTAATATTAACAGAAAACAAATATTCCAATACGAATTGTTTGACCAAATAATAAATGTTATGATACGATTAAATTCTATGAAATTAGAGGATCTTTTATTGATTTGATTTAACTTTCATTAGGTGCAAGTATTGGATTAAAGAAATTGGTCGAATGGACTTAAGGCGCTACTCGGAAAAAGTATGGACTTTTTGATTTAAAACTATAGGACGGTTTCAGTTGTTACACATCTGGTAATAAGATATATATTTCTTCATACCTTTATCTAGATTCGTATAGTTTCAAAAACACGATTTTATGATTTTGTCTCGACACTTTTTCTTTTCGAAAAGACCTCTAAAAATACGAAAATTGTAGATTATTCTTAAATAGGGTTACTTACGCTATTGGAAATTGGTTTAATTAGTAAACACCAATAATATTTAGGATCGTATAGAAGCATTTTTTTAAATCGCTGTAGTTTTTTAAAACGAAGTGATTTTGTGTTTTTTTGCCTAATCTGCAAAATCGGTCTCGATCCCGCGCGCGTCGTTTTCTCATTGCTATCTCGCTTCTGCACAATTTTTCCGAGTATCGCAGCGTGGAGACACTTCATACTAGTTATTTTGTTTGCGAACTTCATTTCCCTAATTCTGACCGCGCAAAAAGAGTGTCTAAGAAAAATGCAGCCCCTACCCTATTATTACTGCAGCCAGAAGACTCATCTGGTACTCGTATTTACATCAAAATTTACTCAAACTGATAATAGCCTTTTAGAGTACTTGCAAATCTCAAACATCAACAGAAATTCCAAGTACAAGTACTTCACAGGTGTCACACTCAGTGCAGAAAACACAGATTTTAAGTGAAAATTCACCCCGGAAAAGGAAGTTGCGGCTTGACTTTAAATCAGAGGCTAAGAAACGAAGATTATTGGAATCGTCGGTAATAGGAAACCCCAAGTAGGCTGATATGTCACCTCTGCCAAAAAAAATATTCATGCTCAAAAAGTATTTAAAACGAAAGTCTCAGGGAAACAAATATGACCAAGAGTAATAATGTTTGCATTAAATATATATTTATATAGTATTTGGCGCAGTGGATAGCGCACTTGGCCTGCGATCGTTGAGGTTAAGCAACTTTCGCAATGGTCGGTCACGGGATGGGTGACCAAAAAACTTTTCATCTCGAGCTCCTCCGTGCTTCGGAAGGCACGTTAAGCCGTTGGTCCCGGCTGCACTTGCAGTCGTTAATACCCACCAATCCGCACTGGGACCGCGTGGTGGGTCATGGCCCATTCTTCTTATCCATCCATAAGGAAGGCCAGTGCCCCAGCAGTGGGGACATTAAATGGCTGATGATGATGATGATTTATTTATTTATAAAAATATAGTATTTATTTTCCCTTCAATAAAAAGTATGGCTTACTACAGTCTGTGACTGTGACAACAGTCACATTTCTTTCATTAGCCATGTTTAAAAAATTTGAGCCTTGATCTGATACAAAGGCTACATTACATGAACTCCAATATTTAAACTTTGTGAAATAACATGATCTAACCACGCACTAAGTTCTTTGTAATTTTTGCTTTGAGCCAAAAAACAGTATGCGATTGGTTGTATCCAATTTTAATGTATAACTCTGGCAATGATTACAAAAGCTTGCGTTGCTGGTTCTCCAGTTTGTGTCCCGTCAATCTCATGAAAACCTATAATCTTATCCTCGTTAGTTTGATGATATAAGTACCGTTTTAATGAAATTTCGTCAGCGCAAATAATGCAGTATTTTTCTGAGTCTTTTAATATTTTAATTTGGTCTCTAAACATTGTGAAACGTTAGGTGAAAATTTTGTATCAATGTTGATATTCATTCGGCGCAACGTCCTTTCGCTTGGCATGTTTAACGTTTGCTAAGACTCTTTATGCTAATGGACTGGCAATATAAATTTAAAGCAAATAACTGTAAATCTTTAGTGTTTCTATTGCCATGACTGTTTTGTTTTAGACGGGTTTGAAAATTGTTATTTTTTTGTAATTGAGAGGACATATTGGTATCTTTTTGAGATGCACATTCTTGCTGAGTATCCAAATTTTTTCGTCTTTTGCACTCTGTTTATAAGTCACTTAACAATTTCCTTTTACGTGGTGTGTTGGCTGACAAAGGACTTTGTGCACGATGTATAGGCCGTTTGGCTTAACATGCACATTATATAAGCAATAAAACTATATGTTTGGAAGTTTACACTACGAAGAAACTATTTATCATTTTTGTTTTGTGTCAAATAATAAAAAGCTTAGAAACAGACAGACAGAAGCGAAGAGCGACTTTGTTTTATACTATGTAGTGATAATTAAAGACAATTTTATTTGTTGGATTCATTTCATTTTTTATTAAATTAGTTAGTACCGTACGACAGGTGCGTTTCTGAAGATTTCAATACAAAGTACATTGTGCCATTCACACGGCCTTTTGACAATCGCTTTTGTACTGAAAAAAGCTTGTAAAATGATTGCTTCCGAACATACCCGACATAATATAAACATACGTAAATAATAAATTGGGACGCTCTTGCAAAGTTATTTCGTGACGCACGCGGCACACGCCATCTAGTCGATATATTTTGTACCACTAGCTCCGGAGTGTGCTACGGCGGATGTCATCCCTGCATCGTTGACGCACACATTTGACGCGTGTACACACGTTATGTCAGTTACGTAGTAGTAGAAGGTTATTATGCGGGGGTCGTAGTATGGAGTGTCGTAGGTGTGACTATAGTATGGAACCGCGCGGGCGTCCGCGTGACGCAGTTTAGGCCCTTAGGCTCTACGTTACTAACATCTGTAAAGAAAGAAACAAATTCTTCAAAGCCTATCTTGTTTATTGATCTTTCTTATTACATAATGGTACCAGCTGCATTTGCAGTCTTTAAAATAACCAACAATATCCGCATTGTGCTCGCGTGGTTATGGCCCGATCTCTTTACCCTTTTATTAGGAAGCCCTGGCCCTAACTGAGTATTTAAATAACCTTCGATCTAGTCCGATGAAAGGGTCTGAAGTTGTTTAGTTCCCTTTCAGGGTAAAGGTCGTATTATCATCGGCTGATAAGGTAGCGGGTAGTAACCACTCAGGAAGTTTTTATTCCGCTATCTAGTCGAAGGTTATCGCCAAAAAGGTTCACGCACAGCTTGAAGCGTCTGCCGGAGACAACAAACTGGAAGAAAATTATATTATGATAAGATATGATTGTCATTTTATACAAATACCTCTAGTTAAAATAGATTTTTGCTTTATAAAGTTTTCAAAGTCTAAAAATCCTTTAAAAAATTAGTATTAGTATGGTTTGACCCAATTTACCTATTTAATTTTATTATGCAGAATAATTAATTGATTTGATTGATTGATCGGACGCCGATTGCGTTACCTACTCGTTCGCATCACACTTTACCATATTGATTGACAAAATGTATTATTGTGGAACTCGTAATCAATTTTTCAGTTTTTTTATGTTATCATAGGAGATCAGCGATCAAAGAGTGTGGGTAAGCAAGAACTCATAGGTACATGTCCGTGGTCCTTCATCCACTGGTCTTTGGTTCATATCCGGCTCGAAGGATCATTGCTCATGGTGTTCCAAAGTTGCTTAGGGGTCGTCCACAAATTACGTAACGCAATTTGGAGGGAAGAGGGGGTCCCGCAAAGCATTATGGTTCCATTACGTTGAGGGAAAGGGGTCAAAAATTTGAGAATTTGGCGTTATGTAATTTGTTGACGCCCCTTTGCCACTGCAATCTCAATTGGGTACTTGACTTATTTTTTTTTATTGATTTAAAATGTTTATTGAATACAACGGTATTTATTTTCAAATATCTTGCATACTTTCAGCGATATAGAGCAACAGTCTGACTAATTAGACAAGGAGAGCGCTATAGAAACGTGACGTCACATTTCTATAGCGCCATACTCTCGCAATAGAAAATGTCGTTTTAGAAAGAGATAGCTAGAGTCACAATAAAGTAGCTCATATTTCGCTTGTTATAATACAGATTGAATTTCTTTTTTCACATTTGTTATTCAATAATGTTATATTTCTGAATGTCATAATTAAATATCTACATTTCAACAACAGTCAAATATTTAAATTTTTAGTTTTTTACATTCACAATGCAATTTTTATTATAGAAAAATGGAAAATGATGTTAGAGCAGTCGCCCGGAAAGCGAAAGGTCGTGGGTTCGAGTCCCATCGGAGCTAGTTGTGAGACGGGTCGATTTTTTCTAAATACTTCATTTTCCATTTTTCTATAATAAAAATTGCATTGTGAATGCAAAAAACTAAAAATTAAAATAACTTGCAATAGTAATTTCATCTTTAGCGATTGCCAAATACCTGGTGTTCAGTACACCCCTGCCTATACCGCGGAATCACTTAGCGCAGTGGAAGATTTATCATGAGTAGACTCCGGACAAGAACTAGGTTTCAGCCGGGATGTAACTGAACAATTGACTGCGATACACAGCGGAGAGAATGTTAAGTAAGGTGAGGTTACATACGGGTCTGTGTGTCGAACGTCTCCAAGGCAGAAGTGGTGTAAGGGAGCGCGCGCGCCCCTGGGGTCCTTTCTTCTGCAGACCTTACCAATTGGTCACCTTACTCACAACACAAATAACAGCGTTCCCAAGTCACTGGGCGCTTCAGCAATAGATACACAATGACACACACGGGGGAGCCTCTTTTATTACGATTTACAGTCCCGACAAAAAGCGCGTGGTGGACAATTATCTTTCTTTCAAAACTCCGCGACCAGCCCGATGGATGGCGTCAAAACCTTGGTCGTACAAAACGGGATCACATAGATAATTTAAGATTCAATTCAAATTCGATATGCCAGGCATATTCAACGCGAGCGATTTTTAACCAATTCAGCAAAATTAATCCGACATCTTTACAAGAATTTCAATCAAGTGTCACTGTCAACTTCAAGTGACAGCTAAATGTCAATTTGACGTGACATTAGAGATGCGTTCAGAAACGTCGATCTTTTCCGAACATCCCCCCGCCCCGGACCGTTAAGAACGGTACGTCAATCTACGGGTAATCGGGAGAGCCCACTAACTGCTCTCTTCAAAACCGAATCTCGAACCAAAACCTCAGCAAAACGAGGAACTCCGTCAGTTCCGGGGTAGAGTTTAACAATGCGCCCCCTTCGCCAACATAGGGGCGGCAGGTTAGCATCCTTAATCAACACGAGGTCGCCAGTCTGGGGTGGGGTGGTTTTATCTGTCCACTTCACGCGCTGTTGTAGGATATGCAAATACTCCATCGACCAACGTGCCCAGAAGTTTTGGGACATCTGTTTCAAAAGTTGGTATCGCGACAAACGATGGGATCCTACATCCTGAATCGGATATTCAGGCAACGCCAAAAGGGGCTGTCCGATCAAGAAATGACCTGGGGTCAACGCTTCCAGGTCATTCGGGTCCGAAGACAACGGGCACAAGGGTCGCGAGTTGAGGACGGCCTCAATTTTACAAAATACCGTATCAAGTTCCTCAAACGTGAGAATAGTTTCTCCAATCACGCGACGCAAGTGTGTCTTGGCAGCCTTTACACAAGCTTCAAAAATTCCTCCCCAGGTCGGACAAGCTGGAGGGCTAAACTTCCAGATTATCCCACGCCGGGAGAGGGTGGTTCCAATGTCTATTTTATTATCAACAAAAAACTTAACTACTTCCTTAAGATAATTACACGTTCCCTTATAATTAGTACCACAATCGGAACGTATCAATGTCGGCAGTCCTCTACGGGAAACAAATCTGCTCAAGGCGGCGACAAAGGCTTCGGTAGACAATTCCGAGACAATTTCCAAATGGACAGCCTTGGTGGACAAACACACAAACACGCACAAGTACGCCTTATAGGTTTTAGCATTACGCAGTCTCGAAGCCTTTACAGTAAAGGGACCGGCGAAGTCGGTGGCGACTCCGGCAAAAGCTCTACATTCCGTGACGCGATCAGCAGGCAAATCACCCATCTGGGGCTGCATGGTCGCGGCCTTCAATCGATAACAAGGCAGGCAACGGAAAACCACAGTGCGAATGGCTCGACGAGCAGACAAAATCCAAAATTCACGCTGCAAAATGGCCAACAAAGCATTACAGCCAGCATGTTGTGCATTCACATGGCGATCTGTTATTATCAGTTGAGTCAAATGTCCGGCTTTAGGTAACAAAAGGGGGTGACGAGCTCCATACGGCAGGTTCGCATTTCGAAGTCTTCCGCCGACTCGCAAAAGCCCACTCTCGTCCAGGAAGGGATTCAATCGCGATACCGCGCCCTTCAACTTGCGACGGCCTAAACGCAAAATTTCAATCTCGGACTCAAAACTATCAGCTTGTACTCTCCGGACCCAAAACAAGAGCGCGTCCCTACGCTCGTCCGGAGTGAGAACCGACGAATCACGCCTCGCGCGTGGGTTTCTGCAATTGTACACAAAACGTCTGATCCAAGCGGTAACACCAAGCAGCTTCTGTAAGGAGCTGTACCGATCCAACAACAAATCCTTTTCCCCGGCGGGGTTAGTCTCCAGGACGCGTGCCCGCATATCAGGAACGGCTACGTTCGACAACGCTGGAGAGGGCGGCCACTCCGACTCAGGCCGCATCAACCACTGTGGGCCCCACCAGAGGGGGTGGTTAATTAGGGTTGGGGCTACACAACCCCGAGACGCACAATCCGCGGGATTCATGGTTCCCGGCACGTGTCTCCAAATCAACTCGATGTCGGAATTACAAATCTGCGACACTCGATTGGCCACAAACACGTCCAAGGTGTGCGCCGGAGCCTTCAACCAACAAAGGACGACCTGACTGTCCGTCCAAGCATAAACCTCTTGTATCGCAATAGATCGACCTAATGTGAGCCATACGTGGTTCAACAAACGCATTAGGAGGGCAGCTCCACACAATTCCAACCTCGGGATCGTATGACGAGTCCGAAGGGGAGCGACTTTGCTTTTCGCTATCACCAGATGCACAGCAACAACTCCGTCAACAGTAACGGTGCGGAGGTACACGGCCGCAGCAAATCCACGTTCGGAGGCATCGGAAAAGCCGTGAAGAGTAACTTTACAATTTTCAGAAGGGAGGAATAGCCTCGGCAAATGCACTTCATCAATCTCGGGGAGGGATGAAACGAAGCTCGACCAATCTCGGAGTAACTCGTCCGAGAGGGGTTCATCCCACGACACACCCGAAGCCCATAACCGTTGCAAGAAACACTTGGCCATAAACAGCACGGGGCAAATCCACCCATTGGGGTCAAAGGTACGTGCGACAGTAGACAATACTAAACGCTTGGTCCAGACTTTCGGTGGTCGTAAATCCACACAATAAGTGAACGTGTCAGAGACCGGTTTGTACTGTACGCCAAGGACGGTCACCACATGGGGATTATCAACATTTTCGAATAGGTGGGGGTCCTGCTGGTGCTCTTCGGGCAAACCTACCAGTACATCAGGCGAGTTGGATATCCATTTCCTCAACTCGTAACCTCCCGACTTCAAAAGGGCGGTGAGTTCGTCTCTCAGGACAATCGCCTCTGAGACAGATGAGGCGCCCGTGCAAATGTCATCCACATAGACGTCACTGGCCAAAATGGCGGAGGCGCGAGGGTATCTCAAGCGCTCCTTCTCGGCCAACTCCAACAAAGAACGAATCGCAACAAACGGGCTCGAAGCCAAACCGTACGTATTCGTATTCAATTCATAGATCAACAAGGGGTCCCTAGGACTCTCTCTCCACAAAATCAATTGGTACCTCCTATCCTCTGGATGGATGACCGTTTGTCTGAACATCATCCGGATGTCAGTCATAAATACAATTTGGTGCCGCCGGAAGTTGGTCAAAATGTCTGAGATCTCCGTGTGCAGCTTGGGACCTACATGCAGACACTGGTTCAAGGACGCTCCAGTAGAGGTGGGAGCCGAACCGTCAAAGACCACCCGAATCTTTCCGGATTTCAAAACGGCGTGGTGCGGCAAAAAGAAGTGCTCAACGGAGCGCCAATCCAAATCGCTCACGGACATGTGCCCTAACTCCTCATACTCCCGCATGAATTCAACATACTTCTGGCGGAAGACCGGATCCTTGCTCATGCGACGCTCCATCGCCACTAGCCTACGTTCCGCTAGCGGTCGGGATTCGCCCAGAGGAGGTCGGCCGGCACGAAAGGGGAGACGGGTGATCAAACGACCAGAGCGGAGGCGACCAGTGTTATTCTGGTAATACAACTCGCATTCATCCGCTACTGGGTCTACCCGCGGGGCTGGTGGAGGTTCCTCAACCTCCCAAAACTTCTGCACCACTTCGGAGAGAGACACATTAAAAACAAGACCGCGATCCTCATCAAGGGAATCCAAAACGCGGCGAGCAGGGCCCATCACAACTGTACCGAGTGTCGTCTGCAGAGCTACCAAGCCATCTGGCTGCAAAACTCGCTTCCCCGTCAACAAAACTCGGCCCAGGACATCGGCTCCAAGGAGAGCATCAATCGGGCCTGGGCGGAAGAAATTTGGATCGGCGAGTGGGGAATCAGACACCAAAGACAACATACTCGGTCCCAAGTCAACTGAAGGTTGACTGCCAACAACTGTGTCCAACACAATCGCCGAGGTCTTAATGCCTGGCGTGGACTTATTACGTGATGTAAATGTGAAGTCAACATGCCCTAACAACCCGGGGACTTTCACATCGCCAACACCTCTCACGCCTTCCGTGTGGGGGTGCACCTTGAGGCCCAACCGCCTAACTAACCAAGATGACACAACACACCCCTGAGCACCGGAATCCAACAAGGCGCGAACTTCCACAAGGTCGCCATTCAATCCCCTGACAAGCACAGAGGCCGTGGGCAACAAAACGGTCTCTGGAGGGGTGGCTACAATCGACCGTAAACACGTTGATTGCTAGTATGTGGGGTCCCCAGACGTCCCCCCATGGTAAGGGGGTCGCTCATAGCGATCCAGTGGGTCCCAGTCTCCCACATACTGCCTACGTCCAAATCGCCCGGTATCAGGCGGGTTATATCTCCCGGCCCCTTGAAGACGGGGCGGGCGCCGCTCCAAACGCGGGTATTCGGCGAGCGGCGGCGAGAATCGGTGCCTATCATCCACCGTGTACGTCGCCCCATAGTCGCGGGGGCACGGTGACCGATTTTCAGAGGGGGGGTCCCGGGGACCCCCGGCTGTGCGAGGCTCAACACGTTGCGGGGGGCTTCTACGACCTCCCGCAACGCTCGCAAAATCGAACCCCCTAGTTGGGGACCGATTTCCCATGGGGGGGTCCGTGGAACCCCCGCCCGTGCGAGGCTCAAAACGTCGCGGGGGGCCTCTACGACCTCCGGCAACGCCCGCATAACTCATCCCCATCCTTGGGGATCGGTTTCCCATGGGGGGGTCCCTGGGACCCCCGCCCGTTTGAGGGTCCAAACGTGGCGGAGAGCGTCTGGGGCCACTCTGGTGGCCACTAGAACTGCTGCGGGATGCAAACACCGCGGGGGGTCCGAGACCCCCACCCATACGCGGTGATCCTGCAGCGACGCGCTGCGGCGCTCCGCCGCCCTCTGGGCTGTTCATGCAGAGGAGGGGATGGTGGTTGCCCTTACAAAAGCGGCATGGGTGCGCTTGGGTACATTCGCGCTGCATGTGCAGGCCCAAGCACGAGTAGCACCATGTCCGTTGTCGCGCGATCGCTCGACGGCCTTGGACGCGCTGGTCGAGGAACTTATCACAACGGGTCGTGCTGTGACCCGGTTCCCGACAGTACAAGCAGCGGGCGGTCTCCTGGACGGCGGCATAGCGGCCGGGCGCGCGAGGGGCCATACGCCCCCTACGGGGGGGTCCGGTGGGGGATCTACTCTGTGGCACAGGTCGTTCGGGTCCCATAGGACCGGCCAGAGAGGAATTATCTGCCAGTCTACTTTCTCCTTCCAGGAACGTCAAGAGGTCCGAGAAGGGTGGCAGATAAGTCGCACTATCCCCACCATACTGCTGCTCAAAACGGACCTTAACAGAGTCCGGCAACTTTCCCAGGACAATGTGCAGTAACAAAAACGACCACTGCTCCACTGGGAGTTTTAAGTTTTTCAATGCGTTGTAGGCAACCAACAGCGGATTCAACAAAGCCACTCTCAAGTGCATCACGCTGGCAACGCGGGGTAAATTCAAAATGGCGGCAACATGGTTGTCCGCCAGACGTCGTACGTTCTGGTACCGACGGGCAATCAAATCCCTAGCAATAGGGTAGTTTTCATCCGAGGGGGCCAAATGTTGAACTGATTCAAGGGCCTCCCCTTCCAACACGGATAACAAATAAGCTAACTTCTGGCCCTGGGTCAAATCGTCCCGGGCATGTACAAGACTATCAAAAATATTAATAAAGCCCTCCCAGTCCTCTAGACGACCAGCAAAGCGCCTTAAGTCTAAGGGGGCCAATCTAGCAAAGAGAGGGGGCATACTCTTAGATGTGACCGGGGACGGGCTCGGTTCATTCTCTCTTGCCACTTGCAAAGGTCGAGCCACCTGGGTAATTCTGTCCGCAAAATCATAACACTGGTCCACATCCAAATCGACTTCTTGTCGCATTTCCACATCGGCCTCAACAGTCCTTTCCAAAAATAAGGCATACTGTTCATCAACAACAGCCAAACGTACGGGCAGATCTACGTATCTGTTCAACAAGGCCTCCGTTCTATCCGGTCGATCCAACAACGCAACCGCAGAAGCTAACCACCGTAACTCAGAACGTATTTTGGCTTTAGCAGAGGAGGCCGTCATTGTAACGTCACAAATTTATCAACAAAAACAACAAATTCAAAATATTCACTATAACACAAAATCTCCAATATTTGGAGGTTATTACTAACCACAAAATTCCAATATTACAACAACAAAGTATTTATAATGACACAAACTCTTAAATATTTGGAGGTTATCAGAAAACAACAAAACTCACTGACTATTGAAATTCACTCAAAATCACTGACTATTGAAATTCACTTGGATATCAACATACAACAAATTAATTTTAATTATTTCAAAGCACAAGTTTCAATGAGTTTCAATGTGTAAACAATGTCTTAAATCATCTAAGTTTCACTAAGTATTGAGTGCAAACTTATTAGCTAACCTTTTATTAGCTATTATTTTAGCAACCAACTTGTCAATATTCACAACTCAAATTTGCTAACAAACTAAATAATAATTATTATGAGCAAAGAAAGGCATCTGTTTACACTTTGGAACTTCAATACATGACAATTAATTACAAGACATGGAACCAATAACAAAGGAATGCCCTTTACTTTTCAAATGCAAGTTAATTACCATTTACAAGTACAAATTAATCTAGTCCGGACCAGACTGGGTCATCAAAACGGCACTGATTAATACAAAGTTTTGGCGTGGGCCTCTCAGGCCTTCAAGCTACGCTCTTGGCTACCAAGAAATGTTCAGTACACCCCTGCCTATACCGCGGAATCACTTAGCGCAGTGGAAGATTTATCATGAGTAGACTCCGGACAAGAACTAGGTTTCAGCCGGGATGTAACTGAACAATTGACTGCGATACACAGCGGAGAGAATGTTAAGTAAGGTGAGGTTACATACGGGTCTGTGTGTCGAACGTCTCCAAGGCAGAAGTGGTGTAAGGGAGCGCGCGCGCCCCTGGGGTCCTTTCTTCTGCAGACCTTACCAATTGGTCACCTTACTCACAACACAAATAACAGCGTTCCCAAGTCACTGGGCGCTTCAGCAATAGATACACAATGACACACACGGGGGAGCCTCTTTTATTACGATTTACAATCCCGACAAAAAGCGCGTGGTGGACAATTATCTTTCTTTCAAAACTCCGCGACCAGCCCGATGGATGGCGTCAAAACCTTGGTCGTACAAAACGGGATCACATAGATAATTTAAGATTCAATTCAAATTCGATATGCCAGGCATATTCAACGCGAGCGATTTTTAACCAATTCAGCAAAATTAATCCGACATCTTTACAAGAATTTCAATCAAGTGTCACTGTCAACTTCAAGTGACAGCTAAATGTCAATTTGACGTGACATTAGAGATGCGTTCAGAAACTTTTCCGAACACCTGGAAAGGTATTTCTTTCGCGTGTGAGGGTAGTAATATCTCCACATTGATGAAATTAACGCTGACTATACAGCGAATAAGAAGTATTGGATAAATTCGACGCTTCTCGTAACGACTCCGTAGCTCAGTGGTTAGAGCAGTCGCCCGGAAAGCGAAAGGTCGTGGGTTCGAGTCCCATCGGAGCTAGTTGTGAGACGGGTCGATTTTTTCTAAATACTTCATTTTCCATTTTTCAACAGTCAAATACCCAATTCTATCGCCTTAATGACTGCGTCAAAAAGCTCCTCGAAGTGATGTTAACATTAACATGAATATATTTTGTTCTTGTCCAGGCATATCGTTCTACAACCTGCGACGACACCAGGTCCTGTACCCGATGGTGTGTTCAACGGCGGCGCAGTCGTCGATGCGGCTGACTTACGCGGCGTCTTGGCGCGCGTCCCTGCTGGTGGACGCGGCCAAGTCGCTCGCCGCGGCCGCGCGCCCCCCGCGCCTGCCGCCCGGCCTCTGGTACAAGCTGCGCTCGCAGTTCTGGCTCACGCTGCCCAACGAGGGTGAGTGCCTTTATAGGGTCGATGCGGCTGACGTATGGACGCGGCCAAGACGCTCGCCTGCCGCCCGGCCTCTGGTACAAGCTGCGCTCGCAGTTCTGGCTCACGCTGCCCAACGAGGGTGAGTGCCTTTATAGGGTCGATGCGGCTGACGTATGGACGCGGCCAAGACGCTCGCCTGCCGCCCGGCCTCTGGTACAAGCTGCGCTCGCAGTTCTGGCTCACGCTGCCCAACGAGGGTGAGTGCCTTTATAGGGTCGATGCGGCTGACGTATGGACGCGGCCAAGACGCCTGCCGCCCGGCCTCTGGTACAAGCTGCGCTCGCAGTTCTGGCTCACGCTGCCCAACGAGGGTGAGTGCCTTTATAGGGTCGATGCGGCTGACGTATGGACGCGGCCAAGACGCTCGCCTGCCGCCCGGCCTCTGGTACAAGCTGCGCTCGCAGTTCTGGCTCACGCTGCCCAACGAGGGTGTGTGCCTTTATAGGGTCGATGCGGCTGACGTATGGACGCGGCCAAGACGCTCGCCTGCCGCCCGGCCTCTGGTACAAGCTGCGCTCGCAGTTCTGGCTCACGCTGCCCAACGAGGGTGAGTGCCTTTATAGGGTCGATGCGGCTGACGTATGGACGCGGCCAAGACGCCTGCCGCCCGGCCTCTGGTACAAGCTGCGCTCGCAGTTCTGGCTCACGCTGCCCAACGAGGGTGAGTTCCTTTATAGGGTCGATGCGGCTGACGTATGGACGCGGCCAAGAGGCTTGCCTGCCGCCCGGCCTCTGGTACAAGCTGCGCTCGCAGTTCTGGCTCACGCTGCCCAACGAGGGTGAGTTCCTTTATAGGGTCGATGCGGCTGACGTATGGACGCGGCCAAGACGCCTGCCGCCCGGCCTCTGGTACAAGCTGCGCTCGCAGTTCTGGCTCACGCTGCCCAACGAGGGTGAGTTCCTTTATAGGGTCGATGCGGCTGACGTATGGACGCGGCCAAGACGCTCGCCTGCCGCCCGGCCTCTCGTACAAGCTGCGCTCGCAGTTCTGGCTCACGCTGCCCAACGAGGGTGAGTGCCTTTATAGGGTCGATGCGGCTGACGTATGGACGCGGCCAAGACGCCTGCCGCCCGGCCTCTCGTACAAGCTGCGCTCGCAGTTCTGGCTCACGCTGCCCAACGAGGGTGAGTGCCTTTATAGGGTCGATGCGGCTGACGTATGGACGCGGCCAAGACGCTCGCCTGCCGCCCGGCCTCTGGTACAAGCTGCGCTCGCAGTTCTGGCTCACGCTGCCCAACGAGGGTGAGTTCCTTTATAGGGTCGATGCGGCTGACGTATGGACGCGGCCAAGACGCTCGCTTGCCGCCCGGCCTCTCGTACAAGCTGCGCTCGCAGTTCTGGCTCACGCTGCCCAACGAGGGTGAGTGCCTTTATAGGGTCGATGCGGCTGACGTATGGACGCGGCCAAGACGCCTGCCGCCCGGCCTCTGGTACAAGCTGCGCTCGCAGTTCTGGCTCACGCTGCCCAACGAGGGTGAGTGCCTTTATAGGGTCGATGCGGCTGACGTATGGACGCGGCCAAGACGCTCGCCTGCCGCCCGGCCTCTGGTACAAGCTGCGCTCGCAGTTCTGGCTCACGCTGCCCAACGAGGGTGAGTGCCTTTATAGGGTCGATGCGGCTGACGTATGGACGCGGCCAAGACGCTCGCCTGCCGCCCGGCCTCTGGTACAAGCTGCGCTCGCAGTTCTGGCTCACGCTGCCCAACGAGGGTGAGTGCCTTTATAGGGTCGATGCGGCTGACGTATGGACGCGGCCAAGACGCTCGCCTGCCGCCCGGCCTCTGGTACAAGCTGCGCTCGCAGTTCTGGCTCACGCTGCCCAACGAGGGTGAATGCCTCTAATACCTACTAATATTATAAAGTAACTGTCGGCTACGCTTTCACGCCTAATTTATTTAACCGATTTGGATGAAATTTGGTGCAGAGATAGAGTTGTAGAGTTGATATTGGGAAAGGACATAGGCTAATTTTTATCCCGGAAAACATGTACTCTGTAGTCAACGCGGGCGAAGCCGCGGGCGGAAGGCTAGTACTGCAATAAAGTATTGTTGCTGTTGTTTTTCTTTACCATTGCGATTCAAATTTAATGGCGTTCGTGAAGTTAGCAGCTATGCGCAACAGAGTAAGTATACCCCGTAACCTCTTCCACCCGCATACAACTATATTGCGTACTGTGTATCGTCTGGTGCATTTTTAACCGCCTTTGTGGTCTAGTGGTTCACACCACCGATTTCAGACCAAGAGGTCCCGGGTTCGATTCCCAGTGGGGGTACATATTGTATTCGGTTTGGTTGGTGGTAGGACTTGTTCTTAGTCCGCCTGGCTAGCTTCCACCATCTTATCTAAGTCTGACGCCATAACAATGATGTTTTCAGCATTATTGTGTTCCGGCAGTTAGAGATAAGATAGCCAGTTCCTCAGTGATTGAGGATTCCGGGAGTAGTGCGCTTCCATCTTCAGCCTTATCACCACTTAACATCAGGTGTGATGAAGGCTAAGTGCTACCCCGTTGTAGATAAAAAAAAATGTTATGAGACGACAAAAAGTTTGAATGAGGCTGTACGGGGCTTAACCTCAGGTGACATCCCAGCTAAGTCCCCTCATTCGATAGCTGTCATAATATGACATCAACATGCAAGCCCTTATTCGATAACGGTCATATTATGACAATTACACAAGTTCGGATTTCAAGTCTGTTTTCTTGAACCAATTGATGTTTTGGAACGTGTGAGTAAGGCAGGATGGCTCTCTAGTCTGTGCTTATTCATATAATTCAATGAGAACAGACTTCTTTTAAGAAATAAAACTGTCAAGCCGCGTTTTTCTCAATTACTTTTATTTTGCTTGAGTAATTGGACCTTATTGCTTTTCATTAAGGTTTATATTAAGTTTTATTGCGCCTTTAAAACACAAAAATTATAAAAATTAATTGCACCGCTAAATCATTATAGTTTTTAATGAAAGTACTATTAAATTGTAGATAATACTTCCAGGAATCCAACGATATACAACATGTGTGGTATATTGGGTGTGTAACTGTGGTTGCGTCGCGCATAAGTCCCTCGAGAAATATTCGCAACCGCGGTTGCGTCGCGCAGCAAGTAGGGTCCTAGATCGCGGCAGCTGTTTGCAAATGAGGGGTTATATACATATTGGTTGAGTAAAACGAAAGTCATGACAGTTTTCAGATATTTTTAAAATATAGATTTACATTTATAATATCTACCTTATTCAACTTGTATAATCATCATCATGTCAGCCAAACGACGCCCAACACAAGTATTATATAAATTAATTGGCAAACATAATTGCTAATAATCGCGACAAAGCACTCTAGATGGGTATCATTACAATAAATTGTTTGACCTAAAACCTAAACTCTGTTTGGTTATCTTGAACTCCTGGTCATGATCATGACATATTTTCTTTGTCTAGTTCGACTTTGTAATTATTTTATAGGTCAACTATGCACACAAAAACTTTGAAAATATAATTTCTTAACAATACACAGTTAGGTATTTCATATAATCCAAATAAGTAGTTAAGCATTACAATGCGATTATAATAAGAATAGGACGGGTTGTTGACAAAACTTCACCACATAATATATAATAGTACTAACGTACTTCACTCTATTAATTCAATTCAATTCAATTCAATTCAATATATTTATTGCTGTAAACTGTGTACATTTGTTTAGGCAGGTTACATTGCAGATTTGTAGGTAACAACAGTATACCCGTAACGGGCATGCAATATTTATCTTATAAACTAAAACTTAAAACTATACAGTACAAAATACATTAGTGTTTAGATGCATAGTACTCATCTAAAGTGTAAAATACATTATTTGTTCACGCCGCGCGTGATTCATTCATTCACGTTGATTCGTGGGATCGGCGCCAACCGCCGCCCGCGCGACATCGCGACCAGTTGGCCGTAAGCAGCCGTGAGGAGCGCCCGGTCCGGGTACGGACTTGTGACCCGTGTGTGTTCGCTTTGAAAAGCGCCGGGAAAGTTTTAGCTGCCTATTAGGGCATTGTGTAGTTATAAGGGTGTTAGCTGTAAGAGTTTCCCATCGGGGGTTGTGTGGAGATCGTTTTGCCAGGCGCGCCGGCGAGACAACGTTCAGCCCCCCTGGATTACGGACAGTATTCTCTAAGTTGAGGTAGGCCTAGCTTTTAAGTAACTTAATTTTGCATGAGAAACCTTGGTTTCAATAAACTGTGGAACACAGTAGATGGTCACCACATTTGTGCGTGATCATACTTTTGGTAGCAGAGCTTAGTTGATATAATTAATTTTCATATTAAAATTAACTACATAAAATTTCATAGTAAAAATAAAAAGCGTACCTAAAAAGCGTACCTAAAAATTATTTTTTTTTGTTGAAATCTCGAGGGTATTTGAAGATCCCGAGACGATTTGAAGTACTAAGAAATTGTTCTAGTAAATTCTCGAAGCGAATGTTTCTCACTTGGTGGATCCGATAATAGATAGACACTTATATAATTGTTGTCACATACTAGTGTTTTGATACGAGTTTACTCGCCTAGATGTGTATATTTTTTTTTGTGTGTCCGGATTTATTTGACGAATAGTTCGTTCGAAAGTGTGTTTATTAGTACCACATACTAGTGATTTGATACGAGTTTACTCGCCTAGATGTGTATATTTTTTTTTGTTTGTCCGGATTTATTTGACGAATAGTTTCGTTCGAAAGTGTTGTTTATTAGTACCACATACTAGTGTTTGTTCCGAGTCCGCTTGCCTAGTTAAAAAAGTGGAACTAGTTTTAATTATTAGTAGTATTAAATTACGAGTATTATTATTGAAAATAGTTTTGTTTTCGTTTGTTGATAACGGTTTAGTAGTTGATTTGCGAGGTTGACTTGGCCGTGCCGTTATGCCATACCGTTAATCCTATACGTTTTGTTTATACCGTTATATTGTTAGCCCTTGAAATTGGTAAGTTGCTAATAATTTATGAAAATAGTAGGGTCCGTGTATGTCGTCCGAATTTTAATTGTGTTTTATATTATCGTGACGCGACCTATTTCTATTGTTTTTTTTGTTGATGTTTACCACTTTTATATTTCTTTGTTTGCTTTGTTTATTCAACGGATTATAAATGGCTCCTACGAATCCGACCTCCGTATCCAGGGCTGGCATCCAAGGAGCTTTGCGTTGGCTTGCTTGTGCGGTCACATTAATAGACCGAGCCGACCGGGTAGGCGCGTTGCTAGCTCGGTATGGCGGGCTGGCAGCTCGGCTGCAAGACCTGGAGCGCCACGCCATGGAGTGTCGCGCGTATTATTTAGAGAACCCCCCAGCTGATGATGCCGTGTCGGAACAGCTGGAGCAGGATGTAGCCCAGGCCTATGAGCTGGCTGACCAGTTCACGGAGGCGGCTGAGAGGGCCCTGGCTGTTCGGAAGGGGGAGCCGGTTTTGAGCGGGGAGGTCAAACCTACCCCGACGGCGTTGCTAGGCCGATTGCCTACTTTGGAGATTCCCACTTTTAATGGGGATCTGTCAGCCTGGATGGGCTTCATTAATTTGTTTGACAGTTTGGTGGATTCACGACGGGACTTATCCCCTAGCGAGAAGTTGGCCTATTTGCGCTCCTCCCTGCGAGGAGAGGCCAGCGCGGTAATCCAGCACCTGCTCATCAGCGACGACAACTACCAGGTGGCTCGCCAGCTTCTGGTTAGCAGGTACCAGAATGTCCGGTTACTGGCGGACACCCACGTGGCCACGATTTTGGCCCTCCCGCGAATCACGCGGGTACACCTGTTACGGAGGGAGTTGCTGAACCCGCTACTGTCAGCGGTCAACTCCCTAAGGCGATTGGACCTGCCGGTGGATCAGTGGTCCTTTATACTGCTGCACATAGTCCTCGCCAAATTGCCCGCTGAAATGAAGGGGCGTTTCGAGCAGAGGTACGGAGGCGACAGCGCCTCGTATCTCCCGCCCTTCGCGGACCTCCTTCGTTTTTTGGAGGACGAATGTAGGGTGACGGACCACCTGGAGCCTGCCCCGGTTCCAGGTGTTGGTCGTATGGTGGCGGCGAGGGAACAGCCCCGTCGCCCGACCAATCGCTATGCTGCCTTCCAGCAGTCCCCTCCCCCCGCACCGAGTGAGCGGTGCAGGTATTGCAGGGGAGATAGGCACATGGTGCACGAATGTGCCAAATTTAGAGGCCTCCGCCCAGAGGGACGGAGGGCCGTTGCTAGACAGCGCCAATGGTGCTATAGGTGTTTGGGGGGACACATGCAGTCGGCGTGTCCCCAGACCGAGGATTGTCGTCTTTGCGGAGGGAGGCATCACCCCCTCCTTTGTTTGGACCGCAAGGACGCCGGGAGCGACCGGGGTTCGAATTCCTCGCGCACGGGCGGGGGCCCGGCAGCCCGGAACCGGTCCCCTAGAGATTCGGCGGGGCTTAGCCCCCCCGTTCAGTCCCCCCCGGAGAGGGGGAACTATAGGAGAGACGCCCCCGCCACGTGCGGGGGTAGGGGGGTACCACAAGAGTACGCCACGGTGGCGATGGGCACGGGCCCTATTTGCTACTCCCCCCCCCTAATGGAGAGGCCTCGATTGGGGTACTATGTACCGAGGCACGCCCCACACGGGTATTACCCTGCACCTAGGAGTGCTGTTGGTCGGGGCCAGTATGTACCCGATTGGGACCCGCTCGCCCGGTACGAGCGTCCCACATTTGGCGCGCCGACTCAGGCGCGAGGGGGACAAGTACCCCCCCAAAATTTTTAATGGCGCCCCTGTCGGACCCAACCACCCCTCCGGAGCTTGTGCTGTTGCCAACAGCCTCCGTGAATGTTTGGGGACCTAAGGGCAATGTTGTCATGGTGCGTGCCCTTTTGGACTCAGGTGCCCAGGGGTGCATAATGTCCAGGTGGCTTGTCCGACAGCTGGGTCTTTTGCTTGTGCCGCATCACGAAGCGGTACGGGGGGTGGGAGACTCGCGGATCCCTGATCCGATTGGTCGAGTTGAGTTCTCCTTCTCCCCCCACTTCACGCCAAGGCCGAAGATCGGTGCTTCGGCGATAGTTTTTGATAAGGTGGTTGGACCACTCCCGCAAGTGCGAGTGCCGCCATCCACGATTGAGCTGACGTCTGGACTGGCTTTGGCTGATCCTTCCTTCCACCGACCGGGCCCAATACACTTGTTGATTGGTGCGGATGTCCTCGGTCGTGTACTGTGTGGAAGCAAGCGAGTTTTGCAGACAGCCGATCTTGTCGCCTTGTCCTCGTCGCTGGGTCATGTGGTGATGGGAAAGGTACCACAGACACCAGAGACCCCGTCGGTAGACCGCCAGACCATTGTCGGTTCTACTTTGTCCGACGTTCTCCAAAAGTTTTGGGAGGTGGAGGAACCCCCCACTGCCAAGCGGTTGGATCCGTTAGCCGAGGAGTGCGAATTGTTTTACCAGAACAACACTGGGCGCCTCCTCTCGGGTCGCTTGATTACCCGCTTGCCCTTCTTGGCGGTTCGCCCTCCTTTAGGGAGCTCCCGACCGATGGCCGAGAAGAGATTGTTGTCCATGGAGCGTAGGATGGCCAGGGATCCCGCATTCAAGGAGAAGTATATAGACTTCATGCGGGAGTATTTGGACCTTGGGCACATGTCCATCTCGCAGTTGGACTGGCGTAATGTGGAACATTACTTCCTGCCACACCACGCTGTTTTGAAGACTTCCAATGGGAAGATCCGCGTGGTCTTTGATGGTTCAGCGCCCACGTCAACCGGAGTGTCGTTGAATCAGTGTCTGCATGCGGGGCCGAAGTTGCATCACGATGTCTGTGATGTTTTGACCAACTTCCGCCGGCACGCTGTCGTCTTTGTGGCCGATATCCGCATGATGTTCAGACAGACCGTGATTCACCCGGAGGATAGACGATACCAGCTCATCCTTTGGCGTGAGGATCCCCAGGATCCGATGTTGGCTTACGAGCTGAACACCAACACTTATGGTTTGCGGTCGAGCCCCTTTGTGGCGATCCGTTCGCTTTTGGAGCTCGCAGAGCGCGAACGGCTACGCTATCCCCGGGCATCTGCTCTTATTGAGGGGGGGGCCTTATTTGTCGACGATATCTGCACGGGGGCCTCGAGCTTAGATGAGGCTCTCGTCTTACGTGATGAGCTGATTGCGCTCTTGAGGGCTGGTGGCTATGAGTTGCGGAAGTGGCTGTCTAACTCACCGGACCTATTGGCAGATTTGCCTAAGGACCACCAGCAAGAGCCGCTCCTCTTTGAAAATCCGGAGACTCCAGACATGCTGTCTGTTTTGGGAGTCCAGTATCGACCAGTCCCGGATTTGTTCACATATAGATTGGAACTGCCAGACCCAAGGGTCTGGACTAAACGCACGGTGCTGTCCACTGTAGCCCGTACCTTTGATCCGAACGGTTGGCTCAGCCCTGTAGTGTTTTCGATGAAGTGCTTCCTACAGGAGCTCTGGGCTGCGGAATTGTCATGGGATGAGCCCCTCTCTGGTAGCCTCCTACGAGAGTGGGTGAGGTTCGTGTCATCCCTACCCGACGTCAATCGGGTTTGTATACCGAGGCAAATGCTGCCTTCGGGAAAGTTTAAAGCCTCCCTGCACGGCTTTTGTGACGCGTCCGAAAGCGGATACGCGGCAGCCGTTTACATCCGAACGGTGGATGCAGCAGGCGTTGTCGCCGTACACTTAGTTACGGCCAAGAGTAAGGTCGCCCCCCTTCGGACTAGGCTAACCATTCCGAAGTTGGAGTTGTCCGGCGCCACTCTCTTAGTACGGCTACTCAATCATGTTGCCGACACCTTGGGAAACGGTGTCGACCTGGAGTCGATATTTGCGTGGTCTGACAGCCAGGTCGTCCTTTGTTGGCTGAAGAGTTCAGTCCACACCCTTGAGGTTTTTGTGGCCAACCGGGTCTCACAAATTCAGACTTCAAAGGCCCCGTTGATTTGGCGCCACGTACCGGGCGAATTGAACCCCGCAGATTGTGCCTCCCGCGGCTGCGAGGCGCCTGAGTTAGTGGACCACCACCTATGGTGGAGTCCATCATGGTTGTTACGGCCTGAGCGCTCATGGCCTGCCACCCCGGCTGTGGCCAGAGTCCCAGACCTAGGCATGCGTGTTCACGCCGTGGAGACGGTGGCGGCTCCGCAGATGGAGTTTTTGTTAGACCGCTACAGTTCTCTTGATAAGTTGCTCGGCGTGACTGCTTGGATGAGGCGCTTTGTGCGAAATTGTCGCCAGCCTCAGGAGAAATCGTTGTCTCCGGTCCTCGCCCCACAAGAGCGGCAAGACGCTCTGTTGCATTGGTTGCGAGTGACGCAACAGCGAGAGTTTGAACCGGAGCTGAAAGCCCTGCGCTCAAGTAAGTCCAAGTTGAAGGGACCCTTGGTGCGGTTGAATCCCTTCTTGGACAGTACCGGATTGCTGCGTGTCGGAGGTAGGCTCAGACATGCCAACCTGCCGTACGGATCACGCCACCCTTTGTTGCTCCCCAAGGATGGACCGTTAGTTAGACTGTTGATTACAGACCGACATGTAAAGAATGCTCATGCCGGTTGTAATGCTTTGACCGCGCTCCTCCAACGAGAGTTCTGGATTTTGTCAGCGCGGAGAATAATCCGATCCGTTATTTTTCGTTGTCTCCCGTGTTATCGTTTGCGCGCCGATACGATGCAGCCCCAGATGGGTGATTTGCCTGCCGATCGAGTGAACGAATCGATGCCCTTCTCAGGAGTTGGAACGGATTTTGCGGGGCCATTTACCGTTAAGACATCGCGGCTTCGTAATGCTAGAACGGAAAAGGCTTACTTGTGTGTATTTGTTTGTTTGGCCACTAAAGCGGTCCACCTGGAGGTGGTTAGTGCCCTCACCACAGAAGCCTTTGTAGCCACGTTGAATCGTTTTGTGTCTCGCCGCGGAATGCCGTCGTTAATCAGGTCCGATTGTGGAACCAATTTCAAGGGCACCGATAGGTATTTAAAGGAAGTTTGTGAATTTTTGGATAGGAATAATTTTGAGATCGGATCCACACTCTCTCGCAGAGGGGTACGATGGCAGTACTCCCCGCCATCCTGCCCCCACTGGGGAGGGATTTTTGAAGCAACTGTAAAGGCCGCTAAAACTCACCTTCGTCGCGTTATTGGGGAGACGGTCCTCACGTTTGAGGAACTCGCGACCGTATTTTGTAAGGTTGAGGCGGTCCTCAACTCGCGTCCGTTGTGTCCGTTGTCTTCGGACGCGAATGATTTAGAGGCCCTTACGCCGGGCCATTTTTTGATTGGCAGACCGCTTAACGCCTTGCCGGAATATCCTTATTCCGAAGTGCCCTCCGGACGGCTCTCGCGATTTGAATTGCTCCAGCAGCTTACGCAGAGTTTTTGGCGCCGTTGGCATCTGGAGTATTTGCACATTTTGCAGCAACGCGTTAAGTGGTCGGATAGGACGACCCCACCCAAGACTGGAGACCTCGTGTTGGTAAAGGATCCAAACCTGCCGCCCCTCCGCTGGCGTTTAGGACGCATTGTTCAGCTTCATCCGGGGTCGGATGGTGTGCCCAGGTTTGCCGAGGTCCTGGTGGGGGACTCTGTTTTGAAGCGAGCGATCGCTACCCTCTCTCGCCTGCCCTTAGATTGAGTTGGCGGACAGTTTGCTACTGTCCGGGACGGGGGGATGTTCACGCCGCGCGTGATTCATTCATTCACGTTGATTCGTGGGGTCGGCGCCAACCGCCGCCCGCGCGACATCGCGACCAGTTGGCCGTAAGCAGCCGTGAGGAGCGCCCGGTCCGGGTACGGACTTGTGACCCGTGTGTGTTCGCTTTGAAAAGCGCCGGGAAAGTTTTAGCTGCCTATTAGGGCATTGTGTAGTTATAAGGGTGTTAGCTGTAAGAGTTTCCCATCGGGGGTTGTGTGGAGATCGTTTTGCCAGGCGCGCCGGCGAGACAACGTTCAGCCCCCCTGGATTACGGACAGTATTCTCTAAGTTGAGGTAGGCCTAGCTTTTAAGTAACTTAATTTTGCATGAGAAACCTTCGTTTCAATAAACTGTGGAACACAGTAGATGGTCACCACATTTGTGCGTGATCATTATTGACAAGCCAGTTTTTAAGTGTATATTTAATTTTTGGTAAATCTAAGGCCTTAATATCTCCATGTAAATGATTAAATATTTTAATGCCAGTGCTGAAGGCACTCTTAAGGTATAAATGGTTATTTATTCTTGGTATGCATAAGTCATGTTTATATTTATTGCGGGTATTGGGACGGATAGTGATTTTATTAATAAAATAATTTGGATTTAGATTATGGTATAGTTCGCAAAAAATTACAAAAAACTAATAAATATTTTGCATCTAGAAATTGGATATCTACTTTCTTAGCCTTGTGAGAAATACTGAAATAGTTAAGTTTGATATTGAAGAAAATGTAAATTCTATTTAATTTTTAACCCCTGACCGAAAACTGAACAATAATAATATTTTATTATTGTTATCAGTGTTAGTTAGCTAATTGACCCTCGAGTACCCCGAGAGAAGGGACAGGATCAAATTTTAATTTAGTTGGTTTTATTGAGGCATATTATTTACCCTTTTGTAAATTTCTTTTTTGCACACCATATTGAAGTGAAGTTAGTTCGACAGCACTTTGTCGTCACAACATGGCGGTGTCCCTATCCTATTCTTAAAATAATCGCATAGTACCTACTTAGTAAAACGCTATTACAAATTTGTTTCTTAACTAACTTAACCATTTCTCATTTCAGGTTGCGTGCTGGAAGATGGAGAAGAGAGCATGGAAGTGGAACCGACACCAGTGCTGGCTCCCAGCGTGGTAAGTGCCATACATTGCGCGTTTTACCCGGGCTAGCGACCTCACTCTATATTAGTACGACATTTATTGCAATGCTACTTATTAAAACGTACTTAAGTAACTCTTGAAAGTCTTGACTTCTCTAATTTTCCTTCTTCCGTCCTAAAATTAGTTGCTTAATTAATTAAAAAGGTAATTAAAAGTAGTTTTGTATTATGGTAAACGCGTTGTCGCACCTATATAGATGTGTTTTTGGCCATTTAAGAATTCAATGAAGTGAAGTGCAGTGTTGCAGTTCCAACTATATACAGGATATTTTTTTTTTTATCAGTGCACAACATTTTAAGATCGACTCATAATCGGTATGTGAACAACTTTCTCCTAGAAACCTCGGTCGAAAAATAACAAAAAAATTTTGACTCTTCATTCAAATTGCCAAATTGCCAACCTCCCGAACAAGCCGGGTTCCGAAAAGGTTATAGTACCATAGACCACATTCATACGCTGCGGCAAGTTATACAGAAGACCGAAGAGTATAACTTGCCACTATGCTTGGCGTTCGTGGACTATGAGAAAGCCTTTGATTCGATCGAGACCTGGGCAGTGCTGCAGTCTCTCCAGAGGTGCCAAATAGACTACAGGTACATCGAGGTGCTGAGGTACTTATACCAAAACGCCACCATGTCGGTCCGATTACAGAACCAGAGCTCTAATCCTATCCAACTACAGCGAGGTGTGAGACAGGGAGACGTCATTTCTCCCAAACTGTTCACAGCTGCGTTGGAGGATATTTTTAAGCTACTGGACTGGAAAGGATTCGGCATTAACATCAATGGCGAGTACCTAACACACCTGCGGTTTGCCGATGATGTAGTTCTCATGGCTGAGACTTTGGAAGACCTGAACACAATGCTCGAAGATCTCAGCAATGCTTCCCAAAGAGTGGGTCTGAAGATGAACATGGATAAGACGAAAATCATGTCCAATGCCCATGTTGCATCCGCTCCAGTTAATGTTGGGAACATTACACTCGAAGTTGTTGACCACTATGTCTACCTAGGACAGACAATCCAATTAGGTAAGTCCAACTTCGAGAAAGAGATCTCTCGTCGAATCCAGCTCGGATGGGCAGCGTTTGGGAAGCTCCGGCATATATTTGCGTCCAAAATTCCTCAATGTCTCAAGACTAAGGTCTTTGACCAGTGTGTGTTGCCAGTTATGACTTATGGAAGCGAGACGTGGTCTTTTACTATGGGTCTCATAAGAAGGCTCAAGGTTACCCAGAGAGCAATGGAGAGAGCGATGCTTGGTGTTTCCCTGCTCGATCGAATCAGAAATGATGAGATCCGCAGGAGAACTAAAACGACCGACATCGCTCGAAGGATTGCTCAGTTGAAGTGGCAGTGGGCGGGACACATAGCGCGGAGAACCGATGGCCGTTGGGGCGGAAAGGTTCTCGAATGGCGACCGCGAACCGGACGACGTTCCGTGGGCAGGCCCCCTACAAGGTGGACCGACGATCTGGTCAAGGTCGCGGGAAGCCGCTGGATGCGGGCAGCGCAGGACCGATCGTTGTGGAGATCCTTGGGGGAGGCCTATGCCCAGCAGTGGGCGTCGTACGGCTGAAATGATGATGATGATTCAAATTGCACTGATCACGTGATCGATTTAGTATGGAAAGTCCAAAATTTTTTGACATATTTCGACCCATGTTTCTAGGAGAAAGTTGTTCACTTACCGATTCTGAACCGATCTTAAAAAATTGTGCACTGATAAAAAAAATATCCTGTATGGCTTGGTGATGAATATGTTTGCTAATGGTCGGTCCACACGGCGGCGACTTTGGTCGATAGCGACTCGCTGGCGATGTCAAAATCAGTGTATAGTCGTGAATTTAGCAACGATTTATTGTCGGTGTCAATAATAAACATAAGTCGACAGCGAGTCGCCATCGATAGTTGTTGCGTGTGGACAGTGCTGAATATGCGGAAAATTACGTAAATTTTAAACTTATAATATATTGATGATGCGAAATTTCACTCTTACGAACGCTATCTACACCCGTATGGGCTTTAATGAAATCGTTAAAGAAAATTCCATACTATATTTCACCTCCTTTAAGATTTTTATTCGCGAACAAAGCGATTTATTATTATTGAATTCATCGCAATCCGACTTCTAGAGATTGGCGAGTTAATATTATTATATTATAGTATTATCTGTGGTATTATATGTGGTCGTCCAAATCAAAAGGGACCTTGTGGCGCTCGGCACTTACGCCTTTATTGCTGTTGTTCGAATACAAAACAATGACAATAAAGACGTATGTGCCGGCCGCAATAAGGTCCCTTTTGATTTGGACGACCACATATAAGAGTGATTCTTTACTCTATGTTTTAAAATGTACGTAATTACCAGTACACATTGTAATATTTGCAATATAATTATTTCCAATCGGACGACCTACCGCGATATTATAAAATTTATAATTATAAATGACATTACAATAGTGTAATTAACGTAGTAGCTAATTATTGTTGTATTGACCATGATAAGATATTATATAGTATGTGGATTCTAGTGCCACTGATAAAGGGATACTTTACTTAACAAAGAAATGACTTATTTTAACTCTTATTGTAAGTAAAAGGTACATTTATTTGTTTTTAGGGTAAAATTAATTAATACATTTATAGACTGATATATAATATGCAGTTTAAGTAAAAAAGGCTTGATGCTTACTTATTTATTTATTCTAAAACGGGTTTTTTATTATTAGTTAATGGGTCTTCCAAATGTATGTCAATTAGTACTTTTGTTATGTTATTGGTTGCTCATACACATCAATAAGTGCATGCCTTTTTGTGTCTTTATCATGAAAATCTTTTATTTTATATACCTATCTTTGCTTTTGATGCTTAGCACCATTTTATTTTTATATGTTGTGTATGTTAACGCTATATCCAACTGAGTACCAAATTTTGCAAAGAATAAAGTGAAAATTAAGCGGCGGTCCCTCCACATACCTATTCATTTGTTGCATTTATTTGAAAACAAAGGTACTTACATAGTGAATTCTAATTGTCATTGAATAAGTTCGCGCTTAGGGATTTGAAAACGATCCATAGGAACTGCATCTGCTATCTAACATACATTACACTGTTTTCGAGTTGTATTTATAATCAATAAAATGCCGCACGTTTCTTCTTTCTTAAATTCTGCAAAAGCAGCTCTTGTCTTGGCATTAGGATCTCCGCAGAATAAGGACTTTGTCCGCAGGCTCTACCTAAGGCCCGATTTCACCAATGATATTTAAACGCGATTAACGCTAAACGTGTTTAAAACGTATTTCTGTCCCTGTCACATTCAAACAGATGACAGAAACAGTACTATGTATTAAACACGTTTAGCGTTAATTACGTTTAAATATCAGTGATGAAAGTCGCCCTAAAAGTGGTAACTTTCGCTGCAAACACAACGCAAACGAAGGCACGTGAAGTTCTAGTCACTTCTCCTGACTCTTCGCTTGATCTTCACGAATGGCATAGCCGTCGGATGCGTTAAATTCCGCCGCGAACGTTTCAACTTTTAGGTTATGTCTGCGGACCAGAAAGTGTAACTGCGCTGGTCTTTAACTTTATTTTATGTGGCATGTAATGATCGCGGAACGGTACGAGTAATCCCGTACCTGGGGGGCTACCGCCTAAGCACCGTCGCCTTGAAGCCGATTACGACGCATCCTGCCATCTTTGTCATTTCATAACACATTTAATTTTGGTATGGCATGACAAGGATGCACGATGCGTCGTAATCGGCTTCAAGCCGACGATACTTAGGCGGTAGGGTATGGGGCTGTCCCTGTCGCTCCCGCGTAAATATTTAGGTAATATCTCATTAATACTGCAGTTACACTCTCGCGCGTGCCACGAGACGAGCCGCGAGACGCGAATTTAAACAAGCGCTCGTGGCTCGTCTCGCGGCTCGTCTCGTGACCTTCCGGGTTCGCGTCGGGAGCGGTCTTTTGGGCACGAGCCAAAGGGGCTCGCGGGTCGCGGGGTATGCGAGCGCGTTGTACACACTCGCGTTGGCATTTCATTAAACGTTTGACCGTGCCGGTTGTATTGTGTGTGATTGGCAAATAATCTGTATTGTTAAATTGTGCGTAGTAGTAAAGCTCACTAAACTTCGAGTCGATGCTGTTAATAATAATAATATATTAACATCCGCCATCGTTGAAACATCCGTCATCGTTGAAAGGTCAATATTTAACAAATGAGCACGCCGCGAGTGTGTAAACATAAGCTCGTCTCGTGGCCGGCTTGCGCGAGCCTGAAGCCGGGCCACGAGACGAGCCGCGAGTGTAACTGAGGCAGGCGTCTTTCACTCGATGTACTTGCGCGCAAATCTCGCCCTCACCGCCGGTGATGAAAATCCATAGAAATTAGTTCCGCAAAAGAGCTAGAATATATGCGATAGTAAGAGATGCAACGAGCGGCCGTTCGTAATTTGCGCCGTACAAGCTGAATTCCACTTTATTGCGTTATAGTTAGTTGCTATTTATCTAAATGGCTTAGCGGAGTGCAGTATCTGTTACTAGTAACTATTTAGTAATCTGTGACTAACCTTCGAGTCGATGCTGTTAATAATAATAATATATTAACATCCGCCATCGTTGAAACATCCGTCATCGTTGAAACATCTGTCATCGTTGAAAGGTCAATAACAAATGAGCACGCCGCGAGAGTGTAAACATAAGCTCGTCTCGTGGCCGGCTCGCGCGAGCCTGGAGCCGGGCCACGAGACGAGCCGCGAGCCGCGAGTGAAACTGAGGCATTACATTCGCGGCTCGTCTCGTGGCTCGCGCAAGAGCGTAACTGCAGTACAGGTTTCCTCGTGCTTCGCGACAGTACTTAAGTTGGATGTAGCGTAAGGCCGTATACAGAAAGAAAGCTGGCAGCCTATCAGCGCTTATAGGAACCGGTTCGCGCAGGTAACCGGCGAGGCAGTCTCTATGAACAAGCGCCTAACGTCGCAGACAAGTTCCGACACGCGCTGGTCAGCGCTTGGCCGGGCCCTTTTGTAATAATGAATGTCTGTCGCAGGGATTTTGTCAAAGTCGTGATATTATAATTCCACTAGTAAAATTATAATTTCGCGTGATATTATAATTCCACTAGTTAAATTATGAATAGACAATGAAACAATCTATAAGTTGTATTGATACAAAAAAATCTTCGCGATCGCCTTATAATATTCTTTTCATGTGCCGTGTAGTGCCGGCACATGAAAAGAATAGCACTACCCCCTCTCTTCCCGTGGGTGTCGTAAGAGCCGACAGAGGGAAAACTGCCAAAGGAGATGGGCAGCAGCGTCTCCATTTAACAGCAGGCAGCAGCATACTGCGATCGCCAACCCGCCCGCCAAGCGTGGCGATTATGGCAAAACCCCCCCAAAATGGCTACACAATTTCACTAGTGGAATTATAATATCACGACTTTGACAAAATCCCTGCGACATATCTGCTTCAATCGGCTTGCTTTATGTAGCTGTTACCTGAATGGACCAGCGCTTATAAGCGCCGGTAGATCGGCGTCGGCTTCCAGCTTTGTTTCTGTATACGGCCTAACGTGAGTGAGGTACGCGCGTGTGTGCAGAGTGCGCGGCTGGGCTGCAAGCGGCGCCGCTGGCGGGCGCCGGCCGGCCCCGCGCCCGCGCCCGCGCTCTCGGCGCCCTGGCGCGCGCTGCCCTAGCGCCCGACCTAGCGTTACACTGACCACCTTTGTTGCCATCATTAGAGATCAGCCGTTCGCGACCCTTGACTTCTCTTTGATGATACTCCCAATACGCCAAGCATGACCGCCTATAACGTGATATACAGTAACGGTCACATAATTGGGTACTTGACTGAATTTTTTTTATTGACTTAAAATGTTCATTTGATTAGTAGCAACACAACATAGGTATTTATTTTCAAATATCGTGCATATTTTCAGCGATATAGAGCATCAAACTTTCTAATTAGACAAGGAGAGCGCTATAGAAACGTGACGTCACATTTCTATAGCGCCATACTCTTGCCATAGTAAATTTCGTTTTAGAAAGAGATAGCTAAAGTCACAATTAAGTAGCTCATAATTCGCTTGTTATAATACAGATTGAATTTCTTTTTTCACATTTGATAATCAATCATGTTATATTTCTAAATGTCATAATTAAATATCTTCATTTCACCATCAGTCAAATACCCAATTAAAGACACCAGTCGATTTTCATACAAACGAGGTAACTTTGAAGCCTTGGTTCTCCGCCAGAGATTGATCTAGCTGTGATCAGATGATTGCACTCTAGGGAGTGATTGGAGGAGATTCAGATCGCTATGCACACTCAACTGTTCTGATGAGCATTCTAAAATATATAAGGATATGTTTAAAAAATCCGCACAATTTTCATAAAATTGTATGGAAATCCAGAAACTGAAAACTCTGATTCTTATATCTCTTAGAACGCTGATCAGATTAGTTGTTTGTGTGTAGCGATCTGAATCTCCTTCATTCACTCCCTGGATGGCCATCATCAGATCACAGCTAGGTCAATTTTTGGCGGAGAAACAAGGCTTCAAAGACACCTCGTTTGTATGAAAATCAACTGTTGTCTTTAATTATCTGACCGCCACTGTATATCGCAAGATATAGCGTTTTATCGACACTCAATCGTCAAAACCCATTGTCTTTTGACAGTAAAACGCGATAAAGCGCAATACCATATCGCGTTTTGTTGGTCATGCTATGAGGTGCTATGAGGAATCGCTTTGCCTCTTGACACCGAGCGGCTTTTATCGACTATTGACGCATGATAAAAAGCTTATATCTTGCCGTAGACGTATGTAGACGTATCATATCATATCGCGTGATATAATGATAGTCATGCTAGGCAGGCAGCAGGTCTATTAGTGATGGACTGATATGGTATTTATCTTACTGATTTTAAAATATTAATATAACATACTTACGCAGTACAAATTTGTTTAGTTCATATTTGGTTGTTGGCTTGCTGGAAAGGTTTATTCATCACAAATTTCCATACTTAATGTATGGAAATTTGTGATGAATAAACCTTTTCCATACATTAACTCTTGTTTATTTTACACTTAGAGTTTCACATCCCTAAGAGGGTGTCACGGAGCAAATCGATTCCCCATAGCCCCCCTGGGGGTATCATCAAAGGGGTGTCATGGGTAAAGAACAAGAGATCAGCCCCCCTACTCTTGACGGAATCGAGTTCACATTAGGATCGAAACAACTTCAAAAATCTGTTATTTAGGTAGGTACTTTGAAAACGGTTGCTATGGTTTCCTTACATAGTACTGCTTTTACATTATATCGATCCTGATGTGAATTCGATTCCGTCGAGAGTAACCCCCCAGAATAGGTAGACCTATTTTGTGTACGTGCCAATAGATTTTTTTTTTATTAAAAAAACTGGACTTCCCTGATTTGTTATTAAAGCTAGAAGACAACTCCATTGACGAAAAAATCTACGCGGAGATGCAAATTATTTACCAACTATGAGACACAAGTGAGCAAGGTTGTATGAAGATTGAGCGCCAGGTCAGCCGAGCCTACAATGACAATAGTCACTGACTAGTGGAGGGCGAAGGGTTGCAGCCCATACAGCCCTGCACTTAAATTAATTGAAGGTTATTTGTTACAAAAAAAAACACGGATCTTTAGTCAGAATCTTGTAGGACGTCTATACTAACATAACGTTTACGGTCAATGATTCTAAATAGCTCTACCTTTTCCGATCTCTGTACCCCTAGTACCAGTTTGGCAAAATGTATTCGTAATCGAAAACTATCGCTCTATCTCTTTCATGTCCTTTGACTGCTTTACCGACATGAGCAGTTCATCCGATAGTTTTCGTAAACGTTGATGGATAAAATCAACTCGTACTAAAGGCATCACTGTGTCTGTAGCAATGGACAAACACCACTACACAATAAAGAGTGAAAAAGCAGATAATGGTCGCGACCGCTTTTATAAATCGTGATAGAACGGTGATAGTTACCTGCGTACGTACGAAGCCCACCCACGCACGAACTCCTACTAATATCACTGTCAGAATACGTGATTCCTCCCGCCTGAAGCTTTATCAATTGTGCAAAATACCAGCCGGCCTAGCATGAGCGGCTTTTATCACGCAATGTGATATAGAACGTCATGCTGTCTTGCTTACCCCACTAAGGTGTAAGCAAGACAGCATGAAAGAAAGAAAGAGCATGACGTGCTATATCATATCGCGTGATATAATGAAGGTCATGCTAGGCAGGCTGGTGGGTTAATCTTAAACAATATTGAAATGGATAATCCTTTAGCTAATGTCAAACATTAAATCTTACTTTTGACGTAATAAAACGTCTTATAAATCGATGAACACCGGCTGCACGCACGAAAAAGTGTCACGTTCCGCGTGCAAGCGAGAGCGCGTGACAAGCGATAGAGAGGCACGATCGACCTAAGCTTTCGGCTTGTGTCGCATCTATCTTTCTTTCACTCCATCAGCCGATGCGTCCGAGTAGAAGAGAGACAGCGGTATATTGCTATCACATCAAATTGTCCATAAACCGACTTTACAGACAATTTTTTTTTTTTTGACAATAGTGCAAGAATTGTCCAATGCCATTTCGTTCAAGACCCACCAGGACATCATTGTGGGCGGGGCTTGTAAACGTAACACGTCTTCCTTAGTCAACATTCTACCTTGATAATTTTAGTGGTTGTTGCCAAATGGATTCCATTGACTGCTTTTCTACGTACCTATGTAATAATGTACAAATGATTGTCAATTGTTGTTGACGATTTGTTATAGAGTATTTAGCTAAAAGTCACGACAGTTTATTGATGCAGAAAATTTTTATTTCGTAAATGTCATTGGCATTGGAATATGTATTAAACTTAATTTTATGTTTATTATTTAATGTTAATTACATGCCGCGATATAAGACTAGAGGCGTGGAGTGGTGGCCAAAAAATAAAAATCAAGTTTTTGCTTATGAAACGGAATCGCAGTCCAACATAGCACATATGAAAAGCAAAATCTTAATTTAGCTTTTTTCGGCACTTAGCCCATTTGTAAATTAAAAATTATTTTACCAACCATTCTTGTAACTATACACCTGCCACACAGTATACTCACCATGCATTAAGCACATGTGCAGTAAGATTAAAGCAAACCAGATAATATAAACTGCGCAAGTTAAACGTTTCGCATCGGCATCAAGTAGGTACCAACACTGGATTTATTTTTACATTGACTATCGACTATCATAAATCCACGGATTTTTATGGTGACTTTCTTGCTAACATAGAAATTGCTAAAGCTCGCAGAATCGACATGAAAAGAAACCCGGTCATAGAGCGTTTCTTAAAGTTATATAGCATGATTGGTTTGACGCTATTTCAAATAGACTAAATTATCTAGGGACAAAATGTTTAGAGAGCCCTTTTCACTTCTGCCGGCACTCCCAGAGTGCACCCCGTTGTTTTTTTTTTATTTATTACTAGCTTTTCGCTCGCGTGAACTACACGACGTTATCCCGCGGGAATGTGAAGTTTTTCCGGGATAAAAAGTAGCCTATGTTCCTCTCCAGGCCACAAAGTATCTGTGTCCCAAATTTCAGCCAAATCCGTTCAGCCGTTTTGGCGTGATTGAGTAACAAACATCCAAACATCTAAACATCCAAACATCCAAACATCCAAACATCTAAACTTTCACATTTATAATATTAGTAGGATTGTGTGCTGGTTGCAGTAGCTCACGTTACGTATCAAATTCATATTATTATCGATTTTTAGTTTTGTCATTTAATTTTCGTAGTAGCAACAGTAAAGACTGACCAGAAAAATAAAAAAGGCACCACTTTCGCCTCTTCATTGTTACGAATGGCAAATTCTATAAAAAAAAATTAGTTCGCCACATTTCTGCAACATGGCGAGGTTTTTTATTTTTCTGGTCAAGCTTTAACTAAAATACTCATCTGTTAATACATTACAAACAAACCATAGGACTTGTTTTGTGTAAGTGCTTGAGCTTTTACAGCAAATTGCCACCATACTATGTAAAACGTGTAATTATTGATGTGTAACGTTACTAACCTATTGACTGTGTTCCATCCGAACTACTTGCTTGTGTTTTGTGATTCACGTAAAATTATCTATCATTTGTCGTTAATTGGCTTGGGCTAAATTATTAATTCCGACATGAATTTGTTTCTTTTTTAATGATATAGTTCCAAGTTGTGAATAATATACTTATATAAATGCATTTTTAAACTTAATAGCAAATATTATATAAGGATAATTGAATAAGCAAATTAGTAATAGGTATAAGATTGTTAAACAAAGAAGATGGAATTGACTGAATGGAAATGTTATTATCGAATGTAATTAAAAATCTGTGATACCTTTCAACGTAATTATTTTTTTATTTCTAACCTTTGCTTGGTAAAATAAACTTGCCTATAGGATGAACATGATACTTACCATATTGAAAATAAAAAGTACCTTTTATTATTGAAAAATTGAAAATGAAGTACCTATTTAGAAAAAATCGACCCGTCTCACAACCAGCTCCGATGGGACTCGAACCCAAGACCTTTCACTATTCGAGTGACTGCTCTAACCACCGAGCTACGGAGTCGTTACGAGAAGCGTCGAATTTATCCAATACTTCTTATGTGCTGTATAGCCAGCGTTAATTTCATCAATGTGAAGATATTACTACCCTCACCTCACACACGAAAGAAATACCTTTCCAGATATTTGACAATCGCTAAAGATGAAATTATTGCTATTGCAAGTTTTTTTAATCGGAGCTGGTTGTGATTGTGAGATGGGTCGATTTTTTCTAAATACTTCATTTTCAATAATAAAAATTGCATTGTAAATGCAAAAAAGTTAAAATTTAAAATAAAATCACCTTTTTTAAAAAGCCATGAATGTACAATGCAATAGTTTCTCAGCTAGCTAAGCATAGGCTCAAATAAAAGCGAACACAGAAACAAGTAAGAGATTAGAAGAAGGAGCATGTCCCAAAGTTTGTATTAAATTAAGGGAAAGGGTTCCGCTGCCGGTCGGTCCTTTGCCCTCTTTTGCCCGTGGTACAGTTGGATAACGGGTACCGGACTTGATTCTCTGTTACTATTAGTATAGTTCATAGAACCACTTTTCTTAATCATTATGGCTTCACTGATGCTTTCTAACAATCCATTTCTCTTAGTACCTAAGTGGCACTGGTATCTTCAGAATAGATGGGTTATTCTGGCGTTAATTTCAAATTATTCTGTGAACTTTATTGCCTTGCAATGAAGTCCTTGCTTTTGATGTTTCACAAAAACTGAAGAATTTCCCAATACAATTTAGTTCAAGAGTAACCCAACAGGGCTATTTGGTTTTCGGCCTACGGAAAATAGGTAGGTTCTTCTAATGCCGGCTCTACACGTTGGCTAGCATTATCGAAAACCCGCCAATTCATCGTTCTGTACTGATTTTGTGGCAAACAAAGTTTTAAAACTTCTTAAATGTACGTTGCATTGACCCCAATGGTAGCCAACATGAAGAGCCGGCATAAAATGACGAAACCAAAGTTATCAAAACATATTAGTTATCGTCTCAATGACGTCATTTCAGCTATCGGACATCCTGCCGAGCCAGTACCTAAACGGGTTCTACGTGGACAGCGTGGAGCGTGACTACCGCCTCGTGGTGTGGGAGTGACCGCGGGAGGACCATTCTTACCACTCCCTCTGTGACCAACGAACTGCCAGCGAATGAACGACCAATGTAGTTATTTTTGTGGGAAATTGAACTTTATTTTAAACGACTGAGAGTCTAACAGATCGAAGTGTTCTTATGAATAACGATGCTTATCGCATTTTCATCTGGATTTGACACAAATGAGAGGTTTGAAGGAGTAACAACTTATACAGGGTGATTTTGACGTCTTTGGCATCCACTCTGGCCATTAATGTACTCATAATTATGATGGTATATTTTTACGTGAAAAAAAGGGTGGTGCCCGGCGTCAGCGCGGGCGCAGGGACGCGGGTATGAAGCATGGGTGACATAGTTCGTTTCGGTGAATTCCGTGCGCGAACTTGAATAAATTCACGTTATAGTAGATCCTACTGCGTTTTTTCGGGAGGCCAATGAAGTTGTATAAGGCTTATTTGAATATTAACTAATCAATGTTTATTTTCAAATTGTTACCTATTTTTAGTTATTTTAATTTTTATTTGTTATAGTGATCAATTACTGAGTATTTTACACTATTTTTCTGGGATTAAAAAAATATTTTTTTACATCTTTGATTTGCCACATATTTGGGGAAACGTCTCTTTATCATGAGTACCCTATGTTCTTATTTTAAAACGATGCTATATAACGACTTCAATGTCACCCTGTAGAAATTCAAAATCGTTTACAAGAAAGATTATATGGAGCAAAGGGGTTTCTACGCTTGCCCCGCCCTCTTGTTACTTCTTACGTTTTCCTGTTTTATGTTGCTGACCCAAACAGCTAGGAACACATTTCAATTCACTACTCATCAATAAGAGTTACATCTGACATACTTATATTATACTTATACATACAACTATTATTTATTCTGTGCTTCTGTGCCAAGTAGTTATTATTATGTATTTATTATTTATTAGTAAAACACATTTACAATTTAATTTTATGCAAAGACGGTGTCTCATAAACCTTTGAGGGTTTAAAACCTAACATTTTTAACCTTTGAGTTAAAAATGGTTTGCCCCATTTTCGGTCCGGTTGTTCAACATAGTTTACTATACTCTTTTTCGAGCCATACCTACATTTATTGATATCTTTTTAAAGATTTAATCAGTCTTGCTTGGCGGAATACAGCATTTTAAATTACAATTGACAACCTTAGAGAGATACAAGGTTAAAAGTACAAGATATACTAGTGACATCATATCGATAACTTTAACCCCCTAACTATTAAACGAGGTGTATTAAGTTACACCTACTTTAAAACTGAGGGCCTACTCTGAAACGCAAATCCGAAACTTCGGTTAGCCCCGTCCCTTTCACTCTCAAGTCATGACGGAATCGAGTGATAGGGGCGGGGGTAACCGAAGTTTCGGATTTGCGTTTCAGAGTACGGTCCCTGATGTTGTCACTATTATTAGCTAAAATGTTGGCAGAGACAACAACTGATTTACACCACTTTTATTAGTGAAGGGGTAGGAGTATAAAACGTGATAGATATTGACAAACTATGGGATAGACTGGTTGAGGTTCAATGCACACAGACTAGTAGTACCTTAATACTATTATATATTCTGTGCTAGTAGTGAACTCATAACCAATTTCGATGTAGAACGGTACCTATTTAGATTCTCACTTATTAAGTAAGTAACTATTTAAATCTAATTAACTTCTTCAGTTGCTCAGTAACGAACGACTCGTCGCTTATGTAACCTTCTCTCGAGTGGCGATTACACTAGCACTAGTTAGGGCCCTAATTGAAAGAAAGAAAGAAAGAAAAACCATTTTTACGTCAATCACCACCTAATTCAGAATACATTGCTTGTTTCGATTGCATCACTTACTAAAGAAGAGCTCAAAGAAAGCAATCGATTCTGAATTAGGGCCCTAACTAGTGTAAGTGTAATGGCCGCGTCAGTGTGCATCTAGCCTTACAAAACCATAAAGGCTTGAGCACACCAAACGCGGGTCAGAAGCAGAGCAGGTCAGTAGCAGCGCGGGAGCGCGCGGTAGTCGGCACACTGAACGCAGCAGCAGTTTCAAAGCAGTTGCAACGCGGGCCCGCGTTCACTGTGACGGGTTCTCCCACAATCGCAGCTTGTATGTTACATTCCTATAATGTTTGTCCTTTAAATCATATATACATTTATTTTTACGAACTAATTCTTTTAATTTTTCACCGGAATCCATCACGAATATCAAAAAATACAACTCTCGTCAACTGCTTTCGACGCGCTGCGCTGCACTGCAAACGCCCTGCCTCGGTGTGTCATGCTAACATGGCCGCCATAGTTATACAACAGCGCGGGCCCGCGCTGTTGTATAACTCGCGCTGTTGTAAAATCTCGAGTCTTTCTGGAGTAGGTAATTTTAATGTACCTATGTAGTTACAACTCTATTTAGGCCCAAGTTCACCAAACAATCGGTTGCCTAAACCGTGGTTTGTTGGTTGTTTAACGCACGTGATTGGTGTTCGTATAGGTTAACCGACGTTTAACGTAAGTAGTTATTAAATTAACGTAGATCGCGTAGTGAAGTCTATTTTTATATTAGGGGTGTAAGATGTATTGCAATGAAATATTTTATTTTTAAAGGAAATTTTTGACCATTTATTAGATTTCTATTTAGTTGTAATCGTACATACTTACATAAATTAGTTTAAATTATTTTTTTTTTACTTTTTGAGACCAATGAATGTTTGATAAAATAATACATGTCGTTTATTTCATGTAAAGTAGCGGTTTTTTATTTAATTTACATATACATACATACCTATGTTAGATAGGTACGTAATTAATTATTTTACATTATGTAATTTGATCATTGATGTGTATTGATAATATAAATAAAGTAAGTTATAATTACCACAGAACGTGTTGTTTTATTCTTTTAACTGAATGGGTCAGGCCGTAGATTTTGCCACAAATAGCGCAATGGTGACGCAAAATTTTCTACGAGTCGGTCGCACAAAGTGGCGCAAAATGGTAGCGCAAAATTATTAAGGAGCACGTACATTAATGTGATTTTATTTAACAAACATGTACTAACAAGAGGTATTGCATCAAACTAGAAAAAGAAACACAATGTTGGTATGTAAGTATGTTTAATTAATAATTAACAATAATGTACCTATGAGTAATTATTTTTTATATATTGCGCACAATGAAAAGTTAAACAGGATGACAAAAACTAGTAAGTAGGTATGTATGATTTGTTCAATTTACAAAAAAAATACATTTAATTTTTTAGATGGAGGTATTTGGTATTATTCATTATTAATTATATAAATATAATACAACTTTAAAATTTATTTCAACTCTTTCCAATGTTTTAGAGTCCATTTGACTCTAGCAACAACCTGCTTGAAGTATCACTTTTAAAAGGACCTGCCAACCATTAAGATGCCAAAAAAAAAATAGATCTGTCAATAAAGAAAAAAGTTTTCGTCACTTTCATACTTAAAAGTTAGTATGAAAGTGACGAAATTCCAAAACTTATAAAATACAAAACAAAAAAACTTTGGACCTAGGTAATATCTTTGGGGCTGGTTAGGTAGCAGACCACCGCACCTACCCCTATTTTCGTATGTTTAACGTTCTGCCGAACACCCTGTACTTATAGGATATTAATAAAAGCTAACAAATCAATTAATAGTAATGCTAGTCATATTTTTAGCAGAATTACAGCTAAAAGTAATTTCAAAATAATAAAAACACTTGAAAACCTTGTGTGCATGCACTATTATTCAATAGCGTAAAATAAGTGGCGCAATTTCTACGCAACCGGTATCGCAAAGTGGTATAAAGACAGTTTTGCGAAACCGAGGCGCAAATGAAATCGATTATAACTCTTAAAATATACTATTTTACAAGGCTAATTTAACATATACAGATCACACACATCTAATTAAACCATGCGCAACAACAATTATAAGTTTTAATCAAAAACTTACCTTGAAATCTCAAAAAATGCACTCGGCAAAGTAGGCGACACTTTTCACTTTGATCGGAGTTGACACCGAAATCACCGAAATGTCAAAAAATATGGACGTCAACGCTGCATTGACCATAGAATACGATACTTTGGTGATGCCAGCACTCAAACAAAATCTTAATAAATGTTTTAAAACCATAAAATGGGTGAAAATGGTTGCGCAATATATACTTATATTCTTTGCGCTACTGCGCAAAGAAATGGTTTTTCAAAAAAAAAATCTTATTGCCGAAAATTTATCTTTTTTCTTAGGAAACACGCAAAGATATTAAAGGAATGTCAACCTTATTATTATTTTATAACGTCAAATCAAACAGCTCATCCATGAAGTTTGACTTAATACTCTGAGGTAACTGGAGCTCTCACCCTGAATAAAAAAGTGTCGCCAGCAAATTTGACATTTATGTATGTAGTGGCTGTCAGCTGTCTCATATGACCATACGTATTTTTTTAAAGTGTAGGTGAGACGGAAGACAGCCACTGTGTTATTTGTGGTATTCAAAAAATTGTTCGTACTGCACTCTCCAGTTACCTCAGTATTTAGTCTAAGCTTTTTGAGCTCATCAATAAGTTAAAAAATGATAATTTTATCGATGTTTAAGCTGTACACCTACCAATGCGGATTCGCGGTTTTTATAAAAAATCCGTCACTTTTGGGAGGGAAATGTCAAATAGTTTTCCAAATCTATAAACTTATCCAAATATCTATATCTGCCTTGGTTTGCTATTTCTTAGGAAACACGATGATAAGATTGAGAAATTTCTAAGAGTACCTACTATATTTAAAATTATATGAGGCGGAGACTTTTGTACCCTCGAATGTGGTAAAATCTACGGCCTGACCCGAATATCAAATGATATTCAAAATAAGGGGCCAATAAACCCACCCACACCCAAGGAGGGTAGAAGGTAAGGGAAGTGTCAGTTAAATTAGGGTGGCGCCACAGTAGCAACAGTGTTTTCAACATCCGCTCCGTTATGGCGCACTTTTCATTTGTGCTTTTCAAAATAAGATAGTACCAATCAATTGTTTATCATTTTTAACGCCTGTTTAATTTTTAAAATATTTAAAAAATACATACTTACATAAATACAATGAGGGAATTTCGTGTCATTCTAGTCACTAAATGCCTGTTTGACAATGTCCGATTAGGAGATATAGTACGCTTTGTATGGACTAACTGTCAAGTAACAGCTAATGATAACTTACTTACACATTGTGAAATAAGCCCTAAAATATTTTTTTTTTAACGCGGCATGCTTCATACTACGTGCGTGATACTACATTCATCATACCATACCCTGTGCCTACGCCCGCCAGCGCCGTTTCAGAGGATTTTTGAATTGTTATTTGCTGCTCTGCTCATAGCTGGACACTTTTTCAACTTTTCCCCCTTATGAGATGGTTCTCATGGTTCTTCTAACTCTACCCTCCATATCCACACACCAAGAACCAAACGAAACAATACTAAGGTACCTACCTACTGTGAGGTGATGCGATCTTCGACGCTAGGGATTATTTGTACTATTTTTTGTCTGATTATTATCTGCTGCTATTTGTTAGATATTGGCATAAATTAAGAGAGGCCTATGCACAGCAGTGGGTCGAGAAAGGCTGATAATGATGATGATGATTTGTTAGAGACAAAATAGTACATGTTATTTGTACGTTATCGGGAAAAATATTTTTGCAGATACCACCACTCTCCCTGTCGAAATCAAAACTAATCAAAAGTATTCTGTGCTGGCTGACTGATGTGCTGTCCAAGGAGTTTCTACAAGGAAACTGGAGCTTTCAGCCTGAATAAAAAAGTGTAGGTACCCCGCAAATTTGACATTTAGTAGGTACGTAAAGTGCGCGCCAGATATGTCTGCGCGCGACTGGTGGCGTATTTAATGTTGCCAGTAGTTGTAAATAATTTTCCCATCACGCGTGTAGATGAGGAAAAAAATTAACTGGCTTTTGTCCGGTTGCTATAATTGAGAATACAGTAAATATCTAGATACTTCCATTTATAATAGCAATATAAAACTGTAAGACATTAAAAACACTTTTATAAGCAGATAGATTTTACATTGTTTATTATAATTGTTAGTAATTTAGGAATTAAATAACAATAAAATAAATATATTTCGAAATATTTTATTAAGTAACTATAGTAACTATAGAGTAGATAATAATAGTAAGTAAAATACCCAAAGCGAAAGCAAAATATCACATAATGGTCACCCTAAAAATGACCTGTCAAAGAAGCAGTCCGCGCCTGCACTTTAGCAAATGGTTTAAGTAGCCTGTTATTGTCCTGTTTTATTTCGCAAGCACATTTCACCTGTAAAACAATCTCTCTTCCAGCACTTTTGATAACTTTTGGCATGACGATTACTAAATAAACTAATAAAACTCTCTCACTCATTACGCCTGTCACAACAAATACCATGGCGACCTGCCAAATTTGAAATTAGTTCCAAATTCGACCGCGCGCAAACTTATCTGACGAGCGCTCTAGTCACTATTTTACGTACCTACTAAATGTCAAATTTGTGGCTGTGTAGGTCTAGCACAACTTAGCGCGACTCTTTGTCGCGCTCCATTCAACCAATCAGCACGTCGCCTTAAGTCACGCCCGCTATCTACGAACGATCTGATTGGTTGAAAGTGCCCGCGACTCTTTCTCACTCGAGTCGCGCTCAAGTTGTGCTAGCCCTGTTGTCTCATATGACTATACGTATTTTATCTGTAGGTGATTTATTTTAAGTGTAGGTGAGACGGAAGACAGCCGCAGTGCCACAAAAAAGTACTGCACTCTCCACCAGGGGGGCTACAGCGTAAAAGCTAGAAACACATTTCGCTGGCGCAGCGCAGCGCAGCGTCGACCCGGGTGTGCACACTTTACTAGCGTGGCGCAGCGTTTCCTGACGAAATTTTTGATCAGTGTCAATCATAGATAAGACACTATGTGTCAATCGAGTCGTTGCCGAGCTAACATGTGCATTATGTTTTCTTCTAATTTTGAAAACAATTTCTGTTCTTACTTGAACATATTAAATCCAAAAAAAATATGTTGATGATTACGATGATAAGATGATGATGAATGATTACGAGATGCAATTTATATCTATACTAATACTATAAATACACTTTGTTTGTTTGTAATAGATAAACTCAAAAAATACTGAACCGATCTTAGAAATATTTAGTGTAATTTATTTTCAAATCAGAATTATACATTCTTTTTGTTATAAAATTAAAAAGTATAGTGTACTAAAAACACTTTAATACTGTTTTAACAGTATAATTAACAACCCTACATGATAATGTATTGGTGACTCTTCTAAACAAAAAAAAAATTTTTAAATTGGCCCATTATTGACGGAGAAATCGGAGAACATAAGTAGTAAAAAGCAAAATGTAGAGCTCCGCTGCGCAGTCCGCTACCGAGCCATCTGACTGACTGCATCTGACGATACAATGCTAGAAAGTGGTGGGGGGCCTGGCGCAATCGGAGCCGAGCGGAAACGCTGCGCTGCGCTGCGCTAGGGAAATGTGTTTCTAGCCATACTAAATGTATGAAACCGATCGCGCTGCGCTGTACGTACGATTATTTAGAAGATAAGATAAAAGATAAAAATATTCTTTATTCACTTAGACATAATAAATATGTACTTATGAATCGTCAATATTTTCCTACCACCCATTCAAGACTTTTTTAACTGACAAGAAGAATGGGCGCAAGAAACTTGCCAGCGTTTCTTAGTTAGGTAACGACATTTACAAAAAAAAAAACATATCGTTACTAATACAACAATTGCTTAGTATAAAAATACATCATATTAAACAGTGATTATGTTATGTGTTACATCATGACCATGCATTGCGGTCATTCAAATAATCGTCTACTTTATAGTATCCTTTGCTCATCAGCGACTCTTTAATGTAACATTTAAATTTATGCAATGGTAGTTCAATTATATGCTGTGGAACTTTATTAAAAAAGGCTATGCTTTTCCCCAGAAATGAGGCTCTGGATTTTTCTAGCCTTTAACTTGGGCCTAAAATGGAACATTTTACAATCACAAATTTTTAGAAAATTTAGGGTTTTGTATAGAAGTTCATTATTTATTTTGCCGTGTACGATCGTTTTTTCCATGTTTTTCCCGAGTTTTTATGGTTTTGTACAGGTGTACGATTTTTTTAAATATGTACGATTCTCGATTTCTCGCACCTGGCAACCCTGCTGTACTGTCAAAAAGTAAATTTTTTTTAGTTCGTTTTTGATCGCCGGAAAGTAAGGAGTGTTGATTTAATCGAAGAAATCAAAAAGATTCTCGGTAATTGAAATTAGTTGTGCTAGTGTCAGTGTTTAAAATAAGTGTATAACCCATAACCGGTTAACCCGTTGATTGTTACAGATCTAAAGTTATAACTTTATTGAGAAAGTTGGAGAGAAATACAAAACAAGTTACTTTGTGCTACTTCTCTTGACTTACCTACATCTCTTCTCTTTGTTCGTCGAAAATGTCGCACCATGTAAGTGTTTCTTGCATAGTGTTATTACGTAATTACTATCTTACGGTAATTTTATAGATAGGTCATCCAAATAGGTGGTTCCTGATGACGTCACTCGCGTGCAAGTTGAGGGTGTAACCGGGACTATTTACATTACAACCTTATTTGATGACGTCACAATTTGTTAACATAATATAATCATTAATCATAAATTAGGCAGCTTTAAATATTGTTCACACTGAACAAACCAAGTTCCATATTTTATGCAGATGTCTTCAAAGGAAAAACAAATGAATTAATTGTTAGCTACATATATAGTACATGTCCATATTACACACCTGTGTTTTACTGTAAAATTATATAAAATTATCGAGGAATCACTGACCCTGAAAATACAGCACAACTAGTTTCAGGGTCAGGGGTCTACTAATTCTTGTCTCGACTTATGTAAAACCCTAGATTTAATTTGTGTTTTGTACTAATTATGTACCTATTGTACTGTCGGGTTGTGAATAAATGATTATTTATTTTATTTTTTATTTTTATTAAATATAACATCACAATGTCTTTAACCTTTTGACCACCACAGTCTGTCAGTGTTCTAAACGCCATGCCAAGACAATATCTTATTTTGTTGTTATTAAAATATTGTCTTATAATAAAGTGGTGGCATTTAGAACACAAAAACGTTTGTTTGTCTGTTTGTCTTCTATAGAAGACTGTGGTGGTCAAAAGGTTGAACTCGTAATCAGATCATTGAATAAATGATATGTCAATACTGTATAGGGTTTCATAAAATAAATGCCAAAAACTGGTCAGTGTCATCATACCATTTTGTATGATAATCGAAAAGCCATGGCCCATGTAATTAAAATGCTGTTATTGCCTTTAAATATCAATCAATTAAGAAGTCATAAAATGAATGTTTAATCATCTCCCATAACAGCGTGAACCAACTGTCGTGGGGGTGGCAAACTTCAATGCAGCTGAAGATGCAGCAACGTTGCGAGGAGCCATGAAAGGGTTTGGCACTGATGAACAGACCATCATCGACATCCTGACCACTCGATCCAATGCCCAGCGCCAGGCCATCTCGCAGGCTTTCACACACGAGTATGGCAGGGTGAGTAAAATAAGTAGATTTTTTTTTTTTTTTCGGATAAAGAAACAAACTTATATTTTGTTACATTTATTTACTGAAATAGGGATTTTAGGGTAAGTATTTAAATATTGTTGTAATATTGTATTTTGATGCTGTAAATATTGATGATTTTAATAACTTGCTCTCTTAAAAATGAATAATTAGAAAAAAACAACCTGTCTCACATCTAGCTCCGGGACTCGAACCCATGACCTTTCACTGTCTGGGCGAATGCTCTAACCACTGAGCTACGGAGTTTTTGCACTCTTATTCTAAAGAAATATTCGGGTTATCAAATTAAATATGTATGTATTCAATAACATCATCCATCAATGATACTGTTTGTGTTTTTATCTGACATTCTAGAATAGAGGGATCATATTTAAATAAATGTACAGCTCACACCACTCATTTAATCATATTTAAAATTAAAAAAACTTATTCATACTCAAGCTTAAAATTACTTATGTATTTGCATTGAGTCATGGTAAAATAATGTATGTACCAGTGTATCATCTACCTAAAGAGGCACCAACCATGGTTGCTGGCAATTTACTATCAAGGTCGCGGCTCTGAGTCAGCGTTTGTTTACCTTACTAGAATACGCGCTCAGATTATGTAATGTTGTTTGAAATACTGTTATAATGATACAAACAAAAACGGATTCTAGTTTGGTGGGAAATTATTCAATTCAGAATGTTAATGAAATCTGATATTTTATGCTTTTGTCAGTTCTGATTATTTTAAGATTATAATATTACTAGCGGCCGCCCGCGGTTTCACCCGCGTGGTTCCCGTTCCCGTGGGAATATCGGGATAAAAAGTACATATAAACCTTCCTCTTGAATCACTCTATCTATTAAAAAAAAACGCATCAAAATCCGTTGCGTAGTTTCAAAGATTTAAGCATACAAAGGGACATAGGGAAAGAGAAAGCGACTTTGTTTTATACTATGTAGTGATGATTATTAAGTTTTTATTCAAGGTTAAAATGGTTACTATGTAATGTAATTACATATATTTTAATAACTTTTTACCTTGAATTTAAGTAGGTACCTGAGATGACTTCCATAGTTTTGCAGTCACTGGTCTTGTCTTGATTGTGACCTCCCGTGGTCAATGTAGAAAAATAATGAAATTTCTTGATGCAAGTGCTTCATCAATTTTCTTTAAGATCAAAAAAATATGTGGCTGTTGCTCTAATTAAAAATGTACTACAGGATATTATTGAAGACCTAAAGTCGGAGCTGGGTGGACACTTCGAGGACGTAATTGTGGCGCTAATGCTGCCGCCTGAGGAGTACCTGTGCAAGGTCAGTTTCTTGATCATCATAATACCGTCGTCGGCAGTCTGATGAGAACAATGGGCGCAAAATAACTTGGCGGCTCGGAAGTTCGCGCGGAACGCTGCACAGAAGACGAATACAGGTGTCCCGGGGTTGGTGCGCGGGCGGAAGCACGGCGTGTCTCGTGTCTCACTCTGACGCGTACGGATACGTCGCTGTGCTGTTCCCTCGCACATCGAACTGCGCGAAATGTCACTTGCAGTTAACTTCCGTGATCCGTGCCGCCAAGTTATTTTGCGCCTATTGTACCAGGCTAACAGAAGGCCGGTAGAGATGGTATGTTATCAGCTGAATAGGGCATTTACCTCAATAGTGTTAGCCAACAATAAATGTCGAAATAAATAATGTCAGCTGTATGTACTCTACTAAAACCGAGGCAAAAACTGGGTTGCGGAAATACCTAATAAAAATGCTTGACGAACAAGTTATCTATTTTTTGTAGAACTTGTAAGTTTTTGGCGTAAACTTATGTATGAAAAAAAAACTGTTGCTTTTTGAAGATCTTTACTACTCTATCTCAAATATTGAGTTTATAAGGTTTAAAGTTCATTTAATCTACTCACAGAAAACATTCATTTTAATTTTTATTAATGATTAGCGGATCCTCGACGTTTTACCCGCGTGGTCCGTTCACGTAGGAATATCGGGATAAAAATACCTATCCTATGTCACTCGAGAAGAATGTAGCTTTTTAATGGTCAAAGAATACAGTACTGAGTTTTTATTAGTAAGTACAAATAAGATTTTAGTCCTTTAGGGGATCATAGTGTCTATCAATACAATCGCGAAAAAAAAACTAGCTGTTCCATACAAAAGTACAACATAGCCTCGACTGAAATGTACCTACTGATTTTTATCGCGATTACCCATAGTAAAAATTGTTCGTATTGATGGACACTGGTATCGATTCGGCTAGCACCAATTATGTAGACTAAACTAGACTAAATTTAGGTTTAGTGCTGTCAAACTGGGTTTTCACATCACAATTATACTTGCAACACCATCAATTCAAATTAGTCGAACTTTAGTCCTTTTTTCGTTTAGATTGGCGTGTCCAGCGGAATAGCTTTAGACTAAAACTTGATTAAAATTAGAGATTTTTTAAGGTTAGTTTTTAGTTTAGTTTAGTCGTGTGCACAACCGAATAGGGGTCACTATCATCTAGTTTTGCCAGTCATGTTCGTGCCTATCATAAGGACCAGTTAAGCACGTAGGAGTCGCCGTCACCGGACACGGTGTGGAGGACATGATGATGACTATTATCTAAAATCTTTGTACTAATTAAAATTCAGTGGTGTATTTACAAGCTTTTGTGATGTCAGGAGCTGAACAAGTGCATGGACGGCATGGGCACGGACGAGGACACGCTGGTGGAGATCCTGTGCACGCGCACCAAGCCCGAGATCGCCGCCATCGTGCAGGCCTACGAGAGACGTGAGTCCCCCTAGGTTTATAACTTTATTTTCAACTTCTGCTATGGTTTAATTAAGGCGTAATCAAAAAGCTTAGACTACATACTGAGGTAACTGGAGAGTGCAGTACTAACACTTTTTTGTCAGTGCTTTCGCGTGCTCCTACTAATTACTCCTACTGATAGGAGCACCAGGACACCCATGTCCTGATGCTCCTACTTCTTCTCTCCTTGTCCTGTTCCCATTATTTGGGGTCGGCTCTCCTAGTTATTTTTCGCCAGGATTTTCGGTCCTGGGTCGTCTCTGATTCAATCTGGGCATTTTTGAGATCTCTCCCTATAGCAGACATCCATGTTAATCGGGGTCTTCCTCTTCTCCTTGGTGGGGGAAACATATCAAGAACCATTCGTGTCATGTGTTCAGGTTCACGGCGCATGACATGCCCGTACCATCTTAGTCGTGCCTCTGTCAATTTTTCGGGGATTGCTCTTACTCTGAAACTCCCACGAGTATAGGTGTTACGAATGTGATCAAGTAAGGTGACACCGCCGGCCCAGCGCAGCATCCTCATTTCAGCGACATGGAGTTTATCCTCTTGTTGTTTTTTCAGGGGCCAGCACTCGGCACCGTACATCATGGCGGGGCGGACTGCGGCCTTGTAGACTTTTCCTTTTACGGGTACCGGCATTCTTGGATCACATAAAACCCCAGTTAGCTCTTTCCACTTCATCCAACCCGTGTTAATACGATGGGTGACATCGGCATCAATAGTTCCGTCATTAGAAATTACTGAACCGAGATATTTAAAGCTGCTAACTTGTTTTATTGCTGTTTCTTCTAGGGTGATGGTATGCAGGTTTTGGCTTCCACTATAATCACAGTGCAGGTATTCGGTCTTTTGGCGGCTTATCTTTAGGCCTACATCCTCCAGTGCAACTCTCCATTGCTCTAATTTTTGCTGTAGCTCTAGTGCACTCCTGCTGGCGAGGACTATGTCATCCGCGTAGAGCAGATTCCACGGTGGCGGTTCTTGCAGTTTAGCAGTGACATGGTTCATCACCAAGTTAAAAAGAAAGGGGCTTAAAGCTGACCCCTGGTGGACACCGACCGTCACTTCAAACTCCTCACTTACTCCGGCTGGGCAACGCACTCTGGTTGTGACATCGTTATACATATCTTTTACAATATTGACGTAGTACTCTGGTACGTTGTGTGCTCGTAGTGCCTGCCAGATTAAGTTTCTTGGGACCCTGTCGAAAGCTTTTTCTAGGTCGATGAACACCATGTCCTGATGCTCCTACTGCTAAAGGAAATTGTGAAATGTCAAGTAGGAGCATTAAGACATTACAAACATATCTTCCGGGTGCCTACTAATTACTCCTACTGATAGGAGCAACAGGATAAATGTCAAATTTGCTGGGCACACTTTTTTATTCAGGGTGAAAACTCCAGTTACCTCAGTATTTAGTCTAAGCTTTTTGGGCGTAAGAGTCCAATTAGAACAGTTTTCAACGCGTTGCGGTATTTCCATATAATCTGGAACGCTCCTCTTGCCTAAACTTAAACTGAATAAAATTAATGAAACAGTATTTAGCTAGTACGATACGAATTTATTCAGGAGTCCCTAGTGAAATTGACCTCTAAAATCCAAACAAAACCTGCAATGTTGTCAGTTGATTAAAATTATTTTTCCCTTTTTGTATTTACTTATTCACAATTAGTGATGTACCGTGCCCGGGCACGTTCCCAAGGACTGGAAATTTTGCCGGCAGCGTTGCCGGCAGTGTCCCAAAGTTCCCAGCAATATTCCCAAGCAGCATTTTGTAGATGAATATTTTACCATGCAAGACAATTTAAAATAAGACTTTAAAACTGTTTGATTATATTTAATTACGTTATAAATAGCCACCAACATGAGAGGTAAGCAGATATGAAATGAAAAACAGTTTGATATAAAATGGTTTATTTTTTTATTCAACAAACTAAGAAAACAAAACAAAATAATCTTGCCATTATTATCAACAAATTATAAAATTGTAAGACACAGAAGAAAAATACATTATTTATTTATATAATTTAACAAAACGACAAAAAGTCTACTGGGAATTTTGGGCAATATTCCCAATGTGCCCGGAAATTTCCCGGGCACATTGGGAGTGGAAAATTGCCGGCAGTGGCAATATTCCCAGGCGTACATCACTATTCACAATGTAATTTTTATTATTGGAAAGAAAGGACTCGAACCCACGACCTTTCACTGTTCGGACGAAAGCTACGGAGTCGTTATCAGTGTCAGTTTATTTTTAACTTACTTAAATACAAATCTTTCCTCTTTATAATATTAGTATAGAAGTATAGATTATAAAAGTAGTATAAGAAGTAGTAATTAATAGTGTTTATATCTGTTAGTGTACAGCCGGCCGTTGGCCGAGCACATGTGCTCAGAAACTTCAGGCGACTTCCGCCGCCTGCTCACGCTCATCGTCACAGTGAGTTGGTGCATGCACGCTTTATCGCTGACAGTGTTTACTATACCAAGGCTACGCTCGTTTTGTACTCGTATTCGAACGAATTTTAATCGTGCGAACTTGTACAAACGATCCACACTTTACAAGGGCTATGGGTGCGAGTTAGCCGTATGTATACGTACACTCGAGGACAAATTCGGTGAACCACCTCTTACTTCTTTTCACGTGGCTGGTGCCTCGCCATTCACGCGCAGACCCTTTTACTATTTTTTTATGTATTAAAATAGGGTAGTACAATGCTTAAGCAAATACGGATAGGGACTTTAGGGATTAACTGAACGGTGAGACGCCAGCCACACAAAAAGAAGTAAGATGTGGTTCACCGAATTTGTCCCCGACTGTACCTCAATTCGTACGACGTTCGTACGTTTACGTATTCGCATCCAACGTGAGCGTAGCCTTAGGATGGGTCTCAACCAAATAACACAAGAAAGAGGTTATGGCAGCCAGAGACGTTCAAGTAATTTGGCCAAACAGGCCGGTTCAAACAGTTTGATCATATTACCATGAATGTCACATTCATACAATCATGCCAATAGAAAAAAACATGTCACGCAACTTGTCTGACGCACGCAGTCTGAATGAAGCGTGGAAAATCTAATACAAGCTAGTTGCCATGACAACTTGAAGAAATTCATAATCTTACGAAGGTAAAAATGTATGGAAGGTTTGCTGTTTTGAGCAGAGGGTAACACCTTTCTTGTGTTCTATGGCTTTCACTAAAGTTACGAAACCGAATATCATGGCAGATTGCGGCCAACTGACAGGCCGTTGCCAGCTTGCAGACTGATAGTCTTCTGGGCCCTTTACTAATCACTATAGTGTTTAATGTACGTTATAATGAAGTGCTTTGCAATTAAGTTTCTTTTGCACATTAATCTGGCACAAATCCACTTTCTTACATTTCGATTTTTATTGAATTATCCCCGCGGCCTCGCCTGCGTGGACTACACGTCGTTATCCCGCGGGAATGCGATTTTTTCAGGGATAAAAAGTAACCTATGTTCCTCCCCCAAGGCTACAAAGTATCTGTGTTCCGAATTTCAGCCAAATCCGTTCAGCCGTTTTGGCGTGATTGAGTAACAAACATCCAAACATCTAAACTTTCACATTTAATAGTAGGGCTAGCTTTCCGCCCGCGTGGACTGCATGGTGTTATCCTGCGGGAATGTGATATTTTTTTCCGGGATAAAAAGTAGCCTAGTCACTCTCCAGCTCCCAAACTATCTTTATACTAAAAATCACGTTGATCTGTTTCACCGTTTGACATGAAAGACGGACAAACACACTTTTACATTTTATAATACTAGTATGGATGGAGAATTTTTTTAAACCAAGTTTCATGATTGGGATTTTGAACTTTTATTATCTTTATTGAACAACTAGCTCATAACTAGGTAGTTCATAAAGAAAGAATTTTTAAATATTTTTATTCAAAGTTTACCTCTAAGTACCATCCTATAAAACGTGTTAATACTTTAACCGAAACTGAGAAAATAGTTTGTTCAGAATCGATATCACACATTCCTGAAGGGGTTAAATAAAAAAAAAAATGTTTTCATTTTTTGCCGCTTCTAAAAATGTTTCTGTCTACACTGCCTATTCATTCAATACGCGCGCGACCTGTCATGAATCTATCAGAAACTCACGGAGACCTATGAGCACAAATATCTTGGAAGTTTCCTAAAAAATGATTTTTAATGGTATTCATATATTTAATATATAATAAATTAGTTGGGATGTATGCTTTTCGGTTATTGCATTAACACGTTCAGACAGAACTGTACTGAACAACGTAAAAAAAAACCCATTACATTTCAATCAATGTCCGCCCTGATCGTATCGGTCAAAAGCTACGTGTTTTTCCACGAATCGTGTAAAAAGCACACAATCACAGTGTCGAGTAAATTACACCCGTGAGGGTCGTGACTTGTCAGTTCCGCGAATTACAAAAAATCTAGAAACATGACAACTTATTTAAATGGATAAGGGTCACATTTGTAGCATTTTCGTATCTGATTTAATCAAATCGGTAATTAACCTCGTTTAGATACTAACTGTTTTAACTAACTTGTTTATAATCAAACTGATTAAATATGTATCTTAAGATGTAAATTCGGCAGCATATGAAGCTTTGCTTGTTGACCTTAAAACAGCCCTAAGCCTTGTTGTTACGTAGTTACCAAGTGGTTTTCATAGTGCATCTTTTGACCTTCATGTGTTCATCTGACTTAGTTTGGTAACTTACTAAGTTTAGATGTTTGTTACTCAATCACGGTGAAACGCCTGAACGGATCTAGATGAAATTTTTCACAGAGATAACATATTATAAGATACTTTTTACCCCGGGAAAATACCTAATTCCCACGGGAGAACATCCACGCTCACGCGGACTAAGCCGCGAGCAAAAAGCTAGTGATAAATATAGCTCTCGGTTTGTAGTTGATTTGAGTGAAAGTGTCTCGTTAGTTTAGCTCTGTTCGAATTTCTAATTGGCACCGCTAATTAATTCAGTACAAGGCCGAATTAGGTAAACGAATTCTCTCTCACTCTTACTAAAATGGTTGTGACATTTTCCCTTCACGTCTATCGATTAATTTAATTTGGTTTGTACAGTCGGGTCACATATGAGTTTACGTGCTTGATTCAGTTTTTTGGTTAAGAACCAACGCGCAACGTTTGATTTACAAAAAAACTGAACTGAAGCCCTTTTAGAGCAATATTAATTAAAAGTAAAATATTTCTTTAATAATTCTCTAACGACTAATAGTAACCCCAAGAATTTGCAATATCTGTCAATTAAATAATTAAAAGCTTTAAAGGAATGTGTAAAACAGCTCTATCTACTACCCGTTACAAATTTATCGCTGACTGTACCTACCTTTCATTTGCCGACGGCTCATGCCGACCTTTGCCACATAAGAGCTAAACGGAAGCAGTGAACTTTTTGGCCGTGAAATGATCTTTATTATACAGGGCTATTTTTTATCATCCCGGATAATTTTATGGATTATTCTACTCATGAAAAGAAATAACTTTTATAACAGGACCAAAACTGAAATCGCGAACAAAAAAATCAACTGTTGCATACAAAATTGCAAAAATATTTAATCAAAACGTATGGAACAGCTGTTTTTTTCCCCGTTTTCAGTTTTGGTCCTATACTCAAAGATATTTGTTTTCATACAATAATCCCTAAAATAATCCGGGGTGGTAAAAAAATAACCCTGTATAGCGGATAACGTCTATTTGATGCAAACAATTTAAACTTTATTGTCATAGTTATAAAGATCAAGTGCGGGCCAAGAGTTCGTCGTTTGCGTAGACTCTGATCCTTTCTTTGCTGTCGCTTCGCCTGCCTACTCCCCCCGACGAGTGGCCCACTGATACCCTTTGTACGATAACTAATGGCTTTTCCTACCCTTTGTTGTTTGATTATTCACTGTCATTGATGTTAATTGTATGATACACTTTTAATTAAGGTGTGGTTCTAAAGTTGTTGAATGTAAATAGTTTTGTTTGGAATTGTGCGTCTGAAGCATTTTACATACTTAGTTAAGTGTTTCCCTGTATGAGTATAATGCAAGAGGTTACTTTATTTGAATAGTTTACGGACAGTAGTGAGTTTAATTCTATTATAAATAAAGAATACACACTAAACTAATAGAAAAAATACGTGTTAACAATAAGAACATAAATCTTTATTATTTTACTAAATTAACTGTTGTAATTATGCTTAGTTAATGACCAATTAAAATGTCACATCTAAAGCATACATAGCAGAAACTTAAAAAAAGCCTTTCATTAGTAGAATCATGGCTTGGCTATAGACAGTGTAATCAAATTATTGTTTCGAAAGCCACTCAAGTACAATGCGTACCACTCAAATACAAAAGATGAGACCTGGGATACCACTGATTTGACTTGCGCAGTAGAGACGATTTCTTATCTTTACCTATAAGAAATCGCTATTGCGCAAGTCGAACCATGTGATCCGCCAAGTCTCATCTTTCGTGATGCGGATTGTACAATAGACAGCTCATCAATTTTAACGACTTTGAGAGCTCCTTCAGAATCATCAATATCAATCTTTGATAGCCATAAGATTGCGTACAAAGCTAACTGTGAGTCACTAGTCGGGGCTGTAAAGAGTTGGCTACGTGTGACGTCAGCGTGTGTCGCAGGGCGCGCGAGATGAAGAGGGAGGGGTTGACCCGGCGCGCGCGCAGCAGGACGCGCAAGCGCTGTTCGACGCGGGGGAGGCCAAGTGGGGCACCGATGAAGAGATCTTTAATAAGGTGAGCTAATGGCCGTTTGTGCACTACCACTGAATTTTACCGATCCGGAAAAAAACGGATGCTTGTATTTAATTAATTACTAATATAAATGATTAATTATTAAAATACAAGCATCCGTTTTTTTCCGGATCGGTAAAATTCAGTGGTAGTGCACAAACGCCCAATCTCTGTCTCCTTCAACGTCGGTTTTGTGCCACCTGCTGGCATTTCTACTGGTACTCTACTGCTACTGGTACTACCGGGAAATAGGGATATAGACATGGGCTTCATTTTAAAAGACGATATGGGACAAAACATTACATGTGGAAGCTTGTAATTGGCCTTACATATTTATTTAAGTTTGTATTTTTTTTTCTGTAACCTAGCTGTAAGCTTCCCGAAAAATTGAAAAATAAAATAAAATAAAACGTCCCCCAAAACCCATTTCCGACCAACAGATTTGAAATGTATCTCAGGTGAAAGATATTAATATTGTGACAACTTTTTACTATGGTGACATCCCTCAAATGTGTGGGAATTCTGGAAAAATATTATTTTAATATTGTTATTTATTACAAAAGTAACACCAAAGTTAATAAAAAAAAACGATTTTGACGTTGAATATAGCTATTAATCTCTATAAAGATATGAATGAAATTGTCGACACACATAAAAGGTATGTTGGAGGGGAAGGACGGGCCCCATACAAATTTGCCCACTGCCCTTTGAAGCCCATATTTTGTCCTTATATGGGCATAATACGGGCTCCAAATGTCAAATGCGGCCCATGTCCATATCCATATTTTTGCCGGAGCCCCCCTGGAGCCAATTTCTCTCAGTTGTGCTTTAAAAGTCATCGTCCTAACGCATCTGGGGTCTTCTGCCAAGACGCTTTTGAGCCCATAGATGCCACTTGAGCAAATATAACATTATTACGTGTCAGCATACGAGCCATTATAGGGTCTAGGGTTTGATACGTGTAATATATCAACGCGAGGATGCACATGTGCTGTATGACGTCAGCGGGCTTAGTGGGGACCGACGAAGAGATGTTCAGTTTAATAAGGCGGGCAAATATACCACGTATAGCATTCTACAATTTTATACACCACTAAGATTTGATTAGTACAAAGATATTAGGGGATGGTAGTGTCCATCGATATGAACAATTTTTACTATGGAGCCAACGACGGAATCGCGAAAATAAAATCAGCTGTTCCCATACATTTCAGTCGAGTCGATGTTGTACTTTTACACACCACGAACATACCAGTGCACAATACCTGCATTTAGCAAGACAGCAATACACCTTGCACCTTCACCGATTAGACCACTCTACACGTGTTTCGCCCCAACCCGGGGCATCCTCAGGAGATAGTTCGTGCCAAAACAAACACAAAGTGTAGGTGCAAGGTGTATTGCTGTCTTGCTAAATGCAGGTATTGTGCACTGGTATTTTCGTGGTGTGCGGTGCGATGCATCTTGCATATTGTGTTTTTTGCGGAAGTAAGCTACATATTATATTTCGTTTTTTCACAATGGTTAGGGACTTCCGCCAAGTGACGCCTGATCTTCGATCAACAATAGTACTAGATGAAGGCTCACGAACTAAATGAAAACTTTACATGGCACAGACTGACTTTTTTTTAAACAGAGAAAAAAAGGTTACGAATGTTACGATCTTACATTATAAATGAAAGGAACAGTTCCAAGTTTGAAATACCTTAGTATTATTGACACTGTCAAAATAATCTACTTATAATTATACTCTCAAGTGGGAGTATACGCTCGGCCATATCTGTCACTCTAACTACGTATCTAGAACTAGGTGTTATTGTTGATCGAAGCGCCTGATTCAATCAAATATCTATAACACTTGTTTGAACCCGTCAGATCCTGGCGCACGAGAGCTTCGCTCAGCTGCGACTCATCTTCGAAGCGTACAAGGGCATCGCGGGCCGCACCATCGAGCAGGCCATCAAGGCCGAGATCGGCGGGGAGCTGGCCGAGGCGCTGTCGGCCATCGGTCAGTATCATACAAGGGGCCGAATCAAACTGAATTGACAACAAGCACACTATCAGACATAATAAGTAGTTGAAAAATAACTGTTCCCCCAAGTACTTAGTCTTAAGTACCCTGTGCATGCAAATGTTCAACTCATAAGAGAGGTCTCGCACTATGTCCGATTCTTATTTGATTCGTATCAGTCAAATGACGGTCCGGGGCGTAGTCATAGAACTATTTGTATGGTAGTTTACACACTAGATCCGATTTCAGTCATTCGTATTCTATCCGGAGTTTTTAAGATCCGTCATTTGACTGATACGAATTGAATAAGAATCCGACGTAGTGCGCTACCGCTCTAACAATCGCCCTGTTGTCATTCCAGTTTTATTAAAGCTTAAAGCTTACGAATCTTACGATCTATGTTTCGTCCTAAAAGAGGCTCTCACACTGGCGACGAGCCCCGCCCGCCGCGGAGCGCCGATCTCCATATTACATTTATTCTGTATTTATTCGAGTGTGTTGGAACAGGCGTGTTTTCTATAATAATTTAATGTATGCACATACACTACAATCCCGCGCTCCGCGACGCGACAGGACGTGGTGCAGCTTGAGAACCGCCTAATTTCTTAAAGTTCAAAGTTAATTGAAGATTTTTTTTTAGTTTTGCAAAACCTGACCGCTGCTTTTGGATTCATATATTTTCCAATTATTTGATACTAAATTATATTTAAAAAATGCAAAATTTTAAAGTAATTTTTTCCCAAATGAGAATTGAATACGATTTCAACTAAGTCCTCGTGATGTTTCCTATAGCATGGTATTACGACATTACACGATTGAGTCCATGTCCATTGCGTCAATTGGCGCATTCTCGAGACTGATTCAGGGGAAGCCGCCCATTAACTGGACCCAGTTGAATTCCACACTCGTGCTACGCTGGTGACGCGGCTGCATTGTTGTTTTGATTAATCATTGTATTATACTGTACAACGATTCGAGCCACCCATTTTAATAATGGTTTGGTTACTTACTTAATAATGTTGGAATGAAGTAGTTATCATATTTTCTATGTTTTGTCATGCCATGCACGTGTACAGCACAGTGCTTTATATGTACGGGTAGTGTATGAGGTTTATATGATGCGGTACTAATTATGACTTCAGTGACAAATTAATTGCACTAAAAGTCAAGTGAACAGTGGAATAGACGTGCGACTATCTATAGTACTTATATAAAACTTGCGTTACTGACTGACTGACAGGCAACGTACAGCCGAAACAACTGGGCGCAAGAAGCTGAAATTAAGTAAAAAAGTGGCATGAAGTAAGAGAGGATTTTTGGGAATTCCCCCTCTAAGGGGGTTAAAAAGGGCGTCTACGCAAAGGGGCTGTCCATTAATTACGTGAGGCCCAAAGGGGGAGGGGGCCTGGGAAAAAATCGCCAAATATCACAAGGGAGAGGGGCTTATTTAGATATCACGTGTATTTATTTTCAATACCGGAACACATATTTTGTTTATATATACTGGCTTAATTTTTGAACACCATTGAAATTTTTAAACTCGTCTCAGAATCGGTAAGTGGAGAACTTTCTTTTAGAAACATGGGTCGAAATACGACAAAAAAATTTGGACTTCCCATATTAAATCGATCGCGTGATCAGTCTGATTTGTATGCAGAGTCAAAAATTTTATGTCATAATTCGACCCATGTTTCTAGGGAAATTTGTTCACTTACAGATTCTGAGACGAGCTTAAAAATTTGGATGGTGTTAAAAAATTAACCCTGTATAATGTTGCGAAATTGCGTTGGTAAAACTGATACTTAGTAAGTAAACACTTCGATCAACAATAGTACTAGATGAAGGCTCACGAACTAAATGAAAACTATAAATGGACAAACTGACTTTTTTTAAACAGAGAAAAAAGGTTATGAATGTTACGATCTTACATTAAAAATGACAGGAAGCGTTCAAGTTTGAAATACCTTAGTATTATTGACACTGTCAAAATAATCTACTTATAATTTAATCATTATACTCTCAAGTGGGCTGATAAGGCTTGGACATATCTGTCACTCCAAGTATGTATCTAGAACTAGGTGTTATTGTTGATCGAAGGCTAAACACCTTAAATTTTTTAACAATCAAGTAATTTTAGTCATGCTCATGAATATACGAAGATTCTTATCGGTTGTCGATTCGCAACGTCGTTTCAATTTTCCCGCCATCGCGCCACCTAAAGTATGTACAAAAGATAGATACAATCTTAGGTGGGGGGAGGGATAGTACAGAACCTCACCACGTAGGTACTACTAAGGGGAGGAGTCTAAAAAGTTGCTAAAAAACTTCACGTGATTAATGGACAGCCCTAAACGAAGTCGAGAGCGGAGCGCTAGTTCTCTATATTATGCATGGGGTGTAAAAGACCAACTTTAACTCGGAAGCTTAGCGTGTCGCCGCCGACAATTTCAGTGGAGTGCGTGGAAAGCGCGCCGGCGTGGTTCGCGCGGCGGCTTCGGAACGCGATGCAGGGAATGGGCACAGACGACCGCACGCTCATTCGTATCGTCGTGTCGCGCGCCGAGACAGACCTCGCCGCCGTCAAGCGGGAGTACGAGCGACTGTACGATAAGACGCTGGAGAGCGAAGTGAGGGTATGTACGGGAGGCATCGACGACCGGGCGCTCATTCGTACTAGTACGAGCGACTGTACGATAAGAAGCTGGAGAGCGAAGTTAGGGTATGTACGGGCGAGATACAGACGACCGGACGCTCATGCGTATTGGCGCGAGTTCGAGCGACTGTACGATAAGACGCTGGAGAGCGAAGTGAGGGTATGTACGGGCGAGGTACAGACGACTGGACGCTCATTCGCATCGTCGTGTCGAGCGCGATACGAGCGACTGTACGATAAGACGCTGGAAAGCGAAGTGAGGGTATGTACGGGGGTTCCAACGACCGGACGCTCATTCGTATCGTTTTGTCGGCGCGAGTACGAGCGACTGTACGATAAGACGCTGGAGAGCGAAGTTAGGGTATGTACGTCTTGTCACCGGGAAGCGGTCTCCAACGTGAGGGTGCTGGTTGCTTTCCTGGCGGAGCTGGGTTGGCTGGAGTAGTCCTCACACACCTTCCACACGCGAAATAGGCGCTATTAGACATCGAGTTGCGGAAAACGCCCGTATCGTATAAAACGGGTACGTATGGAAGTTCAAAGCGAAGTCGCGCTGTGTTCCAGTGGAGTGCGTCCACGAAGCGGTCTCCAACGTGAAGGCGCTAGGTGCTTTCATGGTAGAGCTGGGTTGGCTGGAGTAGTCCTCACACACCCTCGCTCCACACCCAAAATAGGCGCTACCGCTCGCTGTCGTACAAGAAGAGGGTACGTATAGAAGTTCAAAGCGATGTCGCTGTGTTCCAGTGGAATGCGTTGAGAACGCAGCGGCGTGGTTCGCGCAGCGCCTGCGCTAGGCGATCTGGGGTAGTCCAACTACACGCGAAATAGGCACGATTAAGACGTCAAGTTGCGGAAAACGCCCGTATCGTATAAAGCCCGGTTCTCACGGCCTGTCATTTCGCAGACCAGATCGCGCCAGGCCGACAGGCCGTGGGAACGGTCGCATCTGATGAGGCCTGTGGTCGCCTGTCGTCGCCCGCCCGATCCGTCGGGAGTCGGAAGGTGGAACTATACCTATCACGGAGTTAAAAAAGAAAATTTATCAAATGTTGACCACTGAATAAAGCCACAGCGGCTGCACATGCAGCCATGCGCTCCGTTATATCACACATGTTGGACTGGCGGTGACGACAGGCGGGTACAGGCCGACACACGCCGAGGGAATGGCTCGGCACTAGACGCACAGGCATCCACAGGCGTGGCGCGACCCGGCCTGGCCTGTAATAACACGGGCCGTGGGAACCCACCTTAAAACGGGTACGTATGGAAGTTCAAAGCGATGTCGCTTTGTTCCAGTGGAATGCGTTGAGAATGCGGCGGCGTGGTTCGCGCAGCGCCTGCGCAAGGCGATGCAAGGCGCGGGCACTGAGGACGCGGTGATCGTGCGCATCGTGGCCACGCGTGCGGAGATCGACCTGGGCGCCATCAAGCGGGAGTACGAACGCATCTATGACAAGACGCTCGAGAGCGATATTGCGGTATGTGTGGGGCGATGGCAGTACTTGAAATGGTTTTGGGTTTTGACTTTGTTTCGACCGTGATGTTTTACCTGTTTAGTGGAAACTATACATTTTAGGATTCAGCAAAACTTTCTTTTCGGGAATGTTTTGATGTTGATACGTCTTTTGCATCTAAACGAAACAAAGACGTCATTTATTTCATTGCTTACTTTCAACCAGGGTTGGAAAAAAACAGTTTTTTTATTTTTATTTATAAAACAGTTCAAATTGCTTTGAAAAAGTGGTTTTTTTTGTTCTTTTTAGTTTAGGGTTATTTCAAATTAATTCGACCTATAATGTTTCAATTTTAGACTAAACTTTTCAAATTCGCCATAGTAAATTAAATATTTACAAAAAGCGATCAATCGATAATTTTTTATTTTATCTTGCGTATCTCTCAATACTGAACGCTTTACATTCACCCTGTATGTTCTAATGTTGATTTTTAAAATGGGCGACATAGGGACTTTCCTAGCGGGACTATACCGAAGGGGAATTACCTATGAATTATGAATTCTATTCTATGAATAGGGGAAACTCGGATATTTAGGATATAAAAACACGGTTTAAATTCAAACTGTTTTAAAACAACTTGATTTAAAAATGCCAACCCTGCTTTCAACTGAGTACAAGTTGTTAAATAAAGTAAACATGATACTTAGATCATCTTCAATGGTAGTTTTTTGTTATATTAAAAATCAAGTTACGATAAAATATCTACTTGGGAATGTCACTAATGGGGAATCGAGTGATGCAGATGTTATAGACTAACTGAATATGTATTAATTTTATATTTCAAGTACTGTCGATCACATAAATGGTATATGGTTCTCAGCACATTATTTATAATTAGAGCACATTACCGCATGAAAGTAATGCTTCCGTTCTATATGCAGGTGCATGGACAACAAACATTCAATAATTTATTGCATACCATAATATAATATGTAATATATTGGGTACAAAGGATATCGTAATCATTAGCTTAAATCGCGCTTTCAATGTGGTGTATCGACATATCATTACTTCACTGTTGTAATGTGACAATTATAATGTGTTAACGTTTTTACTCGGCTTCTCACGGTGATGGAAATAGGAGGTGAGATTTATTTATTTATTATTATTTTTTGTGACTGAAAATAATTGATATAAGGTACATTAAATGGTTGAAAAGCGTTTTTAACAGCAATATTTTATACATCTACCTACCATTATTATTTGTTTGTAACGCCCACATTCTAAACTCGTGCCATTTTTTACCCAATTATTTGCTATTTACTATTTTACGGCACTCCTTTATAACACTTTCAAAATATAAAAAGCATCCCTTAACCTTAACTCACACTTTGTTTCCACCTATCCACCAACTAATGTTGCCGCGTCTCTTCCCGCATGTGCTCGCACGCTCGCCGCCATCTTGTGACCGGATGCTGTACGGCCATCTTGTTGTTGTCGGCGGCAGCAGGGCGAGACTTCCGGCGACTACAAGCGCGCGCTCGTGGCGCTTATCGGGCCCGCGTGAGCTGACATCGCTTCGAAGAGTTTCTTATACTAGTTAAGTGTTTCGAAAGCTGTTGTATTTGATTTTGTATTACATGCATGTCTGTATTGAATCAGGTGTTTTATGGAAGTTTAATTGTAATTTATTACGTTTTATATGGCAAGTCTTTATTTTTTCTCGATAATAGAAAATAGTATTTTATTGTATTCTTGATTGATATTATTAGGTTTTAAATGAGTAACGAATAGATGCTTATTGTGTATCGTGTCGCTCTTGCACAATGCAAATGTAGGAATTTAAGATTGATGTTTACGAAGGTTTTAAAAACACAATTGTATTACTGCCGGCCTTGGAGTGAGTGCCTTGAGATTGTTTCAGATTATATTATTTATTAAAATTTTAATAATGTTGCATTTATTGACTGAATTGAAATTATATAGCATTCCCAATTATTTATTTAAACTTAAGCTTTAATTTTACTATCCCATTCATAATAAATAGTTTATTCAAAACGTATTTTTTATTGCTACATACCAACCAGGATGTTGCCTGGTTTCGTGGACATACAGGATCATTTTAAAAACAATATCCTAATTTTGTCTACGCATTACGTATCATTCAAACACTACATTTTTGAAAAAAAAAAATACGTAGGACTTATGTAAATCTTTCACAAAAAAAAACCAGCACATTGTAACAGCATGGTTACTGATCAAATACTATCATCCGAAGAGGGCGGGGCGGGGGGCGCGTTATCATCTGCATACGGTGTAATTTGTGTAAGCAAACGTAGTTTTATTTTGGATAACTTTGTATAGCCTTAACTTAATATTTTAGTACTCGGTGATATTAAAAGAAAAAATACCGGTTTCGTTATTTTCTTCAAAGAATATTATATATAATTTTGGATACTGTTTTTAAAATGATCCTGTATAGAAGTTCTAAGTAAAAAAATAAAACAACAAAATCCTCATAAAACTTATTTACTTATCGCACGTAACAGTCACTCTGCGCCAAGTCGCGTCGGGAGCCCTCCATGAGGTAATTTAGTATGGTCTCGCCATATCAATATATAATACTATCTTTTACATTAGCTAAAGAAATACTCTCTGAGACAAACGTTACATTTCGATATGTGTTCCACTAGATTCGGACCGTCCAATAGTCTACGAAGCGATTACAAAATTATAGATTACACATAATCATAACATGGGTTACAAAAGGCAGTAAAATATAATTCCACAATATCAACGTTTACATCTACAACCGGTCGACACCTCGCCTGCATTCGACCGTCCGTCGACAGTCACTCACTATAAATTATTATGAATCGCATATTACGTCAACGAAAAACAATCACTGGCAACATTGGCTAAAGAGATACATTTCCTTTTAATATTTACACAAAACATGCCTCACTATTGCATCATCAGAATATGATAAAATTAGCTAAACCTAAATAAAAGTAAAAGACGTAATAAAAGAAAAAAAAACTATCAAAATTTATATATACACGGAAATCACTCGCAAGGAACAAAGTAGCAAAATTCAAGATTATTATAAAATCTCGAATCGATAGACTCTATATACAGGCGCTCGATCCGCCCGACACTATAATTTTATTATTATCCATCCATTTACAACAATCTACAAATACACAGAGCTGTCGAGAGCGAGGGTCCATTTCGTTTTGTGCTTGCAGCTGAACTAGCTTGTGCATACTTGAGGCACTTGAAATAGAACCTCTAGCTACGCTTATTACGAAAATGATATCATACATTGTACCAGCTTATAACTGTCGTCAAAGCAATGGCCGAATAGCCATCAGTATACATTGCACGCACGGTACGCATACCATTTTCGAAATAGGCTTTTAGGGACTTCATTCTTGCTCAGAATTTTAGTATAAAGATGCCTATGGCTTAGCGCAGACAGAACGGAAAAAAATTCGCGGAAATTTTTGAGGTCATTGAAAGATGAACAATGTCACCATAGCCTAAAATACAAAATTGTATGAATATCAACAGAGAATTTCCGCGAGAATCTCTCCGTTCTGTCTGCGCCGACCCTATGTCAGTTTAGAAAGGTTTTTCAATTATTGAAAACTCATTTGACTTATTCGGTCACAAACAATATAGTCAGTTCTTTATTAGAATATCCTATCAACATTAAAATCTCTACTATATAAATTAATTGAGACCGACCGAAGCGAAACTTAAACGAAAATATAGAAATACAAAATAAATATAACAATACAAAGAAAAAAGTATAAACTAGGTAAGGGAAATCAAAAATGAATGTTGTTCTATTGTCCCAACTAAAAATATCGTCAGAACTTTTAAGAGTTTTTATTTTAATAATCTCTAAAGAATCGGTCTCATGTCGTTTCGGGTAGACAATAACCCAGCCTCATTATCAAAGCATACGATCATCACAATGACTAAATACATTTCCGTATCTCACTTCAAGTGGATAAAGCATAGAGTAGTACCAATTTCAACACATATTGATGCTAAATTATCAATATGTTGAAAAATCATCGATGATATAGAATAGAGTATCATTTGTAATCGCTAGTGTGCTCAGTACGAGTTTTTTTACCACGCGCTTTTGAATTAGGTTGATGCAGTCTAGTCAGTTGCACACCAAGTTGTACAGATATATTACGAAGACAACTTCTGTTATGCCCTATTCACATTAGTCAAGTAGAGTGGTTAGGAAAAGGGCAGTTGTGAGGACCGAGGGGCTACCGGCAAAAAAAAAGGATATGGACATGGGCTTCATTTGACATTTGAAGCTCATATTTTGTTCTTATATAGGCATAATATATGTCAAATTAAACCCATGTCCATATCCTTAATTTTTAGCCGGTAGCCCCTAGTACCGCGTTATTTGCACACACAGTTTACTACACTAAACAAAACACTAAGGCTGGGAATAGACGTCCGATTTTTCTCTCCGATAGTCTGGGGCCCTACCGGCGGACTTTCCGATCTGCCGGGCTTCAAATTAAAACAGATAAATCGAGCCCCAATCAGGTCAAAATGGCAAACGATTCATGATGTCCCAGGAACATCGATATCTTCCAAATAACTTCGGCAAATAGTACAATAAGAAGTTGAAGCCCGCCATCGTTCCGATTATCGGAAAGTTCGCCGGTACGGCCCCTGATCAGACTATCGGAGAGAAAAATCGGATGATTATAACCCTGCTTATAACCAATGTAAATCGGACATTGCGCGAAGGCAACACGTTAAACTTGTTGTGCTTCCGCTAGATGGCGCCACCGATGTAACGTCAACGCATTAGAGTAAGATAAGAGGTCGCACTGCGCACCGGGTCGTCGTCCGCTCAGTCGTTGGGCGCGAACAGCATACTAAGGGCATGTTTCACAATGGCCGCATTTATCAGAACTCATCGATTAGTAATCGATTACAAATAATCTGCTGAACGCACACAAAAATGCGATGACTGACAGCGATTTACAGCAATCGGACGCCATTTTTTCCATCGCATTTGATTTTCGATGAGAAGCAGCGATTAGTTGCAAGTTGCTGTCAAACGTAGTGATTTTGTGTTTGTTGCTGTCATTCGTCATGTCAAAACCAGAAAAACGCTAAAGCGCGTTCAGCAGAATCTATCGAAAATAGTAATCAGACAAGTAATCGATGACTTAGCGATTAGTCAGCGATTAGTTAGGCTAAATGCAGCCAATGTCTAAGTAAGTTCTGATTAGCTGTTAATTGACAGATAGGCCATACAAAACTGGAACGTATCTCCTAATCGGACATTGTGAAACAGGTACTTAACAAAACACTATACAGATATGGGCAAACATCTTGAGCAAAGTAGTGGGGCGGCGACCAATAACAACGAGTAGTAACAATATTTGCAAAGGAAGTATACCTGTAAACTCAGTCCGAACCGAGTGAGACTAGCTAGAACTTAACTTTGTTTTTCATAGTGTTTGTATTAATAACAAAGTTCCATTTGCGGTTTTTAAAAATGTTATATACGGACGAATGGTTCTAAAAAAAAGACGCCAATTTTAGGCATTGCCCTTTATTAAATGAGTTGAAATTTGCCACAATAGATTGGACAAAAAAAATATTTGAGGATGAATGAAGAGACTTACACCTCCTGTTTTTAGTTACACCGCTAATACAAAAAAGCAATACCGTAAATAACGAGTTTTAGCGAGTTTTAAATTGGTTGTTTGCCCCATCATTTTTGTTCAAGATGTTTGCTCCGATCTGTACCAATGCTAATCGGGCATTACGTGCAGGCAACACGTTAACTCGTTGTGCTTCTGCTAGATGCCGTCACTACCTTTTGACCGCCATGTCTTCTATAGAAGACAAACGTTTTTGTGTCCTCCACGCTAAGACTTTAATATGAAGATGATAACTAATAATTTATTTTTTTCTTTTATTTTGTCTTCTATAGGAGACATTGGCGGTCAAAAGGTAAAACCTAGCGCATTAGAGTGCAGAAAAACCTCGCACTTCGCACCGGGTCGTCCGCTCAGTCGTTGGGCGCGAACAGCTGCGCCTGCAGCTCGGCGAGCGGCATCAGCAGCTCGTCGTCGGCGGCCGGCTGCAGCTGCTCGGCGCGCGACTGCTCGCGGAGCACTGCAACAAAATGCAGCATTTCTGTGAAAAACTGAAGAGGCCAGCTTCGATCAACAATAACACCTAGTTCTAGACACATGGCCGACCTTTAGGCGCATTTGGTCCAATTCGCAATGGGTTCAAAAAAAATTCCAATTCGCATTTAGACCAATTCGCATTTAGTCCAATTCGCATTTAGTCCAATTCGCAGTTAGTCCAATTCGCAATTGGTCAAATACTCAGTTTGTCCAATTCGCAGTTGGTCTAATTCGCAGTTGGTCCAATTCGCGGTTAGGCCAAGATGGATAATGTTTCCCAAGTTATAGAACGGAATCTATAACGTGGCTAAGGTCCCGCCCGGTAGGTAAAAAGTGTATATTTCTAAAGTATATTATAATTATCTATCATATGTTTGATCAAATATGCATGGTTATATTTCTTTCTACCTTATCACAATACACTTTATATTGGACCAATCGCGAATTGGACCAACCGCGAATAGGACCAATCGCGAATTGGACCAACTGCTAATTGGCCCAACTTCGAATTAGGCCAACTGCGAATTGGACCAACTGAGAATTGGACCAACCGCGAATAATGTGAATTGGCCCAATCGCGAATTGGGCCAAATGCGCCTAATGGTTTTAAACTTGGAACGCTTCCTGTCATTCATAATGTAAGATCGTAACATTCGTAACCTTTTTTCTCTGTTTAGATAAAAGTCAGTCTGTGCCATGTAAAGTTTTCATTTAGTTCGTGAGCCTTCATCTAGTACTATTGTTGATCGAAGCAGCTAGGTCAATTTCTGGCGGAGAACCAAGGCTTCAAAGTAACCTAGTTTGTATGAAAATCAACTGGTGTCTTTAATTATGTGACCGCCACTATATAAACAAATGTGAGAACTTATAATGTGTGTGTGTGTATGCTTTTTAAGTTGTGACCAATAGCAATTTTTCTGTTGAGTCATAATCCAGTGTTTTAACCAAGCTGTAGTTACCTTTTTATATTTGAACTTAGTGAGATGATAAATATTAGTTTTCTCGTTTACTCTGTTGTATATAAATGTGGTATTACGGTCGGCCGACACTAGAACAGCGAATCGTATTTCGTCATGTCTGCATCTCTGTCTTACTAACGCAAATAGAAGAAATGGTTGCGCGGCAAGGAATATTGCAATATTTTGGCATAAATAATAAAATTATGATCGTTTCAGTACATGTTTGACTTTAAATTAATTGTGCAATTATATTTACGTTCAATACTGACTGAAAATATGATATTACATCTCTTTCTTTCCTTTTTTCGAATTGTTTTTGCGCATCTTCTCAGCACATTTAGGTATCGTTTCGCCGGGCGGCCAAATGACTACTGAGAGCGATCTAATGCTTCCTTTCGAATGGAATTCGTTGGCGGCTTCACTTTCTGTGCGTTTACGCTGTATCTAGGGTTTATATGATCGCGTAGGGGCCCGGAAGATCGAGCCAACCGTCAGGTCGTAGGAGGAGCTTGCCACCTCGGGCCCTCCACATTATGACCTACTTGACGGCGGAGAGAGCAAGAAGTGAGGGGTTTAGTGGGTATTCCCCATCCCTGATCCCCATCAAGTATCTGACGCTGGATGGAGGATCAGGAATATACATGTTTGTGTCTATATGTATTGTAACATCTTTATAACAACATGATGCAATAAAGAACTTTGAACTTTGAACTTTGAAGTGGCCTGGTGAGTCCCACATAACCACCGGTTTATAATCAGGAATATACATGTTTGTGTCTATATGTATTGTAACATCTTTATAACAACATGATGCAATAAAGAACTTTGAACTTTGAACTTTGAAGTGGCCTGGTGAGTCCCACATAACCACCGGTTTATATGATCGAAGGGTATTACGTACGATGCCACTGCTGCAGCAGCCGGTTGTAGTGCGTGGAGCGCTCCAGCTGCTTGAGCTGCGTGAACACGTGCACCAGCCCGCGGTAGTACTCCAGCCAATAGTGTGTGCCCCCCCCCCCCCTATAGCATGATGTACGTACGATGCCACTGCTGCAGCAGCCGGTTGTAGTGCGTGGAGCGCTCCAGCTGCTTGAGCTGCGTGAACACGTGCACCAGCCCGCGGTAGTACTCCAGCCAATAGTGTGTGCCCCCCCCCCCCTATAGCATGATGTACGTACGATGCCACTGCTGCAGCAGCCGGTTGTAGTGCGTGGAGCGCTCCAGCTGCTTGAGCTGCGTGAACACGTGCACCAGCCCGCGGTAGTACTCCAGCCAATAGTGTGTGCCCCCCCCCCCCTATAGCATGATGTACGTACGATGCCACTGCTGCAGCAGCCGGTTGTAGTGCGTGGAGCGCTCCAGCTGCTTGAGCTGCGTGAACACGTGCACCAGCCCGCGGTAGTCGTACTCCAACCCTGAGTAGCAGGAGCCGAACAGCTTCAGACCTGATGACACAAACATAATCATTATAACAACGGACATATTAGCTTCAAGGTAAAGACCAACTGAGCCCACGTACACGAACACAATGTATGCAACGCATAATGACATTGCTTCAGTGGCCCGATTCTGCTAACGTTTAGTCATAATCGTGTTTCAATTGTTGTGCTTTTTTACACACTAGTTACAAGAAATGTGAACTTTTTTCACAATACTACTGATTGTCACACCACACACTACATTCTTATCACATCATACTGTCATAATTCTTGCAACTAGTGTGTAAAAAAGCACAACGATTGAAACACGATTGAGACACGATTACGACTTAACGTTAGCAGAATCGGGCCACTGATCTGCCGACACAAACAGAATCATATAACAACGGAATATTAGCTTAAAGATAAAGACAAACTGAGCCCACGTAGGCAAACACAACGTATGCAACGCATTATGACATCTATAGTCCGCAGGCGCGGATACAAGGGGGAGGGGGGCAATGGGAGCGATTGCTCTACCTAGAAAATGTTTGCATTTCCTCATTTTTTGACATTTAATTCTATATTCTGTTTTTTGACATTTGATTTGCATCTAATTTCATCATCATCTAATTTCTTCATTTTTATTTTTTATTTTTTTGACATTATTTTATTACTAATTTCCTGATTTCTATTACTTTTTTCTATATTTATTTGTAATGTACTGATTATTATTGTTTCTTGACATTTATTTCTCAATAAAATAATTTTAAGCTTGCATGTTGTCCACACACATACACTCACAAACACTGATTTCCAGGTTTACTTTACAGTACTTACTGTAAAATAAACTCTTTCACTCTTCACATCAGGATCAAAATAATGTCAACACTGAAGGTACTATGGAAACCATAGCAAATGTTTTCAAAGTACCAAACTAACAGAATTATGAAGTTGATTAAATCCTAATGTGAACTTGATTCCGTCAAGAGTAAGGGGGCAGGTGGCCGATAATGAGCCCACCTCGTAGTTAATACGTACTGATGGAGATGGATCGCAGGTAGAGCTGCTCTGCGGCGTGGTGCATATGCATGTGGTAGTTGTAGAGCGAGGCCAGGTGCCCGATGCTGAGGCCGACTTCGTAGTCTTCGGGCCCGAGGAGAGCTTCCTTTATTGCTATCGCTTTGAGGTGCATCGTTTCCGCGTCCTGCGGAAGAACAAGGAGAGGTGTTTAGTTAGTGTTATTCGAATATCGTAGAATGTAACTTGAAATTTTAAGAAAGTCACAAAAAATTAAGTTTGTCAGAAGTGTTGCGGATTTTTTTTAGCTCACGCAGTCAGTTACAGCGCGTCAGTCAAGCTTCAGCCGGCCTAGCATGAGCGGCTTTTATCGCGCGATATGATATGGCACGGCATGTTGTCTTGCTTACTCCACTAAGGTGTAAGCAAGACGGCATGCCGTACCATAAAACATCACGTTAAAAAAAAATTAAATTAAAATTTTTAATTTAAAACGCTTTATTTCATAAATTTATAACACAAAATAAATGGCTTATCCTAAAGTTATAGAAATCTTTAATATTTAAAATTGTGACACTTTAGGATGGTCACTCAAAGATTTAACATTAGTTACTAATAAATTGACATGATGACTAATAAATTAGTCGTTAAAAGCCGCTCATGCTAAGCCGGCAGACGTTAACCCATATCGCGTACATTATAAGAGCAGTTATCGTAATGCATCTATAGCGAAAAGTCCTCCCCGAAGGCCATCATAGATAGCGACATTGTGCTATATGGTGAGACACTGACCTGGAACCGCTGCATGCTCTGGTAGAGCCGGCCGAGGTTGCCGTAGTGCTTGGCGGTCTGCACGTTGTTCTGCCCGCAGGTCATCATGGATAGCGACAGGCAACCTTGTGCAATATGATGAGGACACTGACCTCTATAATAGAAGTACGCTGGAGTAAATGTTGTACACGAAATGACAGTTGTTTTTGTGCCGATTCAAAGCGCCCCGCTCGAGCGTCTCTGGTACTAAAATTGTAAATGGCTGATCGTTGTTTTAAGTAATTCTCTGATAATTTACGTGAAAACCGTGGAATAAGACTTTACTTTGTGTATTTTATGTAAATTTAGTGATCTAAACATATTTGCATGAAAGTATGCATATTTTGTAGAACTGACTATAAAAAAGGCAGCGGGATAACCTTCCACAAGTAAGTGAATTTCATGGTTAAAAATGTTTCAGAAGCTTGTCTGAAGCTTATAAAAACTATTTTATATTTATAATAAACGTTTTTATTTTGAGCTATGTTTTCATATCTATTATTAGTTCCATGGACGCTCACGCTGCTTACAGCGCCAAAATGGCGAAAATCAAATGGCTTCATTTTGAAATTGATAGTATGAAGTCCAGCGTACTTGTAATATAGAGGTCAGTGGATGAGGACACTAACCTGGAACCTCTGCATGCTCTGGTAGAGCCGGCCGAGGTTGCCGTAGTGCTTGGCGGTCTGCACGTTGTTCTGCCCGAAGGCCATCATAGATAGCGACAGGGCAGCTATATTTATTTATTTATTTTTTTGTATTACCTACTGATTTGTTTTATTTTATTTTATTTTTCATTATGTAATTTATTATTCTGACACCGGCTTTGATGTAGGTAGGTACTTGTAACATTTGACCCTGTCAGAATAAACAGCGCTTCTTTGTTGCTCCGCCCACCAGTGTGCGACTCAGAAGCTTTTGGCTGAGACAGGGTCATTTGTTGGCTGCACACACTTCCTAACCTCTCTTATTTCTTCTCTCACTTCTGTCACTGTCAACCTATTTTCTTGTTATGCTTAAATTGTTTGTATAATATGTGTGTGTGTGTGTGCAAGTCAATAAAGGTATTTCTTTCTTTCTTTCTAGCCTTGTGCAATATGGTGTGTACACTGACCTGGAACCTCTGCATGCTCTGGTAGAGCCGGCCGAGGTTGCCGTAGTGCTTGGCGGTCTGCACGTTGTTCTCCCCGAAGGCCATCATGGACAGCGACAGGGCGGCCTTGTGCAACTCTTCTGACTCCTTTAGCAGGTTCGGTTCTGCATACAAACGATAGATGTTTGACCATCATGTTACATCTCATTTCTTGTTTTAAACAGAAAAATTCGGAAAAAATATATCTATTCCGTATGGAAGGTCATAGCCCACTTATACCGCACCGCTCCCACCCAACCAAAGTATGAGCAGCCAAATATGGACTTAATATCGTTCACTGTAGATGCACTTTAGCCCACGGCAGGCTCGCTTATCGCGCGCTGTCTGCTATTGTATATTGTTACTGTAAAGTGCATCTACAGTGAACGATATTAAGTCCATATTTGGCTGCTCATACATTGGTTGGGTGGAAGCGGTGCGGTATAAGTCGGCTAAGTCCTTTACGTTGCCTCAGACTCGGGCAGAAACAGACAGATAGATGTTCAGTTGCGTCGGAAGTAAAAAAAATATTGTTTTATCCGAAGTCGCGAAAAAAATAATTCCCGTTAACAAAAGGGAGATGCTAAATGTTTTTTCATTTAAAGTAGCACAATAAATAATAATTAATTATTAAAAATAAAGATAATCACAGCTATTGCATTGCATTAAAGTTTATTGCTAAACATTTGTTGGTTGTAACCATATTTCCGAGCCTTGATTAGAAGGAGCATGTCGCCCATTTTGACACGTTGCCAATGTTGGTTGGCATAACAACAAAATTATACACATGTACAATCTATGAACTTTTAATGTATTAAGCAAAGGGGGTGCCCTCACCCCGCCCACTAGCTTTATTGGCCCCGTTTTCCTTAAGGGCACGATCTTCCAAATGATCGAAAACAACCAATTTTTGATTCAAAAGTAAACAATCAAATATTCTTTATTTTGAACAGATAAAAATATTAAGTTGAAGTTTCATAAACGATCTTGATTATTTTGTGGCTAGAAAAACGATATTCGTATCTTATGTCGACTTTAAAAATTTTCAAAAACAAAGAAAATTTTAATTTTTTTAATATTTTTTTGGTTTTATACTTAGATTATTTATCTCTCATTCACGAATTATATATAGAAAAATAGGTAATGACATATTGTAGATTAATCTCAGGCTACTCCTTCAAAAAATGAATTTATGCTCAAAATAACAACAAAAACATTGAAAAAATGAAAAAGTGAGGTTATTTTCATTACTCTTCACACATAAAGAAAAAGACAAAGACAGAGTTTTTGGAAGATCCTGCCCTTAACGTGTAGCTGATGTTCACTCACCGCTCATGTCCTGCCCGGCGGGCGTGTCCAGTGCGATCTCTTCGAGGATGAGTGCCTTCACGCGCTTGGCCGACGCTAGTAGCAGGTGGTCGGGCGGAACCAAGCTCTGTAATATGGACACAGAATAAATAATAGTAACAGATGCTGCACTCTGCGAGACCATTTAAACAAATAGCAACTCTAACTACAACACGATAAAGTAGAATTGGGTATTTGACTGAATTTTGTTTTTTGACTCAAAATGTTTATTGACCTAGTAGCAACTCAACATAAGTATCTATTTTCAAATATCTTGCATATTTTCAGCGATATAGAGCATCAAACTTTCTAATTAGACAAGGAGAGCGCTATAGAAACGTGACGTCACATTTCTATAGCGTCATACTCTCGCCATAGAAAATTTCGTTTTAAATAGAGAACATTAAGTAGCTCATAATTCGCTTGTTATAATACAGATTGAATTTCTTTTTTCACATTTGTTATTCATTATTGTTATATTTCTGAATGTCATAATTAAACCCTGCCGGCTTTCTGAGCGTCGGCCCATGGGGTTGCGGACCTAGTCGCTGATATATTATCCTTGAATGGCGACAAGGCAACCGTCCCTCATGTGGCTGATGCCATCACGACCTGGCTGGCTCGCGTCCCGGGAGCAGCCGTCCCCGAAAACCCTAAATATCAGCGCTCATGGGACGACGTAGCCTGCAAAGCCATCCTCGACCGGCTCACTGACGGGGCTGAGGCGGTGGATCGCGCGAGACTCATGGCGGTGTCACGGCCAGAGTCCGGTGCGTGGCTGCAGGCACTACCTTCGCCTCACATAGGTACTTTGCTCGACGCCGACTCCCTGCGGGTGGCGGTCGCCCTCCGCTTGGGCTGCGATGTATGCGAACGGCACATATGCATCTGCGGTACCATGGTGGGGGCCGATGGCCATCACGCGTTGAGTTGTCGTCGTTGCACTGGAAGGCATCCTCGCCATCATGCCCTCAACGACATCCTACAGCGGGCTCTCACGTCGGGCGGCATCCCCTCCGTCCTTGAGCCGCCGGGTCTCAGCCGCACCGACGGTAAGCGGCCTGATGGCCTAACGTTAGTGCCGTGGGAAAAGGGGCGGTGCTTGGTGTGGGATGCGACTTGTGTCAGCACATTCGCTGCTACCCACATCTGTCGCACCTCACGCGCGGCCGGGGCGGCAGCTGAACACCAGGCGGTCGCGAAGCACCTGAAATATGCCCCGCTAGAACAGGGCTACATTTTCATCCCTCTAGCGGTAGAAACGGCGGGTTGTTGGGGGGCAGAGGCAATACAATTAGTCAAAGATTTGGGGCGTCAGCTTAGACAAAAACATTGTGACCCCCGCTCTGGGTCGTTTCTGGTGCAAAGGTTGTCCATTGCCATCCAACGCGGCCAGCGTCATGGGCACATTTGCGCCGGGGACTACTCGGGGCGGTCTATTAGACTAAGTAATATTGTTTAATATTGCTGTTAGATAATTAAATATCTACATTTCCACAACAGTCAAATACCCAATTCAGCTTGTACGGCTCTAATTGAGTATTTGACTGAAATTTTTTTATTGACTTAAAATGATTATTGAATTAGTAGCAACACAACATAGATATAAATTTATTTTCAAATATCATGCATATTTTCAGCGATATAGAGCATCAAACTTTCTAATTAGACAAGGAGAGCGCCATAGAAATGTGACGTCATATTTTTACAGCGCCATACTCTCGCCATAGATAATTTCGTTTTAGAAAGAGATAGCTAGAATCACAATTAAGTAGCTCAAATTCGCTTGTTATAATACAGATTGAATTTATTTTTTCACATTTGTTATTTAATAATGTTATATTTCTGAATGTCATTATTAAATATCTACATTTCCACCACATTCCAATACCCAATTAGGAACGGCTAGACGTTGCATCTCTTTCTATCGCATATATTCTATAAATGTATGTAAATTGTATTGAATTGTATCCCGAGATATACCCGAAGCGGTAGGCACTTATCTCGGGTCCTTGAGCGAGTGATATGGACGCATTTCATTACACGGATATCAGGGCAAAACTTGGCTAATCGGTGATAAGTAGTAATTCTGTGATAGTTTGTATTCGTGCTTTATAACAAACTTACTACATAGATCTACAGTTTAAACTCATGTTCAATATATGGCGCTAGTGTTAAAGTATAGATTAAACACATCTTAGATTTCTGCGCGAACTGTCCATATAAATAAAACACTTTCACGGATTTTTTCACGCAATTTATTTAACAACTTGGTTAAATTTTAGTTGGTTTTTGAGATTTTTTTGTTTATCCGACGTTTCGGCGCCTTTCCAGGGGCCGTGGTCACGGAAAAATGAAACGTGTTTTTAAATGAATTGCGTGAAAAAGTCCGTGAAAGTGTTTTATTTATAAAGTATAGATTACTACAAAGACTGTATCCGAATACTGACAGTAGTATTAAGTAAAGCCTGACCAGGAAAATAAAAATCCTCGCCATGTTTCGGAAATATGACGAAATAATTTTTTCTACAGAATTTGACATTTGTAACAATGAAGAGACGAAAATGGCGCCTCAAGACAGGTTTTTTATTTTTCTAGTTAGGCTTTTAAGTGTTTCAAGGGTCATCCACACCTGTATGATCCGTATGGCGCGCTCGGCGTGGTCGCGCGCCTTGTAGAACCGTCCCGACGAGTATTCTAGCACGTACAGTGCGTAAGCTAAGTCTTCTTGTGCCGTTGCCACGTGTAAGCTGCTTCGGCCGAATACGCTGCGAAGCGTTGCCAGCGCCTCCTGGTAACAAAACATGAACTTTTAGTAAAAGAATAACATCATAGAAAATATCAGCTGAAATATAATTAATTACATTTTAATTTCTTGTACGCGTTGAAAAGACTAAAGACTATTTTTATTGAAAACATTTTTTTTATTCCGCTTGTAAAATTGAAACTGTATTTGTACTTATTTCCTTGTTTTGGAAAACCAACAGCTGTTACAAGAGTTGGTTGTTTATATAGGCGGCGTCGCCTAGCCGTAGCAGAGTCTGTAAAGCAGTTAAAGGACATGAAAGAGATAGAGCGATAGTTTTCGATTACGAATACAGTTTGCCACTCATACTAGGAGGGCTACCGGTTTGGTTACGTGCTTAGTGGGTTACGTTAGGTTGAAAGTCAATACGGTGTCGGTCCCTTTCCGAGTCATTCCTTCCACTCTGTACTAACGTAAAACCGTAGAAGCTAAGAGTTTGCATACAAAATTGTTTGGTAGTGCGGTTGGGAATGAAAAAGTAATGCTCTTAGGAAAAAGTTTTTTACTATCACTTTTTTCCTATACAACACAAAATTGCATTGTGAATGCATAAAAATTATATAAAATCTCAGTAATGCTCTTTATAATTCCATTGTGCACTACTACACAGTAGTGCAAAAGGGAATAAATAATTCCTAACGACACTACCGGTTTGACAGCAGGTAGTACAGTAGTGCAGATAGGACAAAAAATTCCAATATGCACTACCAGTAGTGCAGATTGGTAGTGCAGAGTGGAAGGAATGTTCCGAGTTGATAAGTCTGCTGTGAGTTTACTTCATATACGGCCACGCTATGGAGGCGACTCCATCGCCACACGGTGATGGAGTCGATGTTGAGCAGGTAGAACCTGTAGTCTAGCAGCGCGCGCTAGTCCGACGCCGCGCCGCACTAGCGACCTGCCTCATTGGACCGCTCACCTCATACACGGCCACGCTGTGCGCGATGGAGTCGATGTTGAGCAGGTAGAACCCGTAGTCTAGCAGCGCGCGCTAGTCCGACGCCGCGCCGCACTAGCGACCTGCCTCATTGGACCGCTCACCTCATACACGGCCACGCTGTGCGCGATGGAGTCGATGTTGAGCAGGTAGAACCCGTAGTCTAGCAGCGCGGCGGCGGCGCGCGGGTGGCGCGGCCCGCACGCGGCGCGCGCTAGTCCGACGCCGCGCCGCACTAGCAGGCCGGCCTCTTTGAACCGCCGCTTCACTACGCACGCCTTGCCGCACGCTCGGATCACCTCTATCGTTATTCTGCAAACAAATAAACTACAATGTGAATTGACCGACCTTGACAGATTCAGCGCAGGGGTAGGATACTTACCTTCTGCGTAGGAGGAAATATTTGTATGCATGAACATGTCTATTTATGTTGGTCTGGGTGTAATCTATATATAAATAATATAAATAAATAAATAACTTCTTACAATCACACCAATTATCAAGCCCATGTTAATTTCATTAAGAAACTGTATCATGGAAAACTTGATTACGGATAAATATATACTTAAATACTATTTGTTTGTAAATACATACTTAATATACATAGTAAACACCCAGACCAAGACAAATAGACATGTTCATGCACACAAATATTTGTCTTGTTCGGGAATCGAACCCGAGACCTCTGGCGCAGAAGGTGGGTAGCCTACCCATGCGCCAAATCGGTCGTCAAATATTAAGTATCTATTTACAAAAAAGAAGTATTTATGTATAAATTTATCTGTTATTAATAATAACTACATATGAGCTAGATAATTGGAGTGATTGTAAGAAATTTATTTATAATTGTCGACAACTCCTTAAACACGCTACCAGCATCGACATAGCACCACAACACTCACTTGACGGGCGTGTAGGGCGTGAGTGTAACGAACAGCGCTGACAACTCCTTAAACACGCTACCAACATCGACATAGCACCACAACACTCACTTAGCGGGCGTGTAGGGCGTGAGTGTAACGAACAGCGCTGACAACTCCTTAAACACGCTACCAACATCGACATAGCACCACAACACTCACTTAGCGGGCGTGTAGGGCGTGAGTGTAACGAACAGCGCTGACAACTCCTTAAACACGCTACCAACATCGACATAGCACCACAACACTCACTTGACGGGCGTGTAGGGCGTGAGTGTAACGAACAGCGCTGACAACTCCTTAAACACGCTACCAACATCGACATAGCACCACAACACTCACTTGACGGGCGTGTAGGGCGTGAGTGTAACGAACAGCGCTGACAACTCCTTAAACACGCTACCAACATCGACATAGCACCACAACACTCACTTGACGGGCGTGTAGGGCGTGAGTGTAACGAACAGCGCTGACAACTCCTTAAACACGCTACCAACATCGACATAGCACCACAACACTCACTTAGCGGGCGTGTAGGGCGTGAGTGTAACGAACAGCGCTGACAACTCCTTAAACACGCTACCAACATCGACATAGCACCACAACACTCACTTGACGGGCGTGTAGGGCGTGAGTGTAACGAACAGCGCTGACAACTCCTTAAACACGCTACCAACATCGACATAGCACCACAACACTCACTTGACGGGCGTGTAGGGCGTGAGTGTAACGAACAGCGCTGACAACTCCTTAAACACGCTACCAACATCGACATAGCACCACAACACTCACTTGACGGGCGTGTAGGGCGTGAGTGTAACGAACAGCGCTGACAACTCCTTAAACACGCTACCAACATCGACATAGCACCACAACACTCACTTGACGGGCGTGTAGGGCGTGAGTGTAACGAACAGCGCTGACAACTCCTTAAACACGCTACCAACATCGACATAGCACCACAACACTCACTTGACGGGCGTGTAGGGCGTGAGTGTAACGAACAGCGCTGACAACTCCTTAAACACGCTACCAACATCGACATAGCACCACAACACTCACTTGACGGGCGTGTAGGGCGTGAGTGTAACGAACAGCGCTGACAACTCCTTAAACACGCTACCAACATCGACATAGCACCACAACACTCACTTGACGGGCGTGTAGGGCGTGAGTGTAACGAACAGCGCTGACAACTCCTTAAACACGCTACCAACATCGACATAGCACCACAACACTCACTTGACGGGCGTGTAGGGCGTGAGTGTAACGAACAGCGCTGACAACTCCTTAAACACGCTACCAACATCGACATAGCACCACAACACTCACTTGACGGGCGTGTAGGGCGTGAGCAGACGCAGCGCACGCATGGCCCACACGTGCGCCGCACTGTAGTCGCAGCGCACGAAGAACAGTGTCGAGAACTCTTTGAACACGCGCGCTACCAGCGCGTCCGCGCCCCACGTCGACTCGCGCCCCACGCTGCAAGTATTCTGTTCCTCTTCTGGTGACGAACACCGGTCTGTGCTGGAAGGTTTACAAAACGTTATGAAAATGAATGTGCCAGAAGGTCTATTTTTGAATTTCGCCACTCGTGTCGAGCGCTCGCTTAGTACTCATATTTGACATGAAAATGAGGACTAAACGAGCGCTCGACGCGAGTATCGAAATTCAGAAATAAGTCCCCAGTAGTGATGGGCAGTGGATAAATACTCAAAGAGTAAATACTCGGATATTTATCGAAAATGGATAAATACTCGTTTTTATCCGTTTTTATCTGATATTTACTCAAAATCACGGATAAATATCTTTTTAGCTGTATCCACGCACAACTTTTGTTTTGCTGGACTAGATTTGACGAATGTGGGCTGATTTTGATGAAACTCGGTTTTAGGTACTATTTTGACAAGAAAACAGTAACGCAATGTCAAAAATGACAAAAAGTCGATTTTCTTCAAAATCAGCCCACAAACAAAGAATTTGGCTGCCATCTTGGATTTTTTAATATTTTTGACATTGCGTTACTGTTTTCTTGTCAAAATAGTACCAAAATCCAAAACCAAAGTACCAAAATCTTGTCGTAATAGAGTCGGGTATACCACAATTTTTTTTAACCAGCGAAAAATAACTTTGTTTTTCATATTGTCCTTTATTTTCGATTTTTCAATAATAAAAATTGCATTGTGCATGCAAGAAGAAAAAAATATAAATAGCTTGAAATATTAGATAGTTCTTTTGATATTATTCATTATTTGTAATTTAAAAACGCAGAAACACATATTTTATCTTAAAAATACTAATTACCTACATTCCAATTTCAAAATTTACGTTAAATAGAAATAAAAATGTTCAAAGATTATTTATCCGCCTTTTTGTATAAATACTCGAGTAAAAATGGATATTTATGAGTATTTATCCATTTTGAGTATTTATCCGGATAAAATCCCATCACTAGTCCCCAGGTCCCCTGAGGACTTACTCTAATTCAACGAAAAACGAAACATTGTTATACACGTCCCTCTCACTCTCCAGAGGCATGACAGAACAGAATCGACTGACAGCAGTGGGGCTAACGAAGTTTTGTTTTTCGTTGAATTAGAGTAGGGCCTCTGGTCTGAAGGCGCAAGAAAAATTTAAGATAAACACTGGTCTACCTAGAAATCTTTACAGACCGCACAATAAAGACACACACACACAACACACGCCAAGTTATATGGCGCGTACTGTCAAAATAAAATGGCGGATGTCTCTCGTATCACATTATAGAAATGTCTATGCCCAGCGCTCGACTTGCAACGAGTGGTTAATGTCAGTCAACGTGAATGTCGACAAACTATAGAAATTTTTGTGACATTTTCAGTATCAGATAACTCTGCGCGCGCCTGGGACGTTTTTGGCGCTAGTTACAGTAAATTATTTTGCTCAACGCTTATAGAAAAGATTAGTATTCGAATTTGACGATGTCGAATTAGAGAAATCTCTATAGATCAGGCCCGGCAGCTGCAGCGCTATATGACATGATGCCGACCTGGTGGCGTCACCCGCGTCGGTCTGCGTGGCCTGGTGGGCGGTGGGCGCGGCGGCGTACAGCCCCGTGAGGTGCTCGTGGCAGGCGTCGGGCAGGCCCGGCAGCTGCGGCGCTATATGACATGATGCCGACCTGGTGGCGTCACCCGCGTCGGTCTGCGTGGCCTGGTGGGCGGTGGGCGCGGCGGCGTACAGCCCCGTGAGGTGCTCGTGGCAGGCGTCGGGCAGGCCCGGCAGCTGCGGCGCTATATGACATGATGCCGACCTGGTGGCGTCACCCGCGTCGGTCTGCGTGGCCTGGTGGGCGGTGGGCGCGGCGGCGTACAGCCCCGTGAGGTGCTCGTGGCAGGCGTCGGGCAGGCCCGGCAGCTGCGGCGCTATATGACATGATGCCGACCTGGTGGCGTCGCCCGCGTCGGTCTGCGTGGCCTGGTGGGCGGTGGGCGCGGCGGCGTACAGCCCCGTGAGGTGCTCGTGGCAGGCGTCGGGCAGGCCCGGCAGCTGCGGCGCTATATGACATGATGCCGACCTGGTGGCGTCGCCCGCGTCGGTCTGCGTGGCCTGGTGGGCGGTGGGCGCGGCGGCGTACAGCCCCGTGAGGTGCTCGTGGCAGGCGTCGGGCAGGCCCGGCAGCTGCGGCGCTATATGACATGATGCCGACCTGGTGGCGTCGCCCGCGTCGGTCTGCGTGGCCTGGTGGGCGGTGGGCGCGGCGGCGTACAGCCCCGTGAGGTGCTCGTGGCAGGCGTCGGGCAGGCCCGGCAGCTGCGGCGCTATATGACATGATGCCGACCTGGTGGCGTCGCCCGCGTCGGTCTGCGTGGCCTGGTGGGCGGTGGGCGCGGCGGCGTACAGCCCCGTGAGGTGCTCGTCGCAGGCGTCGTCGGGCAGCCCTAGCAGCTGCAGCGCTAACGCGTACGTCTCCGCCGCTGCGGGGATGCAGCAGTACGCGGATTGTGTGTTCAGTAACCTGCAGACAGACTACCTACTTGAACAACTTGTTCTTTATTTACCAACAAATTATTTATCGAAAAGTTCTAAACGGGATCCCGGGAGTACTGTTTCTCCCTGCACTATGAATGAATCATGTAAAGTCTGACTAGAAAAATAAAAAAACCTCGCCATGTTGCGGAAATGTGACAAACTAAATTTTTCTATAGAATGGCGGTAGAAAGTGGCGGTGGCGCCTCAAGCCAGGTTTTTTATTTTTATGATCAGGCATCGGTGAAGACCTGTAATTGGCTTTCTGTTGTTATGTATCTAACCTACTCCTTTAAGTTAGCTGTTCTTATGAAAAATAAAAAATAATAAATTCATAGAAAGCAGTTCATCTTAGGTGGGTCGCCCGTTGTGGGTGATAGATGCTCTCCGCGAGAGCGCCCGTGCTGGGAACTTGCTCAACGCAGCAGACGCCGTAATATTTAACTTGGCCTAATGGCTATATAGATTGTGCTTCGATAATATTAATAAATAATTTAATCTGATCCTGCAAATCTGAATGCATACGAAACCTTCACTCGGAAGATCAAGCCAAGTCGCTTTGCATTGTCACTGTGTCGATCGATGAAAATAAATGTGAAAAGCTTGAACCACCAATTTACAATTTCACATAAAGAAAACTTTTTTTTTTTTTAATATAAAACTGGGCAGGCATTTGACCACCATCTTGTTTGTTAACAGGATGTGGCCTAAGATGTTGCATGCTTGTCCAGGAGATGCCTGTTCACTCTGGCCTTGAAGATACCAAGGTTGTAGTTATCGGGGAACACATAGGCAGGCAACGCATTCCATTCCTTAGCGGTTCGCATAAGAAACGAATCTGCGAAGCGTTTACTGCGGACAGGTGGAGTGTTAAGCATAGTTTTAAATTTTCACTATTAATAGCGGTACCTAACTAACTTTACAAATAATTTACGCTTGGACCATTCCGTCCGGCTCCATATTGTTGGCATGCCAAATGTCACAAGTATTCCTCACCTATGACAACATTCTAATGTGAGTCGCTTATAGTAAGTGGTCTGCGGCTGCGACTGGCAGATGACCCGGCAGCAGATGAGGACCTTCTGTGCGTCCGCGTACCACCCAGCCTCATTTAAGAACCCACCTGCAAAATTAAATTCCTTATTTTATTTGACAACAGTTTGACGTCAAGGATGTCCTACCTACCTTAGTTAGTAGTACCTACTGACTGTAAAGGTCGCTGTAAACATTGGGCCAAGCCTTGGGCCAAGTATTGGGCCAATATATAGGGCCAACGTGTAGAGGGCTACTTATTTATTTTATTTTATTTATGTATTTAATTTTATTTGGCCCAATGTGTACAGTGACCTTAAGGCCCCTAGTATTAAAGAACGACACTCAAGTGGAGATCTCTTCTCAAGCAGAGTTAACAGCAAGGGATGAATGAATTAGTTGCAACTTGCATGTATTTGCATCCCTTTCTAATTGTACTTGAAAAGAGGTCTCCACTTGAGTGTTATTCTTTAATTATTATGGCCTTAGGCCTCATTTCCACCTGCAAGTAAGTCTTCTGCGATAAATGTCCGACAGTCTGTCAGATAACAACTTGCAAGTGTGTTTACACTTGCAAGTTGCTATCGGACAGACCACAAACAGACTGTCGGACATTTATCGCAGAAGTTTACTTGCATGTGGAAATGAGGCCTTAGTCACGATAACGACGACCATACTTTGATAGGTCCAAGACTAGGATCAGTCTAAACAATTATATTTATGTGTTAGTCATATCTCTTTTCATCAGATCATGAGTGTTTTTCGAGTATATTAAGAGAGTAGGATATAGATCAATCAGCCCTTTTGACAAATTTAATGATAAAATTACATTACCTGAGTAATCTAGCTTCAGAGTCAGACATTGGCTGTAAATTTCATTTTAATATGAAAACAAACACGTTACTAAGCTCTATAAAACAGAAACTTATCTGTTAGTATCGACCAGCGTAGGTACATATATATATACGTATAAGTACTGTGAATAATATAATAGTAATAATAATCAGAAAAACAATAATAATCGTTGCATAACGAGGGCAAGCTAATAACCGTCTCGAAAACCGTGAACTTACGTCTTGCATTGTATGGTAATTGATTTGACTCAATTAACTAACATTGAACACAAACGTTTGCAGTTCTGTTTACGTATAGGTATAATTATGTAAGTAACAATAGTCTACTAAGCTCAAAAGATTGAAAAACATAGTGATTAACACGCGAATTTATTATTGACGCTATAAACGATATGTAGGTAGGTATCAAGTATCTTGAGCTGGCGCCAGACATAACTACAAACATTTGAACACTTCTTCTTCTTAAAGTGCCGCTTCATTATTGAAGTTTGGCCGTCAGCTCCTTAAATTTGCCTTTGTCCATGGCGAGTCTGAACAACTGTATTAGAACACTTGTTCGGACACATATTGTGTAGTATGATATTTGAGTATTTGTTCAAAGCTTTGATAAAATATTACCGTACTTTGCCAAGTAAGAAGTAAAGTCTTCGAAGTCTTTGTTCAGAGTTGTCTGTGTCTGGCGTCGCCATTAGGATAACTGTCTTGTGTTGACATAGACAATGATCATTGAAACTGAATGCGTAAATTTGCATAATTTGCCGATGGCTGTCACCGATAATAATTATGTCGTGTTCAGCTAGCTTCGCATTTAACAACGCGCTGCTCGTGCATATCATAACACAAGCGTCAAACGAGAGTGGCGAATTGTCAACAACAGACGTTATATGTGTATGAAGCAGTCACCTCCGCCGACAGCTTGGCGCCGTGCTCGACCACAGCCAGAGTAGGCAGGCACCATCGTCATCTACAATAACACAGGGCGGTACCAACCGAGACGCAGGCCGAGCTCGATGAGCGTGTTGTCGGGGCGCGAGCGCATCTCGCACATGTGCAGGTACGCGCCGGTCACCTCCGCCGACAGCTTGGCGCCGTGCTCGACCACAGCCCGAGTAGGCAGGCACCATCGTCATCTACAATAACACAGGGCGGTACCAACCGAGGCGCAGGCCGAGCTCGATGAGCGTGTTGTCGGGGCGCGTGCGCATCTCGCACATGTGCAGGTACGCGCCGGTCACCTCCGCCGACAGCTTGGCGCCGTGCTCGACCACAGCCCGAGTAGGCAGGCACCATCGTCATCTACAATAACACAGGGCGGTACCAACCGAGGCGCAGGCCGAGCTCGATGAGCGTGTTGTCGGGGCGCGTGCGCATCTCGCACATGTGCAGGTACGCGCCGGTCACCTCCGCCGACAGCTTGGCGCCGTGCTCGATCACAGCCTGCGGGGAACATTGCGTCACTCACTGTGCGAACAAACAGTTTCATGTAGGTAACGATAACGATCGTCAAGACCCGAGCTTTAATGGATAAGACTGCACCAGGCTGCGCCACGAGCCTTAGCTCGCTGGGTCAGATTACACCGGTAATACGTTTCTTGATCAACGGGGTCTAGTGAACATGGGACACGTCTCGGTTTGGCATGGTGCAGCTTGATCCATCAGAATATTCTGAATACAGGTTGTTTAAATGTCTAACAAACTATCGCGTTGGGAGTGACACTCTGTCGCCACTCTCGCCGCATTAGAATTTAGTAGTTTTGATAGGTTGCATGCTGTCGCTCACAGACAGGATATGCGTCAATATTTTGTCCGCGTACGAGAACAAAAATGTATCAGACAGCGACGTATAAGTACTTACTTAACTTAGCAGATTGACATCTTGCCAATAATTGTAATGATGTTGTTTTAGAGCACATGGCAAGACCCCAGGGAGTTATATGCGAACCAAATTGTAAACTGTAGCTGTTTCTGTCCCATTCTACCAAAACGAAACTTATGGCGATAAACAACCTAACCAGCTGTAATAACACTGCTTTGTCGATGCACCTAACCATCCGTATGGTATGGTGAAATGTATAGTTAGTTCATGCATATTACCAAAACTCAGAACAATTAAAATAGCATTCACCATAAAACATGACAGAAGTTAAACCGCAACACCGCAGACAACAGTTTATTATAATAGCAGTTCATAAAATCTGTGTGCCAGACCATTGTTTTTCAGGCGCCACATGACGCGCTGATATAATGTAGGCACACAATCAAACATATACAACAGATGTAGTGTATGACATGTTACACAGTAGCATTATCATAATTTTATGTGGGCGATAACCTTTTGGTACTAAATAACGGTACGCTAATAAAAGGTTAATTAAAATACCACATAGTACTTAAATTAATATTGGGGCACTGTATAATATAAATGTATCCCGAGATTATAAAGACTGACATTTTGGAATATTATTCTGTGATTTTGGTTCGGCCAGTAAAAAGATAAGGAGGTAAATAATTACTCAAACAACACAGCTGTAACTATCGCTGTTCGCGCCGCGCTGCGAGCGGTGCGTTGTCATTGTCAAGGTCACGGGCGACACGCAATGCGCTCGGGCCGCGTGCAGACCAGTTGGCCGTAAGCAGCCGTGAGACAAGTTCGTGTGTTTCTGTAGCGACGTGCCGCGCAAGTTACCTACCCATATTGGGACCGAGATTTCGTTTTGCACCTACTAGGGCTCCGGTCGGGGTACGGACTTGTAACCCGTGTGTGTTCGCTTTGAAAAGCGCCGGGAAAGTTTTAGCTGCCTATTAGGGCATTGTGTAGTATAAGAGTGTTAGCTGTAAGAGTATCCCATCGGGGGTTGTGTGGAGATCGTTTTGCCCGGCGCGCGCCGGCGAGACAACGTTCAGCCCCCCTGGATTACGGACACTATTTTCTAGTAAGGTAGGATTAGCTTAATTTACTTAATTTTGCATGAGCAACTTTCGTTTCAATAAACTGTGGAACACAGTAGATGTGGTCATCACAATTGTGCGTGATCATATTTTTGGTAGCAGAGCGTACCTAGTTGATATAATTAGTTAATTTTCATATTAAAATTAACTAGGTACATAAAATTTCATAGTAAAAATAAAATTATTTTTTTTTGTTAAAAAGGGTATTTCCGATCCGATTCCCGATCCGATCCGATTCCCGATCCGATCCGATCCGAGACGATTTGAAGTACTAAGAAATTGTTCTAGTAAATTCTCGAAGCGAATGTTTCTCACTTGGTGGATCCGATAATAGATAGACACTTATATAATTGTTGTCACATACTAGTGATTTGATACGAGTTTACTCGCCTAGATGTGTATATTTTTTTTGTGTGTCCGGATTTATTTGACGAATAGTTTCGTTCGAAAGTGTTGTTTATTAGTACCACATACTAGTGTTTGTTCCGAGTCCGCTTGCCTAGTTAAAAAAGTGGAACTAGTTTTAATTATTAGTAGTATTAAATTACGAGTATTATTATTAAAAATAGTTTTGTTTTCGTTTGTTGATAACGGTTTAGTAGTTGATTTGCGAGGTATGCCATACCGTTAATCCTATACGTTTTGTTTATACCGTTATATTGTTAGCCCTTGAAATTGGTAAGTTGTTAATAATTTATGAAAATAGTAGGGTCCGTGTATGTCGTCCGAATTTTAATTGTGTTTTATATTATCGTGACGCGACCTATTTCTATTGCTTTTTTTGTTGATGTTTACCACTTTTATATTTCTTTGTTTGCTTTGTTTATTAAACGGCTTATAAATGGCTCCTACGAATCCGACCGCCGTATCCAGGGCTGGCATCCAAGGAGCTTTGCGTTGGCTTGCTTGTGCGGTCACATTAATAGACCGAGCCGACCGGGTAGGCGCGTTGCTAGCTCGGTATGGCGGGCTGGCAGCTCGGCTGCAAGACCTGGAGCGCCACGCCATGGAGTGTCGCGCGCATTATTTGGAAAACCCCCCAGCTGATGATGCCGTGTCGGAACAGCTGGAGCTGGATGTAGCCCAGGCCTATGAGCTGGCTGACCAGTTCACGGAGGCGGCTGAGAGGGCCCTGGCTGTTCGGAAGGGGGAGCCGGTTTTGAGCGGGGAGGTCAAACCTACCCCGACGGCGTTGCTAGGCCGATTGCCTACATTGGAGATTCCCACTTTTAATGGGGATCTGTCAGCCTGGATGGGCTTCATTAATTTGTTTGACAGTTTGGTGGATTCACGACGGGACTTATCCCCTAGTGAGAAGTTGGCCTATTTGCGCTCCTCCCTGCGAGGAGAGGCCAGCTCGGTAATCCAGCACCTGCTCATCAGCGACGACAACTACCAGGTGGCTCGCCAGCTTCTGGTTAGCAGGTACCAGAATGTCCGGTTACTGGCGGACACCCACGTGGCCACGATTTTGGCCCTCCCGCGAATCACGCGGGTACACCTGCTACGGAGGGAGTTGCTGAACCCGCTACTGTCAGCGGTCAACTCCCTAAGGCGATTGGACCTGCCGGTGGATCAGTGGTCCTTTGTACTGCTGCACATAGTCCTCGCCAAATTGCCCGCTGAAATGAAGGGGCGTTTCGAGCAGAGGTACGGAGGCGACAGCGCCTCGTATCTCCCGCCCTTCGCGGACCTCCTTCGTTTTTTGGAGGACGAATGTAGGGTGACGGACCACCTGGAGCCTGCCCCGGTTCCAGGTGTTGGTCGTATGGTGGCGGCGAGGGAACAGCCCCGTCGCCCGACCAATCGCTATGCTGCCTTCCAGCAGTCCCCTCCCCCCGCACCGAGTGAGCGGTGCAGGTATTGCAGGGGAGATAGGCACATGGTGCACGAATGTGCCAAATTTAGAGGCCTCCGCCCAGAGGGACGGAGGGCCGTTGCTAGACAGCGCCAATGGTGCTATAGGTGTTTGGGGGGACACATGCAGTCGGCGTGTCCCCAGACCGAGGATTGTCGTCTTTGCGGAGGGAGGCATCACCCCCTCCTTTGTTTGGACCGCAAGGACGCCGGGAGCGACCGGGGTTCGAATTCCTCGCGCACGGGCGGGGGCCCGGCAGCCCGGAACCGGTCCCCTAGAGATTCGGCGGGGCTTAGCCCCCCCGTTCAGTCCCCCCCGGAGAGGGGGAACTATAGGAGAGACGCCCCCGCCACGGGCGGGGGTAGGGGGGTACCACAAGAGTACGCCACGGTGGCGATGGGCACGGGCCCTATTTGCTACTCCCCCCCCCTAATGGAGAGGCCTCGATTGGGGTACTATGTACCGAGGCACGCCCCACACGGGTATTACCCTGCACCTAGGAGTGCTGTTGGTCGGGGCCAGTATGTACCCGATTGGGACCCGCTCGCCCGGTACGAGCGTCCCACATTTGGCGCGCCGACTCAGGCGCGAGGGGGACAAGTACCCCCCCAAAATTTTTAATGGCGCCCCTGTCGGACCCAACCACCCCTCCGGAGCTTGTGCTGTTGCCAACAGCCTCCGTGAATGTTTGGGGACCTAAGGGCAATGTTGTCACGGTGCGTGCCCTTTTGGACTCAGGTGCCCAGGGGTGCATAATGTCCAGGTGGCTTGTCCGACAGCTGGGTCTTTTGCTTGTGCCGCATCACGAAGCGGTACGGGGGGTGGGAGACTCGCGGATCCCTGATCCGATTGGTCGAGTTGAGTTCTCCTTCTCCCCCCACTTCACGCCAAGGCCGAAGATCGGTGCTTCGGCGATAGTTTTTGATAAGGTGGTTGGACCACTCCCGCAAGTGCGAGTGCCGCCATCCACGATTGAGCTGACGTCTGGACTGGCTTTGGCTGATCCTTCCTTCCACCGACCGGGCCCAATACACTTGTTGATTGGTGCGGATGTCCTCGGTCGTGTACTGTGTGGAAGCAAGCGAGTTTTGCAGACAGCCGATCTTGTCGCCTTGTCCTCGTCGCTGGGTCATGTGGTGATGGGAAAGGTACCACAGACACCAGAGACCCCGTCGGTAGACCGCCAGACCATTGTCGGTTCTACTTTGTCCGACGTTCTCCAAAAGTTTTGGGAGGTGGAGGAACCTCCCACTGCCAAGCGGTTGGATCCGTTAGCGGAGGAGTGCGAATTGTTCTACCAGAACAACACTGGGCGCCTCCTCTCGGGTCGCTTGATTACCCGCTTGCCCTTCTTGGCGGTTCGCCCTCCTTTAGGGAGCTCCCGGCCGATGGCCGAGAAGAGATTGTTGTCCATGGAGCGTAGGATGGCCAGGGATCCCGCATTCAAGGAGAAGTATATAGACTTCATGCGGGAGTATTTGGACCTTGGGCACATGTCCATCTCGCAGTTGGACTGGCGTAATGTGGAACATTACTTCCTGCCACACCACGCTGTTTTGAAGACTTCCAATGGGAAGATCCGCGTGGTCTTTGATGGTTCAGCGCCCACGTCAACCGGAGTGTCGTTGAATCAGTGTCTGCATGCGGGGCCGAAGTTGCATCACGATGTCTGTGATGTTTTGACCAACTTCCGCCGGCACGCTGTCGTCTTTGTGGCCGATATCCGCATGATGTTCAGACAGACCGTGATTCACCCGGAGGATAGACGATACCAGCTCATCCTTTGGCGTGAGGATCCCCAGGATCCGATGTTGGCTTACGAGCTGAACACCAACACTTATGGTTTGCGGTCGAGCCCCTTTGTGGCGATCCGTTCGCTTTTGGAGCTCGCAGAGCGCGAACGGCTACGCTATCCCCGGGCATCTGCTCTTATTGAGGGGGGGGCCTTATTTGTCGACGATATCTGCACGGGGGCCTCGAGCTTAGATGAGGCTCTCGTCTTACGTGATGAGCTGATTGCGCTCTTGAGCGCTGGTGGCTATGAGTTGCGGAAGTGGCTGTCTAACTCACCGGACCTATTGGCAGATTTGCCTAAGGACCACCAGCAAGAGCCGCTCCTCTTTGAAAATCCGGAGACTCCAGACATGCTGTCTGTTTTGGGAGTCCAGTATCGACCAGTCCCGGATTTGTTCACATATAGATTGGAACTGCCAGACCCAAAGGTCTGGACTAAACGCACGGTGCTGTCTACTGTAGCCCGTACCTTTGATCCGAACGGTTGGCTCAGCCCTGTAGTGTTTTCGATGAAGTGCTTCCTACAGGAGCTCTGGGCTGCGGAATTGTCATGGGATGAGCCCCTCTCTGGTAGCCTCCTACGAGAGTGGGTGAGGTTCGTGTCATCCCTACCCGACGTCAATCGGGTTTGTATACCGAGGCAAATGCTGCCTTCGGGAAAGTTTAAAGCCTCCCTGCACGGCTTTTGTGACGCGTCCGAAAGCGGATACGCGGCAGCCGTTTACATCCGAACGGTGGATGCAGCAGGCGTTGTCGCCGTACACTTAGTTACGGCCAAGAGTAAGGTCGCCCCCCTTCGGACTAGGCTAACCATTCCGAAGTTGGAGTTGTCCGGCGCCACTCTCTTAGTACGGCTACTCAATCATGTTGCCGACACCTTGGGAAACGGTGTCGACTTGGAGTCGATATTTGCGTGGTCTGACAGCCAGGTCGTCCTTTGTTGGCTGAAGAGTTCAGTCCACACCCTTGAGGTTTTTGTGGCCAACCGGGTCTCACAAATTCAGACTTCAAAGGCCCCGTTGATTTGGCGCCACGTACCGGGCGAACTGAACCCCGCAGATTGTGCCTCCCGCGGCTGCGAGGCGCCTGAGTTAGTGGACCACCACCTATGGTGGAGTCCATCATGGTTGTTACGGCCTGAGCGCTCATGGCCTGCCACCCCGGCTGTGGCCAGAGTCCCAGACCTAGGCATGCGTGTTCACGCCGTGGAGACGGTGGCGGCTCCGCAGATGGAGTTTTTGTTAGACCGCTACAGTTCTTTGGATAAGTTGCTCGGCGTGACTGCTTGGATGAGGCGCTTTGTGCGAAATTGTCGCCAGCCTCAGGAGAAATTGTTGTCTCCGGTCCTCGCCCCACAAGAGCGGCAAGACGCTCTGTTGCATTGGGTGCGAGTGACGCAACAGCGAGAGTTTGAACCGGAGCTGAAAGCCCTGCGCTCAAGTAAGCCCAAGCTGAAGGGACCCTTGGTGCGGTTGAATCCCTTCTTGGACAGTACCGGATTGCTGCGTGTCGGAGGTAGGCTCAGACATGCCAACCTGCCGTACGGATCACGCCACCCTTTGTTGCTCCCCAAGGATGGACCGTTAGTTAGACTGTTGATTACAGACCGACATGTAAAGAATGCTCATGCCGGTTGTAATGCTTTGACCGCGCTCCTCCAACGAGAGTTCTGGATTTTGTCAGCGCGGAGAATAATCCGATCCGTTATTTTTCGTTGTCTCCCGTGTTATCGTTTGCGCGCCGATACGATGCAGCCCCAGATGGGTGATTTGCCTGCCGATCGAGTGAACGAATCGATGCCCTTCTCAGGAGTTGGAACGGATTTTGCGGGGCCATTTACCGTTAAGACATCGCGGCTTCGTAATGCTAGAACGGAAAAGGCTTACTTGTGTGTATTTGTTTGTTTGGCCACTAAAGCGGTCCACCTGGAGGTGGTTAGTGCCCTCACCACAGAAGCCTTTGTAGCCACGTTGAATCGTTTTGTGTCTCGCCGCGGAATGCCGTCGTTAATCAGGTCCGATTGTGGAACCAATTTCAAGGGCACCGATAGGTATTTAAAGGAAGTTTGTGAATTTTTGGATAGGAATAATTTTGAGATCGGATCCACACTCTCTCGCAGAGGGGTACGATGGCAGTACTCCCCGCCATCCTGCCCCCACTGGGGAGGGATTTTTGAAGCAACTGTAAAGGCCGCTAAAATTCACCTTCGTCGCGTTATTGGGGAGACGGTCCTCACGTTTGAGGAACTCGCGACCGTATTTTGTAAGGTTGAGGCGGTCCTCAACTCGCGTCCGTTGTGTCCGTTGTCTTCGGACGCGAATGATTTAGAGGCCCTTACGCCGGGCCATTTTTTGATTGGCAGACCGCTTAACGCCTTGCCGGAATATCCTTATTCCGAAGTGGCCTCCGGACGGCTCTCGCGATTTGAATTGCTCCAGCAGCTTACGCAGAGTTTTTGGCGCCGTTGGCATCTGGAGTATTTGCACATTTTGCAGCAACGCGTTAAGTGGTCGGATAGGACGACCCCACCCAAGACAGGAGACCTCGTGTTGGTAAAGGATCCAAACCTGCCGCCCCTCCGCTGGCGTTTAGGACGCATTGTTCAGCTTCATCCGGGGTCGGATGGTGTGCCCAGGTTTGCCGAGGTCCTGGTGGGGGACTCTGTTTTGAAGCGAGCGATCGCTACCCTCTCTCGCCTGCCCTTAGATTGAGTTGGCGGACAGTTTGCTACTGTCCGGGACGGGGGGATGTTCGCGCCGCGCTGCGAGCGGTGCGTTGTCATTGTCAAGGTCACGGGCGACACGCAATGCGCTCGGGCCGCGTGCAGACCAGTTGGCCGTAAGCAGCCGTGAGACAAGTTCGTGTGTTTCTGTAGCGACGTGCCGCGCAAGTTACCTACCCATATTGGGACCGAGATTTCGTTTTGCACCTACTAGGGCTCCGGTCGGGGTACGGACTTGTAACCCGTGTGTGTTCGCTTTGAAAAGCGCCGGGAAAGTTTTAGCTGCCTATTAGGGCATTGTGTAGTATAAGAGTGTTAGCTGTAAGAGTATCCCATCGGGGGTTGTGTGGAGATCGTTTTGCCCGGCGCGCGCCGGCGAGACAACGTTCAGCCCCCCTGGATTACGGACACTATTTTCTAGTAAGGTAGGATTAGCTTAATTTACTTAATTTTGCATGAGAAACTTTCGTTTCAATAAACTGTGGAACACAGTAGATGTGGTCATCACAATTGTGCGTGATCAATCGCATTAGCTAGAACTTACTCAATCATGGTGGTATGTTATGTTATGTTACATCATGACTTCTAAAACACAATATTTTACGCATTCTTATATTAAATTCTTCCATTCTTAGATTTTAAATTTTTAAGAAATTCGCCGTCTTATTTGAATCTATTTTTTTAATTTTTTTTATCCTTCGTCTTCATCACACACACCTGATGTTAAGTGGTGATAAGGCTGAAGGTGGAAGCGTACTACTCCCGGAATCCTCAATCACTGAGGAACTGGCTATCTTATCTCTAACTGCCGGAACACAATAATGTTGAAAACATCATTGTTATGGCGTCAGACTTAGATAAGATGGTGGTAGCTAGCCAGGCGGACTAAGAACAAGTCCCACCACCACCCAAACCGAATACAATATGTACCCCCACTGGGAATCGAACCCGGGACATCTGGGTCTGAAATCGGTGGTGTGATGTGAACCACTAGACCACGGAAACGGTTAATCTCTGCACTTTTCTTTAATATAAAGACGTTTAATGACATAAGGGTTTTATGTGATCACCTGGAAGCATCTGAGCAGCGTCAGCTGAGAGCCCGTGTACCGCAGCAGCCGCTCGAAGGTCTCCCACTGCGACAGCTCCGCGCCCAGGATGCACAGCTTCTGCTCCTGTAGCATCTGCAACCATCAACAGGATATTCTATTAATACGGGATGTCACATTTAACACTAATCAGGGAGCTAGTTTTGTACATCAACATTTTCACGATCGCTTTTAGCTTAAAAAATATAAGTACCTACTTAATACAGGGTGTTAGGGGCACCGTTGCAAAAACTTAAACCATGGCTTCAGGCCATCATGCTGAACAACGCACAGCAAGTTTTTTTGTCGGAAATGAAAAAAATATTTCGACTCTCCATACAAAATGTCCCGATTAGTTGCTAAATTTGCATGAAAAGTCGTTTTTTTTCATTTCCGACAAAAAATTCTTGCTTTACGTTGTTCAGCATGATGGTCTGAAGCCAATAGTTAAAGTTTTTGCATAGGTGCCCCTAACACCCTGTATATTTTAATGTGCTAGAATAGAAACCAATAATTGCAAAAAAATAATGTAATTGGACAAAAAAAAAAGGTTTAAGTAAGTAAGTATAATAAACTGCATCCATAACAAATTTCTTAAAATTTTCATATCAGTTTTTTTTTATAGAATTTGGATTTTATTGAAAAAAAAAACTTGCCTACGACCTATGGAATTCTAACGATGTTATTATCATCTTAAAATACCTTTTCATTTTAATTGCCATTGGCAAAAATAACGAAAAGGTGTAAAGAAGAAGTTGCAAAAAATACCTACTTCGAACATCAATGTTAATTATCGCAAAAATACCTAAAAATACGTAGAAAAGAATGATATACTTTCGGTTATCATCCTTATTGGGTAAAACATTGTAAAATAGCTCTAAAGTATGGCTTTTTGTATTGGTCGGAGTGTACGGCGCTTTGACAAATTCATTGGTAATAGGTAGACTGGACTTATAATTATATAATCGTAGAGCTGAAGGGAGATCTGCGATAACAGAATATTGCTGTAGGTACATGTATAAGGTACATGGGCGCAGGACACTGGGAGTCTGCGCCCATGTAATGACTATATTGTATCATCTTGGTTGGGCGTGATTTATGAAGATGTTTTAGCCACCCAGCGCATTTTTTAGGCAATGTTTTGATAGACATAGAATGGGAATAAGTAAATAAGTTTTTTTTATTTAATTGTTTTACTTGCACCGTCCTTGGATAAGAAAGCAAATCAACTTAAAATGTCGCAGATGTACATTTTTTTAAACTTCATGACATCTCTTTTCCACTCTTTTATGGTCTTTAGGTACCTTTTACATCATTGAAAGTAAAATATTTTAGAGTAGTATTCTGCGCCTATTCAGGCGGATCCAGGATCTTTGGAGCAATTTCTAAGTATGTTAGCCAGTAAGGATGACAATCGGAGGTGGGCAGTTTGTTAATAACTACTTTTATCTATTTTTTACCGACTTCCAAAAAAAGGAGGGAGGTACTCAATTCAACCCGTATTTTTTTTATTTTTTTTTTTGTTTGATGTATGTATACCGATTACTCTGGCGTTAGTGATCCGATTTTAATAGTTGTTTTTTTGTTCGATTGGGTATACTTTCGATTTGGTCCCATATAAGTTTCATTGAGATCCGATAACAATCTTCGGAGATATGGGGCCTGATGTCATGGGAGTCATGAATTATTAGCAGAAAGTATAATGTCATCCATGTAAGTAAACGTTAGGTTTTTGTTCGGGCTGAATAGTTTGTTATTCAAAATAGCGTCAATAAAGTGACACGCGGAAACTAATTATATACTAATTATGTCATAGTATAATGGGTATATGGGTTTCACTTCCAGGACCTCGATTGGTGATGTGGGTTATCACCGCGTTTTGCGATCGTTGCGGTTAAGCAACGTTTGCAAGGGCTGGTCGTAGGATTAAATGAAGAATTACTATCTATACTATTTACCAATTTCAATATTTCTTTTTATTTAAAAGAGTATACTCCTGTTTTGGTCTCATTATAACCAAGTCAGGATCTGATGGTAGAATCCAGGGGAACGAGGTAAACCCGAAGATAGATTAGGTGTTTTATGTATTTTCTAAAAATTTTCAAGCACTTGCATATGATAGCCATCAGCTCATCATCATGAGCTGGTGATGGAAGATACAACTCCTCAATGGTTAGGAGTTGGAGGATAATTCTTGAATTATTGTTGATACGTAAAAAAATATAGTTGTAATCTTTCAGGTTATTTAGGTGAGCTGATGATGGAAGGTAAAACTCCTTAGGAGTTAAAGCATGTTTGGTTACGTACCACCGAGACCTTAAGTTGTATTCTTTCAAGTTTTTTAGGTTAGCAGATGGTGGATGGTGCATAACAAACAACAGAACATTAAAAGAAAAAATAATTTTGTGTTCTGTGTGCATAACAGTTATAACAGAGTAAGAGATGGTGATTCTCACAGAACATAGTAGAGAAAATGTGTCCGTCCGTGTTCTGTGGTGATTCTTGTCCGAGATATGGGTTTTAGTAGCTGCTCATTGCGCTACGCTTGCTCACTTTGCGGTTTCTTTTGGTAGCGTTCTTATACTAAAAATGGAAAAATAAAAATTTTTATAAAAAAAATAAACCGCCTTCAAAAAAACTGCAAACAAATTTCGCTTCCCAAAAACACGTAAAAATGAAAAATAAATTAAATCATTCAATTCAAAGGACGAAAGTCCGGGAATTTTTCTAATTAATCTTGGAACTTACTGATCTGATTGAAGTCGGTGACAAGCCCAAAGTAACAAGAATAAATACTTAGTGAAAGAATAACACACAAAACCTACTCATGCACGGAGTGGTGTGAATTGTATAGCCTATCAAATACATAATATTACATGGCTTGGCACCGACTTCAATCAGATCAGTAAGTTCCAAGATTAATTAGAAAAATTCCCGGACTTTCGTCCTTTGAATTGAATGATTTAATTTATTTTTCATTTTTACGTGTTTTTGGGAAGCGAAATTTGTTTGCAGTTTTTTTGAAGGCGGTTTATTTTTTTTATAAAAATTTTTTGAGATATTTTTCGTAGCTGTGCGACGTAGGTTAATTTTATATGGAAGCTGCAACTTCTCCTTTAGAAAACTTTTAGAGCGAAAAGTGGCCAAAACCGGAGCTTCTGCCCTACTTGTTGTATTTCGAAATGCTACATTACATACAGTCATACAGCTGATCTGTGATTTCGAATAACGAAAACAAGCTAGAAACGGGAAGCAATCTATTTTGCAGTAAACTATTCTTTGTATAGACTTGGAAGAAATCCGAGCTAAAACTTTGTAAGAGGCAGTTAACGCAATTGTGTATGTAGGTACAGTACATACAAAGAATTTTAATACCAATTTGTAGAACTCGCATGCAGAAGTCAGTGATGCCGCATTAGATGATGTAAGAAGGTACCTAGAAAGACTATGTAGAGGTAAGGTACCCATATTTCTTTCTTTCTTTCTACATAAAACCAAACAACGTCAAGTTTTCCACATCATTTGCACAAATGCCAACTTGTAAACCACTTCAACTTCACCATGTAACCGATACTCATTCGATATTTATCACATATTGTTGGATCCGCCATAACTTGCGGATTCACGTTGAATATCAAACTAGATTGTTATAGACAGGTGATACTTACGATGTACTCGAGTGACTTTCTGATAAATTGTAAAACGGCAATTGGGATAAGGAATCTTCTATTACTCATATAATTGAATAGACAAGACAATACACTATTGTATGCATATTGTACACTAAGAGCCAGCGCGCACTTGTGATTTTTAGTCGACCGATAGTTTAGTCGGAATCGTAAGACGATAAACTGTCGGGCGATAGTTTAGTTGAATGCAGTGCGCGCGCTCACGTAGTCCTTCATGCACATTACCGACCGGCCGATAGTTGTGCTGTGCGATAGTTTGATCGAACAACTATCGACCGATAGTTTGATCGGTCGATTTTTAATCGTCAGTACGCGCACTGCTTAACTCTATACTGAGGGCCTACTCTGAAACGCAAAATCCGAAACTTCGTTATACCCGTCCCTATCACTCTCAAGTCGTGACAGGGACCGTACTCTGAAACGCTAATCCGAAACTTCGGTAAGCCCCGCACCTACTCTGAAACGCAAAACCCGAAACTTCGGTATACCCGTCCCTCTCACTCTCGAGTCGTGACAGAATCGAGTGAAAGGGGCGGGGCTAACCGAAGTTTCGGATTAGCGTTTCAGAGTACGGCCCCAGAGTAGGCCCTCAGAATCGAGTGAAAGGGGCGGGGATAGCCGAAGTTTCGGATTTGCGTTTCAGAGTACGGTCCCTGAATCCGAGAACGATGAAACTATCGTCCGATTAAAAATCACGAGTGCGCGTTGGCTATAAGTATATTTTACTGAGCATGTTTTAATTTCAAATCATAAATATCTATTTAAATTAAAATGAGAACAAAACAATGATGCTATTGCATAATTGCATCAACCTCAGAAAGTGCTCATCAAATTCACCGAAAACAGCTTCTCCGCTTCGGCGTCTCTAACTACACAGACACAATACAAATATTGTTATGGTTCAAATAGACGAATGAACTGATAAGCATAATAATGTTATCAATTATTTTATTTCGTATTTAAAGATTGTTTAAAAACAGCACATCATATTTACTCTCCATGTTAAAGTGTTATCGTTGCACCTGCTGACTCTCAGGAAAAACTCGTTATGTCTACAATGTAACCTAACCGTGAAGCTGGCTGGAGCACAAAGCAGCAAGGAGTCCGTGACAGAAGCCGTTAGTGGCTAAACAGCTGCATGGTAACCGATGTGAATGAGATGGTGTCGATTAAACTATTTGATTTCTCGTTTAGTTGAAAATTGTATAATATGAAATGAAACTGGGAGATACTGATTGCCCTTGACGAGTTTCTTGCCGGTTCTTCTCGCAAAGTCTCCCGCCCGCCGTAGGATTTGCGAACCGATGGCGTAGCTGCTTTGACGTTCATAAGTGTAACAACTTTAACCGAGAAGAACCGGATTTAACCGGAGAATTTAAGTGTTGTTACTAACAACACTTAAATTGAACAAAAAATATTGATTTCTGAAATTTTTGTTTTTTTGATCAGCCACTGATTCACATACCGTCAGAACCGGAATCGGATTCGAATTCTATGCTTTGTCTATTCTACAGTGAGTGACAGAGACAGTGCATACATTCCGCTGTCGGGAGCGCTTCCGAACGGTTCATGAATCAGGGGGGCAGGTTTCACGCAGTTCATGAGCATTCAGACATTTATCTCTGTACGTTCCTAAGGGTGGTATTCCATTTATCCCAGATCTTTGTCCAATATGTGCATTTGATCCAAGAAATTGGATGCATATTGGACGACTTTGACGTCCAATTTCATACATTCGACGTCCAATTTCTTGGACAAAGGTCTTTGATAAATGGAATCGTTCAGTCGCATAATGCCAAATTAGATACCACCCTAACCTAGTCCAACCTAACGTCGCGCGACGTGCGGCCGAAAACGTGAAATATAAATAAGTAAATAAATATTGGACACAATCACATACATTGTTCCAATACCAAAGTATAGTAACTTATGCACTACCTAGTATTATGCAAATTGCAAACAACGACGGGTATTTATTACCACATACACCCAGACCCGAGGAAATATTAAAAAGTTCGTTTTCAATATTACTCGACCGGGGATCGTACACCACTCGGCCACGGAGGTCGTCAAAAATATGAACAAGGCACATTATGTAGTTTTTCAGTGTGCATGTCTACAATGTAACCTAACCGCGAATATCTCTGGAGCACAATAAAGCAAAGAGTCCGTGACAGAAGCTGTTTATGACTTTGTGGCTCCACAGCTGCACGGTCGCAGATATCGGAACAGGTTTCCCACAGACATTCATCTCTGCCGTCCCTAACCTAGTCCAACGTCGTGCGAAGTGCGGCCGAAAACGTGAAATATGCACAAGAAATATTATTTATTTTTCCAGTGTGTTGATATTATGCCTACAATGTAACCTAACCTAACCGCGAATATCGCTGGAGCACAATAAAGCAAAGAGTCCGTGACAGAAGCTGTCTGTGACTTTGTGGCTGCACAGCTGCACGGTCGCAGATATCGGAACAGGTTTCCCACAGACATTCATCTCTGCCGTCCCTAACCTAGTCCAACGTCGAGCGAAGTGCGGCCGAAAACGTGAAAATGCACAAGAAATATAATTTACTTTTTCAGTGTGTTAATATTATGCCTACAATGTAACCTAACCTAACCACGAATATCGCTGGAGCACAATAAAGCAAAGAGTCCGTGACGGAAGCTGTCTGTGACTTTGTGGCTGCACAGCAGCTGCACGGTCGCAGATATCGGAACAGGTTTCCCACGGACATTCATCTCTGCCGTCCCTAACCTAGTCCAACGTCGAGCGAAGTGCGGCCGAAAACGTGAAAATACACAAAAAATATAATTAACTTTTTCAGTGTGTTAATATTATGCCTACGATGTAACCTAACCTAACCGCGAATATCGCTGGAGCACAATAAAGCAAAGAGTCCGTGACAGAAGCTGTCTGTGACTTTGTGGCTGCACAGCTGCACGGTCGCAGATATCGGAACAGGTTTCCCACAGACATTCATCTCTGCCGTCCCTAACCTAGTCCAACGTCGAGCGAAGTGCGGCCGAAAACGTGAAAACGCACAAGAAATATAATTTACTTTTTCAGTGTGTTAATATTATGCCTACAATGTAACCTAACCTAACCACGAATATCGCTGGAGCACAATAAAGCAAAGAGTCCGTGACGGAAGCTGTCTGTGACTTTGTGGCTGCACAGCAGCTGCACGGTCGCAGATATCGGAACAGGTTTCCCACGGACATTCATCTCTGCCGTCCCTAACCTAGTCCAACGTCGAGCGAAGTGCGGCCGAAAACGTGAAAATACACAAGAAATATAATTAACTTTTTCAGTGTGTTAATATTATGCCTACGATGTAACCTAACCTAACCGCGAATATCGCTGGGGCACAATAAAGCAAAGAGTCCGTGACAGAAGCTGTTTGTGACTTTGTGGCTGCACACCTGCACGGTCGCAGATATCGGAACAGGTTTCCCAGCGGCATTCATCTCTGCCGTCCCTAACCTAGTCCAACGTCGAGCGAACTGCGGCCGAAACCGTGAAAATGCACAAGAAATATAATTTACTTTTTCAGTGTGTTAATATTATGCCTACAATGTGACCTAACCTAACCGCGAATATCGCTGGGGCACAATAAAGCAAAGAGTCCGTGACAGAAGCTGTTTGTGACTTTGTGGCTGCACACCTGCACGGTCCCAGATATCGGAACAGGTTTCCCACCGGCATTCATCTCTGCCGTCCCTAACCTAGTCCAACGTCGAGCGAAGTGCGGCCGAAAACGTGAAAATGCACAAGAAATATAATTTACTTTTTCAGTGTGTTAATATTATGCCTACAATGTAACCTAACCTAACCACGAATATCGCTGGAGCACAATAAAGCAAAGAGTCCGTGACGGAAGCTGTCTGTGACTTTGTGGCTGCACAGCAGCTGCACGGTCGCAGATATCGGAACAGGTTTCCCACGGACATTCATCTCTGCCGTCCCTAACCTAGTCCAACGTCGAGCGAAGTGCGGCCGAAAACGTGAAAATACACAAGAAATATAATTAACTTTTTCAGTGTGTTAATATTATGCCTACGATGTAACCTAACCTAACCGCGAATATCGCTGGGGCACAATAAAGCAAAGAGTCCGTGACAGAAGCTGTTTGTGACTTTGTGGCTGCACACCTGCACCGGTCGCAGATATCGGAACAGGTTTCCCACCGGCATTCATCTCTGCCGTCCCTAACCTAGTCCAACGTCGAGCGAAGTGCGGCCGAAAACGTGAAAATACACAAGAAATATAATTAACTTTTTCAGTGTGTTAATATTATGCCTACGATGTAACCTAACCTAACCGCGAATATCGCTGGGGCACAATAAAGCAAAGAGTCCGTGACAGAAGCTGTTTGTGACTTTGTGGCTGCACACCTGCACGGTCCCAGATATCGGAACAGGTTTCCCACCGGCATTCATCTCTGCCGTCCCTAACCTAGTCCAACGTCGAGCGAAGTGCGGCCGAAAACGTGAAAATGCACAAGAAATATAATTTACTTTTTCAGTGTGTTAATATTATGCCTACAATGTAACCTAACCTAACCACGAATATCGCTGGAGCACAATAAAGCAAAGAGTCCGTGACGGAAGCTGTCTGTGACTTTGTGGCTGCACACCTGCACGGTCGCAGATATCGGAACAGGTTTCCCACCGGCATTCATCTCTGCCGTCCCTAACCTAGTCCAACGTCGAGCGAAGTGCGGCCGAAAACGTGAAAATACACAAGAAATATATATAACTTTTTCAGTGTGTTAATATTATGCCTACGATGTAACCTAACCTAACCGCGAATATCGCTGGGGCACAATAAAGCAAAGAGTCCGTGACAGAAGCTGTTTGTGACTTTGTGGCTGCACACCTGCACGGTCCCAGATATCGGAACAGGTTTCCCACCGGCATTCATCTCTGCCGTCCCTAACCTAGTCCAACGTCGAGCGAAGTGCGGCCGAAAACGTGAAAATGCACAAGAAATATAATTTACTTTTTCAGTGTGTTAATATTATGCCTACAATGTAACCTAACCTAACCACGAATATCGCTGGAGCACAATAAAGCAAAGAGTCCGTGACGGAAGCTGTCTGTGACTTTGTGGCTGCACAGCAGCTGCACGGTCGCAGATATCGGAACAGGTTTCCCACGGACATTCATCTCTGCCGTCCCTAACCTAGTCCAACGTCGAGCGAAGTGCGGCCGAAAACGTGAAAATACACAAGAAATATAATTAACTTTTTCAGTGTGTTAATATTATGCCTACAATGTAACCTAACCTAACCACGAATATCGCTGGAGCACAATAAAGCAAAGAGTCCGTGACGGAAGCTGTCTGTGACTTTGTGGCTGCACAGCAGCTGCACGGTCGCAGATATCGGAACAGGTTTCCCACGGACATTCATCTCTGCCGTCCCTAACCTAGTCCAACGTCGTGCGATGTGCGACCGAAAACGTGCAATATGCACAATATTAAGTGTCTAGTCTTGTTTTAATGAGATGTTAAAGACGTGCCTCTAACTACATAAAAAAGTTTTTTATTTACACCTGAGGTTTTGTGAACATATTAAATTATTAATCTTAGTATTAAAAAATATGCAAAACCCTTATTCATATTCATTTCTTCATTGCAACTATAATGTAGGTACATTTTTTGGTTTTATTATGTATTAATTTATAGAGGAGCATTATATTATAGACCCTGTTAGGCACTGCCACAACATCAAAAAGAGAGGAGGATGCTTTGTACTTCCATAGTATTATATTATCTGTGGTACTTCACTGTAATGCACTTTATCACCAAACCTGTCCAATTTAAGTATTTTATTAACAGCTATTAGAGCTTTTCTCAATGTCGTATTTTGTATCCCATAATATAATAGGTCTTTACATATGAAATTGCCGTTTTTTTCTTTTGTACATATAACTTAACAACTTTTATAATATTAGAAATATATAATTTCTTTAATATTGCGTTACATAAAGACCGTATCGAGCAACTTTTGATAATTTAATAACCACGATATTTGATTATTTACATAGAAAAAACTTATTCCGAAAGTTACGACTATTTTTGTTTCCAGAATTTCGTACTTTATTAGTTGTAACTTAGTGAAAAAAAATTTTTTTTCTCTTAACGAATGTGTCATTTACTAGTTAAAATGTCCATAAATACTTGTGTAAAATTTTGTAAATTTACATAATATTAGTCGTTAAATAATAACAAAAACGTTAGTATGGAAAAAAAATAATTACAGAAATCTCCATACAAAACGGCAATTTCATAGGTAAAGACCTATTATATAAGGTCTTTACCTATGAAATTGCCGTTTTCTATGGGGAAATTGTAGGAAGTTGGAATTATCATAATACAAAGATATTTGGGGATTTCTTGGACATGAGAACTCCGAATTCAACATAACTCTAGAGATATGATCATACAACACTAATCTAACTAAGTATTGACTATAATCTCGTCTAAAAAACTGCCTTAGATTTAAAAAAAAATGTTCGAAGCTGTCAAATTGACGACAACCAAAGAGGGATACTTACTTACTTTGAAGCATTTTAATATTTTAGACACGTGTTTAATTATTGTTCTTTAACATTTTTAGATTTAACATAACGACATAATTTATTTTCTTATTCAGATATATTAATAATAGTTAAAAAACTAGAGATCAATGAGCATGTAAAAAAAACTTGAATTTCATAGGTAAAGACCTATTAAGTATTTGGATTAATAATGGGAACATGGCCTAAGCTGGGTTCAGGGAATCCATCATAAGCAGTAAAACAATATCAAACTAGTATTGTTAGTGAAATGGCCCTAAATGTAGTAAGTAGCTCCAACAATTTCCAGAATATCCCGATATCTGCTGACAGTACGGGACATAATAATATTAATAAAATATTATCAGCAATAATAATTTTGTACGACCTATACAAAGTTGAAACCTTGCTTCGCACTTCGATCCACTAATTGTGCTAAATGTGTTCGCAGGCCAATTACTTACCGATTCGTCATTAACAACAAAGTATCGCAAACATGTAGGTACCTAAGTACTAAGTATGAATGTTCACCTGGACCACATGACCAGACGGAGACCTTGGAATGATCGCTAATGTAACGACAATTGGCGAATGGCGACACGACATGGCTACACATTGTAGCTACACTGAATTAATCAAACAAGCTATCGTCAGTTGTGGTTTTCTTAATTTGCTAGTACATAGCAACAATGACGTTCATTTTGAACGATAAAATCAAAGCTGAAATATTGTCGTTGTAAGTTATTTTAGTAGTTTCATCTATTTGGCGGTGTGATTCTATATTTGCTATAGTAGTTTTATCTCACGAGCGCGGTTCGCCTTTTGTTGTGTGCACTGTGCACCCGTGTACCTATATACAAACAGTGGCACAATCTTTTCTGTTCCGGTGAGAGCGGCGCTATGAACGTTTTTCTTTTTTTTGTAGCAATTTACCCGGCCCTGACTTCTAAGACCTTCAGCGGCCAGCAGCGCTATGGTTGGACATCAACTTGACAGCAGAATGACATTTAAAAAAAACATGATAGTTTCACATTTTGGCCACCGGAACAGAAAAGTTTGTGGCACTGTACACGGTTTGACAGACAGTTTGTACCTATGACAAAACGGAGACTGCGGTCTACCAACACAAGCGTGGCTCACCCGCACTCGTGAGATAAAACATCTATACTTAGGTCAAAGTCAGAAGAAAAGCAAATTATTTGATTTTTCAACGAAATCTATCTAAATAAAAACCATGTTAGTACCTACTAGTTTTACGTAACGTTTGTCCGAAGTTAAGACTCTATCAAATATTTTAAGTAAACAGTCAGAAATCGCTTACAAAACAGAGTAACGAAACTTCGGACGCATACAATGTTGACAGCTATAACGCAACACACAAACAAACTTGCAAACGGAAATAGTTGAGGTGAAAAAACGCGCGACCACAACGACCGGCCGGATTCCTGGAGGCGCACTTTGTTGTTAAGTTGTTGGTAACAAAGTAGCAACAATGTTCCATTCCATACATTCGTCCGTCGCTGACACTGCAGACAGGCCTATCTCAGTTTTGCTAAATATTCAGGAGAGGACAAAAATCATTTGAACCAGGGTTGAAAAAATCATGATTTTTTTATTTTAATCAAAAAATACTTACAGATTTTTTTAAAAGAATCGTGATTTTTTTATTAATTTGTTTTTTTTTATTTTTATTAGATTTTCCAATAATTACCCTAGTTTTTCTTGAGGGCAACATTTTTATTTACTTAAATAGAAATGGTGTACAACATCGCCAGAAAAATTAAAATGTAAAATCCACCAGAAAAAACTATTTGAGTTTCGAGTGTACATTTTGTTTGTTTGTTTAAACCGATTTTTTGATTTTTGATTTTTATTGTGATAAATAACTTAGCTTGCGCCTATCGTACTTTGTACTAACATTGTTTTCGAACATTACAGTTGATTAATATAACCTCCCAGCGTTTAATTAATTCTTTTTTCGAATATTGATGTTCAGTACACCCCTGCCTAGACCGCGGAGTCAGCATTGGCGCAGTGGAAGGCTATCATGAGTATAGACTCCGGACAAATCTTGGTTTCAGCCGGGATGTAACTGAACAATAGGACTGCGATACACAGTGGAGAGAATGTTAAGTAAGGTGATTTCACATACGGTTCTGTGGTGTCGAAAATCTCCTCGGCTGCGGCGAGACGGGGCGCGCGCCCCAGGTATCTTCTTCTTCTGCAGACCTTACCAATTAGTGACCTCACTCACAACACAAATAACAGCGTTCACAAGACACTGGGCGTTTCAACAATAGATACACAAAGACACACACGGGGGAGCCTCTTTTATTATGATTTACAGTCCCAACAACAAGCGCGTGTGGTAGAAAAGGTTATCTTTCAAAGCATCCGCGACCGGCCACTCCAGAGATGGCATCAAAACCTTGGTCGTACAAAACGGGATCACATAGATAATTTTAGATGGATTCAAACTCGATATGCCAGGCACATTCAACGCGAGCGACCTTTTACAAATTCAGCAAAATTATTCCGACATTTTTGCCACGAGAATTTCAATCAAGTGTTACTGTCAACTTCAAGTGACAGCTAATGTCAATTTGACGTGACATTAGAGTTGCGTTCAGAAACGTCGATCTTTTCCGAACATCCCCCCGCCCCGGACCGTTAAGAACGGTACGTCAATCTACGGGTAATCGGGAGAGCCCACTAACTGCTCTCTTCAAAACCGAATCTCGAACCAAAACCTCAGCAAAACGAGGAACTCCGTCAGTTCCGGGGTAGAGTTTAACAATGCGCCCCCTTCGCCAACATAGGGGCGGCAGGTTAGCATCCTTAATCAACACGAGGTCGCCAGTCTGGGGTGGGGTGGTTTTATCTGTCCACTTCACGCGCTGTTGTAGGATATGCAAATACTCCATCGACCAACGTGCCCAGAAGTTTTGGGACATCTGTTTCAAAAGTTGGTATCGCGACAAACGATGGGATCCTACATCCTGAATCGGATATTCAGGCAACGCCAAAAGGGGCTGTCCGATCAAGAAATGACCTGGCGTCAACGCTTCCAGGTCATTCGGGTCCGAAGACAACGGGCACAAGGGTCGCGAGTTGAGGACGGCCTCAATTTTACAAAATACCGTATCAAGTTCCTCAAACGTGAGAATAGTTTCTCCAATCACGCGACGCAAGTGTGTCTTGGCAGCCTTTACACAAGCTTCAAAAATTCCTCCCCAGGTCGGACAAGCTGGAGGGCTAAACTTCCAGATTATCCCACGCCGGGAGAGGGTGGTTCCAATGTCTATTTTATTATCAACAAAAAACTTAACTACTTCCTTAAGATACTTACACGTTCCCTTATAATTAGTACCACAATCGGAACGTATCAATGACGGCAGTCCTCTACGGGAAACAAATCTGCTCAAGGCGGCGACAAAGGCTTCGGTAGACAATTCCGAGACAATTTCCAAGTGGACAGCCTTGGTGGACAAACACACAAACACGCACAAGTACGCCTTATAGGTTTTAGCATTACGCAGTCTCGAAGCCTTTACAGTAAAGGGACCGGCGAAGTCGGTGGCGACTCCGGCAAAAGCTCTACATTCCGTGACGCGATCAGCAGGCAAATCACCCATCTGGGGCTGCATGGTCGCGGCCTTCAATCGATAACAAGGCAGGCAACGGAAAACCACAGTGCGAATGGCTCGACGAGCAGACAAAATCCAAAATTCACGCTGCAAAATGGCCAACAAAGCATTACAGCCAGCATGTTGTGCATTCACATGGCGATCTGTTATTATCAGTTGAGTCAAATGTCCGGCTTTAGGTAACAAAAGGGGGTGACGAGCTCCATACGGCAGGTTCGCATTTCGAAGTCTTCCGCCGACTCGCAAAAGCCCACTCTCGTCCAGGAAGGGATTTAATCGCGATACCGCGCCCTTCAACTTGCGACGGCCTAAACGCAAAATTTCAATCTCGGACTCAAAACTATCAGCTTGTACTCTCCGGACCCAAAACAAGAGCGCGTCCCTACGCTCGTCCGGAGTGAGAACCGACGAATCACGCCTCGCGCGTGGGTTTCTGCAGTTGTACACAAAACGTCTGATCCAAGCGGTAACACCAAGCAGTTTCTGTAAGGAGCTGTACCGATCCAACAACAAATCCTTTTCCCCGGCGGGGTTAGTCTCCAGGACGCATGCCCGCATATCAGGAACGGCTACGTTCGACAACGCTGGAGAGGGCGGCCACTCCGACTCAGGCCGCATCAACCACTGTGGGCCCCACCAGAGGGGGTGGTTAATTAGGGTTGGGGCTACACAACCCCGAGACGCACAATCCGCGGGATTCATGGTTCCCGGCACGTGTCTCCAAATCAACTCGATGTCGGAATTACAAATCTGCGACACTCGATTGGCCACAAACACGTCCAAGGTGTGCGCTGGAGCCTTCAACCAACAAAGGACGACCTGACTGTCCGTCCAAGCATAAACCTCTTGTATCTTAATAGATCGACCTAATGTGAGCCATACGTGGTTCAACAAACGCATTAGGAGGGCAGCTCCACACAATTCCAACCTCGGGATCGTATGACGAGTCCGAAGGGGAGCGACTTTGCTTTTCGCTATCACCAGATGCACAGCAGCAACTCCGTCAACAGTAACGGTGCGGAGGTACACGGCCGCAGCAAATCCACGTTCGGAGGCATCGGAAAAGCCGTGAAGAGTAACTTTACAATTTTCAGAAGGGAGGAATAGCCTCGGCAAATGCACTTCATTAATCTCGGGGAGGGATGAAACGAAGCTCGACCAATCTCGGAGTAACTCGTCCGAGAGGGGTTCATCCCACGACACACCCGAAGCCCATAACCGTTGCAAGAAACACTTGGCCATAAACAGCACGGGGCAAATCCACCCATTGGGGTCAAAGGTACGTGCGACAGTAGACAATACTAAACGCTTGGTCCAGACTTTCGGTGGTCGTAAATCCACACAATAAGTGAACGTGTCAGAGACCGGTTTGTACTGTACGCCAAGGACGGTCACCACATGGGGATTATCAACATTTTCGAATAGGTGGGGGTCCTGCTGGTGCTCTTCGGGCAAACCTACCAGTACATCAGGCGAGTTGGATATCCATTTCCTCAACTCGTAACCTCCCGACTTCAAAAGGGCGGTGAGTTCGTCTCTCAGGACAATCGCCTCTGAGACAGATGAGGCGCCCGTGCAAATGTCATCCACATAGACGTCACTGGCCAAAATGGCGGAGGCGCGAGGGTATCTCAAGCGCTCCTTCTCGGCCAACTCCAACAAAGAACGAATCGCAACAAACGGGCTCGACGCCAAACCGTACGTATTCGTATTCAATTCATAAATCAACAAGGGGTCCCTAGGACTCTCTCTCCACAAAATCAATTGGTACCTCCTATCCTCGGGATGGATGACCGTTTGTCTGAACATCATCCGGATGTCAGTCATAAATACAATTTGATGCCGCCGGAAGTTGGTCAAGATGTCTGAGATCTCCGTGTGCAGCTTGGGACCTACATGCAGACACTGGTTCAAGGACGCTCCAGTAGAGGTGGGAGCCGAACCGTCAAAGACCACCCGAATCTTTCCGGATTTCAAAACGGCGTGGTGCGGCAGAAAGAAGTGCTCAACGGAGCGCCAATCCAAATCGCTCACGGACATGTGCCCTAACTCCTCATACTCCCGCATGAATTCAACATACTTCTGGCGGAAGACCGGATCCTTGCTCATGCGACGCTCCATCGCCACTAGCCTACGTTCCGCTAGCGGTCGGGATTCGCCCAGAGGAGGTCGGCCGGCACGAAAGGGGAGACGGGTGATCAAACGACCAGAGCGGAGGCGACCAGTGTTATTCTGGTAATACAACTCGCATTCATCCGCTACTGGGTCAACCCGCGGGGCTGGTGGAGGTTCCTCAACCTCCCAAAACTTCTGCACCACTTCGGAGAGAGACACATTAAAAACAAGACCGCGATCCTCATCAAGGGAATCCAAAACGCGGCGAGCAGGGCCCATCACAACGGTACCGAGTGTCGTCTGCAGAGCTACCAAGCCATCTGGCTGCAAAACTCGCTTCCCCGTCAACAAAACTCGCCCCAGGACATCGGCTCCAAGGAGAGCATCGATCGGGCCTGGGCGGAAGAAATTTGGATCGGCGAGTGGGGAATCAGACACCAAAGACAACATACTCGGTCCCAAGTCAACTGAAGGTTGACGGCCAACAACTGTGTCCAACACAATCGCCGAGGTCTTAATGCCTGGCGTGGACTTATTACGTGATGTAAATGTGAAGTCAACATGCCCTAACAACCCGGGGACTTTCACATCGCCAACACCTCTCACGCCTTCCGTGTGGGGGTGCACCTTGAGGCCCAACCGCCTAACTAACCAAGATGACACAACACACCCCCGAGCACCGGAATCCAACAAGGCGCGAACTTCCACAAGGTCGCCATTCAATCCCCTGACAAGCACAGAGGCCGTGGGCAACAAAACGGTCTCTGGAGGGGTGGCTACAATCGACCGTAAACACGTTGATTGCTAGTATGTGGGGTCCCCAGACGTCCCCCCATGGTAAGGGGGTCGCTCATAGCGATCCAGTGGGTCCCATTCTCCCACATACTGCCTACGTCCAAATCGCCCGGTATCAGGCGGGTTATATCTCCCGGCCCCTTGAAGACGGGGCGGGCGCCGCTCCAAACGCGGGTATTCGGCGAGCGGCGGCGAGAATCGGTGCCTATCATCCACCGTGTACGTCGCCCCATAGTCGCGGGGGCACGGTGACCGATTTTCAGAGGGGGGGTCCCGGGGACCCCCGGCTGTGCGAGGCTCAACACGTTGCGGGGGGCTTCTACGACCTCCCGCAACGCTCGCAAAATCGAACCCCCTAGTTGGGGACCGATTTCCCATGGGGGGGTCCGTGGGACCCCCGCCCGTGCGAGGTTCAAAACGTCGCGGGGGGCCTCTACGACCTCCGGCAACGCCCGCATAACTCATCCCCATCCTTGGGGATCGGTTTCCCATTGGGGGGTCCCTGGGACCCCCGCCCGTGCGAGGCTCAAAACGTCGCGGGGGGCCTCTACGACCTCCGGCAACGCTCGCATAACTCATCCCCATCCTTGGGGATCGGTTTCCCATTGGGGGGTCCCTGGGACCCCCGCCCGTTTGAGGCTCCAAACGTGGCGGAGAGCGTCTGGGGCCACTCTGGTGGCCACTAGAACTGCTGCGGGATTCAAACACCGCGGGGGGTCCGAGACCCCCACCCATACGCGGTGATCCTGCAGCGACGCGCTGCGGCGCTCCGCCGCCCTCTGGGCTGTTCATGCAGAGGAGGGGATGGTGGTTGCCCTTACAAAAGCGGCATGGGTGCGCTTGGGTACATTCGCGCTGCATGTGCAGGCCCAAGCACGAGTAGCACCATGTCCGTTGTCGCGCGATCGCTCGACGGCCTTGGACGCGCTGGTCGAGGAACTTATCACAACGGGTCGTGCTGTGACCCGGTTCCCGACAGTACAAGCAGCGGGCGGTCTCCTGGACGGCGGCATAGCGGCCGGGCGCGCGAGGGGCCATACGCCCCCTACGGGGGGGTCCGGTGGGGGATCTACTCTGTGGCACAGGTCGTTCGGGTCCCATAGGACCGGCCAGAGAGGAATTATCTGCCAGTCTACTTTCTCCTTCCAGGAACGTCAAGAGGTCCGAGAAGGGTGGCAGATAAGTCGCACTATCCCCACCATACTGCTGCTCAAAACGGACCTTAACAGAGTCCGGCAACTTTCCCAGGACAATGTGCAGTAACAAAAACGACCACTGCTCCACTGGGAGTTTTAAGTTTTTTAATGCGTTGTATGCCACCAACAGCGGATTTAACAAAGCCACTCTCAAGTGCATCACGCTGGCAACGCGGGGTAAATTCAAAATGGCGGCAACATGGTTGTCCGCCAGACGTCGTACGTTCTGGTACCGACGGGCAATCAAATCCCTAGCAATAGGGTAGTTTTCATCCGAGGGGGCCAAATGTTGAACCGATTCAAGGGCCTCCCCTTCCAACACGGATAACAAATAAGCTAACTTCTGGCCCTGGGTCAAATCGTCCCGGGCATGTACAAGACTATCAAAAATATTAATAAAGCCCTCCCAGTCCTCTAGACGACCAGCAAAGCGCCTTAAGTCTAAGGGGGCCAATCTAGCAAAGAGAGGGGGCATACTTTTAGATGTGACCGGGGACGGGCTCGGTTCATTCTCTCTTGCCACTTGCAAAGGTCGAGCTACCTGGGTAATTCTGTCCGCAAAATCATAACACTGGTCCACATCCAAACCGACTTCTTGTCGCATTTCCACCTCGGCCTCAACAGTCCTTTCCAAAAATAAGGCATACTGCTCATCAACAACAGCCAAACGTATGGGCAGATCTACGTATCTGTTCAACAAGGCCTCCGTTCTATCCGGTCGATCCAACAACGCGACCGCAGAAGCCAACCACCGTAACTCAGAACGTATTTTGGCTTTAGCAGAGGAGGCCGTCATTGTAACGTCACAAATTTATCAACAAAAACAACAAATTCAAAATATTCACTATAACACAAAATCTCCAATATTTGGAGGTTATTACTAACCACAAAATTCCAATATTACAACAACAAAGTATTTATAATGACACAAACTCTTAAATATCTGGAGGTTATCAGAAAACAACAAAACTCACTGACTATTGAAATTCACTTGGATATCAACACAACATACTGTTACACAACAACAAGTTAATTTCAATTATTTCAAAGCACAAGTTTCAATGAGTTTCAATGTGTAAACAATGTCCCAAATCATTTAAGTTTCACTAAGTATTGAGTGCAAACTTATTAGCTGACCTTTTATTAGCTATTATTTTAGCAACAAACTTGTCAATATTCACAACTCAAGTTTGCTGACAAAACTAAATAATAATTATTATGAACAAAGAAAGGTATCTGTTTACATTTTGGAACTTCAATACATGACAATTAATTACAAGACATGGAACCAATAACAAAGGAATGCCCTTTACTTTTCAAATGCAAGTTAATTACCATTTACAAGTACAAATTAATCTAGTCCGGACCAGACTGGGTCATCAAACGGCACTGATTAATACAAAGTTTTGGCGTGGGCCTCTCAGGCCTTCAAGCTACGCTCTTGGCTACCAAGAAATGTTCAGTACACCCCTGCCTAGACCGCGGAGTCAGCATTGGCGCAGTGGAAGGCTATCATGAGTATAGACTCCGGACAAATCTTGGTTTCAGCCGGGATGTAACTGAACAATAGGACTGCGATACACAGTGGAGAGAATGTTAAGTAAGGTGATTTCACATACGGTTCTGTGGTGTCGAAAATCTCCTCGGCTGCGGCGAGACGGGGCGCGCGCCCCAGGTATCTTCTTCTTCTGCAGACCTTACCAATTAGTGACCTCACTCACAACACAAATAACAGCGTTCACAAGACACTGGGCGTTTCAACAATAGATACACAAAGACACACACGGGGGAGCCTCTTTTATTATGATTTACAGTCCCAACAACAAGCGCGTGTGGTAGAAAAGGTTATCTTTCAAAGCATCCGCGACCGGCCACTCCAGAGATGGCATCAAAACCTTGGTCGTACAAAACGGGATCACATAGATAATTTTAGATGGATTCAAACTCGATATGCCAGGCACATTCAACGCGAGCGACCTTTTACAAATTCAGCAAAATTATTCCGACATTTTTGCCACGAGAATTTCAATCAAGTGTTACTGTCAACTTCAAGTGACAGCTAATGTCAATTTGACGTGACATTAGAGTTGCGTTCAGAAACGTCGATCTTTTCCGAACAATTGATTTAAATCACTGATTTTTATATAAAAAATCATGCAATAAAAATCGTGATTTAAATCATGATATAAATCAACTTGATTTAAATCATGCAACCCTGCTTTGAACTCGAAATTATTGGCCTGAAGCACTCACTCGAAATTATATAGGCCTGAAGTATATCTCGTTCTTTTCTTTAGTTAGAGATATGTCCTTTTGCAGCGACCTAGATCATTTTTAGAAAAATATTTCTGCATACTTAACTAACATAACTAGATTTATGAGATAGGTCTGTCTGCATTGCCAGCGACGATTTAGGACGAACTTCACTTTTTCTAGTAATAACTTGATACTTTGATACTCGACGTAAAGTGTTAATAGGGCATTAAATTATACGCACTTACAAACTTGCGTGCAAACTTTATGATTACAATGAATGTGGTATGACGAGGCTTGAAGAGATGTACTAGCTTGATGAACCATCTTCAACTTATGGTTTTATTGTAGTAAACAAGAAATTTAAAGAAATCTACTTTAATGATACTGTTACTAAAGAAAAGTTCTTGTTACAAACGATGGTGGAGGTAAGAAAAGCCTAGGACGTATCTAACCTTAACTTTAAACTGGAAGGAGCAAGACAGAGACTGAATCGTTTAATTCTACCCTACCCGTATAAAAACACGAGGTCTTCAAGAGTCAGCTGACTTATAGGCAAATTATACATCAAACTGGTAATTACCCACTCTGGTTATACACGCCACCTTTGAACAACTTTGTATTATGCTAGTTTATGCACCACTTGACAGCTCTTTTCACATACATTAAGATCTTTACATTGTTTATCAGGGAATGAGGGGAGAAGGTGAAATAAACGAGTTTGCAACTTTATAAAGACTTGCATCGCACATTGCATTTGAAAACTGTGTAGAGTGTATGCTTAATTATTACAATCACGTTTGAAACGCATTTTAATTAATATAGGGTAAAAAGAAGAAACACAAAAAAAATATATAAAGAGCAGATCGTACGGCAAGATACATTCAAATATTATAACAATTTTAGTAAAAGGATAAAATAATATAAAGCCGGCGCCAGAAATAGACAAATATTTGAGCAAAGACTTTGCAGACTTTGCTCTCATCTACAAATAAATAAAATTGGAGTGTCTGTTTGTAATATTAAAATAATCGCTTTTTACTACATGCATATGATTATATATACGGTACATATCTACAAATAAATAAAATTGGAGTGTCTGTTTGTAATATTAAAATAATCGCTTTTTACTACATGCATATGATTATATATACGGTACATATACCAAAATAACATTTTTTACAATTTTTGTCTGTCTGTCTGTCGGTCGGTCTGTCTGTCTGTCTGTTTGTTCCGGCTAATCTCTGAAACGGCAGGACTGATTTTGACGGGACTTTCATTGGCAGGTAGCTGCTGTAATAAGGAGTAACTTAGGCTACTTTTTATCCCGATATTCCCACGGGAACGAGAACCACGCGGGTGAAACCGCGGGCGGCCGCTAGTATCTAATAAGTATGTGTAATGTATGTGCTATGTCTGGCGCCGGCATAGTAATATCAAACATCGAAAACAACTTGAACCCTTCTGATTTGTAAACCAAACCAGAGTCACAGGTGTGGACGTGCGTACTCGGCACAATAGCAATAAAAATTATTATACAAAGCAATACATTTCAGACGAGTTGAATCCAAACTGCGCGATATTGTTGATCGGGATAACTCGGCCCATTCAAAGGCAGGCAGCCTTGTCGAATGTGTGGAACTCGCGAAATAAACTAACAATGACAGTGATGTTGGCGACCAACATCGGCATGCGCATGCGTGCCAACTTTATGGCGAACGTGAGGTAAATATCGCGCGTCATGCCGTGACGCGTGACGACGCCGGAATACTGACGGATAAGTTTCTCCTTAACCTTGTTAATCAAAATTTGGTAAAATTCCAAAAGATCCCAAAGTCAAACGTAAGCAGGAAACACCGTGTGGATTCTCCAAGAACAAGACAAATTGATAAAAGGTCTTTAAAGATCGATCTCTTTTTTTCATCCAATCCACAAACGTAATTATGTGACAAATATACAAATAATTTAACTGTAGGTTCAATTCATAATGAAACAAAAATATGTGTGTATACAAAGTGAGATAGTAAAGCGTAGAAAAAAAAAGATCAAAAGGGTAGCGGAGTGCATTAACATTTTATCAATTTTGTTTCCATTTCAACATAATTATTGTTTTATTTAAGTAGGTACTAGCAATGCTATCTATCCTGCTAGCTCACTATGCTTATATTTTTCAGATGTAACTAATAACTGTTTACCTATCAAAGAGCCAATTAGCACTTTTACCCTTTACATTATCAATTTAACATTAAGCTGTTTACGTACAACCGAACTGTTACATAATTTAGCAATGATTTAGCACATTTATAAATAGCATGTTAAACTTGACGTTCACTTAAATTTACGTCTATGATTGTGACTGATGCAGTTCTAAAAATATCGAATATCGTTACCGTATGTGCTTTATTCATTATCTTCTACTTAGTCGGTATCTTCATTGCTGAAGGTCGTGCGTGTCTAATTTGAAAAGTAAATGGCTTTATGGATTAAGTTATTCAATGTGTTCCCAATTCATTTTAGACACTTTCAAATAATTAGCCGTTGTCATTAGTCATTGCATTACATGCACAAGTCATTAGCATGTGCGGGCATAGTGGCGCGACGGATCTGCGCGACGCCATCGTGCAGCTAATGGTGTCATCGCACTGCCAATGCCATGCCATCTGTGCAATCAAATAATTCCATCGGCGCCTACTATGATGCGCTTGCGCATCGTCTAGAACCGTCCGTCTCGTAATGTGAAATTGTGATGTTAATAACTACTAGCGGATCCTCGCGATCCTTTAACCCGCGTGGTACCCGTTCCCGTGGGAATATCGGGATAAAATATAGCCCTATGTTAATCAGGGATAATGTAGCATTCTAAAAGTGAAGGAATTTTTGAAATCAGTCCAGTAGTTTTGAGTTTATTCATTACATACCTACATGAAAATCTTTCCTCTTTATAATATTAGTATCGCTTAGTTTAAATATGGATGAGTACCTACTAGTGGCACTAAGGCACTAAAACGACGATGATGATATTGATGATCTATTTAGTAACAACTTACGATCATGCCTGTATATTGGTTCCTCGCACCATAATAAAAATCCTCTTTCTGTGTGCTGTGTAAAAAAACCTAGTGCTTTGTAGCCTCTTTACGACTTCTGGACTACCCAAAAAACCTAAATACCTACTTATAACAATGTAGGCCAGCGTTGCTTCATATCAATGTTAGGAAACCCTCGCATCCGAAAAATTTTTTTTTGGAAAAATTATCTTCTATCCTCGCATCATCTAAAAAAACTAACAGTGTTTAATAGCGTCTTTACGACTTCTTGACTACTCACAAACCTTACTTATAAGTTGTAGACGTTTTAGTTAACTATAACCCCATTAATGTTTTAAGGTCATAATAATTATAAATTTGCCGACAGCATCATTAACAGCATTAATAAAGTGTTACTTACAACTTTCCCCAGGTGATTGTGACACTTTTCCTATTTTCTAGGAATCATTGAAAGCTTTCGACTTGACATAGCTGAGTGAGCACGCCAAGGGGAAACCATCCCCGTAAATGGTTACATGGTTAATGGTATGCAAAAAGCCAACAATATGGCAAACCTAAGCAAATAATAAAACGGTGCCTGCCATTTTACATTTCAGTCTCGGCAGAGAACATGATAATATGAAAGATGAATCATTCCAACAACTGAACGAAGAAGTTCTTAAACATTTCAAAGAACCTTTAAAGACATTATGCTAAACTATGACTGTTGAGTTAATACTTAATACGGGTACCTTGGTACTATTATATATTCTGTAACACGGGGTCCTTCGTAATCGTAAGTCACCTCACATTGAACTCAGTGACGCCACCGAGACCATACATAATAAACCTGTTTATTATCGCTAATAGTACCACAAATTATTGTTAACGGCTTTGTAATATTGAAAATAGCTGCAAAAATTACCATAGAATTTAAAAATTGGAAATGGCACAGATGAATAAATTGTATAGTTACACTAAAAATATCTTCTTCATTACGCGTCGTTAGCCCTAAACGTTTTCGAAGCAAAACTCAGCTATGCTAATTGCAGACTTTATGAATCAAGAAAATTCGCTATCATCTAGACTCAAAGTATAACATTGTTGAAAGTAAATTTGGATAAAAAAATACCAATAATAAAAAAATAAGGTTAAGTACATATAATACAAAAAATATCGCTGTTCTGAACAAATACAACAAGCCATTGACTAACAAGTTAACAACCACACCCGCCACGGCACGTGATACTGGCACAGAATAAATAATAGTGCTAAGGCACAGAAGACTCACTCTGCAAGCTCATTCAAATAAAAATAAATATTTCTGCGTGGAAATAAAGTCCAATTCCGGTTGCTTTGTCATCGCTTGCCTACTGTTATAATAACCTAGAGTTCGCGCATGCAAGCAAAACTGTACCCAATCGCTACGCGCGAGCGTTTCTATTTCTATGAATGTCTCAAACAGCTCGCTCGCTGGTTAGGGTTGCGAGCGACTTGCGAGTTCGGTTTTGTTGTTTCTTTTGTTCTTTCTTTTATTTAGACACCCGTAAACACAACAGTATCTTTTATACGGATTATAAGAACGTTTAGTAGTCATTGTTCGGTGCACAATAACCACAGAAATGATCGATCGTTCTACGCGCGAACGTGGAGCGTACGAGCCGAGCGGCATCCTTCTGCCATACGCCTGCCCGGCAGGCGCGCCGGCCGAACGTACCTAAACTGCGGAGTGACACCCCCCTGATACTGGTCAAAGTTCTGTGTTTATTTAGGCTTTGCGGCTGGCGTAATTTGCGATACTTTTGATATAAAATGTAATAATGCTAATTGGCTTTGTAAATGGACTTAAGAAGAGAAATATTTTTTGCGAAGAACTCGAACTATTAGAATCCAAATCCACCCACCACGCTTGATGAGACGGAAGTAGCTTTTATGTTGACGATTATAATCCCACCCGTAGAATGACGCTGTCAAAATTGGATTTTTAAATATTTAAGATTTTGTTCGAATTCATTTGTATTATTGAATTTTGATCCATACTAATATTATAATTGTGAAAGTGTGTTTGTTTGTTTGTTTATTTGTTTGTTTGTTTGTTTGTTTGTCCTTCTTTCACGCCAAAACGGAGCAACGGATCGACGTGATATTTGGTATGGGGATAGTTTGGGAGCTGGAGAGTAACATAGGCTACTTATTATTCCGGAAAATTGAGTAAAATTGTAATTTTCTATGAAAAATCGTTTAACTGTCGTACTTTCGATACAAGACTGTCATTTCTTCCATTGCCGTTTCCAAAGAGTATGTAATCACTGACGTCTGCGCGGTCAAAATCGAATACTAATCTTTCCTATAAGCTTAGAACAAAAAAATGTACTGTAACTAGCGCCAAAAATGCCCCAGTCGCGCAGAGTTATCTGACACTCACTCTACTTCACAGAGTAATTTTTATATGTAGGAAATAGAGACCAAGCTTGGGCCCCTTTATTGGTAGTGTGTATAACTAGCGCTATCTGTACCAGCCAACAGATGGCAACTTTTGGTGTATAAACACACACACAAGATGTTGGTGACTAGGTATTATATGGTAAAACAACGTTTGCCGGGTCAGCTTGTAATCTATAAAACTTCTAATAGCTGTCATGTGCGTAACTGGTTTTATATCCAACTAGGTTTCCGTTCGCCCGCGTAGACTAGGTTTCCGTTCGCCCGCGTAGACTACACGACGTTATCCCACGGGAATGTAATATTTTTCCAAGATAAAAAGTACATAGCCTATGTTCCTCTCCAAGCTACAAAGTATCTGTGTCCCAAATTTCAGCCAAATCCGTTCAGCTGTTTTGGCGTAATTGAGTAACAAACATACAAATCGTCGAAGTTTCGACAGAATATGCGGGAAAATTATTATACTATCTTGTATTGTACTTATCATATTTAAGCTAATAAATAAAATTGACTTGTTGAATTGCCAAACATCTAAACTTTCACATTTATAATATTAGTAGGAAGTAGGAAAGTAGGATACCCACTATTAATTATAACGACAAAAGTTAATGACATCTCGTTTATTTCCTTTGACACTTTTTTTACTTTGACGAATTTTACCTCGTTGAGTTCTCCGAATTTTTAGAAATTTAATGCTGCTACGAAATGTTTGAGGATCTCGCCCACTCCGATATATCTGATAGTGACTGTACATTCAAAAATTATTATGTTTGCAATCAGTATCGTCCTCAATTCAGCGAACGCCGGCACCGGCCGGCACATAGGGATCCGCAAAAAGTATCGATACCTCAGTATACTCGATACTTTTGTTACGATACCGAGTAATTAAGTACTCGATACTTTATAAACTTGCTGTTCGTTATTTAATTATACCAGAGACGTCAGTTCCGGCAGAGCGTTTATTTTCCAAAGCTGGAGCCCTGATCACAGAGACTCGGAACCGCCTGTTGGGCTCAATCAAGGGTAAATAAATTAATATTTTTGTCTGATTGCACGGGAGATGAGTTCGGATTGTGATTATGATTATAAAAAAGAAATAATTTGTATGACTGACTAAAAAAATATTTTAATAAACAGCTTTTAAGTCTTTTTATCTACACTGAATGCCAAACAGCGGCGTCGTAACTTCGAAAAAGAAAGAATACGAATCTTTGGGGGGTAATACGCCGCTACTGATGCCAAACAAAAAGTACTCGATACCTGAGTAACTCGATACTTTTGATGCGAGTACGACACCGGTATCGATACTTTTTTTTCGATACTACTCATGAGTATAGTATCGATACTTTTGTTTCGATACCAGCACATCGACGCATGCGCCGCTAAATAAATGTGCGCGCGCAAGGTCAGCTCATCCACTCCACTCACCGTGTTTTGATTTATTCCTGTATTGTTCCGACTCGTATAGCTGTTTGAACCTCACTACGGTCATGTTTATTAACGTTTTACTATTGTCTCGACCTTTTTTTTTTTTTATTTTTTTTTTTATTTTTTTTTTTTTTTTATAGTGAGGGGAATGCCTTTACGCATACCCCGTCCACGTTGGTGTGCGGACGGTGGTTATGTTGGACTCGCCTAGCCGCTTCCTGACCCTCCATCCAGTCGCAAGGACTCGATGGGGGGTCAGGAAGGGGGAATACCCACTAAACCCCTCACTACTTGCTCTCACCGCAGTCGCTTGGAGTAGTAAATTGGAGGGTCCGGTGTGGCAAGCTCCTCCTACGACTCGACTGCCAGCCCGGTTTTCCAGGCCCCTACGCGGTGAGAGATGGCCGAGCAAGCGGGCCATCTCCCAAGACAACCGGGGAAGGGGGCCGTGTGATCCGCACCGCACCGCCCCGCTAGAGAGGAATGAGGCGCGCAAAGCGCTGATACCTCCGCCCCGTCCGTCTGCGTCGAAGCCGATCCGCATGAGCCTCCTGCTCGCGGATCCGCTCCGATGCCTCCTTCTGCGAGATGACATCCTCGCAGAAGGAGACTACCGCATCCCAGGACCTGTTACTATCAAGCATGGCACGAGCTACGCCTGATAGCGAGAGGTCCCTTCCTACCACAGTGCGCAGATTGCGGCGCTGGGAGGACCAGGCAGGGCACACTCGTAAGGTGTGCCCCGCACTGTCCACCCTAGCGCCGCAATCATGGCACCGTGTTGTCGCCTCCCTTCTTATCCGACACAGGTATTTTCCGAAACACCCATGCCCAGAAAACACCTGTGTCAGTCTGAAGGTCAGTGACCCAAACCCGCGGTTGCACCACTCGCGGAGGAGAGGGCGGATGGCATTAACCGTTCGTCTTCCAGCTGGTTCCCCCTCCAGCCTCTCCTGCCACTCATCCATCAGGCACTCCTGAGCCACACGCCGGGCCGCGGTCATCTCCTCTGGGGTCACCGTGTCCCCTCCTGCAAGCAGCGTCCGGCGCTCAAGGTATAGCTGCCTGAGTATCTGAGCGTCTAGCTCCCAGGGAGGGGTACCTGCAAGCACGCAGGCCGCCGCGTGGGACATGGTCCGGTATCCCCGGACAATCCGGGTTGCTATCGCCCTCTGGGGCTGACGAAGAAGACGACGATTCACGGCGTTTAATTTGTCAGCCCACACTGGCGCCCCATAGAGGGCCATGCTTCTAAGCACGCCGGCGTATAGCCTGCGGCATTTGTCTCCCGGACCCCCCAGGTTTGGCAGGACTCGCGCCAACGCTCCGGCCGCCTTCGCGACCTTTGGGGCAAGCTCTTTAAAGTGAGCTTCAAAGCTCCACCGCCCGTCAAGAACCAGCCCCAGGTACTTAATAGACGGCCGCAATGTAATTCTCGCGCCGTCTACCACCAAAGTTGAGCCTGCTGGAGGAGCCCGCCGTGGCCCATGAAAGGCAACCGCTTCTGTCTTCTCCAGGGCGACATTGAGCCCGATCACCCTAATCCTCTCTATTACTAGCGAGGTACCTACTCCTGCCAGCCTTCTCGCCGCCTCAAACGACTCGCCCCGGGCAGTGACAAGAGTATCGTCTGCATAGCAGAGTAACTGCATCCGGGGCAATAGGACTCCCCTCAGGAGCCAGTCGTAACCGATGTTCCACAGGAGCGGTCCTAAGACCGAACCCTGTGGAACACCGCACAACATCTCCCTCTCTACCATGTCTCCCTCGCCGGAGGGGTAGAGTACTCTTCTGCCCTGGAGATAACTTTCAATCATGGCCACTAGATATGGTGGAAGGCCGTGGTGCTGTAGTCCGTCCCTGATAACGCTAAAGGGAAGCGTGTTACTATTGTCTCGACCTGGAATTTCTGTCACAAATTGTAAATACCTACTCTAGTTACGACTTAACTTGGTTGGGAATAATTGTTTTTCAATTTACAATCACTGCTGTATTAATTGAATCATCAATCAGGAGTAGGACTTTTGTTTTTTAATCAATAAGGTAATTGCTTTTACGACTTCGAGGAACTTAACAGAAAACCCGATGTTAGCTATTGAACTTATAAAATGTAAAAAATATCTATTACAAATAAATAAAATTGGAGTGTCTGTTTGTAATAACATTACAATAACCGCTTTTTACTACATGCATATTCAAGATTCAAGATTCAAATATGTTTATTCAATTTAGATTGTTATTTACAATACTTGTGAACGTCATAGAAGCTACGCCATCGGTTCGCAAACCCTACAGCGGGAGGCCTTGGAGAAGAACCGGCAAGAAACTCCAAGGGTTGTTTTTTTCTCCCTGTTTTATTTCATACAGAGTCGTCAAATTGAAAAATGACCTTAACATGGTATGACTAAGGTCAGTTTCCATCACAATTACACAATGGGTTATGATAAATACAGTTAAGTATAGGCGAACTAATGATCATAGCGGTGAACAATTTTCAATTAAGTACTTAGGAACTCTACTTAAAGCTTTAATATTAGTTAAAAACAAAAGACAATTCTACTATATACTGCAAGTTGCGCCATACATGTTTCAAATGTAATTCTTAATAAAATGAATAAAAACAAAAGAAAACACATTTTAAAGCAAGCAGATAAGAGCAGACCCATTCCCACTGGCAGCACCCGTTCACGAGCATGACGCATGAACCAGCCATCGCTTCGCTCAACCATATTTTAGGGAACGTAACGACCCGCCTCACACGCCACCACCGTAGAAATGTTTTAGTGAGCATGACATACTCAAACTGCCTACCTCAAATGACCGAATTAAAAGCTTAACTAATATAAACGCTAATAATATAAAATATAGGACACGACTCACAATATCATACTAGGAACATTCGTTACGAGTGTTACGACCAAGGTGTTTTGTCGTTCAAATAATCATTTACAGTGTAATAGCCTTTTTTGAGGAGGCCACTCTTTATATGATTCTTAAACTCTAGATATGGTAAATCCAAGATATCACTTGGGATTTTGTTATATATGTGTATACCTTGACCAACGAAAGATCCGTGCACCTTTTCTAAACGGTACCGAGGCATTACGAGCTTGTTTCTATTTCTAGTATTACGATTGTGTAAATCACCATGTTTGGTATACAAGTTAATATTGCGACGTACAAAAAGAATGCAATTTAATATAAATTGAGATGCAGCTGTCAGTATACCTATTTCCTTGAACTTGTCTCTAAGCGAAGTTTTGGAGCCTAGTTTATAGATGGCCCTGATTGCTCGTTTTTGCAAGATGAATATAGCATTAATGCCAGCCGCTAATCCCCACAAAAGAATGCCATATGACATGATGCTATGGAAATAACTAAAGTATACAGTTCTAGCAGTATCAACATCTGTTAGCTGTCGTACTTTTCTAATAGCGTAGGAAGCAGAACTAAGCTTACCAGCTAATGTTGCGATATGCGCATGCCATTGAAGTTTCGAGTCTAAAGTTACACCCAGAAAGATCGTTGATTGTACTAAATCCAGTTTTTCGTTGTTGATTACAATTTCTACAGGTACCGTCTGTACATTTGGCAGAGAAAAAAGTACGCACTTTGTTTTCTTTGCATTAAGCTGCAAATTGTTAGAATTAAACCAACCGAGTACTTGTGACAGTGCTTTGTTTACATCGTCAAAATTGGTTTTGTTTCTGTCTATGTTAAATATTAAAGAAGTATCATCTGCAAACAACACAATATCACAGAAGTTTTTGGCAAAGAAAGGCAAATCATTAATATAAACCAAAAATAGAAAAGGGCCTAAAATAGAGCCTTGAGGTACGCCTAGTTTAATCTGAGAGCCGTTTGATTTCACTCCATTAATGTCAACTGTCTGAGTTCTGGAACTGAGATACGACAGTATTAGTTTCTGGGCATTTTTTTTACACCGTAATGATTTAGCTTCAACAGCAGCGTCCGGTGATCAACACAATCAAAAGCCTTGGATAAGTCGCAAAATATTCCAAGAGTATTTTGCGACTTTTCCCAGGCATCAAACACATGCTTTAAAAGTGCAACCCCAGCATCCGTGGTTGACTGACCCTTCATAAATCCGAATTGTTTGCTATGCATGAGATTGTTTAATGAGAAATGAGACAATAATTGCTCTAGTATTATTTTTTCAAATATTTTGCTTAAGGCGGGTAATATTGATATTGGTCTATAATTGCTTGGGTCTTCTTTGTTTCCTGATTTAAATAAAGGTATGACTTTGCTAAATTTCATTAAATCAGGAAAAATTCCTTGAGCGATACACTGATTAAATATAATAGCAAGATAAGGGGCAATAGCATGAATAATGTTTTTAAGTACAGTAACAGATATGCCCCATAAATCAGTGGTAGTTTTCATTTTAAGTAAATTAAATGTTTTGATTATATCGCTAGAATTAATTTCTTTAAAATTAAATAATGAACTACACTCAGATACATGTTTTTCAAGAACCGAGACAGCAGAAGCTGGTGAAGAATTCAAATTAGAGGTGGTTACTAATGGTATATTAACAAAAAAGTTATCAAAAATATTAGCAATTTCTGTTTCAGAGTTTATTCTTGCGTTATTAATGTTAAGCGCTAGACTGTTGTCATGTTGTTTACCTTTTCCGGTTTCACGCTTAATAATATCCCAAGTTGTTTTGATTTTATTATTTGACTTTTTAATTTTATCCTTTAAAAATATTGACTTTGCTTTAGAACATGCTTTTTTGAAAATCTTAGAATATTGTTTTACATGTTCTACGAAACGAGGGCTGGATTAGTTTCTCTTAATTTATATAGTTCATACAGCCTGTTTCTACTTTTATAAATACCTGTCGTAGCCCATTCGCAAAACTTTAACTTCTGGGTGCATTTAATCGTTTTAGACTTAAAGATATTATTGAACTCATTCGTTACTAATTCAAAAAGGGTTCCATAAAGCGCATTAGGATCATCATGCACATATGGCATCATAGAAACTTTATCAGCTACATTATTTTCAAAATTACGTAGTCGCGTTTTTGTAACGGGCCTGCATTGTACACTTTTAGGTGCATCAACAATATCTAATTCATAGGATACCTTTAATCCGTAGTGGTCGGATGTAATATTTTTAACGACTAGTTTGTTAGTCGGATCAGACTCCGAAAAAACATTATCTATGCAAGTGGCTGAATGAGATGTTACCCTTGTGGGCTCCAAGAACTGATTAATTAAATTAAAAGAATTGAACAAAGTTAATATTCGTGTAGTCAATGCACAGCTTTCAAGAATATCAACATTAAATTCGCCACATACTGCTATTGGTTTATTTTTTAACTTTAACTTATTCAACACATCCTCCATCACCGATTCAAATGATTCAAAATTACCTTTAGGTGGTCGGTATACACATACAATGACTAAGCTTTTTAATTCTACACATGACAGCTCGACATGACGTTCTATAGAAAGGTTTACAATATCCTTTCTTTCTCTGTAGCTTATATTATTTTTTACGAAAATTAGAGAGCCGCCACGCGTTGTAGTCTTCCTAGATAATAAATTTGCTAACTGAAAATTATTCACACTACATGACAAATCACAATGATTCAGCCAGTGCTCAGTTATACAAATGACATGAATGTCATTACATTCTGCAAATAATTCTAATTCTAAAACTTTGCCAGACAGGCCCTGAATGTTTTGACATAATACGTTAAGGCAAGAGGGCTTGGCTGTTGTCTTATGTTTTAGTTTAAAGCCGATTTCGAGACGTTTTCACTTTGTAAAGAAGTGTTTATATTATTTAAATTAATTAAATTATTATTAGTAGGTAAGCTACTAAAATCAGAGTCAAAAGACTTTGGCTTGCCACCTTGAAAGGTGTCTTGTAAATTAAAAGCTAACAATTTAGCTATTTTTGTCCTAAACCTATTTGCAAGATACATAGTATCCGATGTCAAAATAAAATTATTAATAAAATTATTAATATCAAAATATAAAACCTTGTCGCTATGACAATTTATCATGTTGAACAAATATGAGTTTAACTCATATATATGCTGATTCTGCTCCCTAGTTAGGTTTTTCGCGTAAGGAAACGAGCTAATTACTAATTTACAGCCGGTTTCAGACTGTAGTTTCAATAAAAAGTTAATATTGATCAAGATTTCACGTTTCCTAACTTGGGAGCTGTCGCCACATAGAATAATTATGTTGGTCAAACTATCTATATCATACAAAGATAAACTATGCACAATATCTTCAAAAGACTTCCCAGGTGTACATACATTTATAACATTTCTATTATATATATTTTTCATTGTTACTCCTAGACCTTGTCCCAGTTTATCTGAGAAAATAATAGTTTTCGTGTCTTTTGACTTGCATGAGGAAGCTGATTTAAATGACTTTTTGCAATAGTTACTTTTTAAGGTCTCTATGCAGGTTAATGAATGACAGGGGCTCTGAGGCGTCCGAATTATGTTTTCCTCTTTGGATAAATCATTACAACGATCAATTTGACTATTTATTAAAGAGTCATATCTCTCTGCGTTATATTTGCAGAGTTCAACTAACTCTGTGGCAGATTTGATGTGTTCATCAATTTGTTTCTGCGCAGTACAATATTTATTTTGCATTGACTCAAGTGACTCATGCAAATTTATTATATTTAATTGCAATTGTTTAGTGTCCCGGTCATACATTTGCCTGCTTTCAGTTAATTTATTACTGTAAATTTCCATTGAATCCAAAAGACTAATTCTTTCTTTCCGCAAAGCAATATTTTTATAAAAACAATTATTTTTCTTAATTAACCTTCCAGTTTTCTTAATAAATTTTCGAATATCTAAATACTTCTTTAATTTATTAGCACCTAAAATATTAGGTCTGGGTGTAACGCAAACACCAGCCGTTACAGCTGAATTAGCTAACTGATGGTTATATATACGGTACATATACCAAAATGACATATTTTTCAATTTTTGTCTGTCTATCTGTCTGTCTGTTTGTTCCGGCTAATCTATTACAAATATCTATTACAAATAAATAAAATTGGAGTGTCTGTTTGTAACATTACAATAACCGCTTTTTACTACATGTATATGGTTATATATACGGTAAGGTCGATGTGGGGAAGTCCGGCATACTTTTCTAAAATTTAAGTTCAACTGAACTTATTGAATCGAGATACGCTTTCTAAAGTGACTTGTGTCGTCGGAAATTATAGGTAATATATTTATTTACCTATATTGGTCTTAAAATAGTATGAATTGCAATTATCTTTAGATTTATATGATATTTTTTAAAACACGGCGTGTAGACGGACTTCCCGTGCAGTTTAGGGTAAGTCCGTCTACTAGCACTATATCCATAACTTGTGAGGCAATATGTATGAAAACAGTTTCTAGCAGTGACGTTAAACTAGCGTTGAAATGTGTGATTTATGTATTTGTTTATAAGGTTTACATTTCAAAGATAATTGATTTTATTTTATTTTCAGGCAAGTCCGGCATATCTTTGGTGACAGTGGTTGCAAACATTTTTAATAGAATTGTATGTAGCCAATTTTCTAGTAAAACATAAATTTTTATTTTCTAATTCAATTTTTATATTCTTAATAAGGAAGATATACGAAAGCGATTCATTACTATCTTACGGTACATAATTATATCCCTAGGGATTTATCTATATCACGGCTTTATCATGCAAGTAAAATACGTGCAGCTGAAAAGGTTGACAATATCTGCAATTGAGGCAAGACCGTCATATGACGGACTTGCCTTACGTATGCCAGACGGACTTCCCAACTATTACATTTTGTGGTTAGTAATTTGTTGCAGGTAATAATTACGAAACTCAAGCGCTATAAATGAATTCATCACCAGAAATAAGTATATTGATCACTAAATGACTTGCGTAATCAAAGAAACTCCAAGAACTCCATTGATTTTCTACTTTTTTTTTAGTTTTTTGAAGAGACGTTACACTCCAGCTTCAAGTACAAAACTCGAAAAAAAATGGCTTACCAATTTCTTTCAACCTAATGATGTTAGCGACGTCTATGATTCTCAGTTCGAACTAGCTCCGTAATACTGTTTTACCGACCGAGGCATAAGAAGCTAGTCATTCAAAAATGGAAGTTATTGGCGCTAGACGGACTTACCTCCTAGACGGACTTCCCCACATTGACCTTACATATACCAAAATGACATATTTTACAATTTTTGTCTGTCTGTCTGTTTGTTCCGGCTAATCTCTGAAACGGCTAGACCGATTTTGACGGGACTTTCACTGGCAGGTAGCTGATGTAATAAGGTGTAACTTAGGCTACTTTTTATTTCGATATTTCCACGGGAACGAGAACCACGCGGGTGAAACCGCGGGCGGCCGCTAGTTGAAATATATAAAAACAAAATGTCCCAGTTCTAACTTTGGAATCAAGTTAAAAACAAAAATGTTATTGCTATCTTTGTGAAAGAACTTATTTCATTATTTATTATCTTTAGCGTTATCGTAATTCTCAACAAAGTTACATTTTAAAAATAAAATTAAGTAGGTAGGTAGGTATATGTACCTACTCAATTCGAACTTTGGTTTGAGGTCACAATAACAAAATAAGTAGGTGATATAACTTGGCCAGAATATGAAAATTATTTATTAAGAAATCACTTAACCTGAAATATTTATGCTCCGTTAGAAAATAATACGATTGCATCACAAAGGAGACTTTAATAAATAAGCCATTGGACAATTACAGTGGTGTGAGAATAGTAATTACGTTTAATTTGCGGTGTAAATGTCGTGAACTTTTTATAAAATAATTATGTACCTACCTATCGATCATGGAGATGAGATGTTGCAACACATCACTCATGATGTCATGATCACAATCACGAATGTCTCTACAACGGGATCTCTAATAATAGATAGTGAGAGGAAGAACACTGTGTTATGTAATCGTTAGAGATTTGAAATGTGACGACGACGCCGACCGTATAAATTGCTTCTACGTAAATCGTTTAACTATAGGATATTCAATTAAACTTAAACGACGACAATGCAACGAAAATATCTCAAACTTTCTCAAATTTTGGGACTCGGAATAAGGTAACAGTTGGTCGACACGGCATTCTGGTTAAATACCACAGAGATGTCTGAAGGTTCCATGGAGATTAATAAAGGCTATGTGACGATGACGCCGATCGAATGGAATTGCTTCTACGTAAATCGTTTAAATATAGGAGATTCAATTAAACTTAAACGACGGCAGTGCATCAAAAAAATCTCAAACTTTCTCAAATTTGGGACTCAGATTAAGGTAATAGTTGGTCGACACGGCACTCTGGTTCGATCCCACAGAGATGTCTGAAGGTTCCATGGAGGTTAATAGGTAAGTACTAATACAAATACCAGGACATGATTTTTGTGACCAACCCTTTCTTTTACAAACCGGCCATACTTATACTCTCAGTGACAAGATTGCTACCTTGCTTAAGTGCGGCAACTTCTAAGTTTATATGTCGCAGGGATATAAGGAAATCAGAGATTTCACGAAATCAGGGATTTCTGAAATCCCTAGGGATACCACGAAATCACGGAAGATGTCGAATAGGTATTCTTATTTACGACGTCTTCTTCCTAAACAAGTTCAGTGATATGTCATTTCACTAAACTAAATCTAGTGAAACGTCAGAAAAGTGGATTTCAGAGGTGGGAGTTTGCCTCGGAAGTCCTGTAGAACACGTGATAGGTTAGAAATTAAATTAAATTTCGTGTTTTTTTTTAAACAATCCATAAGTTTGTTAAACAAAAAAAAAATAACCACGACATTTTTACCTTAAATTTCTAACCTATCACGTGTTCTACAGAACTTCTGATACAAACTCGCTCATACCTGTCACCTGCAGCCGTGAGCTTACTGTTATTACTTCAGTCATTCTTCATTTCACTAGATTTAGTTTAGTGAAATGACATATCACTGAACTTGTTTAGGAAGAAGACGTCGTAAATAAGACTATTCCACATCTTCCGTGATTTCGTGATATCCCTAGGGATTTCGTGAAATCTCTGATTTCCTCATATCCCTGCGACATGCAGATACATCTATTCCTATTAAGATTGCGCTTCCGCAGAAAGGTCGGGGCCGAGCGATTAGGATTCACCTCATTGACGCGTCACAGTAAAATCGGTCGTTTAACCACATCGAGCGCTAATGTCTGGATCACAAGAGTAACTATTTACGGCCAGAATTAATAACCTATCCACAGATAGGGATAGGTGCAATCCAGATTAGTTGCTAGGCAACACCTAGCAACACCCTGGCAACTGTCGTTAATTCTATGTTAATATCAAGCGTTGCCTAGCAACTAATCTGGATCGCACCTATCCCTATCTGTGGATAGGTTATTAATTCTGGCCGTTAGTAATCAGTGTCACAAGTATCGAGAAAATTAGTGAGACAGAGTTCGGCCGAGTCAATGTTTTACCGAGCTCGGCCGAGCACTGTGTTTACATGTACCGAGTATTCGGCCGAGAGCACTGTATCGCCCTTTTACTCAATACGTGTGATCAAGGCATAATGCTTGGATCATACACGTAAGAACACAGGCAAGATAGTGCTGTCAACCGAGTGCTGTACTGAGAGCATTGTCTCACCCACAGGACAGGGCTTTTGGTTGGTGGTAGGACTTGTTCTTAGTCCGCCTGGCTAGCTACCACCATCGTGCTGTCAACCGAGTGCTGTACTGAGAGCATTGTCTCACCCACATCAACCGAATGCTGTATTGAGAGCATTGTCTCACCCACAGGACAGGACTTTTGGTTGGTGGTAGGACTTGTTCTTAGTCCGCCTGGCTAGCTACCACCATCGTGCTGTAAGCCGAGTGCTGTACTGAGAGCATTGTCTCACCCACATCAACCGAATGCTGTATTGAGAGCATTGTCTCACCCACAGGACAGGACTTTTGGTTGGTGGTAGGACTTGTTCTTAGTCCGCCTGGCTAGCTACCACCATCGTGCTGTCAGCCGAGTGCTGTACTGAGAGCATTGTCTCACCCACATCAACCGAATGCTGTATTGAGAGCATTGTCTCACCCACAGGCCAGGACTTTTGGTTGGTGGTAGGATTTGTTCTTAGTCCGCCTGGCTAGCTACCACCATCTTATCTAAGTCTGACGCCATAACAATTATGTTTTCAGCATTACTGTGTTCCGACAGTTAGAGATAAGATGGCCAGTTCCTCACTGACTGAGGATTCCAGGAGTAGTGCGCTTCCACCTTTAGCCTTATGACCACTTAACACAGCCTGCCTAGCATGACCATAATTATATATCACGCGATATGATATAGCACTTCATGCTGTCTTGCTTACCCCACTAAGGTGTAAGCAAGATATAGATAGGCTCTAATCATGCGTCAATATTCGATAAACGCCGCTCATGCTAAGCCGGCAGATGTGATGAAGCCAAGAGATAAGATAGCCAGTTCCTCACTGACTGAGGATTCCAGGAGTAGTGCGCTTCCACCTTTAGCCTTATGACCACTTAACACAGCCTGCCTAGCATGACCATAATTATATATCACGCGATATGATATAGCACTTCATGCTGTCTTGCTTACCCCACTAAGGTGTAAGCAAGATATAGATAGGCTCTAATCATGCGTCAATATTCGATAAAAGCCGCTCATGCTAAGCCGGCAGATGTGATGAAGCCAAAGTGCTTCCCAGTTGTGAATACAAAAAGGCCAAGAAGGAGTTTAGAAGGAGGACGTCACGCATTTAGTATCTACCTGCTGGAGCCTGCCTATAGCGTGACAACCCCTTGCCAACCGAAGGAAATTTAAAATATACAAAGGTGAAAAGTATGAGGGATTACTGTTTTGAGCAATGGATGGGCTTCTCACGCGCGCTCCGCCCATTTACTACTCTTCCTCTAACGTCTTGTATTCTGTGCTGTGGTCTCAGCCCACCCATGTTACTCGGTACATGTGATAAAGGCATTAGGCCGTCGATGTCGGTTTTGGCACCAATAAAAGTGCATTCGCACAAGATAAGCGACCGGCCTACATCGGGCTGCGACCCCACGGCCCTGTGCGTCGGCGTCTGTTTGCTCGACGTTACCACACGCGTTTCACAATATTATGGAGAGTGATAACAGAAGTAGCGTGCGCGTTCCGCTCCAAAATTGGAACGCGTCTCACAATCATTAGCTGATTCATTAGTTACAGTTTCTAGTTTACTGATGACATGTTAATGCAGATTGGATACATTTTTAGGGTAAGTTTGTTGGCGTAAGTCGAAGAATGGAGTTAAATGAGTATTGTTAAATCGTAGAAGAGTAGATAATAAGTATATTTAGATTTTAATTAGAAATAACAATTGTTTGTGTATGACGCGTTATATAAACATGTAAGTACACTAAGTAAGTACTTACCATTAATACCAGAAAACATGTAATAAAGACCATCAGTCATCAGCTCAAAAATGTAATAAGTACAAAGACAAATGACCATTCAACTTGGTGCAAATTAAAAGGTTAGTATAGTAAAGTAACATAGCATTTCTCCTCGACCTAAGACTACCTCTAAAATTGGCAGAAAGCAAAGTCAACACAGGAAAATATCCATTTTTTTGTGGTAACATCTCATGAAAAAATATACGGGACCTTTGGTACACGAGTCATCTCACCTGTCTGGTTTTGTAATCACGACCAGATCTCATACTCCAGTAGAATTGGATTGTTGGCGTAATTTGTTTTGTGATACAAGGTTGAATGGAAATAAGATTGAAAGACTTAAAGTAAATACGTAAGAACTAAGTGTATTGTGAACTTGAACTTCATAGATTTTCGCGCCTACTATGCAATGAAAAAAATTGTATCTTTTAAACTGTAAACTTTGTAGCATAGCACCCCACCCCGTTTCGTATAATCAGTCAAATGTTTTGATTGGAGAAAGGATAAAAAAATAAATAACGAAACGCGCTAAAACACATTCAAATAAAAAAGTGGCGGCGCCCTAGTATACAACCCTGTGGTATTCCAATGTTCTTCTTCAGCTTATGCGATCGAATACCTTAGTTATTTATGCCATGCCTATGATTCATTTTAAATTTTATTTTATTTTTGATACTTATGGATATTAAGTCGGAAATAAATGAATTTTAATTTAATTTAATTTTAATTTAATCTAATTTAGTCATAATAATATCTAAAATAACGTCCAATCTAGTTTTAATTTTATTTTTAGTATCCTTCGTATTTATTAATATTTATATGAAACCTGTTTATTCCGAATACTGGAAATCAATAATAGATTTAACAAAACCGAAGGAGTATTTGGAACTAATTTTACTGCTACATAACTTTGTTTGTTGTTCAACCCAAGTACCTTTGGAAGCCTGAACATTTGCCAAATTGCAAACCAGTACCTACTTCCAGTATTACGAACGCGATGTATCCAATTACCGACAGGTCAAATAATGGCTTCATTCAAATTACCTAACAAGTCTGTTATTGATTTAGGTAATCAAATGTCATTGCTAGCCCGCCCAAACGTTGTTTTTAAAGGACGAACATGTTAGTATTTTGGTCGGTGCGATACAAATAAACACAGTTTATCTACTTAATATTATATTCATAACGTTGATATGTTAAACTGTTTTGATTCATTGACCTTTAGTTTAAAGAATGAAAGTTAAATAAAATCAACTGAAGATATTTGTTAGTCTGGGTAACGCACCTATTGACTGGCTGTGTGTATATGTAATATGTATACGCAGGCTTAGCAAACACATAATCCCGCCCCAGATGACTCATACTAGCCGCCGGAATTTATAAATAAATAAGCCCTGAGGTCAATACCTTAATCGTTTTCGAAGCTAGTCAAATAACATGGATTGATCAAAAAACCACGAGAGGCTCGCGGTCTGCGACCACCACACAATGCCAATTGTCCGCTCTACTGCTAAAATATCGCAACTAAATAACAGGGAAATGAATCATTAAACTTGGTTTGTGATACAAGCCCCGACTTGTTTACGCCACCTGAAAAACAAAACCTGTGCCCACTGCATTGTACAACGCGTAAATAATATATTCTCCTGCATTCAAGTTATAGGAGTGCGTGTTCATTGGTCAACCATCCATGACGAGCCGTCAACCATAATAATGTCAACACCTGAAAATAATGGCACTACCGGGTCTTTGTCACCTCATCGATCATTATTTTATTATTATGGATGTATATAATAATATTCTCGATAAACAACTGTATGTATTCATAAGTGGCGATGAATGAAAGCGTGTTAAAATCGTATTGAAACATTAACTAATGGAAGTGTACAGAAATAAACCATCGTAACATGACATGACGCATGGAGATGTTTCGCAAAAGATAACCCATCAGTTAGGTCAAGAACTATTCTTGCAAAGAGATTACCTATTATAATAAACGTACACAGTGGGTTTGACAAATTGTTCTACTGATCAATTAGATGAGCCAAGCTCCGCAAAACGTAGCGCGTCTGCGGAGCCCGCAGCCTTGACCGGGCTATCATCAATTGGTGGGTCAACGCACCGGATTGGCATAACACCTACAGATGAGAAACGGTTACAATCGATGATATTTATATGCCAGATAACTGTTTAGGCGCTTCGACGCAATTTGACGATACTACTGTACGAATGAGACAGGAGAAAAACAACAGTCCTTCAAGAGTTTCTTGACATTTCTTGATTAAACCTCGCTGTTAGATTTTGCAATCCAATGGCGTAGCTTCATATTACTTTCACAAGTGTTCGTAACAGTCTAGACTGAATTTGAATGGCTTCTCCAATCTAAACGATTAGGCACTCAAGTTTGAAGACTAATTCAAGGCTATGTTTGCAAAGAGACCTTCAAAGTAGAAATTAGATTTAAGCCTCTGAAATTTTTCGCCCCTGAATTACCTGCAATGAATGACTCTAGTAATTTCGGAGCCTATTCGATGCAAGCAAACAAAAAAACAATCAAATCTTTCCTCTTTATCATGGTCATTATTAATGTGCAATGTGCTATATCTTTCAAAATTACATGTAATGCAATAAAAAATATGATCTATCTAATCTGCTGATACAGGAAATAGTCTTCATGTGCCCAATAACACCTAAAAAAGTGAAAAAGGTTGACATTGAAAACATCAATGAGTAACGTTGGTTGAAATTAGCTAAGGTTCTAAAAATACGGCGCGCAACAACCGCACCCCGCCAGAATGGACGATTACACAACGTGAACGTTCCTAGAGACAGCTTGGAATAGGGTTGCCAACTTTTTTTTACAAAAGAAAAGTATATTAAGGTCGGAAAAGAAAAATAAATAGTATTTTAGAAAAACGAGCAGTATTTTATTGTTTTAAAGACATATTTATTTGTGCTTCTCGCACAACTTATAAATTTTGAGTCATTTTGGAAAGCTTCGTAAGCATCATTACAGGAGAGGCCTTAAAACGCAGTGTTGGGCCTTTACTTTTTGAATAGACCTACGGATACCAGTGACGTTTGTAATTTATATAATACAGTATATTTGTATACTTTTTTTTTGTTCAACAGTAAAAAGTATAATGTAGTGAAAAACAGTATAATTCTGTTTTTAGCAGTATAGTTGGCAACCCTAGCTTGGAAGTCTCGTATGGTCACGTTGACTAAGGTGAGCACCTAATAAGTAAACAACAACAAGATGGGTGAGCCAGTGATACACTCTACGTACAGTGTTTCAGATTTATGTGAAACGTTCCTATTCCTAGAGACAGATGGTGATTCTTGTGGGCACACATTACCCATTGGACCACACAAAGCAAGCAATAGGTAAACTAACAAGATGCATGGAACGGTGACACTCCAGAATGTTCCATTCCAGATTTATGTGATAAGAGATAAAATAGGACACGTCGAAGATCTTACTTGAGTTAAGATCTGACAAGGCCGAAATAAATAATTTTCTTATCATGCGGAAGAACCTATGCATGATTATAAATACGAGTAATTGAGTGTCAATTAAATGTTCAACATATACGACAGCGATGCACTTCAATGGAACTGACCGTGATCCAGTAATTGATTTAATTGATCGATATAATGCGTCAATCAATACATATTGTGCGCATAATGAGATATAAAAAAATCCTCATTATCACTATCATGTAATGCTACCTCACGACCTCCGTGATCGAGTGTTGTACACATGGGTTTTCAAGGTGCCGCTACCTCACGTCAGTCACCGGTCACGGGTTCGATTCCCGGTCTTTAGTTATAGCCGTCGTTGTATCCGAATTCCATAACACAAGTGTTAAGCTACTTAATTTGGATTGCAACAATGTTTGTAATGGTGTCCTTGTCCATGGCTACTATTTATTCATGCTAGTCTTACTAAAACAGTAAGTGATGATATTCATTTACTCAGTAGTGTATGTATACTTAAAACATTAACCCTAAGTCGGGAGCAACCAGTTATTAATTAAACACAAACATAATTGGCAACATCTCATTTCAAACATGGCGGACACAAAAACGTGTGCGTACTTAAGTGTGCAAGCGGGCCACCGGGTAACCGCAATGCAACAGCCTAGAATGCCTACGTCTAGTGCATCTAGCGGCTAGCCCGCGCAAAACCAGCTGACACACATAGTCTGGCTACTACATATGGGACGCTTGCGACACCCCACTCAACATTCAATGATTCGATGGCGATAGCGGCTTGCGTGGCATTACTGGCGTCATAATCTACTACTCGTATACGGGTACCTAAGTCATACATATAGTCAGTCAGTCATACAGACAGACGCGGCTAAATCGAAAGCTAAGCGAACCAAATCCTGGATCCTGTTCAGAAATGAGCAATTTTAAAGTAATATCGTGGGAACCTACAAATAATTTCCATTCAGAAATTTTAAGCTCAAGCTAAACGATTTAACAACGCAAGAAAATCTGATAAAAAAAAGGATAACGTTTAAGGATATAGTTTAAACCGAGGTTGACTTTAATAATATTGAGCATAAACAGAAAGTTGGACATCTTACGATGCTTTGAGTATTTAAACATGAGCTCTGAAATGGAATGCACTTGGCTAAACGACAGATGGAGATAAAATCTTCAATTTCAAAGCCACATGAAAGCGCTTTTGGCATAGTATTGGAAACTAAAACAGGGTGACGATAAGTCTATTTCAGTGTGTATCACCTAAACTTCTGTTTCGATTTTATTTAAGTATACACAGTACGCGAGTGTACTCTTTGCACTTCGCGATAACGATAAGAGCGCCTCGCTCTGATTCACGAGTCAGGCGACCCAATAATATAAATTACCATACTACCAATGGAAGCTCTTGAAACACAATGCTTTTACTTTGAAAATTTTCGCAGCTTTCTTTACACTTCATTTAAGAATGCAGCTATAATTTGCAAATAAGTATTTGTAAGTCGTAGACGTCGCCGTCGTAGTAGAATAAAACTGAGAGTATATAAATAATTATCACGACACCTTTGGTAAAGAGGATATTAAAATTGTAGGAGGTCTAGGAATGACAAACATCAGATTAATAATATAAATTGCATTGTGAATGCAAAAAAGTAAAAATGTTTTTAACTGATCAAAGATCTCAGATAAACTGAAATGAGAAGAAATACTAGAAAACAGCATAGCAAATGCAAAAAATTCAATCATGATCTTAGGTTTGTCCGTCTGTAGAGAATTTGTTTAAGATTTATGTAGATGTGATAAAATGAAATAGTTATTTTTGGTACTTAATGAAAATATTAGTATACCAGTTAAAATCTAAAAGCACATCATAAGCCAAGGAGGATATGAAAATCGGAAATGATAATGTATTATACAACATTCTCAACATTAACTATTCTGGAATATTTGCACTTATACTTGCCCAAGCATCAAAAGTAGTTTAGGTTTATAACTTGGAGGCTGGAATCTTGGAAGTCTCAAAGCTACCGTCTTCGAAGTTACGAGTGCCATTAGCTTCAAACTATTTTAGGAGTGCTATTTTATAGTTAGAAGTTGAAGCAGCTTGGCTTATCTTGTACTTGAAGAACTTGGTGAAAAGGATTCGGAAGTCTTTCTTTGGTCTATCTATCTATTGATTGATTGTAAGGTGATCTCGTATCGTATCAATACGAGATATCGTCTTTCTTGAAGAAATTGTACCATTTTAATAGTAACCGAGTACAGTTCCATGGCATCGATGTTTAGTGAAAAGATGTTACTTTCGTATTACCAGAATAAAAAAGAAGTATATTAAATTATGAAACATTAGAACAAAAATACATTAATTATGTACGTTATGCCATCAACTTACGTATTAATACAATCCAAAATATTTTAATTTTGGAGGAACGATTACGAAACTTTGAAGCTAAAGTGTAAAAAGCATGATTCAGAAATGCAGACACGCATTGCATTACGACTACGCAATTTAGAAGTCTAGACTGTGCCGTTTTATAAGTTTTGAAACAAATTGTAATAAATACGTACTACTTACTCGTGTTACTGACATGCCAACGTGCAGAAAAAAAATATTATTACCTGAAAAAGATAAGAGAAGGATATAAGTATACTGTCAATTAGTAACAACAAATGTTTTTTTTTACGGGGTAGCACTTAGCCTTCATCACACCCGATGTTAATAAATAAAAATATAACAAAAGTGGCAAAGGACATTGCAACTATTGGTTTGAATCGCAGATCAGATCTGGTGCTTTATCTGGTGGTTTACGTTACGATTAAACAAAATTGCATTGGAAAATTCTTAAGTTTATTTACGTCTTACATCAAAATTAAGAATTTTATTGCAAGACTCTATGTTCGAGTTTACAGATTCTATGTTCGCCATTGCAAGAATTGTCCAACGCTATTCCGTTCCAGAGTAAGGATGGAGAGAGCCACAGAACACGGAAAAAATCTTTCTCTTGTTGTTCTGTGGAGAGAGCAACTGGTTGGTCTGGTGTTTCAAGGACTCTGCTAAGTTGGTTGGTTCGGACAAGAGGAGATAGTTCTATTTCATTTAATTAGCTTTATGCCCGGGCTTCACCTGCGTCTAATGCCATTAATTAGCACGCTATATGATATAAAACGCAGGTGTGGCCGGGTTTTAGCGCACTAATTTGATACAAAGAGCGCGCTAAGACGCGCATGCCGTTATTAATGCCGTTAGGCGTCACGCAGGTGAAGCCCCAGCATTAGAGAAAATAGTTTATTAATAACATACTGTATTTATTTTGGTATAAGGAAGAGCAGAACTACCCAACACAGGCCTGTTCACAGGCTTCCTGGGATGGTTCTGACCACTGAATTTCTTTGTTTTTAATGAGAATGAAATAAACTATTTTTATTATTTATTTTATTATTTAAGTTACCATTAAAATAGCTTAATCTGACGAAAGAAATAAATAGCATAGTAATAATAGAGACCTAATTAATTGAAGAATCTATAATGCAATCAATACCTATCAGTCAACCTCACATTAAACTTATTCCTAGATAAGTAGCACTTGGGTCTTAGAATATCAAAACCAATGAAGGTACATATAACGCATAAACATAAACATAACAACCAGATACATAACAGCCTGACACGGAACTAACACAAATGTTTATTATATTGAATGTGCGAATTGAATCCACGGCTCCTGCTCCTGTGAACCAGACAATGAATATGATGTTGTTCCTCATAAATGCATACATGCAGTACCAGTTCCTATTTATCATACACCTTCTTTCCACATATCCTATCCTAATATCTAAAAGTGCAGTGGAATGATTGTCGAATGTCGAGTCTGGGGACCCGAGTGAGCGGCGGCGGAGCGGTGGTCTTTACGTAAGTGCGCGAAAGTGAAATCTGGCCGCCCGCCCGTTAAGTGGACGCTCTTCACAGACCATTGCTTTTACACATCGTCTGATATACTGCCAATTACACCAATATTTGTAAGTTGATATTTATTATACTTCACACATAGTATTGATGAAAAAACCATTACATAACTACGGAAGACATACAAAATAATCAACGATAAGGATACTGATGGGTATAAATTATAAAATTTGACCCGGACCTTTCGGCCAATCTCGAGAACAGTAATGACATTATGCAATAAGTATCTACAGTCACATCCATCACAGTACAGTGCAGATTTATTGTACTATTTTAGTGTATCTGTATACTTAAGTATAGTCACGAGCAAAAATATGTAAACAACATAGGACCATGTCATTGTTACAATATTAAATGACTGTTGTTTGCATATATTATTGCTCGTGACTGTACAATATATTATTTCACTTTAGTTTTTTATTTGCTTTTTTGGTTTTTATGGTTTCCGGAGTTCGATCAATGAAGACAACTTTTCGACATCTCGGGCTTTCGATTTTTTTAGGTAGGCAAGCGCTTAGCCTCTATGATGCGATCTAGGATGAATCGTGCTTGCCTAAAAGATTCCTATTCCTTATACACATGCGACTTGAAGACCCCCAGATTGTACCTATCGGAAAACACAGACTCAGGGTAGTAAGTAACTATTTAGTAATCTGTGACTCAGCAAGGAGTTCCATTATCTAGCTGTGCGGATCACAGAACCTTTTTTTCTTGTTCTGTGGTGCGGATGATTAAATTTGAGGCAAACTGCTTCGTTCTCGTTTTTGGAATATCCACCGAACGGCGGCGGCGCTTATTCGTACGTCTGGTCGTCTGATGGAAAAAAATACGTTATGCAATTGCGATTTAACGGGCTTTATAGCGACTTATTAACTTAGTGATTCGTGCAACTTAAGGGAAGCAGTCTGATACTATTTATTGACTTATTTTCCCATAGCAAAAGTGAAAACATGCACCTATCCCTTAATGCGCTAGAGAAATTCACCTTGAAAAGCGAAAGGGGCACCTCACCTCACGTTTCTCGCTATCACGGGCGCAAGCAAGACTTGTTCTACTAAACTATAGAACCTCTATACAAGACCTAATGTTTCACATAAGTTGTTTAGCTGGTTTGAAACAAATACTACAGACATAGAATATTAAACTAGCCTAGGCAATACTAGAGAATATAGGAGGTGTATAAACATCAGATGGTTTGTGGTTCAAACGATGAGTGTGTCATCAATACAGAAGAATATAGTTATTTCAAGTGTGACATGAGGCACTGTTGATTTGATAGAAAAGGAAACTGGGTTCTATTGGGAAACAATTAGGAGATATAACTTTTAGGAGGGATCATTATTTTTATAATAGAATAAATCGTTCACGCTATAGCTTTCTTACAAAATATTATTGAACGGTACGTGGACTACGTGATGACAAAATGTTCTTGAGAAGTGGAGAATTAGAAGCGGATCTCCTAAGTTGGTGTGTGCTTTTTAAAACTTTAGATTTTTAGGCATTTTCAAATTCATATTCAAAATACTGTCATTTTTCTTTTCGAGTAGTTCAGCAATGTATAAAGTTATAAGTCATCGTATGACATCTTATCAATATTGCATCCAAGTGCAAGTACGAGCATAGTATCAGAGCTTAGCGGCCAAGGTCATGTCGTCCAGATAATGGCTGCTAACAATCGTTCAGATTTATCATTTAATTAATTACTAGTACATTCGTTCATTTGTGTAAGTGTATATATTCTTTGGTTATACTAAGCGACCAGCACGCGTAGCATGACAAACTTGAGAAGAGTTTTGTCTACCTCGAAAGTCTATAATTGACAGCCGAACAATAAGTTTGTCTACGATGAAATGTCATTTTTGACGTTTCGATATAGACAAATCCTTTTTCGAGTTCATCCAAGTTCATCATGCTACCCGTGCTGAAGTGGATCTTGGCCTCTGAAGTCCTGTTTTTTTTTTGGTCTGGTGATGTTTTCTATTGATACTTTCATATTCTTGAAAAAACCCAATAAGTCTTGACAAACAGTCTAGTCATCAAATTCATCAATTGACAATTGGTTATGATCTGACAAACTCAACTCTGAAGCACAGCCTTCACTGTGTCTGAAGGACACTTCAGAGACCTAAATGCTTATTTGAATTATGATTATGTATGACAATACATAATCATAATTCAAATAAGCATTTAGGTGAATAACTCCTCAAAACACGGTGGACACATCACTTGAAAGGCTAATAATACTATAAAAAACTAAAAGTCTCCTTCGCTACGCAAAAAAGCAAGAAAAGAACTGTTAGTATTTTTTTTGCCACTGCCTTATTGACATACATTTTCGGTTTGCCTAACATCTCATTACATTCTTGAATAAATATTCGTGAAAATATGTCAGTGAAGGACAATAACGGTACCATATCACTTAATACTCAAGCGATTATTGATTAATAAGATTGATTGATACATACATAAAGTGCAACTTTGTTGGTGGTTATCGCACAAATACTCAACGCCTCAAGTGTATCGTATGGTATGGCGACCGACTCTTTCATACCTTTAACATTGAAAGCGACAGCATGACGTTCTTGAAGTTGAATTGAATAGCGTATTCGGGCGTAGGTATATCAAAAGTACTTTCGCTGCCATAGGACGAGTGAAGAATGATGGGTCATGGGTAGCCAAGCCAAAAATATTCTTTCTTCGGAAGGCAAGTTAAGCCAGGACCAATTCACATTTTTCCTTTGTGGTTGGTTTTAGCCTACAAAAAATTGTACCATCATATATTATTCAGGATTTGGAACCCTGGACATAGCAGGCGACACCTTGAAAACCGTTGTACAAACCACTCTTTGAAGGACGGACGTCAACAAAAAATGGTTATAAAAAATTTTTACAATACAATGTTAGGTCCAGTACTTACTTGGTAATCCAGGACATTTCTCTCTATGTAAATACAAAACAAACCGTTAATACGTGTAAGTGGGCCAATAATAATGATACAGCAGAAACATACGACTTGAACGCGAGACCGGTTTCTCCGAAACGGAATGAAGGGTAAAAGTAACAGGAAAACTTAACAAAAAAAAAGACAACAGTGTTGTGATTTGTTTAAGTATACAATATGTGTTTTTACGATATTCAAATACTTACACAAAATAAATTAATGCGAGATACTTTTAAAATTAAAAGCGGCTATAAGTAAAATAATGAAGAAGAAAAAAATAGATTCTTGTGAGTTAAGTACTTTTGAATTACGAAAGAAGAGAAAATAAATTCATCCCAAGTCACTACTACAATGATAATGAAGAAAAAAAAAATAGATTCAAAGTGATCTTGTGAGTTACTTGTAATGAATTCTCAAAGTAAGATTTTAAACTTTCATGGTCAATTTCACTATAACTATTATAAACAACGGGATATTAAACATGGTAAATATCCCGTTGTTTATAATAGTTATAATTCTCAAAGTGTTTGAATTATGAAAGAAGAAGAGATAAATACATCCCAACCCCAAGTTACTACCACAGACTACTACAATGTTTTACACTGCTTACAAGCCGCACCGTGTCAATCAAACATTGCGTTCATCGGGCGATATGCAGCAAAATTTCACAATTATCGATACTCTTTCATCTCAGACTTATCGGTCAACTCTCGACTCTACTGTCCAGTTATAAGGTAGCGACTATAACTAACTGTGTCAATCTCGGGCCCGGTTTGCCTTCACCCAAAAACCCTAATGACGATCACGGTCGGCAAATACTCCGATTTCTAGCGGTAAAGGACTGCACGAATTGATGCAGTTCTTAAACCTTCTGAAAGTTTCCCATGAGGTGGGAAACTGGCACATTTAAGCAAGCTTGTAAGTAGTTACCTAGAGCCAAACTTTAAGATTACGCCTCTATCCACGAAACTGGAGAGAACCAGAGAGGAGCTGTGTTTTTAACTGACTGCAAAAAGAGGGATGTTATAAGTTTAACGTGTTTGTATATGTATATCTGTCCGTCTGTGGAATCGTAGCTCCTGATCCTGAACGAATGGACGATTTGTGTCGGAAGCTGTCATACTTGTCATACATTGGACACGACAGACAGAGTCGGCTTTAACTGTCAAATGTATGAATAGCTCCATCACTGCGCTCCTCTCAGCTTCAGTGGAGACAAAACGTTAAGGGAACATGTTCAATACGTGACAAGGTGAAGCATTAAGCGAGTTTTTCAGTGCTAAACTCTGTCCTCAATTTCTATGTCAAGATAGTACCTAACTATACCAATACCTATCAATTTGTGATTCACAGTCTTCTTAGGTACGTACGGAAAGAATACACGCATTCGAAGTCACGTTCACCCGCTAATCATAATAACATAATTGTTATATTAATAACAAGTTGTGGAACTGTACTGTGTTGTATGTATGATAATGATTTCATCAATTCACTTCAATTTATTTTTAAGTCCTTTTCCATTTAACTTCACGATCTCCGGTTTAGCAGGTAAATTTTCGATAATGTATTTTGAATCACATTTTAACGAGCTGGTTGAACTTGAATGATGTTTATTTATAGATGCATCGAATGCAGATATTTTTGAACAATCATGCATGACCATGGCTAGTAAATTAAATATAATTACAAATTGGTATTGGTTCATTATGGTTAATGGACAGCAAGTTATCGTTTTCTTCTTTGTCCGTGCCATTATTTCCCATATCTTACCCCAAAGGGTCGGCCCTCCTAATCTTCCTTCGCCACTCTGGGCGCATCTGTGTAATTTCCGGTTGCAGTCCCGTCTTCTCTAGGTCGTTTTTATAGTCCCCATCCAGGTAGTCGGCGGTCTACCTCAGCCTAGCTTAGGTTCTTCAATGTCCTTGACGTATCTTGTCATATTTTATGTTCTTTTGCGCGCCGCATAACATGACTATACCACCGAAGACCAGTCTCAGTGAGTTTGTCATGTCAGCTATGTTGAGCGAGTGTGTCAGCAAGTTATCGTTTTGATAAAAGTTATTTTAATAATACGTAGTAATCTATAACTCATTGTTCTAATATAGTTCTAGTAACCTCTTCACTTCGCCACGTAAGTACCTAATCGTCACGTCTCATCGTCATGAAATTGAACAGTGTACAGTGTGTCTCATTCAAATCTATCGATGGGATTTTTTACAAAGAACAAGATATACCTACTACAATAAAAATAAAATTGAAGATTAAACTTCAAAATATTAATCGAGGTGATGAGAATATTTTAGGTACCTACTTAGGTACTTTTATGATAATGGAATGGAATATAGAAAGATTCTAGTCAAGTCATGCTGTTTCAAGATTCCAAAATGACAAACATGACGAATTCGAGAAAACTAGATTTTTTGGCACTAGGTACATCGAGATAATTTAAAATAGGTATACCTCGCGTTGTTGGTACTCCCTCACTCATGTCTTAGATTAGTGTGCGTGTTATTATTAGGTACTTATTCTTATGCATAAGTCACGCCACTTCTCTCGCAATCCGCAATGGGATCCAGTCAAACGCACCGAAAACTTTTCTCACTGAAAAAACTCAATAAAAAACTCTTGGTCCTGTGGTTTGAAAAAAACAACCACGAAATTTAAGGCGATCGCGAAGCGATTTCTAATTTCTAACCTATCACGTATTCTACAATACCTCATCATCAGGACCTTCAAGGCAAATAATTAACTTTTTGTTTCCTTTTTACGATTGCCGACCATATCCCTACGACGAAAAGATTTCGGTGAGTTTTTTTCGGTGTGAAAAGTTTTCGGTGAGTTCAGCCGGCACCGCCGCAATGGTAAGGAAGGCAGATAATATACCTTCTTTCCCCTGCTACATTCCTCTCTTATTTCTCTTGCTTTCTCTACTCGCATCTCATTACATTACTCATTTATACCTACTTGTTCGCCGATTTCATTAAAATTAAACACAATAACCAATTTAACTATTGCACCAACCGCGATAAGCATTCGAACTCGTCAATAAATTATAGGTGAAAAGTAGGTACAGTTGATTTATAAATCAATCATTTTTATATATATAGATGGCAAAATCAGGTTTCCAAATAAAAAAAAGACAAATGTTCGAAAGTCTTTGAAACCTAAAATAAAACCAATGTCATAGACAGAGGTGAGAAACCAGCCATTTCTTACGTTTCAAAAACACGTTTATGCGCCGGTTTCGGTATCTGGGTGAAGGAGGCTTGGCACTTACGGACGGGCTACATCGGATTTATAAGCTACAGGAAATCACATAGGTATTATAATCACGCCATTTCACGCACTGTTAAGCAGGGTACTCACTTAGCTTGTAGCACGTAACGTATCTGCTACTGTATCAACCTGCAAGTGAGTACGGCTCGTCCAGTCACCGCGTATCCAGGGACCGTACTCCTTCCGTACTTCCGACTGAAACGCTAATCCGAAACTTCGGTTAGCCCCGCCCCTTTCACTCGATTCTGTCACGCACGACTCGAGAGTGAGAGGGACGGGTATCCCGAAGTTTCGGGTTTTGCTTTTCAGAGTAGGCTCTCAGGTACGAGCTCTCGGATCCGCATAACTACTAGCCGCCTTTGTGTTTGCAGTGAAACCGCCACTCGACGGGTCACTGCGAGCTTACTGCGATGCGAACCACGCGCGAGCGGCTCGCAACTAGCTCGTGACTACATACTCACTTGATACAGTAGCAGTTACGTTACGTGTTACACAGCTCGGTGAGTACCCTGCTTTACTTCATCACCATTAATATCAGACACAGTCATGTACATTGATTTGATTTCGATAAAATAAACGGAGTAGCTAGAGCACGTGTGTTGATCAAATATGTAGGTATCTCGTAGACCTATAGGTACAGTACAACACCCAGACACATAACTAATTGTGGCTACACACGATCACTTTTAACAGCCAGTTTTATTTAACTGAACAGTTTTATTGAGATTTTAAATTATTTTTATGCATTCACAATGCAATTTTGTAAGTATAGGAAAAATGTGATAGTAAATACATAGGGCTCGTGGTTTTTTACTATCACATTTTCCTTTAGGTAAGTATATAGGTAGGTATGAACAGTTTAAACCGACAGTCAAAACTGGCAATACACGTTCACTTTGATTGAACTGAAGAAAGCACCATTTTATTTTCAAGAAGTTATTGGATGACGACGCTCAGTTCAGTTCCGTCAGTTCAGTTAAAGAATAGTGGCCACAATGTTCAAGTTTTAACTGCTGATAATAATAAAAATATCACTTTTCATCGTACACAAACACACACTCAGTTTTCACTGTCAGTTTTAACTGTTTATTTAAAACTGACAGTTAAAAGTGATCGTGTGTAGCCAATATAACGCATCTCATAACGATATGTTAATGATGAAGATCAAATCGACGACCCTGGATTAGTAGACAGAATCCACAGACAACAGAATCCCACCCTGCCTGCCTATTGCGCGACTACCTACTCACTGGGCCAAATTATTGAAATTTCATTTTATCTTTGCATTTTATGGAGAGGATAGGTAGATAGATATAGCTACCTATGTGCCAAACTAAAACTATCAAAATGAATACATACTTAAGTACAAACATTTGAGTTGATAAAGTTTAGCTATTTAGTTCTGTCTCATTCCTTTGCCTGGAATATTGATCAATAAGTTTGTGAACGTGACTAGGCACGTGGCACGTGCCGTGCTTCCCCTTCTCCTAGTTATAAATAAAACTTATAGGAATAGTTTAGATTTAGACTAGGGATGCACCGACTAGTCGGAAAAGCCGACTATCCGGCCATATTTGTAGTCGGCGACTAGTCGGCAAAAAGTGCCGACCAATCAGCCTAATATTTAATTTGTATTTCTATGCTAAAACATGAAAAATAAAAAAGCAATTAGTCAATCATCTTTTATTAATTTTTCTACACTAAGAACTATTAGCATTTAGCACAATAAATCATCAATCAATCATCATTCATGATAATAAAATAACCTATTGGAGTTTGGTTTACTTAGAGTTAAGCATAGTTTAAAAGTTATGCTGACACTTTTCTATCAATAATGGCAGATAGACACAGCATGACTTTTAAACATTGCTTAACTTTAACTAACGTTTATATATAGGGGTACTATTTTTTTCTACAATAAATCTCCAACGTAAGTTTAAAATTACAATAAAAGAACTTATTAGTAGCCTATATTTTTTTTTCAGAATTACCGTCTCAGTTTTTTATTATTTCACTAGCTTCCGCCCGCGACTTCGTCCACGTGGACATTCAAGAAAATCCTTAGGGGACTTAAATTAACTTAAGTCCTTAAATATTATTTTCAATTGTCAACCTAAATAGAAAATTTGAAGATCCTAACTTCAAAACTGACGGACTTTCATACAAACATTCATCCTCTATTTTACCTCTTTAGGGGTGGAATTTCCAAAAATCCTTTGTTAGGGGATGCCTACACTGTATAATGTATCAATGTGCAAAATTTCAAGTCCCTAGGTTCAGCGGTTTGGGCTCTGCGTTGATATCTCAGTCAGTCAGTCAGTCAGGACTTTGAATTTTATATATACAGATATTAACCCAAATTAAATAGTATTAGGTATTTATTATTAGTTGTTTAAAACTAGTAGTAGGAACTTTTTAATTATAGTTAAGTTAACAATCATTTATTTGAGAATTACAACAATCATCGGCGTGGCCGACTAGTCGGCCATTTTATAGCCGACTGATCGGCCAGTCGGCTAGTCGGCCAACGTCGTAGTCGGCCCATCTCTAATTTAGACTCGTCTCGGCTTATTATTTTGCCTCAGGTTATCAATTATTATTTTAGTGTCGACCCGCACGTACCACAACCACACCACATCGCAGCGACAAAATGTGGTAATAGTGTCGATGCAACTTTTTGCAGTTGCGTTGTGGTTGTGTGGCAAAATGTCGCTGTCGCTAGTAGTTGTGACGTGGATGTGGCCGGCCGGTAGTTCGCAGCGTCGTCGCTGGTGGTTGCGTTGTCGCTGCGTTGTGGCCAGTATCACCCACGCGGTCGATAATGACTGCAAAATGTGGTACGTGTGAATTGACTATTCATTCCCAATTACAGATGGGCAAAGCACCGGGTTTAAACCCGGTGCTTTGGTAAAAACCCAATAAACACCCGAAAACACCCATAAACACCCAAAAAATTGGGTGTTTACTTAATTTGTGAAAATACCTAAGAAATTATGAAAACCAAGTTTTAAAATTATTTTTTATTGATCACAATGATCAATACAATTATTAAAATTTAAAGAAACGTCACCCAATATTAGTTTTCGATGCTTTCATGTTGCAGTTGACCAACAACTGCAACATGAAATGCGTAGTTGAACTGGGGGGCTACCACGTAACTTTATGGGTATGAACTTCATACGTTTTTGGGAACTTTAAGTCAATTTTATAAAGAAAATAGCCAAAATAGCTATCAGTTCCGTTTTTTATGATGTCGGGTATTACGATAACTAGCTAGCAACGTTCAACAAAACAAAGCAGCAAAAATCTATCAAAATAAGGAATTCAAATGACAGTTGAAGCCCATACCTATATCCATATTTTTTAGCCGGTAGCCCCCCTGGTCGGGAGCCTACACACGTTCCGATTTAGTTGAAAGTGAAGTTTGTGCGAACCATATCCAGCCAGACCGCGTCAAACACGAATAATAATAATTATGGTCGGACGACTACGCTACACACGTCCTGGGGGCTACCGGCTAAAAAATATAGAAATATGTATATGGGCATGGGCTTCATTTGACATTTGAAGCCCATATTTTGTCCTTATATGGGCATAATATGGGCTTCAAATGTCAAATGAAGCCCATGTCCTTATACATATTTTTTTGCCGGTACAGAGGCAGGTTTATTTCGGAGCAGACCAAATCGGCCGTTAGATCGGAACGTGGGTACACATTATTATTATTTCACCCCGCGAACTTTCTTCAGATATGACTAGCGCCATCTAGTATCGAGAAGTGTTATTACTTTTTTTGTCTATGGATTTGAAGCGACATCGCTACGCATGCAATACATTATAATGGGGGATTCACCTATTCATCAACGCTGAATGAAGATGAGGCGCAATAAAAACTGTCAGACGCGTTCATCAAATGAAAGTTATAGACGTGTGTACATTGATTCCTGCATTAACGTGTTAAGAGTAGGAGTGAAGAAAGTTTTTATAAAGTTAACTAAAAAATAAAAATACATAATAATAAAATCTATTAAATTAACGGTTTGTTTTTATAAGGTAAGTGATTTTTTAAATGTTAGATAGGTCCCCGCAGAACAATGTATACAAAAAATGGTTTCAGTCACACCTCACGAAACTTTAATATGATTTAGATTCAACTTACCTGATTATTTATTTAAAAGCATACTTTCATCAGACCTATACCATATTTTCATACATTGTGCTGCGGGGTACTTTATATTTTGAATCAACCCGATTTTATTTATCTCGATAGTTGATACAGTAAATATGATTTTAGTGGCTAGCTTCATGTTACTTACCTATTTTACATGTTATTTCATAGTAAAAAGAATTACTCTGTGTGGTTTTGAATGTAAATACCTAATATAGGAGACGACTGAAGACGACTGAAGGGAGTCGAAAGAGAGATCGACCTGTTACGATAAAAAAATATCAAAAAATAATAATCATCTTAGCGTTATCCCGGATGTGCACTCGCACTCGAGTACGCGCCCGGATCTTCTTGCTTAAGAGGCAAACCCATTGGCCTCTAGGCCACTGGCGCTCTGTTTTACAAAAAATGTCAATACTGTAATTTTTTTTCTACGATATTTTAACTCTTGAGGCCAGAGTTTGTTGATTGAAATCAATATCAACCAAATTGATTTAAATTAAGATTTAGATTGTAAACAGCAATGATTTAAATCAAAGTTGATTTTGTATTGTTTGGAGAAAGAAAAATAAAGTTTAGGTACTTACATTATTTATTTAAGTTCAACTTGTTTTATGAACCCCTTGTGCCAAGGTTCTTAATATATTAATCTTTTAATTAAAATAATTAAAAAAAAAAATATATTTCTCGTAGCGTGCTTGGTTTAGTTCAAAACCAAATAATGATCAATTTTTTTAGGTACAATGGGGCGACCTAAAGATTTACGCATATGGGAGCACTACCGTACTTTACCACACAAATCTGTTTCCTGCAAGTTTTGTAATAAGGTATATAAATTTAGTAATGCTGCCAAAATGCTTCAACATCTTATCACTTGTCTAAAAACACCAAAAACATTGAAGGACTCTATGAAAACTATAAAAGATAGCTCGTCCAAAACAGAAAACCCCGAACTGCCAGAGATAAATAATTCTCTTCCAAGTACCTCATCGTCTGCTAACAGTACGATGAATACCGAGTTTCAAGACACCAATGATCATGATGACATAAAAATAAAATTAGCGAGAGCTATATTTGTAACAGGGACGCCATTATCGATGGTGCAACATCCTTTATGGATACAATTTTTCGAGAAATTGCAACCAAATTTTAAAATACCTTCACGTAAAACTTTAGCGACAAAATACTTAGATAAAATATATAGAGAGATGCGTCTTGAGTTAAATGAGGAACTTAACGCTTGCACTTACTTACACCTTCAGTGCGATGGCTGGTCTAATATAAGAAATGAAGGAATAATAAACTTTCTTATATCAAAACCTCAACCTGCACATGTAAAAAGCTTAAATACAGAAAGTAATCGTCACACTAGTGAATACCTTGGCAAAGAAATTGAAAAAGTAATGCAATCAATCGTATGGAGAAAATAAGTTTCTTGTACTTATTGGTGACAACGCCAGAAGCATACAAAAGGCATTTCAATTAATAAAACTCAAATATCCACATGTTGTTCCTCTCGGTTGCTGTGCACATGTCCTTAACTTGTTATGCCAAGATATCATAAAGGTACAAGAAATAACTTTATTTATAATGCAAGTCATAACTATAATAAAATATTTTAAAAAGAGCCAACGATTGACTTCACTGTTGAGAAAATTAAGTCAGGGCCAAGATTCAACACAAACATTAAAATTGCCTTGTGTTACTAGATGGGGAAGTCATATTACTTCATTAAAAAGTTTAAAAGCAAATAAGTCAGCTTTGCAAATATTGGCAGTTAGAGAAGATGTGGAAATTGCAAGAGATATTAAAGATTTAATTCTAAGTGATGATTTTTGGACGAAGACAGGTGAATGTATAAGTATTTTGGAACCAGTCACTGAAAGCATATTTTACTTAGAGAGCGACCAAAATCGTATACATCGCACTTACATTACATTTAAAGATATACAAGCTAAGATACGTTTCACTTTAACTGATATTTTAACATTGAGCGAAGAAAGCAAACAGCAAATTTTAACATCAATCTCTTCAAGATGCAATATGGCAATTAGACCAATACATTTGGCAGCATATATGCTAGACCCTACAACTCAGGGTTTAGAACTTACTCAAGAGGAAGAACTTCAGGCAATGGAGTTTATCTACAATTTAAGTCAACACTTGAGTTTGTTTAATGTAATGGCAGATTTGGCGTGTTACAAAGCTAAAGAAAACTTTTGGGCCAGACGATTTATATGGAGCTCATTAGATAGTATTGAGCCCATAATATGGTGGAAAGGTATTTGTGGTTCGACTGAGTTAAGCAAAGTAGCGATTCGTATTCTATCAGCTCCGTGTACTTCTGCGGCCACCGAGCGTTCCTTTAGTATCCAAGGCTACATACATAATAACAAAAGAAATCGACTTACAACGGAAAGAGCTGAAAAAATTTCATTCATTTGTTATAACTGGAATCTTAAACATAAACTTGAAGATGAGAACATTCAGTTTCATGAAGAAAATGAAGAAGAAAATGTCATAGAAGCTTTCATCGATGAAGTAAATGACTATAATAGTTCAGACGAGATGGAACCTATTCAATTCGTCGCCTGTGAATCGGATAGTGATTGATTGCATTTTTATTTTATTTTATCTCTTATTTTAATCAATAAATAATTAATATATATCGTTGGACAATTTTACACAATGCTATCTAGCTTCAAAGAAAGCAACTAATATGCTTATGTTATGGGTGCTAGCTTAATGGATATACTACTTATATACTTTTTAAATACATGTATTATACATAGAAACACCCAGACTCGTCACAGAAATTAAAATTCATCATTTCAATTTCTGCCCGCCCGGGACGAGTCTAGACTCAAACTAAAAAAAAATGTAGGCGACATAATAACATAACTATGTTGTTCGTGGGTCTGACTTAAGAGTTACATAGTGAGTATAAATAAATGCCAAGTAAATGTCATGTTTGAAATGAATTTTCTATCATGACTTTAATTTTTACGTGTTTTTATTTTTCAAGACTAACATCATCTGAATATTAATAAGTACCATGTAAAATACTTACATAATGCGGACCTTTTCTACACACTCGGTGGGCCACAGCTCAAGCTTCCCATATCCGGGCTTTCATGTCGCCTTGTTTTATCGCAAATAATTAACCATTTGATGAGAGCGAAAGAAAATACGAAAACTGGTAGCTGGAACTGTGGCACACTGTACCAGCTAGCATTTGGTGAGGTCGAGAAGTAGATAGGTTTTCAAATTTAGGTTAAAAATAGTAAACACCCAAAAATTTGGGTGTTTACTGGGTTTAAACCCAAAACACCCAAAACACCGGGTTTTTACCCACCTGGGTTTAAACCCGGGTGGGTGGATTGCCCATCTGTATTCCCAATACAAAATGCGCCGCACCACGCCCACGTGGTGTGGTTGTGGTTCGTGTGGGTTGAGCCTTAGTTGCCTCTTAGTGATGTAACGAATGTTAATTTTTAAACATTCGCGAATGCGGATGCGAATATCTGCCGCTGATATTCGCGAATGCGAATGTTTTACATAAGATTCAAGACGTATTGAAAGAAAGGCTAATAATTCTCAAGAAACTGTCACAGCGCCTTACAAAATGTACAAAGATCGCAACAGTCGCAACACCTTTTCATCACTCGAATTCTACTCAAGACGAGAAGAATATAGGAAAGGTACGTCCTTCGATTATATGATCGAAGGGTAAGGGTACGTCTCAAGATTAAACAAGAGTGTGTTTCTAGATAGAACAGCATTTTTATATATTACAGCGTTTTTGGAAGTCCAAGAGTCTTTATGAACTTACGAATCCACAAAAAAAAGCCCCAACCGACTTCTGAAAAGTGGATATATTTATTTTGCGTTTATATTCGCAAAATATTCGCACAGTGTTTGCGAATACGAATGCGAATGCGAATATCAAGAAATAAGCGAATGCGAATATTCGTTACATCACTATGCCTATACTCGGAGAAGAACATTCAACAAAAACAATCACAGATTAAGTGAATCAAACTTTGGTCGCGAAAACGTTATGGCTCAAAGTAAACCGTACAAATGCAATGTGATGTGAATGCATAAATTTCACTGGTGCGATGAAATTAGGAACGACAGACATCGTACGATACGAGCCAGTTGCGCAACGTCGAAAATTATACATAATAATAACTCGATTCGCGAAAAACTTTCACATATTCACACGACGAAATGAGACCGGTCGGTGTTTGTAGAAATCTATCAGTATTCAACGTGGGCTTGCACTTTCGATGTGGGAAGGAAGCTGCTTGAATGTCAACGAGACGCATGTCCACTTGATTGTTCTAACTTGTTGGACAAAGTAAAAGAAGCCATGTCAAAGTCGGCGCGGTGACCCATTTCCTTGTCAAGAGAGCGATTGTTACGTACGTACGTCGCGTTGCAAAGCGTCTATGGGCATTGCTGACGGTACCTCTCGTTGGTAGAGATGATTTATATTTACAATATTTATTCGTTCTTCTCTTAGAGCAGGTTTTATGTCTTATACTCGTTGAACCAACTAAAAGAAGCCACGTCAAAGTCGGCAAGGTGACTCATTTCCTTGTCAAGAGAGCGATTGTTACGTACGTACGTCGCGTTGCAAAGCGTCTATGGGCATTGCTGACGGTACCTCTCGTTGGTAGAGATGATTCATATTAACAATAGTTAGTAGTTCTTCTTTTAGAGCAGGTTTTATGTCTTATACTCGTTGAACCAACTAAAAGAAGCCACGTCAAAGTCGGTGCGGTAACCCATCTCCTTGTCAAGAGAGCGATTGTTACGTACGTACGTCGCGTTGCAAAGCGTCTATGGGTATTGTTGAGAGTACCTCTCGTTGGTAGAGATGATTTATATTAACAATAGTTAGTAGTTCTTCTTTTAGAGCAGGTTTTATGTCTTATACTCGTTGAACCAACTAAAAGAAGCCACGTCAAAGTCGGTGCGGTAACCCATCTCCTTGTCAAGAGAGCGATTGTTACGTACGTACGTCGCGTTGCAAAGCGTCTATGGGCATTGCTGACGGTACCTCTCGTTGGTAGAGATGATTCATATTAACAATAGTTAGTAGTTCTTCTCTTAGAGCAGGTTTTATGTCTTATACTCGTTGAACCAACTAAAAGAAGCCACGTCAAAGTCGGTGCGGTAACCCATCTCCTTGTCAAGAGAGCGATTGTTACGTACGTACGTCGCGTTGCAAAGCGTCTATGGGTATTGTTGAGAGTACCTCTCGTTGGTAGAGATGATTCATATTAACAATAGTTAGTAGTTCTTCTTTTAGAGCAGGTTTTATGTCTTATACTCGTTGAACCAACTAAAAGAAGCCACGTCAAAGTCGGTGCGGTAACCCATCTCCTTGTCAAGAGAGCGATTGTTACGTACGTACGTCGCGTTGCAAAGCGTCTATGGGTATTGTTGAGAGTACCTCTCGTTGGTAGAGATGATTCATATTAACAATAGTTAGTAATAGTTCTTCTCTTAGAGCGTGTTTATGTTTTGTTTGTACCCGTTGAACAAACAAAAAGAAGCCACGTAAAAGTCGGTGAGGTGAACATCTCTTTGACAAGCGAACAGTGATTGAAGATCTTCAATTTGCAAAACGTCAAACATTATCTTTAGCAATTGTCAAATATCTGGAAAGGTATTTCTTTCGTGTGTGAGTATATCTTCACATTGATGAAATTAACGCTGGCTATACAGCGTGTAAGAAATATTGGATAAATTCGCCGCTCCTCGTAACGACTCCGTAGCTCAGTGGTCAGAGCAGTTGCCCGGATAGCGAAAGGTCGTGGGTTCGAGTCCCATCGGAGCTGATTGTAAGACGGGTAGATTTTTTCTAAAAACTTCATTTTCAATTTTTCAAGCGACATCATGTTTTGATTTTTTGACGGTAGCTGTATTTTATTTTAGACGTATGTTTAAAATAAACTTTAAATATATGATTTATTGTTATGTGATACTATGGGCAAAATAGCCTCCTTGGGGGAGGCCTGTGCCCAGCAGTTGGCGTCGTTCGGCTGATATGATGATGATGGGGAAATATACATACCTACCTAGTATCACTTGCTTATTTCAGTTAATCGACTTTACATATATTTGTGTCATATAATGCCCAATAATCGACTTATAATAATTTTGTTTACTACACTTGATTATATGTTGAAAAAGGTGGACGGCCGGCAGCGGCGGCGAGAGATTGGGCGATTCCAATTTCCCCAAGTAATGTAAATATATCTAGTGAATAAAAATGCCCCTCAATAGATGTAACAAAAGTCCTGTTTTCAAACAAACAAGTATTTCAAGATCAGCCTCTTCCGGAGATAAACGAGATACCTAGTAGAGATAAAAATTAAAATCTTTTAAGTTCAACAGAGATATCGCGGGAGTTGTTATTGTGAGATTCTTTATCATTATCATATAAACGAGTGACGCAGCGATGGCAGCGGTAACGATGTAATAGTCGCGCTATTCATTGGGCATTCAAGCAATAATTTTAACAATAACGTCTCAGCTTTGCCAATTGAAACTGGCCGTATAAGAATAGAAGTTATGCAGAATATTCGGAATATTAAGAGGATTGTGTACCAAGTTAATTGATTTTTTAATTATCTTACTAATATTATAAATGTGAAAGTTTAGATGTTTGGATGTTTGTTACTCAATCACGCCAAAACGGCTGAACGGATTTGGCTGAAATTTGGGACATAGATACTTTGTAGTCTGGAGAGGAACATAGGGGTCATTCCATGTAACGGGTGTTACAGGTCGTACGTCTTTACTTGACAATTAATTAATGATGCAAAAAGGAAACATATCCTTTTTATTAGCTTAACACCCTCCACCTAGGTCTAAGTTTCGTCATCTGTATTAAAACTAACAGTAATAGCTAGCATTAAAGAAATTAGGAACAATATATGTGCGTTACGGGCGTTACACGATTTTGCCTATGCTTTCCGGATTACCCGCAACAAAAGCAAAAGTCTGCGAATTGTGTTTGTTTTTGAAGGGAAAAAAAATGTAAACGCATTTCTAAATTAATTCTAAACATTATAGACTATTCATATTAAAACAAAAATACACATAGGATTTTTCACGGAAATTTAAAAATGTAACGGGTGTTACAGCTCAATGTAACGGGTGTTACGAGTACGAAATTAAAACAATATTTCTAGTAATAAATGTTTACTTGATCAAATTTTTGGCATTAAACAATATAGGAACTTAGTAGAACTTAGTACTGAAGTATGATTGCAACATATTACACAAACAAGATGTTTGCATTATCGCGCATTTACAGAAAATTGGAACACACGCGTAGCATTCTCAGCAATCTAGAATAAGATCGCTTACTAAGATAATGTATCTTTAATTGTACTCAATATTATTATCTCAATATACATCTTGACACCGAACAAGTCACATCTCTTTTATTACCTTAGCCTCGGTAAAGCGTCATACCTCTTCATGGCGACCCTTTGCCAACCGAACTTATAAATTTTTGCGGGAAAATCATTACTACATGGAGCAGCAAAGCAAAATTTTCAACACCATACTAGCAGCAGTCTTCGTTGCGGTGCTATTTGGCTCTACACTTCTGTTCATCGCATTACTTGGGAAAACAAAACAATAATATGGGAGCACCGCAAAGTAAAGAAGAAGTTATCATCGCACAAACCGCCAGCGGCGACGCCCAAGCAACGCAGAAAACTTCAAGCCAGCTCACTACAACAGAAATTTTACTATCCGTCATACTGCTTCTCATCGTTATACTCATCATTTACGCCTGCATCCGGAAAATTTGGGACCGAATTGTCAACCGACTCCGTAGAGAATTCAACAGCGCAGTTCTAAGAAACACAATATCTTCCGTGGAACTGGCAACGACGTCGACTCAACCATCAACGTAGACCAGGAGGTGTCCAGGGTAGAAACCCGGCCCATTGTACGAGGGGCAAGGGAAATCCCAGCCCGATCTTCAGTTAGCTGTTTCAAGCGGTCCAGGAACCCATCTTAGAAGTCTGAAGATCCTACACACTCAAGGAGCATGAGAAAACCCCCAGCCCGCAGCCCCAGCCCCCACACGCCACGCCGGTCACCACATACCTACTCATCGTGCAGAGACGTAATTATTTTATTCGCGCGCTATAATGCCACCGTAAGTCGTAAGTTATTTTATACCTAAACGTTTTAAATAATATGTAGGATTACATTTTTTTTCTTATTAGATAATGTCATTTATTATTTCCGATTTAAATGAATTGCATAAGAAACTATTGTATATTAAAGATAATTTAGTAAAACTAGGACCAGATAGACGTCAAAAAGAGTTAGGTTTTACGAAATTTAATGAAGCGAAACTTGAATACGCGAAATTAGAGTATATTTTAGCTCAAGTACATAATTTAGTTGAAAAATCGGAGGTATCAACTAAAGATATAACTTTAATTAATAAAATAGCAAATGACATTCAGATCATTTATGACAAAATTATTTCTTTAGAGACTTTAAGTGTTAGTAGTATTTCAAAAATGGCAGAAAAAGATAAATTTGACTTGAAGACAGCCATTGCACTTTTACCAACGATGACAGGTCAAGAACACGTCACTAAATCTCTAATTGATGGTATACAATTATATAGTTCAATGATCAGCGATGCTACTCATGGGTTACTTATTGATTTTGTGATTAAAACTAGGCTCTCTCCTAGCGCAAAATTACGTTTAAAAAGTAGTTATCCAACTATTAAAGATTTAATTAGAGATATGAATACGCATTTGATTCAGAAAAAATCTGCTGTTGCTATCCAACACAAATTACAAAACTGTCGTCAAGGTCATAGGTCGATCGAGTCATTCGGCTCGGAACTAGAACAACTTTTTGTGAATTTAACCATAGCACAAGCGGATGACGACGCTACTAAGTTTGAAGTATTGCGTCCCATTAATGAAAAGGTTGCAATCAAGCGCTTTTCAGATGGATTAGTGAATCAAAAGCTTAGTACTATCATAGCATCACGTCACTTTGATTCTTTACCAGAGGCTATAAGAACTGCCCTAGACGAGCAGTCAATGTCTACCAGACACGAGGAAGTTATGAACATTAAAAAGTTTCATACTCGTAATTTCTCACGCACACCTACTAATTATCCGCGTCAGCCAAGTAATTATTCTAATAAATATAGTTACTATAATAGATTTAGCGCAAACAATAGGTACGCTGCCGGAAACACGAGACCACAACAAGGTAAGTACATGTCGCGAGACTCCCGCGCCGCGCAAGGAACACAATCACGTTCACGTGACCGCGGTCGGCCGAGCCCGCGCCCGCCGCGCTCAGCTGTGCCTTTTCAACGTGTGCAGTACGCTAGCCACGAGCAATCGACCAATAGTGAGTCACAAGCGCGTTCTGAGCCCCAGAACGATAATAATTTAGATTTTTTTCGTTCCTACTGAAAATTATGTTTTAAACTACAATAATAGTAGTACCGTAACTTTTAACGTAAGTAATAGCAATATCGATCTTTTAGTCGATAGCGGAGCAAGCCTTTGTGTTTTAAAATACGAATGGTTATGCGATTATCCGAAGTTATTGAATTTAATTACATTTGAGAAGTTAGTTATAAAAGGTGTTAGCGGTAAACTAGTATCTGAAGGATATATTTACTTAGATTTGTCTTATAATGGGTTAGTTTTTAGAGAAAAAATGTATGTGTTTAAAAATATGTCTTGTTCTGCAAATGGTATTTTAGGTGATAATTTTTTGAAACGCTATCAAGCTATAATTAACTATAAAGAAAATACTTTGCTTTTAACTAAAGATAGTAATTATGTGTCTATACCTATATTGAGTCACTATAGACATTTGATACCGCCACGATGTGAGGTAATAAAATATATACCTACATCGTTAGGCGACGATTGTGTTTGTTTATCTAAAGAGATACAGAAAGGAGTTTTTATAGGAAGTATAATAGCGAAACCTTGTAATGGTCGCATGCCAGTAAGGATATTAAACACCACTGAGAAAGAAGTTGATCTAGATCTTACCGATTTAGAGACTTTTTCATTGAATGATTTTGAAGTCTGTAATTTTGAAAAAGAGGAGGTTTCTGTCGATCGTGTAAAAACATTATTAGGATTATTAAATTTACCTGAACTGAATTTAGAAGAAAAACGAAGTATTGAGAGTATTTGCGCTAAGTACGCAGATGTTTTTCATCTGCCAGGCGACAAACTCTCTTGTACAAACCTAATGACCCATAATATAACTTTAAAACCTAATGTCTCGCCAGTTTATGTCAAGCCACATAGATTACCGTTCGCACTAAGGAAGGAAGTTCAGAAACAGATAGATATTATGCTCGAAAATGATATTATAGAAGAGGCTACGTCAGAGTGGTCTAGTCCCGTCTTGCTTGTACCGAAAAAAACAGATAGGTCAAACGAGAAACAATGGCGATTAGTTATAGATTACAGGCAGTTAAATAATCGTATTGAGGACGACAAATTCCCTTTGCCTAATATAACTGATATCTTAGATTCGCTTGCAAATAACATTTATTTTTCAAAATTAGACCTTTCGCAAAGCTATTATCAGTTATCTTTAAGCGAAGATTCACGAAAGTACACAGCTTTCACTGCTGGTGATAAAATTTTTCAGATGAAACGCTGTCCCATGGGTCTCCGGACATCTGCGAGTGTATTTTCACGTCTTATGACTATTGCAATGTCAGGCTTAAATTATAAAAAGGCTTTTATTTATTTAGATGATTGCGTAATTTTCGGGAAATCTATAGAAAACCACAATAAAAACTTAATTAGTATACTAGAGAGATTTAGAAAAGTTAACTTAAAATTAAATCCTATGAAGTGTGAATTTTTGCGAAACGAAATAATATATCTAGGACACAAAATAACTTCTGATGGAATTTTACCAGATGAAAGTAAAATTGCAACCATGCAAAACTATCCAGTGCCGATGAACTGCGACGATGTCAATCGTTTTGTCGCGTTTGCAAATTACTACAGACGATTCATACCGAACTTTGCAAACATTGTTTATCCTTTAAATCAATTAAGAAAAAAGAATGTACAGTTTCTATGGTCATCAGAGTGTCAAACGGCATTTGAAAAATTAAAATCAGCATTAATTCAACCCCCTATTTTATCTTATCCAGATTTTTCAGAAAGTAACATCTTTCGGCTACAAACAGATGCTTGTAAGACAGGTTTAGGATCTGTTTTATCTAACATGAACGGTCAAGTAGTCGCGTATGCGAGTAGAAACCTGAAACCCGCCGAGACGAGATATCCCATCATAGAATTAGAACTTTTAGCAATTGTTTGGTCTGTGAGACATTTTCGCCCTTATTTATATGGACGTAAATTTAAAATTATAACAGACCACAAACCGTTAATTTATTTATTTAACTTGAAAGACCCAACAAGCAGACTTACTAAATTCCGATTATTCCTAGAGGAGTATGATTTTGAAATAGAGTATGTTCCAGGACGAAACAATGCAGCTGCAGACGCATTGAGTCGCATACCTATTACATCTTCTACTTTAAAATCATTACATCAAAACACAGTATCAGTTTTAACTAGAGCACAAAGTAAAAAATTAAAAACCCCCACTGATTCTTCTTCAGAGAGCTCCACCAGCACTAGGCCTGATCAACCTATTGCGGTAGAACTTCTCAAGAAACCCGATGACGTAACTGAATTAAGTTTTAATCAATTAAAGTTTGACAATTATTCAAAGTCTAAAGATAGCATTATTTCTAATGCAAGTTGTTACGTTTACGTACCTTCGCAATCAGCGATATATCTGAGTACCCGATCGTCATCTACCCCAGAGGTGTTAGCGAGGGACTTAGAGTCATTATGTCAAAAAATAGGCATACATGAGGTACTTATTATTAAAGAAAAATGTAACGAGAGTAAAATCAAAAGTCTTGTACAAGCAACAAAAAGAATTAACTCTGTTACCCCGCGCTTTCTCATAACAAAAAATATATTAAGAATATATGATAGTGAACAAAAAAGAGTAATACTAAATGATTTCCATCTATTACCTACCAGCGGACACGCAGGAGTTAATAGAATGATGAACAACATTAAGCAATATTATTTTTGGCCAGGTTTGAGTAATGATGTAAAACTTTTTGTTAAAAATTGCCATCAATGTCAATATCATAAGCATAGTAATAAACATATTAAGCAGCCCTTAACCATAACATCAACAGCCCACTCATCATTCGAAAGAATTAGTTTGGATATAATGGGTCCACTCGATGTTGATGACTATAATAATAAATATGTATTGACATTACAATGCGATTTAACCAAATTCGTTGAAGCGTATCCATTACCTAGTAAAGACTCGGTCACAGTTGCTCAATCTTTTACCAATAATTTCATTTTACGTTATGGTATTCCTAGAGAAATATTGACTGACCAGGGAACCGAATTCATGTCATCAGTGATGTCCGAAACATGTTCTCTATTACATATTAAAAAATTAAATTCTACGGCGTACCATCACGAAACTGTAGGCGCTTTAGAAAATACTCATAAAACCCTAGGAGCTTTTCTGAGAATCCAGTGTAATAATTATAAACATAACTGGAGCACCTGGATTCCATATTGGTGTTTTTCTTTTAATACCACAGTGCATAGTGAAACTAAATATACGCCTTTCGAATTAGTTTTTGGAAAAATTTGTAACCTTCCAAATAATTTACAATCAGAAATCGACCCCTTATATAACTATGACAGTTATCCCCGAGAACTTAAGTATCGTTTACAACAAGCGCAATCCGACGCACGACGTAACTTGATACAATCTAAAGAGAAAAGAAAATTATTGTATGATAAAACTAGCAATAATGTTACCTATCAGTTAGGCGATTTGTTATTATTAAAGAACCAAGTAGGAAATAAATTAGATAGTATTTACAATGGCCCTTATAAAGTTTTAAGAGATATGACGTCTAATGTAGAAATTTTAAAAGAAAATAAAGCTATAATTGTGCATAAGAATAATACCAAACCATTCAATAAATAACTATTTTATTTGATACGTAATTATAAGTATAGGTACTTAATTACATACCATGTTACTTAACACTTTGTTATTGTTATGATTAAGTGTAAAATGTGAAGCTTCCGTTTTAATTCAATACCATTTCAATTCGATACCATTTTAATTAGATACAATTTTAATTAGGTATATTGTTTATATTGTAAAACGTTTTGTATTAGTACGATTTAATAAATGAAATAGTTTTAACTTTGCTATGTTGATAATGTTTAAATTTTGTTTACTTATTTTACTTAAGTAATTAAATTTTGGTTAAGTTCGTTAAAGTCAATGTTACGAGTCTGTTCCTTTTTGCAGGGAGGGGATGATCCTTCCACTTTTTCAGGGGAGATGAAGTATGATTGCAACATATTACACAAACAAGATGTTTGCATTATCGCGCATTTACAGAAAATTGGAACACACGCGTAGCATTCTCAGCAATCTAGAATAAGATCGCTTACTAAGATAATGTATCTTTAATTGTACTCAATATTATTATCTCAATATACATCTTGACACCGAACAAGTCACATCTCTTTTATTACCTTAGCCTCGGTAAAGCGTCATACCTCTTCAGTACCATGCTTAAACTGCTCTCTAACATCAATATTTTTGGAAAAACTTTTGAAGGTACAGTCCCCTTTTACAACTCCGAAAAAAGAAAATAATTGTCAGATTGACATTGCGCGTTCCGCCGCCGCGCCGTTAGAAAGGAAAAGTTTTAGGCAGCCGCATTATTTGATATGTTTAATAATTTCTTAGAACTTTTAAAGCATGCCTCGTACGTGTAACACCCGTTACAAGAAAAGTGCATTTGTTTATTTAGCGACTGAGTTAATGTACGCATCATAAAATGCATTGAAAGGTTTTTAGATGCAACAACCATAAACCAGCACAATCAACCTTTTATTAGTCCTAATAAAATCATATTAAAAATTGGTAACACCCGTTACGTAACGGGTGTTACCCATCATTCCCCACCAATATTTAACAGATAAATAAGCTGAACATCAAATCATCATCATCATCATCATGTCAGCCGAACGACGCCCACTGCTGGGCATAGGCCTCCCCCAAGGATCTCCACAACGATCGGTCCTGCGCTGCCCGCATCCAGCGGCTTCCCGCGACCTTGACCAGATCGTCGGTCCACCTTGTAGGGGGCCTGCCCACGGAACGTCGTCCGGCACGCGGTCGCCATTCAAGAACCTTTCCGCCCCAACGGCCATCGGTTCTCCGCGCTATGTGTCCCGCCCACTGCCACTTCAATGATGCAATCCTTCGAGCGATGTCGGTTGTTTTAGTTCTCCTGCGGATTTCATCATTAGGGGTCGTCCATTAATCACGTGAGGCTCAAAAGGGGGGGGAGGGGGTACGGAAAACATCACGAAACATCACGAGGGGGGAGGGGGGGTCTCGTTAGACATCACGTGTATTAATTTTTTTCCAAAAAGAGCTATTTCTGAACCGAAATTTTGAACGGCGCGAAAATTTTTGCGATTTGTAGTATGACCTTGATTGACTCGCCCGCCGTTGCTTAGCAACGACTCCCCGCGCGCCGCGCCGACCACTGGGCTCGCTCGCCGAACAGTCAGTCGCCAGATGCTTCGATGTTTTACCGCCGAATGCATGCGTAACCGTTTACCTTGCAATTTTTACGTTAAAATAATGTCTCAACTAGGTGAACTGTATCAAGAACTATTTGCGGAGTATAAGAAAGGAAAAAAACCTAGTGTGGCTCAGAAAGAATTCAATGAGATATGGGCTAATTCAAAAGAAAATTATGCTCAAAAAGAAGAATTTACAAAGTGGGCGAATGGTTTTTTACAAGATCTCCGCCGTAAAAACCAAGCAAAGAAGTCGTCTAATATCCTCTTTTATTGCTCTAATAATAAAAAGGTAAGTTAATTCGTTAATTCGTTTCGTAAGTTAGTTCTACCTATAGTTTAATATCAAGTAAAATGTCATTGTTAAATCTTATATGTACCTATTTTTTACAATATTGAGGTATATTTAGTAGTACATATTTATATAAAATATGCATATAAACCTTACTAAGAATCACTTTAATCGAATAGGTTTATATAGGTCCTTATAGTGAGCCGTTGAGTGTTGTCTATTAATTAATTTATTTATTATTATATTAAAAATTATATAATTAATCTCTAGGTCAGATCGGCTCAATAAATGCCTTCTCCACTCGCTGGACTTTAGTAGGTATATTAAGCTGAACGCTGTCTACGAGACAGTTTACTAAGCTTAAAAAACAGAGTAAAAGGTAAATTTTACTAAATTAAACTAAATATGTATTTACAAATGGATGATGGCAGTATTTATGCATAGTTGGGCCGCTCAAAGAAACCCGCTTGGCTACCTCCGTTCTTTATGTTTATTTCAATCCTACTACTATTATAAGGCGAAAGTTTGTAAGTATGGATGTTTGTTACTCTTTCACGTAAAAACTACTGAATGGATTTGAATGAAACTTTACCACAATATAGCTTATACATCAGAATAACACATAGGCTACTTTTTGTCCCTACTAATGCGAGCGAAGCCGCGGGCAAAAGCTAGTATTTGATAAATACTAAGAAGGATGGTTTATTTAGTTGCACGATATTAATCTCACTTGCACGAAATTCACCTCTATTCTAAGAAAATAATATAAAGGATTGTGCATGGTTCGTGTGCCGTTTTGTTTCCGCTTATAACAAATACTAAACAATACTTGGGGATGATTAATTTACATGTATGATAATAATAACATTTTATATATTTTCAGAATACCAGCGAAAAAAATCCACCTGCAGAATTGTCGGGAATTACTGTTAAAAATAATGACACAAATAAATGCACCCCAGCAGGTAGTAAATAATATAAAATTAAATTATTCATAAATAATGATTTTTCATATTATTATGAAATATTGAATATTTGTTTGTTGTCTTTTTTTTCGTTTATATAAATTTCCAGCCCAGTTTCACGCATTTTCAAGCGGCGTTACATTCTGCATACTCCGCAAGGGATATAGGCGTGATTCTTTATATATGTTTGTATTCCAGGTTCATGGAAACGTAAAGCTGAAGATTTGGAGCATAGCTACGAGATTTCACTGGCTGCACCAAGTACAAGTAGCTCTCTGCCAAAGCCTGTACGTGCTACTCCCGCACAGGATAAGTTGAAGGATCAGATTACCCTTCTTCAAATGGAACTTGACGTAGCTGTCCGTCGTAGGGATTCTTTGGGTGCCAGTGAAGATGACACGCGTGAGCGTAATGTGAAGAAACTGCGTCAAGAAATTGATAAATGCAAAAAAGAACTACGAAAGAAGGAGCAACATATGCGTCACTCCCATTCACATAGATTATCAATGCAATCAAAGATTAATATGGCTTGTAGTAAAAGTCCAGATATAGTTAGTCTTCTCAAATCACGCTCTGGCCCAGGTCGCCCGCGCCTGGAAGAGCAACAACCATTATTGCTAAAAACTATCGTCGATTTGGCCATGTTTGGTGCTTCTGCGGAAGAACGACGTCGTTCAGAAATAGTTCGCAGTTGCAGGACACTAAATGACCTCCATGAGAAACTAAACGAACACGGATTCCAAATTTCGAGAAGTAGCACATACCTTCGGTTGCTCCCAAGAAATTACACCACCTTGGAAGGTAAAAGACATGTAGTCACCGTGCCTGTCAAATTGAGTCGCCCTGAGGCAGATCACCACAAGGCTCACATCGATCAACATTTTTGTGTCGCCACAATAAGATCTTTGGAAACAGTTGCATCTATTCTCGGGCCAAACCAAGCGTTTTTTCTGTCACAAGACGATAAAGCCCGGGTGCCAATAGGCTTGACAGCCGTGAATAAACAAGCTCCACTCCTGATGCATGTTGAATATCGTGTGTCATTACCTGACCACGATTGGGTAGTTGCTGCAAGGCACAAGTTGATCCCTAGCGTTTATGCTGGGTGCATAATAAAACCAAACGATATGGGACGTGCTGAAGCAGTAACGTACTCTGGGCCAACATATGTGGCGATAAGGAGTGGCAAGCACTCTTCCTCTACAGCATCTACTCATGCTGTAGATTTTGAAAAGGTTACCACTCTTGATAATTTCAAAGATATAATGCGAGATGAAGACGGACGGCTGAAACCTGTGGTTTTAATTTCATCAGATGGAGGGCCTGATGAAAATCCCAGGTACCCGAAGATTATTGCCCAAGCTATACAGCATTTTAAGAAATACGATCTTGACGCCGTATTCCTCTTCACAAATGCACCAGGCAGAAGCGCATTCAATCGCGTAGAGAGAAGAATGGCGCCCCTAAGCCGTGAATTATCTGGCCTTATACTTCCACATGATTCTTATGGTACCCATTTAGATGAACGAGGGCGAACTATAGACCATGACCTAGAAAAGAACAACTTTCAGAAGGCTGGAGAAGTTCTCGCAGAAGTTTGGAACAATGTAGTTATCGACAACCATCGCGTTGTAGCCGAGTTTATCGAGCCCGATGACATTGCCGAGAGCTTTGTTCCTGACATGCCTTCTCCGCAATGGTATATTGAGCATGTGCGGGAGAGCCAGTATTTCCTTCAGGTACGCAGTAAAATCTCGCTTACGATTACTTAATTATTTAATCATTTATATTTTTATCTATAGGTACTTGTAATAAAAATATCTTAATTTCAACAGATCGTGAAATGCGATGACCGCGTTTGCTGTGGACCCCTGCGGAGTTCTCTTCGATCTGTTCTTCCGGAACGTTTTCTTCTACCACCTTACCCGATTTCGCAGACATCCAGTGGCCTATGTATTCCGAAACCTCAGGAACATGACGGCAAGACGTTTGCCAACTTTCTTCTACGTCGGGCACTTTTAATTGCCCCAACGCATGAAGGTTTTATGAGAATGCCTTATGACCTGTATTGCCCTAGCCTGCAGAAGGATCGTAAGCTTCTTGTGGAAAGAATATGTCGGCAGTGTGGGCAGTACTTCTGCACTAAAAAAAGAGCTAAAGAGTGCCATGGACACCATACTGCCCACGAAACTGGAACTGTTCGGCCCACGCGCATCCTCACGCTACGAGGGAGGGAGGTTCTCTGCGTAGTGCGCGAGGATGATGATGCCGAGTGGCTTGACGAAACCGAAGTTCAAGCCTCTTTCCCAATAACAACTGCCAGTGAAGAAGAAGCTTTACCGGTTGTAACCATAAATGAAAGTCTTGCAACTCCGTGGGACGAAGACAACATTAATTAATTATTATTTTTTCATAATATAAATGTTATATGAATCAAAACCATTTTTTATATTTTTTTTTCAGTCAAAAATAGCTTTACATAGACTTCCAAAAAATACACGTGATCCAGGGGGGGGGAGGGGGGTCTAGTCCCAAACCTCACCAAATATCACCAGGGGGGAGGGGGGGGTCAAAAAATAAGAAAAACGACCTCACGTGATTAATGGATGGCCCCTTTCTGATTCGATCGAGCAGGGAAATACCAAGCATCGCTCTCTCCATTGCTCGCTGGGTGACTTTGAGCCTTCTTATGAGACCCATAGTAAAAGACCACGTCTCACTTCCATAGATCATTACTGGCAACACACACTGGTCAAAGACTTTCGTCTTGAGACATTGAGGTATTTCGGACGCGAATATATGTCGGAGCTTCCCAAACGCTGCCCATCCGAGCTGGATTCGACGAGAGATCTCTTTCTCAAAGTTGGACTTACCTAACTGGACCGTCTGTCCTAGGTAAACATAGTGGTCAACAACTTCGAGTGTAATGTTCCCAACATTAACTGGAGCGGGTGCAACATGGGCATTGGACATGATTTTCGTCTTGTCCATGTTCATCTTAAGACCCACTCTTTGCGAAGCATTACCGAGATCTTCGAGCATTGTGTTCAGGTCTTCCAAGGTCTCAGCCATAAGAACTACATCATCGGCAAACCGTAGATGTGTTAGGTACTCGCCATTGATGTTGATGCCGCATCCTTTCCAGTCCAGCAGCTTAAAAATATCCTCCAACGCAGCTGTGAACAGTTTGGGAGAGATGACATCTCCCTGTCTCACACCTCGCTGTAGTTGGATAGGATTAGAGCTCTGGTTCTGTAATCGGACCGACATGGTGGCGTTTTGGTATAGGTACCTCAGCACCTCGATATACCTGTAGTCTATTTGGCACCTCTGGAGAGACTGCACCACGGCCCAGGTCTCGATCGAATCAAAGGCTTTCTCATAGTCCACGAACGCCAAGCAAAGTGGCAGGTTATACTCTTCGGTCTTCTGTATAACTTGCCGCAGCGTATGAATGTGGTCTATGGTACTGTAGCCTTTCCGGAACCCGGCTTGTTCGGGAGGTTGGAAGTCGTCGAACCTGCGAGCGAGACGATTCGTAATGACTCTCGAAAACAACTTATAGATATGGCTCAGAAGCGAGATGGGTCTATAATTCTTCAAGAGAGTTTTATCACCCTTCTTGAAAAACAGCATCACATCGCTTCTGCCCCATGCCTTTGGCGTTTTGCCCTCGAGGATGACAGAGTTGAAGAGCTTCTGGAGGACCTTAAGTATCGGCTTACCGCCCGCTCTTAGAAGTTCTGTTGTGATTCCGTCATCACCCGCCGCCTTGTTGTTTTTGAGCTGCTTGAGAGCCATTCTAATCTCGTACAGGCTGACGTCCGGGATATCTTCGGTATAGTGTCGGGTAAGCTTGGCTCTAGGGTCTTTATTAGCCTTGCTTTCAACAGGTGTTTGCGTGGAATATAGCTGTCCATAGAAACTCTCAATCTCCCTCAGGATTTCAGGTGTTGACGAAACGATGCTACCTTCCCCAGTTTTCAGCCTCGTCAATTGACTTTGCCCGATAGACAGATCTCTCGCGAACACTTTGGAGCCTTTGTTCCGCTCAATGGCTTCTTTAATACGCTCGGTATTAAATTGGCGAAGGTCGCGCGTCAAGGACTTAGATATCTGTCTATTGAGCTGCCGATAACGATGGGCATCCGCTGAGTTCTGCAGCTTCATTTCGTGTCTCTGATCCATGAGTAGGAGAGTCTGACTGGAGAGTTTCTTCAATTTGGGACGGTGGGTTTTATAGTACTTAGACCCTACCGTGCGGACAGTGTCCACCACCATGTTGTATAGATCGTCCACGTCTATGCTGTTCTCAAGGGCTTCGAAGCGGTTTTGAAGCTCGAGCTGAAAGCACTCGGGGTTTTGAATTTGAGCTGGTATTGGTCGGAGCGTGGATTTTATCAGTCGCGATCTTTCGAGCTTGACATCGATATTCAATGTGCCTCTTACCATACGGTGATCGCTTCCTGTCTTAACAGCGTTGATCACACTGACATCATTGAATATGTGCTTCTTCGTCGACATGATAAAATCGATCTCGTTTTTGACTTTACCGTCCGGACTGATCCAGGTCCATTTGCGGCTTACGGGCTTCCTAAAGAAGGAGTTCATCATATAGAGGTTCTCCCTCTCCATAAAGTCTGCCAGCATCTGGCCTCTATCGTTCCGTTGCCCAAATCCAAATTGCCCCACTCTCAGCTCATCACCGCAACGTTGCCCCAACTTTGCATTGAAATCCCCCATCACAACCGTGTAGTGGGTTTTATAGCTATGCATGGCTTTAGAGATCTCCTCATACATATCCTCCACTTCGTCATCGTCGTGTGTCGAGGTCGGAGCGTAGACCTGGATAACATTCAGCGAATATCGTTTCGATAATCTGAGTATCAGGTACGCTACCCTGCTCGACACACTTCCGATGGTGATCACGTTGTTGACAAGGGATTTATGGACGATGAACCCGACACCACCAATGGACTGTTGGTCGCCCTCCCGGTGGTAAAGTAAGTTACCGGATTGCAGGGTTATCGAGTCCTCCCCCTCTCTTCGGACTTCAGATAACCCAATGATATCCCAATGTAACTTACTTATTGCCTCTTCCAACTCTACGAGCTTCGCGTCGAGCCTCAATGTGCGCGTGTTGTAGGTTGCCAGGTCGAGTCGTCGGTGTTGGTAGCCGGAGCCTACCCGGAGATTCTTAGCACCCCCTGCCCCGCCGTTACCATAGCCGCTACCGTAGCTAGGAATAGCGGGGCCGCCGGGGACTGGGGGCCGATTTGTTGGTTGTGTTGTCATTGGGGGGGTTGTGCCATAATCGCCACGCTTGGCAGGCGGGTTGGCGATCGCAGTATTGGCCTTTTGTAACTGGAGACGCTGCTGCCCATCTCCTGATGGCAGTTTTCCCTTAGTCGCCTCTTACGACACCCACGGGAAGAGAGGGGGGTAGTGCTATTCTATTTATGTGCCGGCACTACACGGCACATCAATCATCATCACATCAACATCAAATAAATAGAAAATATTAGCAGTTCTTAATCATAACCTTACTTTCCCAAATGCGTTTTATGATGCGTGCATTAACTCAGTCGCTAAATGAACAAATGCTCTTTTTTTGTAACGGGTGTTACACATAAGAGGCCTGCTTTAAAGGTTAAATAAATCTAAGAAATTATTAAAGTATTCAAATAATATTTCAGGCACTGGTTGCTTAAAACTTTTCCTTTCTAACAGCGAAACGCGCAATGTCAATCTGACGGTAGTTTTCTTGTTTTGGTGTTGAGAGTTTTGATAAAAATAAACTACCATCAATCGTATACAGTAACCTGACTTTGATATGTAAAAACAGGATAAATTTGAAACTAAATTAAAAAATTAAGGGTGGTCTATTAAAATATAGGCTTTTATGATTATCCTAAGACACATTTTCTTTTAAAATCAGCATTTTAAGAAAATATGTTGCGGTAGCGTTTTCCATGGAATGACCCATAGGCTACCTTTTATCCCGGAAAAGTATCACATTCCCGCGGGATAACGTTGTGTAGTCCACGCGGGCGAAGCCACGAGCGGAAAGCTAGTTTATCATAGATTTTGAAATACTTTAGTGATTTCATACAAAACAAAAAAGTGTTAATATTTTCAAATCTACAATGGATATTAAAAAAAAACAAAACGTACAGCCCTAGTTCTCATGCATTTCAACAACATACCGAAAATTCATTGCTGTATGTTAAGGTTTATTTATTTATTGACTCTTAACAACTATTATTACAGACTACTCCAATGCAATAGTTGTGCAAATTATTACTTATTTATATTTATTCAAACCTTATATAATCATGTACTAACAATACTTAAAGTAATTAATACAATATTATAATCTATAAATCTATTTACACAAAATTTTATTCAATTAGGTACTATAACTAACCACATATAAAACTACCTTCGCGAGTTCACTCAATTTACTAGAAAATAAATCAATCCTCTCGTGTACTTTGTTGAAAATGTGAATCGATCTGACAAGAGGTGTTTTCGCCAAAAGATTGGTCCTGGCAACCGGCACGGCCTAGTGGCGGGCGGCGCCGTCTCCACACGTACCGGTCCGGCGCGCTCAGCCGCTTAGGAGGGTAGAAAACGTTATCGCTCTTTGTATGGAGACCGCTTGGTACACGGTCCTCTTAAGGCTCGAGTTCATCAACAGTCAGTACATTAGCGTTAACCATTGTTTAACCGTCGGTTAGTTGGTTGGTTAGCCAATCACGTGCGTTAACCAACTAACTAACCAACGGTTAACGTAACCGCCTGTTGGTGACCTCGGGCACAGATTACTAAATAGTTACTAGTAACAGATACTGCACTCCGCTAAGCCATTTAAATAAATAGCAACTCTAACTATAACGCAATAAAGTGGAATTCAGCTTGTATGGCGCAAATTACGAACGGCCGCTCGTTGCATCTCTTTCTATCGTATATATTCAGCTCTTTTGCGGACCTAATTTCTATGGATTTTCACCGCCGGCGGTGAGGGCGAGATTTGCGCGCAAGTACATCGAGTGACAGACGCCTGCCTCGGGTCGGGCCTAAAGTGTTGATCCTTACGCCTCCTAGCTAAACTTGTTCCTTTCTTTGTTTGCCGACTTAGCGACAATTCGAACAAAAGCGGCGGCGACGTCTGACATTTCAAAATGTTCTGTTTGGGTTTAGTTATAAACATATATTTTATAATTTTTGTTTCAAAAATTTGTCATATTGATTGGTTAACAAAAACTATGAATGATTTCTATTTTTCAGCCATTTCATAAGTATTTAGCTATCATATTAAATACTTTTTAGATGAATATTTTAGTTTAGATTTAGTTGGATTGGTAGGATTTGGTTGTGAGACTTTTTGACTAACATAACAACCAACCTGTTATCCAAAACCTGTCAGACTTAAATTAATTAATTTAAAATAGAACTTGGTGTAGGCATTCTAATTCAAATCAATATTATGGTTATGAATGAGTGTTTAGCTAGTATTCTGGCTGGCTGCTCAAAAAAATCAATGCCATTTTGTTCATGTTAATAATGTCAAAGGTCTCAGTCTCATTCAGTCAATTCTGCAGCTAATGAAAGATGGGTGCATCCATGAGGTCCTTACCCTCACAATAACAGGAGGATGCAGTACATTACATTGAATTTTGCCCTGCTTTACACGAGGTTTGCATACTTCTCAACCAAAGTTCTATTGTGACATGTGATGTTTGTTCTAACAATTCTTCTAAAATAGCAGGAATACATTTTATATAGTAATTTAAATACCTACCTGATGTTATTTGCGAAAACTGATATGCATAAAAATATAAAATGTGGAGATATATAACAGATAATGATATAAGTATAGATATTTCAGTAATCTGTTTCAGTCTTATTTATAAAAAGGGTGTTTTTTTTATAATAGCTGCTCAAGTTATTAGTATCTTTTGACTAACTTTTCAGAAAATGCTATAATTGCTAGTGAACAAAAGGTGGCAGTAGGTATATCTGAGATGGTAATTTTGTTCCCATAGCATATTTATAACATTGTTTTTCATAAGTATTTTGTTAGAAGATGTAGGCACGTATTAATCCTTTATTAATTATTATTGTTTTCAGTTGGTTTGGTTATATCAGTTTTGATTACAATGAGAGACATTATGTATTGCTAATTAAACTGTTTTGTGAAAATGATACCATTCTAAAAAAGCAGGTTAGGTACAAAACAGTATAGGTACATTCTTGATTAGTACCTACCAAATTTTTTATTGTTTAGATAAAATCAGCTGTAGATAACAGTTGGGTCTATTATCTATCACTCAATATAAGTAATATGATAAATATATTGGTCATATTGTTATTTATAAAATGTAACTCTAATCAAAATGACAAGACAATAGTGCTACCTACAATAATAAAACGTCATTGGCTACCTACCCATCCTTTTGTTTAATTAAACTAAGTTATTGAATTTTCACGATTGCTCTCTCTTTGAAAACTCAGTAAGTCATCATTGAGTTATAATGTTCCTTCTTTTTAACTCAATGGTTATTTATTACTTTAATGACTTACATTGAGTTTTAAAAAGACTTCTGATATTCGTTTGACCTGGCAGCAGGTAGTCAAATTGGATAAGAACAAGTGTACATTATGTTACAAATCAATATACAAAAAGGTATTTCATCAGAATATTGTATAGGTACCTACATAATGATAGAAACTGAACATGTGTACGTCAATTCAACAACATGTTTCGTAACAAAGAACTGAATTACGTTGAAGAATGAAGTCTAGTTATCGCAGAAAACAGTGAAAGTGGTGAAGTACTTGCAGCAAATGGGTTCACGGTCATATCGACAATAATCAAAAACTATTATTTTGCATTCAAAACATCATCGCGTGTCCACCGAATCGGATGATAACTGCATTCGCCAACCAGAAAATATCAGACCAGACGATACAATACACGTAACGGTATTTCGACGGCCAGACTGTTTTTATAACAGCCTGCCTGCTGGCCGAGGATGATCGAGAACTTACCTTATAATAAACATCCATGAGAACACTGACGGGAAGTGTCCGCAGAACACTTCGATCACATTTACATTTTTGTAAGTAGTTCACTAAATTCGTCAGACACAAATCGTACAAGGTATCTGGTATTTTTTTACCGCACAACGGCGACGACGCGTCAGCCATTTTGGCGAGGTAAAATAAAACTCGCTTCATTTTGCTTAATTATTTGACAGCTGTGCTGTTTGACGTAGTTCGTACGATGTTCATTGTTCAAGTTCGTTCAAGTCATTTGCGTACTTCTTATTGGTGGAGCAAGGAATTTGCTTTCTGTACGCACTTCAGTACTTCTCACTATTGGCTACTTAATGGGCAGCTCATAATCATCTGTTTATCTCTTTCTAGCAGACCACCAAATTTTGGTCATCCAATACAAACCCAACCAACCAACCAACAAAACAAGGCAGGTGCGAACGAGATAGCACTATGTTTTCATAACGCTATCTGTCAAACAAAACAGCTGATTGACATTTTGTTCGCGTGTCACCTGACTTCCAGTTCCAGTCCGCGGGCATTTTTGAATATCTTGTGGGAGTGGATGCTTTTGTTTGTAAAATTATTCCTCCGCGCCACAGTAGCATTAGTTATTTGTTATACAAGAGAGCAAAATCATTTTTCGCTGCGAGTGCTGAATTTAAATCACGAACTAGCGAAGTAGTCTAAAATTGAATCACGAGCGTAGCGAGTGATTCAAATATAGACTACTGAGCACAGTGAGTGATTTAAAGGCACGAGACATCAGAAAATTTTGCTCTCGTGTTAAACATACAACTTTTCACCTCTACTAGCGAGAAAAGTGTTACAGGTCAGAAAAACAACATTGAAGGCAACATTTAACAATAACGAAAACATCAAAATTAATAATTAAGAGTGAAATTGGTGCAATTATGCAAGTTGAAGGTAACTGTTTGCATTGCGTTCAAAAACTGCACTGCATGAAATTTTTATGAAAACCAAACATGATATTAATAAGCGATATAATGTTCACTTCATATTATTAATTTAAATATTGCGTGTTTAATAAAAAGCAATAGTATTACAATCGTATTTATATAATTTGTTATTAGAATTCATTAATTTTTCTTATTTTATATTTATATCATGCATGCGACCTCATTTCGTCCATACTCTTTATTTCGAACCTTTGGTATCCGTGTATTTCTTTTTTAAGCTTTATATTTCATGTCCATCGACATAAAGCTATCTATCTATCCTTTTTGCTCATATTAATTTTAAAAGTCTCATCCTTGTCACTCTATTTCTTTTTTCTTAATTATTTTAAAAGTTGGTGTAAGAAATTAAAAAAGCACTTTGCCTCACGCTCGCAGCAAAAATCGATTTTGCTGCGAGTTTTTAGGCGCCAAAAGCGCCCTTTTCGAGCTGGAATGGTGAAAATATATTTACTGTGTCCGCGCCGCGCGCCGTGACATAGACTAGAGCATTTCCGTACCCCTAGTGCAAGGAATTTATAAGTACTACGTACAACAGGAAGGTGCACTCCGTATTTTTGTGTATGTAAAAATACACTTTAATTTTAAGAGATAAGGTTTATATTTCAATACAAAATGTCAACGGTCCAGCTGAGACCGCAAGAACGAGGTGAGGGTGTCCCTTTCTCTGAAATTGCCAGCACTCTTAAATAAGAGGTTTAGTAGATTTATCACAGATTTATGGTTCACAACTTTCGTTATAAAAATTAAATTTCGTAAAATTTCCGCTTCGTATTACTTTTAGTCAATAGAAAACATCGCATATTAATTTAGGTATTACCGTATTAAGCATAAAAATGTATTAGGTCGTATAAGTTTTTTATGGCTTATCCTAGAAAAGAATTTGAATGATAGATTTCAGAATGTTAAAGTGGCAACAGTACAAGCCGAATGACGTTTTCCGCAAAGATATTATAATATAACAAGATTGCGCACTCATGAGTTACAGCCGAGCCGAGCGAGATAGGCCTATTATGGTGTGCGTCCCTCTCTAATGAGAGAGACGTGAGTGACTACACGATTTGGTTTTTTCGAGGACAATTTATAGTTAACCAGACTTGGCTCACGTAGGATTCGAACATCACGCTTCCTAGGGAGCTCTTTTAGCTAAAAGAAACATACATTTAAACATCCGAACTTACTTTCTATTTATAATATTAGTTAAGATGAGGACTCCGCGAGGCAAAGCATTTGCACCACTTATGAGGCAATAATGTGACAATCGACACATACATACATACGACGATACATACGATGCATACATATGCTTTATAAGCATACTAACTTTTGAACCGACTTCAAAAAAGGAGGTTGTCAGTTTGACCTGTTTGTACTAATATGAAATGTATGTCTGTATTTCTGATAGGCGTATTTTGCTAAAATGGATAGAAATAGAAAGTCCACGTACAGTAATAAAAATCTGTTTATTAGTTAGACTATACATTGCTAAACAAAATTTTCTTGCGGATCTTTTGACGCATGGAGGCTTTGTGTCCAATTAATTTTAAAGATTCGTTTTTTGCGTACCTACTTTTTTAACCTTAAATTAAGATACAGATGTTATAATACATTTAATAAGTTTTGTTTCATGCCTATTTTCTGATAAAGTTCTTCTTCTTTTTCTTCTTCCGCTGAGTATTGTGTAATTTTTTCAGATATGAGGTTAAGCCAACCTTTTTTAATTTCTTCATCTTTAGGAAATCTGAAACAATGAAAATTAATGTTTGGGTTAAGTAAGAAAGTAAATTCCAGTCTATAGACTAAAAACGAAATGGACACCCTACTATACGCAAGAATAAAACTTTGGCTAAATACTTACCTATGCAAAGATACACCGCTCCGTTTAAATGATTCGCTTTTGCATCCTTTCACACATCAAGTGAGAACCATTTTTATTGATTTAAACGTAATTTTAAAATGATAATTAAGATCCACACACTAACTTTACACACATAAATTAATTTGCCGTCGCCATATTGATGATGTTTTTATTTTTATTAAAATTGTCCAGACGCAAAGTGTTGCAAATTTATTATAATTAAAACTACCATAACACCGACTCTTACATTAAAAAAATAGTTTTTCAAGGTTTTAAATAATACAAATGATATGGACTTTATTATTATCAGCTTAACATTCCTTTTAATTAATAAATATTTTGAAAATTCTCGAGAACAGGAAATATGAATTTGAATTAAGTTCTACTACAACCAAAAATATTTCATGGTGGCAGCCCAGTAGACAGGGATGCAATCCTATTTAGGAGCATAGATGTATTATTATTATTCCTGTAGATGGATCACAAAAATAAGCTATAACTCACCCATCCTTTACCCCTTCTAACACTATCAAATTGTCATAAGATAGAAAGAGACAGACATGTTAATCTGTTGCGTCGACATTAGAGAATGTCTCCATTTTGACTATGCAATGCTAGATGATGATGATGCAATGATAGTGCTGTGGTTTTTTTTATAACAAGTTATCGATAAAAGATGTAAAAATAATTTGAATGCAATGCGATACATAAAATTACAATGTATATGTATATATCGCAGGCGTATTGTATATTTCACCGTATTACATAGCAACTAGCTGTATTGGAAAACAGCACCGCATTGTAATGCGGCGGATTCAAGATACGCCGTATTCAATACGGCTGATCGAAAGTACGCCGCATTGAATAGAGCGCTTCGCGATTGTCAATGCGGCTAGACTTAATGTAATTGGGCGGTTCATAATCCGCTTTTCTGTCAGTTTTTAGTACTAATCGTGTCCAAAGTGCTCACGGCCTTAGAATTTTGTTTATGCAATGAAACTTCAGCATAGGTCGAAATATGGCAAAAATTTCTTCCCTCCAGACAAAAGCGCACTCTCAGCTGATCGATCTAGTGTGGCAGAATATTTTTTTTATATTTCGACGTATGCTATGCTAAAAGAGAAAGTTGTTCAGTTTCATGGTCTCAGCAAGCCCTTTAATTCGAATCAGTGCCAAATATGAAATAGGTACTATAATTATAGTTGAGGAGATCGATGGCTCATTGGTACGCGCATTCTGCATCCGGTCGTTGATGATAAGCAACATTCGTTGCGGTTGGACATCTGAATGGTGACCAAAACTTTATTATCTCGGTCTCCTCTGTGCTTCGGAAGGCACGTTAAGCCGTTGGTCCTGGTTGCATTAGCAGTCGTTGGCACCCTCACCCACCAATCCGCATTGGCTTCGCGTGGTGGCTTATGGCACTAATGGCCCGTTCTACCTGTGGTGTTTTCTTGCACAGGGAAGCATGAAGCTCGACTTAATACTGAGGTAACTGGAGAGTACACAGTGGCTGTCTTCCGTCTCACCTACACTTTAAAAAAATACGTATGGTCATATGAGACAACTGACAGCCACTACATACATAAATGTCAAATTTGCTGGGTACACTTTTTTATTCAGGTTGAGAACTCCAGTTACTTAGAGTATTAAGTCGAGCTTCATGCAGGGAAGGCCCAGCAGTGAGGACATTAATATGATAATGATGATGATTATACTATTTATACTTATATATATTATATATATAAAATTGAATTGATATAAAATTGAGGGGGGACATAACTCACTCATCACGAAATCTCGAAAACTACTGGACCAATGAAGATGTAATTTGGCAGGAAGGTAGATTATGCCTAGGAGACGTCCGCTAAGAACGGATTTTAGGAAACTTCCCCCCTAAAGGGGTAAAAGGGGGGGGTTAAGGTTATATGGAACTTCCTCATTTATGGATTTAGAAGCATGAAAATTGGTACGTTGGATATTGGTTACGACCGAAAATTATCTAAGTAAGCAGAGTAAAAAAAACTCCCCCTTAATAGGGTAAAATGGGGAGATAAAGTTTATATGGAACTTCTTCATTTCTGAACTTGGAAGTATGAAAATTGGTATGTTGGATACTGGTCACGATTAAAAATGATCTGCGTATGCGAAGTTATAAAAAACCCTTAATAGGGTAGAAAGGGGGATTAAGGCTTAAGTATATGAAAACTTCCTCATTTCTGGACTTAGGAGTACGGAAATTGGTATGAAGGATACTAGGTCATGATTAAAAATGATCTGCGTAGGCAAAATAAAAAAACCCCTAATAGGGTAGAAAGGGGGGATTAAGGCTTATATGAAAACTTCCACATTTCTGGACTTAGGAGTATGGTAATTGGTATGAAGGATACTAGGTCATGATTAAAAATGATCTGCGTAGGCAAAATAAAAAAAAACCTAATAGGGTAGAAAGGAGGGGCTAATGTTTATATAGGGTGGGTGGGGTTATATTAAAGATACGGAGTTTGGATGTTTATGGCTCAATCACAACTAAACGGCTAAATCGATCGGGATAATTGAACTCTGGCCGGGAAAATTTTATACGGTTTTTTAACTCGGGAAAATTACAGTTCCCGTGGGATACAGTTTTTTTTGTTCACTTTATATAATGAAGCATGGGTCCCATGACAGCTCATTTTCGTGCAAAGCATAAAATTATTTATGCATTGGAATAAAACTCAAGAAAATCAGTACCTATTACACATTTTTTATTTTAGCAAAGTATTGACTTGATTTTTTGCATTTTGGTAGTTCAAGAGTAGGAGAATGTCTGAATATTATTCATACGAAAGTAGCTCCTGTTTTTCTAGGTATCGTTACTTTCTTATGCCTAAACCACAGGTAGCGTGCTCGGCCTACGATCGATGAGGTTATGTGACTTTTGTAATGGTCTATCATGGGATTGCTGTTAAAAAATATATCGTGCTTCGGAAGACATGATAAGCCGATGCTTCTGGCTGCATTTGGATTGGTTAGTACACCATAACTTCAAGGGGCCCGTGTGGAAGGTCATGGCCCATTCTCCTTATCCATCTATATGAAGGCCTGTGCCCCAGCAGCGGGGACATTAAAATAGATTGATGATGGTACTGATGAGACCTTAGAGAATGCCTATCTACCTACTTTTTGACACAAACTTTTGCGATGTAGTACTCGCGGACGTAATCGCGGCCGGCCATTCATATTCCTATTTCTACTATCCCCACTATTATTATAAATGCAAAATTGTATTTGCTCACGTCAAAACGGCTGAACTAATTTTGATGAAATTTGGAATGGAAATAGTTTGAGACAGTGCTTCGGGTGCTCCTGCTAATTACTCCTACTGATAGGAGCACCGGGACACCCATGTCCTGATGCTAGGAAGGACATAGGCAAATTGTAACCGCGGGAATAAGGCTCATTCCCATGGTAAAATAAGTTTTAGCTCGGGCAAAGCTGTAGAATGGAATTGGTATTTAAGGCGATAGTTTGAGTTCATGGGAAGCATGATATTTAGAATAGAGACAGTTTAAGGCCCTGGAAAGGATATATTTTACTTTTTACCGCGGGAAATCCCATTGTATGGAAAAATCACTTTGAGCGCAGGCTAATTTGGGGACAGAAATTGGTTTTTAAGTAAATAATTTGAGACCCTGGCAAGGATTATAATAAGCTACTTATACTTTTTACCACAGGATAGTATCATATTCCCACGGGAAAATAAAAAACTAGGTATTATTTGTTTGTCCGTCTTTCACGTCCAAAACGGAGTAACGGATCAATGTGATTTTTGGTACGGGAGTAGATTGGGAGCTGGAGAATGACATAATTTATCCCGGAAAATATTACATTCCATCAGGATAATGTCGTGTAGTACACGCGGGCGAAGCCGCGGGCGGAAAGCTAGTATTATAATATCTTTGGTTTTCCGTCTTCGTTGTGTCAAGTTCGCAACTCGCTCGTCGTCGCCCGCCGCCCGTCGCGCATTTTCGTGGCCGCCGTAATGGAATGGAGTGAGATAAACTGACCTCGTTCTTGCTATCTCATTAGGACCGTTTTTTAGCAGCAGTGCACCTTCCTTGTATTATAAATTCCTTGCCCTAGTGTAAGTTTTATGTCAAAAAACGCAAACTATCGTGAGTCCGTATTTATGTCAATTTGTATGAAAACTGTACTACGCGCTACTCGCCGCTAGAGGCGCTGATACAGTTTTCATACAAATTGACATAAATACGCACTCACGATAGTTTGCGTTTTTTGACATAAAAACTTACACTAGGGGTACTGGTGCTAGTTAGAGCCTGTACACACTAGCCGCTAGTGGCCTTGGCGTTGCATTTTGTATGCAAATCTGTACAGCGCCTCTAGTGGGCAGTAGCAGATACAGACTCTCATACAAAAATGTAACGCTAATAGTGTCTAAACACGTTCCGATCCGACAGCCGATTTGGTCTGCTCCCAGACCAAATCTACGCTACACACGTTCCGATTTGGTCTGTTCCGACCAAATCTGCGCTACACACGTTCCGATTTGGTCTGGAAGCAGACCGAATCGGAGGTCGGATAGGAACGTGTGTAGATACTATTACGCTCGCCGATACAGAACATTTTCTTGTTCTTAGGTTATTCTAAAAGATTAGTATTCGATTTTGACCGCGCGCAGACTTATCAGACGCGCACTCTTGCAAGCGCAAGCTTGCTTCTTGTGGGGTCCTTTGAGCCTGTACACATTGGGCGCTTTGTACAAATTATATAGACTAGGCGCTTGGCGAGGGCAGCGTTACATTTTGTATGCAAATCTGTACAGCGCCTCTAGTGGGCAGTAGCAAAACTACAGGTTCTCATACAAAATGTCTCCCGTTCCCGTATACGTAACTATTTAGTAGTGCGTCCAGTGGAGTTATATTATTCTATGGTCCAGTGTCGTACAGGGGGTTACATGCGACGTTTTGCATTGGTTTAATCTGGTTTTAACGTAATAATATAATATAAACGCGCGAGTGAAACGCTGCTTTTCGTTAGGCGGTGCACGTTTTTAGGGTTCTGAACAAAATGGTAAATGGAACCCTTTTTCTTAGGCCGCACATACCTAATTTTCGATTTTTAATAAAAAATTTTAAAAAAATACCGTTCCCTCCCCATATCGTAATAATATAATAAAAACGCGCGAGTGAAACGCAGCTTTTCGTAAGGCGGTGCACGTTTATAGGGTTCCGAACAAAATGGTAAATGGAACCCCTTTTTCTTAGGCCGCATACCTAATTTTCGATTTAAAAAAAAAATGTAAAAGAAATACCGTTCTCCCCATATCTTAATAATATAATAAAAACGCGCGAGTGAAACGCTGCTTTTAGTAAGGCGGTGCACGTTTTTAGGGTTCCGAACCAAAATGGTAAATGGAACCCTTTTTCTTAGGCCGCATACCTAGTTTTCGATTTTTAATTTTATACACGTTCCGATCCAACAGCCGATTTGGTATGCTCTCAGACCAAATCGGCGGTCGGATAGGGACGTGTGTAGATACATAATGAAAAATATAAAAAAAAAACCGTTCCCTCCACAGAACAGAAAAAAAGAGTAGAAGTCGCAAGTGGGCGGTACCCGCGTACCCCAAGATATGCGGAGCTCCGCTTATCTGTGCATGTGTGCGTATTTTGCTTACTCAGTTGCAATATCAATCTCTTCACGGAATGTTATAGAAAAAAAATAGAAAGATGCCACACTGTGCAGTTTTGGAGTGATAAAATGATAGTCGACAGACTAATTTATCTAAACGAAGCATAACATATCACCGTTAAGTGCTAAATTCTGTTTATTTAATTAAAATTAATAAATAATAAAATGGAATTCTTCAAAATAAAAACACAATCTGATATCAATCTTATAAACTCATTTTTAAGGTGTAGATTTGAATGTGCAATATTAATTTTCTCGAAGTTTCTACACAACATAAAAATTTTGATAGCATGCTTTTGCTACTCAATTAGTGATGTATCTGTTTCCGTTTCCTGTAGTGATGTGCCTGTTAATCGTAATGCCTGAGCTTCACCTGCGTCTAATGCCATTAATTAGCGCGCTATTTGATATAATACGCAGGCAGGCGTAGCCGGGTCTTAGCGCACTAATTTGATACAATTAGCGCGCTAAGACGCGCTTGCCGTTATTAACGCCGTTAGGCGTCACGCAGGTGAAGCCCCGGCATAAATACTACTAATATCTAAATAGGAAGTTAATACCTACCTACTTTAATTAAGGATTCAGATTATTTGCTAAAGCTTTCATAATACCTACCTATTAACATTTCCTGTACATAAGTAAGTACATACATAAATAATACAATGAACATAGCTATCAACTTCTTTCTATTCAAATTCGTAAATTTATAAAATGCCTACTAAACGTTTGCAAAGTGTGATTTCATACACAACACAACCCACCAAACTATTTTTTTTTGCAAAAAAATGTAGTGGTCTACAGATACGCGGAACTTAGGTCCATTGTTCTAAATGCAGGTCCGTATTAAAGAACAACACTCAAGTGGAGATCTCTTCGCAAGTATAGTTAGTAAGGGATGCAAAAATACATGCAATGCATCATTCATCCCTTGCTAACTATTACTGTTACTATTACCGTTTATTAAGGGCCTTAGATTAATATGGGCGCTCTACAATCGCGCGCGATTCGTGGGCGTGAATCGCAGTGCGTTTCGCAGTAATAATCACGCGTGAACTCTTCTTGGCTCTACATTCGCAGATGGAATCATGTCACTTGCTTTTCGCAGGTTCGTGCCTTGTTAACCACTATTAGTGTCTAACAACTATTAGTGTTATTACATTACAACTATTACTAACACTCGCGCTTTCACGCGTTCACGCATAGATATCGCGCGTTCGCGCGCGAATGTGGAGCGCCCAATTAATAATGAAATAATAAAACAATGATATATCAATATTAGTTCGCAATTTTAATGTGCAATTTTGGTTGTCTCGAAGTTTCTAATAGCCCGTACACACGTTCCGATCCGACCGCCCCCGGCGGCCGGCGGCGCCGAACGGAACATGTGTACTAGCCTTAAGCAATTGATTGAGCATGCTTTTGGGATTTTTGGTGCTACTCAATTACTGCCTGTACACACTGGGCGCTCGGCGAGCGACGACGTTACATTTTTTATGCTGCGGCTACATTAGCGGCCGATAATTCGTGCGAGTTATCGCGCTAAAATTATCATTGTTGGGCATACGCGATGTTCTTGTCTACATTAGCGGGCAAAGCTTCGTGTTGCGTTGTCGCGCTAACTATCGCGATAAACCTGTCAAGTGCGAGCGATATTTATTTTATTTTAATTCTAATTATTTATTTTTAAAGTGAATATACCTACTACTAAATATTCTGTTGTTGGTTCTGTTGTTATCGCGATGTTCTTAAAATTATTTCAGTAGTTTTTGAGATACGAGTATAATATGGTAAAGTCTACACTTCAAAAAAAAATTGAAATAAACATGTTGACCTTGGGACCGCCTTTATGCCCTACGTAATAAAAGCTACGCAGTATAGCATAATCGCAGTTCTACTGTTTATCTTGATGTGCTGTTGAGTGTACCTACTTTAAAGATATTTTTTTCTTTTCAGTTCACTGTCGGTTTAATTTTTTATAAGATTCATTATCACATAAGTCACATCTGTTTCTTTCTGTCACATAGTTAGTCAGCTACAAAACATAATAATAATTCCTATAGGAAATCCCTTAATTATTATTTAATTTATCTGAATTGAATTGTAATTTATTAAATTTAATACTTTTTTATTTATAGTAACGTCATTTTATGATTATGATATTTCATTTCCATACAAAGCTACAAAATAGCAAATTTAATATAAGTAAAATAAATAAATCTCGCTCGCACTTTGACGGTTTAACGCGATAGCCCGTAGTTAAGTAGCCCGTAGCAATAGCTTTGTCGCGATGTACCCGGCTACATTAGCGCGTTCACACGATTCTTCGCCGTAGCCCGCTAATGTAGCCACAATATTATGAGAATCTGTAGTTCTGCTACTGCCCACTAGAGGCGCTGTACAGATTTGCATACAAAATGCAACGCCACTTATAGCATCTACACACGTTCCGATCCGACCGCCGATTTGGTCTGCTCCAGACCAAATCTGTACGTGTGTAGCGTAGTCGTCCGACCATAATTATTATTATTCGTGTTTGACGCGGTCGGCCGGATTTGGTTCGCACGAACTTCACTTCCTACCAAATCGGAACGTGTGTAGGCTTCCGACCAGACCAACTTGGCAGTGTTGACAATTTTGGAGGTTTTCCCCTAGATTTAGGGAGAAAATATGTAAAAGCGGAAATATTTAAAGCAGGTAAATTACGTTTAAGGGATTTTCAGAGTTTTACGTAGGACTGAACGAACGAAAGGTTTAAATATGGCCATTTATGAAAAGATTCTATTTATCTATTTGTTTTTTTTGAATATTTTGTTGCAATTTGTCGTAAAACTAAATATATATATAAAAAGGGCATAACATCTCATCAATAAGTGCTGCTTTTAGTAAATATTTAGCATGTTTTAGTATTTTAATGAAAAAAACAGAAAATTAAAAAATAATGAAATTGTTTTTTATAGTAATAAAACATTAAAAACCGAAAATATGTTTCTTTTTAATTTATTTATTGCAAGCAAATTGATGTTTTCAGAATTTATAAACAATAATAATATTGAGAGATCAGCAGTGGCTGGCAACACTGCAACAACGGCTAGAGGTCGGCCAGACCAAATCGGAACGTGTGTAGCGCCGACCGATTTGGTGCGGCAGATTTGGTTTGAACGTGTGTAGGCGCGGATCAGGTGGCCTACCACAAGCTCTTATAGCAGTTATTTTTAAGTTGAGAGAGTGAGACGCCGCTCTACACGCCGTATAGCGACGTCTCACTCTCTCAACTTAAAAATAACTGCTCTAAGAGCTTGTGGTAGGCCACCAGATCTGCAGTGAAGTTCGCCCGCACCAAATCGGCGCGGCGGTCGGATAGGAGCGTGTGTAGCGGCTATATCCCTTTAAAGCGCCATCTATTGTGTAAAAGCTTTAACATGCTAAATAAAAGCAATGATGTCTGTAACGCCATCTTGTGCTCAGTGGCGGGTACTAACAACAACGCTATTATTACGCATAATTTACATGTGTGAGTTGGGTGTACGCAGGTTTTCATAGGAGATGCCGTGTCATGCGACTTCTACTCTTTTTTTCTGTTCTGTGGTTCCCTCCGTGCCCTCCCCTTATCTCAGAAGTTTGCATAGGGAAAAATCTGAAATTATTGTATGTGGTAGAAGGAAGGGTAGAATGTAATGATTATAGGAAAAATAAATCGTTTACAAATCTTGTACATTAGTTCCACTATCGGTCAAAAGATGGCGCTGACTTAAAACTGCAATATCTTAGTCATGTGCGGCTACATTAGCGATAGCAGGCGATAATTTGTCTACTATCTCTTTCCATACGCCACTACCGTACCTACTTAGTTAGAAAGAGAAAGATATAACGATACTTCGCCGTAGCCCGCTAATGTAGCCGCAGCATTACAGAACTACGTGTGTTATGTTATTGTTGATCGAAGCAGTTAGGCAGTTACACCGTAAATTTGACAATGGACCTCGCCGCGATGAAAACATTTTCACGTTTTATTTACTCATATATTTATGATTGTACGGAACTTTCGCTCTTGACCGGTTTTATTTGACTGTAGTATCGATACTGCATAGCGTTTGGTACGAGGCGCGATGTTAAAAATAATCCTTTTCATCTCTCATATTCGGAAAGTGATGTACCTACTTTTAAACTGAGCAGCGGGTTCAAAACTCTGCGTTGCGCCCTAGTAATATTATAGTATTTTTTGCCTATAGGGTGTAAAAGTATTTTTAAAAATAGAACTGAATTTGGTAAAATCTGAACTTCAAATTTTTTAAATATAATTAAAAAAAATAGAGAAGCCCCCCGCCACCATTCTTTTATTTTTCTAGGTAGTTTAGTTGTTTTTATTGCTTTTCTTATATAGGCGGATGAAATGAAAAGCAAAGCCGCAAAATTATTTTCACCTCGGGCGACGTATATTGAATCCCTCGCTGCGTTCAGGAGTCTACTTTAGAATCCTTCACTGCGCTCGGGATTCTACTATAGAATCCTTCACTGCTGCGCTCTGGATTCAAAATAGCGCCCTCGCCGTAATTATGCTATTTTGCTCCCTTGTAATACAAATCTACTATTCTCCTTCTATCAACAATAGTCGGTTAAAATACCAAAACCTTCTAAATGTAACAAATACTTTTCTGATGAAAACCGCATCTCGCGGACAACGGTTCAAACTGAGGACCTCCTTTTTTTAAGTCGGTTAATATACTAAAACCTTCTAAATGTAACTTACTTTCCTGAAAACCGCATGGTTCAGCCAAACACGAGATAATCGCGGGCAAACACATACATTATAGGTCAAACTGAGAACCTCCTTTTTTTTAAGTGGGTAAAAAAATGGAACACGTTAGCAGAATCGACACCCTGTATTGTTGATAGAAGGAGGATCTACTAGTTAATGTGCTAAAACACACAAATAGGACCATAGCAGTAGGAACTTGTAAAACTGGCGATTATTTTTTAATTTTGGAAATCACTTCAAAGTAAAACAAAGCAACTAATTTCAACATTTTTATTGAGACATTTTTAAAACTAAACATATTTAACACTAAAATTGTAAACAAATAACACAATCAATGTGTTAACTAACTAAACTAACATTTCTTCAGCTGATCTACAGGAAATAAATGCCATTTATCTATTCCCATAACGCCTAAAGTTGTTTTATTGCAAATTGCAGAAAAATGCAACATCGTATTATTTATTCAGTCTGTTAAAAACAAAAAATATGGCTCATGAAAGCTAACGCAGTATGGAAAACACATGTAAAGTGCTCGTCAGATAAGTCTGCGCGCGGTAAAAATCGAATACTAATCTTTTCTATAACATTAGAACAAAAAGATGCACTGTAATGTAACTAGCGCCAAAAACACGCCAGGCACGTGCAAAGTTATCTGACACACACTCTAGTCAGAAATTAATAAAATTGATTGACTGTTCCCAACCACAAATATAAGATTGATGGTCGACCTTTTTGGTAATTTATCTTGTATGTGTCAGCGCCATCTATTGACGAGTGACGGTACCGCGGTTTTACTGCTTTCCGATGGTGAATTTGGAAATGGTCTCGAGAAGGTTGATGTAGGCGGCGTGCTCATACGCAGTGCTGAAGTCCGAGAGCTTCTGCACGAAGTCATTGCTGATGCCTTTTTCTTCAAGCAGGTTCATCAGGAGGTCGTATAGATACTGAAAAAGAAAACATTGGTTGGAGTAGTCTGCATTTGAGATTATAAAGTTTCCCATAGGCGTCTGTCTGGGCATAAGGCACTGCAATACGGTACAATTACAACAACTGAAAATTCTTCACAAACTTTTTTTTCTGATTTTATTTCTAAATTGTAGGAATACAAAACTAAAAAAATTTAAACTATTTAAAATATAATGTTAGAATGCCGAAAAAATGTAGCACTTCTCTGAATATTTCTGATAAACATATCTAGAAATCAACTTCAAATTGGTGCACTTATTTCCCCCATTTTTGGCACCTGATCGCTACATGTGTGATAGCATCAAGTGTGGCATAGAAAAGGGGTGTGGTCACCTCCCGGGATTGGAACCTTGGTCGCCATGGATTATGTGCGAGTAGTGTTACCACTACGCCATTGACGTCTATTTATATCTTGCCGAAAATATGATTCTATAGTCACTCTTTAGTAAGGCCAAAGTGATATAACCCCATTAACTTATACCATTAAATATTTAGCACTATATTACTAATTACAAATATGCAGCCTGTTATAGCGTTTTTTTACTGGGCTAGTATGGCTACAAATTGATGCTACGAATTTTTACTGCGTGAGCCACGACTACGAACGATATGCTACGAGAATTTAGATCTGTCTATAAAATACTGAAAAAAGAATTAAAAAAAGGAAAGGTTTATGTTTCTCGGTTATGTAATAGGGATTAAAGAATGAAATTGCCGTTTTTTTCTTTTGTACTTACATATAACTTAACAACTTTTATGATATTAGAAATACATAATTTTTTTAATATTGCGTTACATTAAGACCGTATCGAGCAGCTTTTGATAATTTAATAACCACGATATTTGATTATTTACATAGAAAAAACTTATCTTGAAAGTTACGACTATTTTTGTTTCCAGAATTTCGTACTTTACTAGTTGTAACTTAGTGAAAATATATTTTTTTGCTCTTAACGAATATGTCATTTAGTAGTTAAAATGTCCATAAATACGTGTGTAAAATTTTGTACAGTTACATAATATTAGTCGTTGAATAAATTACCTACAAAAACGTTAGTATGGGAAAAAAATGTACAAAAATCTCCATACAAAACGGCAATTTGATACTTTAACCCCTAATATTTGTCAATAGATTTATTTATATATTTAAATATCTTTACTAACCCCGTCTAAAACGTCGCCAGCGACTGCGTAGACTTTGTCGTTCCATTCGCCTTTGTAGATGGTTACCTCGTCGATTCCGAAGACATCATCTGAAAACAAGTAATATTTTCATAACATTGATTTTAATGTTGCACTCTGCAGAACGGCTCTTCACTGGCTCCATCCGATTATAATATAAATGAGTGTGTTACTTTTCGAAAAGCTGGGGCTTTTAAAGAATACTACCTGAACACATGACAATTAACATCCCTGTGGATTTTTTTATTTTTTTTATCCACAACAGGGTAGCACTTAACCTTCATCACACCTGGGGGCCAATTCAGCTAACATTAAGTCATAATCGTGTCTCAATCGTGTTTCAATTGTAGTTCAATTGTAGTGCTTTTTTACACACTACTTACAAGAAATGTGTACTTTTTTCACCATACTACTGATGGTCATACTACACACTATGTTTACATCACATGATATTGTCATAATTCTTGTAACTAGTGTGTAAAAAAGCACTACAATGGAACTACAATTGAACTATTGACCCTATCTGTCCGCAATGCAAAGAAAGAAAAGAAACAAGCTACCACTTCATGGCAGAGTGCCCGATGTACGCATCACTGCGCTGGGAGCTCTTTGAAACGGACAAACTTAAGGAAGAGGATCTAAAGAAGTTAACGATAAGTCAACTCAACAGGTACTGTAAGCGCACAGGTAGGTTCGAGGGTCCGACGCCGGTGGGGTAAATGATAACCCGCCTCCCTCCCTGATTTTTCAGGGGACTTGGGGAACTGGGTGAAATGGTCCCGACCTAGGTGACTGATCACCCGTCCAGCTTCGCTGGCGTCCCCCCTATAAATAATAATAATAATAAACTACAATTGAAACACGATTGAGACACAATGACTTAACATTAGCAGGCTTGGCCCCCTGATGTTAAGTGGTGATAAGGCTGACGGTGGAAGCGCACTACTCCCAGAATCTTCAAACACTGAGGAACTATTAGTTTATGTTTAAGTTATTGTTAATTTCAATTTGGTGGGGCAATTGCCATATACTGTATCTGCCACTCTTCTGCTGCCTTTTATTATTATTAAAGATACATTATTATGCCGGGGCTTCACCTGCGTGACGCCTAATGGCGTTAATAACGGCATGCGCGTCTAAGCGCGCTTATTGTATCGAATTAGTGCGCTAAGACCCGGTTACACCTGCGTATTATATCAAATAGCGCGCTAATTAATGGCATTAGACGCAGGTAAGCTCGGGCATTACAGATACAACATTACTCTGTATAGTCCATTTGCTTAGATAGTGTCGCTCTGCCACAATGCCGTGCGGGTGTACCGACACTATCTAACCGAACGGACTATAATACTTAAATATAGTGGTGGCCAGTTGATTTTCATACAAACGAAATAACTTTGAGGCCTTAGTTCTCTGCCAGGGATTGACCAAGCTGCAATCTGATGATGGCTATGGGTGTATGGAGGAGCTGGATGGCGCTATTCACACCCAACTGCTCTGAACAGCATTCTAAGAGATGTACGGACCAAATTTCTCAGTTTCAGGATTTCCATACATTTTATTGCCATTTTGGTGAACATCCCGAACCAGCTCTTATTTATAGGGGGGACGCCAGCGAAGCCGGACGGGTGATCAGTCATCTAGGTAGGGACCATTTCACCCAGCTCGCGTTTCACCCAGCGAAACAGCTCTTAGAATGCTGTTTAGACAAGTTGGGTGTGTGTAGCGATCTGGATCTCCTCCATTCACCCCTTGGATAGCCATCATCAGATTACAGATCGGTCAATAAGAACTAAGGCTTCAAAGTTATCTTGTTTGTATGAAAATCGACTAGCGTCCTTAAAAAGGCATGATGACATACATTACGGATCACAGAAATAACGATTTGATGTAATTTTACAGGATATACTGATTATTATATAAGCACTCGTTTTTAGATTACATGCGAGTTCATTGTTATTTTTGTAAAAATAAAAATGCAAATTTCAACAATCCGCCATGTAAGATAAAACACCAATCGGAAGATCGTGACGTCACGCTTTCGTAAATATTGCCAGTGCTGCCAATGCACAAAACATGTAAACGAATCAACAAAGCAAACAATCTATCTTAGCACAAACAAAAGTCACTATAAATATTTACCTACCTATTTATTTACGAAAGGGTGACGTCACAGGCAGACGCCTTGACACTTGGTGGGAAATTTAAATTGTACTTTATTATTGTCAATTTTTACTTCGAAACCTTTAATTTAAACAAAAATATGAGTTATCACTACATAGTATAAAACAAAGTCGCTTTCTCTGTCCCTATGTCCCTTTGTATGCTTAAATCTTTGAAACTACGCAACGGATTTTGATGCGTTTTTTTTTAATAGATAGAGTGATTCAAGAGGAAGGTTTATATGTACTTTTTATCCCGATATTCCCACGGGAACGGGAACCACGCGGGTGAAACCGCGGGCGGCCGCTAGTTTCGTATAAAATAGATGTGTACAAACATTTTGGAGTACTTTTTCAAAATCAGTCATCATGCCTATTATGTGGCCACCACTAAATGTAGAATTCGATACTGACTGTACTCGTCGCCGGTGGCAGGCGGCGGCTCCTGCAGGAAGGAACAGGTGAACCCGAGCGTGGTGTCCCCGCGCACCAGGTCCACCTCGAACTGCGGCCGCGATCGCATCTCCGCGAACTCCTGCTTTTCTGGCTGAACCTCGCCCTCACCGAAGTCTTCGGAATCCACCGTGTGGTTCACGTTGAATGTGATATTTACTCTGTTGGAGATAAATTTGCTCATCTATACTTCTATACTAATATTATAAAGAGGAAAGATTTGTATAGGAAAAATGGGATAGTAAAAAACCACGAGCCCATAAGTAGCTTTCAGGCGGGATAAGGATATTTCAGGCAGGAAAGCTACTTATAGGGTTCGTGGTTTTTTACTATCACATTTTTCCTATACTTACAAAAATTGCATTGTGAATGCATAAAAATAATTTAAAATCTTAGGAAAGATTTGATTGATCGTTTGTTTGTTTGCATCGAATAGGCTCCGAAACTACTGGACCGATTTAGAAAATTCTTTGACCATTAGAAAGCTACATTCTTCCCGAGTGACATAGGCTATATTTTATCCCAATATTCCCACGGGAACGGGTACCACGCGGGTGAAACCTAGTTTTAATTAAATATAGAGTTGGGAGGTTGCAGGCCGCACGAAAATGTGAAGAATTTGTGTCCCAAATATTAATGCAGAAAAAAAGCTATTTGCTAAGTTTCTGGATGTGTATGTGGTGATAATGTACCCTGTAGTTGGCGCTGGATCTCTTCATCAGATAAAGAGCCCAGAGTGGCAGAGTATACAGGGTATTATTAAGAATTTCACTAGTAGACTATTGAGTTTTATCTACCAAACTCAAATAGAGAGACAGTAAAACATTCCCATTTACCTAATATTATTGAGATAGAGGTTGGGCTGACTTTAGCCATACCATACTATAATAAGCATCACAATAAAGTTAAATAAATAATTATACAGTATGTGCACAATTATCATTTTTTTTTATCAAAATGCAATGAGTAATATAACCAAGGAGGTTCTACAAGGAAACTGGAGTTTTTAGCCTGAATAGAAAAGTGTACCCAGCAAATTTGATGTTTATCTACGCATTCTATGTAGTGGCTGTCTGTTGTCTCATATGACCTTACATTTTGTTTCAAAGTGTAGGTGAGATGGAAGACAGCCACAGTATACAAAGAAGTGTTAGTTAGTAGTACTACTATCTCCAGTTACCTTAGTATTTAGTCCAAGCTCTTTGAATATAACTATCAAACAAAGATATTTAAATCATACATTTCATCCTTCAGTTGCTTGCTCAGCACAACCTCAGCACCATTACCCTGGACTTTGAAGCCATCCACATCTGCTGGAAGAGTTTTTGTCTTCTGTGCTTTGCGCTCTGCAACTATTTCTTCAGTGAGGAATTCCACCAGCTCCCTCTCACCTATCATGATATCATTCAATTAATATATGGACAAACACTTATTAATTAATAATACATTTTATTAGGTGTCAGTTTAAATTAATTTAAGAAGACTAAAGTGTTTGAAGATATTTCTAACTGTATCCTAAAGAATATAAGTTGCTTTCTTTTCTATTTGAAATATTAAAATCTGTTCATACTGTAGTACTCAACTATCATGATAGTTTTGTAGCATAACTTTATGCAGGATAATGACAAATGCCACAACCCTGGATGTTGATATGTCATACTGTACCCTGTAATTGGCGCTAGCAACCTTCTATTATTGAAGATCCTAGTGTGGCAGAACATACAGGGATAATATAAACCGGTACGATTTAAGGTGCATGAATGAAGGTATGCAGGATAGGAAGTTGGTAAGGATAAGGAAAAAGAACTCACCAACGGCTTTGGATTGGGCGGGGATGTCAGTGTCTTTATCTGCTATAAAACAGAACAAATGTTAGTATTACGAAGCTGTCTGATGTCTGCATCATATGCATGGTGCAATCATATAACCTCAAAATTATGATTGTGTTTAGATTACCTTTTGTGTGGAGTGCTTTTAGTCCGCAGCCGCAACTGCATGTGTTGGAATGGTTGTGGAGCAGTGTGGACGCGACGGGTAGACCGTCCATCCGCTTCGAGCAGCTCATGTGCCATATTCCTCTGGTGAAATCACGTTTCACGGGGACTTGAGTGCGAGACACCAAAGCCCCAGTTAGACTCGTGCTTTTAACACAGCTCTGTATGACTCTGTGTGCGGTTTTTACTAAACCGTTCATTTTTATTATTGGAAATGCAATTTTATTGAAAATTATTCAAAAAATGACAATCAAAGAAATAGAACACGACCGACCGGGCTAAAATTTCGGACTAAAATTGCCAGAGGCAAAAATCTTTTCTACATTAAGTATGTTTCAGCCAAAGATATTATATTGGTTTCAGCAACTTGTTACTGAAATAACAGTTACTAGTAGTACCGAGCCTACATCACTACTAGGGGGGCTACCGCGTAACTTTATGGGTATGAACTTCATACGTTTTTTGGAACTTTAAGTCAATTTTATAAAAAATATAGCCACTATACTAATCTATTGGCCCCTGTTTCTCACACTTGTCTAGTTTGGTCTGTGACTGTCAGTAGCAAATCAATTTTAGTCTAATCTGTAACTACAGTAATTATATGTCAATGTCAGGGTTTTTTGGCGCCATCTTGGCGGGTTAGGTTAAGTGGATATTTTAATTAATCGCAATTTGTTTCATAGTGGACTTTGTGACTCAAGATAGGTGTAGTTTTGTGCCCCAAGTGTTTACGCAACTGGACGATGTGTGGAATGATTAAAATATGCGCTATCTCGGTAACGTGATGCCGAGTTTTTTATTGTAGTGGTGACTACCTCAGCAAGAATTACCGAGAAGACCGACTCGACATACTTGACGCCAAATACTCCAAGAAGCATTAGAATGTAACACACCTACATTCTAATGAAAACATAAGAAACTATAATAACATACATAATACTCAAGAATTGGCAGTATGGCTTGATGTCTTCGCCTGTCCAAAAAGGACGAACTTTTTTACAATACAATATGTCAATGTCAAATGCACGTGTTGTGCGATAGTGTCATAGGATAGTGTCTTATCTATGTTGTGCGTGTTGTTTGGTTGTATTGTAAAAAAAGTTTAAGTAATTTCTTTTAATTACCTGTACATCGTTATAGCAAAAATCTTATTATGGCAAAGAAAAGAAAGTTCGTTGAAACAAAGCCACAGAGCGTTTCTAAGTTAACACCGGTTGAAGTTGTAATAGAGGACCTAACCACTCATCCTCTGTGTCTGCATGGACCAACACTGTTGTTTTCTAGTGAAAAGGGGAAGTATTATTCCTGTTCTCTATGCAGGAATAAAAAAGACTGTACCGTTCTTATAGACGAAGAAGACTGGAAAAAAGAAAACGTTAAGAAAAGGAATGAAAAGTACTATAACCTTATTCCTAAACTTGATAAGACGTCTGCGTGGAGTAACTTTAACGAGGTAACTATTTTGCGCTGATGATATTTGTAAATTTAATGCAAAATCTCTATGAAATATTCAAGTTGCAAGCTTATCATTATCCATAATGGTCATAAAACCTGTAATTATTAACCAAAATGAAATGTTTCAGGTTAAATCACATCATTCATCCAACCGTGCGTATTGCAATACATGCCAAGAGCTTTATGTATTGTCTCAGAGCAAGAAGCACCTTAAGGACCACAGGGTCATTACTCCGTTGAGTGATGAACAACTGGCAAACCCATCCTCATGGCTACCGGCACTTGACGATGACACTGTTGAAGCACAGTATTTGTTCACCAAGAAGTCTGTCAGCACTGTTTTAGGAATTCTCAAGAATAATAATATCAGGTTATTTTCTTTGAAGAATTGTTAATTTTTATGATGATTTTGACTATTGCTATATAAAAGGGAGTCTCCAGCCTATGGCCCAGGGGGGGAAGAAGTTGTCAGTCCATGGTTCTAGAGGGGGGTGGGTGGAAATTGATACTATGAAAAAAGACTAAGTATATGAGAAAACTACAAATTTTAAGTAATTTTGAGTCTCAAGGAGGTCCCCCCTCGCTCCTCCTTTGTTATAAGTACTTTAGCTACAATACAGAGTTGTTTTATTTCAGTCAACCTGTAAGTTGTCTTATAATATATTACAAAATATTAACCTAGTCAATTAAAATCCTTGACTAATCTGCTTTATGTTTATCACTAAGTATTTATTTTCAGTAACATCTTATGCATTGGCACCCCAAGCATCCATGAAGCTGCCCAAACAAGCCCAGACTTTGACTCGCTACTTCTAGACTTCGATAAACGCCAATCACAATTTAATCCACCTGGTAAATTCTTATGGTACAACATGTTCAATGATTATCTTTTCAATGGTAATGATGATGAGAAAGTTTTGAAGAAGTTTATCAAGAAATCCAGGTATCCAATTGTTTACTCCGGACACTTGTTTAAATTAAGATAAAGAAATACAGATGATGCAGTTTAACGACTTGCTTAAAATCATATTTTTTATTACAGAGAAGGAGGTCTATGTGTAGTTATGGATCCGCCATTTGGTGGCAGAGTAGAGCCACTTGTGCATACTTTAAGAGAATTGTCAAACTTGTATAGGAAAATGTTTGACAAGAGTGATGAAGAAATGATACCTGTGATTTGGGCATTCCCATACTTTTCAGAGCCATACATTAGAAACATGGCCCCAGAAATCAAAATGCATGATTATCAGGTATGTGGCAAATTGTTACAAAGATTGTAGGTACAATTATGTTCCTAAGATTATCTCAATAGCATCCTAATTGTGGGTTTGTTTCTTGAGAAGTAAATGATAAGTTATATGCCTGAATATTCAAACCCTACTCTTGTAGACATAATGTTTAAAACACTCCTACAGTTAAGTAGCATTACAGTATTTGGACGTTATCTATTAGAAGTGATATCTGTGTAAAAAATGTCTTAAAAGTTAATTTTCATCTACAGGTAGAGTATGAAAACCATAAGAAATTCCAAAACAAATCAAAAAGTGGTCGCAAGTTTGGTTCTCCCGTTAGGTTCTTCACCAACCTCCCATTGCTTACTATTGACCTTTCCAATGACAAGAACTACAAACGCTGCGATAAATGCAAATACTGGGTTTCTGCTAATAACAAGCATTGCAATAAGTGCAAGGAGTGTACCAGCAAGAATGGGATGACGTATAAGCACTGCAATGTCTGCAAGCGGTGTGTTAAGCCAACCTTCTTTCACTGCGAGAGATGTGGGCGGTGCTGCCAACAAAAGGGACATGTGTGTGGAGTTGTAGTCGAAAGTCAGGTATGTAAGGCGAAATCATATTTGAATTCTATGTTTATTTAAAGGCGCGTATCGACTTCGCGCGGCTGCCGCGCGAGCTGTGTTCGACCACGGCGAACCTACGTTTTGGCTCGCGAGCCATTTGTAGCGCGGCTGCCGAGCTACAATAAAATTGTGTGCTACAAATGGCTCGCGAGCCAAAATGTAGGTTCGCCGTGGTCGAACACCGCTCGCGCAGCAGCCGCGCGTAGTCGATACGCACTACCGGCGAACATGGCGCCGCTGTCACCGGAACAGATAAGATTGTGGCACTGTACACTGTTAATTTTTCATAATTATTTTTGTTACAGTCATGCTACAATTGCCAGGAAAAAGGACACAAGAAGTCCCAATGTCCTCAATTGCAGGGCAATGAAAAGAAAATTAAAAAGAAGCGTCTTCACGCATGATGATTATTTATTTACAATATTAATAAAGGATCTATTTAATAGAGTGTCTTCTTTTAAATCAAAATAATTTTATCAAATCACATAATATTTTGATTCTTGATTGAGAAATAAAGTAGGTAAACTATCTAAAACTATAGTAAAAAATTACAAAGTTAAAGTAAATAACAGAGAAATCAAAACATGTTACTAATATCTTAAAATGTATAGGTATCTTATCTTGGCTGGAAAGCTGTAGCATTCTCTGAGTTCTTGCATTAAAGTGCACTGAAACAACAAAAATTTGCATCTAATAAATGCATTTAAGAAATTATGATCAGTGTGAAAGACTGATAAATAAAATAACGTTAAGGGAATTCATAGTCGCAAATTGACCAATTCTCGAAATGTCCAATTCTCTAAATGACCAATTCGCGAAATGACTAATTCTCATAATGACTAACTTTTTTATTGTATGAAAACAGTATTTTTGTTATCAATTTTAGTAATATGGTAAATTCAATGCAATTTAATGAATAACGAAACATTTATTTCAAACATTTTTTAAATTTCATAACAAAAATACTGTTTCCATACAAAAAAAAAAGTTAGTCATTTCGCGAATTGGTCATTATAAATAAAAATAAATAAATAAAATAAATTTATTTCAGGTGATAGTAACCCATATTCTGACATTTAAACATTTAAATTACATAATTAGTTATACAAATAAAATATAATAAATTCATCAAAATCAATAAAATTACATTACAAATTAAATTACAAAATAATCATTAAAATAGTCTCTCCCTCCGACATTGTGGGGTGTGTCTTTCACAGCAATGTCGGATGTAGGGACAGTCCAGCCTACTAGCAATCATAGCTAGGACGGTATTGGAGCTGGCTTGAACCCTGCTCACCAAGGAGGCTCCTCTTTTGCGCATATTTGCGTGAAAGCAGTCGGTGTTCGCTGCTGCAAACATGCCCGATGCGCTACAAAAACGAGACAGCCCCAATACCGCCCTAAACGCGTTATTAAATTGGACTCGGAGGGAATTATATACCTTCTGCGAATATTTAGCCCACAAACTGCACGTATACAAAGACGTACAGTATGCCCGGAAAAGAGAAATCTTTACAGCAGTGGAACATCGTGTAAATCGGCGGGCCAACATGTTGGCTCTCCTAGACAATGCCCTCCGTTCCCGCTCTATATCGGCATGGTCTTTGAGGTCGACGGTAACTACCTATATGCCCTAGATAAGTAAATTGATTTACTCTCTTTAAAGGGACACCATTGAGTCGGACAGGTGGTATGGTCAGCGGACATTTGGCACCGGAATCCTCAAACACCATGTATTGGCTTTTGGTGACATTGTATTTAAGCCCATGGCTTAACGCGTAATCCTCGCAAATCTTTAAAAGTTTTCTCAAACCACAGACTGACGCGCTCAGCAGGACCATATCATCGGCGTAACTTAGATTGTTGACACACACGCCATCCACATGACGTGTGTGTCAACAATTATGTCAATTATGAGAATTGGTCATTTCGCGAATTGGCCGTTTAGTGAATTGGCCATTTAGAGAATTGGTCAATTTGCGACTATGTAGTAATTTCGCGAATTGGGCATTATGCGACTAAACCGACAAAACGTTTACAAGGCAATATGTCAAATTTTAGGTTTAGTCGCATAATGGCCAATTCGGGGAATGACTACGTGATTGACTATGTAGTCAATGTCCTCTGTTTAAGGACTCACTTGACGTTGATCTGGTTGAGCAGCGCCTGCGCGCGTTGGTAGCGCGGCTCCACGCGCTGCGACTGGTCTGCTTAGTATACCATGAAGGCAGGACTCTGTTTAAGGGCTCACTTGACGTTGATCTGGTTGAGCAGCGCCTGCGCGCGTTGGTAGCGCGACTCCACGTGCTGCGACTGGTCTGCTTAGTATACCATGAAGGCAGGACTCTGTTTAAGGACTCACTTGACGTTGATCTGGTTGAGCAGCGCCTGCGCGCGTTGGTAGCGCGGCTCCACGCGCTGCGACTGGTCTGCTTAGTATACCATGAAGGCAGGACTCTGTTTAAGGACTCACTTGACGTTGATCTGGTTGAGCAGCGCCTGCGCGCGTTGGTAGCGCGACTCCACGCGCTGCGACTGGTCTGCTTAGTATACCATGAAGGCAGGACTCTGTTTAAGGACTCACTTGACGTTGATCTGGTTGAGCAGCGCCTGCGCGCGTTGGTAGCGCGGCTCCACGCGCTGCGACTGGTCTGCTTAGTATACCATGAAGGCAGGACTCTGTTTAAGGACTCACTTGACGTTGATCTGGTTGAGCAGCGCCTGCGCGCGTTGGTAGCGCGGCTCCACGCGCTGCGACTGGTCTGCTTAGTATACCATGAAGGCAGGACTCTGTTTAAGGGCTCACTTGACGTTGATCTGGTTGAGCAGCGCCTGCGCGCGTTGGTAGCGCGACTCCACGCGCTGCGACTGGTCTGCTTAGTATACCATGAAGGCAGGACTCTGTGTAAGGACTCACTTGACGTTGATCTGGTTGAGCAGCGCCTGCGCGCGTTGGTAGCGCGGCTCCACGCGCTGCGACTGGTCTGCTTAGTATACCATGAAGGCAGGACTCTGTTTAAGGACTCACTTGACGTTGATCTGGTTGAGCAGCGCCTGCGCGCGTTGGTAGCGCGACTCCACGCGCTGCGACTGGTCTGCTTAGTATACCATGAAGGCAGGACTCTGTGTAAGGACTCACTTGACGTTGATCTGGTTGAGCAGCGCCTGCGCGCGTTGGTAGCGCGGCTCCACGCGCTGCGACTGGTCTGCTTAGTATACCATGAAGGCAGGACTCTGTTTGAGGACTCACTTGACGTTGATCTGGTTGAGCAGCGCCTGCGCGCGTTGGTAGCGCGGCTCCACGCGCTGCGACTGGTCTGCTTAGTATACCATGAAGGCAGGACTCTGTTTGAGGACTCACTTGACGTTGATCTGGTTGAGCAGCGCCTGCGCGCGTTGGTAGCGCGACTCCACACGCTGCGACTGGTCCAGCCACGCTTGTCGCACGCCCGCCCAGCGCGCCGCGTGTCCGCGCAACAGCTGTTCGCGCGTAGGAGGCGGGCCGTTGCGCTGGAATGCGACAGTCAGGCAAGTTAGTAGCCAGACTACATGGGCTTAGCGAGGTAGCCCCTTAGAAGAGCGGTTGTTCGCTGGTAAACTAATTCTGACGAGCTTCATAGCTTGCGACGCTTCTTAGTCATAAGAAACTAACAGGCTTGAAGGCTGGCTTGTGGAATCCAACAATACACGATCAAAATAATATTTGTCTGCCCCGTACTGTACACCTCTTAATTTTATTGTTTAATTTATATTGGTAATGGTCCACCTCTGGAACATAATACTGGCTGGCTGTTTACATAGGTAGGTTTTTGTTAGCCACTAAAAAATCATTACAGAAATCTTATCTAAAGAAAATATTACTTTTCTTTTTTTATGGGGCTTGGCTCATAAGAATTATCAGACTCTTCTTCTACAATAACAAGTGTAGGGGTTTATTCCTACATATACTGCTATGCTGATGCTAAATGATAAAATATGCTAAAATGATAGATGCTAGAAATTATGCTAATTCGCGGACGGGAAATGCTATAAAATGATAAACCGACCGCGATGATTGAATGCGTTTATTGCACTGCTATATATCTACAATATAAATAAGTCTATAATTGAGGGCAACAGAAATGCCTGCTTGCAGTTTTGTAGTCACCGATCAACGCATGATATAATAAAAGATTTTACATACATGTGCGATGCGATGACTCGTACATCTTGGCCTCTCAGAATGAAGAGAGTTATCTGCTAACTTAAGACTAAAAATATATGTAGTGCAAAATGATGATGATAAATGCTGATGCCGACAATGCGGAACTAAAATAATGAAGTTACTAAACTAGGTTATTAGAATGATGATGATTAGTGCTTGATCGTGACATTAATTACTTACTTATAGAAGATTATTGCTTATATTTAATATGCTAAGTATGCTATGATAAAATATGTACCTAATGATAAATGCATGCAATATTAGTAATGATTATGATATTAAATTGATACAACTAAATTGTCTGTCTTCGTCTATGTAGTTGTCTTTTCAAACACCACACTACACTTCACTGTTTGCTATGGGTACCACACACAAGATTCACTTTCATCACAGTCACTAATCACTGCACTAGCGATGCCGCGCTATACGGCGGCCGGCGCCTCCCGGCCGCGCGGCCGTCCGGCTGCCCGGCGCGAGTGCGCGCGCGCCCCGCTGCTGATGCTCCTTGAGCCACAAACAGGCTAACAATGCTCCATGTCTATGATATAGTGCTGAATGTCGAGTGTAGTAAGATCTTTCACTTTGCTGTTCATGCTTTCAATTGGCGTCTTTCAGGTTGCCAAGTGTCAATTTCGGCTACAGTGCTAGTATTGATCGTGGAGTTAAAAATGTATGTATGTAATATGTATGTATGTATGTCTGCGGATTTTCCAATTATTTATGTTCTTGCTTTTTGATCTGATTGATAATATTGTGTGAATATATTGTAAACATATCACATTTCAATGCTCAACCTTGACTTACTGCGATAAGTCCATTGTATTGTGATGTTTTTATACAGGCTAATGTTTTGCTGTAATCGTCGTTTGCTATTAAGAGTAATTGAGACATCGCAAATTGATTGTGATATTCGGGTTTATCGAGCGAGCATAAATTGTTACTTCTATGTGTTATGTATGATAATGGATGCAATAATGCAATGTAGTTGAATGCTGATTGATACTTATTTACTACTAGCGGCCGCCCGCGGTTTCACCCGCGTGGTTCCCGTTTCCGTGGAAATATCGGGATAAAAAGTACATATAAACCTTCCTCTTGAATCATTCTATCTATATAAAAAAAACGCATCAAAATCCGTTGCGTAGTTTCAAAGATTTAAGCATACAAAGGGACATAGGGACAGAGAAAGCGACTTTGTTTTATACTATGTAGTGATTTCGTTATAACTGAGGCAAACTAATGATTTTGTCTAATTGATAAGATTCACTGTGCAAATTTGTTATTCCAATTTCGATGATAAGGTAAATTTATTTTGTCGAGTACTAGTTTGTACAGAACCAGTATGTCACCACCATGGCCTAAGGTAGTTTTCAATCATTTTGTAGCTGATATATGATAAAATTAACTTGTTGTTGCCATTGTTGCGGTGATAGTATATGAATGTAGACGCTTCCTTGACATATATTAGTGCTAGTGCTGATAATTGTTTTCTGGATTCGTCTCAAGGACAGTAGCGGATGATGCTGATAAAGTGATATATGCTCCGTTCTTGATGTCGAGTCGAAACTTATTTACTTCCACTGCTGTGTAATATTTAGTGAACGTAAATTGTTGTATAATTTTTAATTCATTACGACGTAAAGTGTAGCTTTCTGACTTAACCATATGGATTAAAGTTGCAAGTCGATTTCGTTATTAGCAATGCTATTGATGTAATTTTTATATTGCTCTGCAAACGATCATCGAGGACGCCGAATAAGGAGTTTGCAATACTCGTATAACCCACACCGTTATACGGGACTTCTCCAATCTTCTTTTTCTTATGCTGTGATGATTCAAAGGTAGTTTCTTGTAGTGCTCTAGTTCTGATAACTGACTCTGCAACTGTAAAATGACGCTGGAGTGATCATTCGTGTCAATCCATAAATCCTTTAGATGATTAATATGGTGTTCCAGGTGATGTATGTCGTTCCAGTATGTTGATATGTTGTAATACACAATCAACTTCCACTCATTCCGTGCATGCTGAAGGTCTGATGTTTTATCGAAGTAGAAAGATGTATTTTGCTTAAAGTCGTAATATTGATGAGTGATGTTTCTTGCTGCATTGAAATTGATAGTTGAAGGTGTACGGTGGAAATTAATATTTTCCCGTGCACCACTTAGGTGGATAAAGGTGTACGGTAGAAAAAAAAACTTGTTGGTATCATGAGGTGAACTGTCGTCAATAAGCAGTTTAGCGGAGTGCCCCTTCTTTACCTGTACTATTATTTATTTTGTGACAATATCTTAAAAATACAGCAATTCATTTATACATACATAATTCAAATTAATATTGTCTTTGCTTCTTGCTTTCTGTTCAGGGAGCAGCTCTGGAATCCTGCTTATTGGTGACCCTTCAGGTCCTGGTAGTTCCACACTGATTTCTGTTACTTCTGGCTCCTCATAAGTTTGCCTATGAACAGAACAGACACATATTAACTTGACAAACATTAAACTAAACATTGCAAAATACAGGTATATATTTATTAACATAAATTGCATTCTTTACCTACTAGAAATCTTGACTATTAATTTATTGTTGTTTTATCATATCAATCACAAAGATATTTTTTTTAAAGTATTCGTAAGAAATCCATCAATAAATAATTTATTATCTAAAATAGAAGTAACCCACATCTTAGTAGTATTAGTTCATAAGACTACAAGTCTACAAGACTAAGGTACAATTTTTTTTTTCACAACGGTGTAGCAATTAGCTTTCATCACACCTGCTATGGAATTGTGTAAAGTCAATCGTATTCATTTGACAGTTCATATCGTATCATAATAAATGTCATTCCATACAAATTGCAGCCGATTGAATACGATATGAACTGTCAAATTAATACGATTACCTTACGCAATTGCCCCCCGGATGTTAAGTGGTGATAAGGCTGAAGGTGGAAGCGCACTACTACCGGAATCCCCAATCACTGAGGAACTGGCTGTCTTATCTGTACCTGCCGGAACACAATAATGTTGGAGACTTCATTGTTATGGCGTCAGACTTAGATAAGATGCTGGTAGCTAGCCAGGTGAACTAAGAACAAGTCCTACTACTAACCAAACCAAGTCAATATGTACCCCCACTGGGAATCGAACCCGGAACCTCTTGGTCTGAAATTGGTGGTGTGAACCACTAGACCAGAGGCGGGTGATATTATGTACCTTCCTATTATACAGATAGAAGATATTAGATTCATATCAATGTTTCTAAACTAATATAGTTTTTTTGACGCACCCATATTCTCTGTAGTTCATCTTTGGTTGGTTAATCATCCATGCCCTGCATATTGGATACAGTGGTGAGTTTTCATCAAACTGCGACAAATCCACACTTCTGTCAAATAGCTTCAACACATAGGACTGGCGGGGAGGCGACTTGGGTCTATATTCTCTTTCATTTTCTTCAAATTCCCTTTGTTCATCATCATTTTTATATCTTAAAACAAGAAAACATTTGTTGGCATATAATAACAGTTGAACTTGCAATTAGGCTAACTGTTGGTGTTATCTTGCAAGTTCAACTTTTGTTAGCCACTAACAAATCATTACAGAAATCTTATCTAAAGAAAATATTACTTTTCTTTTTTTATGGGGCTTGGCTCATAAGAATTATCAGACTCTTCTTCTACAGGTTCCAGTACATCCTTTAGAGCTCCCATAAGCCGACCCCGAGCAGCAGACACCTCCTTGTCGGGAACATCACTAACTGCAAAGAGAGTCAAAGTCAAAGTCAAAGTCAATACATTTTTATTCATATAGATTAAATAAAATTAATGCTTATGAATCGTCCAACATTTTTTTAACCTACCACCTGTTATGGACATCTTTTAACTGACAAGAAAAACAGGCGAAAAAAACTCATCAGCTTTAACAGAAGAACAACCCTAAGTGATAAAATTGCTCATGAATAAGAGGTGTTGACCCAATGCATTTCATTTAATGATCCATTGTACTGGATCTTTGGCAATTGAAATAAAAATAAACAAACTTCTGAAATCAACTTCTTTCTTTGGTGATTCCTTCGGCTTCAGTTTAGCTTTATTTTTCGGAGTCAACAATCTCCTTCGTTTTGGCATTTTATAAAATTTCGTGCTTGCCTAGTTTTGTTTTAATTAGGTAAGTGATACTGTGACTGTTAGTTAAGTTTTAAAAATTAAGTAAAGTAATTTAATTATTGTACCAAGATGAAAAAAAATTTTAAATATTCGATTTTTGAAAATCAAGGCCACAGAACAGAACAAAGTACAAACCAAATAAGTACCACAGACTAGTTTTGCCGGATTTTATTGGCCCAAATATCGATAGTATCTGATAAATCGATATTATCGAGCACAAATTATATAGATAATCGAAGCTATAAAATAAGAAATAAATAAATAATTATAATCGCCGTACATGATTTAATCGATTATATCGTTTTGTTAAATTACCGATATACTCAAAGACCGATACCGATGCGGTATCACTTTAATCGATATAGAAAAATATCTATCGATGTTATCTAAATAAAGGTTATAGCACATAACACCAACCATCGCAAATTCGCAACTCAAACTCAACCTAGTCTATATAATTTGTGAACTCAACGTGTCGGCGTCGACTCCACTCCAACTTAACCATAGAGAAAGATAAATATAAACTCGACACACAGTGCACAGTGTGGCATTGAAATGGAAATGGTAAGCCCCCAGTACAGGGGGGCTACCGGCTAAGAAATCTGGATATGGGTATTGGCTTCAACTGTCATTTGAATTCCTTATTCTGATAGATTATGGCTGCTTTGTTCTGTTGAACGTTGCTAGCTAGTTATCGTTATACCCGACGTCACAAAACAAGGAACTGATAGCGGCTATTTTCTTTATAAAAGGGGGGCTACCGCGTAACTTTATGGGTATGAACTTCATACGTTTTTCGGAACTTTAAGTCAACTTTATGAAAAAAATAGCCGCTATCAGTTCCTGGTTTTGTGACGTTGGGTATAACCATGAATCTCGACTTAATACTGAGGTAGCTGGAGAGTGCAGTACGAACAATTTTTTGAATACCACAAATAACACAGTGGCTGTCTTCCGTCTCACCTACACTAAAAAAAAATACGTATGGTCATATGAGACAGCTGACAGCCACTACAGTGCCACAACCTTTTCTGTGCCGGTGACAGCGGCGCTACGTACGTTTTACTTTTTTTTTGTAGTAATTTAACCGGCCCTGACTTCTAAGAACTTCAGCCGCCAGCAGCGCTATGGTTGGACATCAACTTGACAGCAAAATTACATAAAAAAAAATCACGTTAGTTTCACATTTTGGCCACCGGCACAGCAAAGTTTGTGGCACTGTACATACATAAATGTCAAATTTGCTAGCCCCCCTGGGGGGCTACCGGCTAAGAAATATGGATATGGGTATGGGCTTCAACTGTCATTTGAATTCCTTATCTTGATAGATTTTTGCTGCTTTGTTCTGTTGAACGTTGCTAGCTAGTTATCGTTATACCCGACGTCACAAAACAAGGAACTGATAGCGGCTATTTTCTTTATAAAATTGACTTAAAATTCCCAAAAACGTATGAAGTTCATACCCATAAAGTTACGCGGTAGCCCCCCAGGGGGGCTACCGGCTAAAAAATCAGCAGGCGTAGCATGACGAACCCGACAAAGATTTTGTCTACCCCTTAATGTCATTTTTGACAGTTAAACAAAGAGTTTGTCTACGTTGGGATGTCATTTTTGACATTTCAACGTAGACAAAACCGCTCTCGAGGTCGTCATGCTACCCGTGCTGGATATGGGTATGGGTTTCAAGTGTCATTTGAAAAAAAAAAAAAGCGCGGGAAAGGCGGACGTGTTTTTCTGGCTGTTTAAATTTTAATTAATTAATTTCGATAGTATTTGGATAGTGAGTGTAAATATTGTGTTATTAAGTGTATAATATCGAATAATTTTGTATATAGTTATAGTTTTACCATAAATAAATATGGACGAAAATAATTCTGCTGAAGGGAGTGATGACAGTGATACGAAGATTTTAAAGGAATGTGAGGTCGAGTTAAATCAGATTTATGAGAAAAGAGTAAGCCAGATCTCGGAATTAGAGAAAAAATATATGGATTTATCGACCCAAGGTTCTGATTTTCGACCGGAAAAAAGGAAAGAACGTGAAGATGATTCAAATAGTGGAGACGGATTTGTGGAAGTAAGAAGGAAAAATAAACGTATTGTAAGAAGTGAGTCCCCTAAACAAGCTGAGAAACATTTTACCGGTACTCAGTCCATTCCTAAGTATGAGGTATGCGTGACATCCATAAAAGAATTACCAAAACAAATGGCTTTAGCCAGATTATTAAGAACTGAAAATGTTTCTAATATAGACAAAATAAAATACAAATCTCCTTTTAAGGTTCTAATTTGGTTTGACAGCCATGATGCTGCTTTAAAATTAGTATATAACGAAACATTAAAAAAATTGGATTACAACTGTCGCATGACCTTAGAAACTACTATGACATATGGATTAATAAGGGGTGTAGATTTAGAATTTACCGAAGAAGATATTCTTAGCATTGTAAAATGCGAAGTTAAGATTTTAGCTGTAAAACGGCTGAAACGTTTGGACTTTAATGGCAAATGGGTTGAAAGCGAAAGTGTGAGATTATGTTTTGAAGGTGAAACACTACCCCCTTCCGTATATGCGTACGAATGTAAATTCACTGTGCAAAATTATACCTTTCCAGTAACTCAATGTTCAGGGTGCTGGAAATATGGACATATGCTTAAAGTTTGCCCGACAAAGAAAATATTATGTCCAAAATGTGGAAGCAATGAACATAACAACTGCGAGTTAACAACATTTCGATGCCTCAACTGCAAAGGCCCTCATTTTGTTTTGGATAGATCTTGTCCAATGTATCGCAAGGAGAAAGAAGTACGCTATGTTATGAGTAAAAAGAACATTCCTTACAAAGCTGCTCTTCAGTCGATGTTAGACGACAATCAGAAAAGAGAACAGCCGTTAAACTTTGAGCCCCAACGATTAAAAGAAACTGAAACGAAAACTTATGTAAACAATTATTTAAGCGGCCCAACGTACAGCCAGGTGGTTGCACTGCACTAGCGCAGAGGTTCATAGGGAAGCCACTCCAGTACAAAACACCAAAGTAAAGAAGGTTCAAACGGAAAAAAAGAAAGGAATTAAGAAGAGAATAAAAAAGCCGCTTACATCCAAGATTGAATGGGCGGATGAAAATACAATGGAGAGTGATGAATCAGAAAAAGATTCAATAAGTGTATCTGGTTGTGAAGAAAATGCAGCAAAAAAGTTTGAGTTTAAGAAGTTTTTGTCGAAAGTCTACTCCATTTGGCTTTCCAAAAAGACGCTGGAGAAGAAAATAAGTGCAGTGTTTGTAGCTATATTTCAAGAAGTTAAAGTGTTTGTGAGCAATCTTTTATCAAGGCAAAACATATTTGAGATATTTTGTACATGATGGCAATTATATATCGCCACATGAATAACTTCTATACTAGATTGGCGTAATTGTACGAGTTTTAATTCACTTCGAATGGATTTATGCACAATAACTGCTACACCACCATACGAATCATTTCTGTCTTTTCTATACACATTATAATCTCGCACACTTACCCTATCCTCGGAGTCCAACCAAGTCTCACTCAATATGGCCACATGAATTTTTTCTTTTATCAGAAGCTCTCCAAAGCTCAATAACTTGGGTTTCAGACTTTGCGCGTTCCATTGCAGAATATTAATACAAATTTTATTAGAATCCCTATTATTCATAATTAGTATTAAAAACATTCATAAATGTCTCAAATATGTTTTGCCTTGATAAAAGATTGCTCACAAACACTTTAACTTCTTGAAATGAAAGCTACAAACACTGCACTTATTTTCTTCTCCAGCGTCTTTTTGGAAAGCCAAATGGAGTAGACTTTCGACAAAAACTTCTTAAACTCAAACTTTTTTGCTGCATTTTCTTCACAACCAGATACACTTATTGAATCTTTTTCTGATTCATCAGTGCATATTTTTATTCGAGGAACACTATAGTGTAGGCAATGAACAGATTCTTTGTATGGAGACCCATACACTAATTCCTCAGTCGATGAAACTTTGCTGGGTTATAAAATAGCATGAGCCATAAACTTTTAAATGATTATCCAAAAAAAAACTCACACGGAAGTTAGGTATTTATACCTAAATAAACTAATCTGTTTATATATTGAACCGAGTAATTTCTCAGTCCAAATTTCTTTTACCAAATGAGTTATTTATTCCTAGTACGTGATACTTGATAAAAATCCAAAACTTTTTTCAAGCATGAGTATGCTTGGCAAAATGGCATAATTCCTTTAAAAAGTTCGACAGAGACATTTTTCAGTTCAAGTTACCCCAATTGTTTTATTAAAATTTGGTGTTTCTGCTGGGATATTGTTTTGGATGTTTCATATTATTGTTTTTATACGTAACATGAATATGTCTGGTGAAGAAAGTTTAGACGGAGCATTTTTCCTAAAAAAGATATCAATGAAATAAGACTTTCATTAAAAAATACCTAACCTTCTATTATTATAATTTTTTGGAAATTTATACCATACTTTTAATTTATTGATACTTTGTCATGCTGTAAAGTTTTTTGTGACTGAGGAATTACTGTGGGGCTCAACTAGCTTCATTGACTACACTACTAGCATCAATGGCAATGTTAAGTTGAGACACCAAATAATCATACATTGTTTGAACATGTGAATCATCAGTTATATCAAATTTAACTAGTTTTTCCTCACTAAATGAACTTGATAGGCTGTCATTATATGATGGCCAACAAATTTTTTTCAAATTACGTTTCCGTAACTGAATATTGCATTTGGGGATGTTAGTACTAAATTTGATTATCAAGTGATCACTACCCAAATTTTCGTTCATAACCTGCCAATCAAAATTAATAGCAATGTCGTTTGATACATATGAAATATCTGGTGCCGACATTTGCAAAACTCCATTTACTAATTTTATCCTAGTAGGTGTTCCATCGTTAAGGTAAATATAACCGTTTTCTAAAGCTGAATCAGATAGCTGACCCCCTCTTGCATCTGATCTAGTCGACCAGTTAACATGATGACCGTTAAAATCTCCCCCTATTATAGTTTTATTTGTAAATAATGTAAATAATTCGTCCCAATCCGATGGCTGCGTTCTAACAGAGGATGGGCAATATATTATAATATATCCCGGAGTGTGTATACATAGTAGGTATCATATGTGACCTTACATTCATTACTTAATTACATCTGTAATCTGTATGACAGCCTACACAAATCAAACTATCATACAGGTTGTTGCCAGAGTTCTTTCATAAAGTACCTATGTACTTATCAAAAGTTAATGGATTTTATTAGTTATAAATTATCTGCTTCGCTTTATCTTAATATATTATTATATAGAAATCTGATACAGGAGGCCAAGAGTATTCATGCAGTTAAGGTAGGTAATGATGCAAAGTAGGTCTGTCAGTTGTCTCACCTGGATGATGATGATTTGTCCCTCAGCCAGACTCTACCCCCTCGCCATCTTGGTCAGGTTGACACACCTGCGGTTAGACAATTCTTATGATCATACAGTCATGTACAATCATTAAGCACTCAGCACATATATTCTCATTAAAGTAACACATGTAATCAACATGAAATTTAGCACATCAACTTGAGTTTGTTATGTCATTAGGAGTGCAATCTCACATACTTTGTGAAGGACCTCAGTCCTCTTTATAGCTTGTTTACCTTCCGAAAGCATCGGCAGGTCTTATCGTGTCTCAATAGGTGTACTAGTGCAGACCCTACGGTCGACACACGCCCTAGTCTCAACTACGGTCTTTTCAGACCAACCTTTATACCTCGTGATAAGATTGCGCAAACTTAACATGCAGGCCGCCATCCTATCAGGCAGGCGGCCGTGCGGGCGAGCTCTTCAAGGGCTCATTCTTTTATGGATACTCATCCAATCTTAGTTCCCTGACAAGGGACAGAATTGCACACGCCTTATGACATAAAACAACAGTGATTTGTAAGGACATTACCTCTCTGTACGATGAAACTGTACCACATCCCATCAGCTCAGCGAGTTACGTGGGCGTACCATTCCATCGTCCTTTATCAACGCGATCCTTAACAGGAACATTATGCATTCAATTCTAAATAAGGTTTGTATAATGCTGAGTACTTAACTTAGGTGGTATTTGAGGCTGGCGGCGAGCAGCAGGCGAAGATCACACATGCCACGATTTACACTTTGAAAACTTGAAAGCGAGTCGACGTTGGAGCGAAAAATGTTGACACTTACCGATCGGAAATTAGCTCTATGGTTTGTATTGAGTGTTGCTATATACAATTATTGTTGGGTTAATTTTGATACTCGCGAACCCTTCGCGACACACCCGCCTCGCGAGTTTTACACTATAGTAGTCATCAAGTCGCGAGTCCATTTATGGATCTTCTCCATTGCTTGGACTGCAGCGGCTCGACGCGATCTCTCATCGCTTGTTTGGTTATTACATTCATGGTTATCTATTGTTTCGTTTTCTAGATCACGTTCATTATAGTCTTGTGCAAGCTCAGTGTCATTTAACGTACTAACGTTCTCTATCATCAACGCTTATGTTCTCGAGATCCACTTGATTTAGTGCTTTGTCAATGGAAATTTGTGGTGTCTCTTCCTCTTCCACTTCAAGAGGATATAAATGAGCAATTGATCGTGTGAAAACATTGTTATCGACTTTTATTCTAGCAACACGGCATAAACCGTCCTTTCCTTTTAATATTTCTACTATTTTTCCTATTTTCCAACTTTCGCGGTTTCTCGTTTCACCTTTAATTTGTACCACATCTCCGATTTGAGGAATTTCACGAGTCCTCACTCTTGCTTGTTTGGGAGAATTTCCGTACCTTTCTCTGAGGCTCAGAAGGTATCGGCTGATGAACATTTCTTTGTACTCATTCATTATCGTGTTTCCACGTTTCCATCCTTCGATGAGTTGTTGTTTAATGGTTGAACCAGAGAGTGGCAAACAATCCATGAGTAATTGAATGTTCAAACATTTTCCTGGTGTTAGGAAATCAGCTGGTTTCAGAATGTGGTCCATATCGGCTCCCACGTACGTAAGTGGTCTGGTATTGACTACGGCTTCAACTTCTTTGATGATCGTCGAGAGTTGATTTTCTCCGAGCATATGTTTTTGAAGAGTTCGTTTTAGGCAATGCTTTACCACTGCTACCAGTCTTTCGTACGCGCCCCCATGCCAGGGTGCTAGTTGAGGAATGAATTTCCATTTTATCTTTTCTGTCGATTCTCTTTCTGATATTACCTCAGCTAGCAGTCTGAACTGAGGTGCGTTATCAGTTAATATAAGTGAAGGAGTTCCTCTAGTAGCAATGAAGCGTCTGAATGCCATAAGACATTCGTCTGTGGTTAGATCTTTGACAACCTCTAAATGTATTGCTCGTATCACAAGGCATGTGAAAAGACAAATCCATCTCTTTTTTATACCATTTTCTGACCTTATGACCATCGGCCCAAAGTAGTCTACACCGACGTATGTAAATGGTGTATTAAACGTTACTCTTTCAGCCGGTAACGCTGGAGTTTTAGGTAGTTCATATGGACCTCCTCCATGCTTTACGCACCTTGTACATTTGCTTAGCGTTTTTTGAATTTTTGCTCTTCCTTGAGGTATCCAAAATTTTTGTCTTATAAGGCTTAATGTATGTGGTACTCCAACATGAAGGTTTTTCTCATGAGTTTCCTTAATTATTCTTTCGGTAAGTTCACTGTTCTTTGGTAGTAGTATGGGATGTTTTGCATCGTAGGATAAATCTGAATGTGTGAGTCTTCCATCACATCTTAGAATTCCATTAGTATCAATAAATAATCCTAAGTTCTTAGATAGGTTTGTTTTCTTTCCTCCATACTCTTCTGGAAATGTACTTTTCTGTAGTTCTTTTATCTCTTGCAGTTGTGAATCTAAAATTTCGTTTGATATTGCTTCTCTCTCTGACGGTGTTATTTTTGGTTGTTTTTCTGTGTTCAACAGACCCTCCCCCATCAGAAGAGAAGTATCCCTTATCGGACCACTAGGCCAGTGTCTAGGGTTTTGTCTTAAAAATTCGGGTCCAGATAACCACTTGTTCCTTTCCTCTTCTGAGGCGGTTGGACGTGTCGCTACGTCCGCCGGGTTAAGTCCAGACGGTACGTATCTTACTATCAGATTTTTGTTGCGCTTTATTTCTTCTAGTCTTTTAGATACAAAAGGTTCAAGTAACTTTTCAGAGTGATACCAATCAATCACTATTTGACTATCTGTCCACAGTGTTAACTGGGTTATGTTCAATGGTAAGAATTTGAGTACGAATTTTATAAGTCTACTTCCAATTAGAACGCCTAATAACTCTAAGCGTGGAATCTTTAAGTTCTCTTGGTCTTTAATAGGAACTAAGCGTGATTTACCTATTATGAAGTTGACTATGCCTTTCTGTACTATGTATATTACTGCTGCGTAAGCTACTGTAGATGAGTCAGTAAAACAGTGTATTTGTGCCTCTCTTTCGTTGGGTACAGTAATATTTCTCTGTAGGCATATGTTTTCTACTTGTTTCATTTCTTTCAAGATGTTCGTCCACTTGTGAAGTAGATCCTTTGGTAATGGTGTGTCCCATTTAATCTGTTTCTTCCATAATTGTTGAAGTAGTAACTTAGCTGGTAACATGACTGGTACAGAGAATCCACAGGGGTCATAAATAGCTGCAATAGTTCTTAAGACTCCTCTTTTTGTGGTTTCATTGTTCTCGTTGACTCTAGCTCTAAGATAAAGTACGTCCTCTTTCAAGTCCCAGTTTAGACCCAGTAATTTTACAGTTGTTTGTGTGGCAGCATCAGGTATTTGTTCGATAAAATCTTTGGAGTTGGAGCTCCATTCGCGAAGATTCATTGAGATTTCTAAAAACATGTTCTTGCTTTCTTTATAAAGGTTTAAAGCATCTGTTGCTGTTTCTACCCCAGTGACTATGTTGTCAACATATATGTCTTTAGCTAACTGTTTTGCGTAGTCTCCATTCGACCTTTGAAGATGGTGTCTAACCGTACCGTTTAAAAGGAATGGACTGGATATGATCCCAAAGGGAACACGGGTAAATCTGTAGTGTAGTAGATTGTCTTCAGTAGCGGGTTTATTGATGTCTTTCAACCATAAGAACCTAGTGACGTCTCTGTCCTCTTCTTTTAGACCAATCTGTAAAAATGCTTTTTCTACGTCTGCCGTCATGCCTACGGCGTGACTTCGGAATTTCAACAGTAGTCCAGTCAAATCCTCCAACATCATCGGACCGCAGTATAGACATTCATTCAGACTCTTTGTATCCTTTGTTTTAGCTGAAGCATCATAGACTATTCTCAGAGCCTTACCTGGTGCTAATATTCCATGGTGAGGAAGGTAGTGGATGGGATGATCACTTGTATCTTCTCTAGGTACTAGTTCAATGATACCCTTTTGCAGTTGATCACTTAGTGTTTGGTCGTAGGCTGACAAAGTTTCTGTGTCTAGGCGTTTCATTAGTCCTATCAGGCGTCCGTATGCCAGACCGTAGTTAGTTGGTAATTCAGGTGGGTATTCCTTCCAAGGCCAGCTAACGTGATATCTTCCTTCTATGAATTCGGTGTTTTCATTGAAATGCTTAATAGCTTCTTCTTCACGGTTAGCATTTGGAGAATCAGTAATTCCAAGAGATTCTAAGTCCCACAAAGTTTTCATTGATGTGTTATCTAATGGCAGATCAGGCTCGTTTAATCTAGTTTCATAGGGTGCTTGGAAGTATGTGAGCATTGATAACTCATCCTCATGTTTATGCGTTATTTTGCCTGACAATATCCATCCTAAGTCGGAATTCACTAAGTACAAGTTCTCTTGTAATTTCACCTTTTCGGTTGACATAAGTGAATGATAATAATCATTTCCAATCAGAATATCTACCTTATCTGACAGAGATCCATCATCCGCCAATAAGTAATCCTTTTGATGGTTCCATTTGGTCAATTCTTTGCCATAAGATGAGATACTGCGTGTAATAGATGGTACGACATTCGCATATACTGTCCTTCGCATATGAGTTCTTGATTGAATATGAAGTCTTACCAACGGGCTATCTAGTTCTTGAGGTTTGTTCGAACCAAAGGTGAATACTGTGAGGTGGTTGTCTTCTTCGGTTTCTAAATTCAGGTCCTGCGCGACATCTTGCGTAACATAGCTTCTCATACTGCCTGAATCTAACAGTACACGACACTTCTTTGAGGTATTCTCAGGTCCTTTGACATTAACAATAGCAGTTTGTAGTATTGTGGCTCCCTTTTCATAGATGTGCATTGTACTGGTAGATTCCTTCCTTGGTACCTCATTCTTTGTTGTCACCTTCCTTGGGAACTCTCTGTTCGGACAAAGTGCTCTATTATGGAGGCCTTTCTTACCGCAGTGTCTGCAGGTTATGTGCTTAGACTTACAGGAGCCTGTTTGATGGCCTTCACGGAAACAAATAAAGCAACGGTTTCTTAATTTTAATCTTCTTTGTTGTAGAGTTTTACTTTCTGTACACTCATCATTAAAATGATCTCCTTTACAAAATATGCAGTAGAGCTTCCTTCTTTTCTGATTAGATCCATGCCCATACTTCTCTTCATTGAATTGAAATTTCCTCTTAGTGTTAAAGGTTTTGTTGAAAGCAGTTACACTACGTTTAATTCCTTTATCGGTCTTCCTTATATTATTTGGTTTTCGGACTTTTGATCCCTTCTCATTTCTAGGTTCTAGTATATGAAGCGTTTCTGTTGTATAACTGGTATCTTCTAAATTGAATTTTTCAGATGTTCTTTTAGCATCCTCTCTCGCTGAGAGTACAATATGGAGTTGTTTTCTCATTTCTTCGATAGTGTCGTTACTTAGTTTCAATTTCAACTCGTATACTATATCCTCAGGAAACTTTTCCAGGATTAAGAATCTCAGATGGTTGTGTTCTGTATTTTCGCCCAGTGAGCTCAATACACGAAGGTGTCTTTCAATCTCATCTAATATTCTTCTACAGTCTTCTTGTTTGTCTGCTCTCTTAAGTTTGTAAAGTGTTGAATAATGAGCATCGATTATTTGGGTTTTCTTTCCATATCTGTCTGTTAAAGTTGCTACAGCAATTTTATAATTTTCGTTTGTAGTCTCAAGACCATCCAAAATTGTCTTAGCCTCACCCTTCACAGAAGCCTTTAGGTACAATAACTTATCGACGTCTCTTAATGCTCTTTGATCAATATTGGAAGAGAATTGATCCCAAAATTGTGTCCATTGTAGAACATCTCCGGAGAATGTGGGCAAGTTCAATTCAGGTAGCTTTCCTCTGCTGATGGACTGACTAGAACTGGAAGAAGAATCAGCCTTGTCCTTTTTGACTTGTTTTTTTACATTCAGTTCAGCTAATGCTTCCTCTCCTTTTAATTGTTCTGTCGTCATACTGGATATCTCATCCGCGTCCGGATTTGTTGAAGTGTTAAAATATTGATACAATTCGCTATTAAATCGGTGAATTACTGCTTGTAATTTTGATGACACGATCCTTGCTTGTTCTAAATCATCATAAATACTGTATACCATTTATAACTCATTCATGCATGACACTGTATTAATTGAGTTTAGTCAGACTCATTATAGTTAGCCTTGTTTATTTTTAACTTTGTTATGCGTTTACTGTGTGTGAAAAGTGTGTTTGTAGATTAGCACTCTTATTACCTTACAGTAACAATCATAATATTCATCTATAATAGTGCTTTCATAACTTGTTTTGAAATAATTAATCAAGTATTAAGTTTTAATTATTTAGTGACTTCTTGATCCCATAGTCAATTTTGTGAAACATCTCTAGTAAGTTATACTACTCAACCTAGTCTATAATCATAGCACTAGTTGAGCTAGTTGTTGTTACCTTTAAAACATTTGATCTTATCTAGACTTGGCTCTGGCACTACAGTGCCCCCTTGACCTAGTTACTTGACCATGACACTACAGTGCCCCTTTGACTTAGTTACTTGGCTATGACACTACAGTGCCCCTTTGACTTAGTTACTTGGCTATGACACTACAGTGACCGTTTGCCTTAGTTACTTGGCTATGACACTACAGTGCCTCTTTGACTCAGTTATATGGGAACACAAGAAAGTTCACTAGGCCACACTTCTTATTGGTCACACAGTGTTTAGATTGTATTTTAGCACTAACTTTATCAAACGCATGAAATCACAATCATTTTATTGCTTTTTGTACACTCAATATACCATATTGACCACCAATAATTTTTCACTTTTGACTATAGGTTATCAAACTATAGCACAGTGTGTAAACACTGAACATGAACACTGATTGTCACTTCACTATGTATCCATAAGCACAGATACTACATTCTCACAGTGTATGTAACATCTGAACATCAAATATGTATGCATGTAGTTTGTAATAGATAGGTAAGTAGGTCATTATTTATGTATTTGTTTGTGTATCATTTTTTCACAGCATTAACCAACTATTTACCGTTAGGCTATTGAGTTTGATCAGAATTTGTCTAGTTTGATGCTACTCTGTTCTTATAATTTTAAGAATCTTAGTGAGCTAACTTAAGTAGTATTTTGTTGTGATAATTATAACACCTGTCAGCACTCAAATAATAAAAGTTAGTGTGAGACGCTCATATTATCTTTGTTGTCAATGTTTTGAGTTGTATTTAATTGAAGCAATGACAATATTCAACTTGGTAGGTATGTGACACTATGTGAAAACTTAAGTGCGCTTGGTGAAAATGTCATGTAAACCATAAGTATGTAAACATTGGGTTATGATTAGTTTTGATTTGGTATAAGAATTACAACGACAATGTTCTATGATAATTTGACATGCTATCTGAAACAATCTTTGCTAGTCAGCTTCTACTTTAATGTTGGAAGTTTTATCAAGTGACTAGTCCTGTATGTGCTTGAAATAATATGGTGTGTGATCACAGTTTTACATACCTGAACCTTAACTTCAATTTATTACTCAATGTCTTCTTGTAATAGTACACTTTTATATGTATTGTTTGTAGGTACTGAGTATCGGTGTCCCTATTAGAATGATAAAAAGTTAGGTTTAAATAAAGATTCACACAGCTAGAGTCCTCATGGAAACACCTTTTACTGATATTTTATTTCATCATTAAGCACATTTTCTTGGTCTATAAAAACTTTGAAGATTGTTTTCAACATAATTATATGACTTATAGGTTGCCGCAAAATTTTTCCTGACAATTGGTTGTTCTGACTTAAAGATATGGTTTAAATTTGAAATTATAGTTTCAAACAATGCTTGTGATGCTTTGTTGTCTTACCTGTTGAAATCTAATTCGTACTTTCTTTGTTTCACTTTAAACTATTGAAAATGTTTCGAATGACATTCAATTTGTTTGTTGACAATTACAATGACCCTTTCGTGTAAGTATAGTAGCGACCTGCGGAGAAAAATTGCAACATCTTAACACACTAGCGCTGCGTGTATTCACTGACACTTCCGTGGCGCTGATCCTAAACTTAACACTTGGCGGGAATTTTGATTGCTTTGATGTTAAGTTGCTAACACTGACTCAACAGTAGTAACTTGTTAGATCAATGTTCACGACCTTAGTAAAACTGAATTTCACTCATACCATCAGAAATAATAACTTATAGTAAGTAAGTGTGTAGGTGTGACCGCATGACTTTTACTAATAAAGTAAATTGTTGCACTTTGTTCATTGTTTTTCATGAGTATTTATCTGTTTATCTTTTTATAGGTATTGTTATCATTCGATGAGACAGCTGACAAATGCATCCTATTGCATCAAATGAATTCTCATTAAACTCTCTTCGGCCATATATCAGATAAGCTTTGTTTGAGATCTGTACTAAACATTGTTTTGTTTGGATTTATACTACTTAAATTATTTTTCAGTAAGTAGGTATAACTATATCCAATTCTTTATCCCCTTATTTTCCCCAGATAAATTCCAACTTATCTATATCAAATTTCAATCCCAGCACATCTGCACCAAATTTGTGTATACATAGTAGGTATCATATGTGACCTTACATTCATTACTTAATTACATCTGTAATCTGTATGACAGCCTACACAAATCAAACTATCATACAGGTTGTTGCCAGAGTTCTTTCATAAAGTACCTATGTACTTATCAAAAGTTAATGGATTTTATTAGTTATAAATTATCTGCTTCGCTTTATCTTAATATATTATTATATAGAAATCTGATACAGGAGGCCAAGAGTATTCATGCAGTTAAGGTAGGTAATGATGCAAAGTAGGTCTGTCAGTTGTCTCACCTGGATGATGATGATTTGTCCCTCAGCCAGACTCTAGCCCCCTCGCCATCTTGGTCAGGTTGACACACCTGCGGTTAGACAATTCTTATGATCATACAGTCATGTACAATCATTAAGCACTCAGCACATATATTCTCATTAAAGTAACACATGTAATCAACATGAAATTTAGCACATCAACTTGAGTTTGTTATGTCATTAGGAGTGCAATCTCACATACTTTGTGAAGGACCTCAGTCCTCTTTATAGCTTGTTTACCTTCCGAAAGCATCGGCAGGTCTTATCGTGTCTCAATAGGTGTACTAGTGCAGACCCTACGGTCGACACACGCCCTAGTCTCAACTACGGTCTTTTCAGACCAACCTTTATACCTCGTGATAAGATTGCGCAAACTTAACATGCAGGCCGCCATCCTATCAGGCAGGCGGCCGTGCGGGCGAGCTCTTCAAGGGCTCATTCTTTTATGGATACTCATCCAATCTTAGTTCCCTGACAAGGGACAGAATTGCACACGCCTTATGACATAAAACAACAGTGATTTGTAAGGACATTACCTCTCTGTACGATGAAACTGTACCACATCCCATCAGCTCAGCGAGTTACGTGGGCGTACCATTCCATCGTCCTTTATCAACGCGATCCTTAACAGGAACATTATGCATTCAATTCTAAATAAGGTTTGTATAATGCTGAGTACTTAACTTAGGTGGTATTTGAGGCTGGCGGCGAGCAGCAGGCGAAGATCACACATGCCACGATTTACACTTTGAAAACTTGAAAGCGAGTCGACGTTGGAGCGAAAAATGTTGACACTTACCGATCGGAAATTAGCTCTATGGTTTGTATTGAGTGTTGCTATATACAATTATTGTTGGGTTAATTTTGATACTCGCGAACCCTTCGCGACACGGAGGCCTATGTTATTACCACCACAGGTACCAGGACAAAGCACATAAATGCGTACAACCGTGCGCATGGAAGAAACCCGCATCAACGTCGGAAAACTAGGATGCCAGGCACAGACGTCAGCGGAAATCTGTGCCGTAACACCTTGTGCCCGTCTACGTATTTTAGACATTAACAGTGGACTTAAGTTTTTGGTCGACACGGGCGCGAATGTGTCAGTTTTACCCGTTAACCGCGTAACTAAGGGTCGTACACAAAGTTCGGACTACAAACTTTACGCCGCGAACGGCACGGAGATTAAAACGTATGGTGTTAAAACCATGGTGCTAAATTTAAAACTCCGTAGGCCGTATCGCTGGGACTTTATAGTGGCTGACGTGAATCAACCAATTATAGGTGCAGATTTTCTCACGCAACACAAGCTATTAGTGGACCTTAGTGCACGTAGGTTAAGAGACCAAATTACGGACCTAAACGTAATCGCCTCAGTGGTAAGTGTTTCCGAACCAACTATAAACACTATTAATCACGGACATCCCTATAATGTTTTACTATGTAAGTATAAGGAGATTACTAAACCACTGTCATTCCAGGAAACTCAATCGCATGATATTTTACACTTTATTGAAACTTCCGGTCCCCCCGTGCATGCTCGTGCCCGTCCGTTGCCACCGGACAGATATAAAAAGGCTAAACAGGAATTCCGCATTATGCAGGAAGCCGGAATATGTAGACCATCGAAAAGTGCGTGGGCAAGCCCACTGCACATAGTCTCTAAGAAAAACGGTGATATTAGGCCTTGTGGAGATTATCGGCAATTAAATTCTATTACAAAGCCCGATAGGTACCCTATTCCCCACCTACGTGATTTTACATATATATTGGCCGGTAAGAAAATATTTTCCAAAATTGACGTAAATAGAGCGTATCACTGCATAAAAGTAAATCCGGAAGATATAGAAAAAACCGCGATTATTACGCCATTCGGTTTATTTGAGTTCCCTAGAATGACCTTTGGTTTACGTAATGCAGCGCAAACATTTCAACGCTTCATGAACCATGTGTTGCAAGGCTTAGATTTCCTTTATAATTATTTAGATGACGTCATCATAGCAAGCGATAATGAAAACCAGCATAAAGCTCATTTAGAAATTATATTTCAACGATTTAAACAATTTGGAATTACTATAAACTTGTCTAAAAGTTGTTTCGGGCAAAACAAAGTTGAATTTCTTGGACACGAAGTTACTACTAACGGTATTAGACCTTTACAAGATAAGATCAATGTCATTGTCAATTTCCCAAAACCTAAAACTGTTCAGGAATTACGCCGATTCTTAGGCATGGTCAATTTTTATCGTACTCACTTACCTAATACAATGTCATACCAGTCCGAACTTAATAAATACCTTACAAATACTAAGCGAAACGATAAAAGAATTATTACGTGGTCGGAAACAGCTGATAATGCTTTTGAGCAGTGTAAAACGGCATTACAGAATGCCGCCACTCTGTCTCATCCTTATCCCGATTCCACGCTAGCAATGATGACGGACGCATCTGATAATTGTATTGGAGCAGTTTTGCAACAAAAGAGTTGCGACACATTAGGTTACTTTTCAAAAAAATTGTCTTCGAGTCAACAAAAATATAGCACTTATGATCGCGAGCTTCTCGCCATCCATTCAGCCATAAAGCATTTCCGAAAACTATTCGAAGGTCGCCCTTTGACAATTTATACAGACCATAAGCCCTTGTGCCATGCATTTACTAAGGCCGGTAAAGATGATAAAGAAACTCCGAGACGCACGAGACAGCTCCTTTTTATCAGCGAATTTACCACCGACATACGTTATATTAACGGCCCGGCTAATATAGTAGCCGATGCGTTATCACGCGTCGAAACAATTTTTTGTCCGACTGTACTCGACTACAATCAACTCGCGGACGCACAAGTTCACGATGAGTACCTATTGCAACAAGTCAACGTTAGCAATCAAACATGTTTTAAGCAAATTTCTATACCTACTTGTGATAAATCTATTTATTGTCATATTTCAGGAAATAATATTAGGCCTTATCTAACCGAGGAATTTCGAAAGATTGCATTTGATACAATCCACAATTTAAGCCACCCCGGGGTACGAACTACACGTAAATTAATATCGAAAAAATTTTTCTGGCCCGGGATGAATAGAGACGTAGGCACATGGGCTAAGACATGTATAAAGTGTCAAAAGGCAAAAATAAGCCGTCATACAATATCGCAATTAGGTCAATTCCCAGCTGTAAATCGCTTTGAACACATCCACGTGGATATCGTCGGGCCACTACCGACATCCCCACAAGGATACAGATTTTGTTTAACTATCATTGATAGGTATACGCGCTGGCCTGAAGCATTCCCTTTACAAGAAATTACAGCCGAAGTTGTCTCGAAAACAATTTTTAATGAATGGATTGCGCGATACGGTTGTCCTGTAAAGCTCACTAGTGACCAAGGTCGCCAATTTGAAAGCAACCTGTTTTTAGGTCTCATGAAATTACTAGGGGTAAATAAAATACGTACGTCACCGTATCATCCCCAAAGTAATGGTGCAATCGAGCGTTGGCACCGATCCCTTAAAGCAGCGTTAATGGCTCGTTTGAATAACTCTTCATGGGTGGAAGAGTTACCTACTGCACTGTTGGGATTACGCGCCGCGTGCCGCACTGATAACGGCATAAGCGCCGCGGAATTAACCTTCGGACGTACACTACGTTTACCCGGAGAGTTTTATAACACATCACAGGAACACGAACCCAGTGACCCATCTAATTTAGTTTCCAAAATTCAAGTCAATTTGCGTAATTTCAAACCCTTTAGTGAGTCATCACGAAATTCAAAAAAATTTTTCGTAAGTAAAGATTTAAAGACCTGTTCACATGTTTTTGTTAGAGATGATACGGTTCACAAATCATTGAAACCGCCATACGACGGTCCATTTAAAGTATTAGAGCGAAATTCTAAAGTATTCTTAATTCAATTACCTAACCGCGAGGCTCGCATTTCAATAGATAGATTGAAGCCAGCCTACGTGTTAAAACAAGACGAGGACGATGACTATAATAATTATGACACTGATGATAATAATTGCCAACCGAATGTGACACAACAGGACAAACGAATCGCGCTGACACATAATAATAACAACGCTAGTGAGAACCGTGTGACACGCTATGGTCGCGTAACCCGACCACCGGTACGCTTTAGTTAAGTAAAATAGCTAGCTAGTACCTACTTAGGATAATATTCTTTTTACGCAATCAAATAAAACACAAGTTGAATAAATTAGTTAATAAAACATTTATACTTTTATACATTTTATATATACAACTTACATAATATTTACAAGACATAGCATGTCAAAAGTAAAGTCTTAGGATAAAACTAGTATAGTTAATACGAAATTAAAAATCATACCTATTCTAATATAAGCAAAATTACTTAAATAAGTTCAGCAATTTTATGCTTTGCTAACTTTATCTACAATAATGCATTTATTTTGCGTGCTTGTCAAATGAATTGACACACAAATAAATGCTACGCAAGTATTTTATTAATTAGGCAATTTACTTTCTATTCAATTTTATACATACATTTATATTTAATAATTACTTTTATTGCAAGTGTCCGTAGAGACAGTCGCTCATTTTATAATTTAATAAACTCCATAAAAGTAACATGGGTTTCAACCAAAGCAAGGAAAAGGAAGTTGTAGCAATGGCCCAAGCTCAGGCCGTATCTACACAATTCGAAAATAAAATCAACTACGTTGGTTTCGGATTGATTGCAATTGTGATTATATTAGCCATAATCCTTTGTTACGGCATCAGAATGAAATGCCGGCAAAAAGTGAAAAGCTGGCTACGTAAAGAAATAGCTGTAGTACAGCCCAGCGTACCGATGGTCAAGGTGGAAAAGTTGCCGATGCAGCAGGCCGTAGGTAACCCCGCCGCTGCACCGACAACAGCCTATATGTGAAATATACGCGAGTGACGCGAGTGAAATTTTTGCGCTATAGTTAGATCCAGTGTTTATGTAAGTTAATGTTAAGTAAGTACTTGTACTTCATTGATTTTTTTTGTGTTAAAAATTTAAGTTGTAACCGGGATATTCATCATTTTAATTTTGTTTTGAACATTTATTGTCGAACATAATATGTTGACTGGCAGAAATTGGCCAAGGTAAATATAATAATCTAATGTTTTAAATAATGTTCTGTTCTAGGTACTTATCAGATTGTTTACTATTCAACTACATTAAGTACCTACTTACTTGCACTTATCTTGTAATTGAGAACTTGTTATTGTTATAGTAAAATTATATTCTAACTTTAAATTATTTTCATGGAAGTAATGTAACCGTAGATGCTGAATAATCCTGTTAACGATAGTGCCACATCGGTGTCAATATTTCTGATGACACGAGTAATTATTTGTATCATTATGTTAGTTATAAGTTTTAAGCAGTCTAATCAGAAAAGTTAGAAAGTTTTGTGTTTGTTTTTTTTACCAAAAATTTTTTTCCTCTTAGGAGGGGAATGGTGTGGGGACACGGTGTGTTCCCACAGGTTTTATATTTCTGTTCTATCTACCTATGATGTGTGACTCGTGGTGCGGGCAGTCGTCGCCGCGCACCCGATCTGTAAACGCGCTTATACCAATAATAAGATTTGATTGCGTAAACTTACCCTCTTTTATTTGGTCTGCCCTGTAGAGATACCCCAATAGTCATATCTCACAGTATCAATATATTGCCCATCCTCTGTTAGAACGCAGCCATCGGATTGGGACGAATTATTTACATTATTTACAAATAAAACTATAATAGGGGGAGATTTTAACGGTCATCATGTTAACTGGTCGACTAGATCAGATGCAAGAGGGGGTCAGCTATCTGATTCAGCTTTAGAAAACGGTTATATTTACCTTAACGATGGAACACCTACTAGGATAAAATTAGTAAATGGAGTTTTGCAAATGTCGGCACCAGATATTTCATATGTATCAAACGACATTGCTATTAATTTTGATTGGCAGGTTATGAACGAAAATTTGGGTAGTGATCACTTGATAATCAAATTTAGTACTAACATCCCCAAATGCAATATTCAGTTACGGAAACGTAATTTGAAAAAAATTTGTTGGCCATCATATAATGACAGCCTATCAAGTTCATTTAGTGAGGAAAAACTAGTTAAATTTGATATAACTGATGATTCACATGTTCAAACAATGTATGATTATTTGGTGTCTCAACTTAACATTGCCATTGATGCTAGTAGTGTAGTCAATGAAGCTAGTTGAGCCCCACAGTAATTCCTCAGTCACAAAAAACTTTACAGCATGACAAAGTATCAATAAATTAAAAGTATGGTATAAATTTCCAAAAAATTATAATAATAGAAGGTTAGGTATTTTTTAATGAAAGTCTTATTTCATTGATATCTTTTTTAGGAAAAATGCTCCGTCTAAACTTTCTTCACCAGACATATTCATGTTACGTATAAAAACAATAATATGAAACATCCAAAACAATATCCCAGCAGAAACACCAAATTTTAATAAAACAATTGGGGTAACTTGAACTGAAAAATGTCTCTGTCGAACTTTTTAAAGGAATTATGCCATTTTGCCAAGCATACTCATGCTTGAAAAAAGTTTTGGATTTTTATCAAGTATCACGTACTAGGAATAAATAACTCATTTGGTAAAAGAAATTTGGACTGAGAAATTACTCGGTTCAATATATAAACAGATTAGTTTATTTAGGTATAAATACCTAACTTCCGTGTGAGTTTTTTTTTGGATAATCATTTAAAAGTTTATGGCTCATGCTATTTTATAACCCAGCAAAGTTTCATCGACTGAGGAATTAGTGTATGGGTCTCCATACAAAGAATCTGTTCATTGCCTACACTATAGTGTTCCTCGAATAAAAATATGCACTGATCCTGAATCTAAATTTAAACCACGGCCTTATTGGAACCAGTCTTTGTCACTGGCAGTAGCTCAAAGAAGATTAGCCCTCAGTTCATTCCGACGCAATCCAACTCCTGATAATTTGACGCGGCTGGAATTAAAAACTCAAGAAGCTAATAAACACATAAGGCAAGCCAAATCATCTAGTTGGTATCATTTTTGTGACACACTAGATGAAAATACTACAACATATGAAATGTGGCGTAGAATGGGCTGGATGAAAGGTATTATAAACAAAGACGCTTTGTTCCATTAGATAAACAGGAAACATTACTGACCTCTCTTACTCCAGATTCGGCAACAAATAAACCTCCCAATTTCACATCTCAAAACCATTTATTAGAAGTGGATTTTACGATCGAAGAGCTCGAAAGCTGTATAAAAAGAAAAGATACTGTACCAGGGGATGACGATTTTACTTACAGCATGATTTATAACCTCCCTGACGACGCGAAACGTTTTTTATTAAAGTTATATAACCTGATTTTTCGTTATGGTAAGATACCAGAACAGTGGCGTTCGGTTCTTATTCTACCGATACCAAAAACCTCTGATCTTAGTTCAATCGATTCTAAATTAAGACCTATATCTTTAATGACATGTATTTGTAAAGTTTTCCATTATATGATGCTAAAACGGTTAGAATGGTTTGTGGAAAGGAATAGGATATTCTCACCTTACACGGTTGGTTTTAGAAAATCTCAGTCATGTATGGATTGTCTGACTCGCTTGGTGACATACATTCAAATAGGCTTTACACAAAACACACCAACACTGGCTTGTTTTCTAGATATCGAAAATGCCTATAACAATGTGTCTGTTGAAAGTGTTTTGACTATTTTGGATGAATTAAAAGTAGGTAGTAAGTATTGTAAATATCTTTGGTCGTTCCTTAGCGAAAGATACCTAAAACTAAGGTCAGAAGACGGAGAAAAGGTAGTTGTGCGACGAACTGACAGAGGACTAGCGCAAGGAGATCCAATCTCGCCGTTTCTTTTCAATGTAGCCACATTCAAAATCTGCCAATCTTTTGTACAAAATGTATGTATAGCTCAATATGCTGATGCCTTTGTCATCTATGTTAAAGATAAGAGTATTGAAGTATGTGCTTCATATCTTCAGGCGGCGTTAAATGATATTGTACATGCTTTGGATGAGTTAGGTCTCCAGATATCAAGTAACAAAACAAAATTATGTCTATTTAGTCGAGGGAATAAGCGTCATTTACCATATGTAACTATAGGTGGATCTTTGTTGACCACATCAGATTGTGTAAAGTATTTAGGCATATGGCTAGACAGAAAACTCCTGTGGTCAAAACACATAAATGAAATAGCTCAAAACTGTACCAAATTTCTTAATCTTTTAAAAGTATTGGCTGGCTCATCTTGGGGTGTGCATCGTCGAAACTCGACAAAGTACAAAATCAGGCATTGCGAATCATGGGCGGATTTATCAGAGCTCTCCTATTCACGTAATGGAAACCGAGTTATGTATACCTCCATTGTTTATTCGGAGACTATTTTTAGCGTATAAATATATAGTTAAAGCATTATCTTGGACGGATAACGAAACAATTAAACTGTTACGTGAACTTAGCACGTTATGCCAAACTAGGTATTGGCTGAAAATTAAAAAACCGCTGTTAGTGGATGTGTGTAATAAAACAAATGACATTGTTATCTACTCTTCGCAAGTTCTTGATATTTTTACAGCTCATTCATGGTTTTCTAGATTAGATATTAAAAATATAGCTATTAGTGAATTAGATTGCCTCATAAATCCTAAACACTATTACACTAGTGATCAACTGTATTGTTTAAACTCCATACAAAATATCATAGCTGGCATATGATCTTTACAGACGGATCAAAGAGTAAAGAAAAGCAAGGAGTGGCTTTTTTTGATCCGTCTTTAAAGGAACAGGGGAGTTTTAAAGTTACGAGTGGTGTTTGTGTAATGACGCTGGAACTCCTTGCAATCTCTAAAGCACAATCAAAATTGGGATAAGATCGTCATCTGCTCTGACAGTAAAAGTGCTATACAGCACTTAGCTCGATGCGCCTCCGGTCACATAGGTGTACCGACAGCTTTTACTGTACTCCAACAAATAGTACAATTCATGTCGCGCAACGTCAAAATTATTTTGCAGTGGGTCCCAGCGCACATTGGTCTTAAGGGTAACGAGGAGGCGGACAGATTGGCTAATGTTGCTTACTTAAATGGAATAGAGTGTAACATTAGACCATGCTATTCAGAAGTGTTTTCTATGTTTAAATTAGATTGTCAAAAAGTGTGGAAGGAGTTTTTTGATGAACGATCGAAAACAAAAGGCATCTGGTATAAAACATTACAAAGCGAACCTCCTCGTATACCATGGTTTGTAAATAATAATTTAAGTAGATTACAGGTAAAGATAATAATGAGAATTAGGTCTGGCCATATTCCATCAGGGAAGTTTGCCTATATGATGAAAATAGTAGATACACCTAATTGTGAAATATGTGGAAAAATTGAGGATTTGTATCATCTTTTGATGGAATGTGAGCGGAACCAAGTACAAAGACAACAGTTTGTAACTAAATTTAGAATAAAAATGCTGGATGTAGGGATCGTTCAGAGCATTCTAAGCAACCCTGAATCTGAGGTCGCTTTGGGCTTGTGTGGGTTAGTGGCCTATTGCCAGTAGAGTACAGAAGGACAGAGCTTTTTATATTAATAAATATAGATTTATATAGATTATTAAGACTCATATTGTAATTTTGCCTCGATGGAGCTGGCATGTCATGAGACAAAAGCTCCAAAATAAATAAAGATATTTAAAAAAAAAAAAGTGTCATTTGAATTCATGAAGTTTGACTTAATACTCTGAGGTAACTGGAGCTCTCACCCTGAATAAAAAAGTGTCGCCAGCAAATTTGACATTTATGTATGTAGTGGCTGTCAGCTGTCTCATATGACCATACGTATTTTTTTAAAGTGTAGGTGAGACGGAAGACAGCCACTGTGTTATTTGTGGTATTCAAAAAATTGTTCGTACTGCACTCTCCAGTTACCTCAGTATTAAGTCGAGCTTCGTGTTTGAATTCCTTATTTTGATAGATTTTTGATGCTTTGTTCTGTTAAACGTTGTTAGCTAGCTATCGTTATACCCGACGTCACAAAACAAGGAACTGATAGCGGCTCTTTTCTTTATAAAATTGACTTAAAGTTCCCAAAAACGTATGAAGTTCATACCCATAAAGTTACGCGGTAGCCCCCCTGGTTGGCCGACCATGACCAATACATCGTACATTGACACTTTTGAACGAACAAGTTTAAAAAGATTCTTTCAAAAGTGTCAATGTACGATGTATTCGACCATGGTCGGCCAACCTGTACTGGGGGCTTAAGCTTTATTTATGCGTGGTCCACGCGTTGTTCACCCAACTATTTACTTACATTAGTGCAGAGTGCTGCAGTGATAAATAGCAGGCGTCTTTCTGCGATTCGATTCGACTTTGATTGGCGAGCCTAGTGGACGCGAGCCTTAATTTCAAAGTTCAATGAATGGCTATGACCATTCATTCACATTCATGACAACACTCACTTATCTTTCATCGTTTCGTTTACATTCAGTCAATCAGTGTTTGCTAATGTCAAAGTAGTTGTATCATACGAAAATAGCACGGAAAAATAAGAAAATCTGCTTGCCCAAGCTTCATTTCAGACAGGTTGTTATTAAGTCCTTGTGAGAATTACTCTTTTGAGAATTAACATGCAATAATGGCGACTACAGCATATGAGCTAGACGCCGACGGTGAGTGAAGAGAAATTCGGAACTACAAAATTTTGTTCGTGTTTTTAATTAAATAAAAGAATATCTAGTTCTTATGAAAATGTTCCTTGAAAATTAGGTGTAATCTTCACATAGTACGTTTTCATTTGCTTGTCAGTAAACTTATTTGTTACGATTCAGTGAGCACATGAATTGTTAATGATCATAATGCTTCTATTTTACCTGCTACTTACCAAATCCACACAGTTAAACTGATTTACAGTTAGTATTGTGAACCGTTTGGTAATAATTAATTATTAACAAACTTTAATGCACTTTCAGGATGTAAGTTCATCCCTGCAACTCAGAGACCAGATGGTACATGGCGCAAGCCTCGACGGGTCAAGGACGGCTATGTGCCCCAGGAAGAGGTGCCTCTCTATGAAAGTAAAGGGAAACAGTTCAAAGCCAGACAGAACACAGGCTTGCCAGTCGGACTTACACCTGAAATAGTTGCCGCTGCTCAGAAACCCAAGAAAAACCAAGCAAGCACCATACAACCAATACCTGGCATGATTATAAATGTGGAAAAGAAAAAGAAGAAGAAGAAGACAGGTATAACTTATTCTTTTTTGTATAAAAAAAAATCTTAATTAAATAACTGCTATTTCAATTTGAATTTCTTATTGTTGTAGGAGCCGATGAAGCTGCTGACAAATTAGCTAAGTGTGAAATCACAGAACCAACCTTCAGCAGCCCTTCCCCATCATCATCAGGCAACAACACTCCTGCCACTAGTCAGGCCGACCCGGCCAAACGGTTGAAGAACTTAAAAAAGAAACTAAGAGATATTGAACTCCTTGAAGAAAAAATTAAATCAGGTGCATTGAAAAATCCTGATAAGGACCAGAAAGAGAAAATGTCTAAAAAGGGTGACATTATCAAAGAAATAGAATTATTAGAGTCTCAGAATAGTTAAATAAGATAAGCCAAATTAAATGAAGTTTATTTGTGAATGAAATATCATGAAATCATGTCTTATTGGTTTTCAATAACTGTGTTGTCTTATGTGAGGGTGCAAAGTGATAAAATGTTTTCTTTCAAATATAAATTATTTACAATTCAAGTATGTAACATAGTTTATTTGTTTTATTGGAATTCCAATATCACATTTTATAATTCATTATCATTGCACAACTTTTAAAACATAATGCGAAAAGTTTGGCATGAGCTGTAACTTAAAATACCTATCTTAATAATTGTTATTAAAATAGTGGAGATGGGTTTCAATACAAAAAATAATATATAACAATATGATTCTACTGAAAATAATTAGATCACAAAATAATATGTATACTAAAACTATAAAAAAGCCTTGATTCCAAAAACACTGATCCTTATTCCTAGAGTTGTTCTTATCCATATTGATCCCAATCTGGTGAGGTTACTGCCCCATAACTGCAACAAATCAGTGATGAAAAATCATTAATTATATAGAAATTTAAACTAAAAACTCGATAAAGAACCTTATTTGATTGTACTAGAAATTAAGGTTAATTGCTACTCACACATGATTGCGTTTTATATGAATTCGTTTCTCGCTTTCTGTCTCGCGTAGTTACCCAAACACGCGAGAATTCCAACCACTGCAATACCAAGACCCAAAACTGTTGCTAAAAAATCGCCGAAGTCGTAACCTTGGGAAGCTTCCACATTAGTAATACTTAACAACGCAAATACGAAGAACAGTAGTTTGAAATACATTTTGGGAGTTTATAGAAATAAAAAGAAAAGTGAAGCGTAAAGTATTTGGTGATGTTTATTCTATAACTTTTTGTAAATAAAAAAAGACACGTAATTGTAATGACAGTTTACTTTTTAATTAGCGCAATAGACAGAGACGTATCTTAAGAGATGTGCATTGCGGATCGGTGATGGATGGTATTAATTGAATAATCGATTGCATACAATTATTAAAATAAACAAAGTGATTAAAATGAACAAGGCTGATTTCTTTAACAAACTGGCCACTGACCTCTATTATACCCTAGTACCGTAGTACTTATAAATTCCTTGCCTACCGGTTAAAAAATATAGATATGGACATGGGCTTCATTTGACATTTTAAGCCCATATTATGCCCGTATATGAACAAAATATGCGCTTCAAATGTCAAATGAAGATACTAGAAGTCTAGTCTGGCCAAAGATATTATAATATAACAAGATTGTGCACTATGAAAATAAAAGCAATGTCAATTCGATTCTATGCAGTTACAATAAGGTTTATTTTCGTATGACATTTCGATAAACGGAAAAACGAGCCGAGCGAGAGGCTCCTAAATAGGATTGCATCCCTGTCTACTGGGCTGCCACCATGAAATATTTTTGGTTGTAGTAGAACTTAATTCAAATTCATATTTCCTGTTCTCGAGAATTTTCAAAATATTAATTAATTAAAAGGAATGTTAAGCTGATAATAATAAAGTCCATATCATTTGTATTATTTAAAACCTTGAAAAACTATTTTTTTAATGTAAGAGTCAGTGTTATGGTAGTTTTAATTATAATAAATTTGCAACACTTTGCGTCTGGACAATTTTAATAAAAATAAAAACATCATCAATATGGCGACGGCAAATTAATTTAAGTGTGTAAAGTTAGTGTGTGGATCTTAATTATCATTTTAAAATTACGTTTAAATCAATAAAAATGGTTCTCACTTGATGTGTGAAAGGATGCAAAAGCGAATCATTTAAACGGAGCGGTGTATCTTTTCATAGGTAAGTATTTAGCCAAACTTTTATTCTTGCGTATAGTAGGGTGTCCATTTCGTTTTTAGTCTATAGACTAGAATTTACTTTCTTACTTAACCCAAACATTTTTTCATTGTTTCAGATTTCCTAAAGATTAAGAAATTAAAACAGGTTGGCTTAACCTCATATTATCTGAAAAAATTACACAATACTCAGCGGAAGAAGAAAACGAAGAAGAACTTTATCAGAAAATAGGCATGAAACAAAACTTATTAAATGTATTATAACATCTGTATCTTAATTTTAGGTTAAAAAAGTAGGTACTTACGCAAAAAACGAATCTTTAAAATTAATTGGACAAAGCCTCCATGCGTCAAAAGATCCGCAAGAAAATTTTGTTTAGCAATGTATAGTCTAACTAATAAACAGATTTATATTACTGTACGTGGACTTTCTATTTCTATCCATTTTAGCAAAATACGCCTATCAGAAATACAGACATACATTTCATATAAGTACATACAGGTCAAACTGACAACCTCCTTTTTTGAAGTCGGTTCAAAAGTAAGTATGCTTATAAAGCATATGTATGCGTCGTATGTATCGTCGTATGTATGTATGTGTCAATTGTCACATTATTGCCTCATAAGTGGTGCAAATGCTTTGCCTCGCGGAGTCCTCATCTTAACTAATATTATAAATAGAAAGTGAGTTCGGATGTTTAAATGTATGTTTCTTTTAGCTACAAGAGCTCCCTAGGAAGCGTGATGTTCGAATCCTACGTGAGCCAAGTCTGGTTAACTATAAATTGTCCTCGAAAAAACCAAATCGTGTAGTCACTCACGTCTCTCTCATTAGAGAGGGACGCACACCATAATAGGCCTATCTCGCTCGGCTCGGCTGTAACTCATGAGTGCGCAATCTTGTTATATTATAATATCTTTGAGTCTGGCATCGCTGTGGTGATGGTGACCGCCCCCCCCCCCCCCCCCCCCCCCGCAGGGCCACCGCGTAACTTTATGGGTATGAACTTCATACGTTTTTTGGAAATTTAAGTCAATTTAATAAAAAAAATAGCCACGCATGCTGCGGCTACATTAGCGGACGATAATGAGAGATTTTCTGAGAGGCCATTTAAAAAAAAAAGCTTCCAATTGCTTCACTAGATGGCGTTGAATAAGTATGTACATGTCTATGGTATATTTTGGTATGAAACAAATTTAAATTAATTACTTTTTAAAAACCCAAAGGAAACTAATAATATACTAAATAAGTACTACTGTGAGGAACAGAAACGAAATAGGTAAATTTAAAGATTTAGGTAAATAAATAACATCTGTCTGACGTTCCGTTTTACGTAAAATAGTCGCGTCAAGGTAAAATTTATAACGTTCCGTTCCTTCTAACTGCATAGATAGGTGGGACAGCGCCATCTAGTGACTGAGCTTTCAGAAAATCGCCCATTGTCTACTATCTCTTTCCATACGCCACTACCGGTTAGTTAGAAAGATAAAGATATTACGATACGTCGCCGTAGCCCGCTAATGTAGCCGCAGAATATTTGTGGGCTACCGCGTAACTTTATGGGTATGAACTTTATACGATTTTGGGATCTTTAAGTAAATTTTTTAAAGAAAATAGCCGCTATCATTTTCTTGTTTTGTGACGTCGGGTATAACGATAACTAGCTAGCAACGTTCAACAGAACAAAGCAGCAAAATCTATTGAAATGAGGAATTCAAATGATCAATACATCGTACATTGACACTTTTAAATTTTTTTATAAACTTGTTCATTCAAAAATGTCAATGTACGATGTATTGGCTAATAATTGGGCCGAGAAGACAATTTTGACGACGATAAAGTTTTTAAAACAATATAAAAAATGTACGCAGACCGTGTACAGCGGGCTTGAAATGAAGCCCATGCTCATATCCATATTTTTTAGCCGGTAGCCCACCCCCCCCCCCCGTCGACTCCTGTCAGTCCATTAAAAAGAAGTTTTAAGTCTATGTATTTTATTGTCACTGTCAAAAAAAATATTGAAAAATGTCAGCGTTGGTGTTTCGTCAAATCCATCACTAAAATTTAATTCCTCAGAAAAAATATTTCTGCATTTATATTACAAATTAGAAGAAGGCTTTATCTGTAACGTTTTTTGGTGACAATAGACTGAGTGGACCTGTAAAAAGTACTTAAATAAGAGTGTGTAAACAACGGAAATAACCTCACTATTTGAATGATAATATTTGGAGTTTATTGTCGTTGGTCGTATTGAAAATGAGTTACAATTCGGGCGGAAGTGGTGGTAAGGGGTTTGGGTTCGCTGGGTTCACGATGCCCAAGCGGAATCCTTCTAACGTCTCCTTGCATGCTGTTCCTCCACCGACGAACGCTATGAACGCAGTGCCGCCGCCGCCGTCGGGCCTGTCGAAGCAGGGCTACTCTACCATGACTGCTATAACGCAGAATGCCGTAACGGGCAACTGGGGCAGTCTTGGGAAGAAGCGATCTAAAACTGAAGATGAGTAAGTTGACTTCACTGTTTTTACTTTATACATATCTTCCATTATTCCTCTACTAGACATACCTAGCCTAACCTAGCTGAATAAGTAAGTAAGGCTGGTATTCCACTTACCAAAGATCTTTGTCCATTACGCATTTGATCAACAAATTTATTGATGAAACCATTCATGAATTTGTCCTCGTCCAATTTCTTTGATCAAATATTTGATAAGTGGAATACCACCCTAAGTAAGTAAGTAGTAAGTAAGTAAGTACTTTATTGTGTATGGAGAAATGTACATAAGATCTTAGTCAAAACATAAGTTTCACTTTATCCTACCTTTACAGGTATATACACAAAAAATCATAATTAGATTATGTTACATAGTATAGAAGTTAAATTCAAAGTTAGTGATACAAATCAAAATTTACATACTAAACTCAATTTGAGTGTATTAACACTCATCTAAGTTATAAAGCTTATCTAAGACTGAACTCTGTTCCAGGTACTTTGACGAAGATGATGAGCCACCAACACCAGCATTGGCATACATTCCTGCCCCTGGGAGTCCTTCTTATGTAGCTGCATCAAGTTCAAAGGTAACACTTGAATATTTTTACGAATCCTGAAGTATATAAATTAGCTTTCCGCCCGTGGCTTCGCCCACGTGAACTACACGACGTTATCCCGCGGGAAAGTGATATTTTTCCGGTATAAAAAGTAGCCTATGTTCCTCTCCAGGCTACAAAGTATATATGTCCCAAATTTCAGCCAAATCCGTTCAACCATTATGGGGTGATTGAGTAACAAACATCTAAACTTTCACATTTATAATATTATACTAGCTTTCCGCTCGCGGCTTCGCCCGCTTGAACTACACGACGTTATCCCGCGGGAGTGTGATATTTTTCCGGGATAAAAAGTAGCCTATGTTCCTCTCCAGACTATAAAGTATCTATGTCCCAAATTTCAGCCAAATCCGTTCAGCCGTTTTGGCGTCATTGAGTAACAAACATCCAAACATCTAAACATCCAAACATCCAAACTTTCACATTTATAATATTAGTAGGAAGTAGGATGAGTAGGATGTTAAAGTTTAGATGTTTGGATGTTTAGACTTAAAGCGCATTATTCCAAAACGTGGACAAAATGTTGGACCTGGTTTAAAACTGATGCTAATTCTGTCTTTCATTTTGAAAATGAAAGTGACAGTACCAGTTTTAAGCCAGGATTACTTTAGTCCACGTTTTGGAATAAGAGGCTTTAAGTCTAAACATCCAAACATCTAAACTTTCACATTTATTATATTAGTAGGAGGAGGAAGTAGGATTAGTGGGAAGTAGGATAGTGTACAATATCACTAGTGTTGTATTTTTTCCAACTCACAATGTTGTAATTGTTTTTTATTGTTATAGGCAGAGGAGGATGAAGAGGATCCGCTAGATGCTTACATGGCAGGTCTGGAGCAGCAGGCTGCCAAGGACATGGTAGCCAGTAAAGAGAACGAAGCCAGTGGCAAGGGAGACAGTGGGAGAGGTACGAGGGGGGACATTGATGAGATGGATGATGAAGAGAGTTACTATAAGTAAGATTTGTTTAAATTATTTTTACATTTTTGCTTTCACAATTACAATTTTGTAATACTTAATTTTTATATCCACAACGGGGTAGCATTTAGCCTTCAACACACCTGATGTTAAGTGGTGATAAGGCTGAAGGTGGAAGAACACTACTCCCGGAATCCTTAATCACTGACGAACTGGCCATATTATCTCTAACTTCCGGAACACAAGAATGCTGAAAACATCATTGTTATGGCGTCTGACTTAGATAAGATGGTGGTAGGTAGCCAGGCGGTCTAAGAACTAGTTCTACAACCAACCAAACTAAAAAATACAATATGTACCCCCACTGGAAATCGAACCGGGTACCTCTTGGTCTGAAATTGGTGTAAACCACTAGACCACAGAGGCGGTTACAAGACTTTTTAAGTAGTATTGGTTATAAAGTGATGGTTTTGTATTTTAACTTACCATTGCTATTGAGTTTCTTTACAAGTTGGATTGTCTAATCTTCTAATCAATTTGTCACACCAACTTATAGCTTTCATATAAAGTACCTAAGTAAAATTGTTGAAATGATAATAAGTATTTTTATTTTTAGGTTTTCTAAAGAAATAAATAATTTTTGCTCTATGCATAAGTACTGCTGTTTCCACTAAGACACTTTGAATAACATTGACTACTAGTTAATTTTTATAGGTATATGGAAGATAATCCACTTACTAATGCTGATGATGGTTCAGACGTCGAAATTGAGTATGATGAGGATGGCAACCCCATAGCCCCGGCCAAGAAGAAGTACATTGATCCTCTACCACCTATAGACCACTCGGAGTTACAGTACGATCCATTTGAGAAGAACTTCTATACTCCTCATGAGGACATTGAGAAGCTCACTAGTGAACAAGTTGAAGATTTGAAAAAGAATTTGGGAGTAAAGGTGAGATTTTTTTTAGTTTTTTATTTTATTTGTTGACCCCATTGTAGATTGTTCTACAATGGGGTCAATTTTATCAGCATGTCATAATTGATTGATAGCAATTTATTTTCTGTGAACTGAGATAATTAAGTATATATTTAAGACTTTCATGGTCATTATAACTACAATAATAATTATAACAATAAACGGGATTTTTACCATGTTCACATTTGTTACTTTTCAGTTTCCGACATTTCGGCACAGTCCTAACTGTTAAAGTTAGAAAAACTGTAAACAAATGTTTTTCAGATTTAATTTTTATTTATTCAACTGTTGACCTGACTATGTCTATTGTCCAAGTTATCGAATAAACAAACCTTTGTCCTTATTTAACTAGGCACACTACTAAATTCATTAGGTGGTATTGCTTAGAGAATTCCGAGTAAATAATAGTTTATTGTGTGTAATAATGCAGATAGATGATAACTGTGTTACAACTTATCTATCTTGAAGACTCTATAGTTTATTGATCTCTACCACCATAACATTATATTAATTTAACTTAAGCAAAGGATATTATATTTAGGCCCAATTTCACCACTAATATATTTTAAACGCGATCAACGCTAAACATGTTTACAACATATTTCTGTCTCTGTCACATTCAAACAGATGACAGGGACAAAACTACCTATGTTTTATACATGTTTAGCGTCGATAGCGTTTGAATTTCAGTGGTAAATTTAGGCCTTAGTGTTAGTTCTGATTCTTAAAAACAAGCAAATGATTGCAGATGGAGATATGAAATAAAAAGTAGTTGTTGCCAATAAGTGCGTTAGTTTCTTTACCGAGTCGGTCTTTTCTGTAGATCACGGGCCCCGACCCCCCGCGTCCGGTCAGTAGCTTCGCCCATCTCGGCTTCGACGAGCAGCTGATGCGCGCCATCCGCCGCTCCGAGTACTCGCAGCCGACGCCCATTCAGGCCGCCGGCGTGCCCGCCGCGCTGGCTGGACGGGACCTTATTGGTAAGGATACTTCTGAGGATACTTCTGAGGATACTTCTGAGGATACTTCTGAGGATACTTCTGAGGATACTTCTGAGGATACTTCTGAGGATACTTCTGAGGATACTTCTGAGGATAATTCTACTTCTAAATAGTAGCTGATGCCTTTACATGCCGCTAGCGTGCCCGTCGCGCTGTCTGGAAGGGACCTTATTGGTAAGGATACTTCTGAGGATACTTCTACTTCTAAATAGTAGCTGATGTCTTTACCTGCCACCATCGTTTCCGTCGCGCTGTCTGGCAAGGACCTTATTGGTAAGGTCCCGTTGGATACTTCAGACGATACTTCAACTTCTAAGGATCAGCTGGAGCAGATGATGCCTTTACATGCTGCCAGCGTGCCCGCCGCGCTGTCTGGAAGGGACTTTATCGGTAAGGGTACTTCCACATCATGTGGACCATAGATTCGACGAGTAGCTGATGCCTATACAGAGCGCCAGCGTGCCCGCCGCGATCTCTGGAAGAGACCTTATTGGTACACTTTCATGGTGTGCAAAGTCTGTATTGTGCCTCTAACTAAGATGTCCCGATTAGTCGGTAAAGTTGTTTATCTATATAGCGATTATAATCATTGACAATATTAAATTTCAGGCTTTTCACATTTTTGAGTAATGATAAGATAATTAAAGAGTGAATATTGTAATCTGAATCGGATTTGACGTCGTCAAATACTCAATTATCATAAATATAGTCCCACACTCTCCTGTCTGTTCCGGTGACAGCCGTGACAGAGGAGCCACTTGCAATACGAAATAAGCGGTCAAAATAGACTGTCGTATGAAAACTGTTTTAGTTAGAGATTATCACCGGAACAGAAATGCTTGTCGCACTATACTCATACAAACTTTTGATCAATTTAGTTATTTTTTTAAGCTAGGGGCTGTTCATTACTCACGTGATGTTTTTTTAGCAACTTTGAAGACCCCCCCGTCCCCCCTTGTGATACACTTTGAGGCTTTGTACTGTGATTGTGATACTTGGTGATTTTTTCCCGGACCCCTTCGGCCTCACGTGATTAATATACATAAAATAAATAAATACATAAATAACTTCTTACATTCACACCAATTATCTAAGCCCATTTTAATTTCATTAAGAAACTGTATCATGGAAAACTTGATAACGAATAAATATATACTTAAATACTTTTTGTTTGTAAATACATAGTTACTTAATATACATAGTAAACACCCAGACCAAGACAAATAGACATGTTCATGCACACAAATATTTGTCTTGTTCGGGAATCGAACCAGAGACCACCGGCGCAGAAGGTGGGTAGCCTATCCCTGCGCCAAATCGGTCGTCAAAAATGGACAGTCCCCTACCGGCTATCTATATTAAATGTGTGTTTCGATCAGGTATCGCTCGCACGGGGTCCGGTAAGACGGCGGCGTTCCTGTGGCCGCTACTCGTGCACATTATGGACCAGAAAGAGCTGGCCGTGGGCGACGGACCCATCGGGCTCATCCTCGCGCCCACCAGGGAGCTGGCGCAGCAGGTCCGTATCTACATAGAAATAGGGGTGAAAGTTGTTTGGCAATTAAAGCGGTCCTGTGGCCGCTCCTGGTCCACATCATGGACCAGGAGCTGGCCGTGGGCGACGGACCCATCGGGCTCATCCTCGCGCCCACTAGGGAGCTGGCGCAGCAGGTCCGTATCTACATAGAAATAGGGGTGAAAGTTGTTTGGCAATTAAAGCGGTCCTGTGGCCGCTCCTGGTCCACATCATGGACCAGGAGCTGGCCGTGGGAAACGGACCCATCGGGCTCTCCTCGCGCCCACCAGGGAGCCGGCGCAGCAGGTCCGTATCTACATAGAAATAGGGGTGAAAGTTGTTTGGCAATTAAAGCGGTCCTGTGGCCGCTCCTGGTCCACATCATGGACCAGGAGCTGGCCGTGGGCGACGGACCCATCGGGCTCATCCTCGCGCCCACCAGGGAGCTGGCGCAGCAGGTCCGTATCTACATAGAAATAGGGATGAAAGTTGTTTGGCAATTAAGGCGGTCCTGTGGCCGCTCCTGGTCCACATCATGGACCAGGAGCTGGCCGTGGGCGACGGACCCATCGGGCTCATCCTCGCGCCCACCAGGGAGCTGGCGCAGCAGGTCCGTATCTACATAGAAATAGGGATGAAAGTTGTTTGGCAATTAAGGCGGTCCTGTGGCCGCTCCTGGTCCACATCATGGACCGGGAGCTGGCCGTGGGCGACGGACCCATCGGGCTCATCCTCGCGCCAACCAGAGAGCTGGTCTGTCTGACAGACAACGCACAGCCAAAACTACTGAGCGCAAGAAGCTGAAATTTTACATGTATGTTCCTTGGGGAGTGTAGGGTAGCACTAAGAGAGGATTTTTGGAAATTCCTCCTCTAAGGGGGTGACTATTGACGACCGATTTGGCGCAGGGGAAGGCTGCCCACCTTCTGCGCCAGTGGTCTCGGGTTCGATTCCCGAACAAGACAAATATTTGTGTGCATGAACATGTCTATTTGTCTTGGTCTGGGTGTTTACTATGTATATTAAGTATGTATTTACAAACAAAAAGTATTTAAGTATATATTTATCCGTTATCAAGTTTTCCATGATACAGTTTCTTAATGAAATTAAAATGGGCTTAGATAATTGTTGTGAACGTAAGAAGTTATTTATTTATTTATTTATTAAAAAAAAAAAGGGTAAAAAAGGGGTTCAAAGTTGGTATGAAACTTTGTTAACTCAATTCCACGGGGACGGAAGTCGCGGGGAGAGCACTAGTAGTAAAGTAAATATCATTGAAAATAATTTAATGTTCTACAATCCTATGGCCAGCATTTAGTTTTTCCGCGCATCGTTGAAAAGTTATCTGGTCAAAAAGTGAAATGCGAAGCAAGAATATTTTTTCCAAAATTCAAGAGCGAACATCTCGAAAACTATACAAGATCTCGAAAACTTGACTAAATTAAACTTTTAGCAAATTTAATCAAAATTTCTCTAGGACGTATAGTTTCTGAGATAAAATCCAATCAAGGACTACGGGCGGGCATTTTTGATATGTTAACATCCTAACTAGTCCAAACAAAGTTACGAAGTCAAAAATTGTGTTCCAAGCATTTCCCTCTATACTGTTTTTGGAGCGTTCGTTGACTGGACTACTAGTTATTTAAATTTTTCTTTTTTTTGTATTCACAATGCAATTTTTACTTAGTTAAATTTTTCATTACTTGTTAATTCTCGTTATCATATTATATTGAATGAAATCTAAAGAATTATATTGAATGAAAACTTAAAATGCATGAAATCTACAGTTGTTCGAATTTGCATTCACTTATGTTATTTTTGTTTTTATTGTTAGATTTACATGGAAGCGAAGAGGTTCGGCAAGGTCTACAATATAAGGTGCGTCTGTTGCTACGGCGGTGGATCCAAATGGGAACAAACGAAAGCTCTGGAAGGTATGATAATGATTTAGTTTTTTCTTTTTCTGTGTTTTTTCTGACGACCGATTTGGCGCAGGGGTAAACTACCTGCCTTCTGCGCCAGAGGTCTCGGGTTCGATTTCCGAACAAGACAAATATTTGTGTGCATGAACATGTCTATTTGTCTTGGTCTGGGTGTTTTCTATGTATATTAAGTATGTATTTACAAACAAAAAAGTATTTAAGTATATATTTAGCCGTTATAAAGTCCACATAGACACAGTTTCTTAAGAAATTTACTATGGGCTTAGATAATTGGTGTGATTGTAAGAAAATATTTATTTATTTTTAATAGGGTGTTACTGTCTTCGTCCTTTTTTCAATTTCTCCCTCTAAAACCCGTCGTTCCAGAACGACAGTCAAGTGGAGATCTCTTCTCAAGTATTGTTAGGGTTAAATGTTTTCGTTGCATATATTTGCATCCCTTTCTAATTGTACTCGAGAAGAGATTTCGACTTGAGTGTCGTGCTAGAATACGGGCCTTAGAATTGTTTTCACCTTTTCAATTCCAAATGTTTCGGACCACAATTATTTCACTGGTTGCGTGTCAAAAGTTAAATAAATAAAATAAATTCTTACAATCACACCAGTTATCTAAGGCTTTATAAATTTAATTAAGAAACTGCGTCATGAAACTTGATAATGGATAAAAATATACATAGATAATGTTTGTTTGTAAATACATACTTAATTTATATAGAAAACACCAAGACAAATAGATATATTTATGCACTATAATATGCGGTATATATCACGTTTTGGGCGGTCATGTTAGGCTTACTGGCACAGAAGGCAGTTTCTTTTGCGCCAAATGGGTCGTCACAGAGGCTAACGGAGACAAATAATTATTACTTAATATATTAGTATGAACGTAATCTTATTTATATTTTCATTGTAGGTGGTGGCGCGGAAATAATAGTGGGAACGCCAGGACGAGTCATAGATTTAATAAAGTGCAAAGCGACAAATCTGCAGAGAGTCACATACTTAGTGTTAGACGAAGCCGACAGAATGTTCGACATGGGTTTTGGTAAGTACATATATCATAAAATATTTATTAAATCTAATGATTGATAGTAGATTGCATAAAAGCATATTAATATGTCAATTGATGGACGCAAGCTTTTTCGCTGGCGCCCAACTTTTTACTATATTTGTTACATTTTAACATGTTCGTCATTCGAAATCGTATATAATTGAGTATCATTATTTATACACATTTAAAGAATACAGCTGGCTATCATAGCGTAATCCTCATATTCATTTATTGCTATTCCACAATGTATAAAAGATCTCAATATAGTACAGTTCGTTGTGGAACCTGTAAGGGCACAGAAAAGTAGGAGAGAGGAGGAAACCCTCTATTTATTCTTATATGTGTATTTACAAGCATGTGTTTTTTTACGTAGCTGCGTAATACTGACATTTAGATTTTAATGGTTGGTTATCTGGATGTAATTTCTGTTCAACGATAGTTGATAAATTCAGGGTTCCATAACTCATTACCAATAGGCATGATGACAATTTTTTTTATTTAGGTAAAATACAATGATCTCGCAAAAATAGAAACATTGGTAAAATAATTATTTTGCTAGCATGAAAACTCCCCTAGAAATCACAGTTTGAAATTCACACACATTGGATTCGCCCAAAAACGCTCCATACTAACGGCTACTCTATTATGACATCACGCTAGAGTAGTTTGTTGCAACGCGTAAGAAATTTGTTCGCCAGCTATATTAAATACAGTGTTTACCAAAATGATTTCTTAGACAAATTTGCTAAACATTTTACGGACTAATTAAGGGTAATAGTTATGTCGAATGCTGTGTATAAATAATTTAAAAGGTAAAAATGCCAATAAAGTTTGTTATGTCAACGTATTCAAATGGACGTTTTCTTTCCGTGTACATTTGGTCAGGGGGGTGTCACTCCGCAGTTTAGGTACGTTCGGCCGGCGCGCCTGCCGGGCAGGCGTATGGCAGAAGGATGCCGCTCGGCTCGTACGCTCCACGTACGCGCGTAGAACGATCGATCATTTCTATGATTTTTGTGAACCGAACAATGACTACTAAACGTTCGTATAATCCGTATATAAGATACTGTTGTGTTTACGGGGGTCTAAATAAAAGAAATAACAAAAGAAACAACAAAACCGAACTCGCAAGTCGCTCGCAACAAAAAACTGAAAATTTATAAATTTTTTTAATATTTAACAATGATCCGGAGGGCTTTCGAGGTGGAAAACTTGGATTTGTCATTACTATCTCATCACTACTAACATACAAAAAAATCAGAACTACCTCATTTAACGCAAGGCAAAATGTACGATTTCCATGGACTATAAGGCACAGAAGACTCACTCTGCAAGCTCATTCAAATAAAAATAAATCTTTATGCGTAGAAATAAAGTCCAATTCCGGTTGCTTTGTCATCGCTTGCCTATTGTTATAATAACCTAGAGTTCGCGCATGCAAGCAAAACTGTACCCAAAATCTACGCGCGAGCGTTTCTATTTCTATGAATGTCTCAAACAGCTCGCTCGCTGGTTAGGGTTGCGAGCGACTTGCGAGTAAAAACTACATCTACATCACTACTAACATATAAAAAAATTAGAACTACCTCATTTAATGCAAGGCAACACAACTTATTTGGTACGATTTCCATGTACTATTAGCACTATTATTTATTCTGTGATTTGGTCCAATACGAGCCGAATAGTAAGCAGTGCCTATTAAAATTAATATTTGAAGTGTAAAAATAGTGATAACAATTAATTAAGTTCAACAAAAATACAGAGATTTAAACGTAAATATTAGTTCGAAAATTTCATCAAAACGAAATGAGAGAAGTCAAAATTACACACCATAAAAAAAACTAAAGTTTGGGAAAGAGTATCTGATATTCATTTTGACGTTTCTTGGTTCTGTCTGAAACAAAAAGTGGCCAACTAAAACGAAAACGCTTCGCAAATTACCAGATCTTTTTCAAATTATAAGAAATCGAAAGCAAGAATAACAAAGTCATACATTGAAAAAAGATTGGAATTATTGGAGTCGAATTTTAAAATTTTTAAAGGTAACCATTTTGAGATTATAAAACTTGTTACTGCTGATGAAAAGAAGAACTTGAATTACTTTAAAGAGGATTGTTACTATACATGTGAAGATACTTATCTCGAATTTAAGACTATGATGAAAGAGCAGTTCGACGAATTATCTTCTCATGCGTCAAATTCTTCGCAGCAAGACACACTAACTAAAGCTCTAAGAACCAGATGTCCAGCGATAGAAATACCTGCATTCTCAGGAAGCTATAATGACTGGACAGGTTTCTATGATTTATTTAAGTCTCTCATTCATCAAAACTCTGGATTAAGTAACATTCAGAAGTATCACTACCTAAAAAGTAAATGGAAGGGAGAAGCAGAGATTTTACTGCGATAATTTCCTCTGACGGAAGCTAACTATGAGAAGGCACTCGGAAGTTTTAAAGGCAAGATATGATAACAAAAGACTTATAGTGCACGCACATATCACACGCTTACTCGGTCAAAAGAAGCTGAGTATGGAATCGTCCAAGGGGTTACGCACATTGTTGGATGCAACATGTGAATCAATGAACGCATTGAATAATGTTGGCGTTTCCACCACAAACTGGGATCCTCTCATTACACACATCATTGTAGCGAATTTTGATTTAGAGAGTCAAAGCTTATGGGAGCAGAAGCTAGGGGGCTCTACAGAAGTTCCAACTACCAAGCAGTTACTTGAATTTATGGAAATGCGATTCAGATCTTTAGAGGCATTAACAGTTACTCAGCAAAGCCAAGTAAGAGAAGCTGTCTATCGACAACAACCAGTTAAAACATTTAAGACCAACATTCAAGTTGTTTGTTCGCTTTGCCATAAAGATCACTATATGTATAACTGCAAGCTGTTTGTAGCCTTGAGCCTAGTAGAACGCAGAGATGCCGTTAAAGAAAAACGACTGTGTTTCAACTGTCTTGTACCAGGACACAGTGTATTGTTTTGCAAGCAAAACCACATCATGCAAAATATGTAAGCGACGTCATCACTCTCTATTACATCTACCATCCTATGAAACGAAACAAGCTCATGCTACAACAGAACTTGAACAAGATGAAAAAGAGGATAAAGAAGATAAAGACACATCCCAGTTAGCTGTATACAAGGCTGATATCACTGACACACATGTGTTACTAGCTACAGCTTTAGTAAGAGTCTTGGGCAAAGATGGCAAAAAACACACACTGCGAGCGCTGATCGACCAAGGGTCGCAAGCATCTTTTATAACCACGCCAGCAGCTCAATGTCTTGGTTTACGCAAAGAGCACCATTTTAGTAAAGTAACTGGAATAGATCCCAAACTATCGACAGTGTCAAAAGAAATTGTCGGATTTAACATTTTTTTATTCAACAATGACACGCCAATAGTTCATGTCAAGGCTTATGTTTTAAAGTCACTTGCTTCTATATTGCCTCGTCAAAATTTAAGATTGAAGTTTCCATCAGAGATAAGAACATTGCCTTTAGCAGATCCAACATTTTCAAAGCCTGGCGGTATAGATCTGTTGTTAGGTGCGGATATACATGCACAAATAATGATAGAAGGACTTAAGAAGTACGGTTTATTGATTGCACAGAATTCGCATCTTGGATGGCTTATTTCAGAAAAAGTTGATGTTAAGCACACTGAAATAAAGGAAGTTTTGTTATTACACAGCCAGCTCGAGATTGATGAAATGTTACAGCGATTCTGGGAGTCAGAGGAATTGAATAACACAAAGAAACGTATACTGACTGCAAGTGAAAAAGATTGTGAGAAAATACTTGAAGAAACACATTCTCGCACTGACTCTGGGCGTTACGTAGTAGCATTACCATTTTCCAAGTATAATGGCACACCGCTCGGAGAAACATGGTCTCTTGCTGTGAAACGTTTGTTACACTTGGAAAGAAGATTTCAAAAGAATAAGGTTTTTCAAGAACGATATCAAAGTTTCATGATTGACTATGAAGAATTACATCATATGAAGAAAGTTCCGGTCATTGACCTGAAAAAGCCTGATGTTTGTTATCTCCCACATCACGGAGTTATAAGAGAAGAAAGCACAACCACAAAGCTTCGTGTTCTTTTTGATGGATCAGCGGAGTCAAGTACATGCGCATCGTTTAACAAGAAGTTATTGATTGGTCCAGCACTACAAAGTGATATAAGAGATGTTTTTTTGAGATGGCGCACACACAGAATTTGTTTTGTAGCAGACATTCAACGTATGTATAGACAGATTCTAGTGAGAAAGGAAGATCAGGATTATCAGCGCATTCTGTGGAGAAGTAGCCCAGCTGACAGTATTACTGAATATAGGTTGCGCTTGCGTATGGTTACGTATGGCACATCCTGCGCACCTTACCTCGCCATAAAGGTATTGAAACAACTAGCCAATGATGAACGAGGTATGTATCCTGATGCTGCGCGTGTTTTAGAGTCTAGCTGTTATGTTGATGATGTCCTTTCCGGTTGTGATACAGAATTAGCTGCTATTGCATTATGTAAAGATTTGACTGCATTACTGCAGCGGGGGGAATGGTTCTGCATAAATGGGGATCCAATTCCAGAAATCTTTTAAAATGTGTTAATGGTGATGACAACCAACCACAAGAGTCATATGATATCGTAATGGATAAATGTATAAAGACATTGGGTATTAAATGGAATCCAAAAGAGGATAGATTTGACTTAGGTTTTAAGTTTTCTGAAGAGTCTAATACAAAAATTACGAAACGGGTAGTCCTTGCTCATAAAAGTCATAAAAGTGAATGGCTTACTTACAGAGAGCAAGTGAACTGTATGCCAATCGTTTATATTCCACGTTGGATTGGGTTTGCTGATACTAACGTTCGAGTTGAAATTCACGGGTTTAGTGACGCGTCGACTTCAGCTAATGGCGGTGTCGTTTATGTAAGGATATTTGATAATTGTTAAGTTGTAGTTAAGATGCTCGCAGCCAAAACCAAAGTAGCTCCAATTAAACAGCTATCATTTCCACGTTTGGAGTTGTGCGCTGCAGTATTAACGGCAAAATTGATTGATAATGGTAGAACAAGTCTTTGTGTGTCTGAAGAAAATGTTTATGGGTGGACCGACTCCACCATAGTTTTGGCATGGCTCCAAAAACCACCAAACTCTTGGAAGACTTTTGTCGGTAATCGTGTTGCTGAAATTGTCAATCTAACTCGTGCTATTAGGGGCATCATGTTAACACTAACGATAACCCAGTGGATTGCGCCTTTAGGGGTATCACTCCAGCGCAATTGCCAGACTATGATTTATGGTGGAACGGACCCCAATGGTTGCATGATATTGACAGTAACAGTAATGTCATTACACCTAGTACTGTTTCTCATGAAACTGATTTAAGAGTTAAAAAATAATTATTTACAATGTTTAAATGTTAATGATGTGGAAAATGAATTTATAATTTCGAAATATTCTATTTTAACAAAACTTAAGAGAATTGTTGCGTATTGTTTACGATTTATTAATGTGTGTAGACAGCGCTTAACAAACAAAGATATTTTAAGGAATGAAATTCCTAACTATTTAACTGCGAATGAATTATTACAGTCCATTAATTGTGTTTTTAAGATTTCTCAAAATGTATATTTTGTAAATGAATTTTATCAGTTATCGAAAGGTGAATGTGTCTCAAAGAAAAGTCCATTATATTTTTTACGTCCATTTATTGACCAAAATAATATAATCAGAGTAGGAGGAAGGTTGAAGAATGCTTCAATCGCCTATGACGTGAAACACCCTATTGTTATCTCTGGGAACCCATATTTATCGAAATTAATTATAGATTCCGCTCACAGGAAAACCTTGCATGGTGGTCCTTTACTAATGTTAAACATCATCAGATGTACCTTTTGGATAACAAATGCCAATCCCCTCTTAAGTCTCATGTTAACCAATGTGTGTTTTGCAGGAGGCATGCACCAAAATTTGCTTCTCAATTGATGGATAACCTGCCCTCAGCCCGAGTTACGATTGCCAAACCGTTTTTTAATAGTGGTGTTGATTTTGCGGGTCCTGTTCACTTCAAATCTTCAAAGCTTAGGAATGCCACTACATACAAAGCGTACATTGCTGTTTTCATTTGCACTGTAACAAAAGCTATACATCTGGAATTAGTTTCCGAATTATCTACTAGTGCTTTCATAGCTGCATTTAAAAGATTAACTTCTCGGCGTGGGCATTGTGCTCATCTTTATTCTGATTGCGGGACTAATTTCATTGGTGCACATCTAGAATTAACTAAAATGTTGAATAGGGCTAAAATGTCGTTGCCAGTAGTTAAGAGAAATATTAGCATCGGACGGTACCGAATGGCATTTTATACCTCCGGGTTCCCCACATTTCGGAGGATTATGGGAGGCTGGTGTCCGATCTACGAAGCACCACTTGAACCGCGTGCTAGGTGATACAAAACTAACTTTCGAGGAATATTCTGCCCTATTAACTCAGATAGAGTGTTGTCTTAATTCCCGTCCTATTTCTACTCGTAAGTGATTCGGTACATGATTATGCTGCTTTAACACCAGGTAATTTTCTGATGTTCGGTCCACCTTGTGTAGTTCCTCACGAGAATGTGGCTGATGTGCCAATTAACAGGCTTAACAGTTGGCAACATATTGAGCACAAGTTGCAATGCTTTTGGAAAAGGTGGATGCAAGAGTATTTAGTCACTCTACAGCATAGATATAAATGGCATTCTCTTAAAAACCCTGTTAAAATTAATGATTTGGTCATCGTAAAAAATGAATGTCTTCCGCCTTCTAAATGGTTACTAGGTAGAGTCATACATATTCATCCTGGCAATGATGGTATAGTCCGTGTTGTTACAGTGAAATGCGCTAATAGTACCTATAAGAGACCTATTACGAAATTGTGTTTATTACCTGTTAAGTCTCCTTCGAAGGACTAGTTCGTCCTTGGCTGGCGGCAATGTCTAATGCTGTGTAATGCCAATAAAGTTTGTTATGTCAACGTATTCAAATGGACGTTTTCTTTCCGTGTGTGATGCGTGTACAGTTATTTTAATAAATTTTATACTTTTTAAATAGACTTGCCCATCTAACTTTGAAGGGTCATAAAACTAATAAAACGCATTATATAAAACCAAGAGGTCTACAAGCGACTCTAAAAGTTTAATATTTTTACGTTTTTTATTAGTATTTCGTTATTTTATTCATCAGTCATCATCCCTATTGCGGCCTGCTAATTATTTAAAAAGAGAAAATGTTAAAATGGCCGGCAGCGGCCGTTGCAGTAATATAGTATAGTAAATACAAAAAAAGTTAAAATAATTAAACAGCTAGATTGTTTGAAGACTTATTCACCTGCGGGGTATCCGTTCGAATCCTATGTGTGAAGCAGGCAATCTACTATCTGTGTGCCAAATTTCAACTAAATCCGTTTAGTAGTTTTTGCGTGAAATAGTAACAAACATCCATACTCACAAACTTTTGAATTTATAATATTAGTAGGATAGTAGGATTTATCAAGTCTCGTTGAACAGAGTTTGATTGCACGTGTTTTGCTCTTTAAAACATCTATACATTCATACTCACTAATTTTCGCATTTACAATATTACTAGGATAGTAGGAATTATATAGTCTCGTTGGACAAAGTTCGATTGCACGTGTTTTGCTCCTTAGAGCCGCAGGTGCGTTCGATCTGCGCGCACGTCCGTCCCGACCGGCAGGCGCTGCTATTCTCCGCGACGTTCCCGCGGCGCGTGGAGCGGCTGGCGCGTGACGCACTGCACGATCCCGTGCGCGTGCAGCACGGCGCCGCCGGCGAGGCCAGCGACCTCGTGACGCAGCACGTGCGGTCAGTGAGTGAGCCCGTAGCGCCAATAGCGACCTGTTCTTCTTCTTCAATTCTTCTTCAATCGGTACGGGCGTTTTCCGCAACTCGACGTCTTATTGCGCCTATTTTGCGTGTGGAGGGTGTGCAGCCGGATTACTCCAGCCAACCCAGCTCTGCCAGGAAAGCACCCAGCGCCCTCACGTCGGAGACCGCTTCGTGGACGCTTCCCGGCGAGCCGAGGTACCTCGCCCGGTAGGGGGCCACTCCGTCACATTCTACCAGGATGTGAGCAGCTGTTTCTTCGGCTCTCATGCAATCCCTGCATAGGGGGCTGTCGGTGATACCTAAGTTGAAAAGGTGTCTGTTGAAATTTCCATGTCCTGTTATAGCACCCGTCACCAGGCGTAACTGTGATCTACTTAGCTTAATGAGAGCTCTGGACAAACGGGCGTCCAGGCGCGGTAGTGCCATTTTCGCCTGCCTGCATATTTCCAGTGAGCTCCATTCATGTTGGTGCGTAAGGGTAGTGTGTTCACGGATCTTACCAGCAAACCAGCTCGCCGGAATGGATGCGACCGGTTCATGGCCAATCATCACCCTATCTGATATAGCGACCTGTTGTGACGCACGTTCCCGTGGCGCGTGGAGCGGCTGGCGCGCGACGCGCTGCACGACCCCGTGCAGGCCAGCGACCTCGTGACGCAGCACGTGCGGTCAGTGAGTGAGCCCGTAGCGCCAATAGCGACCTGTCGTGACGCACGTTCCCGCGGCGCGTGGAGCGGCTGGCGCGCGACGGACTGCACAATAGGCTACTTGACAAATCAAATTAAGTATGAAATTTGATACATCGAATGTATATTTCCTTTAGTACTTGGCTTAGGCAAACTTAATATTGCTATATCATGAAATAAAAGTACAAGATGGATTTTATGACGTCAGAACATGAAAATATTAATAAAAAAAATTTTTGTGTAATTCATTGTTTAGGACACGAATAAAAAAAGGGTCAAGTAGCCTATTTTTGTATGTTTTAGTTTATGTTCTGTAGTTGTGCCTTTTAAATAAACATAAAATAAATAAATAAAGAACCTTCAAGACAAATTCGCTACAAAATCAGTGTCGTACGATGTATTTGGTGCAAATATAACCGATGTGTGGGCGCGGTATAAAAAGTATTGGACCAAAATTCAGCATTGGTAGTCCCCGTAAGTCTTCATGCGTACTGCTGGTAGGACTGGCAGGACATGATATCGAATGATCCATCGTCTGAAGAACCGCACCACATCTACACGCCAAGTTCGAGTCGTCTAAGAATCCCCACCTGGCTTTGGTCGTCTTGCAAATCCACAACCAGGTTGTCTTTACTAAGGCCGATCATCGTCCGGAGTCTATTTTAAAGACTTCCAGGTAGGTTTCGTTTCCGTTTTCAGGCAAGAGAGTTTTCATCGCAACCTGCCGACGCGCTACTCGAGACATCTGTGGTCAGCATAATTTTGTCTACATTGAAGTTTTTTTTTATCCACTACGGGGTAGCACTTAGCCTTCATCACACCTGATGTCAAGTGGTGATAAGGCTGAAGGTGGAAGCACACTACTCCCGGAATCCTCAATAACTGAGGAGATGTCTAAATTAAATTCCAACAAAGAGTCCGCACCACATAACTTGGCATGTGTCAGAGGGCGCTGATCGTCAAAAATAAGCCTTATACCCGTGTCATAATTCAGGGGGTTACCGCGTAACTTTATGGGTATGAACTTCATACGTTTTGGGGAACTTTAAGTCAATTTTATAAAGAAAATAGCCGCTATCAGTTCCCTGTTTTGTGACGTCGGGTATAACGATAACTAGCTAGCAACGTACAATAGAACAAAGCAGCAAAAATCTATCAAAATAAGGAATTCAAATGACAGTTGAAGCCCATACCCATATCCATATTTTTTAGCCGGTAGCCCCCCAGTTCCTGAATTCGACACGCGCCAAGTTATGTGGCGCGTACTGTAGGCAAACCTTTTGCTACGCTCTGTCAGAAATAACAGTTCGAATTAGAAGACCATACTTTTTTGCCACAGAAGACTTAACTGTCTGCTGCTAGAGCACTATTTAAAATTTAATTTTACAGTGTAAAATAAGCTGTTGAGTATAGTACAAAGAAAAAGTATTTTGAATTTAAATATATCCTACTCAAATTATTTGACCAAGACTTTTTGTTACAGAATCTTCAACAAACCAGAAGACAAATGGCCGTGGCTCCTAAACAACCTGGTTGAGTATACGTCGGCCGGAAGTGTTTTAATATTTGTCACAAAGAAGGTAAGAACTTTGGAGCTATCTATTTTCAAGGTTTGATCTTTCGGATGGCGGACTTAAAGTAAAGCGATTTAATATCAAAATAACATTATTAAACGCAGTGATTGAAATTTTGATACAACACGTTCGTGGTAATAACTTTTGAAATCATAGTTTATCGATCTTTTATTTCCTTTTCGTCGATAGAGTAACACCAAACCAAAAAAAAAACAACCCTTGGAGTTTCTTGCCGGTTCTTCTCCAAGGTCTCCCGCTGTAGGGTTTGCGAACCGATGGCGTAGCTTCTATGACGTTCACAAGTATTGTAAATAACAATCTAAATTGAATAAACAAATTTGAATCTTGACTCTATCGCGTTTGTAATAAGAGTGATTCATTATTCAACGGATGCCAGTGTCATTTACAGAACACTAGAAAGACGTTACATACAATCACGACTATTATTCCCTAAGGCCTAAGGGTTAGACAGAGACTAGGCAATAAGCATCGCAAAAGCAGTCCACAGTGTTTCACCAAGTAGTAACTGCACATGTGCTCAGTGTGACAGGTGGTGAGCCCGTCGCCGCTAATAAGCTGTTGGATGTATGTGCTAAGTCCATTAGTCGCCTTTTACGAGACCTAAGGGAAGAGATGAGTTGGTAGTATTCTTTTAATGAGCCGCTACCACACAGCTTTAGAAAGACGTTAAAAGTAGTAAAGTGGGCGGGACGTGCGTTGAAACTTCTTTGCTCAGACCAGCAAACCCTACATACATTTTACCTTTGTACGATATCGATGTTTTTTAGGTTGTCATGGCAACTAGCTTGTTTTCGATTCCACGCAAACATGCTCCTTCTTATAGCCGCCATAGACGAAGTAATTCGATCAAACAGGCTGGTTCAAACAGTTTGATAATAAAAATACAAACATTTATATTTCTTCAAGCCATTTCATTACTTATTTGATCAAATTTTACCAGAGACATTCATGCCAATGCCAATTTGATCAAACTTTTTGAACCGGCCTGTTTGATCAAAATATTTGAACGTCTATTGCGGCCATACCTGTTTCTTGTGTGATTTTAAATCCCATTTTTTTTATCCCGCCTGAAAGCTACTTTCCTATATATACTGTTTCTTGTTTTCTGTGGTGTCATTAGTTGACGTTTCGTAGTTAGAAGCGGAGCAGACGGCAGCAAATTTGGGAGTCCAGCAATACGATGCCCTGCTCCTGCACGGAGACATGGACCAGGCGGACAGGAACAAGGTCATCACGGCCTTCAAGCGGAACGAGAACAACATACTGGTGGCCACGGATGTCGCTGGTAGGTCTACTTTTAAGTTGAGACTCTAAAATTAGAGAGATATTTTTTTCAATTCTTTTTATGAATTCTTCATCATCATTCGAGTCATTAGAGTCTTTTTTGTAACATTTAATTGATCAAAATTAGGCTACCGAAATCGATTAAGTTTTTTTAGTTGTAAACAACATAGGACTAATTACAAGATTGAATGACTTCTGTGGCACCGATTGGTTTGTTTCGAAACTCTTCAATATGTGACAAATTTCTTCTATGTTGATTACATAATTATTGCTGCTGTACGTTCCGTCGTTATGCCGAGACGTCAAAAAGTTTGAATCGGGTTCATCAGGTACTTCTGAAATTATTGTGATCCTTAATTTATGCTTACCTAGATTTCACCAGCGTCCAATCTCATTTGTATCATCATCATCTTCAGTCATTATAAATCCCCACTGCTGGGGCACAAAACTTCCTTATGGATGGCCAAAGAGAATGGGCCATGCATGACCCACCACGCGGGCCGAATACAAATTGGTGGGTATTAACGACTGCAAACGCAGGCGGGACCAACGGCAGTAAATTTTTGGTCACCCATCCCGGCCGAACATTGCGAAAGTTGCTTAATTTCAACGATCGCAAGCCGAGCGTGCTAACCACAGTGCCACGAGCTCCTCATGTTCCTGCTCTAATTTCAGCTCGTCCTGATGTTTGTATGATGCCATTAAAATGTTCATACTTGTGTAAATGTTCAACATTCTCCTTCCTAGCACGTGGTCTGGATATCCCTCACGTCCGCACCGTAGTGAACTACACGGTGGCCCGTGACATCGACACACATACTCATCGAGTGGGCCGTACTGGTCGTGCCGGCGTACGCGGACAGGCGTATACTCTACTAGACAGGGCCAAAGACAAGGACTTTGCGGGTCATCTGCTGAGGAACTTGGAAGGCGCTCAGCAGGTTTGTACCGCTTGTAGTGTGGTCCTATAGTGGGTACAGGCGTATACTCTACTAGACAGGGCCAAAGACAAGGACTTTGCGGGTCATCTGCTGAGGAACTTGGAAGGCGCTCAGCAGGTTTGTACCGCTTGTAGTGTGGTCCTATAGTGGGTACAGGCGTATACTCTACTAGACAGGGCCAAAGACAAGGACTTTGCGGGTCATCTGCTGAGGAACTTGGAAGGCGCTCAGCAGGTTTGTACCGCTTGTAGTGTGGTCCTATAGTGGGTACAGGCGTATACTCTACTAGACAGGGCCAAAGACAAGGACTTTGCAGGACATCTGCTGAGGTACTTGGAATGCCGCTTGTAGTGTAGTCCTATAGTGGGTACAGGCGTATACTCTACTAGACAGGGCCAAAGACAAGGACTTTGCAGGACATCTGCTGAGGTACTTGGAATGCCGCTTGTAGTGTAGTCCTATAGTGGGTACAGGCGTATACTCTACTAGACAGGGCCAAAGACAAGGACTTTGCAGGACATCTGCTGAGGTACTTGGAATGCCGCTTGTAGTGTAGTCCTATAGTGGGTACAGGCGTATACTCTACTAGACAGGGCCAAAGACAAGGACTTTGCAGGACATCTGCTGAGGTACTTGGAATGCCGCTTGTAGTGTAGTCCTATAGTGGGTACAGGCGTATACTCTACTAGACAGGGCCAAAGACAAGGACTTTGCAGGACATCTGCTGAAGAACTTAGAAGGTGCTCAGCAGGTATGTAGACATAGTACTAGTAATGTTAGCTTTATAGCGCCCGCATACGCGGGCAGGCATATACTTTACTAGACAGGGCCAAAGACAAGGACTTTGCAGGACATCTGCTAAGGAACTTGGAAGGCGCTCAACAGGTATGTAGACATAGTACTAGTAGTGCTAGCTTTATAGCGCCGGCGTGCGCGGACAGGCTTAACTTTAATGGACAGGCCGAAGGACAAAGACTTCGCCGAAGATTTGATGCGGAACCTCAAAGAACACGATGTAGAACTAGTCAATATCAGTTATCTATCTATCGAAATTTAAAAACAAAAGACGTGCTGTGTCTGTTCCAGTGCTGCCAACTTAGCGCTATTTGCGCTAGGTCTAGCGCCTTTTTGATGTTTCGCGCATTTTCGAAAAGGTTTTCATACATTTAGCACTTTTTTTTTGTTCTTTTAGCGCCCGGTTGACGAACGGTTTTATAAAAAATCCAGAAATCTAGCGCTTTTTAAAGTTTCTTATTGCGTTTTCGCTTAGAGGAGGTTCGGGTTTGTAGTTTGTCGTGTACTAGTAAAATTTATGCTTCTTTGATTTATTACTTTTCATACAGTTGTTTTATCTCACGAGCGTGGGTGAGCCATACTTGTTGTTTTGATGCGTATAGACACGCGCTCCTGTGTGCGTCGGCCGGGGCGAGGCAAAGACAGTGTGCATGTACATTTACATACACAAGCTAAGCGTGACTCACCCGCGCTCGTGAGATAAACCATCTGTATCTAGGTATATCACACGATTTGTACTTCGATCAACAATAACACCTAGATTTGTAACGTATTTGTGAACTTACGTAGGAGGTGCCTGACGAGCTGGTAGGTCTCGCGATGCAGTCGTCCTGGTTCCGCAAGTCGCGCTTCAAGAAGGGCAAGGGCAAGAACCTCAACATCGGCGGCTGCGGATTAGGGTGAGACGCGTCAACATTTCAAAACAAATTACTAACTAAGCACATCTTAGATTTCTGCGCGAACTGTTCATTCAAATAAAACAACTTTTCCACGGCTATTTTCAAGCTTTATTTAGGAAATACATTATTTTGTTATTGATTGTATTATTTTTAAAGGGTTTTAAATTTTTTAATAACACTACCAATAACAAACTAATGTGTTACCTAAATAAAGCTTGAAAATAGCCGTGGAAAAGTTGTTTTATTTAAATTACTAAGTATTAAACAGTGAAAATTACTCAGAACCGTAGCCACTGGCATAAACTAAGAGAGGCCTATGCTCAGCAGTGGGTTGAGAAAGGCTGATAATGGTGGGTGATGATGATGAAACACTTAGGCCAGTATTCTAGAACGACAGATCTCTTCTCAAGTATAGTTAGCAAAGGATGAATGTATTCGTTGCATGTATTTGCATCTCTTTCTAATTACAAGCTTTTTATTAACTTGCCATGTTAGTTAGTTAGTTTGTTAGTTAGTGGGGGACAAATCTTGCAAGCTTAATTTGACCCAGTTCCCAGTGTCCGATGGAGCTGAAATTTTGTAACCAGATTTGGTTCAGATGACAATACAATATTAAAGTACAGTCAGCAAAAATGCTTGTCATAAAAATGAAATTATTACTAAAAACTTATTGTACTTGAGAAGAGATCTTCACTTAGGTAGGTATCGTTCTAGAGTACGGGCCTATGGCCGTTTTCACCAAAACTTATGAATCGCCTAAGTCTTTGCTTGACTAGTATCCGAACAAGTTAACTTATCACCTGGCTCAAAAACGTCGCTTACACTCAGGTGCCGAGTTAATTTGTTCGGGTAGTAGTTAAGCAAAGACCTAGGCGATTCATAAGTTTTGGAAACAATGAAACAAGGAAAAAATGAAAACGGCCATTAGACTTAAAAGTGGCTAAGTTGTATTATTTTCGTGGCGCGCATGCTAGGCCTACTGATTTATTATCGCTGTCCTCTGTTGTCACTTTCTGATTTACTGATTTTTTAGAAGTCTAATTTGCAGTTGGTAGTCTTCCTTTCTTTAATTATCTTTCCCTCGCTCTTTTTTTCTGTTTCCTTTCCCTACTAATATTAGTTTGTTGTGTAGTTACAAGGAGCGGCCGGGCCTGCCCCTGCCGAGCGAGGAGCCGGCACCCAGCGCGGAGAAGACGGGCGGGCCCGCCACCGACCGCCTGGCCAGCCTCAAGCAGGCCTTCCGCTGCCAGTACAACCAGGTACACACTACACACGCGCGATGTACGGACAAGACAAGTTGGACTAGGGGACCGGATACATACATACATATACTCACGCCTATTTCCCACGGGGGTAGGCAGAGACTATGGATCGCCACCTGCTACGATCCTTGCACACTTCTTTTTCTTTCGCTTCATTCACATCCATCTATCTGTTCATACATGCCCGGCGATTTTTGTCACTGCGTACACCAGTCTTTTTTATTAAACCTCCTATTTGGTCCGTGTAGGTTTTTCTGGGACGCCCTTGCGCAACCGGTCCTTCTACATTCGCACAATATATCTCTTTCGTGATTCGCCTTTCATTCATCCTCTCTAAGTGACCAAACCACCGGAGCATTCCTTTCTCAATTCTTGTCACTACATCGTCTTTCAGTCCACACCTTTCACGAATCACATCATTGCTCACTCTATCACTAAATTTAACTCCACATATTTTCCTCAACGATCGTTTTATATTTAATAGTAACATTTAAAAATAAAACATTGAAGTGAAACAAAAGTAAATCTTTGTTGACGCCTTGCATATATGTGTGCATTACACTCGCAAACACACGCATACGGCTAGAATGGCTCATCGCCCGCGCCCGCGCCCCTCACCGCGCTTCCCCCGCGTGCACATGATTACCCTCACACCCAGGGGGCCAATTCTCAGGCAATCGAGAAAAGTTCACATTTATAAGCTCCAAATTCAACTTTTTTTGAAAATAACACAGTTTGTGTATTTTCAGAATTTCACAATCGAAAAAGTTCGATCGAAAACCAGTCAAACGCAACGAGTGGTATAGACCAATCGATGTTCGTATACGAACTTAGCTGTCAAAATGAATTTGTTGACAGTTTAGTATGTTTGAAACGTTCTAACTTTTCAATAGAAACCACAAACAAAATGTTCGTATACAAATTACCACACTGAAAAATTTCGAATGCGTGAGAATCGGGCCCCTGGAAGGATCTGCGCCGCGCGCCATACTAATACCACATTTGCATTCAGCCGAAGTGAGCACGGAAGTAGGCAGGGAAGTGGGCAGGACGAGTATGTAAACTCGATACTTCTCATGCCTCTGCCATTGCCACTGCCGCTGGCCGGCGCTTCCCAAAAGAGCGGTTTTATTGTGCAGAAGTCAAAGGACCGGCAGCGCGAGGGGCAGGACGTGTTTACGTACCGCCCTTGGGTCGCTTAGTTCTTGCCATGCCGTTGGAGGAAAGACGTCCGTTTATTGCTTAAGGTTAAGATCGACGATTATAATGCCGTTCAACTGGAGCAATGAAAGTACTAAAACATTTTTAGAATTGTTAGAAATGGAAAGAGTAATTTGGGAAGTGAAACTTAACTTTAAGTCGATTGGTAGATACTCACAATGTTCTATTACGATGGATCAGGATAGATATCATCCACCATCTTTTACGACGAATTTCTTTTTTTTTATTTGTACTCTTTTTAAACACTGAACTTAAAACGAAGAGAACGGTAACTATTTCGACGTCTGCCATTGCCGATAGTCGATATCAAAGTGAGTGGCAGGGCAGTATGTAAACACATACTTCTCTCGATCCTGCTGCGGCAGTATTTAAGGAATTATTGCCGACAGCGCGAGGGGGAGCGGAGCGGAATGTAAATGTAGCAATACAAGTAGCGGCACGTATGTCGAGCGCTGGTGACGTGGAGAGGATAGCTGCGCATGTTTATGGTATGGCGCAAGGCCCAAAATACCTCATTTTTGACTTCTGCGCAGCCCCTGCACGTTTCGGTCGGCGCTCGACTTACGTGTCGCTACTTATACTTAGTCGCGCCTAACCAATCATTATTCAACTTTCAATACTTGTGAATGCAAAAAAGGAAAACTTATTTAAAAATGTAACAAACTACTAACATTCGTTCCCCAGTTCACGGCGTCATCGGACCACTCGTGGGAGCAGACTCTGACGGGCATCCAGCCCGGCGTCAACGCACCCGCTGCCACCGATCAGGATACGGCCGACGGCGACACGGCCGACGGCGATACTGCCGACCGCGACAAGGCCGACCGTGAGAAAGCCGACCGCGAGAAGGCCGACCGCGTCCGGAAGAGCGGCAAGCGGAGCCGGTGGGAATAGACGGAGGATTATATCGCTCGCTCCGCTACCAACACCTGACTGGCCTTCTGAGAACCTACACCGAAACGCAAAATCCGTCTTGTCCAGAATAGATTTAAAGGGCGGGAGTATCGAAGTTTCGAACTTCTGACGGCGGGACTAGCGAAATTTCGAACTTCTGATGGCGGGGCTATCGAGTTTCTAACTTCTGATGTCGGCTATCGAAGTTTCGAACTTCTGATGTCGGTCTGATGTCGGGGCAATCGAAGTTTCGAACTTCTGATATCGAACTTCTGATGTCGGTACAGGAGCTCTATTTTTGATTCACTCGGGTCGAGTCGAGCGCTCGATTTCTACTGATTTTCGTTCGACATCTAAATTCTGTATTTATGAATCGCTCAACCGCCACGATTGACCCTACCCACCCATTGCGTCAGGCGAGCGATAGAACAAACGTCATAGATATTGTGACGTGTTGTTATGAAAATTTATGTTTTGGTGACAGGAGCCACTTGCGATACAAAAGTAGCTGTCAAAATGGTCAATAATACAAAAAATCCTTCAGTTCCAAAAAATATCAACGGCTCAGATATGTATGTAAAGTTCAACATTTCGTATTAAGTTGACAGGACTGTAGACGAATGATATTTTTTTTGGAAAATTGACGTTATGCGACTTCTAAGTCGATTGTTACTTGTGTCGCATGCGGCAACCAACACATTGTTATAGGGGCAAATCAAAAATAGAGCTCCATCCCTGATTCACAAGCGGTCGGAAATGAAATCAGATTCAAATTTTGTGTTTTGTCTTTTCTGAAGTGAGTGACAGTGACTTGCATTCCGCTGTCGAAAACTTTTCCGACCGTTTTTGAAGAAGGGGGCGAGTCTAACCACGAGTTGTATTAAAGGAGATGGTGCTATACACTTTGTATTGCTCCGTCCTTTAATCAGCGTTACTTCAATATTGCGATGATAGCTGATAGTAGGCCTTCAGGACAAGACTGCATCAAGAAGGGAAACGTAGTCGGTGGGTATAGGACAGGGAGATACCTTCTTTTGGAAACAAACAAAAAGTTTATTTATCTTGGATTGTTGTCGTGTTGTACGGACACGAGAAATGTTAGAATATTAATATCAATGGAGATACCTCCTTTTCGTGACAATGTTCGGTTCACTAGAATTGTAATATGAATACAAGAATGAGTTTAAGATATCGATACGAATTTAATATTGGAACCAGTAGCGTATACCGCACCCAAATAAACTTTTTTTGTGGTCACCTCTTCCAACTCATTCATTGATTTTTATATATCAGCACCCGTTGCTCTTATTGGCTTTGTCACCGACATATGCCAATAAAGTATTTTATATTTTCTGAGAGTAGATCATACTCTTTCATTGAAATTACAATAAATATTGCATTCATGGATATTTTTCAACCTTTTGAAAACGAGAGTGTTCGTTTGATTTTCACGGATTGAATAAATAATGTGTGTTTTACACACTATTGTGTATTTTACATTCTATTGTATGTTTACGCAAGAACGTAAAGGTAAAACCCTATTGTAGCTAAACAATTAAATAGGTGTTATATGGGATTGCGGCATAATGTTTTCAAACTTGAGTTGTCTTTCTTAACCAGCGAAACTAGAGCAAACTTAAAGTTTTCGTTTAAGTACATCTATTGAACGACACTTTAAGATTGTGAACATTTTACTTCAATGCCGAAGCATTAGTGTATGAAAATATCATTGCGGGTGAACATTAGAATATGCTTTGAGACTAATATGACAAAGATGAATTGAAATTATATAGAGCAACACAAATTGGCGCTGTTCTAAAAGAAAAATGTGTAAAACTATAATAATTAGCTAAATATAAAGATTTCTAAACGGCGCGGAAGCACCTTAAGAGGTGTATAACCCATGTAAAGGATAAAGTAGGATAATTTAATGCAGTCATTTCTATTGTTTATAACGTAACCACAGGCTTCAAAATAAGCAATTACAGTCTGATTCAAACTTTTTGGCGTCTCGAAACTGCGCGAGATGATTCGCAGTACACAATTTAGATGTAGGCAGGAGAGAGAGATTAGGTTGCGAGGTATTACTGCGCATAGTGGCTAACTTCACGACTGCCATTAAGGTTGAATCACACTGTACCTATTGGTTATTTTAAGTAAAAAAGGGAAAATGTTTAAGAGTATTATTGCGATACTTTGTATGTGGATAAATTGAACTTTATGCTCTTAGTAATAAAGATCGTTATCGGACAAAGTCTGATATACATGCTAGATGTTTTGGTAAGAATATGACTTCAATTCATTTGAAGCAAACATTTTCTCTGTTGTGTTTGTTATTGTTCTTTGATTGTGTTTAAGACAATGTAAATAAGCTGATGTGTGTGATTAAAGAAAGAATGATTTTAATGGTCAAATGTATGTTTTAAGTAACGTAATTTTGTTATTTTTGGGAGTCATTAAAATATATCTTGCATACGAAAATAATTTGTATCATATCAAGCCGGCCTAGCATGAGCGGCTTTTATCACGCGATATTATATAGTACGGCATGCCGTATTGCGTACACCTTAGTGGGGTAAGCAAGATAACTTGCCGTCCCATATCATATCGCGCGATAAAAGCCGCTCATGCTAGGCTGGCAGAAATCGGAATAGGTACCTAGAGCTGTTTTGTGTACTTGTTTGCGACTTGCGATAATTTTTATTAATATGGAAATTTCCAGATTTTTATTTATATTTAAATAAAACCCGAGTTCCGCGATTTTTTATTAAAGCTAGAAGGCTAGTGACGTAAAAATCATCGCGAAGATGCAAAAAAAATCCCATCTGTGTGACACTAAAGTGAGTAAGTTTGTATGAAAAATTGTGCATCATGTCAGCCAAGCCAACACCATGACAATAGTCACAGAATCATGGAGGGACAACGAGGGGATTCAGGCAGGCCCAATAGTTAAATAATTGAAGATTATTTATAAAAAACTCTTGAGTTTAAGCAGGCGTCTGTCACTCGATGTACTTGCGCGCTACTCTCGCCCGTACCTCCGCGACGGCGCTGCAAATTCATATAAGTTAGATCCGCAAAAGAGCTAGAATATATGCGATAAAAAGAGATGCAAAGTCTGGCCGTTCGTAATTAGCGCCGTACAAGCGGAATTCCACTTTGTTGCGTTATAGTTAAGAGTTGCTATTTATTTAAATGGTTTAGCGGAGTGAAGTTTCTATACCAGTGTACTATTATTTATTCTGTGGTTTAAGTCCGAATCTTGTGGAATGTCCATATTAACATTTAGCTCTGCCTATTCCGATCTCTGATCATAACACTTTTTTTTTCAAGCTATTTCAAGGATGGTGTATTTAAAATATAATTTAGCAAAAAGTAGCCATATTTGTTAGTAATTTTTAAATTGTGTAGGTAACTGGTTTCTTTTGGAGGTAGTAAAAGTCATATTAAAACTCATATTATTAAAATAAACTTAAAGCTTTTGTATTGTCATATTTTTCCTATCGCCAAGACAGACTTCTGCCCAACTTAATACCCTTATAGTCCAGTCATTTGGTAGTTTTACCTGAAAAGTTTTCCGGGAGTTTTGAAAATTGGTGATTTGGCGTACCCTGAAACTATTGATTTTACAAAAAAAAGGTAACTACATAAATTGTAGGAAATTTTCTCTTGTTTAATTTATTACATTACTATTTTATCGTAAAATGAGTTGGAACGGAGTTATTCTCAAAAAACTGTATTTGAGCGCCATTTTTCCAATATGGCGGCGCGAGCGGCAAAGATACGAGGTGGCAAAGTGAAAATTCGAAAAGAGCACGTCGAAATCTATAAAATCACCAATTTTCAAAAGTCCCGGAAAACTTTCCAGGTAACCCCCTTTTTGAGCACTAAATGACTATGCTTGCATCTTAAAATACAACAATAAATTTGACTTCTATTGTTCTTTTCGCACATGACGTGAGCACGTTCCAAGTATAAGCTTTAGGGGAGTTATCTTGTAAAAACAATAATACGTCGGCTTTATCAAAAATGTGTGCAGCAGGAAATGCATTAACCCTCAATATTGCAAATGGAATGAAGTACCCAATCGCACTAATGTAATTTGAACTATATGTACATAGGAATAAAGTGATATTTAAGATAACGGAATGTTTTATTTTCCCCGACATCCATTTTTAGGGTTCCGTAACCGAATGGCAAAAAACGGAACCCTTATAGATTCGTCATGTCTGTCTGTCGTCTATCCGTCCGTCCGTCCGTCCGTCCGTATGTCACAGCCACTTTATTCCAAAACTATAAAAACTACACAGTTGATACTTGGTAGGTAGATGAGTTCCGTGAACCGCTTTACGATTTTAATACAAAAATAATAAATAAAAACAAATTAAGGGGGCTCTCCATACATGGAACTGAAACTGAAATATATTTTTTTAATCACATATTCGTGGGGGGTGTCTATAGATAGGTCTTTGAAAATAACAGAGGTTTCTCAAATATTTTTTTCTCAAACTCAATATTTTAAAAGATAGAGCCTTCCAAAGTGGTAAAATGTGTGTCCCCCCCTCTAACTTCTGAAATAAAAGAGTGAAAAATCTAGAAAAAATATATGCTGTAGATCTTAATAAAAACTTTCAACGAAAAATTGGTTTGAACGATATATAGTAGCTAAGTACTTTTTGAGATATAACACATTTTCAAAAACCGCAAATGTATGTCACTCATACAAACACTATGAAAAACAAAGTTATATTTTTGCTGACGAAAAATAGTAGTGGAATTTTTTGTCTAGGTATAGGCAATCTGTACGTTAAGTGGGTACGGAACCCTTCATGGGCAAGTCCACCTCGCACTTGGCAATTTTTTTAATATAACGCCTACAATAGGGTATGTCACTGTTATTTAAATTTTTACTTTTGTGCATTCACAATGCAATTTTTATTATTGAAAAATAGAAAATGAAGTATCCATTAAGAAGAAGAAAAAATCGACCCGTCTCACAACTAGCTCCGATGGGACTCGAACCCACGACCTTTCGCTATCCAGGCGACTGCTCTAACCGAGCTACGGAGTCGTTACGAGAAGCGTTAAATTTATCAAATACTTCTTACGCGCTGTATAGCCCCTTTGTTGCCCTTCTTACTACCACCAGCGTTAATTTCATCAATGTGAAGATATTACTACCCTCGCACATGAAAGAAATCCTTTCCAGATATTTGACAATCGCTAAAGATGAAACTGTTGCTATGTATTGTAAGTTATTTAAATTTTTACTTTTGTGCATTCACAATGCAATTTTTATTATTAAAAATGGAAAATGTAGGTATTTTCGCCGGTATTAGGAGGTTGCCTCTCTCGCAACTAGCTCCAATCGGACTCGAACCCACGACCTTTCGCTATCCGGGCGACTGCACTAACCACTGAGCTACGAGCTACTGAAACGACTCCGTAGCTCAGTGGTTAGAGCAGTCACCGTTAAAATATTTGATCTACCTCACTGACCTCAAAAATAATTTACTGTAAGGAACCATCATTTTATTTCGAAAAGAAACAAAACTAGGTACTGCTTTCACAGACTTTAAAGTAAAATCACCTTTTCCATTGGAATGTAATGTACCTACACATCAATTCGACTCTACATCGAATCCATGATGTCTTTAAATTGTTTTCCTTTTAACATAACATGTGTTACAGTTTAACTATTCGTAGCTTTTCCGTCTTTTTAACCGACTTCAAAAAAAGGAGGAGGTTATCAATTCGACTGTATTTTTTTTTTTATTTTTTTTTTATTTTTTATGTGTGTTACCTCAGAACTTTTTAGTTAATGAACCGATTTGGATAATTCTTTTTTTATTTAAAAGGTGATGCTTCTCGTGTGGTCCCATTCAAATTTTATCAAGAACTGGCCAGAAGTTCAGGAGTTATCCTGAATAATGTGTATTCAGACTTTATTTGGGTATATGGACGATTTCATAGTTTCATCAAATTGGGGATCATTTTCAAAAATTTTTTTTTTCGAAAGTTGGTAAGTACTTCTGACCTGATCTTACTTTCACAAAGTCAGGACCAGGGGATCAAATTCCAGGAAAATTGAGAGAAATTCTCAAATATAGGCAAGTCTTATATGCGTTCCAATTATTTTTGAAGTTAGTCAAGTATTTGCATCTGGTAGTCATCATCTCATAGTGATGAGCTGGTGATGGAAGCTACAACTCCTTAACGGTTAGGAGCTGGAGAATATTTCTTTAAGTATTATTCGTACGTATGGGCCAATAGTTATATTCTTTCAGGTTATTAGGGTGAGCTGCTGATGAGAGGTGAAACTCCTCAACAGTTAGGAGTTATATTATGATGTTTTATAAATACCATATGCACGAATGGACCTTCAGTTGTGTTCCTTCAAGTTATCTAAGTAGCTAAAGATGGAAAGTTGAATTCCGTAACGGATAGGATATTTACAACAATTTATCATAATCACCATGTAGTTTCTTAAGCTACTTCACTAAAAATCGAAAAATAAAACGTTTTTGAAAAAAAAATGTAACCGCCTTCAAAACGGATCTTCAAACAAAAATTAACAAACACTAAAAAACGAAAAAAATAATAAGATTTTTTAATTTAAAGGACGATGATACGTGACTTTTTCTAATTTATCTTGGTACTTACTGGACTGTTTGAAGTTAAGAAGAATTTAATTATTTTTGTAAGTACCTATCTACTTACATACCTATATTTTTTTTAAACACGGAAAAGCTACGAATATTTAAACCGTTACACATGTTTCTTAGAGAGATTGATGAGTTATAAAAGTACAGGATGTTGCTTTTTCGAATTTTATAGCCCGCCCGTTCAATTCCTGAGTGTGGGAAGGTAGGAATTAAATACCTGCAGCTGCATATAGTGTATGTAGCCACAGAATATATATTAGTACCTTACGGTACAGAAATTTCACTCCCGAGTTTAGGTATGATAAACGCAAGCGTCCGGTCACCGGACTAGTCCCAATAGGCTGGCACTCGCTCGATTGTCGAACACGCAGCGCACGCATTCGCATGTGTCGCCATCCGTCTCGCTTCGCGTGTATTACTTTCACAGATAAAGTAGTACCTCTGACAGCCCTAGCAGATTGAAGCGAGACGGCAGACAGTTATTGTACTATGGACGCTATACGCAATGCAAAAGGTTGAAATTAGGTTGTTTTCCAGAATAGTAGGTAAATATCTCGGGGATTTTGCGCCGCTTGTATGGAAGTGAGACAGGCCTGATGTAGCGTAGGTTGTGCACTGATAGTTCCGTGGTGTGCATGTGTTGTGTTGTGTCCTTTCTTGCGGGCGGGCGGGCAGTGCTGCTTGCATGTTTTTTGCGGAAGTAAGCTACATAAAACATGCAAGAAAAGAAAGAGACATAATTTTATGTCTCTTCCTTTTGGAAAATAGGTGGGAAATGCCCCCACCCACCAATAGACTTCAAACGTAGGTAGGTATCTCGGTTAATGCGTCTTGCCCGTAGTATTGAGGATCATCATCATCATGTCAGCCGAACGACGCCCACTGCTGGGCATAGGCCTCCCCAAAGGATCTCCACAACGATCGGTCCTGCGCTGCCCGCACCCAGCGGCTTCCCATGACCTTGACTAGATCGTCGTCGGAACGTCGTCGTTCGGTAAGCGATCGCCATTCGAGAACTTTTCCGCCCTAACGGCCATCGGTTCTCCGCGCTATGTGTCCCGCCCACTGCCACTTCAACGATGATTCAGATTAAAATGTTATTAGTTGCAATATTATAATTTGTCAGAATTTTTAATAATGTAATATTATTTGAATTGTATCCTTAAGGTTAAATTTGCATGCTATTAGACATGGCTAAATAGGTCTTAAGCACTAACTTATTATTTTTTAACATCACTGTAATGTACCCTATTTAACTCAAATAAATAATTTGATTGATTGATTGATTGATTGATGCAATCCTTCGTGCGATGCCGGTTGTTTTAGTTCTCCTGCGGATCTCATCACTTGAATTGGGGATAGGTAATTCGTAAAAATTTCATTTAGTCACACAAATCTAATTAGAAAATTGGTAGGTACTTAGGTAGTATGGAGGCACACTTTGATAATGTTAAATGCTAATTAGGTAGGTAAAAACACTAATTTGCGTGGTCCTTTCTTTACCCCTTTAGTCTTAAACCAGAGTCAGATCTCAAACTGATGCTAAACACAAATAACAGCTAAGTGAAAAGAAATCGTTTAGACATAAACCAATTTATTCCAAATTTAAGGAAAACACCCATGTGAACATTTTCAGAAGCAGTCGGTATTAAAAGGCGATTACGGCGGGATTACATTGGTAAGGTAATAGCGTGTGGGTGTTAATGGGAACAGAATAGCTTTAATTCGTTGTGTCTAACTGCCCCGGAACACGAACCTGCTGATTGCATGGCCCGGGGAAGTGATACAACTTGTTTTCGCGAATAAGTTAGGTAGGTAGGTACTGTGGTATTATATTGTTAAGATATAATACCTCCTTGCGTTGTCTATGGTCGATTTATGTTTTTTATAGTATTCAAAATATCGAATGCATTGTCATTACATGTGTCATTTGTTTTAGTCCAGAACGATTCCGCGCTTGCGTGTGGTAGTACTATGCGATTATTATAAGAATAGGACGGGTTGTTGACAAACTTCACTCTGAAAAGGTACAGTTCGCAAGAAAGTGCAAAACAAAATAATGAAAATAGTTTTTTTTTATTTTGGCAGAACGTGGTTTGAGTATTGCCACTTTCAAAACGAAGGTTTTTTTTTTATTTTTTAAATCCACCTACTCGTTATGCCAGCGCCAGACATAGCACAAACATTTGAATAAATGTTTGGACACATGTGTAGCACGGGTATTTGAGTATTTGTTCAAAGCTTTGATAAAATACTAGAGCATATTTCTACAGTACTTTGCAATGTCAGAAGGTAAAGTCTTCAATGTCTTTGTAGCAGTAGCAGCTGCAGTAGCAGTTCAGACCAGCAGGACGATGATTCTCAAATGAGTGGAATAGAAGAGGTGGAATAGCATAAGCAAGCATAATGTGTTTTGATTTACAATTGGCGGATTCACGAAAGGCGCCTCCCCGAGTGGCTTGATTGAATCGCTCCCCGTGATAGGTACCAATACCCGGCACACCCTGGTAACAGCTAGATTCTGCCGAATCTAACTTCAATCAACGTGCATAATCTAGCTGGCCAATCCTTTTACCATGATAGACCAATACAATTTTTCACTAGACCCCCAATTTGCCAATTTTATTGTAAAGTTGATTATTAGGTAAATTATTTTCATAATTTGAATTCCTGTTTAATTTAAATATTAAACCAGTAAATAGAATCAACATTCAATTTATTCTGTGTTATTGAAGCATAGTATTAAAGTACCCCGCAGAACAATATATATGAAAAAATGGGTTCAGCAGTTAAATATCACAAAATTTTAATTTGATTGAGATTCAAATTACCTGATCATTTTCGTAAAAGCATACTTTCATGAGTCCTATACTTTTCGAAAAAATCAAGTTAATGATTTGATTCATATGTTTTGGTTTGCACGAACATAATTGTTAATTTATCGTAAGCTATGACATGATCAGCCCCCTGATTCACGATTTAAATTTCTTTTTTGCACACCATACTGAAGTGAAGTGAAGTTAGTTTGACAGCACTTTGACAGATTGACGTCACAACATGGCGGCGTCCCTATCCTATTCTTATAATAATCGCATAGTAGATACTCATATCGGCCATGGTGCCGCAGTAAAGATTTGTCTCTCTCGAATTCCATTTTTTATTAATTGATTCCCATACGTGGGCTTCTCAGTACCTATATCTCTCAAATCATCGAAATTTGTATAACTAAACCAATTAAGAAGAACCAATTTAGAAAACTCGATAAAAATCCTAATTAGAGTGTTTTCCAACGTGATTAGCAAGTCCAACGTGACAAGATGTCATTCTTGGGAAATTATACACGGTAATTTTGTTTATCTTACCGGATAATTTAAGGGATTATTCTACTCATGAAAACAAGAAACTTTTATAAGGGACCAACACTGAAATCGCGAAAAAAAATCAGCTGTTCCCGGTTCCATACAAAAGTGCAAAAATACAGGGTGTTAAACAAGGGACATACTTCAGGGAGTGAAAGTACACATCAATACAAACAACTTTTACTATGGGACAAAAAAAATATCGGCTGTTTCATACAAAAGTGCAATACCGAATGGGCCAAAATGTATGGAACAGCTGATATTTTTTTCGCGATATCGCACTTTGTTTGTATTGATGGGTACTTTCACCCCCTGGAGTATGTCCCTAGTTTAAACTAACACCCTGCACCTATTGAATCCCAATGGCACCCCGGTGTGCCATTTCATTTGACTCCATTGTTCCCCAAATGGCACGCCGGTGTGCCATTTTTTTGCGGTGTCTAGTAACGCCTTCTATAAATTAAATACGTCGCACACTAGTCTGTGTTTTTTCCCTCATGTTCGCCCAACGTTCGCCCAACGTTAGCAAATAATATGTTCAATGCCACAAAGAAAAAAGAAGAAAAAAAAAGTTGAAGCTAATCTTAGCTACAGTGCCACAAACTTTGCTGTGCCGGTGGCTAAAATGTGAAACTAACGTGATTTTTTTTAATGTCATTTTGCTGTCAATTTGATGTCCAACCATAGCGCTGCTGGGGGCTGAAGTTCTTAGAAGTCAGGGCCGGTTAAATTACTACAAAAAAAAGAAAAACGTACGTAGCGCCGCTGTCACCGGCACAGAAAAGGTTGTGGCACTGTACTCGGCTTTGACATATGTTGACGGCAATATGATAAACAACAGATTTTGTGTTTTTTAACCGACTTCTAAATCAAAAAGGAGGAGGTTCTTTCTCCTCTTCCCCCCGGACCGCGAAAGCGATTAGACGTGTGATCTGTATTATTTATTTAAAAAAAAACTTTATTCATAATAATTAAAATAATCGAAAATAACCACATAATATTCCCGTGAAGTACCAGGCGAACATAAACAGTAGGCAGTGGCGGATACGTGTGCGAAAGCAAGAAGAGGACAACATCACAACAGACGACCATAGTTCTGCTGGCAGCGCGACGCGACGCTCTGCGCATACGACCACACGCACACGCGCATACATCCCACTCCGCTTGCCCCACCGAAGTCAAGACGCGCGGACTGGGCGAAAGCGACATCAGACAAGGACAAGAAGCGTGCGTCGACGCAGAGGAGGGAGTGCGTGAGTAACTGTTGAAGATACCTTTTTATACTCTTTGCGGCCCTGGTACATGCGTTCAAACAATATGCCACCAAAACGAACATCGCCGCTCAAGACGCCGTCGAATAATAATACTGCTTCTGGCTCGGATACTGTAATCGTGAATACACCTCTAAACAAGTCTGAACTGCTAGTACAAACGGATAGTATTTTAAATAAATCTGCCTCCGATACGGATTTGACACGAAACAGTCCGTCCATTCATATTACACAGAGGAATAAGAGATGCAGGGAACAAATGGAAGATTCCTTATGTAATCAAATGGATGAATTTAAAGAAGAAATGCGTAAGTTATTTTTCCAGTTATCCTTCTCGCAAACAACTGAGCTGAAACAACTAAATACTGCACTCAAGGAAATACAACAGTCAAACTACAACATCGAGAACTCTATTTCTTTTCTAACAGCGCAAAACGAGGAGTTTAGACATAAAATAATCGAGCTGGAGACGCAAGCCAAAAAAGATAGGAATTACATGGTTGTTTTAGAAAACAAAATCGAAGAACTACAAATAGGAAACCGAAAATCTAGCTTTGAAATGAAAAATGTTCCGAGAAAATCTAATGAAAATAAACAAGATTTAATAGATATGGTGATTAACTTATCTAAGACGGTTGACTGCAACATTTCCAAGTCTGAGATAAACGATATTTATAGAGTAAAGGCAAAGTCCAACAGTCAAAATTCACCTATTGTAGTAGAGACACACTCCACGCTATTGAAGAACGATATTTTAAAATCGGCAAAGACATTTAATATAAAGCACAAAACTAAACTGTGTGCCAAGCATATTGGATTGACTACTCAAGAAGATACCCCAATTTTTTTGTCTGAGCATCTAACTCCAAAAGGGGCACGCCTATATTTCCTAGCGCGTGATCTCGCCAGATCAAAGAACTATAGATTCTGCTGGACCGCTTATGGTAAAGTTTATATACGAGAGAATGAACACTCTCCTATTATTTTGCTAACTAACGAAAATCAAATTCATCAACTCCTAAACGGCCCATCAAAAATAAATCAACTGTGACTATTTATAGCCAGCTCGATAATTGCTTCGATGTGTTTTACGATAATTTTATTTAGTAGTCTTTTTAAATTGTTTCTAGAAATTGTATTGATAATTATCGAGCTCAATGTCTTATTTCCTTTGCTCATAATAATATCATTTAAGCATAAAATTAAATACCACAAGCAATTAGAATATTTTATGTTTTGTGTGTCATACTTTTCATTTTATTCAATTTTATTTAAGTGTAAAATGAACATACACATCAACTGCATCACATATACCCTTTTACATGTATTTCCACACAATATATATCTACCTTTCTTCGAGATAAGCCCAAGTGTGTATATAAAAACCAACACATTTCTGTATAATTACACTCCTACTTTCAATTCAATTAAAAAATATACATTCACTTATAACACTTTCTTAAATTCCATATGTACACGAATTAGTATTATAACAACGTCCCTTTTGCATTATATTAAAATATTAAATGGCTGACCCACTCCATAACTTAAATGTGATAGATGATATTGACATTGCACACGCTATTATTTGTGATTGCTCTGAATTATCATCTCATGTACAAATAAATAAGAATGACCTTACAATCATATCACAAAATATAAGGAGTATATATTGTAACTTTGATGATTTCTTAATTACTTTATCAATACTTCCGTTCGAGGCTGACATCTTGGTTTTAAGTGAATGTAGACTAAACTTAAACAAACCAATACCACAACTTAACAACTACATATCACACTCTACCACAAATCCACAGAATCAGAACGACGGGGTAGTGGTTTATATAAAAAAATCGTTATCAGCCAAAGTTAGAGAAGTGGCACTTGAACAGGCTTCATGTCTTCAGCTGACCATATTAAACAGCACTATACTTTGTATATACCGCTCTCCATCCTTTTCAAATTCTAACGGTTTTGTCGATTCACTTTGCTCACACTTAGATACTTTGACTAAGCAAAAAAGTATTATCATCACGGGCGACATCAACATCAACATTGCGCCTAAACTTATAGAGCCATCCAGTGAATATAATAACAGAACGTACTATTTAAACGCACTTTCTGAGTTAAGTATTCTAGCTGGACATAACATACCTACTAGAGATAAAAACTGCCTTGACCACTACATGTTAAAGATGAATCAAAACACACAGAAAGCATTTATTGCAGTACTACGCACTACTACAACTGACCATTTTACTACTTTACTTTCTTTATCAAAAACTAGAGCTAAAAAATGTGCTAATAAAACCAAAACCATTACTGACTACAAGCAGGCTTTGAAGGAATTTCAACAAAAAAATATTATGGAACTTTTATCTTGTAACGACCCTACAGCTGTAACTTACCGTCTTATTAATGAAATTAAAACTTGTATCGAAGCTTGTACAAAAACTGTAACTATTCCTAAAAGTCAGCGCACGATGCAACCCTGGATCACGCCAGGAATTTTACGATGCATAAAAAATAGGAACAAAATGCAGAAAAAGTTACAAAATGACAAACAAAACGAGATATTAAAAATTACATACACACGATACCGGAACTATTGTAACTCTTTAATTAAAAAACTTAAATGGAAATATGAGCGTGACTTACTCTCCAACTCTGTCAAAAACAATAAACTTTTGTGGAAAAATATAAAAAATGTAACATTTAGAAATAAAATCAAATTTGACAACAATGAACTAATTAACATAAAAAATAATCCCAAAGAATCTGTAGAATACATAAATACCTATTTCGTCAATATAGGAAAAGATATTGCCAGTAAAATACAGCAGGACACCACTACTAAAAATAATGCTACTCAAAACGCAGTGGACCAGATGATAAACTCTTTTGTACTATTAGACGTCGATGTAAATGAAGTACATAATATACTCATGAGTTTAAGGTCAAATAGCGCTACAGGCTGGGATAATGTGCCGATCAACTTTCTGAAACTCGCAAAATATGAGGTAGTTCCAGTGATCACCCACCTTGTAAATTTATGTTTTGATCAAGGTATATTCCCGGCTCCTTTAAAAAAATCGATTATAACCCCAGTCTATAAAAGCGGAGACACAAATGACGTGGCCAATTATAGACCAATTTCAGTCTTAACAGCTATTTCGAAAATAATAGAAAAGCTCTTGAACACCAGACTCTTAGCGTATCTTGATAAATATGAAATACTATCTGCCTCACAGTATGGCTTCAGAAGTGGAAAATCAACCGAAGATGCAGTTCTAACTCTAAGTCAACTAGTTACGAAAGAAGTTGATAAAGGTAATAAGTGCTTATCGGTGTTTTTAGACCTTAAGAAGGCTTTCGACACCGTGTCCATACCTCTACTTGTACACAAATTAGAGAAAATTGGAATAAGGTCTACTGCACTTGCCTTGTTCAAGAGCTATCTTTCAGAAAGAAGGCAAATGGTAAAACTAAATTCACACACCAGTGAAGATGCAATAGTGTCGCATGGTATTCCACAAGGAAGTGTTTTAGGGCCCACTCTTTTTTTGATTTACATCAATGACCTCTGTTGTCTTAACATCAAGAATGCCCAAATCTTTTCATACGCTGATGACACGGCTCTAGTATTCCTTGGGGAAACTTGGGATGCCTTACGGCGAAATACAGAAAATGGCATGATTCTAGTTGACAATTGGCTAAAAGACAATCTCTTAACCTTGAACACCACAAAAACCAATTTCGTTTGCTTTAGTATCCAAAATAATGCACAGCCTGACCTGGATTACAAAATTAAGGTACACAACTGCGACCAGTACAAAAACTCGCTTGACTGTGCTTGTTCTTGCCCTTCCATAGACAAAGTTGACAGAACAAAATACTTGGGAGTCAGTATTGATCAGCGCTTATCCTGGCATCCGCATATTGATCAAGTCACCAGTAGACTAAGGAAGCTGGTCTGGATATTCAAGACCCTACGACATGTGGTGCCGGGGGAGCGGGTGGCGGTTGGTAAGGACTCCTCAAGAAATATTATTAAAGAGATCTATGCTGCTCTTGTACAGTCGATTCTCACTTACTGCATCCCGGTTTGGGGTGGTGCGTGTAAGACCAAAATGCTAGAGCTGGAACGAGCACAACGCGGATTACTAAAGGTCATGCACTTTAAAGAAAGGCGTTTTCCAACTGACAGTCTTTATAAAACCAGCAAAGTTCTGACCGTCAGAAAACTGTACATAATGATGACTCTATTATGCAAACACAAAGCAACACCTTACCTTAACCCTACAGTATTCAAGAGAAGGAAAAATAAAATATGTACAATTCCTGGCATTAAAACGGCATTTGCTTCTAAGCAATATATCAGTCGGTCGGCTTATCTTTATAATAAAATAAATGAACAAATAAAATTCCACGATAAAAATATTCACGAATGTAAAAAACTCATATTTAGTTACCTTATACCACTAAATTACGAAGAAACCGAAAAATTATTAAATTAGGACTACACAACATTATCACAACACACTACACTATACATCACACTAAACTACATTTTATTACACAAATACACAAAACACACAACAGTAAAATAACTTTTATTAAATATCATTATAATCATTGTAATCATAGTAATTGTTTAGCTATGCTTTTAAATTAGAAAAATATGAATAAGATTTATTTAAATGTAAGTTTAATAGTTTAAGATAATATATTGTAATATTAAATATGGAAGAGCGGAGTCACCTGTTACAGGCATTCATTCGCTTACCAGGTGACTTCAATCACTTCACATAAAATGTAACCAAATTGTTAACGACAATAAACTTATTCTTATTCTTATTCTTATTCTCTATTTGTCTGTATGTATGTTTTTTTTGTGTAAGTCCACCGATTACTCGAAGACGGATGGACCGATTGAAATGATTGAAACGTTATTACATCAGGTTGGTTTCTAAGTTGGTCCCTTTTTTGAAATTTTTAAATCGGTGCAGTAGTTTTCAGGAAATCTTGAAAATACTGTCGTTTTCGTTACCACTTTATGTGAATTTAATACGTATCTTTAGGCATAACTCCTTTGTTTATAAACCGATTTAGATGATTCTTGTTTTGTTAAAAAGATGGTACCTCAAGGTATTTTAACCGACTTCAAAAAAGGAGGTTTTCAGTTTGATCACATACCTATTTACCAGAATACAAGTAAATTGCCTGCACGATGCACTAAAAAGAGTGAAATAAAAATTATTTTTATAAAAAAATAAAACCGCCTTCAAAAAAATCACATCAAAAAAGTAAGAAATAATTTCTCACCAAATAAATAACGTAAGTACTTTGAAGTCGGGCGGGTTTTAACAAAAACAACAAAAAATCGTACAGTATGTTTCACGCCCGACTTCAAAGTACTTACGTTATTTATTTGGTGAGGAATTATTTCTTACTTTTTTGATGTGATTTTTTTTTGCTTTTGTTTTCATGAGTAGAATAATCCCTAAAATTATCCGGGGTGATAAAAAAATTACCGTGTACCTATTAGGATTAGGACCAACCACCAGCACTATACATATAGCACCGTTACAAAACAAATATGAATTTCTGAAACATAGGTATTTTGTTTCATCGAAATTCTTTTCCGGAATGTCCTACCTCTTTTTAATTTAAAGACAGTGTGAGATTAATATCGTCACGATAGATATCCACAAGAATTATGGCCAAAGTTCCACTGTCGATTGATATCTCGAGTTTCAGAGCGCTACGGTGCCGGTGCCTGCAAAAAGTGGAAAGCAATTTAGCTACGCCCACGGCTTTTCGAACTCTTGATAAAAACCCTAATAGGTAGGTACCTAAGTCTACAGATTCTTTAAGCTATAGGTAGCTAGCTACCTAATTTGTGATTCTAAGGTTGAACTAGTGACGATAAATTAACGTACCTACCTAAGTATTTTATTTTTTTATATTGAATCTAGTAAGTACAAAGTTCGCAAAATTTGTAAATTAAGTATATATAAAAAAAACTTAACTAATATTAATAGGTACCTACCTAAAATAAGTACCTAGCTGAAGTTATTGTCATTTGTATTTGAACGTGATAAACTCTGGAAATATATGGCATTAAAAAGCAATTAGTACCTACATAGCACTTACAAGCCTATTTTTTATTGAGGAACACTATAGGATATTTATATCTTTAATTAATGTTACATACAACGATAGGTTTCATTTTTAGTTTTCAGAAACTTCGCCACCAGTTTTCCATTTCAAAATTATCCGTCCCCGCGAGCCACAAATGCCGCCACTTGAAGCACAGAATATTATAATAAGTAGGTACTTGAAGCTAGAGAAACAAGTGACGACTATACGGCATGTCGCGGCGACCGCCGGACGCGCCAGTGTGGCCCCTCCCGTCCGTCTCAATATATTTGTTTTTCCCGCTCAACGCGAACGCAAGACGCGCCGCTTCAGTGTGGCCCACGACTAAGTCACTTCAATGATCAATAAGATTCTCGGGAAATAAAGAAGTGCGGTGAGCCCGAGAGCCTTAGCACTATTATTTATTCTGTGCCGAGAGTAGCAAGTAGCGGAACTTTCAATGTTATTTCATTCCCTTCGCGTAAAAACCAACTCACGCCCACTCAGTTCGTAAACTTTTATTAGAACTTTAACACTAATACTTAATCTTCTTTTTTTATACGACTGCCCAAGGAGTGTAATGTGTTTAGGGTTAATGTAGGTATGCATGTGTGTATGTAAGTTTCTTTTTTATTAATGTTTGAGGTATCATTAGATACGTTTATGTTTTTGTTTTATATTCAATATGGCGGACGTGTGGCGCCATAAAAAAATATTAATGAAATTTTTTTTATATTCACTTATAGCAATATGGCTAAAAGGCCTCGCCGAGTAGGCGAGTATTTCCTTGTATTTCAAAAATATACAGGGTGCTTGTTTAAAGATGGGACATACTTCAGGGCTACCAAGTCGATATCACAAAAAAAAACAGCTGTTTCATACAAAAGTGGAATACCGAATGGGCCAAAATGTATGGAACAGCAGTTTTTTTTCGCAATGTGGCACTTAGTCCCATAGTAAAAGTTGTTTGCATTGATGGGTACTTTCACCCCCTGGAGTATGTCCCATCTTTACAAACACCCTGTATCATTTGTGTACATTATCACCGTAAGGAATAAAAAAAATGTGAAATAGTTTTTTATAACTATAAGATAATATTTTATACAGTCGCCAGCACGTCAGGGTACTACAAACTGTCAAACTTTAAATAAAATTCAACATTATGTCCAAAAGATAGAGTTCAGAAAAAATCGACCCGTCTCACAACCAGCTCCGATGGGACTCGAACCCACGACCTTTCGCTATCCGGGCGACTGCTCTAACTACGCTCTAACCACTGAGCTACGGAGTCGTTACGAGAAGCGTCGAATTTATCCAATTCTTCTTACGCGCTGTATAGCCAGCGTTAACTTCATTATTCCATTTTTCAATAATAAAAATTGCATTGTGAATGCAAAAAAGTAAAAAAAAAATAGATAGGGTTCAGTTTCAGTTAATACATTTTGACATTTTGTAGTAACCCGACGTGCTGGCGACCGTACTAGAAGAGAACACGTCTTTAATAGGTAAAAAAAATCTAATAAATTTATTTTCTCATCACACAAAGGAAATAAAAATCATAAAACTATTTCTATGAGCTGTTAAAGCAACGTTAAAGTAAGATTTTGAAAGGGATGGTGCTATGCCCTGTTTTTCAATTAACCTTACTTTAATATTACAATAAGGGGCGGGGCGGGGGGCCTGTGGGCCTACCCTACCCTACCACGAGTTTGAGAAATTGTAGTTCTACTACTGTCCACTAGTGGCGATGTACAGATTTTAACACAAAAAGTATCCCGTTTACTGTACAGTAAACGGAAAGAAAAGCTCACGGTAGGCCCACTGATCATGCATTACAAAACCGCCTTCAAAAAACAACATCATAAAGTAAGAAATAATCCCTCACCAAACAACGCAAGTAGGGCAGGCGTACCGGTTTTGGCCACTGTACCGGTTTTGGCCACTTTTTGCTCTAAAAGTTTTCTAAACAACTTTTAGCCATTTCTGATAAAGGCAATTTAAATAAGGTATTTTAAGGTAATAATAACAATCGTTAGAATTCCTTATGTCATAAGATTTTTTTTCAATAAATTCCATTTTCAGTTTGAAAAAATGTTTTGTATGAAAATTTTAAGAAATTTGTTTTGAATGAAATACTTTATAAACCTTTGTTTTTTACAATTAAATTGTTGTTTTGCAATTGACTGGTTTCTAGCGCATTAGAATATATTGATTTTACCTGGGTTTGGTTTTGATTTTTCGCAATACTTACAAAAGTTTAATTATCAGTAAGTGGCCAAAACCGGTACATTTGGCACCTCTCACATATTTTGTATTATATACAAAAAACTATTAAACTTTTTAAAAATTGAAAAATGTACCATTAAAGCTAGATAAATTATCTATAATTTAAGATATAATTTGTGTCTTAAATACCTAAGACCATCTAGTACTTAGTGCTTAAAAGTCAAAAATTCCTTAAAGTGGCCACAAAGGGTACCTCTGACCTACTTTGAATTCGGGCGAGAAACACGTACAATTTTTTGTTGTTTTTGTTAAAACCCGCCCGACTTCAAAGTATACTTACGTTATTTGGTGATGGATTATTTCTTACTTTATGATATTATTTTTTGAAGGCGGTTTTTTTTTTTTTAATAATTTTTATTTCACTCTTTTTAGTGCATCATGCAGGCAATTTACGTGTATTCTGGTAAATAGGTATGTGATCAAACTGAGAACCTCCTTTTTTGAAGTCGGTTAAAATACCTTGAGGTATCCCCTTTCCAACAAAACAAGAATCATCTAAATCGGTAAATAAAAAAACGTTTTTGAAAAAAAAATGTAACCGCCTTCAAAACGGATCTTCAAACAAAAATTAACAAACACTAAAAAACGAAAAAATAATAAGATTTTTTTATTCAAAGGACGATGATACGTGACTTTTTCTAATTTATCTTGGTACTTACTGAACTGTTTGAAGTCGGTGCCGTCTTATACGTATTGAGGTGCGGTTACGTCCTACACCTCACGCTTGGGACCGGGTTTTTTATATGTTAGTTATTTCACTCAGTATATATTTCGTTCTTATTCTTTTTGGCTTGGCACCGACTTCAAATAGTTCAGTAAGTACCAAGATAAATTAGAAAAAGTCACGTATCATCGTCCTTTGAATAAAAAAATCTTATTATTTTTTCGTTTTTTAGTGTTTGTTAATTTTTGTTTGAAGATCCGTTTTGAAGGCGGTTAAATTTTTTTTCAAAAACGTTTTATTTTTCGATTTTTAGTGAAGTAGCTTAAGAAACTACATGGTGATTATGATAAATTGCTGTAAATATCCTATCCGTTACGGAATTCAGCTTTCCATCTTTAGCTATTTAGATAACTTGAAGGAATACAACTGAAGGTACATTCGTGCATATGGTATTTATAAAACATCATAATGTAACTCCTGACTGTTGAGGAGTTTCACCTCTCCTCAGCAGCTCACCCTAATAACCTGAAAGAATATAACTATTGGCCCATACGTACGATTAATACTTAAAGATATATTCTCCAGCTCCTAACCGTTAAGGAGTTGTAGCTTCCATCACCAGCTCATCACTATGAGATGATGACTACCAGATGCAAATACTTGACTAACTTCAAAAATAAATGGAACTCATAAGGCCTGCCTATTTTTGAGAATTTCTCTCAATTTTCCTGGGATTTGATCCCCTGGTCCTGACTTGGTGAAAGTAAGATCAGGTCAGAAGTACCAACTTTCGAAAAAAAATATATTTTGAAAATGATCCCCAATTTGATGAAACTATGAAATCGTCCATATACCCAAATAAAGTCTGAATACACATTATTCAGGATAACTCCTGAACTTCATGCCAGTTCTTGATAAAATTTGAATGGGACCACACGAGAAGCGTCACCTTTTAAATAAAAAAAGAATTATCCAAATCGGTTCATTAACTAAAAAGTTCTGAGGTAACACACATAAAAAAACAAAAAAAAAAATACAGTCGAATTGATAACCTCCTCCTTTTTTTGAAGTCGGTTAACAAAGGAGTTATGCCTAAAGATATGTAATCAATTCACATAAAGTGGTAACGAAAACGACAGTATTTTCAAGATTTCCTGAAAACTACTGAACCGATTACAGAATTTCAAAAAACGGGACCAACTTGGGAAAAACCCTGATGTTATAACGTTTGAATAATTTCAATCGGTTCAGCCGTCTTTGAGTAATCGGTGTACATACATATAAAAAAATATATATACGCGACGAATAGATAACCTCCTCCTTTTCAATTTTTGAAGCCGGTTAAAAACCGGTGTCGTTATAGTATTTTTAACCCTAGACACCTAACGTTCGAACGTACCCCTTTATACCTAACCATTCGTCGAATCGACGACTATTTTTGGTGGTTCAAAATTATATATATATATACATTATTCTGTTACGTTTAATACATACATAGTTTAATAAGGTATTATTTTAGTAAATAAAACAATAAGTAGTGTTTCAGATCAATATATTTATTTAAGGTCAATTTTTGGTAAGGCACTTATGAAACTAGGCCACATGAGATCACTTACTTAAAAAAAAAAATTAAAAATAAATCAACAAAAATAGCCTATTCTTCTTTGGCGAAACATAATTATAATAGTTTTCTTATTTATAAGAAAAAATAAAAACAAATTTTTTGAAGCACATTCTTTAATTTATGCAATGAGCACATACTTTAATTTATGAGTATTTAAGCAATTATTCTAAAAACAATGCACTTACCTGGGTGACACGGCCTCCTCCGGAAAGAGCTCGGCGAGCACTGATTTAAATAGCGACGGCACGACGATCGGCGCTCAAACAAACAAAAATTATAAGTAAGTATGTACACACGGCGGCACATCAGATGTTCAGTACACCCCTGCCTATACCGCGGAGTCAGCTAGCGCAGTGGAAGCTGGTATTACTAATATAGACTCCGGACAAAAACTTGGTTTCAGCCGGGATGTAACTGAACAATTGGACTGCGATACACAGCGCTTAATCTATATTGTGAAGTAAGGTGGATTTTACATACTGTCTGTGGTCCTGGGCAGTGGAGACAGAGGTGGTGTAAGGGAGCGCGCGCGCCCCTGGGGTCCTTTCTTCGTCTTCTTCTGCAGACCTTACCCATTAGTCACATTACTCACAACACAAATAACAGCGTTCACAAGACACTGGGCGTTTCAACAATAGATACACAATAACACACGGAGGAGCCTTTTGTCAAGATATATATTGCCCCTGCAACAACACGTGTGGTGGATGATTATCCTTCAAAGCATCGCGACCGGCCACTCATCAGGATGGCATCAAAATCGTGGTCGTACAACACGGGATCGGCAGGATAATTTTAGATTTTTCAAACTCGATATGCCAGGCACATTCAACGCGAGCGATTTTTAACAAATTCAGCAAAATTATTCCGACATTTTTCCAAGAAGAATTTCAATCAAGTGTCACTGTCAACTTCAAGTGACAGCCAATGTCAATTTGACGTGACATTAGAGTTGCGTTCAGAAACGTCGATCTTTTCCGAACATCCCCCCGCCCCGGACCGTTAAGAACGGTACGTCAATCTACGGGTAATCGGGAGAGCCCACTAACGGCTCTCTTCAAAACCGAATCTCGAACCAAAACCTCAGCAAAACGAGGAACTCCGTCAGTTCCGGGGTAGAGTTTAACAATGCGCCCCCTTCGCCAACATAGGGGCGGCAGGTTAGCATCCTTAATCAACACGAGGTCGCCAGTCTGGGGTGGGGTGGTTTTATCTGTCCACTTCACGCGCTGTTGTAGGATATGCAAATACTCCATCGACCAACGTGCCCAGAAGTTTTGGGACATCTGTTTCAAAAGTTGGTATCGCGACAAACGATGGGATCCTACATCCTGAATCGGATATTCAGGCAACGCCAAAAGGGGCTGTCCGATCAAGAAATGACCTGGCGTCAACGCTTCCAGGTCATTCGGGTCCGAAGACAACGGGCACAAGGGTCGCGAGTTGAGGACGGCCTCAATTTTACAAAATACCGTATCAAGTTCCTCAAACGTGAGAATAGTTTCTCCAATCACGCGACGCAAGTGTGTCTTGGCAGCCTTTACACAAGCTTCAAAAATTCCTCCCCAGGTCGGACAAGCTGGAGGGCTAAACTTCCAGATTATCCCACGCCGGGAGAGGGTGGTTCCAATGTCTATTTTATTATCAACAAAAAACTTAACTACTTCCTTAAGATAATTACACGTTCCCTTATAATTAGTACCACAATCGGAACGTATCAATGACGGCAGTCCTCTACGGGAAACAAATCTGCTCAAGGCGGCGACAAAGGCTTCGGTAGACAATTCCGAGACAATTTCCAAATGGACAGCCTTGGTGGACAAACACACAAACACGCACAAGTACGCCTTATAGGTTTTAGCATTACGCAGTCTCGAAGCCTTTACAGTAAAGGGACCGGCGAAGTCGGTGGCGACTCCGGCAAAAGCTCTACATTCCGTGACGCGATCAGCAGGCAAATCACCCATCTGGGGCTGCATGGTCGCGGCCTTCAATCGATAACAAGGCAGGCAACGGAAAACCACAGTGCGAATGGCTCGACGAGCAGACAAAATCCAAAATTCACGCTGCAAAATGGCCAACAAAGCATTACAGCCAGCATGTTGTGCATTCACATGGCGATCTGTTATTATCAGTTGAGTCAAATGTCCGGCTTTAGGTAACAAAAGGGGGTGACGAGCTCCATACGGCAAGTTCGCATTTCGAAGTCTTCCGCCGACTCGCAAAAGCCCACTCTCGTCCAGGAAGGGATTCAATCGCGATACCGCGCCCTTCAACTTGCGACGGCCTAAACGCAAAATTTCAATCTCGGACTCAAAACTATCAGCTTGTACTCTCCGGACCCAAAACAAGAGCGCGTCCCTACGCTCGTCCGGAGTGAGAACCGACGAATCACGCCTCGCGCGTGGGTTTCTGCAATTGTACACAAAACGTCTGATCCAAGCGGTAACACCAAGCAGCTTCTGTAAGGAGCTGTACCGATCCAACAACAAATCCTTTTCCCCGGCGGGGTTAGTCTCCAGGACGCATGCCCGCATATCAGGAACGGCTACGTTCGACAACGCGGGAGAGGGCGGCCACTCCGACTCAGGCCGCATCAACCACTGTGGGCCCCACCAGAGGGGGTGGTTAATTAGGGTTGGGGCTACACAACCCCGAGACGCACAATCCGCGGGATTCATGGTTCCCGGCACGTGTCTCCAAATCAACTCGATGTCGGAATTACAAATCTGCGACACTCGATTGGCCACAAACACGTCCAAGGTGTGCGCCGGAGCCTTCAACCAACAAAGGACGACCTGACTGTCCGTCCAAGCATAAACCTCTTGTATCGCAATAGATCGACCTAATGTGAGCCATACGTGGTTCAACAAACGCATTAGGAGGGCAGCTCCACACAATTCCAACCTCGGGATCGTATGACGAGTCCGAAGGGGAGCGACTTTGCTTTTCGCTATCACCAGATGCACAGCAACAACTCCGTCAACAGTAACGGTGCGGAGGTACACGGCCGCAGCAAATCCACGTTCGGAGGCATCGGAAAAGCCGTGAAGAGTAACTTTACAATTTTCAGAAGGGAGGAATAGCCTCGGCAAATGCACTTCATTAATCTCGGGGAGGGATGAAACGAAGCTCGACCAATCTCGGAGTAACTCGTCCGAGAGGGGTTCATCCCACGACACACCCGAAGCCCATAACCGTTGCAAGAAACACTTGGCCATAAACAGCACAGGGCAAATCCACCCATTGGGGTCAAAGGTACGTGCGACAGTAGACAATACTAAACGCTTGGTCCAGACTTTCGGTGGTCGTAAATCCACACAATAAGTGAAAGTGTCAGAGACCGGTTTGTACTGTACGCCAAGGACGGTCACCACATGGGGATTATCAACATTTTCGAACAGGTGGGGGTCCTGCTGGTGCTCTTCGGGCAAACCTACCAGTACATCAGGCGAGTTGGATATCCATTTCCTCAACTCGTAACCTCCCGACTTCAAAAGGGCGGTGAGTTCGTCTCTCAGGACAATCGCCTCTGAGACAGATGAGGCGCCCGTGCAAATGTCATCCACATAGACGTCACTGGCCAAAATGGCGGAGGCGCGAGGGTATCTCAAGCGCTCCTTCTCGGCCAACTCCAACAAAGAACGAATCGCAACAAACGGGCTCGAAGCCAAACCGTACGTATTCGTATTCAATTCATAGATCAACAAGGGGTCCCTAGGACTCTCTCTCCACAAAATCAATTGGTACCTCCTATCCTCGGGATGGATGACCGTTTGTCTGAACATCATCCGGATGTCAGTCATAAATACAATTTGGTGCCGCCGGAAGTTGGTCAAAATGTCTGAGATCTCCGTGTGCAGCTTGGGACCTACATGCAGACACTGGTTCAAGGACGCTCCAGTAGAGGTGGGAGCCGAACCGTCAAAGACCACCCGAATCTTTCCGGATTTCAAAACGGCGTGGTGCGGCAGAAAGAAGTGCTCAACGGAGCGCCAATCCAAATCGCTCACGGACATGTGCCCTAACTCCTCATACTCCCGCATGAATTCAACATACTTCTGGCGGAAGACCGGATCCTTGCTCATGCGACGCTCCATCGCCACTAGCCTACGTTCCGCTAGCGGTCGGGATTCGCCCAGAGGAGGTCGGCCGGCACGAAAGGGGAGACGGGTGATCAAACGACCAGAGCGGAGGCGACCAGTGTTATTCTGGTAATACAACTCGCATTCATCCGCTACTGGGTCTACCCGCGGGGCTGGTGGAGGTTCCTCAACCTCCCAAAACTTCTGCACCACTTCGGAGAGAGACACATTAAAAACAAGACCGCGATCCTCATCAAGGGAATCCAAAACGCGGCGAGCAGGGCCCATCACAACTGTACCGAGTGTCGTCTGCAGAGCTACCAAGCCATCTGGCTGCAAAACTCGCTTCCCCGTCAACAAAACTCGCCCCAGGACATCGGCTCCAAGGAGAGCATCAATCGGGCCTGGGCGGAAGAAATTTGGATCGGCGAGTGGGGAATCAGACACCAAAGACAACATACTCGGTCCCAAGTCAACTGAAGGTTGACGGCCAACAACTGTGTCCAACACAATCGCCGAGGTCTTAATGCCTGGCGTGGACTTATTACGTGATGTAAATGTGAAGTCAACATGCCCTAACAACCCGGGGACTTTCACATCGCCAACACCTCTCACGCCTTCCGTGTGGGGGTGCACCTTGAGGCCCAACCGCCTAACTAACCAAGATGACACAACACACCCCTGAGCACCGGAATCCAACAAGGCGCGAACTTCCACAAGGTCGCCATTCAATCCCCTGACAAGCACAGAGGCCGTGGGCAACAAAACGGTCTCTGGAGGGGTGGCTACAATCGACCGTAAACACGTTGATTGCTAGTATGTGGGGTCCCCAGACGTCCCCCCATGGTAAGGGGGTCGCTCATAGCGATCCAGTGGGTCCCAATCTCCCACATACTGCCTACGTCCAATTCGCCCGGTATCAGGCGGGTTATATCTCCCGGCCCCTTGAAGACGGGGCGGGCGCCGCTCCAAACGCGGGTATTCGGCGAGCGGCGGCGAGAATCGGTGCCTATCATCCACCGTGTACGTCGCCCCATAGTCGCGGGGGCACGGTGACCGATTTTCAGAGGGGGGGTCCCGGGGACCCCCGGCTGTGCGAGGCTCAACACGTTGCGGGGGGCTTCTACGACCTCCCGCAACGCTCGCAAAATCGAACCCCCTAGTTGGGGACCGATTTCCCATGGGGGGGTCCGTGGGACCCCCGCCCGTGCGAGGCTCAAAACGTCGCGGGGGGCCTCTACGACCTCCGGCAACGCCCGCATAACTCATCCCCATCCTTGGGGATCGGTTTCCCATTGGGGGGTCCCTGGGACCCCCGCCCGTGCGAGGCTCAAAACGTCGCGGGGGGCCTCTACGACCTCCGGCAACGCTCGCATAACTCATCCCCATCCTTGGGGATCGGTTTCCCATTGGGGGGTCCCTGGGACCCCCGCCCGTGCGAGGCTCAAAACGTCGCGGGGGGCCTCTACGACCTCCGGCAACGCTCGCATAACTCATCCCCATCCTTGGGGATCGGTTTCCCATTGGGGGGTCCCTGGGACCCCCGCCCGTTTGAGGCTCCAAACGTGGCGGAGAGCGTCTGGGGCCACTCTGGTGGCCACTAGAACTGCTGCGGGATTCAAACACCGCGGGGGGTCCGAGACCCCCACCCATACGCGGTGATCCTGCAGCGACGCGCTGCGGCGCTCCGCCGCCCTCTGGGCTGTTCATGCAGAGGAGGGGATGGTGGTTGCCCTTACAAAAGCGGCATGGGTGCGCTTGGGTACATTCGCGCTGCATGTGCAGGCCCAAGCACGAGTAGCACCATGTCCGTTGTCGCGCGATCGCTCGACGGCCTTGGACGCGCTGGTCGAGGAACTTATCACAACGGGTCGTGCTGTGACCCGGTTCCCGACAATACAAGCAGCGGGCGGTCTCCTGGACGGCGGCATAGCGGCCGGGCGCGCGAGGGGCCATACGCCCCCTACGGGGGGGTCCGGTGGGGGATCTACTCTGTGGCACAGGTCGTTCGGGTCCCATAGGACCGGCCAGAGAGGAATTATCTGCCAGTCTACTTTCTCCTTCCAGGAACGTCAAGAGGTCCGAGAAGGGTGGCAGATAAGTCGCACTATCCCCACCATACTGCTGCTCAAAACGGACCTTAACAGAGTCCGGCAACTTTCCCAGGACAATGTGCAGTAACAAAAACGACCACTGCTCCACTGGGAGTTTTAAGTTTTTCAATGCGTTGTAGGCAACCAACAGCGGATTCAACAAAGCCACTCTCAAGTGCATCACGCTGGCAACGCGGGGTAAATTCAAAATGGCGGCAACATGGTTGTCCGCCAGACGTCGTACGTTCTGGTACCGACGGGCAATCAAATCCCTGGCAATAGGGTAGTTTTCATCCGAGGGGGCCAAATGTTGAACCGATTCAAGGGCCTCCCCTTCCAACACGGATAATAAATAAGCTAACTTCTGGCCCTGGGTCAAATCATCCCGGGCATGTACCAGACTATCAAAAATATTAATAAAGCCCTCCCAGTCCTCTAGACGACCAGCAAAACGCCTTAAGTCTAAGGGGGCCAATCTAGCAAAGAGAGGGGGCATACTTTTAGATGTGACCGGGGACGGGCTCGGTTCATTCTCTCTTGCCACTTGCAAAGGCCGAGCCACCTGGGTAATTCTGTCCGCAAAATCATAACACTGGTCCACATCCAAATCGACTTCTTGTCGCATTTCCACATCGGCCTCAACAGTCCTTTCCAAAAATAAGGCATACTGTTCATCAACAACAGCCAAACGTACGGGCAGATCTACGTATCTGTTCAACAAGGCCTCCGTCCTATCAGGTCGATCCAACAATGCGACTGCAGACGCTAACCACCGTAACTCAGAACGTATTTTGGCTTTAGCAGAGGAGGCCGTCATTGTAACGTCACAAATTTATCAACAAAAACAACAAATTCAAAATATTCACTATAACACAAAATCTCCAATATTTTGAGGTTATTGATAACCACAAAATTCCAATATTACAACAACAAAGTATTTATAATGACACAAACTCTTAAATATTTGGAGGTTATCAGAAAACAACAAAACTCAAGTATATAATTATAACTCTAACTCTCAAGAGGTTATAACTTAGACACAAACTAACTTTGACTTTGTAAGTCAAAAGTTATTCAGTTCAAACAAATCACTGACCATTGAAATTCACTTGGATATCGACATACAACAAGATGATTTTAATTATTTCAAAGCACAAGTTTCAATAAGTTTCAATGTGTAAACAATGTCTTAAATCATTTAAGTTTCACTAAGTATTGAGTGCAAACTTATTAGCTAACCTTTTATTAGCTATTATTTAGCAACAAACTTGTCAATATTCACAACTCAAATTTGCTGACAAAACTAAATAATAATTATTATGAACAAAGAAAGGCATCTGTTTACATTTTGGAACCTCAATACATGACAATTAATTACAAGACATGGAACCAATAACAAAGGAATGCCCTTTACTTTTCAAATGCAAGTTAATTACCATTTACAAGTACAAATTAATCTAGTCCGGACCAGATGGTCATCAAACGGCACTGATTAATAGACAAACTTTTGGCGTGGGCCTCTCAGGCCTTCAAACTACGCTCTGCTACCAAAAAATGTTCAGTACACCCCTGCCTATACCGCGGAGTCAGCTAGCGCAGTGGAAGCTGGTATTACTAATATAGACTCCGGACAAAAACTTGGTTTCAGCCGGGATGTAACTGAACAATTGGACTGCGATACACAGCGCTTAATCTATATTGTGAAGTAAGGTGGATTTTACATACTGTCTGTGGTCCTGGGCAGTGGAGACAGAGGTGGTGTAAGGGAGCGCGCGCGCCCCTGGGGTCCTTTCTTCGTCTTCTTCTGCAGACCTTACCCATTAGTCACATTACTCACAACACAAATAACAGCGTTCACAAGACACTGGGCGTTTCAACAATAGATACACAATAACACACGGAGGAGCCTTTTGTCAAGATATATATTGCCCCTGCAACAACACGTGTGGTGGATGATTATCCTTCAAAGCATCGCGACCGGCCACTCATCAGGATGGCATCAAAATCGTGGTCGTACAACACGGGATCGGCAGGATAATTTTAGATTTTTCAAACTCGATATGCCAGGCACATTCAACGCGAGCGATTTTTAACAAATTCAGCAAAATTATTCCGACATTTTTCCAAGAAGAATTTCAATCAAGTGTCACTGTCAACTTCAAGTGACAGCCAATGTCAATTTGACGTGACATTAGAGTTGCGTTCAGAAACGTCGATCTTTTCCGAACATCAGACTATACCTATAATACATGTTGACCTTGAGACCGCCTTTATGGCCTACGTAGTAAAAGCTGTTATCGCAGTTCAACTGTTTAACTTGATGTGCTGTCGAGTGTACCTAGTAATTATTAAAGTGACTAAAACTAATAAAATGCAGCACTATACAACGTACACAAAGTCCATTAGACTATTCACTGTCCAATAAAAATCGTTAACCGTAATGGACTCCTGAAACCCAAGGGACGTCTTTCAGTTTCAGGAAGAAACCGTTTTGGCGCACGTTTTAGACCTTCACGCTCAGTCTCTGGGGAGGACCCTTTGCCCTAAGATCAGTATTTTTCTGTGAACACAGGATTCGACTGTAAGTTTTCGATCTTTCTAGCGTTTCGCTCCCGAGGGTGAAACGGAATCTTGTAATTCGATTTTCCGCTATGTTTACTTTAATAACTTGTACCTACCCAAAATTGTTGAAAATTTTGTGTACTAGGTACGCTACGTGAACTAAGTACCTACTCCCTACACGTAAAGAAAAAAATGTAAAACCTAGGTACACACGGCGCGGCGGCACATCAGACTATACAATATGTTGACCTTGAGTGAGACCGCATTTCATCATGCCAGCCTGCCACCATGCCATCATAGGCCTCCCCCAAGGATCTCCACAACGATCGACCGCATTTATGCCCTACGTAAGTAATAATTAGTAGTAATTGGGCGTCGTTCGGCTGACATGATGATGATGATGAAGAAGTAATAAAAGCTGTTAAAGCAGTTTAACTGTTTAACTTGATGTGCTGTCGAGTGTACTTATGTGGGATGTGTAACATTTAAATTCTATTCTATCTAATAGGTACCTACTTCATTTTCAAGAATAAAAATTCCATTGGGAATGCATAAAAGTAAAAGTTATTTAAAAGGTAAGGTAAGTACCTACATAGTTACATACCTGTTTTATATTCACTAGATTCCAAAGGTTTAAAAAGGTGTTGAGTTGAGACGTTGCCCCATGTAGGTACCTACTAACAAAACTTCGTTATCTTTGAAACCACGTGGAACACAGTCGTGGAACGCAACGCAAGCAGCAAGGAACTTGATAATAGCTTTTTAATTCTGTGCCGCACGCGACCCACATAGCCAGATAAGTCTATGGCTTTGCTCGCTGATAACGAAACTATTCAACACACGAGGGAATAGTTTCAAAGAAAAGAAGATTATTTGGAATGGAATTGGTTTTTATCGTTTCTACGGAACGGAGGTAGGTATTTCTTATTATAAGTACCTAATAACTTTATTATTCCAAAAAAGTTTATACTACAACCAACTCTTAAGACAGCCATGGCCATGGTCAGGCCATAGTTAAAAGGACCCTTGAACATCAAATCAAAATCAAAATCAATTTTTTTTTATTCTATTTAGTTTGAGGTAACAAACAACACTTATATGAACATCAAAGAAGCTACGCCATGCATCGGTTCGCAAATCCTACCTTGCGAGAAGAACCGGCAAGAAACTCGTCAAGGGCAATCTTTTTCTCCCTGTTATATTTCATACAGAGTCGTAAAAATTGAAAAATGACCTTCACACATTAGTAAGGTCACTTTCCATCACAATAGAAAATACTTAATTTAATTAGTTCCATTTAATTTTGCTCTTACATATTATCATATATAACATGACCATGAGTAGACCCATTCCCAGTGGTGGGCCTGGTGGCCCTTGAACACCCTTGAAGATCATAAAGTTCAATATTTAATTGAGAAACAATTGTAAAATTCTTACAGTTTTGTAAACCTTACTAATAGAGAGTAGAAATTATGCTATTTTCCGCGGGTTTTCTTGTATAAAACTAGAGATTATATTCGATTTGATTAAATTTTTGCTTTAAATCAGCGGTCGGCAACCTTTTGACATCAAGGGCCAGATAGTAGCAAAAGCAATACCTACTGTAAAGGCGGACCGCAATTTTTCAAAATTTATGGTAGACGTGGGTCGCAGAAGAAAGCCTTTTCGTCATTGCACTTCAGGCGTAACTAGAAGTCGCGGGCCGCAAGCAAGATAGGTACAACGTAGATTATAGGTACAACGGGCCGCATGTGCGCGTTGCCGATCGCTGCTTTAAATATTATGTTAAGTATAACCTTAAACAAAATTCTAAAAATCTCTATTATGACATCGGCTAAATGGCGAAGCTGAGTGCAATAAAAAAAGCAGGAAAATTTGTGATAATTCGATACTCGGCGGTTGGCGGCACAATGATTGCGACATCAAGCGTGTCGTTTTATAACCCATCAAATTATAGAGTCAGTTTACTGTTTTGGTCCACAGTATTGTCCGCGACACGGACAAAGATACGCAAACTAAACGCCTCTTCCGTTGTCGCTGTGGCATCGCGGCGGGCGCACGAAACGCAAACATTTGCCGCGGTTTTACTGGCTGAATGGTGCGTCTCTCATGCCCATAGTGTTACGCGCCAATATTGCTTTTTAATTCGAACTTCGAACAATTCTGTTTTTAAACAATTTTAAATTATCGTGGAACGTTTAATTTTAAATTTTAAGTAGCACGTAATGAACTCTTGATTTTGGTTTAGTTTGAGTGAAAATAAATATTGTTTGTAAACTTTTGATAACTTCATGAAGATGCAGTGGATATGGATAATATTATAGTGTTTTATTGTTGAGTAGGTAAGTGTGTGATTCATTTGTTGATTACCTATTAATTTTAAATGAAGATATATAATTAGTCTTTCTGATAATTTCTGTTTCCTAATAAAGCGGATACCTAAAGTGATGTAAGTTCGTCGTGTTGTTATTCTCTATTTTTTTTATGTGAAACATGAAATGAAACATTTATATTTATTTATATTTATTTATTTAGCACCAACAAGATATACATCAGTAAATACAATAATATAACTAAAATGCAAAGTTACAGAGCTAAATGCTATCTCAGTTACAGGTACTACACAAATGCATAATGAGAGTAGCCGCTATTTATTTTATAACTATGATAAAAGTGTAATGTAAGATTATGATTGTACAGTACATAAATTTTATTATTGAAAATTAGAAAAACAAAAATGAATGTCAGAAGGATTAAAAAAAATATCAAATAGTCAATGTCAAAAAAAATAACAATGTCAATTATGAACTAATAATATAAAAACAGCAAAATATCAATGTCAAACATCGAAATTTTCTTCGGTCAATTTTGATGTCTACTTAAGTACTATGCGATTATTATAAGAATAGGACTGTCAAACGGCATTTTTGATCTTTGTTCCTTTTCTTGCACATCCTACACCCTGAAGTGGAAGCGAAACGCAAACAAATATGGCCGTTTTGACAGTCCTATTCTTATAATAATCGCATAGAGTAGGTATATAATTTATTATTGATACGTCACTTGGAGGTTGCGGGTTCGATCCTGACTATGTTGATACTTATCTCAGTTAATTACAAATAATCATGATCATCATAACTTGAATTGAATAGGTACCTAGAATAGCTATTAAGTCAAAGTCTGTACAATCCCATAGAGGTCCAAAATACTGTTATTCACAACGTAAATAAAACTAGTGTGTAGGTCGAGGATAATTTATTGGGTGCATCGACAAGCCTATATCAATCACCAAAAAATCTTAACACCGCCGTTCAGCATTACGTACGTTTGGCACAACGCCATCTATGTACAATAATTACAACTTATATTTAAATACAACGGCTTAACATTCCGCCCACCATGAACGGAACGTCCATCAGAAACAACACAATCAAATAAGAAACTTAACAAAAACAACAAAATTTAGGTATGCAATACATCAATAATACATAACTAACACATACACATACTTGACTAAATTAAAATACAAAAAAACATAGTAGTAGGTATTTACATTTATTAAGTGACAGGTAAAATTATAAGTTTGGATACAGGTCTTTTTACTAGAGACCCCTTGCATCGCAAGGTTACGACTCTCGTAAGATTGTCCGCACCAACATGTTTTTCCTTAATTACGCCATACAACCATCTGGACGGTGGGAGGTCATCCTCCTTTACTAACACGACATCCCCTACAGAAGGTTCAGGAGCAATATAGGACCATTTATATCTATGCTGTAATTGAGTCAAGTACTCATGAGACCATCGTCTCCAAAAGTCTTGCAGTAGTCTCTGTACAAACTGCCATCTTTTAAGAGTACTCACGTTACTCTGCTCAAAGTTTGCATCGGGTATAAGCAGCAACGGCTCACCGACTAGAAAATGGCCGGGAGTTAATGGATACGGATCATCTGGATTATTGCTAATTTGAGAAAGTGGACGCGAGTTAAGGCAAGCTTCTATTTGATACAGAAGCGTGGACATCTCTTCGAATGTCAAGGTACTGTTACCAATAACCCTTTTTAGATGGTGCTTTGTGGACTTCACTCCAGCCTCCCACAACCCTCCAAAGTTCGGCGAGTGAGGTGGAATGAAGTGCCAGTTGGTACCATTTGTTGCCAACCACTCAGCAATATCATTAGCGGCTTCAGACTTTTCCGTTTGGAATAAATGCTTTAACTCCCTATTGGCCCCCACGAAGGTCGTGCCGTTGTCACTCCATAAATCTGCGCAGTGACCTCGCCGTGCAACAAAACGCTTAAAAGCTGCTAAAAATGCCTCGGATGTCATGTCACTAACGACTTCGAGGTGTATTGCACGAGTGGTCATACATACGAACAAGGCTATATATCCTTTAACGGCTCGATAACCACGCCCTTTATACGGTCTTATAGCTATGGGTCCTGCGTAGTCAACCCCACTCTGATAGAAAGGTCGACAGACTGTGACACGTTCCGTAGGTAGCTGTCCCATCATTTGCTGACTTGTTTGTGCAGAATGGCGACGACATACAACACACTTCCGAACGACCTTGCGAACAAGATTTTTCGCATTAACTATCCAATACTGCGTTCTTAAAAAGTTTGTCATTAATTGTGGACCGCCGTGAAGAGTGCGATTATGGGCATCATCCACAATCAAATCTGTGAAGTGCGACTGATACGGCAGCAATATTGGATGTTTCATATTTTCATCTATTTCAGCATTTTGTAAGCGACCGCCCACCCTGAGTATACCATCAGCATCAAGAAACGGACACAGTGAGGTAAGTTTACTACTTTTCTTTATCTTTCCCAAAGTTTGTAAACATTTTATTTCTTCCAGGAAACTTTTCCTTTGACACAATCGGATACAGGTAAGTAAAGACTCTTTTGTTTCTAATCTAGATATGTAAGGCGTAAATTTTTCTTTCTTTAACTTAAGGAATCTACGTATGTATGCAACAACTCTTAATAATTTATTCAATGAAGAATAACGACATAATATAGATTCTGACTCTGACTGAATAGTGTGGCACGAAATTTGCTCTTTTTTCTTTTCTAAATCCGTTAATTTAAATTGTCCCTTTGAATAATTAATAACCTTTTCTTGCAGCCATTGTGGACCCTCTCTCCAGATCTTCAAATCCGATAGTTTGCTCGGATTTATACCTCGCGACGCACAATCTGCAGGGTTAGATTCGGACTTGACATGTGACCACTGAGTATTATTCATAAGCGTTAATATTTCAGAGACCCGATTCGCGACATAGGTTTTCCATTTGCTGGGATGACTGCTCAACCATGAAAGGACTACACTTGAGTCCGTCCAGGCGTACACGCACTCCTTCGGAATCTCTAAAACTTCTGCAATTTCTTGAAGCAGGTTGGCTAACAATACCGCTCCGCACAACTCCAACCGAGGAATCGAGACTTGCTTCACCGGAGCAACCTTCGTCTTTGCGGCAAGTAATCGTACATGCACATCACCTTTAAAATCAACGATTCTCATATAGACTACAGCTGCGTATGCTGCATTTGAAGCATCGCAGAATCCTTGAAGTTCTCTGCTAACATCGTTGGTGCTAGTGCCAATCCATCTTGGAATCTTAAATTGAGCGAGATGTGTAAGTTCATCTCGAAACTCAAGCCATGCCTTCAAAATATCACATGGCAATTCTTCATCCCATTGTATCCCTGACAGCCAGACTGTTTGAATAAATATTTTAGCAGTGGTGACCACAGGAGCTAGCCAACCGAGGGCATCAAACAGTTTTGCTATTTCCGAAATCATTTTCCTCTTAGTTATGGGTGTTTCCAGTGCTGTAAGTTGGACAGTGTATTGAAATTCATCTTGGTGTCTATTCCAAGTGAGACCTAAAATTTTGATAACTGTATCTAATTTTAGCTCTAAAGTTTCCTTTGAATTCTTACTTTCTCTATCCCACTTTGACAACAACTCACTATTGCTACTACTCCATTTCTGAAGCTGGAAACCACCAAGTTTAAGTAACTCGTTCATTTGTTGATAAATCTGTGCTCCCTCGTTTATATTTTCGCAGCCTGTCATAAGATCATCCATATAATATTCCCTAAGGACTCTGCTAGCTGCCAAAGGATATTTATCTCCCTCATCATGTGCAAGCTGTTGTAAGGATCTGACCGCCAAGTAAGGTGCCGCTGATGTACCAAATGTTACACGCAATTGTCGGAGATGCTGAAGTTCTGAATTAACATCGCTACGCCATAATAGACGTTGAAAATCAACATCCTCAGCAGCTATCTTGACTTGACGGTACATCTTCACAATATCTGCTACCAGGCTTATAGGATAGCAGCGCCAACGTAAAATAAGGTGTCGAAGTGTGGGTTGAAGCGTTGGACCTACCATGAGATCATCATTCAACGAAGTTCCATTATTAAGAGAACACGACGCATCAAACACGACCCGAACCTTAGTGGTGCTTCTCTCATTGCGAACGACAGCGTGATGGGGAAGATACACAGCCTTGGGATTACCTTTCTCCACTTCCGGCACTACTTCCATGTGATTTAATTTTAAATATTCCTCCATAACCTCGGAATAGTGAATCTTCAGTGGTTGATTCTTCAGTAATCGTTTTTCGAGCATAAAGAACCGTTTCTGCGCAATATCATAAGAATTACCATATTGACAACTTGGATCCACCTTTTTGAATGGCAATTTTACGACATAGCGACCCTCATCATCTCTAGAAGTAGTTTTGGCGAACAGCTCTTCGCATTGCTGTTCTTCTTCAGACAGACATTTCTTCACAGCTGAAGACAGTTCTTCTTGCTCCCAAAAACCTTTCAGGAGATCGTTCATACTCAATTGAGTGTGCATACTAATTATTTCATTACGTGTCTGTGAAAGTTCGTAACTTGGAGGGGAAAATATATGGCCTGAAAGGATCCAGCCAAGTTTGGTATTTTGCGCAATTGGAGAACCTGGTGGACCTTTGACAACTCCGTCCATTAAAATTTGACCATACACTTCCGCCCCCAGTAAAATACCAATTTTACTCGGAGTATCAAACTTCGGGTCTGCTAACTCTATAGCAGGAATCTGAGGAGAAAACATCGGAACAGACATTTTCCTCTCAGGTAAAAGAGAAGTGAGCTTATTAAGAACATGAGCTTTAACTTCAACTATAAAGTTGGGGTCATGGCGTGACTGAATTTTGACCATAACGGTCCATTTAGACTGCAAGGATGAACCTTGATCACTACCTAACCCTGAAATGTAGCTCATGTTTGAAACTCTTCTAAGACCAAGCATTTGTACAACAGACTCTGCTATAAATGAAGCTTGTGAACCTTGGTCCAGAAGAGCTCTGATACAAAAAGTTCCATTTTTCGTATCTACATTGACCAAAGCAGTGGCCAATAATACTTGACTATTTGCATTAGAAAAGCATGATACCATATTTGATGCCTCGCCTTGAGATGATTCTACATTAGACGACTGAGCGCCCCCTTCCACTACGGAAGTGTTTACCTGATCATCTTTAGGACCTAACTTTGGGTGCAGTAAAGAGTGATGTCGCCTTTTACAAATGCGACAGCTGGTTGATTGACGGCAATTGTATATCGAATGATTCGGAGCAAGACAATTAAAACATAACTTGTTGGTTTGGGCAAAAGTACGACGTACATTTACATCTTCCTTTGCGAATTTTTTACAATTACACAGTTTGTGAGCATCGGAACAAAATATACATGATACAGCAGGAATTGTATGCATTGTTTTAGGAACATTATTACGAACATTACTCTGTTTAGTGGCTTTATTGTCTAGAAATTCTAAAGATCTGAAACGATGATCCAAAAAGTTTTTAAAATCAACAAGTTTAGGCAATTCATCATTACACCTACTGACTTCTACTTCCCACAACTTTCGAGATTCTGTATCAAGTTTCAACGAAACTACATAAATTACAATAAGATCCCAGGAATCTACATTTACATCTAAATTAGTAAGAGCATTTAAACACTCATTAGTTGTGTCAAGTAATTCCTTTATCGCACTTGATGATTCCGACAATACATGTTTTTGGTTCATAAAACGTTTTAGTACACAATTGGCTAAAAACCTTTTGTTGTTGTAACGATGCTCTAACTGATCCCAACAAGTTTTATAATTACATTCCGTGATAGGAATGTGTCTTAACATTTGCTCGGCTTCGCCAGACAAGTGACTCTTCAAATAGTGCAGCTTTTGAACGTCATCCAATCCCTTATTGTTGTGAATTAAAGACAAAAATAAATCACGAAAACTACTCCATTCTGTGTATTTGCCACTGAAATTAGGTATTTCTATTTTCGGTAATTTAACAGTAAAGGATTGGGTGCTGCTAGTTGCATTTGCATCATAAAATTCATTAACATTAACATCTTTCTTTAACCTAAGGATGGCTTCCTTTAACTCCGACTTGTAATTTATGTACAGTTCTTCGGTCTCATCATACATGTCATTTTTAAAATAAGTAGATTTTTCAAGTACGTCTCCAGAAACTTCCATTATAATCTTCTTATGTGTTTCATCAAAAGAAGACCACTGTTTTTCTAAGGCTTCTAGACGTGTTTCTATGTATGACAAAGAGATCCTATCTTTCGGAGATTTTCTAAAATTAGACCTTCCCTTCTGAATCTTTGACTTAGTATCATCTTGTATTTTACCGTAGGCATCCATCTTGATAGTTATTCTAACTATTCACCGTATGAGAAAATTCAAAATTATTTTCTAAGTCAATCGTAAAATTTACGAAATTTTTCTAAGTGTTTTCGCACTTGGCTCCGCAAACTAGCGTGGATTCCCCGTATTTCACTTTTGGAGAAATTATTCTAAGTCTATGAAAACACTTCTAAAATTTCCAAATTCTAACTTTCTTGAAATTATTCTAAGTTAATGAATGACACAAATGTACTCACAGTTTCATCACAGCACAACACTCACTCATACGCTTCCGCTTACGCAATCGCTCGCTTCGTGGTAGCACCCAGATCCGCTGACGTCACTGCTGGAGCTGCTGCTGCAAACTCAAAACTCCGATCCTCCGTAGTCCCTGCTCCTGTCACTCGTACTGAGCTGGTTCCAGGTCAACCAACCGAAACTTCCGACTCGGTTAGGACCATGTACAATCCCATAGAGGTCCAAAATACTGTTATTCACAACGTAAATAAAACTAGTGTGTAGGTCGAGGATAATTTATTGGGTGCATCGACAAGCCTATATCAATCACCAAAAAATCTTAACACCGCCGTTCAGCATTACGTACGTTTGGCACAACGCCATCTATGTACAATAATTACAACTTATATTTAAATACAACGGCTTAACAAAGTCAAAGAATTTTTTTTATTAATTTAGATTACATAAAATTAATGGTTAGAAGCGTCCAATTTTTCTTTACCTGTTGTTTTAAATCTATCGTCTTTTCTAGTAGATTAAGTTTTATTGAAAATATTCTTTATTTACATAAGCCTTTGCCGCTCTTTTCCCCATCTATTGTACTTTAACGTAAGTAAACATTGCCTTGTCTTTTATTGCCTCGATTTTGCATTTAATTCTAATAAGAACTGGATCTGTAAATCGCACAATACATTCCTCTATTTCAAACTGCCGCACTCAGAGACGCCAATTAACTTTAATTGATAATTAAATGTCTCTGTCTCTTTTTTATGTCCAGGGGGCCAAGCCTGCTAACGTTAAGTCATAATCGTGTCTCAATCATGTTTCAATTCTAATGCTTTTTTACACACTAGTTACAAGAAATGTGTACTTTTTTCACCATACTACTGATGGTCACACCACACACTACATTTACTTACATCACATCATGTTGTCAAAATTCTTGTAACTAGTGTGTAAAAAAGCACTACAATTGAACTACAATTGAAACACGATTGAGACACGATTATTATGACTTAATAATAAATAAATAAATAATAAATAACTTCTTACATTCACACCAATTATTCAAGCCCATTTTAATTTCATTAAGAAACTGTATCATGGATAACTTGATAACGGACAAATATATACATAAATACTTTTTGTTTGTAAATACATACTTAATATACATAGAAAACACCCAGACCAAGACAAATAGACATGTTCATGCACACAAATATTTGTCTTGTTCGGGAATCGAACCCGAGACCTCTGGCGCAGAAGGCAGGTATCCTACCCCTGCGCCAAATCGGTCGTCACTATCGGACTTAACGTTAGAGGCTTGGCCCCCAGTATTGAATAAAGTAGGAATGATGATTTAAAATGCCAATTAAATTAAATTGACGTCTCTGAGTGCGGCAGTAAGTACACACGGTCGCACACCAGACTATACATGTTGACCTTGAGACCGCCTTTATGCCCTACGTAATAAAAGCTGTTATCCCAGTTCAACTGTTTAACTTGATGTGCTGTCGAGTGTACCTAAGTTGCTCACAGGAATAATGTAGCTTTTCTACTCATGAAAGAATTTTCAAAATCTTTTCAGTAGGTAGTTCCAAAAATTACTATACACAAAACTTTACTTTATTAGGTATTTAATAAGTATAGTGTAGATGCAATATCTACACCTACATCTATCAATAATTGGTTATTCTTGCGAATTCCATGAAAAGGCGAAATAATTGAAAATCATAAAATAACAAATGACAGGCATAAGTACTTCATTCGCACAATGGGAACAACCGAGCGTGATTGTCACCGCGAGGCGGGCCAAGGCAGTAGTGTAATGAGCTGCCTTAGGCAGCCTGCCTATCTATCATGTACTCGGTGACGGAGACGAGAAGACATAGTGATTTTAGTTTTTTGATGTTATAATGTATTGTAAGCGGATCCTCGCGGTTTCACCCGCGTGGTACCCGTTCCCGTGGGAATATCGGGATAAAATATAGCCTATGTCACTCGGGAAGAACGGAGCTTTCTAATAGTCAAAGAAATTTTGAAATCGGTCCAGTAGTTTCGGAGCCTATTCGATGCAAACAAACAAACAAACAAACAATCAAATCTTTCCTCTTTATAATATTAGTGTAGATGAACGCCGGCGCCGGCTGCACGCACGAAAAAGTGTCACGTTCCGCGTGCAAGCGAGAGCGCGGAACAAGCGATAGAGAGGCACGATCGGCCTAATCGTTCGACTTTGTGACGCATCTATCTCTCTTCCACTCCATCGGTCGATGCGTCCGAGTAGAAGAGAGACAGCGGCATATTGTTATCACGTAAAATTATCGTCCGTAAACCGACTTTACAGACAATAATTTTTTTTTATAAGCAACTAGTACTTTACGTTTAGCCTTTACCACACTTGGCGTTAAGTGATGATAAGGCTGAAGGTAGAATTGCACTAGGTACTGCTAGAAACGTCAACCACTGATGCACTGGTTATCTTATCTCTACTCTAACTGCCGGAACACAAGAATGCTGCGAACATTGTTGTTTTGGCTTACTTTGATACCACCAGGTAACTAGCCAGGTGGACTTAGAACAAGGCTTCCTAGGAACACTATATAGCACATCTTAGATTTCTGCGCGATCAATTTTTCACGGATACAATCAGGCTTTTTTAAACACATCTAAGTAGTTAGTTATTTATTGGTGGTGTTTTTTAAAAGGATTTTTGTTTTAAAAAAATTAAATAAAAAGAAGCTAAAAGTCCTTTAAAACTCAGACTTTGTGTTTAATAAATCGTGATAGTATCCGTGAAAAATTGTTTTATTTAGGAACACTTGTTTGACTCGATGGCGCATTGGGTAGAGTGATATTGCACCGGTTCTTGTCATTCGGACAATGGGAACAGTCAAGCGTGATTGTCACCGCGTGGCCGGCCAAGGCTATTCTATTAGCTAGTGTGTCTAGCTGATGAGCTATGCCTATTCTATTTATCATGTACTCGATGACGAAGCTGTGTGATGGGATTTGACAATTTTCAGGGTTCAAAGCGTATAGACAGAAGTTTAACGTGCCTATTTCGGTCGGGAATCATCGCCTTTGATCGCTTTAAAAGCAATATGGCAATAGTATCGTGGTATCATCCGAGAGTGAGAGTTATAAATATTTTAATTAATTTGTCATGGTCGCAGGCGTTTAAATTGATGTAAAGTGATTGCTTGAGGTTCCGAAAAAATATGAAATATGTAGGTACCAGCTTTCTTTACGGGTTTTACGAACCCGTGACCGTTACGCGTAGAGATATTTATTTCACTTGTACAGTTATATCATATTTGATGATATTTAAACAGGGGGCCAAGTCAGCTAACGTTAAGTCGATTGAGACACGATTGTGACTTAAAGTTAGCAGGCTTGGCCCCGAGGTATTGTCATCGATATTCTTCTGTTGAGAGTGTCTTCGGTTCTGGATTCAAAAACAAATTTTTATTTTGATATAACTTTTGAATTATTGCAAAAAAAATTAAAATAAAAACACTTTGTTACAAAACTTTTATGTGATCTTTCGATTTATCGCAAGAAAAAAAAAACACATCCCTAATTGTAAAATTCTTACAGTTTTGTAAACCTTACTAATAGAGAGTAGAAATTGTGCTATTTTCCGCGGGTTTTCTTATATAAAACTAGAGATTATATTAGATTTGATTAAATTTTTGCTTTAAATCAGCGGTCGGCAACCTTTTGACATCAAGGGCCAGATAGTAGCAAAAGCAATACCTACTGTAGAGGCGGACCGCAATTTTTCAAAATTTATGGTAGACGTGGGTCGCAGAAGAAAGCCTTTTCGTCATTGCACTTCAGGCGTAACTAGAAGTCGCGGGCCTGCGCGGGCCGGAAGCAAAAGTAGGTACAACGGGCCGCATGTGCGCGTTGCCGATCGCTGCTTTAAATATTATAACCTTAAACAATATTCTATAAATCTCTATTATGACATCGGCTAAATGGCGAAGCTGAGTGCAATAAATAGCAGGAAAAGCAGGAAAATTTGTGATAATTCGATACTCGGCGGTTGGCGGCACAATGATTGCGACGACATCAAGCGTGTCGTTTTATAACCCATCAAATTATAGAGTCAGTTTATTGTTTTGGTCCACAGTATTGTCCGCGACACGGACAAAGATACGCAAACTAAACGCCTCTTCCGTTGTCGCTGTGGCATCGCGGCGGGCGCACGAAACGCAAACATTTGCCGCGGTTTTACTGGCTGAATGGTGCGTCTCTCATGCCCATAGTGTTACGCGCCAATATTGCTTTTTAATTCGAACTTCGAACAATTCTGTTTTTAAACAATTTTAAATTATCGTGGAACGTTTAATTTTAAATTTTAAGTAGCACGTAATGAACTCTTGATTTTGGTTTAGTTTGAGTGAAAATAAATATTGTTTGTAAACTTTTGATAACTTTATGAAGATGTAGTGGATATGGATAATATTATAGTGTTTTATTGTTGAGTAGGTAAGTGTGTGATTCATTTGTTGATTACCTATTAATTTTAAATGAAGATAAATAATTAGTATTTCTGATAATGTCTGTTTCCTAATAAAGCGGATACCTAAGTGATGTAAGTTCGTCGTGTTGTTATTCTCTATTTTAATTTTTTTTTCATGTGAAACATGAAATGAAACATCGAAGTTTTCTTCGGTCAATTTTGATGTCAATATAATTTATTATTGATACATCACTTGGAGGTTGCGGGTTCGATCCTGACTATGTTGATACTTATCTCAGTTACAAATAATCATGATCATCATAACTTGAATTGAATAGGTAGGTAACTAGAATAGCTATTAAGTCAAAGTCAGTCATTTTTTTTATTAATTTAGGCCGCTCTTTTCCCCATCTATTGTACTTTAACGTAAGTAAACATTGCCTTGCCTTTTATTGCCTCGATTTTGCATTAATTCTAATAAGAACTGGATCTGTAAATCGCACAATACATTCCTCTATTTATTGTCATAATTAACCTACGCACTTTTTGAAATTAAATGTAGTACAAATATAGAAACGGCACTAGTAGCCTACTACGCGTATGCTCATTCTTGGCTCAAATACGGGGTTATGCTTTGGGGCAATAGCGTAAACGTTAATATGTTTTCACACTTATGCTCTGAAATGTTAATATTATATTTGAGAAAAGAATGCAGTACGTGGCACTTTTCCGAGGTAAACATTCTAAATTTGAAAATCACTGCAGTAATGAATTTCAGTACTTACTTACTGCACTAAAATCAGTGCAGTAAGTACTGAAATTCATTACTGCAGTGATTTTCAAATTTAGAATGTTTACGACGGAAAAGGTACTACCCAAAGATATTATTACCAAATTTTTTTCTTTATTTTTTCTTTCGTTATTCCTGTGTATAAAAACAGAAAAAGCAAAGGGACATTTGCACTATACAGCCACATTATTATTATTATTATATAGGTAATTATTATATCATAATAAGGTTAACTTTTTTTTCACACTTATGCTCTGAAATGTTAATATTATATTTGAGAAAAGAATGCAGTACGTGGCACTTTTCCGAGGTAAACATTCTAAATTTGAAAATCACTGCAGTAATGAATTTCAGTACTTACTTACTGCACTAAAATCAGTGCAGTAAGTAAGTACTGAAATTCATTACTGCAGTGATTTTCAAATTTAGAATGTTTACCTCGGAAAAGGTACTACCCAAAGATATTATTACCAATTTTTTTTCTTTATTTTTTCTTTCGTTATTCCTGTGTATAAAAACAGAAAAAGCAAAGGGACATTTGCACCATACAGCCACATTATTATTATTATTATATAGGTAATTATTATATCATAATTAGGTTAACTTTTTCTTAAATATACTTACTTGTACTTTTTCTTAAACGAAGTAATATACTCTGTGCGCACCGTGCGCACAGAGTATATTACTTCGTTTTGTACCACAAGCGCTATGTACCCTTAGCACGAACATAAATAGAAAAAACAAAATGAGATTTATCATAGACAAAATATCCTTTACGAGTAATTTTGTATGGGAAATATGTACAGCGCCATCTACCACCCAGAAGCGGGTATTGAAGTTGCGCATTTTAGTAGCAAGTAGTAAGTATCAATAGGCTGTATGACCGTTCCACTTGGCCTCACAAACCAATATTAAAAAACGGCGGGAATGATTTTCAGCGGTTGATTTGATATCAATACAGTTTATTTATATTGTGTAATAAATTATCAAAATGAGTTCTGCCAATGAAACATATACAGACATTGTTGTTGTAAGTACCTACTCCACCAAATTTGAGAGCAGAAGCAAAATGAATAACAGAAAACTTACTGCCAGCAAAATCAAAAGAAAGATATATGAAAACCTACGATCTGATTTGGAAAAGTGAAAAAAGGCGCATACGTTTTCGGAATCTGTGTTGTTGGCGTATTTTAATGATAAAATACGCCATACTGACATCATTAAAATAATATTATTATGGGCGATTTATACATAAGTGTGCCCGGGAAAACAATAATATTTACATTTAATAATTGCACGAACATGTGTGATATAAACTTTAATAAAATATTATTTAGTTAAACAGTTTTTTTTTATTTCCTCGCATTTCTTGAGAAAAGCACTATACAAGCCTTGTACGGTAAGCAAATTACCTTGCATCGAATGATTAAAGCCCTCGCCTGCGGCTCGTGCTTCAAACCATCCTCGACAATGTAATTTCTTACTTACCTATCCTCGGCTGTAATGTACTATTAAATACGGTGCGCACAGAGTATATTACTTCGTATTGTACCACAAGCGCTATGTACCCTTAGCACGAACATCAATCGAAAAAAAAAGAGATTTATCAAAATATCCTTTACGAGTAATTTTGTATGGGAAATATGTACAGCGCCATCTACCACCCAGAAGCGGGTATAGAAGTTGCGCATTTTAGTAGCAAGTAGTATCAATAGGCTGTATGACCGTTCCACTTGGCCTCACAAACCAATATTAAAAAAACGGCGGGAATGATTTTCAGCGGTTGATTTGATATCAATACGGTTTATTTTTAATGTGTAATAAATTATCAAAATGAGTTCTGCCAATGAAACATATACAGACATTGTATGTACCTACTCCACCAAATGAGGAACTTGCATTAAAATTATTTTGAGAAATTATATTAATAATCCAATGATGATAGCCATTAAAAGTGCATTCGTGGAAGATTTATTCCAAAATTATTATTATTTTGCAAAATATTTTAATGTAAAGTTACGTAAATTGAAACGTGATTTGAAACACCAATCAGCGCGCAGTGACGTCATTCCATTAGTCACTTAAGCTGAGTTCAAAAACTTAAAGGTGATCATACATTCAAATCATGTCATAAAACATTAAAAATATCTACAAAATGGAAAAAGGCTTGACTAAATTCGACTCGCGAGATTTGCTTAAGGTTTATATGGACATAGTGCGGTGGTTATTTATGGAAAATTCAAATTTTTCAAGTGTAGAGATTGCTGTTTACTTTATACACTGTTGATGCAAGATCTAACGAGGTTATGATTTTTACGAATACAACGTACTTACATCAAAATGATCTTCACAACATTGCAAGGGCAGATTTTGAAGAGGGTGAATGTTGTCTTATATAGCTCCTTTCATTCACTTTTCTCTAAGTTTAGGCTCTTGAGGCACAGTTAAAACTGCACACTCTATTTTGTGAGATTTAGCTTTACTTGTAAAAGAATTATCCATTGTAGTAGTAATAAGTATCGTTTACTGACTTTTTTGTATGTCAAATAAAACTGAAATAAATTAATTCTGTCTTACAAAAATAATATTTACGCGCCATGAAAAGTTATGTGCATCTGAAAGGAGTGACCACTGACCACGAAAAAAGAAACAGGTTGAGAGCCTATCAGAGAATCTTTACGCGACATGAAAAGTTATGTGCATCTGAAAGGAGTGACCACCAAAAGAGAAACAGCTTGAGACCCTGTCAGAGAATCTAGTAAAAAATTGTTGATTCCTAAGCAAAACTCCAAATAATTCGTATTAATTCTGAGTTGGACACTCAGTTCAGCAACTGTTAAAAATTTACTGTCACCTGTCAAAGTAATTAAGCATTGTGTGTTAATTATTTTTAAATTCGAATCTAGTAAAGAATTTAGCTTGGTCACTGAGTTCATACAAATTGTGCATTATCGAATCTCTTACTTGCAAAATTTTTGCAAGTAGACTAAAGAAATACATAAAATTACTTTAAATATCTAATTGTTTAGCACCTTATGAAGAAACAATGGTACAAACGTTAATAGTTTAATAATAAATGGAATTTATCTATTTTGACAACTAACGACAAACGTTTGAACTGAGTGACCAACGTTTTCGGTTTTAATGACTAGGCTTCGCCACATAGATAAATGAAAGTAAGCTTAAGTTTTTTTACTCGACTGCGGTGGGCGAAGTCAAAAATTACCTGACTGCGGGGCGGGTGAAGCCCAAAAAGTGTAACGTCTTTGACCTGAACTATGTGTTTCTGTTCCTATGTTCCCTCGTAACTACTAAACGGATAAACTGATTTTGTTAATTGATACGTCATCAGATTCGTCTTAGTAGCCCGAGTGAAAATAGAACATCAATATTAACAAAAAACAAAATGGCGGCTTTTAGGCGGCATATTATTATGTGCATTGTAAAAGAAATATTTTTAAATCTCATCGAGTGGGGTAGGTATTAAAGGAAGAGTTTTAAATAGCGATTCCATAAACATCTATAACTTGCAGTTTTGTAAATCTCTCCGTATTAATTTATCTAAAAAAAAAGAATTTACGAATTTTTAAATTAGTAAGTTTTTACTTAAAAAAGATGATTTATTGACAATGAACTAAAAAGTCTAAAATAAAAACGTAGGTAATATTTAAAAAAACTAAAAACACGACTGCAAAAATTTAAAATTAAAAATGAAAAAACCAGCTCCTTCTTCTCGGGTTTTTTAGTTTTTTATTAATTACTAGCTGTTGCCTGCGACTTCGTAGTGACTTTTGTGTTAGTTTAGTTTATGTGTGTTTGTTGCCCAGATTTCATAACGCTCTTCTTGAAATTCTATTCTCTACTAAAAGGGTCTAAAGAATATCGAATATGCAGGCTAGGGTATGAACATGGTATGTTGTTATCAAATGCTGCATGAACATAGTTGAGCCCTCATTCATAGATCTGTCCGTCTACCTATCAAGAAACTTTTTCTCAAGTATGCGTGGGAGGTATCAAGCTAAAATTTATGTTCTTACTTAGTAATGCATAATATCAGGCCAATCATATTTTTACTATAAAATTATTTTTATTTTATTTTATTTTATTTTATTTTATTGGGGACAACAAACAGTTTACACAATATAGTATTAATTAAGTATACATTTTCATACAATTTTGTTTGGTTCATTGCGAAACCCACACCGTTATCCACGTATTAATTAAACCATATTACTCAATAAAAAAATAAAAATTTTTTTTTTTGTGAATGCAGTTAATAAACCTTACAAAAAAAAAGAGAAGAACAATACCTATGTTGATTAAAAAAACAGTTATTATTATTATGAGCGAGCTGAGAAACAATGTGTAAGTAAGTACCAAATCTATAAAATCTATAAAATGTTTAATGTTGCGATTTCTAATTTTACAAGTTTTTTTTTTTTAATTAAAAAGAGATTGTGTGTATCCATACTAATATTATAAATGTGACAGAGGGTTTGTTTGTTTATCCGTCTTTCACGTCAAAATTGATGCAACGGATCGACGTGACTTTTGGAATGGGAATAGTTTGGCAGCTGAAAAGTGACATACTTAGGCAGCCATTAGACAGTCAATCTGGATCGCGATCCGCGATCAAAATCAATGATCGCGATCCAGATTGACTGTGTACGAAGGTGATTGACGGCTCGCGATCTTGATCGCAAAACATCTGGCGGCCAGATGTTAATTACAAATAACATCTGGCGTACCGCAGGGATCACATTAAGGTCCAGTGCTCTTCAATGCCTTTATAAATGACATTCCCACTTGTTTCTTTCATACTATTTCCTTTCCTCTATGCCGATGACTTAAAGTTGGTTGGCATTTCTGAAACTTTAGAGGATATAAAAAGAATTCAGGAGGATGTTGACCGTATGACTGAATGGTGTCGTGAGAACCAAATGGAATTAAATATTAAAAAAATGCAACCACATGAAATTCAGTAGAAAGCTTCATTCGCAAGAAAGTACCTACCTAGTACATGGAACACCCATCAATAAAACAAAAGAAATCAGAGATTTGGGGGTTATTTTTGATGAAAAATTTACTTTTGTCCCTCATATAGAGTGTTGTAAAAAAACGTACAAAATGTTAGGATTCGTAATACGTAATACGAAGGTTTTCAAGAACAAACAGGTAAAAATCCTTTTGTACTATAGTCTTGTGCGTAGCCTAATAGAATATTGTAGCACTGTATGGAGACCGCATTACGCAACACATTCCTTGAGGTTAGAGCGACTTCAAAAAAGATTTGTGTCAAACTTAGCATATAGATGTGGATTGCACAAAAAGATAAGGTCCTACGAACAAAGATTAAGTACGTCATTTTAATATGATTACGTTAGAGAAACGCAGAGACTTACTGGATTTATCATTTCTGTATAAATTATTTAAAAGTGAAATTTACTGTCCACCTTTACTTCAAAAGTTTAAACTCCGTGTTCCCATAAGAAATCCTCGCGCTCCCATAACCCCGCTTTGTCCGCCTCTTCGCAAGTCAGTTTTGGGTACCAATTCTCCTATACCAAGGTTATGTAAATTGTATAACGGTTATAGTGACGTAGTTGACATTCATTCGGATTCATTTACCAAAGTTAGGTCAATTATTTTGAATTTGTAAATTAATTTAATTTTATAAGGTTTTACATAAGTACTTCATACTAACTGATATAACTATAGTTTGTGCATTTTCTAATTATTAGATTTAAGTGTTCTCTTTTTTATTGTGCATGCTTAAAAGCACCTTAAAAGTTTGTTACGTTTAGTTTAAGTACCTATTGTGTAGTATTAAGTCAAAATGTTTCAACGTAAGCAAACACTGGTGAACCTAAATAAAATAAAAATAAAATAAAATAAAATAAAATATCTACATAGTAAATCTCGATCGCGATCAAGATCACGATCAGTGATCGCGATCTGGATGGACTGTGTAATGGCTGCCTTAGACTACTTTTTATCCCTGAAAAATATCACATTCCCGCGGGATAACGTCGTCGTTTAGTCCGAGCTTGCGAAGTCGTGGGCGGAAGGCTAGTATTTTGATATGGAGACATTTCCTATTTGTGAGAGCTTGTAATTAACTTTCTTTAAGTAACAGGTATAAAATGTAATGATATACCATTTAATTATTTAATTTAACATCATTTATGTAAGCTTTCCTAGTAAATAAATGAATAAATAAGTTAGATAGAAAACTATTTTTAATATTCCTTTATTTTATTGGATGCAGTCTGGCGCAACTTCCATACAAAAAAGTGTTGTATGAAGTTTGTACCAGAAATATCGCTGTCTTGCTTTCACCTATTTGACTCTCACTCACTCTGACTGACACTACTGACAGTCAGCCGCCAGCCGCCAAATTTGACATTCTTGTCTTGTTGACTGTTTGTAAACGAAGCTTGATTTTAGTATTAATTGTGTGAATTTGTGCATTTTGTGAATCACTCGCAAAATTTCGCCTTATTTGTACGTTTTCGTGGTCCCGTGTGATCTGTTGAGATATGTATTACAAAACTTGTGAAATATATTATGTGGTTTACGAGCCGGCCGGTCAGAAGGCCAAAAGCGAATATTCATGGCCAAATTTCCATTTAATGAAGAAAGGTAAGCATACATTCACATTTTGTTATAGCCATTACATTAAGGATTACGTGATTTAAAAGTTTTCTATTGAAATTTCAAAAATTGAGAAGATAACCTGATAAATAGTGCTTGACATTTTTTTATCGACAATCGATAATTTTTTAACCGACTTCAAGAATGGAAAGGAGGAGGTTATCTATCGTCGCGTTTTTTTTAAGTATGTTTACTAATTACTCGAAGTCGGCTGAACCTATTTAAATGATTCAAACGTTATAACATCAGGTTTTTTCCCAAGTTGGTCCAATTTTGAAATGCCTATTGCATAATGAAGTAAAGTCCGTTCGGTTAGATAGTGTCGGTACACCCGCACGGCATTGTGGCTCTTTTTTAGTGCATTCGTGCATGCTGTCGGGCTGGTCTAAACAAAAACACAAAAAATTGTAAATACATTTTTATATAATTTTTATGCATTCACAATGCAATTTTGTAAGTATAGGAAAAATGTGATAGTAAAAAACCACGAGCCCCATAAGTAGCTTTCAGGCGGGATTCGAACCCGCGCCTCCGGGAATCCGGCCCGATGCTCTGACCAACTAAGGGCCTTTCGGTAGCTTAGTTGGTCAGAGCATCGGGCCGGATTCCCGGAGGCGCGGGTTCGAATCCCGCCTGAAAGCTACTTATGGGGCTCGTGGTTTTTTACTATCACATTTTTCCTATACTTGTAAATACATGTTTCACACCTGACTTCAAAGTACTTACTTAAGTACGTATACTTAAATACGTATTAATTACGTACCTATGTGAATTTTTTAAGGCGGTTTGTATGATTTACATTATTTATTTATTTACATGCTATGCTATATTAACATGTTTCTTGTGAATATTTCAGAACCTTCAACTACAACTGCAAAAATAGCACCTGCAGCCCCTCGGGAAAGAAAACAGGTTTTTTTATAGAATCTTTATTGCCAAATGCATGTATATATATTATAACTTCGATTAAATTAGACTTTGACTTTAATAATGGAGTTTACTTTTAGCCCCATTTGCGCCAACGTGAAATTCTTGTTAAACTTGGTGAACTACTTTTTGAATGAAAATTTTATTGTCACATAACTCTTGTTTAATTTAAACCGAGAATTAACGTTAGCGTAAGTAAGGCATCAATTAGACCCTAAAGTTTGCAAAATGATAGAAATGGAATCCTGATATTTTTTAATATCGCCATCGATAAAAAATCCCACGACTGGTACATCACTATTTCGGTTATTATGTTGGGAACCCTGTACGTCATGTACGTCATAATTTCAGCTATGTGGTTGGTATTCCGTTTTAGTATAACTTCCATACAAAACGATAATTTACTTTTTTTCTATGAGAGACCCGTCTCTTAAACGTAGTGATTACATGCTCTTTGGTACCTACGGCCATCTACGGCTGAAGGCCTAAGTAGCCAGAGCCGGTTAAATGACATAAAAAATGGTAGGTAGGTGTCGGTATCTAGAGTATCTACGTACTGGCCACTTAGCGTTTATGAGCAAATTTTTCAAAATTACATTGGTGACATTTTGTCTACATTGCGACAAACTTATTTCACACAGTGGTTAGTTTTTGGTACTAAATATACTGTTGACTGCCGGCAGTCCATTTTGACAGTTAATTTTGTATTGCTAGTGTTTCCTCCACCACCACTGTCACCGGGTCAGATATATTTGTGGCACCACTATACTTACTGTAGCGACATCTAGCGTCGAGTGGAAATGCGAAATAGAAATATTACATCAATAGGGTGAAAACTTCAGTTTTGGCCACTGCCCCGAGTGCTTACTTAGCTTAAAACATTTCATTAATAACTTTTGCTTGATAATATACTTTTTATCTATGACTTTTAAGTCATAATAACAATAGTAATAATTCAGTTTACATCGAATTAGATGTTTCTTTTATTTTATCTAAGTTAGTTAAGTAAGTATTGATTTCTCGATGTATCTTTTAAAATTTGATTAACAAAAACACATCAATCGGCACCCTTCGCACATTTTAAGTTTAAAAAATAGGTTTTTAATTTACTAAAATAAAACTAAATTTCGTAAGTATATGAATACTTAGTTATATGTTTTTTACTATGTTTGTCCACGAATTTCTCGAAATCTTAAGGCATATCGAGATGATATTATTTGATTTAAATTAGGTGTATTCTAACTTTGGCAACAGTCTAAGATTCATCAAAATCAGTTTAGTAGTTTCCGTGGGTATGTTATAGTACAATTCACTAAAACTTATTGTTATTGTACACTAAAACTTAAGAAATAAAAAGTAATTAAAAAATAAACTGACTGGCACCGACCTCAAAAAGGTACCTAAATTATAGATATTATATTTTTCCTTTTCAGTTGACAAATACTTTTTGGAGTCTGTAAAAATTTTTTAAGTAGTTTTTTTGTATTGTAAGAATTTAAAAATGTAAAGAATGTGAATAAGATACATTCTTGACAATTTTAGATATAAATTTTGTATTTTATAGATACCTACTTAAGACCATAGGCGAAAGAAGTGAAAAACATCTTAAAGTGGCAACAGCGAGGGCTTTCATCCTACTTAATATAATCATTCGAATGTACATTTGTGAAAGGTATATCGTCATCTTACTGACTTCCTGCGCCATCTATTGCTTAGTAGTTATGATGCGAAAGAAGTGAAAAACATCTTAAAGTGGCAACAGAGAGGGCTTTCACCCTCATTAAAATAATCATTCGAATGTACTTTTGTGAGAGGTATATCTTACTGACTACCTGCGCCATCTATTGCTTAGTAGATATAATGACGTAAATAACATGAAATTAGTTTTATGATTATATATGGGCCTGGATAGGTTTCAATTTATATTATGTTTTGAAGCAGGTAAAAAAAAATAACATGATTCATTATTAATTGAGACAGCGATTAAATATAACGTATTTTCATAATCATGTGGCGCCATCTATTTTAGTAAGAATCAGTCTTTGTATTTTCCCGTAGGATTATGGGGTTTTTATTAAATATAAAGAAATTTTCCCGCAATAAAAGGTACCCTATATGTTGACCCGGGTTATAAGCTATTACTTCACAAAATTTGGTAAAAATCCGTCCAGTAGTTTTTGCGTGAAAAGCGAACATACAAACAGACAAACAGACAAACAGACAAACAGACAAACAGACAAACAGACAAACAGACAAACAGACAAACAGACAAACAGACAAACAGACAAACAGACAAACAGACAAACAGACAAACAGGCAAACAGACAAACAGACAAACAGACAAAAATTTTAATATCTATCGTTTTGGGGTCTATATCCTGTACACATCACATAGCAGTAATTATTTTTTTTTAATCTTTCATGTACAGACTTTTTTTCCGTTTCTGTTTTATTATATACTAGCCTTCCGCCCGCGGTTTCGCCCGCGTGTACTACACGACGTTATCCCGCGGGAAGGCGATATTTTTCAGGAATAAAAAGTAGCCTATGTCCTTTCTCAGGCTCTAGACTATCTCTGTACCAAAATTCATTCAAATCGGTTCAGTAGTTTAGGTGTGATTGTGTAACACACAGACAGACAGAGACGCATTTATAATATAAGTAAGGAAGTAAGGATATAGATTACGAAATCTTTACTAGAAGTTGGCATATCATCCGTTTCTCTGAGGGTGCCATACTTTTAGAGATTGGATTTTTATTTTTTGTTAAAACAAAATTGACAGATGGTTACCCTCATTTATTACTTTTTTTTAAGGATTTTAAATGCCGCTATAACGTTGTTGTCCATCCTGTCATGCGACAAATATTGGAATGTAAAGCACAGCGGTAAACGTCGCGAGTGCACAAGTGTGTGGACACTATGAAAATATTTACGAGAAAGTTCAAGGCAATGCGAATGCGGTCGCAAGTATAAAGGATGCAATGCAATGCAACCGACTATCAGTCCACCTGCAGGCAATGGCCTGTCATTGGCCACATTCGCCCACACACCCACAGTTTTACATTAAGGGCCCGCTATATGCCAACGAAAATTAGATTGCTTTACATGATCGTCTGTAATATCAATATTAATGAAAAAACAAAAACTGAAAAAACTGAATTTCAAATTAAGATGCAGCAAACTTCAGGACTAACACTAGTGACTATGTTACTCAAAATCACGATTACATAAAATTTTGTCAATAGAAAGAAATTGCGAAGTTGCCTCCAAATCGCTATAATTAACACGATAAACAGCTAGTATTAATAATACATTTAAATAAAGCTTGAAACTTTTTAGTATAATTACACTATATAGATAAGGCAGGGCTTATGTTATATAAGGTCCTTCTTAAATAGTGCACATAATTTTAAAGGGTCAATGTACTCATGCATACAAGCAACTTTTACTATGGTACCAACATTGAAATCGCAAAAAAAATATCAGCTGTTCCATACATTTTAATCTATTCGATTTAATATTTTCTTTGAAACAGCTGATTTCTTTTTCACGTTTTCAATGTTGGTACTATAGTAAAAGTTTTTTGTATGCGTCAGTACATTGACCCCTTAAAATTATGTGCACTATTTAAGAAGGACCTTATATATTTTTGTAAATAACCTTTAAATATCCTTTTAAAAAAAAGAATTTCCTTTATTTCTTTATTCCGGACCGGCCGAATAGTGCCGGAGAATTATATAGAAATAAGGCAGCATTTACTTTGCAGTTGGCCGTTGCAGTTATTACTTTTGCAAGTGGCCTAGTGCGCGCACTTAAAAACCGAATATCAGGTGGCCTGTTCGACTAAGGACTGCAGGCGGCCTGCCTGCTGACTGATACATATACATATGTAGTAAATATACCTAAGTACTTATATTTTCTACCAACAGTATATTTACTCCAGTGTGCAGCAGAAATAAATCAAGTATCAATATAATCAATCAAGCAACAACAAGTATTTTTGCCTTTGTCAATTTTAGAGTTCACAATATTTTAGACTAATGCAAAAAAGGCATATTTTCAATACTTATATGTTAGTGCGTTTTACGTAAAGCTTACTTAATTTTTAATTACCTTAAAAACAGTAAAAAATGATGGTAGCCATATTCTGTCAATTTCGTTTTCACAAAAATTAAAAATTCAACCCCTAAAAGTATGGTAAGTACTTAGAGAAACGGATGATAAACCAAGTTCTAGTAAATAAAATAAATAAAAAAAAAAAAATAAAAATCATTTATTTTCAGACCAAGGAGTCCATAGGTAATAGGTACATTTTATAGCACACAACATAACATAATCATTAAAATGTATAAAATTATAATTACAATTAAAATTAAATTCGACATTTTATGCATGGTAAGTATTATTATTTAATTATTAAGTTATGTCACAATATTATTATTCTTATTATAGGTAAGTATTATTATTATAGTGTTGTGAACCTACTTAGTAGATTCATCAAAACACTGTTCATAGAACATGTAGCTTAATAAATCTACCAAGCAGTGGAGAATCTACCCTATCGGCTATCATCCTCAGGATACTGTTCCGGCTTCCCCTCACCCTATACATAAGCGAAGTGGACTTTTTACGCATCATTGCATAGAAGTCATCCACTGCGGCATCTGCAAACATTCCAGATGCACTGCAGTATCGAGGAAGCCTGAACAATGCCCTGAGTGTATTATTGTACTGTACTCGCAGTGCATTATAAGCCCTCTGTGTAAAGCTGGTCCACAGGCTGCTTGTGTAGAACGATTGGCAGAAGGCCTTAAACAATGTTAACTTCACTTCTGCAGAACTACAAGCAAATCTGTGCACCAGCATATTACCACGAACTGATAATGCCCTGCGTTCCCTGTCAATATCAAGGTCATCCTTCAAACTATCCATTACAATATGACCAAGGTATTTAAATTCAAAAACACGATTTAAGGGCATTCCATTTAAAGTGACAGGTGGCACATTCAAAGGCAGTTTATTTTCACTTTTGAAAATCATAAATTCGCTTTTCTTTTCATTATATTTCAGTCCATGTGCTACTGCATAGCTTTCACACTTATTTAACAAGGTTCTAAGACCTCCAATTGATGGGCTCAGCAGCACCATGTCATCAGCATAACTTATATTGTTTACACAGATGTCATCTATAAAGCAACCAACATGAGTACTACTGAGCTCATCAATTAATTGGTTAACATAAACATTAAATAACAAGGGAGATGTTAGGCCCCCTTGCCTCACACCACAATTCAACTTATATTCGTCTGAGTACTCATTTCCCCACCTTATTACATTAGTTTGATTTGCATACCAGAAAGACAATATATTTATTACATCACTAGGCACACCATTCTCTTTCAGCTTTGACCACAATAAGTCGTATGACACCAGATCAAAAGCCCGGGACAGGTCAAGGAAGGCAGCATAGATTGGAGTTTTTCTTGTGACATAATAATTTACTGTATACTTCAATGTCAATATTGCAGTTTCGGTAGACATTCCCTTGCGGAACCCAAATTGGGAATCATTTATTTTAACAAACATATCAAGTGAAGTATTCAACAGACTATCAAATACTTTTGCCACCACCGTGGCCAGTGAAATTGGTCTATAGTTATTCTTATCTGATAAGTCACCGGTTGGATTCTTGACAATCGGAGTAACAACAGTTTTCATAAGCTCCTGAGGTAAATAGGAGTGTCTAACACAGACAGTAAATAACATAGACAGGAGCCTAGGTAGATGAACCCCTGCATGCACCAAGTGTTCAATACTTAAACTGTCATGTCCTGGTGACTTGCCTTTTTTCATACCTTTGATCACATCAAGGACTTGTTTGCCAGTAAAGTGAATCAAATTAATAGGACAGTTCTTAGTATCGAACACCTGCCGCGTACAGCCTAGAGGTGACTCAATCTTAAAATGCTCCTTAAAAAGATTTGCAATTTCTCCCGGTTCACTGACCTTATCAACACTTACAGGCAAGCTCGGTTTACTATTTAGTTTTTTTATATCTTTCCAAAATTTACTGATTTTTTTTTCAGAATGTTTAGATGCAATTATGTCCATTTTGATTTGATTTTGGTTTTTCTGACAAAACTTAAGTCTTGATTTAAATATTTTTCTACTTAAACACATGTTTTCGTAGATGGGACCACTAATTGGTTTACCATGAAGCACAAATAACTGATAATTTAGCCGAGCCTGTCTATGAGCTTCACTCACATGTCTGTTCCAACCCACTATACATTTTGCTTTCCTAGATTGAGTTGCTATCTTACTTTGGCTATCTCTTGCTGCTTCAGACAATACATCCACAATGTTTTTATATAATTTGTCTATAACAGCTCTATGTTCTACATCACAACACATAACATCAGCACATGTTTGAAATTCCACCGGGAAATCAATACATTTAAGTTTTTTACTACATATTTCATTATATTTGTCAATCTCACATTGATCTCTAATTCCCCAGATGACACCATTACATACATTTTTAGTTATTAAACGCTTAGACTGAACAATACCTAAGTCACACTCAACTTGTACTGGAAAGTGACCCGACCAAAATACATCATACAATATTTTTACATCAACAATTGTAGACCAAGCAGACTCCGTTACCACACTGGGAAAAATACACGGCTTTCGAACACGGCTACGTTTTGTGGTGCCGTGTAAACGGCTCTGCTAGCCGAGTTTGCCAGCCGTGTGAAGAGCCGTGTACACGGCTAGAGATTTTACACGGCTGCCTGTACCGTGTAAACGGTTAACATAGCCGGTACAGACGGCTACTGGCACCGTGTTCATTAATTTTTTTGCCGTGTTGAAACCGTAGCCGTGCAAAACTACACGGCTACCTTTTGACTCGGTTGTCGGAGCCGTGGGCACACAACAAACACGGCATCGGTAACGTTGTTGACACGGTACAGCAGACCGTGTGCATAATATAACTCGGCTACGTTAGTGGTGTCATAAATTAAACTCGCAAACATGGTTGTCGGCGCCGTTAAGACACGGTACAGCGGGTCGTGTGCTTATCAAATCTTGGCTGCGTTAGCCGTGTCATAAATTAAACTTTCAAACATGGCTGTCAGAGCCGTTGTATAAACGGTATAGCGGACCGTGTGCTTAATAAAACTTGGCTACGTTGACCGTGTCATAAATTAATCTCGCCCACATGGCTGTCGGGGCCGTTTAGGCACGGTACAGCGGACCGTGTCCTTAACAAAACTTGGCTACGTTAGCCGTGTCATACATTAAACTCTCGAACATGGCTGTCAGAGCCGTTTTATAAACGGCAGAGTGTACCGTGTGCTAACCAAAACTTGGCTACGTTAGCCGTGTCATACATTAAACTCTCGAACATGGCTGTCAGAGCCGTTTTATAAACGGCAGAGTGTACCGTGTGCTAACCAAAACTTGGCTACGTTAGCCGTGTCATAAATTAATCTCGCAAACATGGCTATTACAGCCGTTTCATAAACGACATAGCGGACCGTGTGCTTAACAAAACTTGGCTACGTTAGCCGTGTCATATATTAAACTCTCGAACATGGCTGTCTAAGCCGTTTTATAAACGGCAGAGTAGACCGTGTCCTTAACAAAACTTGGCTACGTTAGCCGTGTCATACATTAAACTCTCGAACATGGCTGTCTAAGCCGTTTTATAAACGGCAGAGTGTACCGTGTGCTTAACAAAACTTGGCTACGTCAGCCGTGTCATAAATTTATCTCGCAAACATGACTATCACAGCCGTTTCATACACGGCATAGCGGACCGTGTGCCTAACAAAACTTGGCTACGTCAGCCGTGTCATAAATTACAATTCTCAAACATGGCTGTCACAGCCGTTTTATAAACGGCATAGCGGACCGTATGCTTAACAAAATTTGGCTAATCTAGCCGTGTTATAAATTAAACTCTCAAACATGGCTGTCGAGGCCGTTAAACTTGGCTACGCTAGGCATGTTATAAATCAATCTAAGTAAACATGGCTGACTACCTATTATGTATAATTTGACCAAAGAGACAACAATCATGTTAATACTTGGATATTTATTGCTCTAACAGCAATTTTTTTCTCTCTTATTTATTCCGACCGAACCCGTTCGGACCAGATAAATAAAAGAAGAGGGCGTTTCTGTAAAGCTAGTTTTATATATATATATGTATACCAAAGACTTTTATAATACTTTTTACTACTATTATATTAAAAGTATTGGATCTCGGTCCTTTTTTTTTCCGTTGGTAGAGGAAATTGCGGAGAAAGATAAAGAAATGGGTCATTTATTGGGTGGAAAAGAAGAGAAATGAAATTCGCCATTTTGAATCATCGGGGTATCGAAGGTGGCGCCATCTGACAGTACTTAGCGAGACTGTCTACGTCTCACGCTTTCGAACCGTGATGCTCTCATCACGGTTGTATCAAAATCAAAGTCAAATTTGTTTAATATTCAATTCAGATAATTATTTACAATTCATAGAATTGGTTCGCAAACTCTACGGCGGGAGACCTTGGAGAAGAACCGGCAAGAAACTCCAAGGGTTGTTTTTTTCTCCCTGTTTTATTTTATAAAAAGTCATCAGATTGAAAAATGACCTTAACAACCGTATAATAAAGGTCAGTTTTCATTACAAATTACATAATGGGTTATGGTAATTACAGTTAAGTGTCATCAGTATAGTAGTAATGTACATCGGAATACTATTCGTATTAATATTGGGATATCAACTGTAGGTGGCGTCACCTGTGGCAAAAGTCTTTTCTGATAATACAAAAAGGCGGCCTTCCATGGAAAGGCTGTGAAGTAGGTATAGGCATATGTCTCATACAGTATATAATTAGTGATATTTGTTTAAATACTTATCGGTACAGGTAGATAGTTTAAGAATATTCCATTTGATGTCGCAATTTATTGTTGCTATCAATGGCATAGTATATTGTAGCGCCGTCAATCTGATTTGATTCAAAGCTACCAGCACAGATGGCGCTGCATCAAATTATAATAGTAGCTTGTGTTGTGGTAAATGTGCTATTTAATTTGTTCTTGTTTTATTTGACTCAAACTAACTTAGCATGGCCATATACATAAAAATAGTTATTACATACTACATGGTTCAACTAAATTGATTCATTTCAGAAGTGAAAGACATTGCTCTTCAAGCCCCCAGTACAGGTTGGCCGACCATGGTCGGCGACCATGACCAATACATCGTACATTGACGCTTTTGAACGAACAAGTTTAAAAAGGTTCTTTCAAAAGTGTCAATGTACGATGTATTGGTCATGGTCGCCGACTATGATCGGCCAACGTGTACTGGGGGCTTTACACGTATATTAAAAAATCAGCTAAGTGCGAGTTGGACTTGCCCACGGGTTCCGTACCCACTTAACGTACCGATTGCCTATAACTAGCCAAAATTCCACTATCATTTTTCGTCAGCAAAGTAGAACTTTGTTTTTCATTGTGTTTGTATGAATGACAAAGTTACATTTGGGGTTTTTGAAAATGTGTTATACCTCAAAAAGTAATACCTCAATAATTTTTCAAATCGGTCATGCCGTCTTTGAGATATCGAGTAACATACTTACATAAAAAAAAGTCTCCGACGAACTGAGAACCTCCTCCTTTTTTAAGTCGGTTAATAAAAATAAATCTTTCTCCATGAAAATAAAGTCCAATTCCGGTTGCTAGTCTACTGTTAATAACCTAGAGTTCGCGCATACAAGCAAAACTGTATCCAATAGCTACGCGCGAGTTTCTATTTTTTTTTATCCACAACGGGGTAGCACTTAGCCTTCATCACACCTAATGATAAGTGGTGATAAGGCTGAAGGCGAAGCGCACTATTCCCGGAATCCTCAGTCACTGAGGAACTGGCTATCTTATCTCTAACTGCCGGAACACAATAATGCTGAAAACATCATTGTTATGGCGTCAGACTTAGAATAAGATGGTGGTACCTAGCCAGGCGGACTACGAACAAGTCCTACCACCAACCAAACCGAATACAATATGTAAAAACGGGACCCTATTACTGTCCGTCTGTCTGTCTGTCACTAAGCTGTATCTTGCTGTAGGTATCTCATGAACCGTAATAGCTTGACAATTGAAATTTTCACAGATGATGTAAGTATTTCTTTTGCCGCTATAACAATAAATACTAAAAACAGAATAAAATAAATATTTAAGGGGGGCATACAACAAAGGTGATGTATTTTGCCTTTTTTTGCTCGATACTAATAACGGCAACAGGTAGGGTGGATGCTCCAAAAGTCGGCACTTTAAGGGTTGGGTCACCTTTGATAAATTCGTAGACGCGTCTTATGGAGCAGTTTCAGAACGATAAACAATATTTTAAAAAGCTTATGTTTTTCTTTTTTATGTTCACAATTAAAAAGTGCTTTTGTTTATAGAAGTATTTATTTTATAATAATAAAAAAGTGCTATTTTTCCTAAGCTCGGTATTTGTGTTCGCAATGTCGGCCCTCCCTTTTTTAAATGATGCCTCAAGGAAAACATGTATTATGGCCTGACTTTGTCTGCGAATTTTATTATTTTATTAAGATAAATATTATTAAAGCTAAAGTTAGGATCTTTCATGGGCATGAAGAACATTGAGATCATTGTTTTATTATTTAATGACTACTATCACAAAATAAGCACGCGGCGGGCGGTCGCCGGAGCAGAGAGTTCGCTTAGAACAAAGTGCCATTTCCGTCACGCACACATAGACGTCAAATTTACAGGCATTCTTGGGCAGTCTGAGGCAGAGCTTAGTCGCGAGTATCACAAAGAGGTTAGTGATCGCAAGTGCTAGCAAAGAGCATTTAATTACCACGTTTCAGATCGACAAACTTTTCTTTTCTGGTGACAGACTTGACATTAAAAACCAAACACGTTAGCACAGAATAAATAATAGTTACTAGTCTGTTACCTGCACTCTGCGAGACCATTTAAACAAATAGCAACTCTAACTACAACACGATAAAGTAGAATTCAGCTTGTACGGCTCTAATTACGAACGGCTAGACGTTGCATCTCTTTCTATTGCATATATTCTATCGCACTCGGGCGGGCGGCCCGCTTTAAATTGTATTGAATTGGTATCCCGAGAGATACCCGAAGTGGTAGGCACTTATCTCGGGTTCTTGAGCGAGTGACGGACGCCTGACGTTAGTTCCAGTTTTGGCCACCGGAACAGAAAATGTTGTTGCACTGTAGCCCGCGTTGATGTTACTTCATCTTTCTCTATGGATGTGATACTGTCACGTACCTATTATCAAAATGAATAACCGATATTATTACAGTTGCAGTGTATTTGGTTGTTTAAATACTACTAACAACTGTGCCTACACGTTCTTCAAATTTCCAAACGATATTGAAAGGAAAATATGTACAACTGTTTTCTCTTGTTGGTAGGTATAACCACCTCTGTGGTCTAGTGGTTCACACCACCGATTTCAGACCAAGAGGTCCCGGGTTCGATTCCCAGCGGGGGTACATATTGTATTCGGTTTGGTTGGTGGTAGGACTTGTTCTTAGTCCGCCTGGCTAGCTACCACCATCTTATCTAAGTCTGACGCCATAACAATGATGTTTTCAACATTATTGTGTTCCGGCAGTTAGAGATAAGATAGCCAGTTCCTCAGTGATTGAGGATTCCGGGAGTAGTGCGCTGCCACCTTCAGCCTTATCACCACTTAACATCAGGTGTGATGAAGGCTAAGTGCTACCCCGTTGTAGATAAAAAAAAAATACCGAACCGAGATACTATTTGGAAGTAATCGCTTTGATAACGACGATCAACCATTACACATTCATCATCCTCGTAAGGCCCAAGCCATTTTGACCAAATAAGGGCTTGCAGCCCAGATGCTTTTTTATAGGTTCACAAGGTTCAGTCAGACCCAGAAGTTTCGATGTTCAAAAAAGTGTCTTAGGATCTCCCTAAGAACGTTGGATTTTTTTTGCATATAAATGAATACCAGTAGAAGGTTTTACGTGACTAAAAAAGCCCAAATTCAGTATCCTTTATTTAAGCATATGGGCTTTAATGTATACCCAAACCAATTTTTGTAAAATTCGTATTTTTAGGCTAACCCTAGTAGCAAAAAATTGCCTTATAAAGGTTATGAAAGCCAAAAATATTACCCTTATAAAAGCCATATTATTGATTATAAGACTGCATTTGGGCACAAATTATAACTCTTGTAGAAGTTTTATAATTACCATATAACTAACTAATCCTTCTCATAATCACCTTATACAAGCAATGGTTTTGCTAATTTGTCTTGTTAAAGCAATAAATTTGCTTTTATACGGTCAATCATCCTTATATTCGTTAATTAAATGCTGCTATACGCGATTTTTCGTTTATAGCAGCATGTGTTATGCAAGTGTAAAGGTTCTGACGACTTGATTCAAATCAAGAAGAAAGTTATGACGAAACGTGGACGAATCGTGAAGTGACCTAATGAAGGATAGCATAAACTACCTAAGTAAAAATATTGATATACCACTTTAAAAGGCTTATCATGGCTAATACGTTAAATTATAGGTACCTACGTTCTTGTTCTTGCTTTCTGGCCAGATGCGTAGTTATGCATGTAGGTAGACCGCTTCTTGACAAAAGATGATTTCCGCCAATTGTTTGAAGTAGTGAGATGGCCATGGAAATTTACTCATCTATACTCTATACTCTATCATTATGAACAAAACACGTTCGTTCCAGTTTTCTAAGCATCATGTCGCTTAAATCAAATAGCCTGCAGCAAAAACAAACAAAGTATGTCGTTTGAATTATTTGGCTTCGTTCTATTTTAGTTAAGAGCAGTGACTTAAAGTAATTAGACCTTTCGAAAATTTAAGAAAGCAGGTTATTTGAATTAATTATAACGTTTAATTTCTACAAAAAGCGGTCGCTTCATTCAAAAGTTATAAGAAGCTTTTGTACTTGAATCAGTTTTCCTTTCCAACAAAACAAAGTACAAAATAACCGTTCAGTAACTGAAATTAAAAAGCGTGGTGCGCGTTGTCAATATTAAGTACTTACTTGAAATGCATGCTTTGCAAAGGGCGCACCACGCTTTTTAATTTCAGTTACTGAACGGTTATTTTGTACTTTTTAATCTGTTCCTATAAAAGTGTGTTGTTTTAGTTTTTTAAACTACATATTTATTTTTTTACTTTTTAGTTTAGTAAATGGCAAGCCATGGATAGATTTCACAGTCGATTCATGTGTCTGCCCACCACGTAAACATTATAACTCAAAGGCGTGATTGTATGTATTTAGTTTTACAAATTCAAGTGGAGTCTATAAGTTACCGGATGCGCGAGCCGAACCCTTCCTCCCTCCCTGCTCCATCATCAGACACTCGCCACCAAGTATAGCGAATAGGTCTCATCAGAACAAAACAAATGAGCCCAAACTGGAGGAGTTTTCTTGTGATCATTAAGGAATTTCACTGGCTTTCTCCTAGCTCCATCATCAGACCCTCACCACCAAGTGTAACGAATAGGTCTTATCAAAACGAAATAAATGAGCCCAAACTCGAGGGGTTTCCTATTTGTCATTAAGGAGTGTCACTGGCTTCCTTCCTGCTCCATCATCAGACCCTCACCACCCATTGTAGCGAAGAGGTCTCATCAGAACGAAACAAATGAGCCAGACCTCGAGGTGTTTCCTGTTGGTTATTAAGGAGTGCCACTGGCTTCCTCCCTGCTTATCCATCATCAGTCCATCACCACCAAGTGTAGCGAATAAGTCTAATCAGAACGAAACAACGGAGCCCATACTCGAGGGGTTTCCTAGTGGTCATTAAGAAGTGCCAGTGGCTTCCTCCCTGCTCCATCATCAGATCCTCACCATCAAGTGTAGCGAATAGGTCTCATCAAAACAAAAAAAAGTGGGTTAAAGTCGAGGGGTTTCCTAGCAGCCATTGATGACTTCTATTGCCCACCTCTTGACTCCATCATCAGATCAGCTTGATGGTAGCAAATTATTGTATTGTCAACGGATTCATATAGACTTGCAAAGTTTCAAATCAATGCGACAGTGAGAAGTAGGTTAAAATTGAATTCCAAGATTTTCTTACATTGTGACTTAGTTACAAGTGAAGCTAATAAAAGTGTGGTAAAAATGTAAATCGAAATACGTTATACCTACTAACCTATACTTTGAAGGAATTCCAATTGAAGATGGCGATGGCGGTTAGATGTGTTTTCACTGGCAAACAATATGTGATCTGAACGACTTATTAAATTAATAAATATGTTGTTTAAAAAACTAAAACAACACACTTTTATAGGAACAGACTAAAAAGTACAAAATAACCGTCTATTCAGTAACTGAAATTAAAAAGCGTGGTGCGCGTTGTCAATATTAAGTACTTAGGTACTTGTAATGCATGCTTTGCAAAGGGCGCACCACGCTTTTTAATTTCAGTTACTGAATAGACGGTTATTTTGTACTTTTTAGTCTGTTCCTATACAAGTGTGTTGTTTTAGTTTTTTAAACTACATATTTATTTTTTACTTTTTAGTTTAATAAATGGCAAGCCATGAATGGATGGTAATGCATTTCACAGTCCATTCATGTGTCTGCCCACCATGTAAACATTATAACTCAAAGGCGTGATTGTATGTATTTAGTTTTACAAATTCAAGTGGAGTCTATAAGTTACCGGATGCGCGAGCCGAACCCTTACTTCCTCCCTGCTCCATCATCAGACACTCGCCACCAAGTATAGCGAATAGGTCTCATCAGAACAAAACAAATGAGCCCAAACTCGAGGGCTTTCCTAGTGGTCATGAAGAAGTGCCACTGGCTTCCTCCCTGCTCCATCATCAGATCCTCACCATCAAGTGTAGCGAATAGGTCTCATCAAAACAAAACAAATGAGCCTAAAGTCGAGGGGTTTCCTAGCAGCTATTGATGAGTTCTATTGCCCACCTCTTGACTCCATCATCAGATCAGCTCGATGGTAGCAAATTATTGTATTGTCATCGGATTCATATAGACTTGCAAAGTTTCAAATCAATGCGACAATGAGAAGTAGGTTAAAATTGAGTTCCAAGATTTTCTTACATTGTGACTTAGTTACAAGTGAAGCTAATAAAAGTGTGGTAAAAATGATTTAATTACTCAGAAAGAAACATTTTTGTGAAGAAATCGCAGATTCTTTCTCGAAGAAGAGAAGAAGACTGGAGGAAAGTTCACGAACAGTTTTGAGAGAAACTATGCCTAAACAGTACCTACTACTAAGGTACTGTAATCGACAGAAATAGAATACAGTGCTGACTTTTGGGTGGGGGCCGGACTTAGGAGCATCCACCCTAGATGCTTGAAATATTCACAGAATATTTAGTTGTTTATTCACTTTGCTACGGAACTCTTCGTGCGCGAGTCCGACTCGCACTTGGCCAATTTTTTCTTTATCTCATCGTCCGTTGCTTTAAAGGGCAGTAAGGCTATAATACGACGCCAAGCGTCATTTTGAGCCTCACGATTATTGTATAATTTGTTTCTGGAGTCCCACGATCATGACTCTGTTTGTAGCATTTCTAAAAACGTAGGTAGGTAGGTAATAAATTTTTCTTTTATCCACTCCATCATAATCTCAAAATGCGTATTTGTATCTCATAGTTTATCCTGGCTGCTAGGGTTCCACATCAGGTGGTACCGTGTACCAGACCTTCAAATTTTGTACGTCAATAGAAAATGCTCATCACGTTTAGTACATTATAAGTATTATAACTCAATGATCACGTTTAACAGACGGTATTTTTATATCTCTCATAGTTTGGCTGGACTGCTATAGTTCCACAGTAGGTATTTCGATCTTCAAAATTAATTATAACCTATGTGTTGGCCAGGGCCCAGGACCAATAGCTATATCACAAATAAGTTTCATCAAAATCCGTTTAGTAGGTACCTAGTTTTTGCGTGAAACGCGGACAACACACAGACAGACAGACAAAAAATTTAGGAGGTATATTTTTCTATTTCTTTTTAATGTATAGAATTGGCTCGTTTACAATTTTATTATAAGTAGAGATAAAAACACTAGAAGTATATCCTAGTTTATTTGAATTAATAAATATGTAGTTTAAAAAACTAAAAAATCACACTTTTATAGGAACAGACTAAAAAGTACAAAATACCCGTCTATTCAGTAGGTAACTGAAATTAAAAAGCGTGGTGCGCGTTGTCAATATTAAGTACCTACTTGAATGCATGCTTTGCAAAGGGCGCACCACGCTTTTTAATTTCAGTTACTGAATAGACGGTTATTTTGTACTTTTTAGTCTGTTCCTATACAAGTGTGTTGTTTTAGTTTTTTAAACTACATATTTATTTTTTACTTTTTAGTTTAATAAATGGCAAGCTATGGGTGGTTGATAATCGATTTCACAGTCCATTCATGTGTCTGCTGATCTGCTCACCCCGTAAATATTATAATTCAAAGGCGTGATTGTATGTATTTAGTTTTACAAATTCAAGTGGAGATCCACTATTAGTTACCAGATGCGCGAGCCGAACCCTTACTTTCTCCTTACTCCATCATCAGACCCTCACCACCAAGTGTAGCGAATAGGTCTCATCAGAACGAAACAAATGAGCCCAAACTCGCGGGGTTTCGTAGTGGTTATTAAGGAGTGCCACTGACTTCATCCCTGCTCCATCATCAGACCCTAATCACCAAGTGCGACTAAAAAGTCTCATCAGAACGAAACAACGAAGGCCAAACTCGAGTGGTTTCCTAGTGGTCATTAAGAAGTGCCACTGGCTTTCTCCCTGCTCCATCATCAGACCCTCACCATCAAGTGTAACGAACAGGTCTTCTCAGAACAAAAGAAATGAGCCTAAACTCGAGGGGTTTCCTAGCAGCCATTGAAGAGTTCTATTGCCCACCTCTTGACTCCATCATCAGATCAGCTCCATGGTAGCAAATTATTGTATTGTCATCGGATTCATATAGACTTGCAAAGTTTCAAATCAATACGACAATTAGAAGTAGGTTAAAATTGATTTCCAAGATTTTCTTACATTGTGACTTAGTTACAAGTGAAGCTAATAAAAGTGTGGTAATAAAAACAAGGTTTGTAAATACAAAACTGAGGTCCGCGGGTCCGCTGGCCAGCAATTCGAGCTTTGACGCGAGTTTGCTTTGATGGCGGCGCGCGCGCTCGCGATGTTGCCACTTTTAAAACTGTGATAACTTCTTAAGTATTTATTTAATTAAATAAGGTAAAGGACAATTTTTATCTACATTAAATGGCCACGGTAACTATTATACTTATTTAGATAAGGATTAATACTGATTACGCGATATTAGCTATGCAAATAAAGTAATATTTTAAATTAATTCATTAAAGATAAAAATTATTACTGTGAGTCAATCGTACGCTATTGCGGACTTCTTTATAGGCCTTTTTTATGCTATCAATACAATTCCTTAATACAAAAATTTTATGTATCTGACACGATTTTGCCAGCGTTCACAATGTAAACGCTAGAAAAATGTTTGATGGCTTCATCATAAAACATGGAATTTTCTCTATTTTACAAATAAGTCCTAAATTAGAATGTTTTGTATGTATAAACCTTCGGAAATAAATTTTCTAAATAACAGTGAAAACTGCATCAAAATCCTTTGCGTGGTATAAAAGAAGAAAGCTTAGAAACAGACAGACAGAGGCGGAGAGCGACTTTGTTTAATAGGTACTATGTAGTGATATATCTGAGTCCCATTTAAGGGCAAACTCTGTTCAACTGTACCAGGGTTGGTACAGTTTTACAGTAATTTTATTGTCGTAGGTAAAAGATTGATAATTTAATGTAACTGTTTCAGAAGTTAGCTCTCTGTACCATTACCTAGGCCAGCCTAGGCGGAATGTGACTATTGCGTCATGCTAAGTAGTTTATGTATAAGTACATTAAAATTTAATAAAGAAAGAATTGTAAAGCAGAATTGTGAAAAGTGTCATTTTTGTTTTTTACTTGCAAATCCCCTTGCCTTTGTGTAAAAAACAATTGTTAAAGCACACGAATCGAGAGAGAAAAATCTATGTAGGTAAATGTTAAACAAGAAAATCCACTTTTTTGTTGAAAATCCACGTTTTTTAAGCACAGCTACCGCAATTTCATTTTGCTCATCTGGCAACACTCGTCGAGCGTCCACGACGCGACGCCGTCCATTTTGTTTTATTAGTTTAGTGTTCAAACGTGAACACGCTTGAAAGTGATTAAGTAAATGGAAAAGGATCTAACTGAAAAATGGTTTCCAAAATGTAAAAAAAATGGAACCTGTCTGAAGACGCAGTAAAAGTTATTATTGGTAAGTGAACAGTCCTTGTTTTTATAGTTTTTAAGTACCTACCTATTTTGATCTCACTCATGCATGATTAACATGGCGTCATGGTGTTTGTCATATTCATACAAATCCAGGTGCATATTTGGAATCATGAATTATAAATAGGTAGGTAGGTACCTAGATTCTTGAAATTTTACTACTTTACGTACATATGTACTCGTTTAGAGCCGCAAACGCATGACAGCCGTAGCGGGGCGGGGCGCGCACAGTTCGCAGCGCAATAAATAAACCGCTGCTCAAATCGCTCGTAGGTACTTACCTATCTATTTTATATGAACTATCGCACACTTAAGCCGGGGTGCAGCGGGCCGCATAATCCGCCGTAGATTTTGGTTTGGTTGCGTGCGATGCGGCAAACTTAAGTATTGTACGCATTTTGCTGCGCTGCGGCCTTCTGTGCCCCGGCATAAAAGCAGAGAAAAGTTTTACTTAGGTACGAATAGTTATTGCTACCGTTTTCAGATAAAGGGTACACTTCAATAGAGCTTTTAAAGTCGCTGGTACCATCTGTTGATAACTTCACATTATTAAACTTTTCGCATATGCCAGATCGGACTATCTACGCACTGAATGGATGAATGAATCTAGACAGGTCAGTTCTTTATAAGCTACTTTTTGTTTTTAATAAATAAAATAAATAAGTGGATTTCGTCTGTCGAAAACTATAAATTACATTGTGATTTTCAGAATATTCAACCACTCATCTCTCATTGTACAAGTAAGACTGTATAATATGTAGTAAGATCTTTCAAATAACAGCATGTTATTCATTGTCAAATACATACTTACTAAAATAAATGTGATAAATTACTAATATCATGACCTGCATATACCTACTATACTATTTATCAAGTCTGACTGCATGGGTGGGTCAATCAACTTGTAGACCCTGCATTAGTTTTGACATAATAAAATAATGTATGTATACATTATAAAGTTAATATACCTATAGGTATATTAACTTTATGGTATACACATGGCAGTTTTATAACTTGCTTTACTGGCTTGCCTTACAGTGTCGGTGTAAAAGTTTTTGACCCCTGGCTCAATATATTGGGATGTTTGATAGAAAAAAATCACTCTTTTACTTACAAAAAATCAGAAATTGTAATTAATTACTAAAATTATAATCTGCACATACTTACCAAAATATTTCTCTTGGTCTAGCTGCATGGGTGGGCAAATGGGCAATACTTAATAAATTTCTTTATTTCAGAACAAAATGATCCATAGCATGTTAGTGTATAAGTAAAGCTTACATAATTGTATTTTTCAATCGCAGGCTGAAAAAATATCAAATTCTTTGACAACTCCGATTCCTCCATCCGGGTACAACGGATGTGATCTAATTGGGCCATGCAGCAACTCTGTCAGTGAAGTTGATTTGTTCACAAGGTATGAGCTATGAATTGTGTAACTATTTTGACACTCGTTTAACCACATTTAACCACAGAACATTTTAGAACAGTAGTTACTTAGACGTACATATTTTTTAAAGGCAAATTGTAATTTTAATTGTTACCTAAGTAGGTATATTTTCTACTTCAATTGTTATTGTTAATAGCAGTACAGAGTATTTTAGAATAAAAAACATTTAAAAATAATATAACAGATTTTTTTCCAGATATTTGCATATTTGCATGCATATTTTGGACCTTTATGTTGCATATAATCCGGTCCTTAGTTATGACAGTTTTTGTATGATAGTGAGTTTTTATTGTTCCTTTGCTTAGCCTCGCACTTTGACCAATCATTTGACACTTTACACTATAACCTACTTGGCAAAAATAAAAATTAAATACAAACTATACAAAATTATAATTTATTATCATTTTAATTGGCAGTCCTCCCAACAAACGGCCAGCTGAATCTCATCCTCAAGCTCATGAGTAAGTACTCCCAGTATCCGCACCGGGCAACTGCAATCCACTTATAAATTTGCTAGAGAAATCCTGTGCAACGAGGCAGCTGCTTAAGACTGGACTGCAAAGAGAATTCCGACGAAGCGAGCAAAGTGAGCTCTGTGACATCATTCTTGACCACCTCCTGAAGGACAGGAGCGATCAGAAACCAAAACTTGCATATAGTGTTTTCATTCAATGGGCAAAGCACGTCCATGATTTGTTCACAAAGGAACCAGAGGCTATTTGGTTTAGCGTCACCCCTCCCTTCAAACAAGAGTTGACCCAACTTTCGCCAGGAGCAAAAGCACCTCCATCTGCCTCTGCGCGCCCTCATGGAAAGTTATATGACAGGTACTTATAACAAAAAAAATTATTTATTCTTGCATGTGATTTTTATATATTATATGTATTTCAATAAAATGTGTTCCTGCACGGTTTCAAAATAAGCTAGTCGGTAGAAATCGAGTTCTATGGACACCCACGGTACTGACTGCACTGACTTGCATCTCAAAACTTTTTTGCAGTATTTAATTTAGATTCTAATTTACCCTAAGGTTGACTGGTATTAAATCCAATTACTTTAAGTACTTACTCTTATTTCATGTGCGGATGAAGATCCGGCAAAAGGCAGGCTATTTTGCGGGAGAGTAGAGGTTTAGTAAACAAGACCATTAAGATCTCATCCATCGCAACAGCAAGCACATCGGAAGATTCAGAGGAAATCGGTACAGAGCCACGTGGCCGTAAAAGGAAAAAACCACAGCTGCCATTACGGAACAAAGAACTTGATCAGGACCATAATTTAGGAGGTAGGTACACATATATCTGCTGTTTATTTTCTTCTTTTTAGAGCATTTAAGTAAAAGCTTGTTAGGGTTTCCGTACCAAAATGGTAAAAATAAACCCTTATGGTGAGACTCTGTCTGTCACAACTGGACATCTCGAGAACTACTAATGCTATCAACTTGACGTTTAGAATAGTTTTAGATGACGTTTATCCAACTATTTTGCAAATAAGAGAGAAATAAAAATATTTATATCTTTTTTTGCAACAGAGACTGAAAGGGGTTCTAAAAATTCGAAGTGGGACTACTAGTGCATATGGGGTATCATAATGAAAGAGCGCTGCTTGCACATTCTCAATTTTTTTTTTTTTTTTTCTTAAGACGCATCATTTTCGACTTTCGTGTAGAATATTGCAGTTGACCTAAAACTGCAATATTCTACACCGCAAATGCTATGACGAATCTAGCCTCGCCGATGAAAACATTTTAACGTTATATTTATTTAAAATTTATGATGGTACGAAACCCCCGGTGCGCGAGTCCGACTAGCTTTTGACCGCTTTTTTTTATTTAATTATGATTTTATTTGTTTTGTTTTGATATAGAATTCTTGGCTTCACTTTTATATTATATCTCAACTTTTTCCACAGAGGAGCTGAAAATTAATGGCGACATTATCACAATAACCAAGTACCAGGGATTAGAATCTTCATCTATACTAGAAACAGCTTGGAAAGCCACATGTCACTGCGCAAGCGGTACTTAATGACTGTAACAGCGGCACAGTATTTGAAAAAGTTTCCTTTGCTTTGTTTGACGAGCGTTGGTCCACACCTGGTAAGTGATTTGCACATTTGTGATTCGTTAAATTATAACTATAGTAATATTATAAAGAGGAAAGATTTGATTGTTTGTTTGTTTGTTTGTTTGCATTATTCAATGCAAAAGGCTCCGAAACTACTGGACCGATTTAGAAAATTCTTTGACCATTAGAAAGTTACATTCTTCCCGAGTAATATAGGCTATATATTATCCCGATATATCCACGTCATTATTGGGGGAGGCCTGTGCCCAGCAGTGGGCGTCGTTCGGCTGACATGATGATATCCACGGGAACGGGTACCACGCGGGTAAAACCGCAAGTATCCGCTTGTCTTATCTAATTATCTTTTCTGAAACTTTACCTGCATTAACTTTTTGTATTTTTGCTTCACAGATAAACATTGACTTTACAAATCTCAATTCAAATGTTAGCTCCTCAGCACTGTACACTGGGTTAAGAAAAAATTCAGATTTGATTGAAAATAGGGCTTCTTTAAAGCTGCGAACATTATCGAAGCCCTTACGGGCTCAGCAACAAAGAATTCACGATCTACCAAAAGGTAAGATAAGATTTATAGAAACTCGTTCATTTATGTTCTAGTATTTTAAATGAAAAAACAAAAACAAATATATTTACTATGTATACTAAAAACTGGTTTATTATACTAAATACTGTTTTGTGGACATTTGCTTGATTAATTATCACTTAATTTTTTTTTTCAGACACTGTTACAGAAGCTAACTGCAGTACTTCTTTTACTGCCATTTGCAATCGTCGGAGGAAAGACCGGTGTTCGAACTAAAGCCTCGCGGTTTGACGCAGACATCCGCTTCATTTTCGTTGCCAAAGCTCGCAGCGAGGGCGAGGCTCATTTACAAGAACTCCGAAAGGAAGCTTCAAACAAATCAGCACTTGCAGGTGTCGGAGTGCAGCCTCTAGTTATTGCTATAGGTGAGGACTTGGCGAACATTGATAACGCATTCGTTGTTGTAGATTTCATATTATTGTTAAGTAGCCAAGGTATTTGATGTCAACTTCAACTAAGGTTTACAGTTTGTTACAAAAAAAATATATGCGTACCTATGGTAATTCCATTCACAGTCCATTCAGATGTGTACTCGCTGTTGCGATGGATGAGGTCACGGTCTTGGAACCGAGAGACACATAACCTTACTTTACATACATACTTTGCTGCCTAAATTGTGAAATAGGGTACAATTACATCAGCATACCAATTGCGTATCTTTTACGATACGCTGGTTGTGCAGCTTCAATGACAGATAGCCCATACAAAAACTGTCATTGAAGCTGCAAACAGCGCGTCATAAAAGATACGCAATTAGCATGTTGATGTAAGTGCACCATACAAAATCTAAATCATTTTATTCAAAAAGAAGGTACAGTCAAGAGTATAAATATCGATACAGCCATCGCGTCAAAATTAATGTATATGTTACTATAGGCAAAACTCATAACTGGTCAAAACCACTTTGACTTGCTCAATAAAAGTATCAATATTTAGTTGGTATTGCTTTTGAATATTTCTAACGCTCAATTTATTTTCTAATTGGAGTGGATAGAATCAGTCGCACGCATCAGCGTGTCGCGGTAAGTTGTTGTTTTTGTTATATTGACATGGCCCGTTAGTAATATTATAGTATTCTTTGGCTTGGGTGACTCGTCATCCCTGTTGCTTTTTTGTAATACTGTTATAATTGTTTGATTATTTACGTAAAAATGGCTTCGATTTCGGATAAGCAGATTCAAGACGACTTGGAAAGTATTTTTGATGCTGCCGTTCAGAAGACGGTGATGCGAGTGAAAATGATGATCATGACGTTTCGATGCACTTGGAGGAGGAGGACATTATTTCAAATTATGAAAGTAGTGACGATGAGGATGTGCCGCTGGCACAATTATGCACCAATGTCTTGAGAGATAATAATGGACATGTTTGGTCGTCTATTCCACCATCTTCGAGCGCCTGTAAACCGCACATGAGGCGTCGTTTGAGCACGCGGCACATTTGCCGCGAGAATTAGTAGTCACTTTACGTGATATTCTAAACATAAACCAGGAAACTCCTGAAGTCGAGCCCACTACAAAATTGCACAAGATGTGCATTATATCCAAGAAAACGTGACAAAAAAGTTAAAACTTTTTGCACTAAATTGTCTTCAGCCCGCTTGCACTGAACACCGTAAGGATAGTTGATTGAACTACATTTAACCCAAAAAATATATACCAAATTATAGTTGCCATAATTAATACTATTTTCATGTTATTCCATAAAGTTAATATACCTTAGCGTGTTATTCATTGTATAAGTGATTGATCTCATATTAAATAACTTGCCTTGTCATACACACTGCTGTTTTATTTATATTGAAAAATAAGGGGATGATGCGTCACCCCCTGTTGCCATTTATGTATGTAAGAAAAGTGTTGCCTGCCGAAGGAGAGCGTCTCGCGATAGTAAGCTCACGGCTGCAGGTGACAAGTATGAGCGAGTTTGCCTCGGAAGTCCTGTAGAACACGTGATAGGTACTTTCACTTTTCGTTTGTATTGATTTCGTTTGTATCCCTTCGGACTCGTGTCTCCCCTGATGTCTCCCCTAGGGGAGCCATCAGGATTTTCTTAGTCCTGGTGTCTTCCCCAAGTAGGGGAGACATCAGACCTTGCTTTTAAATAATATGCCTCCCGGACTCGTGTCTCCTCTAGGGGAGCCATCAGGATTTTCTTAGTTCTGGTGTCTTCCCCAGATAGGGGAGACATCAGACCTTGCTTTTGAATAATTTATTGAGTACTCGTGAATTCCTTGTCAAGTGTAGATATACTGGCCACTTGAAAAAAATTTGTATTGTAATCTTTTATTCACAGAACAGTAGGTATACTTACTCCTTGCTTTTATCTTTCAAGGCAAGGGTGGGAAAAGGGGAGACATCAGAGGAGACACGAGTCCGAAGGGAAACTTTCCCACCCTTTCTGTGTAAATACATAATGCAAATTTTCGTTCATTTTTGTAGTGAAATCAGGATGTGATTTGAATATTTAATGTGAATGACAAACTTAACTTTGAAAGATAAAAGCAAGGAGTAAGTATACCTACTGTTCTGTGAATAAAAGATTAAAATACTATTTTTTTTCAAGTGGCCAGTATATCTACACTTGACAAGGAATTCACGAGTACTCAATAAATTATTCAAAAGCAAGGTCTGATGTCTCCCCTATTTGGGGAAGACACCAGGACTAAGAAAATCCTGATGGCTCCCCTAGGGGAGACATCAGGGGAAACACGAGTCCGAAGGGGTTTGTAATTGATGGGTAATTTCACCCCCTGAAGTATATCCCATCTTTAAACAAACACCTTGTATAATAGTACGTAGTGGCAGCAAAAGGTTTGATGGTATACCTTATTTCACAATTTAGGCAGCAAAGTACGTATGTGAAGTAAGGTTATGTGTCTCTCGTTTCAGCTTTTGTATGGCGTTGTCACACGAGGGTCCTCACGAGGGCGGTAAATTATCTATAGCAGGTGACAGCTACCCTTAACGTAAATGTTTGTATGTATCTCACTTCATGAGATATTTTTAAAGACGGCTCTTGAAAAATAGGTGACCGCAACTTATCCACTGACGAAATGTTTGGATTATTTCTGCCATCCTTACGATAAGTGCAATAACTCGGTTTTTGGGCTAACTGACTTTATAGAGATAGGCGGTGGGAAAAAAACCCAACAGGAAAAACCCGTTTTTTTCATTTTGGGGTTTTTTCCCACCGCCCATCTCTATAAAGTCAGTTAGCCCAAAAACCGAGTAATTGCACTTATCGTAAAGACGGCAGATCTTTTTCCATTAGATATTTTTAAAGACGGGGGCCACTTGACAAACCGTTTTGACAAACCACTTGAGTGTTACACCACTTCACTTTAATTTTTGCAAATAATTATTGTAAAATTGTAACACGAATGGTGAATGCACTAATAACCAGGATGGTGATGTTATTTAAAAGTGTCAGTATGTACAGTCACCGGCATTAATATAATAATATGATGGAACGAGGCACTCAAAACTGTGTGACGCAACTCTATTCGTATGGCCGTAAGAGCGTATCAGATATTTTTGAGTGCTTTGTCCCATGTTATATATTGCCGGTGAGTGTACAAAAATGAGTTTTTCTTTCAGATTTACGAGAATGTTTATTTTCGAGTTATTAAAATTTTATGTAATTGTTGACTGTATACTCACAAACCTTACACACAAACTTTACATATAATCTAGTTTATAAATGCTTACACTACTTACACTTGATAAGTAGATTATTTAGTATTTGATCACATCACATGAATGAAAACTTCATTTTAGAAAACTTTTTTAAGCCATGAAGGTGGTTTTTTTATGTTGATTTTTTATGTAAGGTAGTGGTAAAGTAGATAGGTACTTTACCACTTTTTGGGCACTTAAAAGTGCCCAAAAAGTTGATACTTACCTGTAAGTGAATTTTATGAGCCTAAAAATAAGGTCGAAGTCTAGCTTCCTGTATAACCGTTTTGATGTTCCTAATCCGAAATCTTGTGATATTATAGATATAAGTTATATTATTATGGCTCGTATTAAGTCAAATATTTCTATTGTCTGTACAATTAAACTAAACTAAGTAATTGAGTTGTGTCGTACAACAGGGTGTAAAATGCTTTTCCGCATTAATGTGCGCTTTTCGGAAATATCTTAATTTACTAGTTAAGCTACTCAGTAAGTTTAAACCAAAATGATTATTTGTTTAAAATTGTATAATTGTAAAAAGCAGATAAGTAGATATTAATTTTTACATCAAAAATAATGTTAGTAGATTAGAGTGACCTAAGAGAATAATGCCCGAATATTCGTATGCTACTTATCTTTGGGAGCGTCTCTAACATCGCCCTGTCACTTTAAATGGCAAAAAGAGATGCCATGATGTGTGAGACGCTCCCAAAGATGATTTTCGTTCGAGAATTCGGGCGTAGGACTTGAAAAGAGCTTAGAAATACCTAACTGTCTTTAAATACTTTTGAATTATTAATAATTTGTTGAGCAGTGTCCATGCAACAGGGTAGGTATAAGATGATTTTCCGTGTTATGCTCCGCAGCGGCGCCACCATAATGAAAATTAATTAATTGGGTATTTGACTGAAATTTTTTTATTGACTTAAAATGTTCATTGAATTAGTAGCAACACAATAAAGTTATTTATTTTCATATATCTTGCATATTTTCAGCGATATAGAGCATCAAACTTTCTAATTAGACAAGGAGAGCGCTATAAAACGTGACGTCACATTTCTATAGCGCCATACTCTCGCCATAGTAAATTTCGTTTTAGAAAGAGATAGCTAGAGTCACAATTGAGTAGCTCATAATTCGCTTGTTATAATACAGATTGAATATCTTTTTTCACATTTGTTATTCAATAATGTTATATTTCTGAATGTCATAATTAAATATCTACATTTCAACAACAGTCAAATAGCCAATTCTATTTTAAAATGTTGTACAATCAGCTGCATAGATAGGTGACCCCCCTGCGGTCATTCGTTATGTCGTAGAGGGGGTTATCTTTCTCTGCAGCTGACTGTACGTTGAACATAAATCATGTACGTATTATGTTTATAGGTGTACCTTTACCGGTAAACGAAATAATGGACATTAATTGTGGCGCCGCTGGGTAGCATACCTACTCTGCAGCGGCGCGCAGCACTCATAGATAGAAATGATATTTGCTACTTTTTTCTTATGGAAATTGATGATCGAATTCTGTTTATTGTGTACGTATTGGAAAAAAGTAATTATTACTTAATGATTTCATATATAATATCATGATTGAAAATCAGAGCAGTATGCGGGGGTGTGGGAAGAATTTATATCTCCTTCTCGCTCACCCGCGTCACTCTGACGTACAGCTCATACCGTTCAGCTGAATTAATTAAAATATATGAAATCAAGAAGTAATAATGATTTTTTTCAATACGTACACAATAAACAGCATTCGTTCGTACATCAATTTCCATAAGAAAAAAATGGCAAATATCATTTCTATATATGAGTACTGTGTGGCGCCGCTGCAGAGTATGCTCCCCAGCCGCGCCACAATTAATGTACATTATTTCGTTAAACGGTAAAGGTAAACCTATAAACATATTACGTACATAATGTACGTTTGTACGGTGTACGGTGATTCAAATCAAATAGACCACGAGATCCTCTACCGCCCAGTTTCGTTTGATACACGCATGCTCACTAAATCTTCTCGTGTAGGGAATATAATTATAATAATTTGAAATTGTCAACAATTTGTGTAAACCATTTAATTTTGAAAAATAAAATGTCAGTTTCTTAAAACTAATGTTTTTTAATTATATATTTACAAATATCAATCTTCACCATACCCTAATGGAAATAAGTTATTTTAAGAGATTTATTGTACTTATTCTTTTAGTAATTATCTTGTATAATTCAACTGCAGCTTTCTTTCGCAGGTGTTCAAGTATATCTGACACTTCTACCTTTGTGCTATACAGCTGGTGTGAACCTGAGAAATTCCTGTCAGTATTCCAGCCGTTTCCCTACGTCCCTATGCAGCTGACAGAGCCGTGTGATGCCGTCTGAAGAGGCTTTATAAAACGGATACCACGGCCACGTCAACATGGCGATCCCAGCCGTCTCCCTACGTTCCTACGCAGCTGGCGGAGCCGTGTAACGCGGTGTACAGTAGCCGTACAAGACGGCTGCCACAACCGCGTCACACAGATAGCCGTGTTGACGTGGCTGAGGTAGCCGTTTTACACGGCCACTTCAGACCGCGTCACACGGCTCCGCCAGCTGCGTAGGGACGTAGGGAGACGGCTGAGATAGCCGTGTTGACGTGGCTGAGGTAGCCGTTTTACACGGCCACTTCAGACCGCGTCACACGGCTCCGCCAGCTGCGTAGGGACGTAGGGAGACGGCTGAGATAGCCGTGTTGACGTGGCTGAGGTAGCCGTTTTACACGGCCACTTCAGACCGCGTCACACGGCTCCGCCAGCTGCGTAGGGACGTAGGGAGACGGCTGAGATAGCCGTGTTGACGTGGCTGAGGTAGCCGTTTTACACGGCCACTTCAGACCGCGTCACACGGCTCCGCCAGCTGCGTAAGGACGTAGGGAGACGGCTGAGATAGCCGTGTTGACGTGGCTGAGGTAGCCGTTTTACACGGCCACTTCAGACCGCGTCACACGGCTCCGCCAGCTGCGTAGGGACGTAGGGAGACGGCTGAGATAGCCGTGTTGACGTGGCTGAGGTAGCCGTTTTACACGGCCACTTCAGACCGCGTCACACGGCTCCGCCAGCTGCGTAAGGACGTAGGGAGACGGCTGAGATAGCCGTGTTGACGTGGCTGAGGTAGCCGTTTTACACGGCCACTTCAGACCGCGTCACACGGCTCCGCCAGCTGCGTAGGGACGTAGGGAGACGGCTGAGATAGCCGTGTTGACGTGGCTGAGGTAGCCGTTTTACACGGCCACTTCAGACCGCGTCACACGGCTCCGCCAGCTGCGTAGGGACGTAGGGAGACGGCTGAGATAGCCGTGTTGACATGGCTGAGGTAGCCGTTTTACACGGCCACTTCAGACCGCGTCACACGGCTCCGCTAGCTGCGTAGGGACGTAGAGAGACGGCTGAGATAGCCGCGTTGACGTGGCTGAGGCAACCGTTTTACACGGCCACTTCAGACCGCGTCACACGGTTCCGCCAGCTGCGTAGGGACGTAGGGAGACGGCTGAGATAGCCGTATTGACGTGGCTGAGGTAACCGTTTTACTCGGCTACTTCAGACCGCGTCACACGGCTCCGCCAGCTGCGTAGAAACGTAAGGAGACGGCTGAGATAGCCGTGTTGACGTGGCCGAGGCAACCGTTTTACACGGCTATTTCATACCGCGTCACACGGCTCTGCCAGCTGCGTAGGAATGTAAAGAGATGGCTGAGATAGCCGTGTTGACCCGGCTGAGGCAACCGTTTTACACGGCCACATCAAACCGCGTCACACGGCTCAACCAATCGTGTCATTTGCCGTTTCACACGGCCACTCCAGCCATGTTGGCCATAACCGTGTCGAACTATTGACACGGCTGCGTCTGATCTAGCCGTGTCTGATCATTGGCCGTGTTCATAATTTGACACGGCTGCAACTGCAGTACCGTGTGCAAATCTAGCCGTGTATGGTTATAGCCGTGTTAAGAAGTTGACACGGCTGCAACTGCAGTACCGTGTGCAAATCTAGCCGTGTATGATTATAGCCGTGTTAAGAAGTTGACACGGCTGCAACTGCAGTACCGTGTGCAAATCTAGCCGTGTCTGATTATAGCCGTGTTGAAAAATTGAAATTACTGCAGTACCGTGTGCAAATTTAACCGTGTGTCCAACGGAGCCGTGTCAGCGGCACACGGCAAACTTTACCGTGTTGACACGGCTGCAACTGCAGTACCGGGTTTAAACGGCTCTGCAGAGCCGATAAATCGACCCTTTTTTTTCCCAGTGCACACAATGATCCAACCAACGTTTCAACCAAGTAAAGATTTCGCTAAAAAACATAAGTTTTCTTTCATTTACCTATCTGGCGAAGCCTAGTCAGTAAAACTGAAATCTTTGGTCACTCACTTTTAGCGTTTGTCGTTGTCAAAATTTCTTTCTCACTCCTTTCAGATGCACATTGAAAAGTTTGACGTCCTAAGAAATGACGTCACGTCCGGCCATTGAGCGTTTACGCGCGGACTTTGAAATGTTAATTTTTGATTTGCATTAAATAAATAATTTAAGCATATTTCAACTTTTTCGCTTGTGATATCTTCATGCAATCCTTAAATCTTTCAGATAGACTACATTTATGAAAAAATGCAAGTTCCCTATTTGAGAGCAGAAGCAAAATGAATAACAGAAAACTTACTGCCAGCAAAATCAAAAGAAAGATATGAAAACCTACGATCTGATTTGGAAAAGTCAAAAAAGGCACATACGTTTTTGGAATCTGTGTTGTTGGCGTATTTTAATGATACCTACATCATTAAAATAATATTATTATGGGCGATTTATACATAAGTGTGCCCGGGAAAACAATTACATTTAATAATTGCCCGAACATGTGTGATATAAATTTTAATAAATATTATTTAGTTAAACAGTTTTTTTTATTTCCTCGCATTTCTTGAGAAAAGCACTATACAAGCCTTGTACGGTAAGCAAATTACCTTGCCTCGAATGATTAAAGCCCTCGCCTGCGGCTCGTGCTTCAAACCATCCTCGACAATGTAATTTCTTACTTACCTGTCCTCGGCTGTAATGTACCTACTATAAACTGCAGCCTACATTACATGGCGATAAAAATCTTCAAAAAGTTACCACCGACAATACGGAACGATCAAAAATTTACTTCTTTTAGCAACAAATTAAAAAAGTTTCTTGTTCAAAAAAGTTTTTATTCTGTGAAAGAATACCTCGAAATGGAATTTAAATAACTTTTGTTAATCTAAAATATAATAAGAATATTAATTAAGTAAAATGTTAATGTTAATTAAAAATATAATCTGAAATTTAATGTTAGTTGAATTACTTAGTTGTTTAATATTAATAACGTAAATTATATAAATTAATAAGTAATATCTTTTTTATTTATTTTTTTATAATATTGAAATTAATAGATTTTTGTCTTATTTAAATAATATTTAAATTAATAGTTTTTTTATATATAATATTTAAGTTAATAGTTTTAATTTGCCATACCTGTACAAGGTGTCTAAGTTGAAAGTAGGTACTACTTTTATAATTTAAGAACTATGTAACACTTAGTCTGCAAATAAAAGTTTGAAGTTTGAAGTTTGAAATTAAATTGACGTCTCTGAGTGCGGCAGTAAGTACTTACCTAAGTTGCTCACAGGAATAATGTATCTTTTCTACTCGTGAAAGAATTTTCAAAATCTTTTCAGTAGTTCCAAAAATTACTACACAAAACTAAGTATAGTTTAGATGCAATATCTACAGCTACATCTATCAATAATTGGTCATTCTTGCGATTTCCATGAAAAGGCGAAATAATTGAAAATCATAAAATAACAAATGACAGGCATAAGTACATCATTCGCACAATGGGAACAACCGAGCGTGATTGTCACCGCGAGGCGGGCCAAGGCAGTAGTGTAATGAGCTGCCTATCTATCATGTACCTACTCGGTGACGGAGACGAGAAGACATAGTGATTTTAGTTTTTTGACGTTATAACGTCTTGTAAATCGACTAGCGGATCCTCGCGGTTTCACCCGCGTGGTACCCGTTCCCGTGGAAATATCGGGATAAAATATAGCCTATGTCACTCAGAAAGAATGGAGCTTTCTAATGGTCAAAGAATTTTTGAAATCGGTCCAGTAGTTTCGGAGCCTATTCGATGCAAACAAACAAACAAACAATCAAATCTTTCCTCTTTATAATATTAGTGTAGATGAACGCCGGCGCCGGCTGCACGCACGACAAAGTGTCACGTTCCGCGTGCAAGCGAGAGCGCGGAACAAGCGATAGAGAGGCACGATCGGCCTAATCGTTCGACTTGTGACGCATCTATCTCTCTTCCACTCCATCGGTCGATGCGTCCGAGTAGAAGAGAGACAGCGGCATATTGTTATCACGTAAAATTATCGTCCGTAAACCGACTTTACAGACAATCAATTTTTTTTATAAGCAACTAGTACTTTACGTTTAGCCTTTACCACACTTGGCGTTAAGTGATGATAAGGCTGAAGGTAGAATTGCACTAGGTACTGCTAGAAACGTCAACCACTGATGCACTGGTTATCTTATCTCTACTCTAACTGCCGGAACACAAGAATGCTGCGAACATTGTTGTTTTGGCTTACTTTGATACCACCAGGTAACTAGCCAGGTGGACTTAGAACAAGGCTTTCTAGAAACACTAGCACATCTTAGATTTCTGCGCGATCAATTTTTCACGGATACAATCAGGCTTTTTTAAACACATCTAAGTAGTTAGTTACTTATTGGTTGTGTTTTTTAAAAGGATTTTTGTTTAAAAAAAATTAAATAAAAAGAAGCTAAAAGTCCTTTAAAACTCAGACTTTGTGTTTAATAAATCGTGATTGTATCGGTGAAAAATTGTTTTATTTAGGAACACTTGTTTGACTCGATGGCGCATTGGGTAGAGTGATTGTTCAGTACACCCCCGCCTAGACCCGCGGAATGGCATAGCGCGGTGGAAGCTGGTATTACTAGTATAGACTCCGGACAAAACTTGGTTTCAGCCGGGATGTAACTGAACAATATGACTGCGATACACAGCGACTTATTGTGAAGTAAGGTGATTTTACATACGGCCTGTGGGGTCGAAAGTCTCCTGGGCAGCGGAGACAGAGGGCGCGCCCCCTGGTAAATCCTTCTTCTTCTGCAGACTGTAAAGTGGTGGCCGAATGAAAAGAATGGATTTTTATGGTTGGCTATTTATTTAATGCAAGGTAAACGGTTTGATAGTATCTGCTCTCGCCGGACAATTGTGCGGCCTTAAATACTATGCTACTATCTATAGGTATAAATATATTTGTATAAATTCATGCATTCACTAAACTTAACAACAGCGCCCTCTGCCACATATACTGTGCAGGAACCTAAACAATTGCTGGTACGTGCCAGTTTAGCGGTTAATCAAGTGACAAGCCGTTTAGACGCGATGCGGCTAGATGGCGCTGTTTTACATGCTGCGGGCCTTATTATTGCAAGAATTGCAATATTATGTACATTTAATATACTATATCTATGATGCACATATAGGTAACAATTATAGGCAAAATATCTAAAGCTAACAAGACTACTATAGGTATGTAATATCTAGGCACCCTGTTTCGGTTTGTTTTATCAGCTACAAGCTACTAAGTGTTATAATGTGAATAATAGGGATACCTCATAATTGAAATAGGTTATAAAATAGGTAACATAATTATTACTTATCAATATTGCTAAATGAGATTACTAGGAAATCATTACTTATCAATTGCTAAATGAGATTACTAGGTTGTAATTCCTAATACCTATCACAAAATAAACTACCTACTTATATAAAATACTAGTATCGGTTTGTCAAATACTGACCAAATCTAATTTTAATCTAGAATGCTAAGTTACCTATCAGAACTAATTATATTGCTAGTGCATTAGTGCATAAGTAATCATTAGTAATTACTAGGTATTATCTGAAACTTCTACCTACCTAACAAACTACTAACATTACCATGACAAACAGGTATTACCTTATAATAAAAAACAAACGGAATATCGCTTTATTTCGGTTCTATAAAATATTATACTTAAATCGACTTAAAATAAATACTTAGATTAATCTATCCCGTTGAGTGGCAAGACACATATAGTGTTGAAAGCGCGTTTGACGATTCCCTTGTGTGTCTTGAGTGTCACCACCCTGGTGACGTCGTCTTGCCCGTCGTGGGTGTCGATCACCAGTCCCAGTTGCCAGTAGCACGGTGGTTGTTTGTCGTTCTTGATCAGCACTACAGTCCCCACGCTAAGGCGTGGTCCCTTCGCGGCCCTCCACCTCGTGCGCTGTTGTAGGAGACCTATGTAGTCACGTGACCAACAGCGCCAGAAGTCTTGCGTCATCTGCTGTATTTGTTGATAATGGTTTAGCTTGTTTGGTGCTATGTCTCTGTAATCATAGTCGGGGAGACACGTCGGTGACCGCCCGATGAGAAAGTGAGCTGGCGTAAGGGTTAGGATATTATCGGAGTCGGAGCTTGGAACGGGACAAAGGGGACGTGAGTTCAGTATCCCTTCTATTTGAATTAAATATGTTAAAAATTCCTCATAAGTTAACAAGGCCCGTCCAACGACTCGCTTTAAATGGGTCTTACAGCTTTTTACAGCCCCTTCGTGCAACCCTCCCATGTGGGGAGTATAAACAGGTAAGAATTTCCACGTGATACCTTCGTTTGCATTAAATGTTACTATCTCATCTGAGTGACAGTTTAAAAATTCTAATAGTTCTGATAAATCGTTGTTTGCCCCGACAAAGGTAGTGGCATTGTCACTTACCAGTACCTGGGGTTTGCCCCTGCGAGCAATGAACCTACGTAATGCCGACACAAAGGCCTGGGATTCCAAGCTTGATATTAATTCAATATGAATCGCCTTAGTACTGAAACACACAAATATACCAATATAGCATTTATAACATTTGTAACCACGACCCCTACGGTCTCGTAGGGTAAAAGGCCCCGCATAATCGATACCTGTTGTATTGAATGGAGGTGACGGTGTGACCCTAGCGGCGGGTAGGTTACCCATAATGGGTGTAGTCGTTTGTGGATTAGCCCTAAAACACTTAACGCACTGGTGTACTATTTTACTTGCTAGACTTTTACCGTGTGTGGGCCAGAAGCGTTCTCGTACTGAAGACAATAACAGCTGAGGACCGGCATGGAATAATTTTTCGTGTTCGTCCCTAACTAGAAGAGTTGTGAGTGGGTGTTTATGATGTAGAATTGCGGGATGTTTCTTGTCGTATGAGTAACTCGAGTTACTTAGTCGCCCCCCTACTCTCATTGTTCCATTTTCAATGAAAGGTCTCAAATCTAATAATTTTGATTTTTTCGGAATTAATTTATGTTGTTGTAATAAATTGTACTCATTAGGAAATGATTCTACTTGTGACAACTGAATTAATTTATTTAAAGAATTGTTTATTTCAATTACGGAAAGTGGGCCCACAAGTTTATTATTTTTTAACTTTAGATTAGTAATATATCGTAATAAATATGCACAAACTCGTATCAGTTTGGTACCACTAGAGTATTTATTGAATAGTTTATTTATAAACAAATTCGATTCTGTTTCTGTTGTTATATTACAAAGCATTTGAATTTCGTTTTCTGTTTCGAAACTTATTGTTTGTGGTGCCTTTGACAGTGGCCACTCCGATCGTGGTTTTGGTAGCCACGATGGGCCCTGCCACCACAAGAGACATTGACGTATTTCGGCCGCTGACAACCCACGCGTGATAAGGTCCGCGGGATTGTCATGTGAACTGACCCAGTGCCAACTACTAATAATTGTTAATTCGTGAATTTCTTTTACTCGATTACGCATAAACTGGGGTAGTTTTTCTGGCTGTGTATTATTTATCCATGCTAAAACTATGGTTGAGTCAGACCATAAATAAACATTGTGAAAGTTGATTTTACTCGCTGTTTTAACTTTTTCATAAAGTGTGGCTAGTAACGCCGCGGCTCGCAGTTCGAGTCGCGGTATTGTTTCTTTGCGCGCTACTCTCGATTTTGAGCATAATAGGCGCACTTGTATGTTACCGTGTTTGTCAATTGATTTTAGGTAAATTACTGCCCCGTAGGCTGATATGGAACTATCGCCGAACCCGTGTAATTCGATTCGAGTACAATCATGCACTCCTACGTGTCGCGGTATGTTAAGCGAGTTTAATGTAAAAATATTTTCATAAATAAGTTCCCACTCTTTGACTAGTGAAGTTGGCAATGGTTCATCCCACTCGGTTTTTTCCGCAAAGAGTTTCTGTATAAAAATTTTCCCTGTGACTAGGACTGGCGTTACTAATCCTAGTGGATCAAAAATCGATGATAAAATAGACAGTATCTTTCGTTTTGTTAATTGTCCCACGAGTAATTGTGGTTTCAATTTAAATTTCAAATTATCTGTTTCGTGGTCCCAAACAAGACCAAGAATTTTGTTTGAGCTGTTTCCTAATGGCATTTGTGTATGTGTGTGTGTGTCGGCTGCGCTAACTGCTTTTAAAATCGTAGGTGAATTGGATATCCACTTTCGAAGGTGGAAATTAGCGCTTTGTAAAATGTTGTCGATCTGACTTACTGTTTCTATTATTTTTGTTTCGTTTTCATCGCTATAATTCAAGTCATCGATATAAAAACTTGTCTTAATAGCTTCTGCTGCGTCGGGATATCGCGCACTGTTTTCGTGTGCGAGTTGTAGTAAACAACGCGTAGCTAAATGCGGCGCGCATTTTAACCCGAAATTTAACGTATTAAGTATGTAAATGTCTATCGGTTTATCAGGGTTCTCGCGCCATAAAATGCATTGTAATTTTCGTTGGTTTGGGTTAATGTAAATCATAGTGTACATGGCCTTTATGTCTGCGCATACTACATAAGTATTGATTCTAAATCGTAACAAGATATTCAATAATTCATCCTGTGTAATGTTTCCTTTATATTGAATGTCGTTTAGGGACAAGCCGTTATCGGTCTGACATGACGCATCGTACACTACTCGGAGTGGGCTGGTTGTTTTTTCATAATTAACTACCGCGTGGTGGGGCAAGAAATTACATGGGCCATCAGGAGGGTTCCGTACCTTCGTCATATGGCCCGCTCGTTCAAATTCGCGCATAATACTAATATACCGCTCTTTAAATTCTGGGTTATGGTTAAATTTATTTTCTAAAGCCTTTAATCTTTTATACGCGATATGTCGTGACCTCCCCAGCGAGGATGGCTCCTTCTTTAGGGGAATAGTCACTATGAACCTGCCATCAGTACCTCGTGAGTGTGTACGGAAAACTTTCTCACATTGCTTAGTATCATCATCTGGTAGGTTCATTCCTTCGTTACTATTTACCACAAAGTTGCACTTAAAACTCGAATAAGTAGGTTGAGTCATTGGTACTAGGCCCGATATGACCCAGCCTAACCGCGTTTTTTGTAAAATAGGTAGCCCCTTACCCAATCGGTGTTGACCTATACACAATAGGTGATAAAAATGTTCCGCGCCTATTATTATGTCGATCTCACTTGCTTTATAAAAATGTTCGTCAGCAAGTCGATATTTTTTAGGGATCGTTATGTTTTCTATATTTGTTTGCGGTATTTTACAAAGATTTGGAACGATAAAACACGAAATGTCAGCCGAGAATGTATCGTCCCTAGAGTGAACGGTTAAATTACAAAAGTATTTAATATTCGCTATGCTATCGTTAAATCCGCGGACCTCCGCGTCTATCGGTTGTTTCGATAAGTTAAGCATTTCATACGCTTGTTGCGTAATAAAGTTCGATTGCGAACCGGAATCTAAAAGTACCCGAAATGTTTTATATTGGTTATGGGTAACTTTTATATTGACTAGCGCTGTCGATAAAATAATCGACTTGTGCATGAATTGTTCGTTATTCGAATGCACAAGCGATGAGATACTAGATTGACTAATCAACGCATTCGGTTTCGGGTTAGAATGCGATACCGCTTCGCTCGATTGTAAATTATGTAATGTCGACGTGTTTTTCGGTTCGATATGAGAAGTTTCAGTACTAACTCGTTGTGTAAATGTTGAGTTATGTAGTAGCGAGTGGTGTTTGCCATTACAGGTTCGACACCGACTGGCCCTACAGTTCTGAATAACATGATTAGATCTAAAACAATTTAAGCATAATCTTAGTTTTTTAATTGTTCGAATGCGTGCTTCTACGTTAAGGGCTAGAAATTTAGGACACTGACTAATGTAGTGAGTTTCGCTACAGTTAGGGCATCGATTACTTGGGTTACCTTGCATTTTTTCATGAGCTGTCCGAGTCGTGGTCAAAAATGTTTTCCTTGTTGTATTCTGCTTATTATCGCTTGGTTGACTTTGGCTGCTATTTGGTTTAAGTGTTTCCAGTAGGTCAGCGCGTGCCCTTAGAAATGTCTTGAAATCCTGTAAATTAGGTAAATTTTTTGAGCCAACATTTTCCTCCCATTTTTGTTGTAGGGAAGGGTCGAGCTTGGAAGATAAAAAATAAATGATTAATAAATCCCAATTCTCCGTTTCGACATTCAAAGATTTGATCGTTCGCAGGTGCTTTGAAATGTTATCGATTAAACTTCTCAATGCAGTGGCTGTGGCGGGCACTGCTTCAATGTTAAATAAAGCTGTTAAATGATTTCTTAATATTATTCTGGGATTATTGTATCGTTCGCACAATAATTTCCACGCTAACTCATAACTACTTTCGTTGTACTCTAGTGATGCAATGACTTCTAGCGCACCGTCTTTTAGACAAGTTCGCAAATACTTATATTTCTGAATCGGTTTTAGGTTACTTTGGTTTATAATGGCATCAAAGGTATCGCGAAACTCCATCCACTGTTTTATATCCCCGTCATAGGTAGGTAAAATTATTTCTGGGTATTTAATATTATCACTATCAGACTTACTTTCTACCGTGATAGTGGATGCGTTTGTCTCCAGAGGCGATTCCTCCTGGAACTGACAATAACGCATCGAACAAGAGATAGCCTCGAAGTAGTTATTTTCGAAGGTTTCTCTTTCGTCTAATTGTGCCTCGTAATCGGCACATTCAGTTTCAATTTTGTCCTGACATTTTTGGAAATCGTCAAACACAGATTTAATTCTATCGGTACGCAATTTTAATTCTCTTAGCTGATCAGCGCTAGGCTGCGTAGCGGTGATTGAATTTAAATATTTTCGATACAATGTTAACTTTCCCTTGAATACTCCTCGTTTTTTCTTCAAGGATTGTAAATTAATTGATTCTAATTTAATGGTCCCGCGAGGTTCGGACGGGACCACGCCTCGTTCGTCCTCGGACGACATTTTTCGACAAAAAAGAGAATAATTGTATTAAAAGGAACACGTTAATTAATTAAATTATACTAAAAAGGGAATACTGAACAGTGGTGGGATAAAGAAATTGAAAGGGATGGCCAACTCAACTCACGTGCTCGGCGTGTACTTATCCGGGATCTCGGCTTTTTTGTGAAATATGCTTCGTAATATCGATTAATCGCTTGCTTCGTTGATAGTTTTTCATTAAGCGGCTCCCATCTACGTTGATTCTTGAGATTCTTCAAGATTGTAATGCGTGCGTGCTTCGGTACTTTTTCGTCAGGTTTGCAAAATGGCTGCTCCGATTTTGGCCACAAACCCAGCCTGGCCCGTAGGAGATCTCAGTGATTTGCTAGAATATGCTGAAATAAATCCTACGCGGCAGAACTTTTCGCGGACTACTTGTACCTAACTCAAACTAGGGGTCACCAAATGTAAAGTGGTGGCCGAATGAAAAGAATGGATTTTTATGGTTGGCTATTTATTTAATGCAAGGTAAACGGTTTGATAGTATCTGCTCTCGCCGGACAATTGTGCGGCCTTAAATACTATGCTACTATCTATAGGTATAAATATATTTGTATAAATTCATGCATTCACTAAACTTAACAACAGCGCCCTCTGCCACATATACTGTGCAGGAACCTAAACAATTGCTGGTACGTGCCAGTTTAGCGGTTAATCAAGTGACAAGCCGTTTAGACGCGATGCGGCTAGATGGCGCTGTTTTACACAGACCTTACCAATTCGTCACCTTACTCACAAAACTAACACCACATAGGGTCCCAAAACACTGGGCGTCCCAGCAATACACAATGACACACGCGGGGCCTGTTTATTAATATATATTTTCCCGACAACAACGCGTGTGGTGGCACTCTTTATTTCAAAACGCCGCGACCGGCCCGATCGTCACGATGGCGTCAAAATCTTGGTCGTACAACACGGGATCGAATAGATAATTTAAGATTCAATTCAAGCTCGATATGCCAGGCATATTCAACGCGAGCGGTTTTTAACAATTCAGCAAAATTAATCCGACATGTTTTCTACAAGAATTTCAATCAAGAGAGCTGTCAACTTCAAGTGACAGCGAAATGTCAATTTGACGTGACATTAGGGATGCGTTCAGAAACGTCGATCTTTTCCGAACAGTGATATTGCACCGGTTCTTGTCATTCGGACAATGGGAACAGTCAAGCGTGATTGTCACCGCGTGGCCGGCCAAGGCTATTAGTGTGTCTAGCTGATGAGCTAGCCTATTCTATTTATCATGTACTCGATGACGAAGCTGTGTGATGGGATTTGACAATTTTCAGGGTTCAAAGCGTATAGACAGAAGTTTAACGTGCCTATTTCGGTCGGGAATCATCGCCTTTGATCGCTTTAAAAGCAATATGGCAATAGTATCGTGGTATCATCCGAGAGTGAGAGTTATAAATATTTTAATTAATTTGTCATGGTCGCAGGCGTTTAAATTGATGTAAAGTGATTGCTTGAGGTTCCGAAAAAATATGAAATATGTAGGTACCAGCTTTCTTTACGGGTTTTACGAACCCGTGACCGTTACGCGTAGAGATATTTATTTCACTTGTACAGTTATATCATATTTGATGATATTTAAACAGGGGGCCAAGTCAATCGTGTCTCAATCGTGTTTCAATTGTAGTTCAGTTGTATTGCTTTTTAACACACTAGTTACAAGAATTATAACAGTATGATGTGATGTGAATGTAGTGTATGGTGTGTGTGACCGTCAATAGTATTGTGAAAAAAGTACATAAGTATTTCTTGTAACTATTGTGGTAAAAAGCACTACAACTGAACTACAATTGAAACACGATTGAGACACGATTGTGACTTAACGTTAGCAGGCTTGGCCCCGAGGTATTGTCATCGATATTCTTCTGTTGACTCAGCCTTAACATTATACTTAACTAGCCTTCCGCCCGCGGCTTCGCCCGCGTGTACTACACGACGTTATCCCGCGGAAAGGTGATAGTTTTCAGGAATAAAAAGTAGCCTATGTCCTTTCTCAGGCTCTAGACTATCTCTGTACCAAAATTCATTCAAATCGGTTCAGTAGTTTAGGTGTGATTGTGTAACACACAGACAGACAGAGACGCATTTATAATATACTAGCGGCCGCCCGCGGTTTCACCCGCGTGGTTCCCGTTCCCGTGGGAATATCGGGATAAAAAGTACATATAAACCTTCCTCTTGAATCACTCTATCTATTAAAAAAAAACGCATCAAAATCCGTTGCGTAGTTTCAAAGATTTAAGCATACAAAGGGACATAGGGACAGAGAAAGCGACTTTGTTTTATACTATGTAGTGATGAAGTAAGGAAGTAAGGATTGCTGGCCGACTTATTATATCTTTTTATTACCTAGGTAATCTAACGCCGGCTCCACACGTTTTGGCCCAATCATTGGCCAATACATCGTACATTGACTCTTTTGAAAGGAGGCGTCCAAAAAGGTTCTTTCAAAATTGTCAATGTACGATGTATTGGCCAATGTTTGGGCCAACGTGTGGAGCCAGCATAAGTATTATGTAAGGTATTATGTATGTAGGTGTTGATGTTGAACGATGATAGATAAGCCTGAAGTTGGATGTGCATTTCCTCTCTTCTAATAACTGTGTTTATATTGTTAAGTAATTCGTAAATAACCGCAAGTGTTAACAAGCCTTGACACATCAAACCTGAGGGTCTGTAAGATGAATAGGCTGAATAGTTTTTTATTGCCAGAGTTATTTCGGCCAGAGTTATTTTTTAACGGCCAGTCGTCATCGAAGTGTGAAAAATAACATTTACCTAGTACCTAGAAGCAAACTTCTTGTTCAGCTGTTAAAATGCAATCCGATGTAAATAAAACTTTTAACGCTACTGTCTTTTTTGCTTAGTTTGTGGCTGTGGCCACTGAGTATGTAGGAAAGAAAGCCGCTTGTTAACTAAACAAACTATGAAAGAGAATAGATGTATGGTGTGGTATGGTCCACAGTCCACTACTGCCCGTCGTCGGGAGGAAAATTTTTTTTTGGGTGTAATTTGCTTGTGAAAATGGATCATCGTTGGTTATTTATATTACAATCTCAGTTGCAAAGATTCTAATTAACTGCCGAGTATTATATGGTACAGTATACATACAAGCTAACCCAACTATACCTACATGAATTACCAGTCATATAATATTTTTATCCGTCATCAAAAGTAATAGGTACCATATAATGGACTATTTCCGTCAACTTATTAAGAATTATCCACTCAAATAATACGTCAAGGTGAACCGTGATGTGATGAACCATTAGGCAATAATAATAATAAACAATTTCTTGTCCCTATCTATGTATACAGGGTGGTAAAAAATTGCCCTGGAGAGAATTTTAAGGAAAGGATTCATACTTTTATTTTTAAAAATTAACAAAGCTGCATACATAGATTTAAAAAAATATCTATTATAGTTAGCTTATTTTACTGAAAGGAAAAAAGAATATAAGGCAGTTTCCCTTCCGGGCACATAAAAACTTACTGAAAAATGAAAAATGAAGTATTTAGAAAAAATCGACCCGTCTCACAATCAGATCCGATGGGACTCGGTACACTACGGTACACTGAGCTACGGAGTCGTAACGACTCCGTAGCTCAGTGGTTAGAGCAGTCGCCCGGAAAGCGAAAGGTCGTGGGTTCGAGTCCCATCGGATCGGATTGTGAGACGGGTCGATTTTTTCTAAATACTTCATTTTTCAGTAATAAAAATTGCATTGTGAATGCAAAAAACTAAAAATTAAAATAACATAAAAACTTTTCAGCCTGTATAGGTACCGAAACCCGATAAAAACTGAAGAGTTTTTTTAGGAAAAGTGGCGTTTGAAGCTAAAATGGGCAAAACAAAATGCGTTATAATCCTTATTTTTTTTAACAAGTTTTTATTTAACTTGCAGTGTATGTATGTATGTATGTATGTCCGTTCGGGTCAAATCTTGCAAGCTAAATTCCAATCAACAACTTCCCAGTTTCCGATTGAGCTGTACAGGGTTTGGTTTGAATGACAATAAAGTACAGTCAACAAAAAAGCGTGTCATAAAAACGAATTTATAACAAATAACTGACATATTTCTTGATCATAATTCAATAAATAGTAGGTACACTCGAGGACAAATTCGGTGAACCACCTCTTACTTCTTTTCACGTGGCTGGTGCCTCGCCATTCACGCGCAGACCCTTTTACAATTTTTTTATGTATTAAACTAGGGTAGTACAATGCATAAGCAATTACGGATAGGGACTGCAACTGAACGGTGAGTCGCCAGCCACACGAAAAGAAGTAAGATGTGGTTCACCGAATTTGTCCCCGACTATACATACGCGTGGTTATAAAAAAAGAACAATCGGTAAGAAGAACTGTCTATTTATTTTCGCTCAAATCCTTGAATACCTATAGCGTTACCCATACCTATCGATTGTTTTATAAATAAACAATAGTTTTCTGCGATTTACCATACCCGGGGGTCGATAGATGCTTTCCGCACAATTATTACTTAGTTGTTTTTGCTTGTACCGCGTCACGGACGAATGCGCGCGGACCTTCCGCCAGTCTGTGTCGCTAATAACATGTCATTGGTGATGATTGCTGGCTTGTTTCATGATGTTATGACTACCATCTGAATACAGTCGACAGTACATAATGTTTACATGTAGAACTTGTATGTGATAATCAAGATATTTTATGATGCCTTCTAACTCCTTAACGTTTTCAGCGACTACTTTTTTGGCATTTTTTTAAGAAACAGAGCTTTGAAAAATTTACAGTGAAGTATTTAGGAAAAATCGACCCTTCTCACAACTAGCTCCGATTAGACTCGAACATACGACCTTTCGCTATCCTAGCGACTGCTCTAACCACTGAGCTACGGAGTCGTTACGAGAAGCGTCGGATTTATCCAATACTTCTTTCGCGCTGTATAGCCAGCGTTTATTTCATCAATGTGAAGATATTACTACCCTCACACACGAAACAGAGCTTTGCTATTAGGCAATTTTTTAAAGGCAACTGATATCCGTGATTTAAGTGCAGTCCTGTCGATTTTTGATCACGGAATAAGATTGCAAGAAACTTATCTGAAAGCGTTATTTTCACTATGTTTGCGACAAAATACGAGTAACTAGTATGTAGGTAGTATGGCGGAGGTGATCGACAAAATAAATTAAAGAGTACCTAGGTAAAATTTACGATTCTAAAAAGATTTCAATGCAAACAAGAACATTATTGACCGTTTTCACCAAAACTTATGAATCACCTAAGTTTTTGCTTAACTACTACCCGAACAAGTTAACTCGGCACCTGAGTGTAAGATTCTATGGTGTAAGCGACGTTTTCGAGCCATCCTTTTAAAACTGTACGTAGACACATTACCGACTACAAATATTATTATTAGACTACAAATATTATTCTGTGACATTACACTTTTGTAGTAAGTAAATTGATAAGTAAGTAAGTTAACAAGGGATGATGAACTTATTAAGTAAACATAACATACTTATCTTCGCATCTAGACAATGTTTGTAGGATTCAGAGAGGTTTCCCAACATAATAATGCCCGCGAATGCGCTGGATTTCATTCAGCCTCGTTTCTCGTGTAAATTGAATATTAGGTATATTCAAGACGCTTTGCTAGAAACGTGTATTAGACTTGACGTACTTACAATTTGAATATTAATAGCACGTCACTCGTAAATCAAACTTCTTAGTTTTGTAACCTCCTCGGTCGTCAGGGTCATCAGCATATTTCACCGAACAAACCCATAAATTCACCACATACTTACCAGTTCTTGTTTTGTTCACATCCCCATTATTGACCTAATGCATTAAATCTACGATCCCTTTCCTTAGAAGGTACTAACCTGAGGTACTTTTTTTATAGTGAGGGGAATACGTTTGCTCATACCCCGCCGGCGTAGGTGTGCGGACGGTGGTATGTGGACTCGCCCAGCCGCTTCCTGACCCCTCATCCAGTCGCAAGGACTCGATGGGGTCAGGAGGGGGAATACCCACTAAGCCCCTCACTACTTGCTCTCACCGCCGTCTGTAGGATTCGCAATGTGGAGGGCCAGGTGTGACAAGCTCCTCCTGCTACTAACCTGAGGTACTAACAGTACCTACCACTATGTTATCGAGTCTGTCATTGTATTGAGATTTTCGTCGCAATTTTTTTGTAATGTTTTCTTTTTACAATAAATAAAGTGCATAAAGTATAACTGATAATGTAGATTCGATACAGAATCAGTGCGCTGGACCACGGTCACCGCTGAACGGGCGCGGATAATGGCGCTTCCGCCGGAAGTGGCGTCGGCGCCATTTAGATCGCGCCCGGCTTTGTGCGCCCGCGCACACCGTGCCTAATCGATATGTGCAGGTGGATAGTTTGATGAGTGGGTGTTTTGATGTGTTTACCGAACTCGGTTTCAAGGCCTCGTTACATTAACTATTCAGGCGACAGATAAAAATAAAAAGTTTTAGATGAAAAAATAAACTTCTACGTATTCCTATTTGACGACCGATTTGGCGTAGGGGTAGGATACCTGCCTCCTACGCCAGAGGCACAGCCTTTGCCAGAGGTCTCGGGTTCGATTCACGAACAAGGCAAATATTTGTGTGCGTGTCTGGATGTTTTCTTTGTACCTATATTAAGCATGTATTTACAAAAAATACGTAGGTATATATTTATTCGTTATCTAGTTTCCGTAACACAGTTTCTTAATGAGCTAGATAATTGGTGTGATTATAAAAACATATTTTATACATATTTATTCCTCGACCACAATATTAAAAATAAAATCATTGATATTCAGATAAAATATATGAAAATGAAAAAAAAAACAACTAGTTACTATCCAGTAAAGGTAGTAACTAGCTTCACTGCGTGGTTTTAATCGCGTAGTTTCCCTTTAGGATTTAGACCGACTGAAATAGGCACGCTAATGCTTGCTCGGCCGCGCGCGATACACCTCGCGAGGACGCAGCGGCAGCCGGCAGTGAACTTGTGAACTCGCGAGCACCCCGCGAATCGAAAATCACGTAAAATTCAATTAAAAATGAAATAATAAAAAATTTAAACTTATGACGGCCGGAATCCGTCGGCTATTCAAAGACAATTATTTTCGTATATTTTTCATTAACTAATACCAAGTATAGGTACTGCAAATATAATAGGATATTTGGATTACGATTAGACGGATGTTTGGGATTTTATTTGATACAGTAAAATATCACTAGTCGAAAAAAAACAGCCGAAATCACTAGATAAATTTTAATAACAGTAAAATGACATATTTTTTTCCAAATTTTAAGTAAGTAGGTACTTATGATTGGCGAGTAATCAATAATTTAAAATAAAATACCCTATTTTAGGGAATCCTAGTTAATTAATGTAGAGAAAGAGAGATCGTTATCGTACCTATTTCAAAAGCGAGCGCTAGCTAGCCAACATGTAAAGCTTGATGGGTCGTTTAATAATAAAAATATCGTTTTCCAGCCATGGGGTCCGCAGCGTCAGCGCTGGGCGAGGTCCCCGGCGCGGACCTCCGGCTGCAGACCACGGAGCTCAAGTTCTCCGTCAACCAGCTCAGGAGCCTCAACACCTACGTGGACACGCTCTTTGACGAAGATCAGAAAGGTATGGCTGGCAGTATTAATAAATAAGTAAGAACACGCGGAATAGTACTATTCCCTCCGCCGGTCGCGGCGACCGTTGGACGCGCCAGTGTGGCCCCTCCCGTCCGCCTGTGGGCCACACTGGAGCGGCGCGTCTTGCGTCCGCGTTGAGCGGGAAAAACAAATATATTGAGACGGACGGCAGGGGCCACACTAGCACGTCTGGCGGTTGCCGCGACCTGCGGAGGGAATAGTACGTGTTCGCGCGTCCTGCGGATCCGCAGGTCGCTCCAGTGTGGCCCACGACTAAGGATAACGGACCGCATATGGGAGCTTGTGAGCATGTTATAAGTTTTATTTGGCACTAGCTGACCCAGCGCGACTTCGTTCCCGTGGCCCTACCCTCTACTCCACCCTACTCTACCCGTACTCGACCCCTACCCTACCCTACCCCTACTCTACCCCTACCCCTACTCTACCCCACCCCTACCCTACCCCACCCCTACCCTACCCCTACTCTACCCTTACCCTACTCCTACCATACTATGAAGAAAATGCAGACTCCAGATAACACTCATATAATTATTGATCCAACTTACAGGTACAGGCATAGTACAGGTATAACAATATAGATACAGTCGACGTCTTAGTGAACTTATCCCCTCGAGACTAGTTTGAAGAATGACCTCTCTTTGCTCGTTAATCGGGCTCAAGCCTAGCTACCCCCACCGATTTTACCACAGATTGCCTATTAAATTTAACAAAATGGCGGCAAGAGACGGCATTACCAGTGTTGCTATTAAAAATAAGAAAAACCTTCTAAAATCATGACATTCGGCCATCTGATAACGTGCTGTCTCCCGACGCACATATAAAAATTATTTAGAATCAATTAATTAGGTAAGTATACAGCTAATATACTGATACACAACTATTCTCAATAGTTAAGTCTTACAACTATGTACCTATTTAGGTTAATCTTATAGTGATAAAAACCTTAAGTTAAAACTTAAAACATAATTGTAACAAATACATTATATTACACAATGCTCAACAATAAACTTTTAAGGAAGCCGATGACTTGTTTAGAATATAGATATTATCGTGAAAATATTGTTTTAGTAAATCGTTAAGTAATACATAATCAAATAAAATAAATTATCAATAACAAACTAATCTAAAACTATTTGAATCAATGTATAAATTAACATAATCATGACATTCGTTAACAAGCGACTATTATTACTTAGAAAACTTATTTTGAAACTATACTTGTTATATAATCATGTGTAAGTAAGTATATGGAATGATTAAAGTAAAGTCTGGTTATAATCTATAAGCATTAGTTATGGGTCATAAAAGAAAAATGGATTAGCTTGGTACTAGTTTACATCAATGCATTGTCAGGAGCTACATTCAAGAATATTAGATGGTGTCAGAAGCAAAATCCCTAAGAATGTTACATTAGGAATAGGTAGGAACAGAATTTTAACTTTAACCTGATAACTAGACACCCTTATCACTTCACTCAAATAGTGGAAAAAGCAACTACGAGTCATGAAAGGATTAAAGACCTAATATTAGATGAATTTAACTATCGCTAAGTTTGACCTAGTTTAGTCCTTACAAAAACAACTGTAGGCCTCTGCACAGTTACCAATTTTTACCCAGATTCATATCTGGGTAAAACTTAACAAACCAAGTTATAGATACGTATTTACCATAGTGCGCAATTTGTATTAAATCAAGATATGAATTAGGACAACTAAAGGAATTATTTAAAGGCATGTTCGTAATAGGCATTATTACCGATTAATTTAAATATTCTTACAAGGAAGTTACACTAATAATGAAGATGGCGCAGATACAATTTGAACCGTCACAGCAACAATTTGCTTTTCCAACTTGTCAACCAGTTGTCCAAGGTTTCCAGAGCATTCTTCTCCAGCACCAAATCTTAAATGCATCTATTCTCTGCCTCTGTTAGAATAGTACAATACATGGTTCCACTCCGTACATGAAAATCAAAAGATCATATTATTATCATTTCTAATGAATAAGTTAGTGATTTTAAACAAGTTCGCAATTTAATATCAAAACTTAAAAATGTCTACAAGGTATCCTCATACGAGCATGACCCGCATTCTTATCAACAAATATTCATATTACTATGAATAATATTAGTGTAAATAGATTTAATAATTATAATTGGGATATGAAGAAGTATATTACCATGGATAGAAATAGGACAAGTAAAATCATGAACAGCTTTTCGCCCAAATGAATTAACAACACGATGATTTCCCGTGGGAATAAAATATCCTCCCGGGGTCAAAAGAAGCCGATATGTTATTCCACAGACAAAAGATTTCAAAGATCCGTCCCGCCGATAGCCGTGATTGGGGAACAAACATACAAGCTTTTGCAATCATAATATTAGTAAAATGAGATAAGATACATGACATGATAATATATACTTCAATATAATTCAACTTCAGTATCAGCGATCCACTCGTCTCAATATCCGACTTACAACCACAGCCCACGATGATCACCATCATCACAACAACGATCACCCTGTGATCTGCACCTTCAGTATCATATTATCTCCTCTCATTACCACAGCACGTACACTCTGCTGCCTCCAGTTTGTATGCTGTGTTGGTTCGTACGTTCAAGGGTAGCGGGATCCTCATTATTATATTAACTCGATGCTAGCTCATGATAAGTACCTACTGGATGCTACAATTGTCATCTGAAAGCAGTAAACTCACAACACACATAGTAACCAAATCAACTTTATTAATCATTCAAAAGAAATAGATGTATCTGATAATGAATCAATAGAAATAAATGTAACTATATGAATTCTCATATTCTTTTATAAACATTAGTAGGTAAGGTACTTAGTACCTTCAACCATAGTAGAAACAAATGTTCAACTGACCAGATCTAAAAAAATATGGAAATGATTACTACAGAATATGTGAAGGAACTTCAAAGGTCCGTGAGGATGGTAAACTGCTAAGAATTTTAGTATCACGAGCCTACCAAATGAGACGGTAAATTTGACAGATCTACTTGATTTTTGGTTTAATAAAGATATTAATGCTCATTAAGATAACAATGAATTAGATTCACATAATTTGAAATCATATTTTGTCAATACGTACACTAGGACGGTAGTATTAAAATCCTCAAAAACTAATTTTAAATCATACCGCCAATAACAACAAAAACACGGCAAAACTAACTTGGTATGCTACAGCAGTGGTTACTTGTGGCTTTATTTGTTAGAACAAGTTTAAAACATGAATTAAAATGTTTGCATGAAGATGTATAGAACATTTTAATAAATTGAGAGGTGTGATTGAGCAATAATCGTTTTACTTTATTTTGCTTAATTAGGAAAACATCAGTTACAACTTGACAGTGTAATAAACACGATCTACTTAAATGCACTATGGACTGTTTACATGTTTTTGCATTAGAAACATCATTTCATCACTATGTTAATGAAAACAACTAGAATAGATATCAGTGAATGCTTCTTGCAGTGCTGTCTAAGCAACTAAGTATCTCTGCTTTTGACTTGCATCTAAATCATTAAGAGAGATCTAGAACACTACGCAGTACGCACAAATAGCAAAATAGCTTCTAGTGATTTTGGCTGTAAGATTTTCCATCTGTCTAAACCAAAACTGAGTTGCCCGGAAGAAACCGCAGTAAGACGATAAGGCCACCATTTGGTTTACAATTTGTTATCTTTGTATTATTATTATTATTTCGTGTGTGATTGTTCCGTTCGTAATATTGTGTACAAATAGAATTAATCTATGTATTTATCAAACTAGGTACTTAGATAAAGAATCTTCGACGTTCCCGGAAAAATGTAAAGTATGATGATTTCTACTCAGTCTTATGGCTTTATTGTCTAATTATGTAGAAGACTCAGAAAAGTATGTTCCTGATAAACTTTCTCTAGCACTCATCCACAATTTAGTTTGAATTTAAATTAAATTTGAGATTTAAGTTTGCCACTAAACTCAAATTTAAAAAGTCAAGCATAGTGAATTTTTTTAAATTAAGCTACATGTAACAAAAATAATAGACGAAATGTCCACTTGAACAAAGCTACAAAAAATAAAATAAGTAATAGGAAATAGTAAATTTTGGATATCTTTGCATACCTACATTGCTTCCATCCCGAACTAAGTAACTCAAGCACTTGTGTTATGGCATTTGGGAACAACGACGGGGATTACCACATACAATCGGGCAGAATGTTGAAAAGTCCGCTTTAAACATACACCCGACAGGGAATCGAACCCGGTAGGTACCTCAGAGACAGCGGCACCCCGAAAACCTATGCGTACGTACACCGTATCTACAACACTGCTATGGAGGTTGTTAAGCTTATACCAGAAACTAATATTGTTTCCATAGTTAAAAGGTCTATAACAATCTAAGTGACACAGATCACAGTTTATAAAAGTATTACCCAATCGCAATCTTGGAATACTAAATTCGCGACTTTAATAGTGTGCTCTTATTCAAAAGTGAATCGTCATCATGTCTAATCTTATCAAGATCAGAAATACATCCAGTCCTGCGTAAAGGTCACCTAGTAGTGATGTGCCGTTCCCGGAAATATTGGAAACATTGGGAATATTCCCAGAAGCGTTCCCGGCAATATTCCCAAAAGTGGAAATATTGGGGAAAATTGCTTATAATGTAATTCAATCTTTTTTTGTTTTGTGCTAACAATTCCATTGGCCAAAATTACACAGCAAAATGAATATGCCAAACTTAATATCATTACTATGGCGAAAGTTTCCAATTTTCCCGGGAATATTCCCAGTAAATTTCCAATGTTTCCGGGAATATTCCCAATGCCTACTTAGTAAAACAGATTTTTTTGTAAGATTTTTAATAATAATCTATACTAATATTATAAAGAGGAAAGATTTGATTGTTTGTTTGTTTGTTTGCATCGAATAGGCTCCGAAACTAATGGATCAATTTTAAAAATTCCTTCACCATTAGCCACCTTTTTTCCCGACTGACATAGGCTATATTTTATCCCGATATTCCCACGGTAACAGGTACTACGCGGGTAAAACCGCGAGGATCAGCTAGTCATTTATTAAAATAACTTGAATCACAATAGTTTCGTATCATGATGTCGTAATATAATATTAAACTTTTATAAAAATTTACAGCTTGATTAACGTATAATCCCCACATGTGTATATATTTATTTTATTTTCTCTTCATTTACTACATTTCATTATTTGTTTAAAAAAGAACAAGATAATAATCAGTCACAACCGCAGACTTATTATTATGGCATATTCACACGGCAAAAAGTCTCAAGACCTTTATCTTTATTGGTCCTGCGTTGCCCGCATCCAGCGGCTTCCCGCGACCTTGACCAGATCGTCGGTCCATCTTGTAGGGGGCCTGCCCACGGAACGTCGTCCGGTTTGCGATCACCATTCGTGAACCTTTCCGCCCCAACGGCCATCGGTTCTCCACGCTATGTGCCCCCCTCACTGCCACTTCAACTGAGCAATCCTTCAAGCGATGTCGGACGTTTTAGTTCTCCTGCAGATCTCACCATTTCTGATTCGATCGAGCAGGGAAATACCAAGCATCGCTCTCTCCATTGCTCGCTTGGTGACCTTGAGCCTTCTTATGAGACCCATAGTAAAAGACCACGTCTCGCTTCCATAAGTCTATAACTGGCACCACACACTGGTCAAAGACCTTAGTCTTGAGACATTGAGGAATACTATCGGGTATACAGATTAAACTACCATCAGATCTCACTCAACTGTAAAGGCTACGAATGATGAAATCCAGTCTTGTCATAAATCATAAATAATTTATTGCTATTGTCGAGAATCCCTTGTTGAGCAAATTAATCTGCTACTTTCAATGCTACTCAAACACTGGTTTTTTTATTCACTGCAAAATGGAATCCTTTCCAACTGACTCTAACTTTCCAGGGTGTATTCTGGCCGATAACTGAACATCTGCAACTTCTTGGCCTGAACTCACCAACCGACCTGAATTTTGGCGAGTACATCGATTCCATTGCAAAGTGTGCTGCTAAGAAACTGGGCGTCTTCTCTAGGGCTCTAAACGGTACTTCACGCCGGACGGACCAACTGCTTTTGATATACAAATCGCAGAATCGTCCGTGCATGGAGTACTGTTGTCACTTATGGAATGGTTCTGCTAAGTATCAGCTAGAACTTCTGGAATCGATTGAAAACCGTGTCAGGAGGTTCATTGGAAACTCAGCGTTGGCTACGGCGCCGGCGGAACTCCAGAATGTCAGTCACCAACCCAAAGTTGCGTGTCTATCGGTATTTTTTGGAATACGCTTTTGGGAGTGTGCGAGAGAACTGCCCGACCTTTTTCTTCCAGCCCCTTTCCACCATCGGGGAACCTGACGCTTGCTATCTTATCATTATTATATTGTTGACACTCTACTTGTCCGCACCAAGCGCTTCGCAGTTTCGTTTCTTATGCGAACCGCTAAAGAATGGAATGCGCTGCCTGCTTATGTGATCCCCGATAACTACAAGCTTGAACACTTCAAGGCCACAGTGAACAGGCATCCTGGACAAACATCCAACATCTTAAACCACATCCTATGATTAAACAAGATGGTGGTCAAATGCCTGCCCAGTTCCATATAAAAAAAGATCTTATCAAATATTCGATTATTAAATATCGAGGGTAGTAATATCTTCACATTGATGAAATAAACGCTGGCCAACAGCTTATAAGAGATCTATAATAATCAATGCTGCAAAGTATGTTCGCTTAAGACCTTGACTTTGCTCAGTTAACAAATTAAACTATTTAGTTTAACATTCAGTAGTCTTCTTTTGTGTTTTAATAGAGATTAAGAGAAGTATAATCGCAGGCAAAAACTAGTAAGTAGTTGCGCAACCATGGGAGTAAAAGGAAATATAAATATGACAGAAAATTTTGCCATACTAGAAATTAAATTAGTCTGGGAACATTGGGAATATTCCCGGGAACATTGGGAATATTCCCGTAAATTCACAAAGAGTAAATTACTTGGAAATGGGAATATTCCCAGCGGCACATCACTCTGGGCATAGACCTAGGCATAGAAAAACAAACCTAGCTCATGGATATTGACCACTCATGAGAATCAAGATATGGTATGGATTTCGTATAAATGGAAACTAAGGTAATTATAAAAATCTTAACTAGGTAAGACAATAACCCCTACTCAAATTGTGGAGCATGTGGATACTTATTATGCAAGGAAAAAGAAATGATGCAAACATAATTTAGTATATAAATATCCTTATAAGTAAGTAGGTACTATGTTGCGATAATTAGAGCGCATATTGACAATAATACTTTAAAGGTATCTACTGCTACAGCTGTGGTACCTACTAGATACTCAATGTCAAGCACGTAGGCAACTGTAGATTTAAAAGGCTTTTCATTCTTCCCTAAGGGTATTTTGATAACATCTAAATGATTCTATGAAAAGATAAGTTTTTATAGTTTTGTTTTGTTTTAGTTAGTTTTAGACCTTCACAAACTTTATTTCAATATTCTTTATTTACAATCAATTTAGTCGGTTATGCGAGATGAAAATTAAATCTTAAATAGCTTTATTCGATATGCAAATAAATAAACATGAAACATTTTAATCAAAACAACTTCAATACTTTCCCATAAACAAAATGCTCTGCATCATCTCAAATCCTCTTTGACCAGATTCAGCTACGAAGAAAGGGTATTCCTCCTTCGCTCAAGACTCCCCTGGGTCGGCCACGTCACCCTGGAGGCCTACCAAGCGGCGCACCAGGTGGCGCGGGCCGTATTCGTCCTCAGATGCTATTTACCTTGGAATGTATACATTATTCATCGGCAAAAGATCGTTCCGTGTCATTCTATAATAAAATCATTAGGTTATCAACACAATATGCCCTTCAGGAAAATTCATGATTTATACTGTTCACTAGCTACAGTAGCTACCTACATCCTTTATTATTTACAAAAACCATTTCTTTTATTAAGAGCTACTTATCTAGTGCAAAAATGTAAAATGAGTATTGTAAAAACAAGATTAAAACGTTTGAAATTATCTTTGTTCTGTTGTAGTTTCATTTAAATCTAATAATCTTAAAAGTGGCCATACGGGTAGTAAACCAGTATGAAATATAAGTAGGTACTCATTTAACCAGCCTGTGAGAAACGTACTCACTTAACATTTGAACATATTCAGACGAATGTATGCCACCAACATACATCGTTCGTACTCTAAAATCCGGCGAGTGTATGCCACAAACATATACCGCCCCCTTAATTCCGACGAGTGTGTTAGATTTTAAGGAGAAAGTATGGAAATATGACTATTCTGATAAAAGCAGTAAACTGTTCAATTAACCAGGAATAAAACCATAAAGCTTATATTTCAATAAGATCAGAATCAAGTAAAACACAAATAAAGATTTAAAAGCATTTTATTATTTTGATTCGTCCTCAATTTTTTACCTACCACCCGTTAAGGACATCTTTTAGCTGATAAGAAAAACGGGCGAAAAAAACTCACCAGCGTTATCAGAAACAACGACATTTACAAAATAATTATGTCGTTTTTGGACAAACAACACATTTTATCGTAAATTAACATTTACAACCACATTACTTTTCCTGATAAAGATTAAACAACATTTACGAATAACATCAAGCATTTGCTATAAACTGTTACTTCATATTATTTCCGTACTCACATCATTTATTTAAAATCACTAAGGACAACATTAATTTTATATTATCAAGTAATAAACAAGTTAACGAATATCCCTTTAACAAAAGAATACTTCAGCAACATCTACCAGACAATAACATTGGATAGCAAAGAAAAACAGTAAAAAAAGGAATATAAAATTACAGGGGGGTAATACTTAACTTAACAGCGCTGACGACTCGAACCACAAGACTGTTCGTTTTACCGCCAAGCTAGCTTTTATATCTTTATTGACAATTCCTTAAAAACATTAACAAGGATGATACTTTTATTAAACCATTTTTCAAAACCTTTTGAAACTTATGAGAATGATTCACCACTATCTATTATCAAGAAACACATCGTAAATTGTAAGAAATATCAGTTTTAAATTCTCATCTTGTTTGGAAACAAGTAATGTTACAGTCCGACATAAGTATTCTTAACATTTATCAACCTTTAAATATTTATCATAGCCAAATGATTTGAAAACCACTCGAAAATAGCTATAATATTATTTTATTAATAACAAACAATAATGATAAGATAAATTCTTCATAAATAACAATAATTAGTAACAGTCTATCAGTTTAATTCTACTTCCTGTTTTTAAGAAGGAACGTTTAGTTAAGCGAATATACATTTAACAACTTATTGATTTTATCACAGCCAAATGCTGTAAAAATCTGTCGATAATATCAAAGTTTGTATTTGATAACTAATAAAATATCATCATATGGCAATTCTCTCAAAAATGACAATAATATAACTTGACTTATTCCCTAAAGTAACACGGCCATACTGACCAAACTTCGTCCCCGAAGTTCCCACTCAATACCATTAATTTTAACTTACTTTTTACACCAGATATTTTATAAGTGATCTGTTTCATATGTATATATATATATTGCATTTGGTTGTAATCTATACATATAGGTACCTAATAAAACAGTAACCAAACTAAATCTGTATATGTTATATTTTCAAGAAATAATTACTGCTTCCCATTGTAAGTATACAAGATATAGACCTCAAATAGAGACTATAACAAAATCATATAGTGCCCTGTTTTTGTGACATTTGGTGATAAAATACAAAGTTATACATGTAGTATACTATACTATACTTTTCATTAAAGAATATAATTTTATATTGTGTAGGTATAATTTATGTAATTTGTAAGTATAATGTATTTGTTTTTTTTTTTTGTAATCCAATAATATCATTTTATATTGTGTATGTATAATTTATGTATTTTAGGTAAGTAAGTATGTATTATAAGTATATGTCTTGTATGTTTTGTATGACTTATGTTTATTATCTTCGTATCGATCATTCCTCTTTACACCCCGCTTTTTTCCTGTCAATCCCCCATACAGTAGGATGTCAGGAAGAGATCGTTCTGAGCGATAAGACAGCCTTTGTAACACTAGTTTTTAAGTTTATTTTTTAAGTATGTGATGTTTTATGTTATTGTGGTGTAATAATAAAGTGTTAGGTAATAAATAAATAAAATATACACACATATAATAGTTGATGTATTTTCTGTGATAACTGCGATATTTGGTTGTAATAAATACATAAATAAGATTTTCACTACACTGGTCAAGAGCTTCGTTGGCGTCAAACCCCATCACCCGCTGCTCGTGAAGCCAGGTAAGCGACCGCTCATGGCCAACAGCGTATTATCTTATCATCATTTCATCTCTATTTTTTTCTCATCTCATTTTATTTCAACATCGCTCAAAAACAACAACTCAAATACAATCTTAGTCAACATACCTACTGCCACCCCTGGGCAATTGTCTCAATAACCACATATACTCAACAAGTCAACTGCCATACCTGGGTAGTCAACTTAATAATCACTTTATCAATAAAATCATCGTGACAGTGGTCATGGTCAAGTGTCTCAAATTAGACAAATGGCCCACCTGCATTATTTTTTTAAATTACGATCATATAAATGTCAAATAACAAATATTAAATACATAGTCGTTTCCTCTTCTTACAAGTGAGTGTGACTCAAATATGTTTGGCGGCAGTGCTTTCAAAAACTCCCCTTAGGTAAACGGTCGTTTGAAAAAAAAACCGTAGTTTGATACAAGATTTTAGTTTTAATTTTCCATACCAATTAAACAAACGATCTTGGCTAGCAACACCATAAAACGTTTACTGTCAAACTACACTGCGCTTACGATTAATTACTCAAGTGGTTCCAATATCGAGATAAAAACCCTATATTCTATAACTGTTTGGTATTCTGTAAGTATGCAAAATTTCGTCCTAATCTTTCAGCCGTAAGCAACATTTTTTTTTTAATTAGGTATTTTACCTGAATTCTATTTACTTCTAACTTTATCGAGACTTTCTTAATAATACAATTGTACAACTTGATATATTCGTAGTTCCCGTCTGCCTGTAAATCAACGTTTTGAATTAAATCTATCAATTTCTGAGAAATTATTCGAGTTCTAGTATGAGAGAAAAAAAAAGAAGTAAACTTTTGTATGGTTATGTTTACCAATTTCAATATTTTCACAATCCGCTTGGCCATACTGATATTGCTGTACATCTTACATTTGACACTGGAACTACATAATTATCACTATTCGACTATAAGATTCCTACATATTTTGATACGTATTTGAGGTAATCTTATATATGACCAATATTTCTGTAAATATAAAAAACCGATTTTATTTGAAATGAAAAATGTGAATTTTCCTCTAATGACAAGCAAGGAAGTACCAAACGAAAAAAATATCTTAATCATTAACTGAAATTACTTTCTGTGTCGTTAAAACGGTAAGGGATTTCAATATATAAAAGGTAGTAAATGTATCCAATTCTAAATAATTCTTATTTTAATGTCCATTAAAATAAAGTGATGTTTAGCATCTTAAAGAAATGTGCGTTATCATCTACGGTTCAAACTCATAAAACTGAACTAATTTGCCATTACTTAGATAAATAAAAAGTGTAGGAAAAATAAATTTTCCGGATTTGTGAACCTAATATATTATACCTATTACTTTCCCATGTGTCTGTTTTTATCATAAAAAGACCTTAGTATTTATGATTATGACTAACATTAGACTGTTCTCAAATTGTAGTGGTAAAAAAATTTTATCTCGCCTCACTCGATTTGCCAATCAAGGGTCAAGACAAGACTGAAAATAGTTTTGGTGACTACTAGGTACCTAACTTGAAAGAACCATTGCAACATAATCTAATTGAACTACTGTTTTTTTTAACCTTAAATATGGATAACATTCGGACGAGGAGTCCGAGTAGATAACGTCTTTTGATTAATTAATCAAAATGGTGTTTACTCCTAGTAACACATATTGACTACTTATCATTTTCTCAAAAGAAACTTAGAAAATCGAAATTTTAAAAGTAAGTAAGTTATATAGAAGTATACCAACACTCTTATTCGAAGAGATAAATCTGTACAAGTTTTCCAAAATCTCCTTGATTATAGTCAAAATGTTAGGAATGTAGGTAGCCAGTACCTAGCCAGTTTTTTTTTTTTTAGAATTGCAATATATTCCTTAGCTTGTGCTACCAATTTGTAATTTAGCTCCAGTTGTATAAAATATAATCCATACATTTATCCAATAAATATCATGAAAAATAAATTCTTGATACTCGATTTTAGCAAAATCTAATCAATACACATGGTTTTGTAGGTACTAATAATTTTCGTTAATACGTGGTTTGAAATACTAGAATAGTGTAGGCAATGAACAGATTCTTTGTATGGAGACCCATACACCAACTCCCCAGTCGATGAAACTTTGCTGAGTTATAAAATAGCATGAGCCATAAACTTTTAAATGATTATCCAAAAAAAAACTCACACGGAAGTTAGGTATTTATACATAAATATAGAAATCTGTTTATATATTGAACCGAGTAATTTCTCAGTCCAAATTTATTTTACCAAATGAATTATTTATACTAGAATGTGATACTTGATGAAAATCCAAAACTTTTTTCAAACATAAGTATGCTTGGCAAAATGGTATAATTCCGTTAAAAAGTTCGACAGAGACATTTTCAGTCCAAGTCACCCCATTTTGTTTTATTAAAATTTGGTGTTTCTGCTGGGATATTTTTTTGGATATTTCATATTATTGTTTTTATACGTTACATGAATATGTCCGGTTAAGAAAGTTTAGACGGAGCATTTTTCTTAAAAAAGATATCAATGAAATAAGACTTTCATTAAAAAATACCTAATCTTCTAATATTACAATTTTTTGGACATTTATACCATACTTCTAATTTATTGATACTTTATCATGATGTAAAGTTTTTTCTGACTGAGGAATTACTGTGGGGGTCAACTAGCTTCATTGACCACACTAGAAGTCTTTAATTTGTAGCTTAAGATATTGATACATTATGTAATTAAAGAATATCGATTCTGAAAAACAGCTTATTGAAGAAAGAATTATGATTATGACATTTATAACACAGAATGAGAAAACAAAATCTCAGTTAGCTATTTAACGATTTTAAGCGACAGATTGATGATTATAAAACTGAATACAACCTAGGCACTGCAAAGATAATTTTATTTCTTAAACGAACTTAAGCTTTTCTGAATCTAAAGCGAGTAAAAATTTATATCTCTGTCCAATTTTATCCATATTTGTTCAGCCGTTTCACCGTGATTGAGTATCAAAACAATCACACACAACAACACACTTAAACTTTACTATGGCTGAGGCGAGGTGTCATTACATACATGTACGTACCTACATAATATGTAAGTATCATTCAAATTACAATAGACCAGGCATTATTTTATAGGATAATCCAAACAAAAACACATAGTTAATAGATATCGCAGTTCCAAATATAGGTACACAATATCACAAAAACTATCGCATAAAAAGTCCACAAATACACTGACCCAGAGACAGGAGAATGTATCCATAGTTTCAATTACTCTGACGAATTACTAAACTGTCAACAACGGGCGTACCAAAACATTTATTTATATTAAACTACCTCCTCCATGGTCTCGCACCATCCACGTACATAAAATTGCAATTACCGCCACAATTGTAAGAATGTTTATGGATGCCCCCGAAGAAACAATAAATTAAAAAAACCTTTAACGCACAGTCCCACAAAAGCGGAACATACTATGTATCTCATAAGTGAGAAACGCAAACATATTAATAATATTCAATTTTTAATAGGTACACCACATACTATTTTATCGGCCAAGTTTGTCATAATAAAATCTTACTGTCACTTAATAACAGTTAAATCTTTTCTAGACATTCACAATGGAAATCTTTCATAGTATTTATATGTCTAAAGTACTAAGGCTAAGTAGGCTAAGTAGTTAATCAAAGAATGACACTTTTTTCTAATGATACCCTCAATTACCAATTACGTACCGAAGTTTTAAATAAATGCAGATCCAAAAGGGCTTTACTGGCTTTACTGACCGACGAAATGCGGCTCCAACTTCCTTGGCCAAGTTTCGATAATCTTGCACCAGGAACCAGTCCAGTCACCGGGTTGGACAGAAGAACGAAATCGTCACCTTGATACGACGGATGACCCGTAATTTGAGGTGGCAGCATTGCAGCGCCACCTTGTCACGATGGATGTCCCGTAGTTCGAAGCGTAGTATATTAGCCAGATCAGCAGCATCCATCCATAGAACATAAAAAAATATATTATGAATTGGTCGTGGGCTTAGTTAGCACTTCTGATGTTAGATTTTAAGGAGAAAGTATGGAAATATGACTATTCTGATAAAAGCAGTAAACTGTTCAATTAACCAGGAATAAAACCATAAAGCTTATATTTCAATAAGATCAGAATCAAGTAAAACACAAATAAAGATTTAAAAGCATTTTATTATTTTGATTCGTCCTCAATTTTTTACCTACCACCCGTTAAGGACATCTTTTAGCTGATAAGAAAAACGGGCGAAAAAAACTCACCAGCGTTATCAGAAACAACGACATTTACAAAATAATTATGTCGTTTTTGGACAAACAACACATTTTATCGTAAATTAACATTTACAACCACATTACTTTTCCTGATAAAGATTAAACAACATTTACGAATAACATCAAGCATTTGCTATAAACTGTTACTTCATATTATTTCCGTACTCACATCATTTATTTAAAATCACTAAGGACAACATTAATTTTATATTATCAAGTAATAAACAAGTTAACGAATATCCCTTTAACAAAAGAATACTTCAGCAACATCTACCAGACAATAACATTGGATAGCAAAGAAAAACAGTAAAAAAAGGAATATAAAATTACAGGGGGGTAATACTTAACTTAACAGCGCTGACGACTCGAACCACAAGACTGTTCGTTTTACCGCCAAGCTAGCTTTTATATCTTTATTGACAATTCCTTAAAAACATTAACAAGGATGATACTTTTATTAAACCATTTTTCAAAACCTTTTGAAACTTATGAGAATGATTCACCACTATCTATTATCAAGAAACACATCGTAAATTGTAAGAAATATCAGTTTTAAATTCTCATCTTGTTTGGAAACAAGTAATGTTACAGTCCGACATAAGTATTCTTAACATTTATCAACCTTTAAATATTTATCATAGCCAAATGATTTGAAAACCACTCGAAAATAGCTATAATATTATTTTATTAATAACAAACAATAATGATAAGATAAATTCTTCATAAATAACAATAATTAGTAACAGTCTATCAGTTTAATTCTACTTCCTGTTTTTAAGAAGGAACGTTTAGTTAAGCGAATATACATTTAACAACTTATTGATTTTATCACAGCCAAATGCTGTAAAAATCTGTCGATAATATCAAAGTTTGTATTTGATAACTAATAAAATATCATCATATGGCAATTCTCTCAAAAATGACAATAATATAACTTGACTTATTCCCTAAAGTAACAAGTGCATGCCACAAACATACATCGTCCCCTAATATCCGACGAGTGTATGCAACATACATACATCGCCCTCTAATATCCGACGAGTGTATGCAACATACATACATCGCCCCCTAATATCAAATTCAATTTAATGCATTTCAACAAACTAATTCAATGTATCTCTTGTAACCAGTGAGCATGCATAGCTTGCTCACTCAACCCAGTGAACACCTTATATTTGTTCGCTCATCATTAAAAATTAAAAATATTCACATTAGAGATATCCAAATTCACATAAAGACTTTCATATTTAAATATTTAAAGATACCATATTAAAATATTCATAGTTCAAGCAATTTATATTGCTATTCACGGTGTTCATATTAATTTAATCCACAAAATTTGTACCTATTAATTAATATATCAATAAATAGAAAGCCAGAATTCAATTGTAAGCAAGTAATACGTACCAATTAAGCCAATCTTACCAGGTAACGTAGGTAACCAGTAAGCATACAGTAATACATGACTCACTCAACCCAGAGAACAACACGTTCGCTCAATACATTAAAAAACAAAGGAAAATTTGTAATAATTAATTTTAATAATATTAAGATAAATGAAATGTAAGCAACCAATCATAAATTATTCTTACTCTTTACTACTTCTTACTAGCTTCATAACTTATAGTTTTCTTTTATTCACTGTTAGTATTAGATACCACGTTAAAACATGGATTGTATGCAAAATTTAGTAGCCATAAGTGATTTTACTCTGTGCAACAGTAAAGGCTATCAAAACTTAGCACTAATTACTTAAAACATTACATGTAGGTACACAGCCAAAACTGCCAGTCCTAGCTCCATGTGTAAGATTATAAACAACATAAACAGCAAGTACTCTAATAATATAATAATGCCAATCATCTCCATTAATTCTGTACAATCCACATTTAATACATCATGTAAATTAAACAACAACAATCAAGATATTATGCCAGATTCATGGTACGCTATGATCGTGCCATACGAAAATATCTACTACATACCCGCGTTTAAAATTATGTACGTATAATCGGAGGGTAGCCCCGACCGTACACGAACACAATTAATCAATTCAAATAAAAGTGTGATCTAGTTTATGTCCGTTCCGTCGGAGAGTAGCCCCGACCATGTACGGAACACAATCCGCCACACAAATATTCCAATTTTAACGCTTTAGATTTAACTAACACGATCGGAGAGTAGCCCCGAACACGAATTAGTAAAATCTTAGTATTAAGCTACGCATATAGACATTTTAAATTATGTTAGTATAGTCGGAGGGTAGCCCCGACCGTATACGAACACAATCAATTAAAACACAAATGCGATTTAGTTTATGTCCGTTCCGTCGGAGAGTAGCCCCGACCATGTACGAAACACAATCCACCGCAAAGGTATTTAAAATGTCATTTAGATAAAAAAAAACAGCATTAACATGGAATCTGGAATATTTATCCTTTCTCTGCGTGAAGAGAATAAAATAACTCGTTTGGCATTACTATAGCACAGAATAAGCAAATTATTCTTATTATCAGGTTTAGAAATAAACTTACGTGGGTACTTTACCGCTTCTGAAATATGAAGAAAACGCAGACTCTAGATAACACTCATATAATTATTGATCCAACTTACAGGTACAGGCATAGTACAGGTATAACAATATAGATACAGTCGACGTCTTAGTGAACTTATCCCCTCGAGGCTAGTTTGAAGAATGACCTCTCTTTGCTCGTTAATCGGGCTCAAGCCTAGCTACCCCCAACGATTTTACCACAGATTAGCCTATTAAATTTAACAAAATGGCGGCAAGAGACGGCATTACCAGTGTTGCTATTAAAAATAAGAAATACCTTCTAAAATCATGACAATACCCTGCCTTTACCCTACCCTACTTCTACTCTACTCTTACTTACCCCTCCTTCCCCTATTTTCTCACCGTTAAAACCTTCCTTGGACTTCCACGAACATTTCAAGACCAAAATTAGCCAAATCGGTCCAGCCGTTCACGCGTGATGGCGTGACCAAGGGAAATAGGGATTCATTTTTAGGGTTCCGTAGTCAACAAGGAACCCTTATAGTTTCGCCATGTCCGTCTGTCCGTCTGTCCGTCCGTCCGTCTGACCCCAGTCCAGCTCATAGACTCTTAGTACTAGAAAGCTGTAATTTGGCATGAATATACATATTTATCACGCCAACAAAGTGGTAAAGTAAAATTTAGAAAAATATTTTTTTTTTAGGTTACCTCCCCTACACGTGAAGTGGGTATGTAATTTTTTTTTCTTGTCTACCCCATAGTGTGGGATGTCGTTGGATAGCAATTTCAAAAACGTTGTGGGTTTGTAAAGACAGTTTTTTGATTGAGGCATCTGTTTGTGAATTATTAAGCTTTAAAGTGCAAAATTTTGTTAGAGTCAAGTGTCCCCCCCCCCCCCCCCTGCCAGCCAAATGGTTGTTTCTGGATACGTGAAAAAATTCACGATAGTAGTACATATGACGAAGTTAAAAGGAAAACTATCACAGCTAAGTAGGCTTTACAAGTTTTTGAGATATAACACATTTTCGAAAACCGCAAATATAACTTTGTCATTCATACGAATACTATGAAAAACAAAGTTATTTTTATCTGGCAAAAAATGACAGTGGTATTTTTGCTAGTTGTACGTAATCGGTACGTTAAGTGGGTACGGAACCTGACGGAGTCTGACTCGCACTTGGCCGATTTTTATATATACAGATATCATATCAGTACAGCAGCTAAAAGACTAGATTGAAAACATTTGATAATTATTTGCTGTTCTAAATGCTCATTGCCAGTCGCTGCTTTTACCCTTTCAGTTGTTTCGTTTACGAAAACATTATAAAATGTTTTACTACTAAACTGCTAAGTATAATACTAAAAGCTCAAAACCCATTTCTTACCCATTGACTCTTCAAAAAACCGATGTGTTTGTTGTTTACGTCATGTAGAGTGCACCTGCTAGCTTAGGTATTTCAATTCAATATCATTTCCTCAGGTCGAATGAGCATTGAAGTGGAGAGCGCCGTAGAAAGCCTGGTGCAGCGTATAGTGGACGGCGCAGGGCAGAGGGACCCTCGCTTCCGGTGCAGCCACATCATCGCACTGCATAGAGGGAAGAAGGTACGAAGTTTTTTATTACAAAGAGATAGCATCGTCTGGACATGTTATCACTCCGTAACTTTTAGCAAGGGGGTGTCACTCCGCAGGTTACGTACGTTCGGACGGCGCGCCTGCCGGGCAGGCGTATGGCATTAGAAATTAGGTCCGCAAAAGAGCTAGACTATATGCGATAGAAGGAGATGCAACGACAACGAGTGGCCGTTCGTAATTTGCTGCGCCGTACAAGCTGAATTGTACTTTATTGCGTTATAGTTAGAGTTGCTATTTATTTAAATGACTTAGCGGAGTGAACTATCTGTTAGTTAGTAGTAGTTATTAGTAACTATTTAGTAATCTGTGCGTTTAGTGCCTGTTTCACAAATTTCACAATGTCCGATTAGAAGATACTTTCCAGTTTAATTGACAGTTTTGTATGGACTATCTGTGAAGTAACAGCTAATCAGAACGTACTAGACATTGTGAAACAGGCCCTTAGCATTAGCATCCCTTAGTGTCTCTAAATATTATTTATGGAAGCGTTTCATTTGCTCAATCTCAAAGAAGCGATTTTAAATCTAGAATCCTGGTTCTGATATCGTTTTTTCAACGAATGTCTTAAACAGGGGCACAGGTCAAATAGAGCCAACAAAATCAGCTAACCAGAACGTACTTAGACATTGTGAAACAGGCCCTTAGCATCCCTTTGTGTCTCTAAATGTTATTTAAAGGAAGCGTTTCATTTGCTCACTCTCAGAAAAGCGAGTTTTAACCTAGAGTCCTGGTTCTGAACGTCTTAGAAAGGGGCACAGGAAAGGAGCCGACGAAATTCCACCACTTTCTAATACATAGATTTACCAGTTTTATTGTGGCTGTTCCAAAGATGCGTTCCCGTTCGCTGGAGTACCTGGTCACCCTGGACGCACTGCCGGCCCTCAACAGTGGCGAGGAGTGCCGGCTGCAGGATGGTCCTGTGGGCTACGGCAAGATCCGGCTCACGGGCCGCGACGCTGACAAGTGGGAGGAGTTCCTGACGCCCTCTGGGTATCTCTGCCGGTGAGGGTCTATATTCAAAGATACAATTTCATTCCCAGGAGTAAACCTTGTGAACTTTGATGGTAAGGCTGGCAGTGGGAATGGTTGCAGGACGGTCCTGTGGGCTACGGCAAGATCCGGCTCACGGGGCGCGACGCTGACAAGTGGGAGGAGTTCCTGACTCCCTCTGGGTATCTCTGCCGGTGAGGGTCTATTTTCAAAGATACGATCACATTCCTTGGAGTAAGTCTAGTGAACTTTGATGCGCTGAAATCGTGCTGTAAGGTTGCAGGTAATGGTTGCAGGATGGTCCTGTGGGCTACGGCAAGGTTCGGCTGACGGGCCGCGACGCTGACAAGTGGGAGGAGTTCCTGACACCCCTTCTGGGTTTCTCTGCCGGTGAGGGTCTATTTTCAAAGATACGATCACATTCCCTGGAGTTAACCTTGTGAACTTTGATGGCAAGGCTGGCAGTGGGAATGGTTGCAGGATTATCCTGTGGGTTACGGCAAGATCCGGCTGACGGGCCGCGACGCTGACAAGTGGGAGGAGTTCCTGACTCCCTCTGAGTATCTCTGCCGGTGAGGGTCTATATTCAAAGATACGATTTCATTCCCAGGAGTAAACCTTGTGAACTTTGATGGTAAGGCTGGCAGTGGGAATGGTTGCAGGATGGTCCTGTGGGCTACGGCAAGATTCGGCTGACGGAGCGCGACGATGACAAGTGGGAGGAGTTCCTGACGCCCTCTGGGTATCTCTGCCGGTGAGGGTCTATTTCCAAAGATACGATCACATTCCCTGGAGTTAACCTTGTGAACTTTGATAGTACCTAAGGCTGTAGGCTGCAGGATGGTCCTGTGGGCTACGGCAAGATCCGGCTCATGGGCCGCGACGCTGACAAGTGGGAGGAGTTCCTGACGCCCTCTGGGTATCTGTGCCGGTGAGTGTCTGCGAAGATAATGATTGCGAGGGTCGTTTAATAGTCCATTTATTTTGAGGACCTGCTTCATGCGTTAATATTGTCTCAGTTTCCAAGCGTAAAGATATTCAGAAAAATGTTTATTGTGAAAAAGTATCTTGTGTTTTTACTGTGCGTAATCCATTCCATATTATGGTGGCCATACCCATACACTATCCTGCCTATCGTCCTATCGGCATGACGCCAGGCTTGATCCAATCTGCAGTTTTTCCATATTACACCATAATTTGATAACATTCCAGTCCACGCCCACCCACGGTCAGTTCTACTTCATCCAATCGATAGCGTCATGCCGACTGGACGATAGGCAGGATGGTAGTATGGGCAGCATTAACCGAAAATAAGCTGGCCAAACAGAAGCCCAATCAACCACAAAAACGTAGTCCTCTAGTAACATGTGAGGTTTCCGTCTTCCCCTGTCTTGACACGCCACTGCTTGCTCTTACTTGGGCCAGGGTTTGCCTACCATCAACTATAAGAAAGCGATTTTAAACTGGTGCGTTCCAGAAAGGAAATGAATTGCTTTTTATGTCGTTACCATGACCTTCTAAAAACTGAATCGCAAATGAATTGCTGAATTTGAATGTGTCTCTTTCACTCGATTCTGTCATTCCCGGAGAGTGCGTGGGACGGGTATAACCTGCAGTTGTCATGATAGCTCGATCGAGTTAAAAGTCAATTAAGAGTTCATGACAGCTAAACGGCTGCGAAATATCTGAATCGCTTGTCATTGACGCAATGAATCTCGATCGCAATTAAGCTGTCATGGTACGAATAAGCGAAGCAGATTAGTTTAGGTCCTAAACAAATCCGCAATAAGAGTTGATGGTAGGCACCCTGTTCTTTACTCTTTTTTGTATATAGTATGGGCTAGCTCTTGGCTTCATACTGAACCTTAGGGTTGAGAAGAAGCCTAAGATGGGGCGAGCTTACCCAGAAGCAGCCTATTCACTCTAGCTTTAAAAATAACAGGGTTGTAGTCATTCGGGAAAACAGACGCAGGCAGGGTATTCCATTCCTTGGCGGTGCGCATCACAAAGGAAGAAGAAAAGCGCTTGGTACGCATCCGCGGGATGTTGACCAAGTAAGGATGATAGCTCGCTGTGCGCCTAGATTCTCGGTGGTAGAACGGGGATGGCAGAATGAGCTCATGCAGCTCAGAAGCGCACTCTCCGAAGTACAGCCTGTAAAATACCGACAAGCAAGCCACTTTACGTCAATGGGTAAGACTATGGAGCTTGGTTTTAACCAGCTCATCGTCTCCAATTAGTTTTCTGGCCCTGCGTTCCACTGAGTCGAGTGCAGCTAACTGGTACTTAGCTGAACCGTCCCAGAGGTGAGAGCAATACTCCATGCATGACCGGACTTGCGCTTTGTAAAGAGTCAAAAGCTGTCCTCTATTTGTATTTACTGTGATACAGGGACAAGGTGGTGGAGCGGTGGGTGGAGCTGATCGCGCGGTGTGCGACAGCTCGCGGCGGGGGCGGCGCGCGAGTGCTCTGCGCGAGAGCAGCCGCCCACGCGCAGCCCTACCAGTACTGCTACTTGGAAAGGGGTGAGGCCAGGCTTGATTATGTTTGTACTAGCGGATCCTCGCGGTTTTAACCGCATGGTACCCGTTGCCGTGGGAATATCGGGATAAAATATTATAGCCTATGCCACTCGGGAAGAATGTAGCTTTCTCAAGGTCAAAGAATTTTCTAATTCGGTCCAGTAATTTTAGAGCCTATTCGATGCAAACAAACAAACAACCAAATCTTTCCACTTTATAATATTAGTATAGATGTATGTTTGTCCGCGATTATCTCGCGTTCGCCTGAACCTATTTTAATGCGGTTTTCAGAAAAGTGTTTGTTACATTAAGGAGAAGGTTTTGGTATTTTAACCGACTTCAAAAAAGGAGGTTCTCAGTTTGACCCGTTAAGATGCGGTTTTCAGATAGTAAGAGCAAGCAGATATTCAAAAATTCATAAGAGATCATTAAGAATATTGAATATTGAGTGAGTGAGTTGGATATTTTACTAAATGGGTGTGCAAAACAATAATAATTAAAGATTAAAACAATTTGAAGGAGGACGTTGAATGTTGTAAAGTTTTGCGATAGTTTGAACTACAGTGTATTCATATTTTTCCAACGACGAGACGGCGACAACGAAAATAGTTCTACGTTTATAAGATTTTCCGATTTCCCTACGTTTTGGCACCTTTTCAAGCGTTTTGTCATTCTGAAGCTACGATAGGTAAAAATTTTTTAGGTGTCGAAAAGTCGTCGTCGGGGAAATCTAGGTATGACTTAGCTAACATATAGGACTGTAAAGACTTTCTTGTTCAGCTAAAAGCTTGGTTTAGTGAATGGACTTGGATTTAACTCCAAGTTGTTGTTTGTCAACTCATAATTTTATTTTATGGTTAAATCCAGGTTAAATGGGTCCATAAAAAAAGTCTAAATTAGACAAGGAAATTAAATCTGCAAACTTGTTTTGACCTTATCATCTATTTCGATCACGCTCTTTATAAAGCTGGGACCAAAACAAAATGGTACCTATTGTATAATTTCCCGAATAAATTGAGGCAGCTTCCGGCAAATAAGTTTGAATGAGTGGAATGAGCGATGAGCATCGAAGTGAAGGATGCAAGCGGTGCAACTCGGGACATAGTGCGAGATGTTACGAGTGGGGAAGTTTTAACATAGCGTGACAGCTGCAGCGTGCAAGCCGTTCAATCCCAGAGTTAGATTGTAGATTGTTTGTAGCGACGACGCATAGGTACAACTTTCTGTTGCTGTGCTACAAAATAGTTGAGTTGTTAACATTGCATGGCGTTTTTGTTGAAGTTTGTCAATATAATTATTTAGATTCATTTAGGTGCAGAATCAGACTATATTTAGTCAAAGCATATTCAAAAAATTGGACTTATAAGAAGTATATTTGTTGAGATAATATTTCAGTATTATGTGTGTGTATCCCGCACTTCGTTTCAATGTTTGGTTATCAGAAAGACCAACAAATTTTCTGCTGATGACGTGTCGGGCTGTGATTGCATTCATTTTTAACCGACTTCTAAATCAAAAAGGAGGAGGTTCTCTATTCGTCTGTATGTATGTTTTTTTTTTTTTTTTTTTTTTATGTATGTCCACTGTTCGGAAAAGATCGACGTTTCTGAACGCATCTCTAATGTCACGTCAAATTGACATTAGCTGTCACTTGAAGTTGACAGGCTGACTTGATTGGAATTCTTGTAAGAAAATGTCGGATTAAAATTTTGCTGAATTGTTAAAACCCGCTCGCGTTGAATGTGCCTGGCATATCGAGTTTGAATTGAATCCTGAATTATCCTTTCGATCCCGTTTTGTACGACCAGGATTTAGACGCCATCTTGATGAGTGGCCCGGTCGCGGCGTTTTGAAATAAAGAGTTCCACCACGCGTTGTTGTCGGGACGATATCTTAATAAGCAAGCCCCGCGTGTGTTATTGTGTATTGTTGAAATGCCCAGTGTTTTGGGACCGTGTGTGATATGGGTTTTGTGAGTAAGGTGACGAATTGGTAAGGTCTGCAGAAGAACACGGAACACATCAGATGGGGGCGCCCCCGTCCTTCCGCTGCCCAGGAGACTTTCGACACCGCAGACCCGTATGTTAAATTCACCTTAATTTAAATTAAGTCGCTGTGTATCGCAGTTCAATTGTTCAGTTACATCCCGGCTGAAACCAAGTTTTGTCCGGAGTCTATATTAGTGATACCAACGCTTCCACTGCGCTATGCCGGCTCCGCGGGTCTAGGCAGGGGTGTACTGAACATTGTTTGGTAGCAGAGCGTAGTTTGAGGGCCTGAGAGGCCCACGCCAAAACTTTGTCTATTAATCAGTGCCGTTTTGATGACCATCTGGTCCGGACTAGATTAATTTGTACTTGTAAATGGTAATTAACTTGCATTTGAAAAGTAAAGGGCATTCCTTTGTTGTTGGTTCCATGTCTTGTAATTAATTGTCATGTATTGAAGTTCCAAAATGTAAACAGATGCCTTTCTTTGTTCATAATAATTATTATTTAGTCTTGTTAGCAAATTTGAGTTGTGAATATTGACAAGTTGTTGCTAAATAATAGCTAATAAAAGGTTGTCCTAAAAAGGCTTGGGTACTTAATAAGTTTGCACTCAATACTTAGTGAAACTTAAATGATTTAAGACATTATTTACACATTGAAACTTATTGAAACTTGTGCTTTGAAATAATTAAAAATAACTTGTTGTATGTTGATATCCAAGTGAATTTCAATAGTCAGTGATTTGTTTGAACTGAATAACTTTGACTTATAAAGTCAAAGTTAGTTTGTATCTAAGTTATAACCTCTTGAGAGTTAGAGTTATAATTATATACTTGAGTTTTGTTGTTTTCTGATAACCTCCAAATATTTAAGAGTTTGTGTCATTATAAATACTTTGTTGTTGTAATATTGGAATTTTGTGGTTATTAATAACCTCCAAATATTGGAGATTTTGTGTTATAGTGAATATTTTGAATTTGTTGTTTTTGTTGATAAATTTGTGACGTTACAATGACGGCCTCCTCTGCTAAAGCCAAAATACGTTCTGAGTTACGGTGGTTAGCTTCTGCGGTTGCATTGTTGGATCGACCGGATAGGACGGAGGCCTTGTTGAACAGATACGTAGATCTGCCCGTACGTTTGGCTGTTGTTGATGAACAGTATGCCTTATTTTTGGAAAGGACTGTTGAGGCCGATGTGGAAATGCGACAAGAAGTCGGTTTGGATGTGGACCAGTGTTATGATTTTGCGGACAGAATTACCCAGGTGGCTCGACCTTTGCAAGTGGCAAGAGAGAATGAACCGAGCCCGTCCCCGGTCACATCTAAGAGTATGCCCCCTCTATTTGCTAGATTGGCCCCCTTAGATTTAAGGCGTTTTGCTGGTCGTCTAGAGGACTGGGAGGGCTTTATTAATATTTTTGATAGTCTCGTACATGCCCGGGATGATTTGACCCAGGGCCAGAAGTTAGCTTACTTGTTATCCGTGTTGGAAGGGGAGGCCCTTGAATCGGTTCAACATTTGGCCCCCTCGGATGAAAACTACCCTATTGCTAGGGATTTGATTGCCCGTCGGTACCAGAACGTACGACGTCTGGCGGACAACCATGTTGCCGCCATTTTGAATTTACCCCGCGTTGCCAGCGTGATGCACTTGAGAGTGGCTTTGTTGAATCCGCTGTTGGTTGCCTACAACGCATTAAAAAACTTAAAACTCCCAGTGGAGCAGTGGTCGTTTTTGTTACTGCACATTGTCCTGGGAAAGTTGCCGGACTCTGTTAAGGTCCGTTTTGAGCAGCAGTATGGTGGGGATAGTGCGACTTATCTGCCACCCTTCTCGGACCTCTTGACGTTTCTGGAAGGAGAGAGTAAACTGGCAGATAATTCCTCTCTGGCCGGTCCTATGGGACCCGAACGACCTGTGCCACAGAGTAGGTCCCCCACCGGACCCCCCCGTAGGGGGCGTATGGCCCCTCGCGCGCCCGGCCGCTATGCCGCCGTCCAGGAGACCGCCCGCTGCTTGTACTGTCGGGAACCGGGTCACAGCACGACCCGTTGTGATAAGTTCCTCGACCAGCGCGTCCAAGGCCGTCGAGCGATCGCGCGACAACGGACATGGTGCTACTCGTGCTTGGGCCTGCACATGCAGCGCGAATGTACCCAAGCGCACCCATGCCGCTTTTGTAAGGGCAACCACCATCCCCTCCTCTGCATGAACAGCCCAGAGGGCGGCGGAGCGCCGCAGCGCGTCGCTGCAGGATCACCTCGTATGGGTGGGGGTCTCGGACCCCCCGCGGTGTTTGCATCCCGCAGCAGTTCTAGTGGCCACCAGAGTGGCCCCAGACGCTCTCCGCCACGTTTGGAGCCTCAAACGGGCGGGGGTCCCAGGGACCCCCCCATGGGAAACCGATCCCCAAGGATGGGGATGAGTGATGCGAGCGTTGCCGGAGGTCGTAGAGGCCCCCCGCGACGTTTTGAGCCTCGCACGGGCGGGGGTCCCACGGACCCCCCCATGGGAAATCGGTCCCCAACTAGGGGGTTCGATTTTGCGAGCGTTGCTGGAGGTCGTAGAAGCCCCCCGCAACGTGTTGAGCCTCGCACAGCCGGGGGTCCCCGGGACCCCCCTTCTGAAAATCGGTCACCGTGCCCCCGCGACTATGGGGCGACGTACACGGTGGATGCTAGGCACCGATTCTCGCCGCCGCTCGCCGAATACCCGCGTTTGGAGCGGCGCCCGCCCCGTCTTCAAGGGGCCGGGAGATATAACCCGCCTGATACCGGGCGAATTGGACGTAGGCAGTATGTGGGAGAATGGGACCCACTGGATCGCTATGAGCGACCCCCTTACCATGGGGGGACGTCTGGGGACCCCACATACTAGCAATCAACGTGTTTACGGTCGATTGTAGCCACCCCTCCAGAGACCGTTTTGTTGCCCACGGCCTCTGTGCTTGTCAGGGGATTGAATGGCGACCTTGTGGAAGTTCGCGCCTTGTTGGATTCCGGTGCTCAGGGGTGTGTTGTGTCATCTTGGTTAGTTAGGCGGTTGGGCCTCAAGGTGCACCCCCACACGGAAGGCGTGAGAGGTGTTGGCGATGTGAAAGTCCCCGGGTTGTTAGGGCATGTTGACTTCACATTTACATCACGTAATAAGTCCACGCCAGGCATTAAGACCTCGGCGATTGTGTTGGACACAGTTGTTGGCCGTCAACCTTCAGTTGACTTGGGACCGAGTATGTTGTCTTTGGTGTCTGATTCCCCACTCGCCGATCCAAATTTCTTCCGCCCAGGCCCGATTGATGCTCTCCTTGGAGCCGATGTCCTGGGGCGAGTTTTGTTGACGGGGAAGCGAGTTTTGCAGCCAGATGGCTTGGTAGCTCTGCAGACGACACTCGGTACAGTTGTGATGGGCCCTGCTCGCCGCGTTTTGGATTCCCTTGATGAGGATCGCGGTCTTGTTTTTAATGTGTCTCTCTCCGAAGTGGTGCAGAAGTTTTGGGAGGTTGAGGAACCTCCACCAGCCCCGCGGGTCGACCCAGTAGCGGATGAATGCGAGTTGTATTACCAGAATAACACTGGTCGCCTCCGCTCTGGTCGTTTGATCACCCGTCTCCCCTTTCGTGCCGGCCGACCTCCTCTGGGCGAATCCCGACCGCTAGCGGAACGTAGGCTAGTGGCGATGGAGCGTCGCATGAGCAAGGATCCGGTCTTCCGCCAGAAGTATGTTGAATTCATGCGGGAGTATGAGGAGTTAGGGCACATGTCCGTGAGCGATTTGGATTGGCGCTCCGTTGAGCACTTCTTTTTGCCGCACCACGCCGTTTTGAAATCCGGAAAGATTCGGGTGGTCTTTGACGGTTCGGCTCCCACCTCTACTGGAGCGTCCTTGAACCAGTGTCTGCATGTAGGTCCCAAGCTGCACACGGAGATCTCAGACATTTTGACCAACTTCCGGCGGCACGAAATTGTATTTATGACTGACATCCGGATGATGTTCAGACAAACGGTCATCCATCCAGAGGATAGGAGGTACCAATTGATTTTGTGGAGAGAGAGTCCTAGGGACCCCTTGTTGATTTATGAATTGAATACGAATACGTACGGTTTGGCTTCGAGCCCGTTTGTTGCGATTCGTTCTTTGTTGGAGTTGGCCGAGAAGGAGCGCTTGAGATACCCTCGTGCCTCCGCCATTTTGGCCAGTGACGTCTATGTGGATGACATTTGCACGGGCGCCTCATCTGTCTCAGAGGCGATTGTCCTGAGAGACGAACTCACCGCCCTTTTGAAGTCGGGAGGTTACGAGTTGAGGAAATGGATATCCAACTCGCCTGATGTACTGGTAGGTTTGCCCGAAGAGCACCAGCAGGACCCCCACCTATTCGAAAATGTTGATAATCCCCATGTGGTGACCGTCCTTGGCGTACAGTACAAACCGGTCTCTGACACGTTCACTTATTGTGTGGATTTACGACCACCGAAAGTCTGGACCAAGCGTTTAGTATTGTCTACTGTCGCACGTACCTTTGACCCCAATGGGTGGATTTGCCCCGTGCTGTTTATGGCCAAGTGTTTCTTGCAACGGTTATGGGCTTCGGGTGTGTCGTGGGATGAACCCCTCTCGGACGAGTTACTCCGAGATTGGTCGAGCTTCGTTTCATCCCTCCCCGAGATTAATGAAGTGCATTTGCCGAGGCTATTCCTCCCTTCTGAAAATTGTAAAGTTACTCTTCACGGCTTTTCCGATGCCTCCGAACGTGGATTTGCTGCGGCCGTGTACCTCCGCACCGTTACTGTTGACGGAGTTGTTGCTGTGCATCTGGTGATAGCGAAAAGCAAAGTCGCTCCCCTTCGGACTCGTCATACGATCCCGAGGTTGGAATTGTGTGGAGCTGCCCTCCTAATGCGTTTGTTGAACCACGTATGGCTCACATTAGGTCGATCTATTAAGATACAAGAGGTTTATGCTTGGACGGACAGTCAGGTCGTCCTTTGTTGGTTGAAGGCTCCGGCGCACACCTTGGACGTGTTTGTGGCCAATCGAGTGTCGCAGATTTGTAATTCCGACATCGAGTTGATTTGGAGACACGTGCCGGGAACCATGAATCCCGCGGATTGTGCGTCTCGGGGTTGTGTAGCCCCAACCCTAATTAACCACCCCCTCTGGTGGGGCCCACAGTGGTTGATGCGGCCTGAGTCGGAGTGGCCGCCCTCTCCAGCGTTGTCGAACGTAGCCGTTCCTGATATGCGGGCATGCGTCCTGGAGACTAACCCCGCCGGGGAAAAGGATTTGTTGTTGGATCGGTACAGCTCCTTACAGAAGCTGCTTGGTGTTACCGCTTGGATCGGACGTTTTGCGTACAATTGCAGAAACCCACGCGCGAGGCGTGATTCGTCGGTTCTCACTCCGGACGAGCGTAGGGACGCGCTCTTGTTTTGGGTCCGGAGAGTACAAGCTGATAGTTTTGAGTCCGAGATTGAAATTTTGCGTTTAGGCCGTCGCAAGTTGAAGGGCGCGGTATCGCGATTGAATCCCTTCCTGGACGAGAGTGGGCTTTTGCGAGTCGGCGGAAGACTTCGAAATGCGAACCTGCCGTATGGAGCTCGTCACCCCCTTTTGTTACCTAAAGCCGGACATTTGACTCAACTGATAATAACAGATCGCCATGTGAATGCACAACATGCTGGCTGTAATGCTTTGTTGGCCATTTTGCAGCGTGAATTTTGGATTTTGTCTGCTCGTCGAGCCATTCGCACTGTGGTTTTCCGTTGCCTGCCTTGTTATCGATTGAAGGCCGCGACCATGCAGCCCCAGATGGGTGATTTGCCTGCTGATCGCGTCACGGAATGTAGAGCTTTTGCCGGAGTCGCCACCGACTTCGCCGGTCCCTTTACTGTAAAGGCTTCGAGACTGCGTAATGCTAAAACCTATAAGGCGTACTTGTGCGTGTTTGTGTGTTTGTCCACCAAGGCTGTCCATTTGGAAATTGTCTCGGAATTGTCTACCGAAGCCTTTGTCGCCGCCTTGAGCAGATTTGTTTCCCGTAGAGGACTGCCGACATTGATACGTTCCGATTGTGGTACTAATTATAAGGGAACGTGTAATTATCTTAAGGAAGTAGTTAAGTTTTTTGTTGATAATAAAATAGACATTGGAACCACCCTCTCCCGGCGTGGGATAATCTGGAAGTTTAGCCCTCCAGCTTGTCCGACCTGGGGAGGAATTTTTGAAGCTTGTGTAAAGGCTGCCAAGACACACTTGCGTCGCGTGATTGGAGAAACTATTCTCACGTTTGAGGAACTTGTTACGGTATTTTGTAAAATTGAGGCCGTCCTCAACTCGCGACCCTTGTGCCCGTTGTCTTCGGACCCGAATGACCTGGAAGCGTTGACCCCAGGTCATTTCTTGATCGGACAGCCCCTTTTGGCTTTGCCTGAATATCCGATTCAGGATGTAGGATCCCATCGTTTGTCGCGATACCAACTTTTGAGACAGATGTCCCAAAACTTCTGGGCACGTTGGTCGATGGAGTATTTGCATATCCTACAACAGCGCGTGAAGTGGACAGAGAAAACCACCCCACCCCAGACTGGCGACCTCGTGTTGATTAAGGATGCTAACCTGCCGCCCCTATGTTGGCGAAGGGGGCGCATTGTTAAACTCTACCCCGGAACTGACGGAGTTCCTCGTTTTGCTGAGGTTTTGGTTCGAGATTCGGTTTTGAAGAGAGCAGTTAGTGGGCTCTCCCGATTACCCGTAGATTGACGTACCGTTCTTAACGGTCCGGGGCGGGGGGATGTTCGGAAAAGATCGACGTTTCTGAACGCATCTCTAATGTCACGTCAAATTGACATTAGCTGTCACTTGAAGTTGACAGGCTGACTTGATTGGAATTCTTGTAAGAAAATGTCGGATTAAAATTTTGCTGAATTGTTAAAACCCGCTCGCGTTGAATGTGCCTGGCATATCGAGTTTGAATTGAATCCTGAATTATCCTTTCGATCCCGTTTTGTACGACCAGGATTTAGACGCCATCTTGATGAGTGGCCCGGTCGCGGCGTTTTGAAATAAAGAGTTCCACCACGCGTTGTTGTCGGGACGATATCTTAATAAGCAAGCCCCGCGTGTGTTATTGTGTATTGTTGAAATGCCCAGTGTCTTGGGACCGTGTGTGATGTGGGTTTTGTGAGTAAGGTGACGAATTGGTAAGGTCTGCAGAAGAACACGGAACACATCAGATGGGGGCGCCCCCGTCCTTCCGCTGCCCAGGAGACTTTCGACACCGCAGACCCGTATGTTAAATTCACCTTAATTTAAATTAAGTCGCTGTGTATCGCAGTTCAATTGTTCAGTTACATCCCGGCTGAAACCAAGTTTTGTCCGGAGTCTATATTAGTGATACCAACGCTTCCACTGCGCTATGCCGGCTCCGCGGGTCTAGGCAGGGGTGTACTGAACATCCACCGATTACTCGAAGACGGCTGAACCGATTGAAATGGTTCAAACGTTATTACATCAGGTTGGTTTCCAAGTTGGTCCCATTTTTTGAAATTTTGAAATCGGTTCAGTAGTTTTCAGGAAATCTTGAAAATACTGTCGTTTTCGTTACCACTTTATGTGAATTTAATACGTATCTTTAGGCATAATTCCTTTGTGTATAAACCGATTTAGATGATTCTTGTTTTGTTAAAAAGGGGATACCTCAAGGTATTTCGACTGAACCGACTTCGAAAAAGGTGGTTTTGAGTTTGATCACATACCTATTTACCAGAAAACACGCAAATTGCCTGCACGATGCACTAAAAAGAGTGAAATAAAAATTATTTTTATAAAAAAATAAAACCGCCTTCTAAAAAACCACATCAAAAAAGTAAGAAATAATTCCTCACCAAATAAATAACGTAAGTACTTTGAAGTCGGGCGGGTTTTAACAAAAACAACAAAAAATTGTACATGTTTCACGCCCGACTTCAAAGTACTTACGTTATTTATTTGGTGAGGAATTATTTCTTACTTTTTTGATGTGGTTTTTTAGAAGGCGGTTTTATTTTTTTATAAAAATAATTTTTTACGTCAGTCTGTCAAATCTATGTAAGTGTTTCACTGATAATAGAGTTCAGTGAAGTGTTTACATAAATTTGACAGAGACTGACGTAAAAAGTTTTCTGCTCTACCTTAGAGATAACCTTTGAGTATTCAAAACGAGATAACGCACCTTTCTGGGTAAGCACTTACCCTGTCATATTTTTCCCTAGCTACGCCATACCAGCCCGCCAGCGACAGACGGCTAGCCATCGTAGAAGGCGCAGCGTGGGTGATGGTCCGAGCTGGTGGCGGCGCGGAAGCCAAGTTGGTTCTTGGGGCGAGAGCACACGGTGGAAGTCCTGACGCTTATACATCGAAGGTGCCCCTTACGCATCCTTTGGCACCACTGCATTACACTGCGCAAGGAGTAAGTAGTTCACTAGGTACGTCATCGGCTGCCTATCGTGGAAGGTAAGGTGTGGGTGATGGTCCGAGCTGGTGGCGGTGCGGAAACCAAGCTTGTGCTCAGGGTGAGAGTACACGGTGGCAGTCCTGAAGCTTATACTTCAAGAGTGCCCCTTACGCTTGCTTTGGCACACTGCATTACACTGAGGAAGGAGTAATTAGATCACTAGGTTAGGTACGTCATTGGTTGTCTATCGTGGAAGGTATGTGTGGGTATAATCCGAGCTTGTGTCGGCGCGGAGGTCACGCTTGTACTCGGGGCGTGAGCACACGGTGAAATACATTTAGGGTGCTACTTATACCTACATCCTATGGCACCACTGCATTATACTGTACAAAATTGGCCCTTAGTCTTGCCATTTGAGCTTAACTTTAGGGTGCCAATAATAGGATGGGTGCCAACAATCAGGGCAGTTTACCCTACCATTAATCTCAAACATTTTTCCAGGACTACTACGCAGCAGCAGTAGGTCCACCATCTTCGGTAGTGTGCGCGGACAGGTCTTCTATCTGGCAGTTATGGCACCCGGCCTTGGAAGAGGCCCTGGATGCGCATTGGTCCGACTTGTCCACGGTGGCCAGGGTCGCGGCAGCCCTGAACGCTCTCATTGACAAGATGAGGGAAGGATGTTACCAGGTTAGTCATTCTCATTAGTGATAGGTTCTTCCATCTGGCAGTTATGGCACCCGGCCCCGGAAGAGGCCCTGGACGCACTCTGGTCCGACGTGTCCACGGTGGCCAAGGTTGCTTCAGCCCTGAACGCTCTCATTGACAAGATGAGGGAAGGATGCTACCAGGTTAGTCATTCTCATTAATGACAAGTTCTTCCATCTCGCAGATGTGACACTCGGCCTTAGAAGAGACCCTGGATGTGCACTGTTCCACCTGTTCGGGGACGAACCACCGGTTCCAGTCAGGGTTGAAAGGGAAACCTTAAAGTAGGAACTCCAGTGGGGAAAGCAGTGACTGGGGCTGGTGCTCGATGGACGATGGAAGAAAATGAAAATGAAAATGAAAATAATATTTATTCACAGACTTAATAAACACGTACTTATGAATCGTCAATATTTTCCCACCGCCCATTCAAGACATTTTTAACTGACAAGAAGAATGGGCGCAAGAAACTTCTCCTATGATTTTCCTCTAAGAAGTTCTCTCCTATAATTTTCCTGTCAGATAATTTTGTAGAAATAGTGTTTACAATGTTTACATAGCTTGAAGGATTGCATCCTTGAAGTGGCAGTGAGCGAGACACATAGCGCGGAGAACCGATGGCCGTTGGGGCGGAAAGGTTCTCAAATGGCGACCGCGTACCGGACGACGTTCCGTGGGCAGGCCCCCTACAAGGTGGACCGACGATCTAGTCGAGGTCGTGGGAAGCCGCTGGATGCGGGCCAAGCAGGACCGATCGTTGTGTAGATCCTTGGGGAAGGCCTATGCCCAGCTGTGGGCGTTGTTCAGTTTACATTGTTTAAGACAGACTGTGCACTTCAATTTTCAAAGTGTCTGCAAACGGGATAAATAAATAGAAACAAAATGTCTCTTCTTTTAAAATTGTATTTTTTTAAAACCACGTTTTTAAAATAGACTAGGTTTGACTAAGTTTCAAGTCTCTAGTTTATCGGGAAGCTAGTATAAAATCGTTTGCAAAATTTGCGTACAAACAAGAGAGCAACCTAATAAAAACGAGATAAAAGAAGCATTTTTTGTAATATCAGGGCACTCTACGCGTGGTGAGCCGCTACATGGCAAGCTGCGCGCTGCGGCGGCGACTAGACCGCTGCGCTAGTCTGACGCAGCCCTACGGAAGGGCCTTCGTGTCTGCGCACGCGTCGCATCATTTATTACTGATATTGGACGAGTGAGTTATCTACAATCTACAACTACACTTATATTAGAAGGAATATTATTTGGATGATTAGGCTTTATTTTTGGAACTAATTTTGAAACTTCTTTTGCCTATAGAAAGCTGCGACTCCTAAGTGACAGACTTTGTTTTATTTTAATATACCCCATGGGAACTGGTACCATGCGGGTAAAACTGTGGGGAGCAGCTGCTATACATATTTAAATAAAGAATTTGATTTCATAGAGTTTTAGTCGATGTAGTATTATGAGACTTTGACACATGGAGTTGGAGGCGTCCTTTGCTGTTAAGTTTTGCTGATTGAAAATTCGTAAGACGGACACGTGACCATCGTAAAATTATTACAATGTCATTCGAATACGAAGGCAAATTTCGACACCGTTTCCAAAGTTGTGATAGCTCAGTTTAGAAAACGGGCGGCATAGAAGACCTCGGTTCAAATCTAGTCCGTATTTTTTTCTTTTTAACCGACTTCTAAATCAAAAAGGAGGAGGTTCTCTATTCGTCTGTATGTATGTATTTTTTTTTTTTTTTTTTTTTTTTTATGTATGTCCACCGATTACTCGAAGACGGCTGAACCGATTGAAATGGTTCAAACGTTATTACATCAGGTTGGTTTCCAAGTTGGTCCCATTTTTTGAAATTTCGAAATCGGTTCAGTAGTTTTCAGGAAATCTTGAAAATACTGTCGTTTTCGTTACCACTTTATGTGAATTTAATACGTATCTTTAGGCATAACTCCTTTGTTTATAAACCGATTTAGATGATTCTTGTTTTGTTGGAAAGGGGATACCTCAAGGTATTTTAACCGACTTCGAAGAAGGAGGTTTTGAGTTTGATCACATACCTATTTACCAGAAAACACGTAAATTGCCTGTACGATGCACTAAAAAGAGTGAAATAAAAATTATTTTTATAAAAAAATTAAACCGCCTTCTAAAAAACCACATCAAAAAAGTAAGAAATAATTCCTCACCAAATAAATAACGTAAGTACTTTGAAGTCGGGCGTGAAACATGTACAATGTTTTGTTGTTTTTGTTAAAACGCGCCCGACTTCAAAGTACTTACGTTATTTATTTGGTGAGGAATTAATTCTTCCTTTTTTGTTGTGGTTTTTTAGAAGGCGGTTTAATTTTTTTATAAAAATAATTTTTGTTTTGTCAAATTCCTTTTTTTGTGAAAAGTCTAGGGAGCCCTTTTCACTTCTGCCGGCACTCCCGGAGTGCAACCCGTTTTTGTTATTCATTTTCTATTTCCCTCTGTTGTTTTACCTTTTCCTTCTTTTTCTGTTGTAGGCGTCATCGTCAGCACTCACCAGATTTCTTGTGTGCGTTTCATTTATGCAAGTAGTAATATTTACTTATTGTGTGCAGGCTAGTGTCGTTGTGCGAGCGCGGCGGCACAGCGGGCTACGTGTGGAGTACCGGGCGTGGTTCCGTGGTGCGGCGCGGCGCGCGGGACGCGGCGTGGCCACGCGACGCCGCGTGCCTGCGAGCCTGCCTGCAGCACTTACACAGTATCGCAGGTATATAGCTTGTAATAGGCTAGTGTCTGTATGCGAGTGCATAGCGGGCTACGTGTGGAGTACCGGGCGTGGTTCCGTGGTGCGGCGCGGCGCGCGGCACGCGGCGTGGCCACGCGACGCCGCGTGCCTGCGAGCCTGCCTGCAGCACTTACACAGTATCGCAGGTATATAGCTTGTAATAGGCTAGTGTCTGTATGCGAGTGCATAGCGGGCTACGTGTGGAGTACCGGGCGTGGTTCCGTGGTGCGGCGCGGCGCGCGGCACGCGGCGTGGCCACGCGACGCCGCGTGCCTGCGAGCCTGCCTGCAGCACTTACACAGTATCGCAGGTATATAGCTTGTAATAGGCTAGTGTCTGTATGCGAGTGCATAGCGGGCTACGTGTGGAGTACCGGGCGTGGTTCCGTGGTGCGGCGCGGCGCGCGGCACGCGGCGTGGCCACGCGACGCCGCGTGCCTGCGAGCCTGCCTGCAGCACTTACACAGTATCGCAGGTATATAGCTTGTAATAGGCTAGTGTCTGTATGCGAGTGCATAGCGGGCTACGTGTGGAGTACCGGGCGTGGTTCCGTGGTGCGGCGCGGCGCGCGGCACGCGGCGTGGCCACGCGACGCCGCGTGCCTGCGAGCCTGCCTGCAGCACTTACACAGTATCGCAGGTATATAGCTTGTAATAGGCTAGTGTCTGTATGCGAGTGCATAGCGGGCTACGTGTGGAGTACCGGGCGTGGTTCCGTGGTGCGGCGCGGCGCGCGGCACGCGGCGTGGCCACGCGACGCCGCGTGCCTGCGAGCCTGCCTGCAGCACTTACACAGTATCGCAGGTATATAGCTTGTAATAGGCTAGTGTCTGTATGCGAGTGCATAGCGGGCTACGTGTGGAGTACCGGGCGTGGTTCCGTGGTGCGGCGCGGCGCGCGGCACGCGGCGTGGCCACGCGACGCCGCGTGCCTGCGAGCCTGCCTGCAGCACTTACACAGTATCGCAGGTATATAGCTTGTAATAGGCTAGTGTCTGTATGCGAGTGCATAGCGGGCTACGTGTGGAGTACCGGGCGTGGTTCCGTGGTGCGGCGCGGCGCGCGGGACGCGGCGTGGCCACGCGACGCCGCGTGCCTGCGAGCCTGCCTGCAGCACTTACACAGTATCGCAGGTAGATGACTTACATGTGCAATGCGGAGACGACAGTTCAACAAAAATTTTAGGGGATCAAAGGGTCCATCTATACAAACTATACAATAGTGCTGTCTCAACTTGTCTCAGATAAATGAAAACACAACTTCACTCTGCACATCTCTGTCTCAATGGAAATGCATCGCTTTAAATAAACGAACGAGGCTAAAGGTATATACTAAACGCGATCATGTAAAAAAATAAACTTGTAACTACGTATACAATGTAGAGACGACAGTGCGACAAAATTTTAGAGGATGAAAGTGTCCATCTATACGCCCAACTTTTACTATGAGGCCAGCCACGAAATCGAGAAAAAAAAACAGCTTACCCATAGAAAAGTACAACATCGACTCAACCATGGCCCGCAATTATTTCTCGGCTGCTTGCGCTGTTACAAGTGCAACGAGTGAGATAGAAGATGGCTTTGACTCAACCAAAATGTATGGAACAGTAAAAATTTTTTCGAAATTTCGTGGTTGGCCTCTTAAAGTGTGTGGTTGTTGGCCCCGTTCATTTATTTACGTTTGGGATGCGTTTCCATTGAGATAGAGATGTGCAGAGTGAAGTTGTGTTTTCATGTATATCTGAGACAAGTTGTGATAGATAGCACTGCCGTTAAACGTGAGGAAATATAGGTTATCTACTCGATTCCCCTCGCTCAATATTAATTTGACGAACCATCAACAACAGCTTACACCCGTTTATCGTTTATTTATCAAGCATCTCTTTAGCAATAGATCTGTCTGACGTTGCCTCTTTCTGGTTGAATTCTGAATAACATGCGACAAATCTATTTGAAACCATGTTAACTTCAGTACTGTGAAGCTCTGATGCTCCACAGCTCTGCTAATAGCTACAAATAAAGCGTATTATCTCACTGTAACTTGTTTTATTAAAATAAATATACTTTTATCACACGACCGGCTTATTATTATCTTAGGATCTTTCCGCAAGGGCAGTCTCTCTCTGAATATATATTTATTTTACTCTATGCTCTGAATCATATTCTACAGTGCCACAAACTTTGCTGTGCCGGTGGCCAAAATGTGAAACTAACGTGATTTTTTTTAATGTCATTTTGCTGTCAAGTTGATGTCCAACCATAGCGCTGCTGGCGGCTGAAGTTCTTAGAAGTCAGGGCCGGTTAAATTACTACAAAAAAAAGAAAAACGTACGTAGCGCCGCTGTCACCGGCACAGAAAAGGTTGTGGCACTGTAGCTCTGAACCAAAGAGCATGTAATCTCAAAACCTTTTTTTTAATTATGTTTCCAATCACTGACATCTTTTTAATAGAGTTCAGTGTTTCCTTTAAAAAGGCTTACATAGATACAGCATAAATATCTCCTACTAATCACCCACAGAGTAATACAGACTACCTTACAGTACCTATGGATTTCGTGATTATCAGGAAACGAAGAAATCCCCCCGACCCCTGCGGAGTCCCTCGAGCTGGTACTGTTCAATCGGTGGGAGAACCTGAACAAGGAGCACAAGAGCTCAGGCACGACGTACTCCAGGAGGCAGCTTCGGTATCTGCGCCGCGCCGCCGACCTGCTGCTGCGCTGCAAGAGCTTGCTCGTCTGCGTGAGTTCAACATTAAGTAATTGACGTCATTGCTAACACGATTAGGTAAATAAAACACTCTTTTACGGATTCTACGAGTTTATTATACACATTTAGCTAATTAAGTTTCGGTTTAAAGGATTTTTAGTTTTTTTACTGGCGTTTCGGCGCCTGGAGCCGTACTCTGAAACGCGAAATCCAAAACTTGTAATCGAAAGGGGCAGCTTTCGCTCGAATCTGTCACGATTGGGGAATGAGAGAGACGGGTATACCGAAGTTTCGGATTTCCTTCATTTGAACCACTATAGGTCTTTTGGCGTATCTTGGTTTTTACAGAAGTGTGAGTGACCGCGTAAAGTAGAGACAGGCAAAAAATTTGAGCAAATTGTAACTCGTCCCACATGTCTACGGCCTATTTAGTACGAATTGAAGAAATTCAAATGGAATAAAATTTCGATTCAGCAACTCGTCCCAATTTCTTGTTTGGAATTTTAAGCGTTACTAAAAACGTTTGGTAATGTTAGTAAGACAAGTATTTTATTTTTTATACGTATTTTTTATTTTTGTGAATTGACAAAATTAATACCATGTGCATACATGAATAGAGCAATATTCATTTTATTTTATTCAGTCCGACATTCCATCGCCTTAAAACACAATAAAAAAAGGAGACACATAATTAAGCGTGCTGTGCAATTGTGCAGAATCTGTAAATTGTTAACAAAAGTCTACCTATATAATTTGTTAATTTGTAGAACAAAAGTGCAACAAAACAATCAAATCACGGGTCTTGTACATATATTGTGCAAAAAATTATGATAAAACAACGAGACAAATCACACAAAAACACTTACAAATACAGACAAATTGTAATCATGATTCAACACGAACAGATTTACTTAATTTAAAATAGACATCACAAAAATTAGGAACAAGCGAGGTGCAAGAAACAAAAAGTCAACCCCAATGCACCCCCATAAATTAATTTATCATTTTAACTTTAATATTAAACCTACATCTATGTATGTTCTATTTATCTTTGTGATATATTTTTTCTGATGTTCTGTATTATGATGATCAAGTATTTATTTAATCAAACGAATCAGACTTTGATATTTCCACACTAACACTTTTGCTGCAGATTGTACCATTTCTCATTAAGATAAAGAAGGCAGACGAGCTGCAGACTGATTATTTTTATATTTTATGGGCTTGCTCTTGGCTTCACACTGAACCATAGGGTTGAGAAGAAGCCTAAGATGGAGCGAGCTTACTCAGAAGCACCCTATTCACTCTAGCTTTAAAAATTATAGGTTTGTAGTCATTCGGGAAAACAGACGCAGGCAGGGTATTCCATTCCTTGGCGGTGCGCATCACAAAGGAAGAAGAATAGCGCTTGGTAAGCATCCGCGGGATGTTAACCAAGTAAGGATGATAGCCTACTGTGCGTCTAGATTCTCGGTGGTGTATGGCGGAATGAGCTCATGCAGCTTAGAAGCACACTCTCCGATTTACAGCCTGTAAAATACCGACAAGAAAGCCACTTTAGTTAGTTAGACTATGGAGCTTAATTTTTACCAGCTCATCGTCTCCGATTAGTTTTCTAGCCTTGCGTTCCACTGAGTCAAGTGCAGCTAACTGGTATTTAGCCGAACCATCCCAGAGGTGAGAGCAATATTGCAAGCATGACCGGAATAATTAATTTAGATTGCCTTCAACTCGTACTAAAAGGGCCGTAGGCATGTGAGACGAGTTGGTGAATCACTCTAAATTTTAATAAAGCAATTTTTAAAAACAATAAGTACTTTAAGATTATTTAAACTTAAAATAACAAAAAACTAAAATATTCGTAGTTAAATAATAAAAAAATACGTTTCCTGCTGCTGCTAACGGTATCCGTTGCGTAGCGCGGCAGGGTTGCATCGCGCGTGGGACGATCCGCGCAACAGGCCGAATAATCTTTATGAAGGGATGCGCTGCGCCTCAGCCCTATAGTTCAGTCTACACTATCTGTGTGAACGCACACTAACGTAAAATCCATCTTAAACCAAAAGAGCTATACCAAATCTAACTAAATTGTTGAATCCGTTGAATCAGTAAAAGAGTGTTATAATAAACAGTTCGCGCAGAAATCTCAGATGTGCGTAAGATTAGGTAAATTCTACATATAGCGACTCTTCCACTAAAATCAGATAAAATGACAATTACGATTAGGTATTCTTTATTTTGTGAGCATAAAACACAATCAATCGGTGGGAGAACCTGAACAAGGAGCACAAGAGCTCAGGCACGACGTACTCCAGGAGGCAGCTTCGGTATCTGCGCCGCGCCGCCGACCTGCTGCTGCGCTGCAAGAGCTTGCTCGTCTGCGTGAGTGCTACGTTACATAATTGACACCATTGGTTACACGATTAGGTAAATTCTACATAAAGCGACACTTCCATAAAAGTCGGATGAAATGACAATTACGGTAATGTACGATTTTTTTATTAAAAACTAGCCTTCCGCCCGCGGCTTCGGCCGCGTGTACTACACGACGTTATCCCGCGGGAAGGTGATATTTTTCAGGAATAAAAAGTAGCCTATGTCCTTTCTCAGGCTCTAGATTATCTCTGTACCAAAGTTCATTCAAATCGGTTCAGTAGTTTAGGTGTGATTGTGTAACACACAGACAGACAGAAACGCATTTATAATATAAGTAAGGATAAGAAAAATCAAAAATAAAATAATTTACTAATTTTAGGTTGATATCAAGAAATTTATAAGTACTACGTACAACTATAAATTCCTTGGTTGATATACAGCACTTGTGAACGTCAATGAAGCTACGCTATCGGTTCGCAAATCCTACGGCGAGCCTTGTAACGAAAAGAACCGACAAGAAACTCGCCAAGGGCTATTTTTTCTCCCTGTCAATTTCCGTCACAAATTAATCTTAAATTTAAAAACAAAATATAACGTAGCAGTAAATAATTTTCAATAACTTAGGAACTAGTTAGACATTTAAAAGGTAGTTTCTTTAAAATACACACCAACTAAATACGTAGCGAATACAATAATAAATATAAATGCCAAACAAAGGTAATAAAACTTTGAATAGTTTAAGAACATAAGAGTCAATAATAAGCAGTGCCATACAAGGCACGATAAATAAAACTAATAACAATAAAACATAAAAAATCTGCGTATTTTGAGACAAGAATTTGCTCAATATTCTGTAATTTGTAAGCATAAAACGCCCAAATAGTTAGCCTGTATTATTCCATCATCCGATTTACGAATGTGTTTAATAGTAACATAATCTGATACCTTTTTCCACAAATAGGACAACCATAGCAACTTCCGTGCAAACCTCATACAAGCGACAGCTCAAGGCGATGAGCTGGTGGAGGAGCTGATCCATATCCTGGCCATCATGCTGGACCAGGCCAGGGACCTGTACTTGAACAACTTCCACTCGCACACCTTTGGGGATCTCGACAGGGATCTTTCTACGTACAGGTGAGAATGGAAATCACGTAAGCGAGATCTCCAAAAACTAGGTACACAATATTGTTTAAAAGTGCTAGCAATCTAGATTCTGAGAACTCATTAATTAATTTTACAATATTATTTGAGTTAAATTTTACGAACAATGGGCCAACAGTAGCCTTTTTCCTGTCATTGTAGTATATATTGTGAACCGCGTGTCATTACACAATAACACGCTGTACAATTTGGAATCTGGTATACGAGTATAATAGTCAAGTCAAGTCAAGTCAAATTTGTTTATTCAATTTTAGATTGTCATTTACAATACTTGTGAACGTCTTATAAGCTACGCCATCGGTTCGCAAACCCTATAGCGGGAGACCTTGGTGAAGAACCGGCAAGAAACTCCAAGGCTTTTTTTCTACCTGTTTTATTTCATACAGAGTCGTCAAATTGAAAAATGACCATAACATGGTATGATTAAGGTCAGGGTGCCTACCATCAACTCTTATTGCGGTTTTGTTTAGGACCTAAGCTAATCTGCTTCGCTTATTCGTACCACGACAGCCAATGACAGCAATTCAGTGATCATTCAATGACATTTCACAGCCGCTGAGCTGTCATCAACTCTTATTTGACTTATAACTCGGCCAAGCTAACATGACATCTGCAGGTTATACCCGTCCCTTTCACTCTCCGGGCATGACAGAATCGAGTGAAAGAGACGGGTAGAAGAAAAAGGGCACAAATCGTTCGGTCATTCACATTTAGCAATTCATTTGCGATCCAGTTTAAGAAGGTCATAGTACGAAAGAAAGCAATTCATTTTAGGAACCTATTCTGCATCGCGCTATTTTTGAATCGCTGTCTTAAAGTTGATGGTAGGCACCCAGTTTTCATCACAAATTACACAACGTGTTATGATAAATACAGTTAAGTTAGGCGAACTAATGATCATAGCGGTGAACAATAGTTCTCAAAGTAAGGTCTTTATTTAATTTTGTTACAGGTCAAAAAAATGGAACAAGCTCAAAGAATACTACGACGCTTCTTCAGCCTGCCTCATCGACGCAGTCAGAAGGGACCCTGATCTCCGCCGAGAAGACTTGAAAGACCCACTTAACATGATGAAAAACATCCTCAATTGGCTCCACAAGGGAGCGAAAGACGATAAAAAATACTTGGGGCCTGTACTTAAGCCATATCTGGATGGTCTTTTCAAGTGTTCACTGGAGAATGCTTGGTTCCTCGAAGATTTTGAGTCGAAGACTTGTGAGAAAGAGTTGGAGGGTTTGAAAGAGTTTTGCGCGGGAGTTCATGATGGGAAGCTGGAGCCGTGTAATGGTCTTTTGGAAGCTGCGAAGAAGCTGGTGTGGGCAAAAGCGTTGGTTGACTTCGTGAATCGGTTCAGACATGTTGGTAAGTTTGTTTGTAGTATTTTTTCTTTCATCCATTGTTGTTGAAAGATCTTCAGGGTCGTAGATCGTGGTAATAAGTGTTGTCATGTGCTAGTGATTGTCTGTATTTTGTGCTACTACAGGTGATCTGTGATTTTGACGTGATAACGTCTTATAAATCGATGAACGCCGGCTGCACACACGAAAAAGGATGACGTAATGTCACGTTCCGCCTTAACTCAAAATAGAACTAGTACATCCCCTATACCTAAAGTCCTGAAATTTGTTTTGGTTGGGTTTAATGACCACATAACGGGAAAACTATCAAAACTTAAATAATTTGCATAGAAATAACTAAATTTCTCACAATCACACAAATTATTTGGCTCAAATTAACATCACTAGATGGCACTATGCGCAGCTGACTCGCGCTATGCGTCCGAGTAGAAGAAAGACAGCGGCATATTTTTAATAATCAAATTAGAGTGCTCGTCAGATAAGTCTGCGCGCGGTAAAAATCGAATACTAATCTTTTCTATAACATTAGAACAAAAAAATGCACTGTAACTAGCGCCAAAAACGCGCCAGGCACGTGCAGAGTTATCTGACACACACTCTAGCTTTATTATTAAACATTATTGATAACATAATACTTGTTTCAATTATCAAATTAACTGTAAAGATTATCGGTAACATAATTTTGTACCATGAGAAACAAAATTAAGTGTCACTAGTGACACAATGCTCCAACAAGCGTGTAAATTAAATGTGTGATGTAATGCTTGTTCTATATTCAAGTTAACGATAGAGGTCGCCGGTAAGGTAACCTTCTACTTCGACATAATTTTTCATCAATGTTTTCTTATTACTTTACAACGTAAAATTATCATCGTCCGTAAACCATCTTTACAGACACTAAATTTTTTAGTAAGTTTTTAGATAAATTGAAAATGAAGTAAGAAAAAATCGCCCCATCTCACAAAAATGTTTTATCTAAAAATACTTCATTTTAAATTTTTCAATCATCATCATCATCATCATCATTTCAGCCGTACGACGCCCACTGCTTAATAAAAATTATTGTGAATGCTAAAAAGAAGAAATTTAAATAAGTTTTCAGATGCCTACCTATCAATGAACTGTGATCCGGGTTCTGTCATTGTTTTGAAGAAATTACTCAATTATTTGCATTCTCAAAGTAACTCCGCTGCTTACGTTTAATTACCATGACCTAATTTGCGACCAACTTTATGGTAACTAGTTCAAAGGATAAAAAGCATTGTTTACCAACCCGTTTTCGGAAACATTGTCGGTTGTTCGGGCCGACTTTAAAGAGGGTCAACAACAGATCCGATCGAGCCGGGATCAAAATTTCAAGGCGATTTTGCATAGCAGAGGGGCCCGATTCTCATGCATTCGAATTTTTTCAGTGTAGTAATTTGTATACCAACATTTTGTTTTTGGTTTCTATTGAAAAGTTATAACGTTTCAAACAAACTAAACTGTCCCACATGTCAACAAATTCATTTTGACAGCTAAGTTTGTATACGAACATCGATTGGTCCGTACCACTCGTTGCGTTCGACTGGTTTTCGATCGAACTTTTTCGATTTTGAAATGCTGACAATACACAAACTGTGTTTTATTTGAATTTCGAGCCTATAAATGTGAACTTTTCTCGATTGCCTGAGAATGCCTCAGGCAATCGAGGTGCAGTTGCAGGCAAAGAATTTGTTTACATATGGGACAGTTTAGTTTGTTTGAAACGTTCTAACTTTTAAATAGAAACCACAAACAAAATGTTCGTATACGAATTACCACATTGAAAAAATTCGAATGCGTGAGAATCGGGCCCCAGGTCGTTAACATTTTAAACGAGCCAATTGTAAGCTGACCTCTAGGAATCTCTTTGCTCGGAGTTTTAGGCGGTATCTACCAACTGAAGAGGTCTAGGTAAAGTGGCAAAAAGTTTATGCTTGTGAACGGTGGTGTTCCGATATAGAGCATCTGGAAGGACAAATTATTGGTAATTAAACTGTTCTGGGGTGTGTCAATGACAATGACTGTAGAGATTCGATCAACAATAACACCTAGGTCTAGTTTAGATACATATAGTTGGAGTGACAAACACGGCTGAGAAATATGCGGCCACTGAGCCACTTGAGCGTATATTTATAAGTAGTTCCTGTCATTATTAACTTTTTTTTCTCAGCCATAAAAGTTTTGATTTAGTTCGTGAGCCTTTATCTAGTACTATTGTTGATTGAAGCTGTAGAGCTTAAATACGTATTGATTACTTTTAAGTAAAAGGTTTCCCTAATATGTACTTAGGTATGTAATGTTAATAGGCATCTTTGAGTTTGATACTAACTATCGTGTGACGATGTTTAAAATCATTTGCAAGAAAGCTTCTATAAATTGCCATGTGGCAATTTTTAAAATTTCTAAATCCGCAACCGTATGTTGTCCTTTAAAATCTACAAGAACTTCCAGTAGGTACTTAGTGTCAACTAAGATGGTTCATTTCACCAAGTCCCGTTCCACTCGGACCACCGATAGTTCGTGACAGGATTACGTCTAGACAGGGTAAAAAAACTGAACAGAAATGGTAAATGTACCTACAGAGTGAGGAATCGTACAAAAAGTAAAGGAAAAATACTCGTTCGAACTTTTGAAATGAAATGAAATTTTATTTGCTTTGAACAGGGTACATATAAAAGATGACAACCGTTTTAAGAAAAACAATTATAGTGTGATCGCCCACTCAGCTATAGTCAATAGCATGCAAAAAGTGAATTATTAATTGAAGTTAATACAATGTCTGTTAAATAAAAATCATCAAAATACAAAAATGTCAAAATTACACGAAAGGTACTTAGTGTCAACTAAGATGGTTCATTTCACCAAGTCCCGTTCCACTCGGACCACCGATAGTTCGTGACAGGATTACGTCTAGACAGGGTAAAAAAACTGAACAGAAATGGTAAATGTACCTACAGAGTGAGGAATCGTACAAAAAGTAAAGGAAAAATACTCGTTCGAACTTTTGAAATGAAATGAAATTTTATTTGCTTTGAACAGGGTACATATAAAAGATGACAACCGTTTTAAGAAAAACAATTATAGTGTGATCGCCCACTCAGCTATAGTCAATAGCATGCAAAAAGTGAATTATTAATTGAAGTTAATACAATGTCTGTTAAATAAAAATCATCAAAATACAAAAATGTCAAAATTACACGAAAGGTGCAAATATATATATTCTCGTTCGTGTGTGTTTGAATTATACCAATTAAATTTAATGAATTTTTTTTTTTTACTTCTGACATTTGTTTTATCTCGTATTATTTAATTTGACATGTTTCATAATTTATCTACGACCTGTCGTCGTTCGTTTAATTTTGACATGTTTAATAAGTTTACCTTGACATGTTGTTTCCCTTCAGTCGCAGAATGTACCTTTCGCAAAATGTACCGCGTGCGCAAAACGTTCCTTTCTCATATATATGTATCAATATGAGAAAGGAACGTTTTGCGCACGCGGTACATTTTGCGAAAGGTACATTCTGCGACTGAAGGGAAACAACATGTCAAGGTAAACTTATTAAACATGTCAAAATTAAACGAACGACGACAGGTCGTAGATAAATTATGAAACATGTCAAATTAAATAATACGAGATAAAACAAATGTCAGAAGTAAAAAAAAAAATTTCATTAAATTTAATTGGTATAATTCAAACACACACGAACGAGAATATGACTAAGTAAGGCGCTACTCGGAAAAATATGGACTTTTTGATTTAATACTATAGGACGGTTACAGTTGTTACAAATGTGGTAATAAGATATATATTTCTTCATACCTTTATCTAGAATCGTATAGTTTCAAAAACACGATTTATGATTTTGCCTCGACACTTTTTCTTTTCGAAAAGACCTCTAAAAAATAAGAAAAGTGAAGATTATTTTTATGGGGTTACTTACACTATTGGAAATTGGTTTAATTAGTGGACACCAATAAGATTGAGGATCGTATAGAAGCATTTTTTTTTAAATCGCTGTAGTTTTTTAATACGAAGTGATTTTGTATTTTTTTGCCTAATCTGCAAAATCGGTCTCGCTCCCGCGCGCGTCGTTTTCTCATTGCTATCTCGCTTCAGCACATTTTTTCCGAGTATCGCCTAATGAATGAATATAATAAAATTGTAAGCAGGATTTGTAAATACCAAAATGATAAATTGTTAATATATTTGCCGATTTTGTAAATTTTGTTTGATAACATTTATTTACTCCAGGGTGCTTACCATCAACTCTTATTACGGTTTTGTTTAGGAACCTAAACTGATCTGCTTCGCTTATTCGTACCACGACAGCTTAATATCAATGACAGCGATTCAGTGATCGATCAATGACATTTCACAGCCGCTAAGCTGTCAGAAACTCTTATTTGACTTATAACCCGGTCGATTTAACATGTCACCTGCAGGTTATACCCGTCCCTCTCACTCTCCAGGCATGACAGAATCGAGTGAAAGAGACGGGTAGAAGAAAAAGGACACAAATCGTTCGGTCATTAACATTTATCAATTCATTTGCGATCCAGTTTTTAGAAAGTCAGAGTACGAAAGAAAGCGATTCATTTTAGGAACCTATTCTGAATCGCGCTATTTTTGAATCGCTGTCATAAAGTTGATGGTAGGCACCCAGGACAATATTACAGGTACTTTTAGAACAAATACAAATAAGTAAATAGAAAAATGCAGGTCACTTCACAAAATTAACGTAGATTTTCTGATGTTATATTGAACTTCCATAGAATTGCTTATAATCTAACTAATTCTGGAGCCGCGCCAAGCATCGAAAGAATGTAATTTAGCTCTCTGCTGGTTGTTCGTTAGAAGTTCATAGTTTCTCTTTTGGCATCACACCAATGTTAAAGTTTTGAAATTAAATTAGGAGCAAATAAGGTTCGAATTGGCAGTAGATTTAAAACTATATACGTACTAGCGGATCCTTGCGGTTTTGCCCGCATGGTACCCGTTTCCGTGGGAATATCGGGGGATAAAATATAGCCTATGTCACTCGGGAAGAATGTAGCTTTCTAATGGTCAAAGAATTTTCTAAATCGGCCCAGTAGTTTCGGAGCCTATTCGATGCAAACAAACAAACAAACAAACAATCAAATCTTTCCTCTTTATAATATTAGTATAGATTTACAGACCTGCATCGGCAGCTATAACTATTTACTTTGAAATTGGTTTAATATAAGTAGTTGATTCTAAATGAAAATATAGTATTTTGCAAGTTCAGCGAAACTGCACAATACTATTGTTAATACCTGAAGAGAATACTTCTTACTTACTTCATAAGAAGATTACATTTATTCACACACATTACTTTTATTCACTTAATCTGAAATGTAGCTTGGCAATATATTATAGTAGACTTATGTCTATCTCTCATGTTGCGTTAGTGATTAAATTATTACCTACCTAATTTGTTTGGTCCGGAGGTGAAGAGTCTGGTAATCTGTAATACAGTTCTACTAGTACAGATACCAGTCTCTCACATAGATTACGTATATGTTATATTAGGTTATGATAATCTCCTGTATTTACTCTGTGTGAGAGAACAATAAATGTCTTTTTTATTTATTTTTTATTTTATAAGTAGAAATAATGAGTTTTTTGAGTGGAATCCTACTACAGTCTTTAAAAAATATGTCATAAGTACGATAAAAAAATCGTGAGTAAAAATGCTTTTCTCCTAATAGAAAATGGTAACAGTGTTTCACACAGTTAAGCAATTATCGTTCGTTTTCCGGTGGTAACGGGGAAATTGTAATGACCGATCTCCGTCCCGAAAGTCTTAACCAATTATCGTTTCCTCCGTGCCTCTTAGAAGCCATTTTGTTTGTTTTGCGTTTTATTCCGATTTCATAAACAAGTTGTTTTGTTAGCTCTTCAATTTATTGTTAACACTACATTTTCATATTCCAGCAAGAAGATTAAGAGATATTAGCATTAGAACAAGTTTGTTTTTAACCCCCGACGCAAAAAGAGGGGTGTTATAAGTTTGACGTGTGTGTGTATATCTGTCTGTCTGAGGCAACGTAGCTCCTAAACGACTGGGCCGATTTTCATGCGGTTTTTTTAATTGAAAGCTAAATTAATCGAGATGGTTTTTAGCTACGTTTGATGAAAATCCATCCGGCCATTTATGGAAATAGTCAACTGCCTGCCAAAACGGTAAAAGATACAGAGGTGGTGCTTTGACTATAATAATGTACCTACACCCTGGGCAAATTTAGGTGCAATACAAAAAAAAAACAAAATGGCGACAAAAAATTACTTTCTGTCTGTACTTATATTCGTAGTGCCTAAACGGATCAAGCGATGAAATAAAAATAACATTGAAAAACTCCCGCCAAAAAAGTCAAATAATAAAATTTATCTATCCCTCAACGTAGGGCAGAAGCTCCTGTTTTGGCCACTGTACCGGCTTTGGCCACTTTTTGCTCTAAAAGTTTTTTTAACAACTTTTCGCCATTTTTGCTAAAGGCAATTAAAATAAGGTATTTTAAGGTAATAATAACAACCGTTAGAATTCCATAACTCATACGATTTTTTTTCAATAAATCCCATTTTCTGTTTTAAAAAATGTTTTGTATGAAATTTTTAAGAAATATGTTTTGGATGAAATACTTTATAAACCTTTGTTTTTTACCATTAAATTGTTGTTTTGCAATTGATTGGTTTCTAGCGCATTAGAATATATTGATTCAACCTGGGTTTGGTTTTGATTTTTCGCTATAAGTACTTACAAAAGTTTAACTATCAATAAGTGGCCAAAACCGGTACATTTGGCACCTCTCACAAATTTTGTGTTATATCCAAAAAACTATTTTACTTTTTTAAATTTGAAAAATGAACCTTTAAAGGTAGATAAATTATCTATAATTAAAGATATAATTTGTCTCTTGAATACCTAAGACCATTTACTACTTAGTGCTTAAAAGTCAAAAAATCCTTAAAGTGGCCACAAAGGGTACCTCTGCCCTACGAGTATAATATACTATTTTAGTACTTCTCTTTTTGTCCCCCGATTTTGTGTATATGTCGCAGCCAAATGGTTAAATCCGCCATTCAATTAAACACCCAGGCCGATCATTTTTTCCGTAAGCTATTTTATCTTCCCATAAGTAGACGGTGTCACAAAAAAAAATAACCACGTAATTTAACGTTCGGCGTTAAACGGCGTTCTAACCGCACGTGTTCTACAGGACTTCTGAGGGGTACCCTACATGCTGCTATACTTAACCATCCGGCGGATTCAACCATCCGCCTGCGACATATATATGATTCTGTGCACCTGTATTTCGGTTTGTTTCATTTCAAGAACCGGTTTTGTAGATTTCCGCCTGGTGTTCCCGACCGGCGATGGGATGGCCATCTCCTTCCCGGTGAAGCTGCCGTCCCGGCGCGAGCTGTGCTCGGCCCGCGCACTGACGCTGAGCCGGCGCGACAAGGCCGAGGCCAAGACGTGCCTCGCCCGACGGTGCGTGCTGGGCGCCTTCACCGCGGCGCTGGTGGGCGACAGGCGGTGAGTGGGATGTATGGAGATGTGTCCCGGTGTACTGACGCTAAGCTGGCGCAAGGCCGAGGCCAAGACGTGCCTTGCCCGCCGGTGCGTGCTGGGCGCCTTCACCGCGGCGCTAGTGGGCGACAGGCGGTGAGTGGGTATAGAGATGTGTCCCGGTGTACTGATGCTGGTCTGATCTTAAGTCGGTTTGTATCAGATGCAACAACTCATCAACAATACATAGTGTAGGTAGGAACGAAATTTATTAGGATTATTTTTTATTTGTTGCAAAACAACACAAACTAGTCGCTTTCTTCCAGTCGATTAATTGATAATAGAACCTTCCAAAATCGTCGAAGCTTTCGTTTTCGTCTCCTCCGTCTTCGGAGTAACAAAACCGACAGCAGTGTTTCCTCGTCGAAATCCATTTTGTTACTGAGTGTACTTAGTGCATGTCGTAAACTCGCTGCGAACACGCGAAGAAAACGTTGCGTATCCGCCAGGCGTCCGCACAACGTCTACGCTGCGCGCCCGCTCCGCCCCGAAGCCGCTCGCAAACCGCTAGTATGTAAAGGCTCTTTGTGCAAGCACTGGCCTGGAAAACGGTGGTGTCACGCTGAATTTAAGAATGCTACAGTCAGCTTAAGTAAGGTAGTTTCTTAAACCATCGTCTCAAAGTTGAATAGAAAACACAAGATGTATAAAAGCTTTACAGTAAGGTCGTGGGCCACACTGGAGCGACCGCGGGGAGCGGAGGCGACCTGTGGATCCGCAGGACGCGCGAACACGTAAGTACTATTCCCTCCGCCGGCGCCGGTCGCGGCGACCGCCGGACGCGCCAGTGTGGCCTCTCCCGTCCGGGCGTCTGTCTCAATATATTTGTTTTTCCCGCTCAACGCGGACGCAAGACGCGCCGCTCCAGTGTGACCCACGACTTACTCTTAATCACATATGAGTGTACATCTAATCCCACTCAACAAAACCCTAAAACCCGGAAAGATTGAAGACCGCAGCTGTCCGGATAAGCCCGAGCCCGAGCAAAGCTTTCCGGTAGAATTGTATGTGAATATCGTGTCACGTATTAATTTCCCATATAAATGGCGGGCTGTGGGATTCGGCAGTGAATTATCGGAGCCTATCGGGCGTGATTAATGCCGCCACTTTCTAATTAGGGTACGCCGAGATAATTGTTAATTAACGGAAGGTTCGGTGGGATTAGCGCCAGTTTCGCTGCGTGCTTTTAATTATGGCCAATTATTGCATTACGATCGTAAAAGCACGTAGGCACGTACCAGGACATAGGTATTTAAACTTCTCTCGTTTATCATTTTGCCATTAAGGATTCTCCTGAAAAGGAACAAGACATCGTGGTGTATTATTATTTGTAGATTTTTTTCATAATATACTACGCACTAACTACCGGCAGTACAGCTACCTGACTCGCTCATGTCGTTTGTTCAATTCTGTCAGCGATGAAATTGACATAGATTTGTTCTGTGATAGCACTGTTGCCCTGAAGCGAGCACTGGCGACTAAACTACTTGCTGGTTATGGTGATGATATTTAGCATTAACTTCAATCTTTCTTTGTTTATCATAATATAAAGTTAATTATATATATTTTTTTGTTTGTTTATCCTAAAAAGGTATTGGCATGAAAGTAGCTTAATTAAATTTTAGGTAATTATGTAAATAAAATTATGCTTTTGATTATTTATTTATAAATATTATGTTAAATGTAAGCAGTAAGTTTTCCTTAACAAATAAAAAAAAAAAAAAAAAAAAAAAAAATAATTTACAAAATTTTATGAATTAACATCAGAAGTTAGATAAATTTACATCGGGTTAAGGATATTGCATAGGTAAAAAAAATATCGTCGATGGCCGTTGCTTACACAAGCGAGGGGGTGCTGGGATCGGTAAGACTCCGGCCGCGGCACTCTCGTAGACTGAGAAATACGTGTAGACGCGGCATGCAGCGCGCATTCTATTTACATCTAAAATATCAGCTATGTGCGCTTTTACTAAGGACATTATATTATGTAGAATACAAGAAGAATTATTATGAATATTTATTGTAAACGTCGGTTTGTAGGAAGAGTAGATCTTAGATATTATTCGTATGTAGTAAAAAAAGCTTTTTTTAACAAAGATAGTCACTTCAAACGATTCTTCAAAATGCAGAACACAGCAGCAGCTATTTATATTTATTTTCTATCTCTAGATCATTTCGATAATATATCCATTATCGAAATGATCCTCGCAGGCAAAACTACAACATTTGCTACAAATTACACTGAAAAAAATAAATAATGTATACTGCTCTAACCAGTAGGTACATTTTCAGATTTATTCCAATCAAATTAATAAAACTTATAATTTAATATGAAAAAATATAAATAACTCATCTAGCCAATCATCTAATACTTTTTTACAAAATAAATCTACTTAGTTAATCAATATTTAAATAAGTATACCGTTTATATAAAATCACGCTATCAATCTATAATATAAATCAATATATAAAAAAACACTTAAATAAAAATATTGTTTAAGTACATACATACATATTATTCCAATACCAAAAATGATAATATCAAATAATACAATAACTTGTGTCATTGAAAATTGGAAACAACGATCACATACACCCAATTATAAGAAAATATCTAAAAGTTAGTTTTCGACATTTACCCGTCCGAGAATCGAACCCGGGACCTCAGAGATAGTGGCACCTAGAAAACCGGTGCGTACACCAATCGGTCACGGAGATCGTCGAATTTGTTTAAACAAAATGTTGCGCAACTGAAATAATTGATACTTTGTTTACTAATGTAAACTTGCCACTTAAGGTTATAAATCAGCCACTTTAAAAAAACTTTTTTCATTACTCATTTTAAAATATCTTTATTTTTCACTGTCACTATTTTTCGCCATGTACGCATCATATCTCTTGTGCTCTAAAAATGGGTAAAAAACGTAAAAACTTGCCTAACGTCAGGTTCTTTTTTCTGTTAAAATATTATGCGATATGCTAAAATATTTGTACTAATTAAAAATTAATACCGAAGCGACAGTAACACAACTATATGTTAAAATTTTGTTATATTCATTAACATGAATCTCAAGACAATTTTGTGGTATGTGTGACATGACAACCAAAGGCGACAGCAAAAAAGACAATAATGGGTTTGTAAAGTGATTGACTGATAGTCGGAAAATTCTAAACAGTTAAACAATGTTTATTAAATTAGTCGCGTGAATTGAGTGAACTCACAAAGGTAGTTTTATAATGTGGTTGGTTATTGTACGATGCACGTACATGCGGTTTATTTTGTTAGTAGATAAAATTATAACTGACGCGGCGTAGCATTGACCGCAGGTTGACGGTGGACTTTAAGACAAAATGTATTCTTATTTATTAGTGTTCGATTAGATTCCTTGACAACAACTCATGCGTTTCTTTTCTTAGCACTCATCTGCATTCTGCATATCAACCTGCATCTGATACCTTGCATCACTGCATTTCATTTATTACATTTTGCATCAAACTTTTTTAGTCCTTCGCGACAGGACATTTTTTGGTCCTTCGATAAAGGACTTTAGATTCAATTTTTTCGCGTTTGTTTACTATTTCGGGAAAGAGTTGTTTTGAAGTCCTGGGTATCAACCAGTGACATGGCGAGTGAACCTGACCGCGCCCGCGCATCGGCGTTGCATCCTGTTGAACCTGCGTCGACGTGAGTCCAGCGATCCAGAGCTGCACATTCAGAAAGGAAGAGGTCCAGTAATTCAAGTAAGATCTTTCCATATTTTTCTTGCATTGCAATGGAGGCCTTAATTGAGCGTCAGAAGCATATCTTTGAGGAGATCAAGAGAATCCATGCTAATTTTAAGAAGGATTCGGCCAGTCGTAAGTCTAGATAGTATATTGAAAAGAGATTGGAGGCTTAACTTATGGGCGGAGTGTCAGCAAAACGACGGAGAACTGATGAAGGCGGAGCAGAAAACTCATCAGTATTATGTTGAAGGCGTCATCGGTGTAATCCAGAAATGGTATGAAGGTACACGCTTTGAGTACTTGAATAAAATTTTGTGTGAATAGATTCACCCAGAAGATGCCTATTCACTTGCGACTTTAAGAGGTTTGGGTTGTACTCGGGCAAACAGAAGCCGGCAGGGTATTCCAGGCATGATGAAGGAGTACTTAATTCTCTGAGCGTGAGTTTAAAGAAGAGGGCGGAATGAGGTTATGCAACTCAGATGCACACTCGTTAAAGCATATCTGACAAGTGACTCAGGGGATGAAACTCATAGCTGAAGTCCCCCATCGACAGTATGGGAGTGCTTATTCGCCAGGCCAGATAAACAGGTACGCATTGTGTATCAGACTAACACCAGTAACATAGAGATCCTTACTACCGAACTTAGTAACTGTACGGTCACTTCAGTCTACAAACCTCCCAATGCACCGTATTACTTCAGTTGTCCGCCGAACTTTAACGCCCATCCGGTTAGATTCGTCCTTGGTAATTTTAATAGCCATAGCGAGAACTGGGGGTACAGAACACCAGTGATGACAACGGAGTGAAGGTTGAAGAATGGGTTGGTGGACACATACCTACTATCTTTGATCCATGATCCAAAACTTCCGTCATCATTCAACAGCGGTCGCTGGAAAAGGGGTTAAAACCCTGATCTAATCTTTGCCAGTGATCACATAGATCACCAGTGCGTGAAGACAGTAAGTGGTGCAATACGGAGGACCCAATTATGTGCCAGGTCTTACGACCTGAAGGATAAAATAATAAAATAAAATAAAAAATATCTTTATTCAACTTGACTTAATAAATAAGCTCTTTTGAATCGTCAATATTTTTGTACCACCCGTTCAAGACTTTTTTAACTGATAAGAAGAACAGGCGCAATAAACTTATCAGCTTTAATAATTGGAGTAACGATATTTCCAAAGATTTATATCGTTAACTTTTACAACTTTTTCATTATAATATTACATTAGCTCAGCTAAGGTTATGTGTTACATCAAATCCATGCATTACGGTCTTTCAAATAGTCGTCTACTTTATAATATCCTTTGCCCATGAGCGATTTTTTGCCATGACTTTTGAATTTGTGCAAAGGCAGCTCTACTAAATTCTGTGGAACTTTATTAAAACTAGCTACGCCTTTCCCCAAAAACGTACTTCTTGTTTTTTCAAGTCGAATCCTTGGAACGGCAATCTTATTTTTATTTCTTGATGTATATTGCTACGTTTTACAAATGTATTGAGATACTTCTTCACATATACCATATTCTCATATATGTATTGTCCTGCAACAGTTAATAATATGTTGATTTCTTTTAAAGAATTTCTTGGCCGGAGTTTGTATATGGCGCGAATAGCTCTTTTCTGAAGCACAAAAATACTTGCGATGTTAGCTGCTGAACCCCAAAGAAATAGGCCGTAGCACAATACACTCTGAAAATAGCTAAAATAGATTAACCTTGCCGTTTCAATATCGGTTAAGAGCCTTATTTCTTTAACAGCAAATGCCGCAGAACTGAGTCTACCGGCCAAGGCTTCAATATGAGGGTCCCATTGAAGTCGATAATCTAATGTTATATCTAAAAATTTAGTACTGTTAATTAATTCTACTACATTGTCATCCAATTTTATGTGAATATCAACCTGTCTTATATTTGGCAGTGAAATTTTTTTCACATTTTGTTTTTTTCGAGTGTAATGATAGATTAATTGATGGTCAATGGTACTGTCTAATGGTACCACGGTAAAGGAATGGATTATTGCTATGAAACCAATGCGCAACTTTCGATAAAGTACTATTTACTTCGTCAGAACAATGATTACCTCTGTCAACTTTAAAGACTAGAGGAAGTGTCATCAGCAAAGCACTGTCTCCCATAAATTCTTTGCTTAAAAAGGAAGGTCATTTATATAAATTAAAAACAGCAAAAGGGACCAGTATTGACGCCTGGGGTACGCCCATGTTGATAGGGGCTCCAGTAGACTCAGTTTTGTTGATAACTACTTTCTGTGTTCTTTCACATAGATATGATTACATAAGGCTAACCGATTTATCATAGACACCATAATGTTTTAATTTCCTTAAAAGCGTTTGGTGATTAACACAATCGAAAGCTTTGGAGAGGTCACAATAAATACCAACTACATCTATAAGCATCAAATATATGTTTTTAAATATAATATGATAGGATGACATACCAAGACCAGTATGAATTAGATCCCTTCTCACAGGACACCATCGATTTGGGAATGAATTGCTAGAAGCCATATCCGAAACAACGAGAGAAAAGTGGAACAAGCTAATCGAAGGCGTAGATATGACGCATAAAAGCAAGAAGGCATGGTGTTTTATAAGGAAACTAAATAATGACCCTAAAATCGCTGATCGTCATTCCAATGTGACCACAAACCAGATCGATCACCACTTACTCCAAAATGGGAAAGCTTCCACGAAAAGTCTCCAGAAGAAATTTACACGAGACCCTGGTAAAGAGTGTTTCTGTAAAAGCCTCGTCCAAGTGGTTAACCCATTTGGACGAGTCTTTTACAGAAACAGAGTTCAAGTTTGCACTTGATAAGCTCAAAGAAGGTAAAGCCGCTGGCTTTGACAACATCAGGGTCGAGCAGCTGAAACGGTTTGGTTTCGTACTACTTATACAAAACTGTCATTTCTTCCATGGCCGCTTTCAAAGGGTATCTAATCACTGACGTTTTAGCCACCTACTTTTAATAAATGACATTTGTGGCAGAGAGTGTATATAAAACTTCTTCGAGATTATTTATTTTTATGAGTTTACTAGCTTTCCGCCCGCGGCTTCGCCCGCGTGTAATACACGACATTATCCTCAGGGAATTTGATATTTTCCGGGATAAACTACGTCACTTTCCAGCTCTCAATCTATCCCCGGACCTACCAAAAATCACATTGATCCGTTGCTCCGTTTTGACGTGAAAGACAGACAAACAAATAATACCTACCTACTGGTTTTCCCGTGAGAATATGATACTTTCCTGTGGTAAATAGTAAAAGTAGCCTATTATAATCCTTCCCAGGGTCTCAAACTATTTACTTAAATTGGTACCAATTTCTGGTTGCAAATTAGCCCGCGCTTAAAATGTTTTTCTTTGATATAATATGTTAGTCAGTGATGTTGTGCAATGAAATTTAAATAATGAAATAAATATTCCTTCTTCGGAAGTACTTGTACCTATGCAATATTTCATTAGAGTATCAAAAATTTTACTCCGACTATGCAAGTCTCCTTACAGTACCCCGAGTGTAAGTTTTTATGTCAAGCAAACGCAAACTATTTCGAATGCGTATTAATGTCAATTTGTATGAAAACTATATAAGCGCGCTACTCGCCGCTAGAGGCGCTAATACAGTTTTCATACAAATTGACATTAATACGCATTCGAAATAGTTTGCGTTTTTTGACATAAAAACTTACACTACGGGCACAGAACTCCGCAAACTTATCTGACGCGGTGGTTAAATTTGAGAGTTTAAACTGTCAATACAGCTGACAGAACTTTCATTCTTTTTTATTGCTACTGGCGCCTCAACCATCGGTTTTAGATATTGTTGTGGGGATTTCGAATTTCGAATTTCAAAACCGCGAGAGCATTTCTTGCAAGAAATTGTATGCATGCTCTATTTTGTACTAATAATGGATAAGTGAATTAGTAATAAAAATGTTTTGAACCTGAAATTTACACAAAATGGTGCGGTTTATGTTCCTCACTCAAAGGAAAGAAGCTGGACTTCTCACAGTCTCATAAAATTGGTGTAATGGTGATATTAGATCAACTAGGTATATAAAATTCTTACGTCGGTTCTGTTTCAAGAATTGCTTTTACATTATGTCTCTGTAAAAAACTTTTTCAACAAGCGAATTTCTTATTTCTTGATGCAATTTTTTACACCTACCTATCTTAAGTTTCTCACGTCATTTTCAATTTTGAGGAACCTAAAACGAACATAAATTTAATATACAGTGGTAGAAGTTAGAAACTTAGACTAATTATGTACCTACAACACAACAAAATATTGGTACTCAAATAGGTACAACTTTTATGGGCTCTTAAGTATCTTAGGCAATATTATCCGTCACTTTTATTTCAAACGATTAATGTTTGCTTTAGGTAATGAGTAAAATAACTTGTCCTCGGTTACATAGGTCTATGGTTATGCAATAAATGGCAAAGCACTCATCTATACCCAATCCTGAAGCGCTAGTTCAATATTTCCTAGCAAAATAAGCATCATTGAAAAAAACTAGGATCCTAGTGTGAGTTTTTTTTTTCAATTTTGGCGCAATCGGAGCGATACAGTCTCCACGTCCAAACGCCGCCAATCCCAGGCGGAGACTGAAGAATTAGCTGAGAAACGGTGCACGATGCATTTTGCGATACTAGTTATTGACTATAAATATAAGAAAAAAAATTTTTAGTAACTTCCCTAGATATGACTAAGAACTACTTACACAAAAAAAATTAGCTTGATTACTCAAATAGTTATTGAGATAATTGAGTTTAAGACGGAAAAAAGGGGTCTTGAAAATATTTTTTTTAGTACATTGTATTTATTTGATGTAAATAAAATTTAGTAACTTCCCTTCATAAAGAAAAGATCTATCACATATATTATTTTGGAAGACCTAGCAATGATACTTTGTCAGGAAATTTAATTTAAAAAAATTGAAAATTCTGAGTTTGATCGCCGATATGCCCTTAACTGAGTTTGCAGGACGCCGACTACGAATGGTTATGTACGTAGGACTTCTATGAGAGTTTATATGAAATATATGTTTGCTAGCCTCTTATAGCTAACTTTATTTTGTAGATTGGCACCTCAAATAAAACAAGCATTTATAAAAAGAGTTACTTTATTGACGGTAAGGAAGAATGGCTATGGTTAATAAGAAGCCTCAGTCTCTGAGGTCAAGGGTCTGATTCCCGGGGGGAAAATGTCGAAAACTAACTTTTCGATATTTTCTTGTGTCTGGCTGGGTGTATGTGGTACCCGTCATTATTTTCCTTTGCCATAAACACAGGTGGTTAATTTATTTAGGATCGGAATGAATGAATGATCTTGTAATGGTGTCCAATATTTATTTATTTTTGCTGTCTGATGGTAAGTTTCTCAGAAATACGCGGACAAAGAGAATTTCCTAACTTAGAAATATTTTTTTAGTAAAAATTTCATTTTTATGACAAGCTTTGTTGCTTACACTTTAATATTGTATTTGTCTGTCATCTGAACCAAACCGGTACTTATACAAAATTTCAGCTCCATCGGACACTGGGAAGTGGGTCAAATTAAGCTTGCAAGATTTGTCCCCCACTAACTAACTAACATACTAAGTAACTAACTAACATGGCAAGTTAATAAAAAGCTTTAAACAAACATACACTCATGCAATGCGTTGTCCAATTCTCACAATGTTACATAGGTAGCGGTAATATGCATGACCTTGGGTAAAAAAGGTTACTTTAAAAATATCGAATATAAAGGGTTTACCCAATTTTTACATAAAGGGCAGGTGGGTATCAAACCGAGCCTTTCCAAAGTTTGCGCGACGAGGGAACTGCTGCACAAGTTGGGACAGGAGTTTAAATTGAATGTAAATGAGCTACCATGAATACTTTGCTGGGTTGTGTGTTTGTAAACGTGTGCTACCTACTAAACCAAAGCATTTAATGTTTGTTAGTCTGGAAAAAGTATAAGATTTAGCAGATTAAGCAAATATTTGAGCGTATAAATCACTATGTATCTACTAATGATAAGTTAGTACCTAGACTTCACGCAAGCTTGATTCCTGATATCTTGATCAATGAGATACCAAAACGAGAACAAAGTAAATTAACATAATTTAACTCGCATAATTAATTAATATAAAGTGAGAATCCCATTTTAATCCTATAATTTTTTGTTTAAAAATGTTTCTAACTACTTAGTTTTAGTAGTTTGACAACAGTTTTTCAATCAGGTTATCTCATAAACCAAGATGTCTCAAACAAACTTTCTCGATGGGCCGACAAAGTATAAAAACTTGGGCAGTATAAATCTGATGCTGCCGTGCCGTGTCGTCGTCGCCAGAGCGAAGTTGTATTTGTCGCCTTTACACACAAGCGTATGAATCGACTTTCGGACACTTCAGTTCACTCCTCTGCCATGCGTTCAAGTAGAGTCCTCTTCATATAAAAATACCTCTGAAAATGGCGCTTAGTCGTCTCCAACAGTGAACATAAAGCTCTATTGCTTGGAGACTTAAGTATATTTCGTGGGACTTCTTAAATGCATCAGACTCTCTGTTTTCTCTTTTCTCATAATTCTGTCTCGCTCAACTCACTGGTATGTGAACGGGACAAAATCACGTTATCGTTAGATGAGAGTCGACGAATTTTTGTCGTGGTGCCCACGCTTTGCCGTCTGTTCGCGACGCGAATGAAGGCGCGGGTCGTATAAAGGCATCATTTTGTTGCCCGGCGCGACATCAATCATTGTGCGTTGTTTGCGAGTATCGCAACTCACTTTTTTGCTTCTTGAATCTGGCTTTTTGCGAGTCTGTGAGAGCCCAGATAAACACGCCAAACGATACAATTATTTAATGGATTGGATATTGCTGGCTTAAAGTTGTTGGTCTAGAGGAGATTTTCTTTTTTAATGTTGCTAGATTTTGATGGTAATTTTTTTCAGTCTAGTTTTCCTTCAGGTGTATGGAATCTTATCAAACTGTTATGTATTGGAATGTTAATAAATAACTGCCGCACTCAGAGATGTCAATTAAATTTAATTGGCATTAAATTATCATTCCTACACTAGTTATTTTAATTTTTAGTTTTTTGAAATCACAATGCAATTTTTATTATTGAAAAATGGAAAATGAAGTATTTAGAAAAAATCGACCCGTCTCACAATCAGCTCCGATGGGATGATTGTGAGACGGGTCGATTTTTTCTAAATACTTCATTTTCCATTTTTCATTCCTACTCTAATTCAATACTGGACATAAAAAAAGAGACAAAGATTTAATGATCAACTAAAGTTAATTGGCGTCTCTGTGTGCGGCAGTAAGTATCAGATAACACAGCCTTGATTTTCGAGGTGACCAGCTACAAGAATTTGTATTACGAATGTCGATGCAATGAGTTTGTTGCCAATATATCCATAAATGTACCCAGTCACGGAACAAAGAAAAGTCCGTCAAATGATTTTTAATTTGGATGGGATCAAAAGCAAGACTCCTTGTAGGGCAGAGGTACCCTTTGTGGCCACTTTAAGGATTTTTTAACTTTTAAGCTCTAAGTACTAAATGGTCTTAGGTATTTAAGACACAAATTATATCTTAAATTATAAATAATTTATCTACCTTTAAAGGTACTTACATTTTTCAAAAGTAAAATAGGTTTTTTATATTACACACAATGTGTGAGAGGTGCCAAATGTACCGGTTTTGGCCACTTACTGATAGTTAAACTTTTGTAAGTATTGCGAAAAATCAAAACCAAACCCAGGTAAAATCAATATATTATAATGCGCTAGAAACCAGTCATTTGCAAAACAACAATTTAATTGTAAAAAACAAAGGTTTATAAAGTATTTCAACCAAAACAAATTTCTTAAAATTTTCATACAAAACATTTTTTCGAACAGAAAATGGAATTTATTGAAAAAAAATCTCATGACAAAGAATTCTAACGGTTGTTATTATTACCTTAAAATACCTTATTTTAATTGCATTTATCAAAAATGGATAAAAGTTGTTTAGAAAACTTTAAGAGCAAAAAGTGGCCAAAACCGGTACAGTGGCCAAAACCGGTACGCCTGCTCTACTTACATTTCCAAATCATCTCACACAGGCCACAGCCCAAAGCCATAAGTCGTCACGAGAGCGAGGAGATCCTTGCCAGCGTGAAGACCGGACGCTACTGGCGCAGCAGCACCAAGCCGGACGTCATCCCTCCGGCGCAGGAGCACGCGCCGGAGCTGCCCAAGGTCCGCCGCAGGTCCAAGCGGAGACCCGCCACGGCGTACGGGTTCCCGGAGATCTCCATCACGAACGATACGAAGACGATGAGAAGGTATTTGCAAGTCTATTGTACAGCTTATCAGCAGGCACGAGAGTGAGAAGATCCTGGCGAGCGCGAAGACCAGCACGCGCAACATGACAAACCCGAGAAGAGTTTTGTTTACCTCGAAAGTCTACATTGACAGCCGAACAATAGGTATGTCTACGATGACATGTCATTTTTGGCGTTTCGATATAGACAAAACCTTACTCGAGTTCATCATGCTACCCGTGCAGGCGCTACTTTGTCGAATGTAAGTATTTGGTTTAATATTTACAAAATTAACCAAACTTTAACTTAATACTTTTCCAGATTGAGTTTTAGCTAATTATTCTAGTTTTTGTTGAACATTGAGCGAAAGCTTCACAGAATTGACTTCGATAGCCTCATTGGCCAGTATTGCACTGCAAAATAGAAGATAGAGTGTGTGTCAGATAACTCTGCGCGTGACTGCCGCGTTTTTGGCGCTAGTTACAGTGTTTTTTTTTGTTCTTATGTTATAGAAAATATTAGTATTCGATTTTTACCGCGCGCAGACTTATCTGACGAGCACTCTAGTATAGATAGGATGTGTAAAGTACCTGACACCTTTCATTCAACGCTCAAAATCCATTTCACGCATTTAGGGATGTTCCAAAATGATTATGTTCAAATTGTGCAGGAAGTACCACACACTAAAGAGCCTAGTGTACACTGAGGAGGTGGAAAGCATCAAGCAGCTGCGAGAGCGGCCGCGCTCCGCCGGCTCCACTGTGAGACACAAGGATGTGCTCACCAGGCCGTCCCTACTCGAGACCCTCGATTTCATCAACAGCGTCAAGGACGCGTTGTGTGGTAAGGAGGTGTTCTTGAAAGTGTGTGGTAAGGAGATGTTCTTGAAAGCATCAAGCAGCTGCGAGAGCGGCCGCGCTCCGCCGGTTCCACCGTGAGACACAAGGATGTGCTCACCAGGCCGTCCCTACTCGAGACACTCGACTTTATCAACAGAGTCAAGGACGCGTTGTGTGGTAAGGAGTGTTCTTGGAAGCATCAAGCAGTTGGAGAGCGGCTGCGCTCCGCCAGCTCCACTGTGAGACACAAGGAAGTGCTCACCAGGCCTTCCATACTCGAGACCCTAGATTTCATCCACAGCGTCAAGGACGCGTTGTGTGGTAAGGAGTGTTCTTGGAAGCATCAAGCAGCTGCGAGAGCGGCCGCGCTCCGTGCTCCACTGTGAGACACAAGGATGTGCTCACCAGGCCCTCTTTACTCGAGTCGAGACCCTCGACTTCATCAACATTGTCAAGGACGCGTTGTGTGGTAAGGTGTTCTTGGAAGTATCAAGCAGCTGCGAGAGCGGCCGCGCTCCACGCTCTACTGTGAGACACAAGGATTTGCTCACCAGCACTAGGCCCTCCCTACTCGAAACCCTCGATTTCATCAACAGCGTCAAGGACACGTTGTGTGGTAAGGAGTGTTCTTGGAAGCATCAAGCAGCTGCGAGAGCGGCCGCGCTCCGACGGCTCCACTGTGAGACACAAGAATGTGCTCACCAGGCCCTCTATACTCGAGTCGAGACCCTCGACTTCATCAACATTGTCAAGGACGCGTTGTGTGGTAAGGTGTTCTTGGAAGCATCAAGCAGCTGCGAGAGCGGCCGCGCTCCGACGGCTCCACTGTGAGACACAAGAATGTGCTCACCAGGCCCTCTTTACTCGAGTCGAGACCCTCGACTTCATCAACATTGTCAAGGACGCGTTGTGTGGTAAGGTGTTCTTGGAAGTATCAAGCAGCTGCGAGAGCGGCCGCGCTCCACGCTCTACTGTGAGACACAAGGATTTGCTCACCAGCACTAGGCCCTCCCTACTCGAAACCCTCGATTTCATCAACAGCGTCAAGGACACGTTGTGTGGTAAGGAGTGTTCTTGGAAGCATCAAGCAGCTGCGAGAGCGGCCGCGCTCCGACGGCTCCACTGTGAGACACAAGAATGTGCTCACCAGGCCCTCTATACTCGAGTCGAGACCCTCGACTTCATCAACATTGTCAAGGACGCGTTGTGTGGTAAGGTGTTCTTGGAAGCATCAAGCAGCTGCGAGAGCGTCCGCGTTCCGCCGGCTCCACTAAGAGACACAAGGATGTGCTGTGTGGTAAGGAGTGTTCTTGGAAGCATCAAGCAGCTGCGAGAGCGGCCGCGCTCCGCCGGTTCCACCGTGAGACACAAGGATGTGCTCACCAGGCCGTCCCTACTCGAGACCCTCGACTTCATCAACAGCGTCAAGGATGCGTTGTGTGGTAAGAAGTGTTCTTGGAAGCATCATGCAGTTGGAGAGCGGCCGCGCTCCGCCAGCTCCACTGTGAGACATAAGGAAGTGCTCACCAGGCCTTCCCTACTCGAAACTCTCGATTTCATCAACAGCGTCAAGGACGCGTTGTGTGGTAAGGAGGTGTTCTTGAAAGTGTGTGGTAAGGAGATGTTCTTGGAAGCATCAAGCAGCTGCGAGAGCGGCCGCGCTCCGTGCTCCACTGTGAGACACAAGGATGTGCTCACCAGGCGCTCCCTACTCGAAACCCTCGATTTCATCAACAGCGTCAAGGACACGTTGTGTGGTAAGGAGTGTTCTTGGAAGCATCAAGCAGCTGCGAGAGCGGCCGCGCTCCGACGGCTCCACTGTGAGACACAAGGATGTGCTCACCAGGCCCTCTATACTCGAGTCGAGACCCTCGACTTCATCAACATTGTCAAGGACGCGTTGTGTGGTAAGGAGATGTTCTTGGAAGCATCAAGCAGCTGCGAGAGCGGCCGCGCTCCGACAGCTCCACTGTGAGACACAAGGATGTGCTCACCAGGCCCTCTATACTCGAGTCGAGACCCTCGACTTCATCAACATTGTCAAGGACGCGTTGTGTGGTAAGGTGTTCTTGGAAGCATCAAGCAGCTGCGAGAGCGTCCGCGTTCCGCCAACTCCACTGTGAGACACAAGGAGGTGATCACCAGGCCCTCCCTACTCGAGACTCTCGACTTTATCAAAAGCGTCAAGGATGCGTTATGTGGTAAGGTGTTCTTGGAAGCATCAAGCAGCTGCGAGAGCGGCCGCGCTCCGTGCTCCACTGTGAGACACAAGGATGTGCTCACCAGGCGCTCCCTACTCGAAACCCTCGATTTCATCAACAGCGTCAAGGACACGTTGTGTGGTAAGGAGTGTTCTTGGAAGCATCAAGCAGCTGCGAGAGCGGCCGCGCTCCGACGGCTCCACTGTGAGACACAAGGATGTGCTCACCAGGCCCTCTATACTCGAGTCGAGACCCTCGACTTCATCAACATTGTCAAGGACGCGTTGTGTGGTAAGGAGATGTTCTTGGAAGCATCAAGCAGCTGCGAGAGCGGCCGCGCTCCGACAGCTCCACTGTGAGACACAAGGATGTGCTCACCAGGCCCTCTATACTCGAGTCGAGACCCTCGACTTCATCAACATTGTCAAGGACGCGTTGTGTGGTAAGGTGTTCTTGGAAGCATCAAGCAGCTGCGAGAGCGTCCGCGTTCCGCCAACTCCACTGTGAGACACAAGGAGGTGATCACCAGGCCCTCCCTACTCGAGACTCTCGACTTTATCAAAAGCGTCAAGGATGCGTTATGTGGTAAGGTGTTCTTGGAAGCATCAAGCAGCTGCGAGAGCGTCCGCGTTCCGCCGGCTCCACTAAGAGACACAAGGATGTGCTGTGTGGTAAGGAGTGTTCTTGGAAGCATCAAGCAGTTGGAGAGCGGCCGCGCTCCGCCAGCTCCACTGTGAGACATAAGGAAGTGCTCACCAGGCCTACCCTACTCGAAACTCTCGATTTCATCAACAGCGTCAAGGACGCGTTGTGTGGTAAGGAGTGTTCTTGAAAGCATCAAGCAGCTGCGAGAGCGGCCGCGCTCCGACGGCTCCACTGTGAGACACAAGAATGTGCTCACCAGGCCCTCTATACTCGAGTCGAGACCCTCGACTTCATCAACATTGTTAAGGACGCGTTGTGTGGTAAGGTGTTCTTGGAAGCATCAAGCAGCTGCGAGAGCGGCCGCGCTCCGACGGCTCCACTGTGAGACATAAGGATGTGCTCACCAGGCCCTCTATACTCGAGTCGAGACCCTCGACTTCATCAACATTGTCAAGGACGCGTTGTGTGGTAAGGAGGTGTTCTTGAAAGTGTGTGGTAAGGAGATGTTCTTGAAAGTGTGTGGTAAGGAGATGTTCTTGGAAGCATCAAGCAGCTGCGAGAGCGGCCGCGCTCCGACGGCTCCACTGTGAGACACAAGGATGTGCTCACCAGGCCCTCTATACTCGAGTCGAGACCCTCGACTTCATCAACATTGTCAAGGACGCGTTGTGTGGTAAGGAGGTGTTCTTGAAAGTGTGTGGTAAGGAGATGTTCTTGAAAGTGTGTGGTAAGGAGATGTTCTTGGAAGCATCAAGCAGCTGCGAGAGCGGCCGCGCTCCGACGGCTCCACTGTGAGACACAAGGATGTGCTCACCAGGCCCTCTATACTCGAGTCGAGACCCTCGACTTCATCAACATTGTCAAGGACGCGTTGTGTGGTAAGGTGTTCTTGGAAGTATCAAGCAGCTGCGAGAGCGTCCGCGTTCCGCCAACTCCACTGTGAGACACAAGGAGGTGATCACCAGGCCCTCCCTACTCGAGACTCTCGACTTTATCAAAAGCGTCAAGGATGCGTTATGTGGTAAGGTTGTAACGATGTCGATTCGTACCAGTCATTATGGATGGTTAAATACTCTATGATGACTGGAAACTCCATCTAGTTCTACATACTGGCCATTAATTTTATCGAATCCTATCCTGTTCTTTCAATTCAAATTCAAAATCTTCGTTTCACGTGTCCTGTTCATCATTTTTGATTCAGTTCTACTAAAATCACCAAGCCGTACAGAGCTCTCGGAGCATTACCAGTTTTTATATCGGTTTGAGTTTAATTATAGTTTTAAATAAGTGGAACCCTTGACCCTTGGAAAGGGGTAAGTTTTTATCATCATATCCACTACTACCTACTTACCTACCTACTTTTGTTATTCATGTATTTTTTATCATTTTGTTACAGTTCCTAATCTTCCTATTCTTCCTATACGTTTCTTTATTACTACCATTATAAATAAAAGTCAAGTCCCTATAAACATCATCTTTTTATTCATCTAAGTATTATCTACAAATTAAATACTGGGCGGTGACTTCCGACGTTCCGGCTAGTGTACCACTGGCCGACGAGGACGTCCCGTGGGCAATAGCGTGGAGTATAGTGTACCTTGGGTATATTGTAAAATTTAAATAAGTCTGTAAGTTCATTGCTTATCATTTGTGGGCCATTGTCCAAAATAATTGTTTCAGGAATACCATATGTCATAAAAACTAGATTTTCAAGAATATGTTTTATGACTGAAGATGTAGCACGTTTAATCGGATATAATAAACAATATTTGGAAAAACAACAAGTTGCTACTAAAATAAATCTATTAAGTTTGCGAGATAATGGTAATGGTCCAATTAAATCAATTGATAAACATTGAAAAGGACGTGAACAATGTTTAGGTTTACCCATCAAACCAATTGTATGCTGGTTTTGATGTTTGTACGCAAGGCAAGTTTCACATTTGGATATATATGTTGCTATGTCTTTATACATGCCAGGCCAAAAGTAGCTATTTTTAATGCGGTGATATGTTTTAAAAGTACCGAAATGAGCTGTTGTAAGTGTAGAATGGTTTTCCGTAATGACGGAATCCCGTAGTTCCAAAGGAACAACTAATTTCCAAGAAAATTCAGAATGATATGGAGTATTAGATCTTGTATATTTATATAAGTTATTATTTTTAATAGAATAATCAGGGGTAGAAGATGGATTAGTTTTGCATTTTGATAAGATGGTATTATACCAATCGTCATTGGAATTGGACATATTAATATTAATGGCGTTAATGGGTTTGATACGAGATAGGGTATCGGGTACAAGATGTTCTTTACCTTTTTTATGTTTTATATCAAAATTAAACATGGATAAACGAATACTCCATCTGGCTAATCGACCTGTGGGATTATCAAGACGTAAAAACCATTCATACACTCAAAATTCTATCATGCACTTTCATTAAATTAGTTAATATGTTTTTATTTGATCTGTATTTACTATTATAAGGGACTTGTTTGTCTTGTTCTTCTAACTAAAAAAAAATCCTTAGAGATTTTTTTGCCCCGGCCGCCCCGGTATTGTAACGATGTCGATTCGTACCAGTCATTATGGATGGTTAAATACTCTATGATGACTGGAAACTCCATCTAGTTCTACATACTGGCCATTAATTTTATCGAATCCTATCCTGTTCTTTCAATTCAAATTCAAAATCTTCGTTTCACGTGTCCTGTTCATCATTTTTGATTCAGTTCTACTAAAATCACCAAGCCGTACAGAGCTCTCGGAGCATTACCAGTTTTTATATCGGTTTGAGTTTAATTATAGTTTTAAATAAGTGGAACCCTTGACCCTTGGAAAGGGGTAAGTTTTTATCATCATATCCACTACTACCTACTTACCTACCTACTTTTGTTATTCATGTATTTTTTATCATTTTGTTACAGTTCCTAATCTTCCTATTCTTCCTATACGTTTCTTTATTACTACCATTATAAATAAAAGTCAAGTCCCTATAAACATCATCTTTTTATTCATCTAAGTATTATCTACAAATTAAATACTGGGCGGTGACTTCCGACGTTCCGGCTAGTGTACCACTGGCCGACGAGGACGTCCCGTCGCAAGGTGTTCTTGGAAGCATCAAGCAGCTGCGAGAGCGACCGCGTTCCGCCAACTCCACTGTGAGACACAAGGAGGTGATCACCAGGCCCTCCCTACTCGAGACTCTCGACTTTATCAAAAGCGTCAAGGATGCGTTATGTGGTAAGGAGTGTTCTTGGAAGCATCAAGCAGCTGCAAAAGCGGCCGCGCTCCACGCTCTACTGTTACACTGTTAGACGCAAGGAGGTGCTCACCAGGCTCTCCATACTCAAGACCCTCGACTTCATCAACAGCGTCAAGGACGCGTTGTGTGGTAAGGTGTTCTTGGAAGCATCAAGCAGCTGCGAGAGCGTCCGCGTTCCGCCGGCTCCACTGAGAGACACAAGGATGTGCTGTGTGGTAAGGAGTGTTCTTGGAAGCATCAAGCAGTTGGAGAGCGGCCGCGCTCCGCCGGTTCCACCGTGAGACACAAGGATGTGCTCACCAGGCGCTCCCTACTCGAAACCCTCGATTTCATCAACAGCGTCAAGGACACGTTGTGTGGTAAGGAGTGTTCTTGGAAGCATCAAGCAGCTGCGAGAGCGGCCGCGCTCCGACGGCTCCACTGTGAGACACAAGGATGTGCTCACCAGGCCCTCTATACTCGAGTCGAGACCCTCGACTTCATCAACAGCGTCAAGGACGCGTTGTGTGGTAAGGTGTTCTTGGAAGCATCAAGCAGCTGCGAGAGCGTCCGCGTTCCGCCGGCTCCACTGAGAGACACAAGGATGTGCTGTGTGGTAAGGAGTGTTCTTGGAAGCATCAAGCAGTTGGAGAGCGGCCGCGCTCCGCCAGCTCCACTGTGAGACATAAGGAAGTGCTCACCAGGCCTTCCCTACTCGAAACCCTCGACTTCATCAACAGCGTCAAGGACGCGTTGTTTGGTAAGGAGGTGTTCTTGAAAGTGTGTGGTAAGGAGTGTTCTTGGAAGCATCAAGCAGCTGCGAGAGCGACCGCGATCCGCCAGCTCCACTGTTAGACACAAGGATGTGCTCACCAGGCCCTCCCTACTCGAGACTCTCGACTTTATCAAAAGCGTCAAGGATGCGTTGTGTGGTAAGGAGTGTTCTTGAAATCATCAAGCAGCTGTGAGAGTGGCTGCTCTCCACGCTCCACTGTTAGACACAAGGAGGTGCTACCCAAGCTCTCCATACTCGAGACCCTCGACTTCATCAACAGCGTCAAGGATGCATTGTGTGGTAAGAAGGTGTTCTTGAAAGTGTGTAGTAAGGAGGTGTTCTTGAAAGTATCTAGTCTGTGGTAAATAAATAATTATCCGAATTTAGACACTAGAAAAAAGTTATAAAAAATAAAAAAGTCGTCAGAGGATCATACATGAAATCCGTATAAAAATGATCACCGCTTGCAAACAGGCAGTTTCAAGTGCTGCCTGTTTGCAAGCGGTGATTTCAATGTTATGTTCTATGATATCAGTGGAGGAGTCGGGCGCTTCTGATGCTGAGGAGCAGGGCTGGTCCAGCGTGGAGGAGTGGGCAGGGGGGCTCGCCGCGCCGCTGAACGTAGTGGCGGCGCGCGGGGGAGTCAGAGCGCTGCACGCGCTGCTCGGGGACTTGCTGCCAGCGCTGCTGCAGCGGGGGAGGTTCACTGTGAGTGTAGTATTGGGGGAGCGGGCAGGGGGGCTCGCGCGGGGGAGTCAGAGCGCTGCACGCGCTGCTCGGGGACTTGCTGCCAGCGCTGCTGCAGCGGGGGAGGTTCACTGTGAGTGTAGTATTGGGGGAGCGGGCAGGGGGGCTCGCGCGGGGGAGTCAGAGCGCTGCACGCGCTGCTCGGGGACTTGCTGCCAGCGCTGCTGCAGCGGGGGAGGTTCACTGTGAGTGTAGTATTGGGGGAGCGGGCAGGGGGGCTCGCGCGGGGGAGTCAGAGCGCTGCACGCGCTGCTCGGGGACTTGCTGCCAGCGCTGCTGCAGCGGGGGAGGTTCACTGTGAGTGTAGTATTGGGGGAGCGGGCAGGGGGGCTCGCGCGGGGGAGTCAGAGCGCTGCACGCGCTGCTCGGGGACTTGCTGCCAGCGCTGCTGCAGCGGGGGAGGTTCACTGTGAGTGTAGTATTGGGGGAGCGGGCAGGGGGGCTCGCGCGGGGGAGTCAGAGCGCTGCACGCGCTGCTCGGGGACTTGCTGCCAGCGCTGCTGCAGCGGGGGAGGTTCACTGTGAGTGTAGTATTGGGGGAGCGGGCAGGGGGGCTCGCGCGGGGGAGTCAGAGCGCTGCACGCGCTGCTCGGGGACTTGCTGCCAGCGTTACTGCAGCGGGGGAGGTTCACTGTGAGTGTGGTATTGTGCTACTGAAAAGACAGTACATTTATAGTAAGCACACTACTGTAAGTGTAAGTGGTCTAAACTTAAGTGTGTAAGTGTTTAGCGCCATTTAATATGACGGCAGGTTTACTGTGTGCAATACCATTGCTTACTGCAGATCCGATCCTTTTTTTTTATTTTTTGCATGAAATTTTTATTATTGAAAAGATTGAAAATGAAGTATATAAAAAAAACGACCCATCTCACAACTAACTTCGTAACGACTCCGTAGCTCAGTGGTTAGCGCATTCGTCTAGACAGTGAAAGGTTGTGGGTTCGAGTCCCATCGAAGGTAGCTCAGTTTAAGTTCAAAATAAATTAAGTAGTTTTTTCAGCTTAATTCAGATCGTAATGTATGTGTTGTTGACAGATACTGCAAGAACTGTGTTGCTACCTAGGAGAGTCGAGCGAGGGCGCGCTGTTCGCGCTGCACCGGCTCGCCCGCGCCGCGCGCTCCCGGAGCAGCGAGCGGGCGTCCAAGTGAGTGTCTGACAATGACGAGATTTGTTAGTGGAACATGGTTTATTAAGGTGGTTCGATGAGCTCAGTAAATAAATAAAAAATAAATAACTTCTTACATTCACACCAATTATCTAAGCCCATTTTAATTTCATTAAGAAACTGTATCATGGAAAACTTGATAACGGATAAATATATACTTAAATACTTCTTGTTTGTAAATACATACTTAATTTTACATAGACATCGCCCAGACCAAGACAAATAGACATGTTCATGCACACAAATATTTGTCTTGTTCGGGAATCGAACACGAGACCACTGGCGCAGAAGGTGGGTAGCCTACCCCTGCGCCAAATCGGTCGTCAGTAGCGCCACCAATGGAAATAAATCATTTGGCTCAAAGTTTCGGTTATTTCGCGCAAATAGAAGAGCAAAATGCAATTTTTTATTGATTTTTCATGGCCTCAAATATGAGCACCAAGTTATGGATCTCGATATTGCCAAATGTGGCCACTTTTGGCACTATTGAGATTCACGACTTATTGCGTAAGTTTGAGTTCTCAAAAGTATATTTATAAAATGCATTCCACTCTTTCACCTGCGCAAAATAACCGAAACTTTTAATCCAAGCCTTTAATAAAATGCAATTGATTTATTTCCATTGGCGGCGCTACTGAGCTCATCGATACACCTTAAAGCTTAAAATTAAAGAAGAGAAGTTGGAACTCTTGCTTTTTTAGACGCATGCACATATTGAGGTTTAGGTCAGCACTCTAGGGCTCTCGTCCGTTTAGATCCTAAACAAGGTGAATATTCTAGATTTGCAGCAGCTGCTAAATATGACGTGACTTTCATTGGACACTGTGTACACTATTACTCTACAACAATAAATGAGAGATTTTCTGCCAGCAAATTAAAAAAAAATAAGTTTATTTATTAGCTCGATAGATGGCGCTGACCTGACATGTATCTCATCTGATCTGACCTACACTTGTATTTCAAAGTTGTGCAAGAAGGTGCAAGGCCAAAAAAAAGTTGACGTTCACGGAAGAAAAGAAATGTCAAATCATTCTATTCCTCTTGTTTTGCGTTGCAATACCATACCGAACATACCGCGAGTTGTAGATAAGCCTTTTCAGTCCTGTAAATGTTTTTTTAATACAGTTGCTCAAAAAGTGGCGTATTGCAGGGACGTATAGCGTTCGGGATGTGGGCTATTACACACTCGAGTTTTTTCTATACCTTTCCCGAACTCGTGCGTTTTCTTTCCCAACTGTCAAAATAATGTCTATTAAAAAGAAAAAAACAACCACGAAGTTTTTACTAAAAAAAAAATAGAAGTTTTTATGATTTATGCAAATATTTCTAAAAAGAAACTTCTAATTTGTTTCAATATCAGATTTAAAAGTAATTTTAATTAAAATTTAAACATTAAGTAAATTAATATTAGTATCGGCCAAATTAAATTTATCAATATAAAAAAGTTGGCTGTATGACGTGCACTGCCGCAGTCTCTGCTTATAGGAGTTTGCGCGGGTTTTTGTTATGTTAGGTTTCATTTCATTTCATCTCATTTAATTCCATTTCATATCAATAAAAAAGTTCAACTGAAGACTTGGCTGTATGGGCATAGTTCCCATGGCCTACCCAGAATGGAGAATGGGTGAAGAAAACAAAAAAAAAACTCTGTCTATATTCTTTTACGATCAGTTAATTGAGTTTATTGTGTTTTATTATTTTATTTAATTGCTTAATTTTTTCGCAACTGTATTAAAAATAGTTGTTCAGTACACGTGCGGAACCGTCATTGCAACTTGTTCCGACTGTCAACCCTCACCTTCGGCTGCGCCTCGGCTCGGGTAGACATTTGTCGGAACTCTTTGCAATGACAGGCTTTCCGCACTCGTAATGAAATATACTATTTTCCTTCTGCAAGTGTTTTTTTTAACATTGACCGTCTTAACGTAGACTCCTTGCCAGCAAATTAAAAAAAAAGCATACCCGTGTCTGATGAACGCCATCTGTAGAGTTATTTGGAACTAACTTTTTTCTTTTTTAATCATCTGTCAGAAAATCTCTCATTAGAAAGCGAGAAAGTGGTTGCTCCATTAGGGGGGAGTGTGGATGAAAGCGCTAGCCGTGAGTCTCACGGGTGGGGGTACCCGGGGGGTTTTACCATTTAAGGCGATACTCGGAAAAAATGTGCTGAAGCGAGATAGCAATGAGAAAACGACGCGCGCGGGAGCGAGACCGATTTTGCAGATTAGGCAAAAAAAAACACAAAAGCACTTCGTATTAAAAAACTACAGCGATTTAAAAAAAATGCTTCTATACGATCCTCAATATTATTGGTGTCCACTTATTAAACCAATATCCAATAGTGTAAGTAACCCCATTTAAGAATAATCTTCACTTTTCGTATTTTTTAGAGGTCTTTTCGAAAATAAAAAGTGTCGAGGCAAAATCATAAAATCGTGTTTTTGAAACTACCTATACGATTCTAGATAAAGGTATGAAGAAATATATATCTTAATACCAGATTTTTAACAACTGTAACCGTCCTATAGTTTTAAATCAAAAAGTCCATATTTTTCCGAGTAGCGCCTTAAGGAGTAGAATCGATATTTGGTAGCGAGCAAGAAATGCGCAGATCGAGTTCGGCTCTTTCAAAACCTGGCTCTTTCATTCATCCACACTCTCCCCTACATATCTACGTGAATGCAATTACCAAGCTGATTCAGACGGAAGACTCTTTTCCTAAGCAAGATACAAATTTCTAATCACTTTAATTATTATTATTATTTATTATTTATTTATTTCATAAATCATGCAGGCTTACAGAATTTTTTTCCAATGCGCCAGCAAGTCATACATTTTACAATAGATATGCCAATTTTCAATCTAAATATAATAAAATAAAATAAAATAAGTTAAATTACTCAGTCAAAAATTAAAATTAAAAAACAAACAACATAAGTATAAAAATGTCAACACAACATTACAACAATGCACAAAGAAATCTTACAATTTACAATACCTACACTAAAATTCACATGTCAATTTTGATAAATATGCAAATTGAATAACATCCCAAATAAGTACAGAAAATAATGCTCAAGTTTTAAAATTATTTTGGTATTTCGTTTGTATGGGAGGTCGACATGTCGCCGGCCGGCCTCTTAAGGCGCTACTCGGAAGAAGTATGGACTTTTTGATATAAAACTATAGGACGGTTAGAGTTGTTATAAATCTGGTAAAAAGATATATATTTCTTCATACCTTTATCTAGAATCGTATAGTCACAGTATAGTTTCAGAAACACGATTTTATGATTTTGGCTCGACACTTTTTCTTTTCGAAAATACCTCAATAAAATACGAAATATCAAGATTGTTCTTAAATGGGGTTGCATATACTATTGGAAATTGGTTTATTAGTGGACAGCAATAATATTTAGAATAGTATAGAAGCATTTTTTGAAAATCGCTATAGTTTTTGAATACGAAGTGATTTTGTGTTCTTTTTGCGTAATCGGCAAAATCGGTCTCGCTCTCGCGCGCGTCGTGTTCTCATTGCTATCTCGCTTTAGCATAATTTTTCCGAGTATCGCCAGGGGGGTGTCACTCCGTAGTTTAGGTACGTTCGGACGGCGCGCCTGCCGGGCAGGCGTATGGCATAGAAATCAGGTCCGCAAAAGAGCTAGAATATATGCGATAGAAAGAGATGCAACGACAACGAGTGGCCGTTCGTAATTTGCTGCGCCGTACAAGCTGAATTCTACTTTATTGCGTTACAGTTAGAGTTGCTATTTATTTAAATGACTTAGCAGAGTGAACTATCTGTTACATAGTAACTATTTAGTAATCTGTGGTATCGCCTTGAAATTTGTTTTTTTTATCAGTTCGTGGAGGCTCCCGAAACTGGAAAGCTCCCCGGCGGAAGCCCCACAGAATTACCGCTTGCGGCCGCCCGACTACCAGTCCGGGGACGAGGGCCCGCCGCCCCCGCCGCTGCCACGGACCACCAGCCGGACTAAGGTAAAATTAAATTAAATCATTTATTTCAGATTGTTAACATTACATCCATAGTCCATCCATCCATCCATCTATCTTATTAGTTAATGTTAGTAACAATATTTCCTTAAAGAGCCATTTCGCAATTACAGCCATTTGGCAGTTGTCTCGCTCGCACAATGCAACATTTTCATAGATTGTCGAAAACACATTGTGTTTTTTAGAAAAATGTTTCATTATGTCTCTACAACGCAATGTTACGGATATTTTGTATAAGTTATTTTATTCATTCAATTGAGTATTGGGTAAGTGTATATATTCTTTGGTATTGGTTAGATCTAGGAAGTCAATTTTTGAAAACTTTAAGCTCGTAGATCTAATATTATTGCAGTATTGACAATGTTAAAAACTAATTGAGTTGTAGGGACATAATGAAACGCTTTTCTAAAAATACACAATGTGTTTTAAACAATCTTTAAAAATGTTCATTGTGCGAGCGAGACAATTGCAAAGTGCGAAATGGCTCTTAATCCTATAAAGTTTATTGGGATAATTTCTTTATTTTTTATATAGAGTACGAAATTCTCTTGTACACAACTTGTACCGTTGTTTGTTTAATTCGTATACGAACATCTATTGGTTTTTACCACTCGTAGCGTTCGACTGGTTTTCGATCGAACTTTTTCGATTGTGAAATTCTGACAATACAGAAACTGTGTTATATTTGAATTTCGAGCTTATAAATGTGAACTTTTCTCGATTGCCTGAGAATCGGCCCCCAGGCCATAAAAGTGGAGTCACTTTCATTTAAACACAGTTTTATCCCGCGGAACAGTACTCCTTTCTTCTATTTGAGACCAGAAATCTCGATACCACTATAAGCCGCGCGGATAAAGAAACAATATGGAAATGGCGGCCGTCTGGTCATGCTATCTCACTCACACATACCGTCATGCTGCATGTAGACCACGTGGGTGGGTCATGCTATCGCGATCACACTTAATGCTTGGCCGCCATTTACAGATTGTTTCTTTAATCGCGCGAGTTATACACTGGAGTTATTTTTTCCAGATTCCCCAGTACACAGACTTCAACCCCCCAAAGCGCTTGCAGCAGCAAAACAACCACCTCACGTACTTAGAGCCGGCGAGCCACAAACTGCCCACCAACAAGCAACTTGAGTACACCGGCATCATCAACCCTATCTACGACATCAAGTTCCCCCGCGACAAGTTTAGGGTTAAACGGTCCAAGTCTTTGGGGAGGAGCTTCAGCTCTAAAAACCTTGGGTTGGAGATAACTAGGTATGTAATAGTATGAAGACGGTTGATAGATCACCTCAGAAGGCCACAGAGAGTTGAGATACAACACTCAATTATCTATAAGTATCTGAATCGACGCTGCTTTAAAGCAGCTTTGTGATATGGAGGCTTGCCTCGTAATATAGTTTCGATGCCTTCGATTTAGTAGCATCGCGATGTTGATACAAAAACTTAGAACCAATCATATGCTCGTGGTTCCCGGAAATCAATTTGTAGTCGGGCACAAATGTGTGCACGTGCCGAGCTTAAGATGTCTCTGGTGTGGTGACTCATCAGTCACCAGACATCTCTAATGATCACTGACGATTGGACAAGTGATGATCTATTCTGATTGACAGCTAATTACTTTTTATTATTGAAATTATTGAAAATGAAGGATGAGAAAAAATCGACCCGTCACAACTAGCTCCGATGGGGCTCGAACCCACGACCTTTCACTGTCCGGGCGAATGCTCTAACCACTGAGCTACGGAGTCATCGGTACGACTCCGACAATATTTTCGATTTGATAGCCAGATAAGTAACCCCCTTACTAGCAATCGTGGTGTAAAGTTACACCAGTGTAAACCTTTATTAAAATTTTTACTTTTTTGCATTCACAATGCAATTTTTATAATAGAAAAATGGCAAATTTTCCATTTTCTAACATACTTCATTTTCCATTTTTCTACAGTGTAAACCTGTTTTTGTCACTTATGATGTCTAAAATGATGACTGAGACAACAACAGATTTACACCAGATGTAACTTTACACCACGTTTATTAGTAAGGGGGTAAGTGTGTAATGTAGTGCAGTTAACTCCATTAATTTGGTTCCCTTTCAACAATTTTTCAGGTATAATCTAACTTTGGGTCACAAAAGCGGGAAGAAGACGAACGATGTGGTGACGGCGATCACAGGGATGACGGGAGAGACGGGCTTGGAGCCGAAGAGCAATTTCTTCCAGAGATACACCACTGCTGAAGTAGTGGGCGGCTCGTATAAGATTAGCAGGGTCACTATTGATTAAGTAACTGATAAACTTTGTTAAACTAAAAGTTGAAAGTTAGTAGTCTTGAAAGTGAATTTCATGCAGTACCTACTTACTTATGTCGAACAAGAAATTAACTAAACCAACAAAAACTTGGAAATAGTTTGATTAAAATATTATTTACTAGCTTTTCGCCCGCGTGGATTACACGTCGTTCTCCCGCGAGAATTTGATATTTTCCGGGATAAAAAGTATCCTATGTTCCTCTCCAGGCTACAAAGTATCATCCCAGATTTCAGCCAAATCCGTTCAGCTGTTTTGGCGTGATTGAGTAACCAACATCCAATCATCTAAACTTTCACGATTTTTTGCCATTTTGTAGTTATGCCATCTTGCGGGTTTTGTTTGTCACTAGTTTTAAGCAAATTTTTATGATTTCATTTTATATTTATATTTACGACAGAGTTTTTAAATACTTAATAGAGTTTATGTAGATGTTGATTTATTACTTATAATACTGAATTTATAAAAAAACTGTATAAAATAAACAGTAAATAAAATTACAACAAGAAGACTTATCGTCGTTTTATTGGTACCTATCACTTGTACGTATTTTTATTTAAAGTGCCACCTGCTTCAGCACTTCGGGCGCGTGGTTACACTGCTTTGTTACACTGGTGTAACTGTTGAGCATATCTATGACCGATGCTTACACTAGAAGAGGATCAACATAAAAAAGGCTTTAAGCCCGAAAATACGAAAGTTAACTTAAGTTTTAAAGAAAAAAAAAAACAAACCTTTGTGATAGAATTAATATTTCAGTATCGAATCCATTCGCTCGACATAATATAATGTAAAGAACCATAAAATATAGCAACTATGTGAGTCACCTACCTTTTTTGTAATACCCTTTAATAGTACAATGATTTTAAGGGATGATAATGTCTATCAATACGAACAATTTTTTACCTTGGAGCCACCCACGGATCGCGAAAAATAATCAGCTGTTTTAGACAAAAGTACCTACAACATCGACTCGACTGAAATGTATGGAACAGCTGATTTTTATTTCGCGATTCCGTGGATGGCACCATAGTAAAAATTGTTCGTATTGATAGACACGATTATACCCTAAAATCTTTGTATCTACTTATTAAAATTTTGTGGTGTATAAAACAGTTAATATATATAATAATACTAGCTGACCCAGCGCGACCTCGTTCCCGTGGCCCTACCCCATACTCCACCCTACCCTACACGTACTCTACCCCTACCATACCCCTACCCTACCCCTACCCTACCCTACCCCTACCCTACCCCCACCCTACCCCTACCCTACCCTACTCCTACCCTATCCTACTCCTACCCTACCCTACCTCTACCCTACCCCTACTCTACCCCTACCCTACCCCCACCCTACCCCTACCCTACCCCCACCCTACCCCTACCCTACCTCTACCCTACCCTACTCCTACCCCTACCATACCCCTACTACCCTACCCCTACCCAACTTCTACTCTACCCCTACTTACCCATCCTTAAAACCTTCCTTAGACTTCCACGAACATTTCAAGACCAAAATTAGCCAAATCGGTCCAGCCGTTCACGCGTGATGTCGTGACCAAGGGAAATAGGGATTCATTTTTATATATAAAAATAATAATTTAATATATAATAGATCAATTATTTTTTATTTTTTTTTATTTTTTTTATTTTTATTAAATTCTACACGTTAAATAATGATAATTTTAAATAAAATATTAGATTTTAATTTTTAAAGTGACTTCCTCTCTTCTAATTTGCAGTGCCCTACAGGGTCCATAATGTTCATAATTTATCATAACATCTTTTCACCCATTGTGGAAAAGCAATAAAGTATTGAGTATTGAGTATTGAGTATTGAGAACAGAAAAAAAAAATCACAGCGAAGTTTAAACGGTCTCATAAAGTTGTAAGGTAGGAGTTTTTTAAAGGAGCTTACCTCTACCTACTTAGGATCTCAAGTCTGCGAGAGGCGCTGAGCTGGCAACGAGCGGGTTCCAAGGAGTTGGAGCGTTCGCCAATCTCAAGTTCTCAACAAATATGTATGAGACTCGGAGGTTTTAACTTTTAAGTAATCTGAGGTGTGTAATTACATACAGGGCGAAAGCAGCTTTACAAAATACTTGAAAAAGACTTACAATATTACTGGATACAGATGTTCTCGAGATATTTTTCCTCTTCTTGAATATCGACGAATATACTTCTTAGTATATTGATTTAACAAATTAAAAGTAAAAGTGGTATTGGGCATTTCAAATCACATTCTCAGTATCTAAACCTTTTTCGTAATGCAAACAGAAAAGATTGCAGAGCGAAGTTTAAAACGGTCTCATAAAGTTGTAAAGTGCTTACCTCTACCTACTTATGATCTCAAGCCTGCGAGAGGCGCTGAGCCGGCAACGAGCGGGTTCTAAGGAGTTGGAGCGTTCGCCAATCTCGACAAATATGTATGAGACTCGGAGGTTTGAACTTTTAAGAAATCTGAGGTGTGTAATTACATACAGGGCGAAAGCAGCTTTACAAAATACTTGAAAAAGGCTTACAATTACTCGAGATATTTTCTTCTTTTTGAATAATTTATATTAAGCACGACGAATATACGTCTTAGTAAGTACTTAATATGTCTATTTAACAAGTTAAAAGTATTGGGCATTTCAAATCACCTTCTCAGTATCTTAACCTTTTTCGTAATGTAAACAGACAAGATTGCAGAGCGAAGTTTAAAACGGTCTCATGTAATATAGTACATTACAAAAACATAATAGACAAAAAGACAAAAAGACGAAAAGACGAAAAGACGAAAATACGAAAAGACAAAAACACAAAAAGACAAAGACAAAAAGACAAAAAGACAAAAAGACAAAAAGACAAAAAGACAAAAAGACAAAAAGACAAAAAGACAAAAAGACAAAAAGACAAAAAGACAAAAAGACAAAAAGACAAAAAGACAAAAAGACAAAAAGACAAAAAGACAAAAAGACAAAAAGACAAAAAGACAAAAAGACAAAAAGACAAAAAGACAAAAAGACAAAAAGACAAAAAGACAAAAAGACAAAAAGACAAAAAGACAAAAAGACAAAAAGACAAAAAGACAAAAAGACAAAAAGACAAAAAGACAAAAAGACAAAAAGACAAAAAGACAAAAAGACAAAAAGACAAAAAGACAAAAAGACAAAAAGACAAAAAGACAAAAAGACAAAAAGACAAAAAGACAAAAAGACAAAAAGACAAAAAGACAAAAAGACAAAAAGACAAAAAGACAAAAAGACAAAAAGACAAAAAGACAAAAAGACAAAAAGACAAAAAGACAAAAAGACAAAAAGACAAAAAGACAAAAAGACAAAAAGACAAAAAGACAAAAAGACAAAAAGACAAAAAGACAAAAAGACAAAAAGACAAAAAGACAAAAAGACAAAAAGACAAAAAGACAAAAAGACAAAAAGACAAAAAGACAAAAAGACAAAAAGACAAAAAGACAAAAAGACAAAAAGACAAAAAGACAAAAAGACAAAAAGACAAAAAGACAAAAAGACAAAAAGACAAAAAGACAAAAAGACAAAAAGACAAAAAGACAAAAAGACAAAAAGACAAAAAGACAAAAAGACAAAAAGACAAAAAGACAAAAAGACAAAAAGACAAAAAGACAAAAAGACAAAAAGACAAAAAGACAAAAAGACAAAAAGACAAAAAGACAAAAAGACAAAAAGACAAAAGAGATAAAAAAGTATATAAAAGATAAAAAAGACAAAAAAAAAAGATAAAGAAGGTAAAAAAAGAAAAAAAAAACATAAAAAACGGTCAATAAAAAGAAAAAAGATCAAAAAAATAAAAAAGATCAAAAGATAAAAAAATAAGATAAAAAAGACCACTAAAATGAAGTGATAAAAAAAGATTCATAAATAAAGTGTAATAAAGGGCTACTTAGGTCACGGCTAACCGTTACCTAAGTGCGGGCTTAGGTCACACTGTGCTATAAAAGTTGTAAGGTGCTTACCTCTACCTACTTATGATCTCAAGCCTGCGAGAGGCGCTGAGCCGGCAATCAAGGAGTTGGAGCGTTCGCCAATCTCAACAAATATGTATGAGACTCGGAGGTTTTAACTTTTAAGAAATCTGATGTCCGTAAGAATTGAGGAGCCACGCCTAATTTTAAGGACAGCTATCACCCTTATTTAGTAGCCATGCAGATAATTTTGTAGGTCAAATTCTGAAATTTGTAGTACTGAGGTGTGTAATTACATACAGTGCGATAGCAGCTTTACAAAATACTTGAAAAAGTTACAATATTACATACTGGATAAATAAATAAATAAATAACTTCTTACATTCACACCAATTATCTAAGCCCATGTTAATTTCATTATGAAACTGTATCATGGAAAACTTGATAACGGTTAAATATATACTTAAATACTTTTTTTTGTAAATACATACTTAATATACATAGTAAACACCCAGACCAAGACAAATAGATATGTTCATGCACACAAATATTTGTCTTGTTCGGGAATCGAACCCGAGACCACTGGCGCAGAAGGTGGGTAGCCTACCCCTGCGCCAAATCGGTCGTCAAAACATACAGATGTTCTCGAGATATTTTTCCTCTTCTTGAATAACGACGAATATCGATTTAACAAATTAAAAGTAAAAGTTGTATTGGGCATTTCAAATCACATTCTCAGTATCTAAACCTTTTTCGTAATGCAAACAGAAAAGATTGCAGAGCGAAGTTTAAAATAGTCTCATAAAAGTTGAAATGTGCTCTCCCTACCTTAGGCCTGCGAGTGGCGCTGAGCCGGCAACGAAGAAATCTCGGGAGTTGGAGCGTTCACTGATCTCGACAAATAAGTATGTATGAGGTTTGGGGTTTAAGTCATTTGAAGGGCTTGATTACACACAGAGTGATAGCAAAGTCATTGAAGAGCCCATTGTGTAGGCCTACTCTAATTCAATGAAAACAGAAAGTTCGTTATACCCATCCCTCTCAATCTGGGCATGACAGAATCGAGTGAAAGCGGGGGCAGCGGGGCGGGGCTAACGAAATTTCGTTTTTCGTTGATAGGCTCACTATACTTTTTAAACTTTACTCAAATGTCATTAAATATCACTAATACAAATCTATTAAAATGCTGATTAATTTTGAAAAACTTATAAACAAAATAAATATTTTATATAAAAACGTTTTAAATGAAAAATTTAACGGTTTCAACAAATTTGATAGGTACTTTTGTTCTGGTACCGAAAATAATGGATAATTTAAATCAGTAAAGTAAGGCAATGCGGCCCCACGTTCTCTAAAACACTGTATGTAATCGTATTACAACAAATAATTCCGACCAAAAGTTTACTTTGATCACACTAATTTAATATTTATATTTTATTCGCGTGGTACCCGTTCCCGTAGGAATATCGGGATAAAATATAGCATGTCACTCAGAAAGAATGGGGCAGTCTTATGATGATTTTTTTAAAAGTCTATCAAGTAGTTGTCGAGTTTATCCATTACAAACAAACAAACATTAAAACATTTCCTCTTTATAATATTAGTAAGTATAGATAGGCTAGTAACACAATCGAAATTATCTTATTCTAATATAAGTTTTCCCAATACCTACTGCATAAAAGTTAAGTGAAATGAAATGAAATGAAATGAAATATTATTTATTTGCTCATGAGAAAGGGTTACATTGATGATATTATAATATTCTTAAAGCTTCTCCTCTTCAGCTAGCAAAAGTAGCATGCAAAATTTAACATAAATAAAATAAAATTTATTGAAATTAATTTACCTACATTATTTGTCAAAGTAGCATGCAAAATTTAACAATCATTATTTAAAATTTATTGGAATTAAATTACATTATAGAAGTCAATATATTAAATTATAGTAGTCAAAAATAAAATAAAAAATATCTTTATCGGCTGAAAGCATTGCAAATAGCCAATAAAAGAATATAATTTTGTCTATGGCAGACCATAACTTACCATAGACAATACAACCGAATGTCACCTTAGTCTCTAATCTAATCTGTGAATGTCACACATCACATCACAACCAAAAAGCAAAAAAACACGAACGAAAAGACAGAGGGAAAATGTCAGATCAGAAAAGTTTAAGTTTTGTCAAATATTATCAAACTTAGTTTTGTCAAATATTATCAAATTAGTGATCAAACAACATTAAAGAATCCTGAAAAAAAATTGAATCTTCAGCGAGTCATGATGAGAAGATGTCAATTAGTAGTAGTAGGACGAAGTAGGAGTAAAAAGGGGAGGGCAGGGCTATGTTATTAAAATTTATAAATTCTGGATGTAAACAGTCAATTTAGTATTTTATTAAATTAAAAAAAGCGCGCTTATATAGTTTTCATACAAATTGACATTAATACGCATTCGAAATAGTTTGCGTTTGCTTGACATAAAAACTTACACTCGGGGTACAGAAGTAATGCTCTTTTATGATATCACTAGCTTTTCGCCCGCGGCTTCGCCCGCGTGTACTATGCGACATTATCCTCAGGGAATGTGATATTTTCCGGGATAAACTACGTCACTTTCCAGCTCCCAATCTACCCCCGTTCCAAAAATCACATTGATCTGTTGCTCCGTTTTGACGTGAAAGACGGACAAACAAATAATACCTAACTACTGGTTTTCCGTGGGAATATGATAATTTCCTGTGGTAAAAAGTAAAAGTAGCCTGTTATAATCCTTCCCAGGGTCTCAAATTATTTAAGTAAACTAGCTGACCCAGCGCGACTTCGTTCCCGTGGCCCTACCCCCTACTCCACCCTACCCTACCCGTACTCTACCCCTACCCTACCCCTACCCTACCCCCCTACCCCTACCCCTACCCTACCCCTACCCTACCCCTACCCTACCCCTACCCTACCCTACCCTACCCTACCCCTACCCCAACCCCTACCCCAACCCTACCCCTACGATACCCCTACCCTACCCCTACCCTACCCTACCCTACCACTACCCTACCCCTACCCTACCCCTACCCTACCCTACCCTACCCTACCCCTACCCTACCCCTACTCTACCCCTACCCAACCCTACCCTACCCTACCCCTACCCCTACCCTACCCTACCCCTACCCTACCCCTATATCTTTCCTTGGACTTCCACGAACATTTCAAGACCAAAATTAGCCAAATCGGTCCAGCCGTTCACGCGTGATGTCGTGACCAAGGGAAATAGGGATTCATTTTTATATATATAGACTAGCTGACCCAGCGCGACTTCGTTCCCGTGGCCCTACCCCCTACTCCACCCTACCCTACCCGTACTCTACCCCTACCCTACCCCTACTCCTACCCTACCCTACCCTACCCTACCCCACCCTACCCCTACCCTACCCCTACCCTACCCCTACCCCTACCCTACCCCTACCCTACCCCTACCCTACCCCTACCCTACCCCTACCCTACCCCTACCCTACCCCTACCCTACCCCTACCCTACCCCTACCCTACCCCTACCCTACCCCTACCCTACCCCTACCCTACCCCTACCCTACCCCTACCCTACCCCTACCCTACCCCTACCCTACCCCTACCCTACCCCTACCCTACCCCTACCCTACCCCTACCCTACCCCTACCCTACCCCTACCCTACCCCTACCCTACCCCTACCCTACCCCTACCCTACCCCTACCCTACCCCTACCCTACCCCTACCCTACCCCTACCCTACCCCTACCCTACCCCTACCCTACCCCTACCCTACCCCTACCCTACCCCTACCCTACCCCTACCCTACCCCTACCCTACCCCTACCCTACCCCTACCCTACCCCTACCCTACCCCTACCCTACCCCTACCCTACCCCTACCCTACCCCTACCCTACCCCTACCCTACCCCTACCCTACCCCTACCCTACCCCTACCCTACCCCTACCCTACCCCTACCCTACCTCTACCCTACCCCTATATCCTTCCTTAGACTTCCACGAACATTTCAAGACCAAAATTAGCCAAATCGGTCCAGCCGTTCACGCGTGATGTCGTGACCAAGGGAAATAGGGATTCATTTTTATATATATAGATAGGTACCAATTTCTGGCCGCAAATTAGCACGCGCTTGAAATGATTTTCGTATGGGAATGAGATTTTTCCCGCGGTAAAAAGTGTTGTCTTTCCCAGGGCCTGTCTCTATTCTAAATATAATCCTTTCCATTAACTTAGACTATTTTACCTTAAATACCAATTCCATTCCACAGCTATGCCCGTACTAAAACTTATTTTACCATGGGAATGATCCTTATTCCCGCGGTAAAAAGTCCTTCTAAGGTCACAAAATATCTCCATTCCACATCTGAATCAGTTCAGCCGTTTTGACGTTAAAACAGAACATACAGACAGACAGACAAACAAAAAAACAAACATTAATAATATTAGGGATAGTAGAAATATGAATATGATTGGCCGGCCGCGACTACTTCTCCGTCCGTGAGTAATTTAATTAGGTACATCGCAAACTTTCATGTCAAAAGTAGGTAGATAGGCGTTCTCTAAGGTCTCATCAGCACCATCATCAATCCATTTTAATGTCCCCGCTGCTGTGGTACAGGCCTTCGTATTAATGGATAAGGAGAATGGACCATGACCTTCCACACGGGCCCATTGCAGTTATGGGGTATTAACCAATCCAAATGCAGCCAGAACCATCGGCTTATCGTGTCTTCCGAAGCACCATATATTTTTGAACAGCCATCCCGTGAAAGACCACTGCGAAAGTCACATATGCGATCGCAGGCCAAGCACGCTACCTATACTTTATACCAAACATGAAAGTCAGATCGTGGTTTAGGCATAAGAAGGTCACGATACCTAGACAAACAGTAGCTATACTTTCGTATGAATAATATTCGGATATTCTCATATTCTTGAACTAACAAAATGCAAAAAATCAAGTCAATACTTTTGGGTTCTATGGGTTCTATTAAACGTAGTGATTACATGCTCTTTGGGTTCTATGACAGCCCATTCGTGCAAAGCGAAGCTTTTTTTCTCCTTCATAATTTATAGTGGCAATATAATACGTTATTTGATACATACATACCTACTCTTTGGTGGCAATGAGGTACGTCGCACTGTATAAACCTCAGAACAATAACTAAAGCTATAGAAACCGTGCTAAAATAACAACAAAATACATTAGTTCGTACTCTTTTATCTTATGTAGTAGTACATGTGTAAGAAAGAGATAGTATACAGTCTAATGTTTCTTAATTTACAAGATTGTCACAAGTTTTTTTTACGCCAGTGATGCAACGTCATCGACATTAATATCGATAAATTAAAAATAGATTTTACATACATTACATTTTTAAAATCTCTATGTATGTTAATGCCACTAGTAAGTACGGTATGGTAATGTGTCGACGCACACGTACCTACCACAAACAACCACACCACATCGCAGCGACAAAATGTGGTGTCGATGCAGCTTTTAGCAGTTGCGTTGTGGCTGTGCGACCAAAAGGTCAATGTGATTGCGTTGTCGCCAGTAGTTGTGATGTGGATACGTCGTATGCGGTGTGGCCGGCTGCTAGTTCACAGCGTCGTCGCTGGTGGTGGTCGGTATTACTTACGCACGCGGTCGATAATGACGGCAAAATGTGGTTACCTACTTGTAAATTGTACTAGGTATTCATTTCCAATACAAAATACACTCCGCCCACATGTTGTGTTTGTGTGATTGTGGTACGTGTGAGTAGACCCAATGAATAATTAAGTATAGCACCTGCAATATTATAAAATATGCAGTAAGTACCACTTTCTTTTATAAAAATTTGCAGTCTTCAGTAATCTATACTAATATTATAATAAAGCTGAAGAGTTTGTTTGTTTGGATGAACGTGCTAATCTCAGTAACTACTGCACTGACTTAGTAAATTATTTCTACTATTAGAAAGTTACATCCTTCCCGAGTCACACGGGCTATCTTTTATCCCGGGGACGGGTACCACGCGGGTAAAACCGCGAGGATCCGCTAGTTGATAATATAATAAGTAAAAAAATTGCACAATAGTAATGCTGGTTCCTTCGCCTACTTTTATTGCAAACATTAAAGTGAATTAAGCTGAAAAGGAAATTAATCAATTAATTAAAATAAAGAAACCATTTTTTCTTATAAAAACATCTTTAATGTTCTCATTTGGCTCAAATGATTGTAGTCCAAAGTGTTACGCATAACGTGACTGTTCACTTTTGCTGTCCAGTTGATTTTTGAAATACGGCGTATACAATCATTTTTAATTGTTTCATCTTTGGGAAATCTGAAAGAAGTAAAAATTGTTAACATCGATAAAAAAAATCACAGCACTATCATAACCTTAACAACTTTAACAGAAATGCAAGAAAATATAAAAAATAGACCAAAACTCACGTACATTTCTATTGATAATATTAATTTATTACAATTTTCGGATAATACTGATGTAAAATTCTTAAAAATATTTGTATTTTGAAACAAAACTTACCGATGAAATGATTCAATCTCATCCGAATTTTCTTTCCGTGATATATTACACTAACAACCTAGAAGAACACAAACCATCCTAGACACGGAATGCAAGCTCTCTAGAGAGTCTGTATGCACACTTTCCTGTTGTTTTATCACCGAATTCCTTGTAAATTAATAAATTTTCACTTTAGCTGCCAGCGAAGCTGTTCGACCATTGTATTACGTTCGTATTAAATTGGTCATACCTCAGAAGCTATGTTGTCAACAAAGACAAATTTTTATTTTGGTAGTATTATATTACAACCAATTAGAACCATTTGACATTTGTACTTTACGAGCTTGTGACAATGACAGAAACAATAGAAACTCACAAAGATTGTCTATTTCACTCTTACTCATGTATGCTGAATTACTAAAAGTGAGTACGATAGCTGATACACAGTTTTTATTTTAGTACGGTTTCTATAGCTTTAGTTATTGTTCTGAGGTATAAACCAGAACCATGGAGCTAGACTTAATAGGTACTGTTACCTCAGTATTAAGTCTAGCTCCATGACCAGAACCAACATCTATGGTAAAAAGCATGAAGCTCGACTTAATTCTCTGAGGTAACTGGAGTTCTCACCCTGAATAAAAAAGTGTCCCCAGCAAATTTGACATTTATGTATGTAGTGGCTGTCAGTTGTCTCTTAAGACCATGAAGTTTGACTTAATACTCTGAGGTAACTGGAGCTCTCACCATGAATAAAAAAGTGTCGCCAGCAAATTTGACATTTATGTATGTAGTGGCAGGTAGTGGCTGTCAGTTGTCTCATATGACCATACGTATTTTTTTAAAGTGTAGGTGAGACGGAAGACAGCCACTGTGTTATTTGTGGTATTCAAAAAATTGTTCGTACTGCACGCTCCAGTTACCTCAGTATTAAGTCGAACTTCATGCTTAAGACCATACGTATTTTTTTTAAGTGTAGGTGAGACGTAAGACAGCCACTGTGTAATTTGTGGTGGACAAAAAATTATTCGTACTGCACTCTCCAGTTACCTCAGTATTAAGTCGAGCTTCATGCATATGACCATACGTATTTTTTTAAAGTGTAGGTGAGACGGAAGACCGCCACTGTGTAATTTTTGGGGACAAAAAAGTGTTAGTACTGCACTCTCCAGTTACCTCAGTATTAAGTCGAGCTTCATGGTAAAAAGGGATTGAGTTTTCAAACATGTGTCAAAACATCCATACAAACTTTACCCCCATTTTTCACCCCCTTAGGGGTAGAATTTCGAAAAATCCTTTCTTATCGGATGCCTACATCATACAAGGAACACACCCTCCAAGTTTCAGGTCTCTACGATTAGCGGCTTAGGCTGTGCGTTTATCCGTCAGTGATTCAGGACAAAGGATTTCATGATTTTCAGAGCTTTAAAAATAATGACCGTCCCATGTCTTTATATTTCATTTGATTAAAGCCATCAAGTTAAATTAAATCACCAGATCCTAAGGACCAAAAGCCTCTGGATATGTTAAAGCGTTTACGGACACGCTGGAAAGATCAAAGCAATGGATCAAAGCAAGCAATTGCACCAAGGCTAGATGTTGTCTCACATAGCGTCAGGTTTCAGGCTTTGGATGTATAATTGTTTACCCAATAAGTAGTTTCAAATTAAACATAAAGAATACCTATTAGTTTAATTATTTTCAACACAATGTAAATTAAAAAAAGTAAGTACTTAAATGAAATGAAGTCTTACATTTAATTTTACTAAACGCAAATGATGTTATTTATCATTTTTTTAGGGCTGGCAAAGAAAAAAAATGTGCCTCCACTCCAAACCTTCAAAAGTAAAAAAAAATGCAATGACATTCATCGCATTAAATTGGTTTTACTACGATTTATATTTCACATTTTTATCGATGCTTGTCTCGTACCTACCCGCTGTTTACAAAGTACAGTCGTTTAGCCTAGCCGTTTACAGATGGTTGACGTGTTGTTATCGTCATAAACACGTTTATAGGTAGGTAGGTACGTGTTTTTCTTCGCTCGTACGTCTCGAACATTGAGTTTTACATATTTTTCATTGTACTCCGTCCGGTGAAGGAGGATTTGATAAATTGGTTGATGACTCCCGATGGGTTTTAAGTGGTTCACACTGACTTTTAAATTGGCGAACGGCTTGAAACCCCTCGGCCTCACGTGTGGTTTAACAAGCCACGATCGGCTCTCGCAGGTTAAGACATTGTTGATTATAACAATTGCTATGAGAATAACGAACTTATTGCATACGCCGTAAGGCCAAGATCAAGGTTAAGATGTTACATTTGATGTGGTGTCGATTGTACTTTATTGCGTCTTGCTTCTAGAATCTTACGACTATTTTTAAAGTTAAAAGTCGTTTCAATCAGTTATGAGTAAAAGGTAAACAGTATTGGTAGAGTTCTCGTATTTTTTGGTATTTTAAGGGAGAATAAGATAGTATTATACTATAGAAGTGCAGGATGAAAGAAAATAAGTAAGTGCAGGCCCATAACACAAAAGTAGGAAAACGGTAGTTATCATTATAAAACTGATTAGTAAATTCACTACAATGCACTTTATGGCAGCCGTACGCGTTCAAGTAATTAGTTAGTTAATAGGTAGTAAGTAATACATTTTCTATTAACTTTTTCTTACTCTTTCATATGAAAGTAAGGTAAAAGGTAAAGTAACTATAAAAATACACGTATGAATGTTAATTCATAATACTCTTCTAATCTCATTATTGGTCCAATGCCCATCCACCCAGTGCGTAACATCCTGGACTTAAATACAAAAGTAGGTAGGTATTAAGTTTTCTAAGATTTTTTTTCTTAGAAAAAATTACATTGGCAATGCAGACATTATTTAAACTTACTTACAAAAAGAAAATCCTAAAATTAAATTCTCAACTTAGAAAAAGTCTGCGTAGTTCACTTCTCTACTAGTTCGCACTCAGTCAGTAAAACTTAAACTTTATCTTTTTAAAATTCGGACGTGCCTAGAAAACAAATTGACCGGATTAAAGGCAGGACAGTCTTTCGGCACGTCTGTCTCGCTCGTCGGTACTAGGCTAGTGTTGCCGTCTCGCTCGGCTTTCCCAGTTCACACATGCGCATTGAGGGTTTTCCCAAAAGATGTGGACCGGTCGAAGCTGCGTAGGGTGAGAAATATTTGTGGCATTTTGTGCTGGTTACTGAAAAATGAGTTTCCTTGATATTTTGTTGACGGATATTTCTTTAAAATTGCAGATATTTGCGTTTAAATAACTAGTACCTAGTAGTATGTTAAATAATTGTTGTTAAGCTAAATAGTTTTCGTCTTTAAATAGTTTCTACAAATAGTATTTTAGTTTTAGTCAGTATATACATTCAAAATCGACTTACAAAACAAAGTTGCGTAACAAAAAGTGGCTATTAAAATTTATTACAATAGATAGTTACGCAAGAGGGGAATCTCAGTCTACGCAGCTTCTAGCTGCCGCGGGCTCGAGTCAGCCTCCGGAACCCGCGGGATACCCCGGGCGATACGACGTTCCTCCACATATAAATTCCCGGATTTGAAAATCGAACAAATAACCAAAAGAGGTACAATTAAAAAAGTATTGTAGAAACAAGTGCGTTCTCAACTACGTTTGAACTTAATTTTCTTTATTCAGTTTTGAAATTGGAATGATAAATTCAGTGGAAAGTGGCCAGTGTATGAATGAAGATAGGTCGGTGCAATTTTGATTCATCCTTTTTGACAGATAACTGGTATTTTGTTAACTCATTGTTGTGTATTGTGTAATTAGAGGTGAATTGTGGGCAGTGACTGTGGTTCTATCTACTACAGGAGAGATAATGAAAATCAAGGTAAGCTTTTAGACATTTTATAAGAAAAGTAAGAAGAAGAAAGAAGAAGTATATTTATCCGAAATTGTTATCTTATACAAAGTCAATAAATAACATGACATTACTAACTCGCAGAGTAACTTCTTTATACAATATATAGTAATGTGTCATTCATTTTCTTTATATACTTAGAGATTAAACGAACTTACCTGAAGTGAAGTTCTATCTTAATTATACGAAGGCTTCGTCCGAAGAGATTAGCTTGATTTAACACTTGTAGTACGCCCTAGTAATCGCCAATTTCACACTATATTGAGAATATACCTACTTATAAATTAAAAAAGTAATAAAAGAAAATTATTATTTTTTAAATTTCAAAAGTGGGTAGTCAACACCGATCTGGCTCAAGTGCCCATCATAGCTGTCATTTAGCTTAGAGTATTATATTTTTCGAATCATATAGGGGAGTAGTTAATAACTTTTGGGAGGGAGGGAAGCTAATCTCTTCGGACGAAGCCTTCGTATAATTAAGATAGAACTTCACTTCAGGTAAGTTCGTTTAATCTCTAATTATACTTCATGCTTCGTCCTCAAGACTAGCTTGATTTAACACTTGTAGATGTTTAGAGACTAAGTGTTCGAAAAATATGCAAAAATTGTAATATATAGGCTACTGAATAATATAGATTGAAATTATAACTTAACTTATACTATCTTGCTTCTTTATTTTCTCAACATAGAAACAAAAAGCAATAAAAAAGTATTATTTGTTACATAAAAAATCAACATCGCTTATGAAATAAACGAAAAATATTTTGATTAAGCACTCAAAACAGTGGTGCCAAATTTTTTATCACAATTGCTGTTTACTGGCCTGTTATAAAATTTGGCAAACGTATGTGATTCTGAAAACCAACCTGCAGTTTTATAATCTGGTCTATGCTAAAACCTAAATTTTTCGCAGCTGACGTAGGTAGCAGCATACCGGGTATTATGCGCAGTGAACGTAGAAATATCAATTCCACTTAAATGTAACGTATTTTTTATCCATTTGAATAAGGTTTGTGACGTAACAGGCTTTATATGGCTTTCGGTAACTAATAAATAAATTGTCGGAATCAGGACAGAGAAACATTTTCATTTCAAGGTAAGTAATCAAAACTCTTGCAGGACAAATACTTGGCTTTTCGTTATAGAATGGTATAACGAGCAATGTGTTTTTATATATATATATATATATATATATATATATATATATTCCAGATTCTAACTTTCGTTAGCAAACCACTTTTCAAGACAATTTAAAATCTGTGCTATATTCCAGACTTCATTAAATTTAGGGGATGGAGGTCTGGTACGAAAAAACTCCTTTAATAAATCTTTTTATTTCTTGATTTAGTGATATATCAATTTTAGTTATTAAAGCCAAAGCAGAATGATAACAGTTAATTGTGCCATACTGAGCGCCACTGTTTAAAGCAGATGCAAAAAATTTTGTATATCGGGAATTTATACTTTCGTATAAGTTTAGTTTATTTTGTTGACAATAAATAAACCACTTTTAATAGCAAACTTCGTATTGTTTATACGAGTTATCCAAAAAAGGGGTTAAGCATGACGTCCAGAGAAAATTATTTGACGCCTCTTCGTATCATCACCATCACCAGGGTAATGGAGTTGCGCATTTGTTTGCGGCTGGAATTTGTAGATAAAATTAGGTTTGAATCTGCTTTGAAAACGAATTGTTTACTTATTAAAAGACTCTTAAATAGTGGATACCACGTTTATGTGGACCAAAATGGAACAACTATTATATCTGTGGCATTGTCAGAGATAATCTTTCTTAAACATTTAGGCATCATTGTGAAAGGAGGAAAAACATTAAAATTTAATTTCGACCACGACACTGAAAAAAAAAAACATTTACGGCGTATGCATCCGAATCCTTATGCCATGGATATATATCTTGGACATTTATTATTTCAACGACTAGCGTATCAATGAAAATATCTATGAAACTTTTCAACAATTTGTTGAAAGGCATAATCAGCTAGCTGCCATTCTTGGTCTGCCTGCATAGTATTATCTGAAGATCGAATATGAGATGCAAAAACGTAAAGATTTTTACGTTTACGCCATTGCCAGAGGTCTTTTGCGATCTCTGTCAGGTGTGGGGAGTGTATATCACCCATACGGTTTACGTAGGAAATTACCGTGGTATTGTCAGTTCGTAAAAGTACTTGACAGTTAGTATCTTAACCAATAAACGCAGCAAGAATTCCTAAATAATTTATTGTCTGCTACTTTCTTTTACACTCCATAAACCACTAGCTCTGTCGTCTCCACATGCAATTCCCCACCCCGTAGTTGAGGCACCTGAAAAACTTCCAGATCATACTTGTCTATTTTTATTTTGGTGCGGCTCCACCAATAGAAATCCTGTTCCAAGTAACAAGGTATATCCATGTACTAATTATACATATTTCAAATAATTTAGTATACAACCAGCTGCATTTCACGGCGGGACAGGCGGATATTAACAGTCCAATAAAACTAACAAATTCTCTAATTTTACACCTTTTTAAGTTAGAAAACTTTTGTATTGCAAATTTAATTTTGGCAAAGTGACCTAGAATTTCTTTTAGTTTAAACTATATTCTAAGAACTTACAAGACTGAGAAGGTATAAAATTACTTTTATCGGTATTTATAATGAAACCTAAGCTTGTAAGCAACTTTACGGTATCTTGTAAGTTTTAAGACCCTTATATTAGACAGAGGTCATCCAAATATATTGTTAACAGGTAACCATATAATCATGAGTATTTCATGACCGGTTTCATGATGACTTTAGTGAAAAAAAGAGCTGTGTTTAAACCAAATAATAAGACATTAAATTCATATGCTTGTTGATCAAATTGGTATCTTAGATATTTTCGGTCTTCCTTGTGAATTTTTAACAAAAAGTATGTCTTTCAGGTCTACTGTGCACGGTTACAATCTCTCGGTATCAATTTTATTACTGTTCTTAAATCCTAGAGTTTAAAATGTCTTGAGTCAATAAATTTATTTAGTGATAAGTTTAAGATGAAGCGCATTTTCCCATTTGGCTTGGGTACTAAAAAATAGTTGATAGATATTGATCAGATTCAGAGATCTCTGAAATTGCAGAGACAGCAAATTTTTTATTTCGTGTATGAAAAGAGCCTTTTCCTTTTCACTACATTTTTGGGTTGACGGTGATACAGGTTGCATCGGCTTTCGATTGAAGGGAATCTTATATCCTTTTTATGAAAAAGAACCAGTGGGTCCTTGGTAATCATTAAAAATTCTTTATAGAATAATGATAAACGACCTGCATGCGTTAACGTATTTAGCGTCGGCTGTTGTTCTGTCTCTGCCACGGATACTGCGACTGCTTCGATAAGTTGATGAGCCGTCTACGCGTCGAAGTCGTTGCAGGCTCCTTCGTCCTGGGAGGGCCCGTCGGCCTGCGACTAGGACCCGGACCCTTCCAGTTTAAATTTCGCGAAGAACTGTATAACTTACTTATTAGGAAACTTTTGTGTCGTTGATTGCTTTGGGTCTGTGCTAGACTTGTTAATAGCTTTAGCTGATTTTTTGTTTTCCCTTAAGTTTTCGCCGAATAATTGTTTATCAATTTTGATTTTTTGAAGAGAATCCCTTAGATCCATCTTCACGGCATTCAGAAAAAAAATTGTAAATTGAATTAGAATGTTGACAATCACACATAATTTTTGCCAAATCCATAAGTGTTTTAGCAAGGCTGTATTTTTCTCATTTGCAGACAATATAATAGTATAGATTTTACCAGACAAGTGTTTCCAGCAGTCGATTCCTTCTGTTTCAGTTGAATGGCCTTATTGTGTTTAGCAATAATATCTGAAACAGCTGCTTTAATCTTAGGATCAAGCTCAGGTGGGTCAATCAATTTGCAATTTTCTGGGGTCATGTACTTACGAGTTCTTTACGCAATTCTTTGTTAATACCTGTTGTGACCCAGTGCTGGAAAACTCCAGCACTCCTGACTGAAGTAGGGTCAGTACCTAATATTTCTAATACTTCACTATCTAAGTGTATGTTTTCTGTTTCAAGAGCAGACGTTTGATCTGAAGGTAGATCACGCTTCGGAGCCTCAGTCGACGAATGACCATCCTGTATATTTGTAATGTTTTCAGACTGGGATGTACTGGGGATTGGTTCCAAGTACTTGTTTTAATTGTCATTCAGGTTAACCCTTAGAACATGGTGCGTCGAGGTCAACTATGACCTCTTGGTCGTTTGTAAGGGACAGAGTAAGCCTCATGTTCATACAATTTTAGCATGTCAGTATAATATTGTAAGAGACAGTCCCCAGTTATAACAACACGTACTGTCCGCAAACTACACTTAGTAGTACCTTATAACAGTCCCGTTGTACTGTTTGTAGGACCCAGTGACTGCAGTGTGTATAATGATGATTATGTTATCATTATTTGAGATTGTGTATTGCTTAACCTTAGGTATGCAATTAAATTTCGTAAGAGACAGTCCCAGTTCGAAAAAAAAGTACTGTCCGCAAACTATTGAAAATCGACACATCATAATAAGCATAATACTTTAGAGTACATAGCTGTTTTTTAGCTTAGTCACTTATGTAAATTATTTTCAGTAAGAAGCAGTCCCAGTTCAAAGAAAGTACTGCCCGCAAACTGTTTAACAGTACCAGTTCAAAAGAAAAGTACTGTCCGCAAACTATTGAAAATCGACACATCATAATAAGCATAATACTTTAGAGTACAAAGCTCTTTTTTAGCTTAGTCACTTATGTGAATTATTTTCAGTAAGAAGCAGTCCCAGTTCATAGAAAGTACTGCCCGCAAACTGTTTGAAATCTACATATACGAGAACTTGTAAAAGTCTGTGACGAACTAATGCATTTATGTTCAATTATAACTTTAAAATTAATTAATAATTTTGTTACACTTTATTGAAAGTATTTATTTTACAAACTTAGTAATAAGTAGGTAGTTAAATAGTCAAACCGTTTAATCGTTGAACGTAATTATCGTTTGCATTTTTTGCGAAACGTTAGAAAACCAGGTCACTGAACTTCAATATGCAATATAATATGTCAAGGCCAGTGACTTATAAATGTATAAAAATACATAACGTACCTTAAGATAAGGACGGCGAGCGATAGAATTTTTCCGATAACTCAGAACAAGATAAATCTCACCGGTGGTGGTGCTTCTTTTTTCGCTCCAACTTTCTCTCCAATCTTATAATTTTTCGTTTAATGTGTTCACAGTTATCTTTTTTGCGTTTGGGCATCCTAAATAATCACTTTTAACAACAACTAACAACTTTTTTAACACAATTTAAAAACTAGATGTGAATCGGCGACGCACTAGTGTCATGATTTTAGAAGGTTTTTCTTATTTTTTAATAGCAACACTGGTAATGCCGTCTCTTGCCGCCATTTTGTTAAATTTAATAGGCTAATCTGTGGTAAAATTGGTGGGGGGTAGCTAGACTTGAGCCCGATTAACGAGCAAAGAGAGGTGATTCTTCAAACTAGCCTCGAGGGGATAAGTTCACTAAGACGTCGACTGTATCTATATTGTTATACCTGTGCTATGCCTGTACCTGTAAGTTGGATCAATAATTATATGAGTGTTATCTGGAGTCTGCGTTTTCTTCATATTTCAGAAGCGGTAAAGTACCCACGTAAGTTTATTTCTAAACCTGATAATAAGAATAATTTGCTTATTCTGTGCTATAGTAATGCCAAACGAGTTATTTTATTCTCTTCACGCAGAGAAAGGATAAATATTCCAGATTCCATGTTAATGCGTATTTTTTTTAATCTAAATGACATTTTAAATACCTTTGCGGTGGATTGTGTTTTGTACATGGTCGGGGCTACTCTCCGACGGAACGGACATAAACTAAATCGCATTTGTGTTTTAATTGATTGTGTTCGTATACGGTCGGGGCTACCCTCCGACTATACTAACACAATTTAAAAAGTTTTTATGCGTAGCTTAGTACTAAGATTTTACTAATTCGTGTTCGGGGCTACTCTCCGATCGTGTTAGTTAAATCTAAAGCGTTAAAATTGGAATATTTGTGTGGCGGATTGTGTTCCGTACATGGTCGGGGCTACTCTCCGACGGAACGGACATAAACTAGATCACACTTTTATTTGAATTGATTGATTGTGTTCGTGTACGGCGGGGCTACCCTCCGATTATACTTACATAATTTTAAACGCGGGTATGTAGTAGATATTTTCGTATGGCACGATCATAGCGTACCATGAATCTGGCATAATATCTTGATTGTTGTTGTTTAATTTACATGATGTATTAAATGTGGATTGTACAGAATTAATGGAGATGATTGGCATTATTATATTATTAGAGTACTTGCTGTTTATGTTGTTTATAATCTTACACATGGAGCTAGGACTGGCAGTTTTGGCTGTGTACCTACATGTAATGTTTTAAGTAATTAGTGCTAGCACTAATTGGAGCTAGTTTTGATAGCCTTTACTGTTGCACAGAGTGAAATCACTTATGGCTACTAAATCTTGCATACAATCCATGTTTTAACGTGGTATCTAATACCAACAGTGAATAAAAGAAAACTATAAGTTATGAAGCTAGTAAGAAGTAGTACAGAGTAAGAATAATTTATGATTGGTTGCTCACATTTCATTTATCTTAATATTATTAAAATTAATTATTACTAATTTTCCTTTGTTTTTAATGTATTGAGCGAACGTGTTGTTCTCTGGGTTGAGTGAGTCATGTATGCTTACTGGTTACCTACGTTACCTGGTAAGATTGGTTTAATAGGTACGTATTACTTACTTACAATTGAATTCTGGCTTTCTATTTATTGATATATTAATTAATAGGTACAAATTTTGTGGATTCAATTAATATGAACACCGTGAATAGCAATATAAATTGCTTGAACTATGAATATGAGTTTAAATACGAATATTTTAATATGGTATCTTTAAATATTTAAGTCTTTATGTGAATTTGGATATCTCTAATGTGAATATTTTTAATTTTTAATGATGAGCGAACAAATATAAGGTGTTCACTGGGTTGAGTGAGCAAGCTATGCATGCTCACTGGTTACAAGAGATACATTGAATTTGTTTGTTGAAATGCATTGAATTGAATTTGATATTAGGGGGCGATGTATGTATGTTGCATACACTCGTCGGATATTAGAGGGCGATGTATGTATGTTGCATACACTCGTCGGATATTAGGGGACGATGTATGTTTGTGGCATGCACTCGTCGGAATTAAGGGGGCGGTATATGTTTGTGGCATACACTCGCCGGATTTTAGAGTACGAACGATGTATGTTGGTGGCATACATTCGTCTGAATATGTTTAAATGTTAAGTGAGTACGTTTCTCACAGGCTGGTTAAATGAGTACCTACTTATATTTCATACTGGTTTACTACCCGTATGGCCACTTTTAAGATTATTAGATTTAAATGAAACTACAACAGAACAAAGATAATTTCAAACGTTTTATTCTCGTTTTTACAATACTCATTTTACATTTTTGCACTAGATAAGTAGCTCTTAATAAAAGAAATGGTTTTTGTAAATAATAAAGGATGTAGGTAGCTACTGTAGCTAGTGAACAGTATAAATCATGAATTTTCCTGAAGAGCATATTGTGTTGATAACCTAATGATTTTATTATAGAATGACACGGAACGATCTTTTGCCGATGGATAATGTATACATTCCAAGGTAAATAGCATCTGAGGACGAATACGGCTCCAGGGTGACGTGGCCGACCCAGGGGAGTCTTGAGCGAAGGAGGAATACCCTTTCTTCGTAGCTGAATCTGGTCAAAGAGGATTTGAGATGATGCAGAGCATTTTGTTTATGGGAAAGTATTGAAGTTGTTTTGATTAAAATGTTTCATGTTTATTTATTTGCATATCGAATAAAGCTATTTAAAATTTAATTTTCATCTCGCATAACCGACTAAATTGATTGTAACACCCCCTTAAATAAAGTTTGTAAAGGTCTACCTAAAACAAAACAAAACTATAAAAACTTATCTTTTCATAGAATCATTTAGATGTTATCAAAATACTCTTAGGGAAGAATGAAAAGCTTTTTAAATCTACAGTTGCCTACGTGCTTGACATTGAGTATCTAGTAGGTACCACAGCTGTAGCAGTAGATACCTTTAAAGTATTATTGTCAATATGCGCTCTAATTATCGCAACATAGTACCTACTTACTTATCAAGATATTTATATACTAAATTATGTTTGCATCATTTCTTTTTCCTTGCATTATAAGTATCCACATGCTCCACAATTTGAGTAGGGGTTATTGTCTTATCTATTTAAGATTTTTATAATTACCTTTGTTTCCATTTATACGAAATCCATACCATATCTTGATTCTCATGAGTGGTCAATATCCATGAGCTAGGTTTGTTTTTCTATGCCTAGGTCTATGCCCAGGTGACCTTTACGCAGAACTGGATGTATTTCTGATCTTGATAAGATTGGACATGATGACGATTCACTTTTGAATAAGAGCACACTATTAAAGTCGCGAATTTAGTATTCCAGGATTGCGATTGGGTAATTCTTTTATAAATTGTGATCTGTGTCACTTAGATTGTTATAGACCTTTTAACTATGGAAACAATATTAGTTTCTGGTATAAGCTTAACAACCTCCATAGCAGTGTTGTAGATACGGTGTACGTACGCATAGTTTTCGGGGTGCCGCTGTCTCTGAGGTACCTACCGGGTTCGATTCCCTGTCGGGTGAATGTTTAAAGCGGACTTTTCAACATTCTGCCCGATTGTATGTGGTAATCCCCGTCGTTGTTCCCAAATGCCATAACACAAGTGCTTGAGTTACTTAGTTCGGGATGGAAGCAATGTAGGTATGCAAAGATATCCAAAATTTACTATTTCCTATTACTTATTTTATTTTTTGTAACTTTGTTCAAGTGGACATTTCGTCTATTATTTTTGTTATATGTAGCTTAATTTAAAAGAATTCACTATGCTTGACTTTTTAAATTTGAGTTTAGTGGCAAACTTAAATCTCAAATTTAATTTAAATTCAAACTAAATTGTGGATGAGTGCTAGAGAAAGTTTATCAGGAACATACTTTTCCGAGTCTTCTACATAATTAGACAATAAAGCCATAAGACTGATTAGAAATCATCATTCTTTACATTTTTCCGGGAACGTCGAAGATTCTTTATCTAAGTACCTAGTTTGATAGATACCTACATAGATTAATTCTTTATTTGTACACAATATTACGAACGGAACAATCACACACGAAATAATAATAATAATACAAAGATAACAAACTGTTAACCAAATGGTGGCCTTATCGTCTTACTGCGGTTTCTTCCGGGCAACTCAGCTTTGGTTTAGACGGATGGAAAATTTTACAGCCAAAATCACTAGAAGCTATTTTGCTATTTGTGCGTACTGCGTAGTGTTCTAGATCTCTCTTAATGATTTAGATGCAAATCAAAAGCAGAAATACTTAGTTGCTTAGACAGCACTGCAAGAAGCATTCACTGATATCTATTCTAGTTGTTTTCATTAACATAGTGATGAAATTATGTTTCTAATGCAAAAACATGTAAACAGTCCATAGTGCATTTAAGTAGATCGTGTTTATTACACTGTCAAGTTGTAACTGATGTTTTCCTAATTAAGCAAAATAAAGTAAAACGATTATTGCTCAATCACACCTCTCAATTTATTAAAATGTTCTATACAGCTTCATGCAAACATTTTAATTCATGTTTTAAACTTGTTCTAACAAATAAAGCCACAAGTAACCACTGCTGTAGCATACCAAGTTAGTTTTGCCGTGTTTTTGTTGTTATTGGCGGTATGATTTATAATTAGTTTTTGAGGATTTTAATACTACCGTCCTAGTGTACGTATTGACAAAATATGATTTCAAATTATGTGAATCTAATTTATTGTTATTTTAATGAGCATTAATATCTTTATTAAACCAAAAATCAAGTAGATCTGTCAAATTTACCGTCTCATTTGGTAGGCTCGTGATACTAAAATTCTTAGCAGTTTACCATTCTCACGGACCTTTGAAGTTCCTTCACATATTCTGTAGTAATCCTTTCCATATTTTTTTAGATCTGGTCAGTTGAACATTTGTTTCTACTATGGTTGAAGTTACTAAGTACCTTACATACTAATGTTTATAAAAGAATATGAGAATTCATATACTTACATTTATTTCTATTGATTCATTATCAGATACATCTATTTCTTTTGAATGATTAATAAAATTGATTTGGTTACTATGTGTGTTGTGAGTTTACTGCTTTCAGATGCCAATTGTAGCATCCAGTAGGTACTTATCATGAGCTAGCATCGAGTTAATATAATAATGAGGATCCCGCTATCCTTGAACGTACGAACCAACACAGCATACAAACTGGAGGCAGCAGAGTGTACGTGCTGTGGTAATGAGAGGAGATAATATGATACTGAAGGTGCAGATCACAGAGTGATCGTTGTTGTGATGATGATCATCGTGGGCTGTGGTTGTAAGTCGGATATTGAGACGAGTAGATCGCTGATACTGAAGTTGACTTATGTTGAAGTATATATTATCATGTCATGTATCTTATCTCATTTTACTATTATGATTGCAAAAGCTTGTATGTTTGTTCCCCAATCACGGCTATCGGCTGGACGGATCTTTGAAATCTTTTGTCTGTGGAATAGCATATCGGCTTCTTTTGACCCCGGGAGGATATTTTATTCCCACGGGAAATCATCGTGTAGGTAGTTAATTCATTTGGGCGAAAAGCTGTTCATGATTTTACTTGTCCTATTTCTATCCATGGTAATATACTTCTTCATATCCTAATTATAATTATTAAATCTATTTACACTAATATTATTCATAGTAATATGAATATTTGTTGATAAGGATGCGGGTCATGCTCGTATGAGGATACCTTGTAGACATTTTTAAGTTTTGATATTAAATTGCGAACTTGTTTAAAATCATTAACTTATTCATTAGAAATGATAATAATATGATCTTTTGATTTTCATGTACGGAGTGGAACCATGTATTGTACTATTCTAACAGAGGCAGAGAATAGATGCATTTAAGATTTGGTGCTGGAAAAGAATGCTCTGGAAACCTTGGACAACTGGTTGACAAGTTGAAAAAGCAAATTGTTGCTGTGACGGTTCAAATTGTACCTGCGGCATCTTCATTATCAGTGTAACTTCCTTATAAGAATATTTAAATTAATCGGTAATAATGCCTATTACGAACATGCCTTTAAATAATTCCTTTAGTTGTCCTAATTCATATTTTGATTTAATACAAATTGTGCACTATGGTAAATACGTATCTATAACTTGGTTTGTTACTCATATCTGGGTAAAAATTGGTAACTGTGCAGAGGCCTACAGTTGTTTTTGTAAGGACTAAACTAGGTCAAACTTAGCGATAGTTAAATTCATCTAATATTAGGTCTTTAATCCTTTCATGACTCGTAGTTGCTTTTTCCACTATTTGAGTGAAGTGATAAGGGTGTCTAGTTATCAGGTTAAAGTTAAATTCTGTACCTACCTATTCCTAATGTAACATTCTTAGGGATTTTGCTTCTGACACCATCTAATATTCTTGAATGTAGCTCCTGACAATGCATTGATGTAAACTAGTACCAAGCTAATCCATTTTTCTTTTATGACCCATAACTAATGCTTATAGATTATAACCAGACTTTACTTTAATCATTCCATATACTTACTTACACATGATTATATAACAAGTATAGTTTAATGCTTATAGATTATAACCAGACTTTACTTTAATCATTCCATATACTTACTTACACATGATTATATAACAAGTATAGTTTCAAAATAAGTTTTCTAAGTAATAATAGTCGCTTGTTAACGAATGTCATGATTATGTTAATTTATACATTGATTCAAATAGTTTTAGATTAGTTTGTCATTGATAATTTATTTTATTTGATTATGTATTACTTAACGATTTACTAAAACAATATTTTCACGATAATATCTATATTCTAAACAAGTCATCGGCTTCCTTAAAAGTTTATTGTTGAGCATTGTGTAATATAATGTATTTGTTTCAATTATGTTTTAAGTTTTAACTTAAGGTTTTTATCACTATAAGATTAACCTAAATAGGTACATAGTTGTAAGACTTTACTATTGAGAATAGTTGTGTATCAGTATATTAGCTGTGTACTTACCTAATTAATTGATTCTAAATAATTTTTATATGTGCGTCGGGAGACAGCACGTTATCAGATGGCCGAATGTCATGATTTTAGAAGGTTTTTCTTATTTTTTAATAGCAACACTGGTAATGCCGTCTCTTGCCGCCATTTTGTTAAATTTAATAGGCTAATCTGTGGTAAAATTGGTGGGGGGTAGCTAGACTTGAGCCCGATTAACGAGCAAAGAGAGGTGATTCTTCAAACTAGCCTCGAGGGGATAAGTTCACTAAGACGTCGACTGTATCTATATTGTTATACCTGTGCTATGCCTGTACCTGTAAGTTGGATCAATAATTATATGAGTGTTATCTGGAGTCTGCGTTTTCTTCATACTAGAAAGCGAATGACAGCTATGATGGGCACTTGAGCCAGATCGGTGTTGACTACCCACTTTTGAAATTAAAAAAATAATAATTTTCTTTTATTACTTTTTTAATTTATAAGTAGGTATATTCTCAATATAGTGTGAATTTGGCGATTACTAGGGCGTACTACAAGTGTTAAATCAAGCTAATCTTGAGGACGAAGCATGAAGTATAATTGTTTAATTTTAATTATTTTGCTAAGCTAATGTTCCAGGCTCTGCTAGTGCACAAACATTAGTGACATCACTTTTTTTTCATTTCGTTCAAAGGATATTATACTTAGGTACCTACGACTCTACGAGTACTTATGTTTTTAAAGTGTTTCACAATTTTTTATAAGTAATTTTAATTAAATACAAAATATTTTAAGTAAGTATATCGTTTTACTAGGCAGTATAATTTGTATTCTGTAGTCGTCACGTCTCGAAGCACGTACGGTTAGGTATTATAGGGCACACACAATACATACCGTTTGAAGCCCTTTGATGGAACACTACAACTATAATAAATAATTAATATTACTTTAGATGTGTGTATACCTACTGAAAATAATACAATCCCGAACAATGAAAACGAAACACATTTATATACCTATTGACTTCGTGATGTATTGCATCATCATCATCAGCCATTTAATGTCCCCACTGCTGGGGCACTGGCCTTCCTTATGGATGAATAAGGAGAATGAGCCATGACCCACCACGCGGGCTCAGTGCGGATTGGTGGGGATTAACGACTGCAAGTGCAGCCGGGACCAACGGCTTAACGTGCCTTCCGCAGCACGGAGGAGCTCGAGATGAAAAGTTTTTGGTCACCCATCCCGTGACCGACCGAAGCTTAACCTCAGCGAACGTTGCTTAACCTCAACGATCGCAGGCCAGGCGCGCTATCCACTGCGCCACGGGCTCCTCAAAAAAAAAATTTGCATGATCCTGTCAAATACTAGTCTTTAACTTACTCAGACGGGACCACGGGACACGAATTCGAAACCTTCGGCTTTCCGGGCCAATGCTTTCGAATTGAATCACCGACAATTGTGAAAACTCATCGCAGTTTTTTCATCTGAGAAAGTAGGAGACTGGTTATTATTTCAAGTACTCATAAAATTTATCTTAAAATGCAACGTGCACGCAATTTCAGAATCATTTTTAGAGACAATCTCTTCTCTCTGTGGAGATGTCCTACAAGTCTGCTGCGCAATCATTTCTTATTACAGTTATAGAGACTCATAAATTTACTAAGGAAAACTCTATAAATCAATGCCGAAAGCATACACCATTTGATATGCATAGACAAGCTTTCCACCCGTGGCTTTGCCCGCCAGAGAGCTAGACGATATCTTCCCGTGAGAATGGGATAAAAAAAAATCGGCTTAAAAAGGTCCCCCTATTTTAATAGCTTAGTAAGATGTTTCGATTCTTACAGAACATTTTCCAGAAAAAGTATTACTTAAGTAATCTTATCGTCTTTTAATAGGTAGGTATTAATATTGTCTCGATGTCTAATTTAGAACCTAACGTAGGTACTTAGTATAGTGATCCGCTTTGGTGCGGTGTTTCAAAGTCGTAGTCCGATTTAAGGCCCGTGGTATCGCCAACGACCTTGGGCATAGAAAAGTGGCCTAATTTTCCCGCCCGCTAACCGCACCAAAACAGCTTAAACAGGTAAAACGAAAAATGCTCAGTTTTAAGTTAAACAAGTAAGCTATCTTTTCCTGAAAGAAACGTGAAAATATCACTTGTAGTTTAGAAGCAGTAGCGTATTTCAAGTTGAAAACAGCTTCATTTCAATGGTTTTTTTTAAATAGTATCTTAAAGACTATGTTTTTTTAAATGCTCAGATTGAAGTTTATATATCAATATTTAATATATATTAATTCTGAATTCACCAAAAGGCTAATTTATGTGTTTAGGGCCTCAAAAATGATCGTTTCACGACTACATGCACCTTAAACCACTGAGCCAGAGACAGCAGACTAACTTGAGTCTGTCGTATTATTTCCGCTTAGTGAGCTTGCATCTAGTCAACCCCAACAACCCGGTATTAATAATTCATTTATTAAATCAGATTAAATGATCGATTTTTTTGGTTAGAAACAAGTGTTCTTCTAAACTATTTTAATAAGAGAAACAAATCAAACACGTGAAATGAAAACGAAAAAAGAAAGAGAAAGAAAGAATACCATAACCGCCTCTGTGGTCTAGTGGTTCATACCACGAATTTCAGACCCAGAGGTCCCGGGTTCGATTCCCACTGGGGGTACATATTGTATTCGGTTTGGTTGGTGGTAGGACTTGTTCTTAGTCCGCCTGGCTAGCTACCACCATCTTATCTAAGTCTGACGCTATAACAATGATGTTTTCAGCATTATTGTGTTCCGGCAGTTAAAGATAAGATAGCCAGTTCCTCAGAGATTGAGGATTCCGGGAGTAGTGCGCTTCCACCTTCAGCCAGCCGTATCACCACTTATCATCAGGTGTGATGAAGGCTAAGTGCTGCCCCATTGCGGATAAAAAAAAAAAAAAAAAAAGAAAAAAAAGACACTGAATAGGACCGGACCCCCTTTACCAGACCTGCCCAGTTCAGGATGGGACAGTCAAACTTTCGGGAAATTGCCTTCAAGATACTGTTGGTGCTGTTATTAAGGTGATACTCGGAAAAATCGTGCTGAAGCGAGATAGCAATTAGAAAACGACGCGCGCGGGAGCGAGACCGATTTTGCAGATTAGGCAAAAAAAACACAAAATCACTTCGTATTAAAAAACTATAGCGATTTTTTAAAAATGCTTCTATACGATCCTTAATATTATTGGTGTCCACTAATTAAACCAATTTCCAATAGTATTTGTAACCCCATTTAAGAATAATCTTGAATTTTCGTATTTTTTAGAGGTCTTTTCGAGAATAGTGATTTCGAAATTCTATTCGAAAATAGAATTTCATAAAATCGTGTTTCGGAAACTATACGAATCTAGATAAAGGTATGAAGAAATATATATCTTATTACCATATTTTGTAACAACTCTAACCGTCCTATACTTTTATATCAAAAAGTCCATATTTATCAGGGAACGTCTTGCCACGCTGATCACTTTTTTGATATGGCGACATTCATCGCAGGATTGTCAATTTAACAGAAATCGATTTTGAAAGACATACTGCATCTCATACTAAAAAGAGATAGCTGCGAAGCAAGAAGCTATAACTGAGATAATAATATGTTTGAAATCTGTTGGGGAATGGGGATACTTCTCTACTGAAATTTGCGTGGTCCTTGGTGTTCTCGTAATCACTGAACAATGTATGTAACAACTAACTAGTTACTTATTTACTATTTGCCTAGTAAAAAAAAGTTTAAAGTTGCACCTTTAGAATAGGTTAAATATAAACTACGTATAGGATTTGAATTTCGCGCTATTTCTGAAATATTCAAGATGGCGGGTTGAAATTTGACATACGTCATCTTGACACATGTAAAATTAATCGTGGAGCGTTTCACAATAAAACAGCGCATAGAAGTTATACAAATATTGAACGAAAATTCATGATCAATTACAAACTCTCGTCGAAAGGTCGAAGAATCTCGTAATTTCAAGAAGAGGTGATGTCAAATGGCCACCGAGATCGTGCCATCTGATGCCACTGGATTTCTTTCTTTGGGGCTACGTCAAAGATAAAGTCTACAACAACGATCCACAAAAACATAGACAATATAGACAAAATATTCGCCGAGTTATTGGTGAAATAAGTAGCGAAAGTGTGAAATTAGCAGCGAAATGTGTGAAAGTGTCATGAAAAACTTGCACACAGCAAAAATGCCCGTGGCTCCCATTTAGCAGATATTCTATTCAGATAAAATTGTACAAGTCTCTTCTTTAAAATAAAATAAAACTACGAAGAAATTGCAATCCATTCGCGTTTTATTGAGACTAATCATCCTATACCTACTTTTGGGACACCCGTTAGTTGACGCATACGTTTACTGGTTAAACAATAATTTTACTATGTGAAGAAAATTATCGAATAAAACTCGAACAGGAAAAAATCAATTATCCCTTCTTAGAAATTGTATCCGTATTGCCGTTCATTTAAACTGTTGTTGAAAATAAAGGTCATCGCACAATGAGAGTTGTACGTAGCTATTCGCCTTTGTTCGCGCAATCAACGGGAGGTAGTTACCGTGTGTCAAAGGCGCGGAGTAAGAAAATTCTGAAATTCTTATGCGAAACATGATGTTCTCTACATCAAACCATATAAAACATACTACGATAAAGGAGTATATAAGGAATGTAGAAAACATTTACTGGACCTTATGAAAAAATAATTTTTTTACATAAAAAATACACAAACAAGTATTGAATCAAACTTACAACGCTCTTGTTAGGTTGTCTCACTCAAGCTGTGTACTTTAAAGTTATTAATTTGTTAATAAAATTAACAAATAAATTACTAACTACAAAAAACATTAAAATAAAAGTTAACACCTACCTACTTACTTATTATAGCTTTTCTTTGCGATTTGCATAAAAATAATGAGAATTTTTCTGTGGTTATCCAATATGGGAACGATTTCTACACGAACAACTACGAAAACAACAAAAAAAATCGAGCTTCAATTACTTAAATTAAAATTTTAACAACTTGCATAAAAGTACTGTTTTTTGTTTTCAAAAAACCGAATCACGACAGTCGTCACAATCGTTCCGCTTCGAATCATTATGCTCTTAAGTGCAAATCCAGTAAATCAATCTACGAATAACGTCCGATTGTAGCATCTGTTATTCGTAGTAGGCCCTCGAGTACCTACGTACGTACCCAGTGCGTTTGGGAAGAGGTGTATTAGTTTCGGAAATATTTATCGTTCAGAGAGCTCTGGGACCTTTTGTTAATTTTGTGCATTGATCCTCCTATACGTCCAGGCACACACATCACGATATACCTACAGTTGCTCTACCAAAGCCATTCTCATTACTTACATAGGTAAGAAGGGCGCGCACAGTTTAGGTCAAAAGTTAGGTTTCAGCATCTTGCACCGTTTCGATATACTTATGGTTTCGTCGACGTCTACAAAATAGGAAATCCCTATAAAGAATGTTTCATTGAAGCTTTTACATGTTACTTAAATAAATACATCTATGCAGGAAACGCCATACCAACTACTAAATTATGATCAATCAAATAGTAAAATAAGTTTTTAGTAAAAAAAATATTTTTATGACAAGATTTTTTTGCTGACTGTACTTTAATATTGTATTAATCTAAACCAAACCTGTATACAAAATTTCAGCTTCATCGGACACTGGGAAGTGGGTCAAATTAAGCTTGCAAGATTTGTCCCCCACTAACTAAGTAACAAACTAACTAACATGGCAAGTAAATAAAAAGCTTGTAAAAAGAAAACTTTGATAAACAGACTTAAAGGGTTTCTATTTATTTTTATTGAATGGTAGAACGCGAGTTCCCTCTCCCAAGTCCCAAGTTGCAGCCCTAGTAATATTATTAATATGAAAGTGTGTTTGTTTGTACGTCTTTCACGTCAAAACGGAGCAACGGATCGACGTAAATTTTGGTATGGGAAGCTGCTCTCTCCAGCTCCCAACATAGGCAACATAGGCGAAGGCGCGGGCGGAAGGCTTGTTATACATGCGATGATAGGGTATTAGTCAGTAATTATGTTATTGTCTTACAATTTTACTAAAATAATTGTTAAAATAGTGGTGGCCACATAATTAAGGACGCCAATCGATTTTCATATAAGCGAGATAACTTTGAAGCCTTGGTTCTCAGCCAGGGATTGATCGAGCTGTGATCTGATGATGGCTATCCAGAAGGTGAATGGAGGAGATCCAGATCGCTTTACACACCAGACTGATCTGAACAGCATTCTAAGAGCTGTTTTGATATGATTATAAAAATCGACAAAATAGTATTCAAATGTATGGAAATTCTGAAACTAAGAGAACTCAAATCCTTACATCTCTTAAGAATGCTGTTCATATCAGTTGGGTGTGTGTAGCGATCTGGATCTCCTCCATTCACCCCCTGGATAGCCATTATCAGATTACAGCTCGGTCAATCCCTGGCGAAGAACCAAGTCTTTAAAATTATCTCGTTTGTGTGAAAAGCGACTGGCGTTCTTAATTATGTGCCCACCACTGTAGGTATTGGTGAACTTCTGTCGATCTACTTAAGTAAAAATAAAATATTTTTTGTGTAGCCAAGGAAGTAAATAAATAGAACTCACAGCCCCATCGATCATGAAGACATACCGCAGAGCCTCAGAGCCGCTGCAAATCCTTCTCGTTGACAGTTTGAGAAGCGCTGACAGCTGTTTACATCCCGTTCCTATCCTGAGAATGGGACCTAAATAATTTTCTACGGAAGAGACAAGGGGAGCTAGTGCGCTTTTTGAGAAGAAGAAGATAATTCCTAAATTATCAATTTTAAATTCGTATTCAAATCATTATTAAAATGTTAAAACGAGCTTTAAAAATATGTCTCTCCACTAGGAGGGGTACACTGAAAGTTTTGAGTAACTAACATTCGAAATTCAAACATTTACTTTTAGTCATAGCAGTAGTAGCTTTTTTTGCATATTCGTAATAACGGAGTAACATACTTCTATGGTATATCGACTACGAGTTTTGGCCTCCAACACAAGAGATTGCTACCTTCCTTCTGTCCTTCCAGTTAAGGTACTTTATACAAAACTTTACCTACCATTTCTCATAAAAAAAGCTTAGAATTTCAAGAGGGCAAAAGTCCAAATTGAATGTTGTCAAAAGAAGTTAGCGTAAAAACGACAGACAAAAAGTTAACAAGTTACTTCACTAAGGAAACCCATTCACGGGATTCAATCTAGCTTCGTTTCGTCTCAGATTAAGCAGCGTGCATTTGAGTAAATAGTACTTCTAAAAATAGGCTAGCTCATCTGTGTAGAGCTTCACAAAGGGCTGCTTTGGCGTTGCTTTTGAATGGAGAAAGGTATTTTATTCTGACAGAAGTAGTGAGCGATACTGCGATAATGAGCGAAGTCGGGAATTGTCCCCTTTAATCTTGGTTTGTTAACGTTTCTTTATGAGCTCATGGAAAAAATGGAGCTTATTACCGGTTTAGTTACGACGAAGATGTAGGGGGATTTTTGTTGCAGAGCTACTATTGACATTTACCTATATAAGTACTAAAGCTAACTTAACTTTTTTTTAAATGCAGGTAAGTAAAAAACCCAACTACTGAAAAATTACGCTCTAAAAAGTACGAACCAAGAAAATAATCTCATCTGAAATTGCAAAATCATAATCCTCCTTTTTGCTTTGCCGTAGTCGGGTAGGTAATTATTAATCTGGCGGTGTTCAGAGGAGATGCAGATATTATGATGGAACATCCTTGTATAGTCCATTCGCTTAGATAGTGTCGCTCTGCCACAATGCCGTGCGGGTGTACCGACACTATCTAACCGAACGGACTATATATATAAATAAAACACTTTCACGGATTTTTTCACGCAATTTATTTAACAACTTGGTTAAATTTTAGTTGTTTTTAGAGAAATTTTGTTTTCTGACGTTTCGGCACCTTTCCAGGGTCGTGGTCACGGAAAACTACCCACTATTTTTTGATTTTAATAAAATCTAAGATGTGTTTATCCTTGTATATTATTAACTAGTGTGGCACACCGCGGTTTCACCCGCATGGTACCCGTTAATGTGGGAATATCGGGATAAAAGATAGACTATGTTACTCGGGATAAATGTAGCTTTCTAATGATGAAAGATTTTTAAAATCGGTCCATTAGTTTTTGAGTGAGTAGTATTTGACAAGCAACAAAAAATACGAATATTTTCTCTTTATAATATTAGTACTTACGGATAAATAAAAAAGTAGATTTCATTGTCAGGAAATAAACTAATTTTAGTTTGAAATAATAAAAACGCACAGAACAAAATATTCAGTGCTCATATTATCGGTGTAATAGGAACAGTCATAAACTTCACCATGTCATATATTGTGTACATTAAGAAGTTCACGCATCGAAAGTCATGAAACGTTAAAGTTACGTAATTTTGATGGGTTGCAGAACTTTACCATTTTGATTAGAATTTAGTTGCTAAGTATCAAAGTGTATAGCTATTGCATAAAACTAATATTTATTCTTTTTGTTACAAGATGCAATGCTAATGACATTTTTCTTCTTTCTGTTTGATTTTGAATATTTTTAATAGAACCCGCGACCTGAAAGTTGGAGCGGTATTTTGCACCTTACCGAGTCGTTAATTAACCACTAATCCACAATGGGCCATGGAATTTTTTCCTGACTCTTTAATGCCCTTTCATCGGCCTGTAGCGCCCATAAGGGGGCTTCATCGGCCATTTTGAGAAACACTGACCTAGCCTTAAAGGTTCTTTTGGTGAAAATGTAGCTCATTCGGCGGAAAATGTATCTCGTTTGTTAGGTAGGGTTGAGGGTCGGCTCAATTTGGATTCTCGAGTCGCACCGACCTGGGGGTTAGTTAGCTGTTGATACGTGCAATTTAGATTCTTTCTTCAAGGTTGTTTCTTATAGAAGTCTAGTAAAGGCACGTGACTTAAACCGCGTGGAGTTCGGTAAAATCAGTGTAGTAACCAGAATCTGTAACTGGTCGTTTACATGGGATAATGATGATTCTTCAAAACACAGAATTCCAAAAGTTTAGAAAAGTCACATACCTACGCCTTTTTTCACCACCCCATCACCATTTCACATGATTGTGTAAATGCGCATAATGCGCATTTAATAAGCACCGCGCCGTCAAAACCGCCGGCGACCGCGTACCGGACGACGTTCCGTGGGCAGTCCCCCTACCAGGTGGACCGACGATCTGGTCAAAGTCGCGGGAAGCCACTGGAAGCGGGCAGCGCAGGACCGATCGTTGTGGAGTTGGCCTATGCCTAGCAGTGGGCGTTCGTTCGGCTGACATGATGATGATGATGAGGGTTGCCAAGTCTTAAAACCGAAAACCGGACAGGCCAGCTAGTTTTTCCGAACGATTGGGTATCAAGGCCGGACATCCTAAAAACCAAGTACCTATTTCATTTCAATCCTTAAAATAAAAGCCATATTTTTGCAGATCCTAATAATTCATCTCTATCATTCAATACCGGCGAGTTCGCGAGTTGTCCAAAGAGATAAAAACTTTTTTGGCCGGACAGGCATCCAAAAAGCCTGACCCTGTGAAATCCTAGGTGGAACTAATCCGGCACATAGCAGATAAGTCCCACTTACTCCACCACTATCTGAGTTATACAGCTCAGTTAAATATATAATCATTTTATTTGCTACGAGTTACGGTCAATTTGTAAAGGTTATGGTATGAATGGATCTGATTTGGTATATAAACAGTTTTATTAAGCCAATATATTGAAGCAAAGACCCTCGGAAATTGAATGTCTACTTATGTATGTTTTTAACGGTGCCCCTCTACAAACATAAGGTGAAGCGATTCTAGGTTTCTCGATGCTGAACGCGTTTAAAAGTACTGAAAAGCTTCTGGAGTAAGGGCTGAAACATTTAGAACTGGTAACAGGAAGGATAGCAGTTTGTGGAATTGCGTTGTGAAAATAAAGAAAAGTTAGAAACTAAGCATTAAATAAATTAGTTTCTTCTTACGTTATAATAAGTTTTCAATTGACCTTACATGTATAAAATAGCATCCGAGGAATGAAATGAAATGAAATGAAATGAAATTATTTATTCGCAGAGAACATAGTATGATAAGATCTTTACAATTTATAAAAGTACATTATGTCCCACTCTCAGAAGAGTATGCAAATTTTGTTACAAATAAAATTTTTAATTATTACATTTTCTATTTCATTATGACAGTGGTAATTCACATAGCACATTTTAATAAAAATAAAGAATCATACATTATTAGATTAAATTAGAAAATGTCAAAGTAAAATGTTAATAATTATAAAATGTCAAAGTAGAATAGTATTTATAAAATGTCAATAAGAGTAAGTACATAATGAAATCGATTAAACAATGTCAAGACCAAAAACCACCTCATGTCTATTAGATATTCAGCTGTCACTTCACACTCACTTTGCATTCGACGAAGCACAAATCTTTATATCACACTCATAACGAACTCGTAAAAGTCAAGCGAAAAAGCACAGTGATAGTCATATGCAAATTTTGGATAATGTATACCCACTGCTTTAGAAGTCCAGACTAACCTCCGATATGAGAAATACGACTCATCTGTATTTGAACACCGTAGTATTGCATTTTGCATTAAATATTGCATAGGTACTTCTAGTGGTAGATATCGTAATTAACTGAACAAGTTGTAGCTGGTACAGTCGAGTTCAATAATAGCTGTGCACTTTTGAACTTTGTCGTAGTAATTATTGTGACAATTTGTACAGAAAGTCAAAAACGATATCAAAAAACTTAATGCTACAAAGTACAAAAATGCACAGATTTTATTGAGCTCGACTGTACTACATACAAGAAAGTAATTAAGAATTAAAAATATTTAAATTGAAAAGTTGATAGCTAGAAAATACGACTGCAAATTTTAATATTCCAATACGATTTATATATTTTCATATCCCATTCGAAATCTAACTGTAATGCTGTAGAGATCTTCCAACATTTAATATTCTCAGCATAGCTCTCCGCGATATTACTCGACGGCGAATAATGCACAGCGTATTGTGTGCTACGTACGGAATACATTCCAGATTTTGCTGTTTATATCGAATTTTATTAGACTGTGACAAAACGGTATGCTGCTTTATAGTTTCACGATAGTTTCACAAGTATTGTGTTATGTTTAGCGAATAACGTACTGACGCAAAGCATAAGACATTTCTTATCTCAATATGAAAAGCTCAATTTCATAGATAAAGTGTAGTTGGAAAAGTTAGACCATAGATCAAGACAAAATAGCTCTAATTAAATTATAATTTAAAATGACAGAAAAGCAAACCCATGCAATTATTGTGAAGCTTTTAAAATAACATAAAAAAAAACAATAAATTGTAATTTAGCTGAGGTGGTTCTCACACTCCTGTCTCCTCAGTGATTGAGGATTCCGGGAGTAGTGCGCTTCCACCTTCAGCCTTATCACCACTTAACATCAGGTGTGATGAAGGCTAAGTGCTACCCCGTTCCCGTTCCTACACAATAGCCCCGTTGTGCATAAAAAAAAAAACCACCGGCAGGCTTATTACTAGTTATTACCGATTATTAATAGCTTTGTGATTTAATTTAGAGAATTAAAAGATTTTACTTCGGAAATTGATCAAAGCGATTTGTGTCCGTAATACCGCTTTAGCAACTGCAGTTGCAGTTGTTTTTGGTAATAAGCCTGCGGGGCGCGGAGCTGCCTGCCGCGCCCGCCGCTTCGCTTGTTACCCGACTGCGACAGAAGGAGGGTTATGTTTTTCAAGAGTATGTATGTATGTACATTTCTATGTTCCCTGCTACAGCCTAAACGATTTGAAGGATTTTAACGTATGAGGTGTCGTTTGATTCGTCTTGATAGCGCGAGTGACACTAAGTACTTACATAAAAAAATAAAAACAAAATGGCGGATTTTTGATAGCATATTGCAACATCAAAAAAATGATTTTTCTACCAATCCCATCGAGTGGGGTATCAAAATGAAGGATTTTCAATAGCGATTCCATAAATAAGGTGATTTATTGATAATGAAATAAAAAGTCTTAAATAAAAACATAATTATTAAAAAAACAAAAAACCCGACTGCAAAAAAATAACTACTAAAAAGGGAAAAACAAGCTTTTTAATTTCCCATTGCAATCAGGAAACGTTTTTAATTATAAAACGTTTCACCGAACAGTCCCCTGACTGCAATGGGAAATTAAAAAGCTTGTTTTTCCCTTTTTAGTGGTTAATTTTTTGCAGTCTGGTTTTTTGTTTTTTTTTTAATAATTATGTTTTTTTAGTGTTGGACATGGCGTGTTTATTATACTAAAATTGATCTACGAGCATACTCAGCAATTCCGCGCTATCCCGTGAAGCAGTAGGTGAACTGCCTACATAACTATCCTTTTGGCTTATATCAAAACTTTTCCATGCCGTAGATCTCTTTCAAGCTTAGACTTAAAGGTTTAGCCACCCTTTCTTCAGGGACACTTAATCTAAAAACCAAAGTTCAAATATCTCAATCACACCAGGCTTAACAGATGCAGTACAAAAATCACTCTTATTACGTAGGCAATAAAGGCGTTCAAGGGAAACATATCTGTTGTTTGTAGTTAAAGTTTTAAGGATTACCTTACTTAAGGTGCTGTCGACCTCAGTGCGGTAGTGCTGTTAATATTGGATGAGTCTGAGAAGCTACGCGACGCACCCGCTAGATGGCGCACTTAGTAATTACTCTGTGACACTGTTAATTAATAAATTAATTATGACTAGATTTGCGTAGCTATGTGTTTCTGGTGTGTTTTGCGATTAGCGTAAAATAGTTGTTTTATACGTCTTTAGCCGATTCACAAACCATCGGAAACGGAATCGGATTCGAAAACTGTACTTTGTCTGTGTTCATTTTATAGTGAGTGATAAAGACAGTGCATACATTCCGCTGTCGGGAGATTTTCCGATGGTTTGGGAATCAGGGGGCAGAAGCGCAGTGCGGTTTTCAAAAGAACATATTTTTTATAATCTGATTATTGGATATTGATATTGTGTACAACTTTATAACGTCGTTCTGTTAAGTATAGAGTAATAACAGTTTTGACAACAAAACGTTGTCGAGTAACTATCAAGTATTTGTTTACATTTAGTATGACGTCAGAGCACCGATGATCTATCGACCAACATGGTGGACAGCGTATTTGCCGGTTTTTCAAAAGCGAATTTATACTTTACTAGCGGCCGCCCGCGGTTTCACCCGCGTGGTTCCCGTTCCCGTGGGGATATCGGGATAAAAAGTACATATAAACCTTCCTCTTGAATCACTCTATCTATTAAAAAAAATCGCATCAAAATCCGTTGCGTAGTTTTAAAGATTTAAGCATACAAAGGGACATAGGGAAAGAGAAAGCGACTTTGTTTTATACTATGTAGTGAAGTGATTGGCTTCTGACATATTTATTAAACTTGACGTTGTTAAGATGTCTTTAACCCCGATGGCACCCATCTTGACAACAAATTCAGCGTTGTAAAAGTGATTAAAATAACAATCTAAACTAATGCTTGAAGTTACGTACATAAAGGTGAATGTTTGAACCCTGTTTTATCACGACAACGAAAGTTTGAGTAAACATCAAATGTATCAAATGAAGTTAAAAAGCCCCTACAGATTTCGTTACTTGTCGTTATTGTGTAGGTAGAGGATCGTTTAAGTTCTTTGTATTAGGGTGCTCTGCCGGCCTAGCATGAGCGGCTTTTATCGACCATTGACGCATGAAGAGCCTATAACTTGCTTACACTTTAGTGGAGTAAGCAAGACAGCATGACGTGCTATATCATATCGCGTAATATAATGATGGTCATGCTAGGAAGGCTGGGGTATTTCCGTTATTGAGGTAAATTAGTTTTTTTAGAAATCTCCTAAACGAACCATTTTTTCTGCTCTGGCTACACATGAGCCTTGTTTATCAGTCATATGTTTATGTGTGGCCAGATCAGTGAAATGGGTACGTTTTATAACGGGTTTACCTTATAATAATAATATAAATAAATAATAAATAATTTCTTACATTCACACCAATTATCTAAGCCCATGTTAATTTCATTAAGAAACTGTATCATGGAAAACTTGATAACGGATAAATATATACTTAAATACTTTTTGTTTGTAAATACATACTTAATATACATAGTTAACACCCAGACCAAGACAAATAGACATGTTCATGCACACAAATATTTGTCTTGTTCGGGAATCGAACCCGAGACCACTGGCGCAGAAGGTGGGTAGCCTACCCCTGCGCCAAATCGGTCGTCCTTATTAACGGAAAAATCCCAAAGCACCCTACGAATATCATAACGGAAGCGAAGATCTATTTCAATGATGATAAGATACAAATGTAAATCCCAGGTGGGGGGATCAATTCCTCATCGCGACTTCGTTTGCGTGGACCCCCTTTTTACCCCCTAAAAGGTCACAGCACATACATCAACTCGGAAAGGGATCGTAAACGTATCAACTCGAGCGGTTCAGTATTCTTTGTATGAAACCCCCTACTGCAAAGCGCACTAATCGGATTCGTAACGTAATCGCCTCGCCTCGGGTCCAGCTCACGAACCGCTTTGCTCAACTTGCTATCCCCGCGCTTACCGCTAGTCGTCCACGCGCTCACGTCTCTCCGTACCCGAGCTTACGGCTCTACGCACAGTGGTCTGAAAATGAAAATGAACATTATTTTTTTTTATTTTTCTAATTTTTTTTCATTTTTTTGACATTTTTTTTATTTTTTTTTACTTAATAAATCATTTTTTTCTCTTATTCTTTTTTTTTTTAATGGAACCACTGTGCGGCGATCCGTAAGCGCGGCGTCGCCTAGCCGTAGCCGAGCCGACGTACCGACGCTGATCCGGTTTGGTTACGTGCTTGCGTTAGGTTGACGCCTGGTTGGCGGCGAGGCGAAGGCGATACGGTGTCGATCCCTTTCCGAGTTGATGTAATGTGCTGTGTCCTTTAAGAGGGAATTTCCAAAAATCCTCTCTTAGTGCTCCCCTACACTCCCCAAGGAACTTACTTTATCGTCAGTCAGTCAAACGCAAGAGTTTTATATAATTACTAGCTTTCCGCCCGCGGCTTCGCCCGCGTTTATTACACGACGTTATCCCATGGCAATGTGATATTTTCCAGGATAAAAAGTAGACTATTTTCCTCTCCAGGCTACAAAGTATCTGTGCCCCAAATTTCAGCCATATCCGTTCAGCCGTTTTGGCTTGATTAATAACAAACATCCAAACATCTAAACTTTCACATTTATAATATTACTAGCGGCCGCCCGCGGTTTCACCCGCGTGGTTCCCGTTCCCGTGGGAATATCGGGATAAAAAGTACATATAAACCTTCCTCTTGAATCACTCTATCTATTAAAAAAAACCGCATCAAAATCCGTTGCGTAGTTTCAAAGATTTAAGCATACAAAGGGACATGGGGACAGAGAAAGCGACTTTGTTTTATACTATGTAGTGAAGTTGGAAGTAGGACTAGCACCTCCGACTCCACTCGCGACTTTGTCTTTGTAGACCCCCTTTTTACCCCTTTAAAGAGGGAATTTCCAAAAATCTGTTTCTCAAACATTTCAGCTTCTTGCGCCTAGTAAGCCTTGTCTTTCATTTAGTCAGTAACGTAAGAGTTTTATATCATGTATCTACGTAATGAAATCAAATAAGAATGAAGGCCTATGTTATTGTTTTACTATGCCTATGTTGTATACAAGGAGCAACCATTGACTACAGTTTACCTGCTACGGTTGCTACGGTAAGACGTTACAGAAAGTTTGTGTAGCAGACGCTCGCAAAACTTTGGCTACGTACCGCTCCGTTTTCGTTTGGTGGCGTAATCGGCCCCCTAAGGCCGGTTGCAGACCGAAAACTAAGCTATGTCAAAAGCTAAACCAAGCCAGCTAAAGTAAGCTAAGCTAAACAGGAATAGGTCCCATGCACACCAAGAACTAAGCTTAAGCTCAGTCAGTATTAGTCTGTCAGTTAAAAGGCGGGAGGGGCCTAGCTTAGCTCGTGTAGCTGCGCATCGGCATACACAACTAACTTAGCTTCGCATATTTTATTTAGCCCACATAGCTTAGTTCGCATAGTTTGCGGTCTGCACACAAGTATGGAAAACTGCGGCAGCTGTGCGAGCTAAGCTAAACTAACTTAGTTTAGCTATTGGTCTGCAACCTATACGAGTTGTTCCGTACTCTTGACGGAATCTAATCAAGATCAAAATTTACCATTCTACTTATCTAATCTTATGAAAACTACTTATCCCTCAAATTAATAATATTGGTAAACCGAACATCCGCGCTAATATTAATAAAGTTTTCAATTGTGCGGCCAAAAGTTGATCGCCTCTGTTGGGGGTTCGTAACGTAAGGGCGTTTGTGCACTACCACTGAATTTTACCGATCCGGAAAAAATCGGATGCTTGTATTTTAATAATTAATCATTTATATTAGTAACTAATTAAATACAAGCATCCGTTTTTTTCCGGATCGGTAAAATTCAGTGGTAGTGCACAAACGCCCTAACAGTAAGTCCGGGGTGAAGGTGGTTTAAATATCGCCTTGGAAACCAGCTTTAAGGTAACGCTGAACACTTTAAGGCGATACTCGGAAAAATTATGCTAAAGCGAGATAGCAATGAGAAAACGACGCGCGCGGGAGCGAGACCGATTTTGCAGATTACGCAAAATAAACACAAAATCACTTCGGATTAAAAAACTATAGCGATTTTAAAAAAATGCTTCTATACGATCCTAAATATTATTGAGGTGCACTAATTAAACTAATTTCCTATAGTGTAAGTAACCCCATTTAAGAATAATCTTGATATTTCGTATTTTTTAGAGGTATTTTCGAAAATAAAAAGTGTCGAGGCAAAATCATAAAAACGTGTTTTTGAAACTATACGATTCTAGATAAAGGTATGAAGAAATACATATTTTTTTACCAGATTTATAACAACTCTAACCGTCCTATAGTTTTAAAAAGTCCATACTTTTTCCGAGTAGCGCCTTAAACTTTAAATTGATAGAATAGTTTTACGATCCAGAAGTTAAACACCTGACCTTACTTACGTATTCCTTTATTTTTTTGAGCCATACAGCTAAGTCATCCATTGATAATGATTTCTGCGGAGCCTCAGTCAAAATCTGCCGACCGCGGGAATAAAGTGTCATTTTCAAGATGGCTGACCGGTGTTGCCACCTCTAATATTTGAATGGATTATTCAAATTAAGAATAATTAAGTATTTAAAACAGTTTAATCTTACATTATTTTAACAATAGAATAGAAGAGAATCTTTATTTGCAGTTGTTTCAGAAATCACTCAAGTCCAGTGCCAATATAACGATATATTATGGCGCGTGGAGTTCGGTTTATTGTTTTTTCCTTTTTGAGTAGGGCAGGCGTACCGGTTTTGGCCACTGTACCGGTTTTGGCCACTTTTTGCTCTAAAAGTTTTCTCAACAACTTTGAGACATTTTCGATCAAGGCAATTAAAATAAGGTATTTTAAGGTAATAATAACAATCGTTAGAATTCCTTACGTCATAAGATTTTTTTTCAATAAATTCAATTTTCTGATTGAAAAAATGTTTTGTATGAAAATTTTAAGAAATTTGTTTTGGATGAAATACTTTATAAACCTTTGTTTTTTACAATCAAATTGTTGTTTTGCAATTGACTGGTTTCTAGCGCATTAGAAAATATTGATTTTACCTGGGTTTGGTTTTGATTTTTCGCAATACTTACAAAAGTTTAACTATCCGTAAGTGGCCAAAACCGGTACATTTGGCACGTCTCACACATTGTGTGTAATATAAAAAAGCTATTATACTTTTATAAATTTGAAAAATGCACCTTTAAAGGTAGATAAATTATCTATAATTTAAGATATAACTTGTGTCTTAAATACCTAAGACCATTTAGTACTTAGTGCTTAAAAGTCAAAAAATCCTTAAAGTGGCCACAAAGGGTACCTCTGCCCTAAATTGAGCGGCTTTTGGGAATTTTTGAAAACGAGATTTGACAATTTGACGTTTGGTCTCTCCATTGACGTAAAAATCATTGCAGAGATGCAAAAGATACACATCTATGAGACGCTAATGTGAGGGCGTTTATATGAAACCAGCCCAGGGGCCCCTATTTACCAGCTTTTATTTAACTTGCCATATTAGTTAGTTAGTATGTTAGTTAGTTAGTGGGGGACTAATCTTGCAAGCTAAATTTGACCCACTTCCAAGTGTCCGTTGGAGCTGAAATTTTGTATACAGGTTTGGTTCAGGTGACAATACAATATTAAAGTACAGTCAGCAAAAAAGCTTGTCATAAAAATGAAATTTATACCAAAAACTTATTACTTACAAGCTTTTATTTAACTTGCCATGTTATACAGGGTAAATTTTTAATCAGTGCACAAATTTTTAAGATCGACTCAGAATCGGTAAGCGAACAACTTTCTCCTAGAAACATAGGTCGAGATATGACAAAAATTTTTTGACTCTTCATACAAATCGGACTGATCACGTGATCAATTTAGTATGAGGAGTCCAAAAATTTTCGTCGTATTTCGACCTATGTTTCTAGGAGAAAGTTGTTCGCTTACCGATTCCGAGTTGATCCTAAAAATTTGTGCACTGGTCAAAAATTTATCCTGTATAGTAAGTTTGTTAGTTGGGGACATTTCTTGCAAGCTTAATATGACCCACTTCCCAGTGTCCGATGGAGCTGAAATTTTGTATACAGGTTTGGTTTAGATGACAATACAAAATTAAAGTACAGTCAGCAAAAAAGCTTGTCATAAAAATGAAATTTATACCAAAAACTTATTACTTACAAGCTTTCCGCCCGCGGCTTCGCCCGCGAGGACTTCACGCCGTTATCCCGCAGGAATGTGATATTTTTCCGGGATAAAAAGTAGCCTATGTTCCTCTCCAGGCTACCAAGTATCTGTGTCCCAAATTTTAGCCAAATCCGTTCAGCCGTTTTGGCGTGATTGAGTAACAAACATACAAACATCTAAACATCCAAACATCTAAACTTTCACATTTATAATATTAGTAGGACAAGCTATTATTTAACTTGCCATGTTATTTAGTAAGTTTGTTAGTTGGGGACATATCTTGCAAGATTAATTTGACCCACTTCCCAGTGTCCGATGGAGCTGAAATTTTGTATACAGGTTTGGTTTAGATGACACGATACAATATTAAAGTACAGTCAGCAAAAAAGCTTGTCATAAAAAGGAAATTTAGACCAAAAACTTATTACCAAGCTGTTTATTAACTTGCCATGTTATTTAGTTAGTTTGTTAGTGGGGAACTAATCTTGCAAGCTTAATTTGACCCACTTCCCAGTGTCCGATGGAACTGAAATTTTGAATTCATACAGGTTTGGTTTAAAAAGATGACAATACAATATTAAAGTACAGTCAACAAAAAAGCTTGTCATAAAAACTAAGTTTTTACAAAAAACTTATTCTTTTGAGAGTATACATATTTCGTTCATCCTATCTTCGCGACAATATCGTAATACACATCACAGATGTCAGGTCTATCCTACGTGAGACAATGAGTGACGTACGCACTTCCTGATCACATTTCCTGCGGGAAGCCACGGGATATTGGGCCTTATTGCGACGACATACGGCTATTGACACCTTCCTGAATATCTGATGTAGATGTAACGCGTTATTCCTTATCCCGGAGAAGGGGAGGGATATTTGCTCTTATGATATTACATCTTATGAGCTTATTGTCTCGTGTGTATACAAAGAAACATAATCGGGAAACTAAAAGGAGAATAAATAATTATAATCTTAAACGATTTTTGACGAAGTAGGTACTAAGAATTTTAGCAAAGTGAAAACCCCTACAAAAATATCGTTCATTTTCCGAGTAGGTAGGTATTCCTTTTTGTTTTAGGACTTAAACAGTATTACTTACGTAATACGGTACCGCAGATCTTTTTTAATAAATAAATTAAATTTCTGTGACAAACAGAATTAGGTACAGAGTAAAGTAAAATTTACCGATTCATGACTGTAACGATAAGTTCATTTTCTAACAGCTATATTAAAATTCAGGTCGGAATTAAAACTTGTTGACTTTGACATATATGGTTTTGACGCTTTCAATTATTTTTTTGCAAAATGGTTCACTATTAAATTGGTTCGACCGTAGGTATATTATATCTTCCAAACAAAATGCCGAAAAGCCCTTCGAATAAATAATATAAAATGTAGCGCAGGAGGCAAAAACAGTTTAAGAGGTATCCGGTATCCCTGTTTACCCCTCGGAGGATCAAGTGGGGTACTCTGGACCCCAGCTACAGCAGCAGTCGTTCAGTAGCCTATACAGGGTAATTTTTTTATCAGTGCACAAATTTTTAGGATTGACTTAGAATCGGTAAGTGAACAACTTTCTCCTAGAAACATAGGTCGAAATATGTCAAATTTTTTTTGACTCTTCATACAAATTGGACTGATCACGTGATCGATTTAGTATGAGAAGTCCAAAAATTTTAGTCGTTTTTCGACCCATGTTTCTAGGAGAAAGTTCACTTACCGATTCTGAGTCGATCCTAAAAATTTGTGCACTGATCAAAAAATTATCCTGTATAGGTAACATAAAACATATACTAAAAGAACGTAGAAGTATATTTTCTTTATAATTTACACTACACAGTAGACAAGCGAAACCGTGAGTGTTGCGATGCTATGTTTTAATTTCTATAACGATATCCAGAATGTGAAAAAATTACAGTACCTACTTAATTACTAAAAGTGTGAAGGTAGGTATATCAGGAAGAAGTCTATGGTATTAGAAGAAAACGGTAAATACCTCGATATTGCAATGTTATGCGAACAAACTTACATTTAAAGTTGGTAAACATATTCTCCCATACGTTTTCTTATGGTAGAATTTTTCAAGTAGACTCAAAACACTCATTTATAACATGGGGGCCCTTTTAAAGGAAAATTTGAAAAAAATAAGTTTTGAAAACTGTACAGTACGACATACATCTACAATTTGTTTCTATGATATATTTTGACTTGTAGTGACCTTCTCCTCGTAAGCACCGATGCTCAAGTGGCACTTTATTTTGTAATTATTTTAATTTTTATGTGTTTTGAACGCGGTTTTCGGTGTTTATAAGAGAAATAAACTCTATTTACTATAAAAATACAATATAATATATGATTCGTAACAAAAGAAAAACTTGAAAATTTGCAACGAAAAAAAATTTAATTTTTTTTTCGAAAAATATAATATTATTGGTTTTCCATATACTTATTATAAATTTATCCGATAGGTTTTTCATGTACATTCTAAATATATATACTTTTTATATGTTATTTCATCGATAACTATGTGAAAAAAATATTTAGATATTGTCTTTTGTTTACACAAAAGTTGAGTTTATAATCGACGTTCAGATTATAAAAACAAAACATCTCGTTAAAGTGTCGGATAAGTTTTATCCGCTGCTATGTAACTTCCGTCGTCGTGCGCACAAACAGATGTTTGGGAGAGCCCAAACGCGCGCTAAGATGCTTTGTTTACGTAAAAAATGAGCCTGTAATTTGATACCCCTGAGAGTCGAGAGGTTAAATTGAAACTAATATAAGGTTTTTGTTGGAACCCTCTCCACGCGAGTTTTACTCGCCCAGTTTTAGTATTTTATTTCTCAAATCGTATACAAAATAACTAGGTACCTAATCGGAACTAAGTATTTCGTTTTGAATTAAAGACAAAATTAGGAATTAAATAGACTTTCAATGTATTGCTTTTAATTCAAGGAATCATAATATTGTCTTAATATTATTTCCTTTCTGTAAACCTTTGTGCCAAATGAATAAATCTGGCGGTAATTTCTTGACGGAAGGAGACGAGCAGCCAATTTCCCTCATTGCAGCTGTTTCATCTTTCTGACGTCAGAATTATCGACGAACAAATCTTAATATTTGAAAAGAGTTTTCTTTTTGTATACAATTCTCTGTTTGTTTACACCCTTACATATAGTACATACACCCTACCTATACCTATAAATAGGTACCTAAAAATTAATGTTGCTGAGCGCAAAACTTAGGAACGGCTTTTTTTTCATAAGTTTTTTCACAGAAGGTTTTAAGGAGAAAAAAAACAAAATTGTGTGAAAAGTAGTAAAAACCACACTTTTCTTTTCCCATACAAACCAGCTATCAAACATTTGACGTACAGTGCCACAAGCTTTTCTGTTCCGGTGACAGCCGTGACAGAGGAGCCACTTACAATACGAAATAAGCTGTCAAAATGGACTGTCGTATGAAAATTGTTTTAGTTCCAAAGATAACCACCGGAACAGAAAAGCTTGTCGCACTATAAATCGTTTATCCGTCCTTCACATCAAAATGGAGCAACGGGTCGACGTGGTTTTTGGTATGGGGATAGTTTGAGAGCTGGAGAGTGTCAAAAGTTACCTACTTTTTATCCCGAAAAAAATATTAGGTTCCCGCGGGATAACGTCGTGCAAAGCCGCGGGCGGAAGGCTAGTAAGAAATAAAAATAGTGATTGGTTTTCATTGTCACGAGCGAGTGCGACGGTTCCGCACGTAATAACCGATTCTGCAATATCGCGCGTCGTTAGAAGTCCCAGAGGATGACCCGCGTCCTGCATTCAATATAGGTAAAGCTGGCGCCGCGATGACAGCGGACTATTATTTATTCTGTGACAGCAGCGGTTGTAATGTATTAAGGTCGAGGCTGCTATGACAGCCGTCGTTGAAGCGTTAATTTGTAACTAGAGTATTCGCCAGATAAGTCTGCGAGCGGTCGACATCGAATAGGTACTACCTAATCTTTTACCATTTATTTTAAAAAGATGTTACTATTGTTGAAATTTACATTTATTCACGTTTATTAAGAAGAGCTTACTATCTATACTTTATTATTATTTTCATTATTTATTGCATGTCTACAAGGCAGAATATTGCATGTCTACATGTACTTGAACCACCTGTATTCGCAATAACTAATCCTAATAATAATTAATCCTAACCTAACCTAACCTAACCTAACCAGTTCTCGCAGTAAAGATTTTAAATATTCAACACAATGTACATTGTTCGTAATAAACGAATTGAATTGAATTGATCCTCATTTCACGTCATTGTAACTTGTAGGTACTTATGTTTCGTCGTATGATTAAATTAGTGTTGTCATGCCAAAAGCCAATTGCTATTAATAGTATTCAAATCACGCTACCAACGCCTGTCCGCTCGCCTCCGCTTCGCCTATCGCTGTTATCGGAACCTACTCGTATATGCCTTGTTCTATCACCACAGCTGTCCTTCAGTTATTATCTAATAACATCCCCAGCCGAGTGAATAAATATACGATGAGTGGTCGTTGACCGCAAAAGGATCCGTAAAATAGAGAGGTACAGTAAGACGCACAAAAAGATTAGCATGATGTTCTGTGGTTATCCCTATCACAGCTGCCACTTCTGGGAAAATCCCGCAATATAAAACAGTGTAAAATACGTGTAAAGTCCCCCTTTGCCATAGAAGAAAAACATGTTTTTTTAAGTTTTCATACCAAGTAATATTTTATTTTCGTTTTCCCAATGGAAAAGTTTATAAAAACTTGTATTATTTTATTAATAAATAATCAACATTATTCATCATGGTTGTGTTTTATCAATAGTCATGGTGGTTAGTGTCACTAACCACCTCATTCCTCGAGAGGTTAGACTTGTTAAATGATGCTAAAACTAACATAAAAACGTTTAAAATATTCATAATATAAAAGCATGTCTGCAAGAGTTAAGGTAATTTATCAATTAGACAACTCTGTATGAAATTACGCAGAAAGATAAAACACCCCTTGACGAGTGTCTTGCCAGTTCTTCTCGTAACAAGGTCTTCCGCCCCTTAGGGCTTTGCGAACTAACGGCGTAGTTTCTTTGACATTCACAAGTGTTTGTTATAGCCTAGACTAGACTGAATAAATGACTTTGCACTTGAACTTGCTCTAGTGTTCGTTGCGGCCCTACTTCTGAACCTATGCAGCAATAGCGGTCGCTAATTTCTAAGGGTATTAACAAGTTACATTCAATTAAATCAAACAATCATAATATACAGTTTGCCCCTCGATATGGTGCACAAACGAAAAGGGTGTTGGCTATACCGGATTTCATCGACAAAATAAATATGTAAAAAAAATAAAAATAATATTGCTCATGTTACAATGTATTTAAAAAATAAAATTCCGTTTAGGTCCTTTTGTCATAAAAAGTTAATAGTTTTTGAACCAAAAGAGATATCGTCATAAAATAAACGCTAAAATACTTGTGAAGGATTGGAAAATAAGTAGAAGAGTAAAATGAATTCCTAAAAGATAACTAACATTACAAAAATGAGACAAAATCAAACATTTTCAAGTTTTTTTACCCTTTTTTTCATTATTAACGATTTTTGCAAAATAATCCCATAAAACATTTTTTTTGTCCATATTTTCTTGTTCTTCATTGCATCTGCTTAGTAATAAAAAAAAATCAACGCTCTATCCCGTCCCGTTTGTTTGCTATACCCAGTTAACTGCGGACGTCAACAAAAAAAGTCAATGTTGAATAGCGTTAATCGACCAAATAAAGTTGCATTCCATGCATTTCATAACGATATATCTTTTGGTTCGAAAATGATTAATTTTGTATGTCAAAAGGACCTTAAACAATATTTTTTTAAATATTTCGTAACATGTAAAAAAAAAAAAAAAATATTTTTATTATATTTTTTTTTATTTTATTTGTCGATAAAATCGGGTATAGTCAACGCCCTTTTCGTTTGTGCACCATATCGAGAGGCACACTGTATATATATGTACCTATGTAACTGACCTGCAGTCATACCGCGTCTAAACAAGTGATTAATTTTAAATTACAGAAATGTTACAAAAATAAAGTCGCTTCGAAAGCGTTTAGTACAGCTTGTCTAGTTTCTTAAGTTGGTCAGACAAAATATAGCTATAATAATTATTATCTGACACGCAAAGAAGAACAAGATTCAAATAATTCAATGAATTGGCATGTATGAGTAGTTAGGAATTCCTATTTTAAGAAAAGCTATAACAACGAATGTAATGCATGAAATATATGACAAACGGTTGGTAAAGGTAAACATATCCAATGCAGTTATCGTTTCAACTCCAATCCAAGGTGCGCGATGAAACTTGAAATTTATTGCACTTCTGTATTTTTATGCGAATCTTTACGAGACACCGTATGTATGACTTGACTAGAGAAATAAAGTTATATCGTTCTACCTTCGAGCTTTGGTTTGCTATCAGTGCAGCTACATAAGCTATTTTATGTGCTTGCTTTATCTATTCGAGCATAGGGCAGAAGCTCCGGTTTTGGCCACTGTACCGGTTTTGGCCACTTTTTGCTCTAAAAGTTTTCTAAACAACTTTTCGCCATTTTTGCTAAAGGCAATTAAAATAAAATATTTTAACAACCGTTAGAATTCCTTATGTCATAAGATTTTTTTTCAATAAATTCCATTTTCTGTTTGAAAAAATGTTTTGTATGAAAATTTTAAGAAATTTGTTATGGATCAAATATAGTAGATTGTACAACAAGTGCATAAAACGTGCCATTTTATCCGAGACGTATATATCCACCCGAGCCGTAGGCGAGGGTTGATAGTCAATTCGAGGGTAAAATGGGTTTTATGTACGAGTTATACACTCTGCTTTTCACTTCGAGTGTGAGGAAAATAAATAACAATATTGCAAAAAAATAAAAAATAAAGTCTTCGCCATATTGGCGGGAAGACTTTCTTTTTCTTTTTTTTATACGTGGCAGTCATGTGGCAGTGGCACGGCAGCACAGTGACTTTAACATAGATCGTAGTCCATAATGCTCTTGTAATACTTATTTCTTAGAAAACTTATTTATTTTGCCTAGTTTTATTAATTTGGTAATTTAACATGGAAAAATGGAAAATGAAGTATTTAGAAAAAATTCGGTCGATTTTTTCTAAATACTTCATTTTCCATTTTTCTATTATAAAAATTGCATTGTGAATGCAAAATACTAAAAATTAAAATAATTTAACATGGATTAAGTATGTACCTACAAAATTGAAGAAACAGAATGAAATAACAAGTTTATTTAACGAAGTTTAATTGCGTGTCTGACTGTTTACCTGACGACCTTTGTCTGAGTCTGAGACTTTAGACGAAGATTTTACTTTATGCACTAGAGCATAAAAAGCGATTTTATGCAGCCTATACCCAACATAAACACGAACTTTACGATCATGAGAAGTGAAAAGTACTTTATAAACCTTTGTTTTTTACAATTAAATTGTTGTTTTGCAATTGACTGGTTTCTAGCGCATTAGAATATATTGATTTAACCTGGGTTTCGTTTTGATTTTTCGGTATACTTACAAAAGTTTAACTATCAATAAGTGGCCAAAACCGGTACATTTGGCACCTCTCACACATTTTGTGTTATATATATAAGGTTATATCTTGTACCATGAAGGCAAATGAAATCAACATGTGTTGCTCTGAAAAACAAAGATTTTTATTGTTAACACAACAATTTTATCCTATTAATAATTAACTGATTACCAAACACATACCTGAAAAACAAAGAAACGACATTTAAAGTTTATCATTCCGTCCTTCACAAATCCTTATTTCTTATAATTGTTTCACTTTCCAAAACAATGGTATTTTTCGTAAGCATGAAAAATAACCTCAATCAATTTTAATTAACTACAGACTACAGATTTAAGTGTCATAGATAATAAACGAAAATCTCTGCTTTACCGACATAGGTACTCAAGATCGAACCTGCTTTCTCGACAACGCTACGCGCGGCAAAATTCAAATTTAAAGAAATACAGAAATGTACTTATAAGCCAATTCAATATGTACAATTCATTTTTATTTTTTTTATGGTTTTATTTTTACAGAATTTTATGTGATCAATTTCGCAAAGTTATTTTTTAAATTAATTTATTTACTCACAAATTATGTTTCTTTTTTGACCCAATCTACAATGTTGTTAAATATCAACAGTAATTTGCTTTACAAAACAATTTACTTTCTTGTTAGTTTAATAATAATAATTTCATACAATCAATTTTACAATTATCTTTTATGCATGAGTTTTTATAACAACAACTTGTCTTACCTCTTTGAAGCAGAAATTTGCTACCGACTGATTATGGATATTAAGTTGTCTTGGAAATTGAAAGAAAGAATGCAATATAATATTAAAATAACTATAAAATTTAAACATACATTAATTATAAACAAATGCATTAATGCTGGCTTCAACTTGCGACGACTTGCGGGTAGTTTACATGGTAACAATGACTAAATCGAAGAATTTACTATTAGCTTTTCATAATGCTGGCTCTCTAGGTACAAATCATGACGATTTTATAGATGTCTTTAATAGGTATAGTATCGACATAATGGCTGTGAATGAGACGTGGCTGCGACCTGGTGAGGATGGGCGCGCTCCCGATGTGCCTGGATATCGGCTGCGCCACACTCCGCGCCCGCGCAATGTGTGCTCGGGACGTGGAGGAGGTGTTGGCTTTTACCTTAAACGTGGTATTAGTGCGCGTAATTGGAGTGTGCCCGCAGATCCGAAATTTGCCATGGTCGAGCAAATGTGGCTTATACTAACCGTAAATGGGAAAAAAATTGCTATCGGCACGGCCTATAGACCACAGTGGTTGGATGTGGAAATATTTTTGGACGCTGTTACTTGCTCAGTTACTTCCCTTGGCGATATCGACCATTGTATTTTGATGGGAGATTTTAATGTGAATCTACTAACATGGGACATTAAAGCAAAAAAATTGAGTGACACTTTATTATTCCTGGGTCTAATTCAATTAGTTACATCCCCAACCCATTTTACAAAAACTGGCGCAACCTTGATCGATCTTGTATGTTCTGACCTTAAATCGAAGCGGCTTGCTGTTGAATCGCTGGGTAGTAACTTGTACGGTCATGCGGTAGTAATAAGTGAATTTAATATAAAAAAAGAGAAAAGTCAGCCTTACATACTACAGTACAGGCCATTTAAAAATATATGTTTGAATGATTTTAATTGCGATTTGGAAAGGTTGAGTTGGAAACTGTTGTCTGAGTTGTCCACTGTGGATGAGATGGTTGTTGCATTTACTGAATATATTTTATTGGTTTTTGACACTCATGCACCTTCCAAGAGCTGCGTAATAAAAGAACCATCCCCGCCTTGGATAACGAATAATGTCAGGTTTATGATGGGCTTACGCGACGAAGCCTTGGCACAATATAGAAAGAGTAAGTCTTCACCGCAGAGAGAATCAAAAAAGGAATATTATAAGAAGTTGAAATCGCTAGTAAAATCATCTTTGTTTAATGAAAAAGTTGCTTATTTTAAATACAATATTAATAATAAAATAGATAATCCTAAACTATTGTGGAAAAACTTGAAAAATACAATTTTACCGAAAAAGCAAGATATTGAACTTCCGTCTCATTTAAATGATCCAGATAAAATAAATGATCATTTCATTAATGTTCCTGGTTCACCTAACACCTCCATCTCTTGCCTGACTTTTTTCGAGTTTCATAGGTTATGTGCTAATACGTTTAATCTTGTTCCGGTCAGTGAGGATAAGGTTTTGCGCACAATACTCAAACTTAAATCGAATGCTGTTGGCTGTGATGGGCTATCGTTAAGAATGTTCGTTATGACCCTACCACAATCTTTGGAGTGTGTGTGTGGCATTATTAATCGCTCATTGCTAACATCGACATTTCCTGATCTTTGGAAGACTGCTGTGGTGCGGCCTATTCCGAAAATAAATAATCCAGTTAGCTTAAAGGATCTCCGCCCTATAAGCATATTGCCGTGTCTCTCTAAAGTTTTGGAAAGAATAGTTTGCGACCAGCTGACGGACTTTCTGGAAAAAAATAATATTCTCCCCCCATTACAATCGGGTTTTAGAAAGAAGCGGAGCACCACTACGGCTCTAATTGATGTGACAGATAACATTTTGTCTGCTCAGGACAACGGTATGTGCACATTGTTGGTACTGCTCGATTACTCCCGCGCCTTTGATGCAATAAATTTGGACCTGCTTCTTTCTAAGATGTCCGCCTATGGTTTTGATCGCCGTACGCTATTGTGGTTTCATAGTTACCTCAGCAACCGACGTCAATCAGTAAGCATATACTTGGCGAACGGATCTAACTGTGTTTCTGCTTCTAGACCGCTTACTCGAGGTGTACCTCAAGGCTCCATACTGGGGCCAATTTTATTTAATCTTTACAGTGCTGACATTGTCCAATGTATACAAAAATGCAAATATCACATTTATGCCGATGACACCCAAGTTTACATATCCTTTAAACCAAGTGACTACCGTGCTGCAATTAGGGATCTAAATGAAGACCTGGATAGAATAGCTGACTGGTCCAATAATAATTGTTTGTTGCTAAATTCGCTGAAAACCAAATACATGCTGTTTGGTACAAAAAAACAATTGAGCCAACTACCAGAGGAATTGAATGTGACTCTCAAGGGGGAAAAGATAGCACGTGTCATGACAGCTCGTAATCTAGGTCTACATTTTGACGAAAGCTTGAGGTATGAAGAGCATATTGGGGAATCGGTAAAAAATTGCTTTTATCGTCTCAAGGTCTTATACAGGATACGACCATTCTTGTCAGAGGAGTTGCGTGTACAATTGACTGAGTCGCTGGTCCTATCCAAGCTGAATTACGCAGATGCTGTCTATGGCCCGCGTTTGCTGGGTAGAACGAAGCGGCTCATTCAACGGGTGCAGAATGCTTGCGCTCGATTCTGTTTCTCCATACCTGCTAGAGCTCACGTCACGCCATTCTTAAATAATCATCTCATTCTAAGAATGAAGTCGAGGCAAAAGCTGCACCTGGCATGCTTACTTTTCGGGGTGGTAAAGTATCATGAGCCGCCATACCTATATGATAAGCTTGGCAGGTTTGGGAGGCAGTGCGAAAGAAGGCAGTGCTCGAAGCAGTTGGCTACGCCTGCGCATAGTTCGGCATCGTTTAGAGGCGCCTTTCGATATGCCGCCTCTAAAATATGGAATAACATCCCGCCTCCCATGAAACAGATTAATTCAATTTTCACTTTTAAAAAAGAAATGAAACGTTATCTTCTTGATGCGCAGCGTGATGTAGAACCGTACAACTTCAACTTTTCTTTTATTTAGATTAACTTGGTTTTGTGGTTGGTCCCTATGAGTTCATTGTGTTTTTTTTTTTTTTTTCATATTTTTTTATTTTTGTTTGTTTTATTGTTTCATAATAAGATTACTATAAGAGAGGACTGTTTTTGAAAACTGTGTTTGCAAAGAAATTATATTTTTTTTATTTTTCTTATTTTATTCAAGTATTTTATTTTATTTTATTTATACTTACTTAGTTAATTTTATTTTTTATTTTTATATAAATAATATTTGGAAATTATACTTATTTATCTATGATTAATTAAGTGTGTGCCCTAATTCAACTCCTGACGCTCAGCTGTCAAAAAAAATAAATAATCATAAGGTACCAATTGAAAATCAGCGTCAGGTCTCACAAACCTGACATCATGCTGAATTGGCTTCCTAATTTGACGCAGCCGTGAGATCTGTCACTTATATTTTTTAAGTTAAGTTCTCAAAAATTATATTATCTCATGTTTGTGTCAATAAATACATTTTCTTTCTTCTTTCTTACTTTCTTTACATATATACAAAAAACTATTTCTGTTCACGCCGCGCGCGAGCGGTCAGTTGTAGGATTCATTCGTTAGTTCGCCGTAAGCCGCCGGGAGGCGAGGTTGTGTGTTCCTGTAGCGACGTGCCGCGCCAGGAAACCTACCTGTATTGTGACCGAGATTTCGAGTTTTGCATCTACGAGTGCACCGGTCGGGGTACAGACTTGTGACCCGTGTGTGTTCGCCTTGAAAAGCGCCGAGAAAGTTTTAGCTGTCTATTAGGGCATTGTGTAGTTATAAGAGTGTTAGTTATAAGAGTTTCCCATCGGGGGTTGGGTGAAGATCGACGTGCCAGGCGCGCGCGCCGGCGAGACAGCGATCAGCCCCCCCCGGATTACGGACAGTATCTTCTAGTGAAGGTAGGACTAGCTTAAGTAACTTAATTTTGCATGAGAAACATCCGTTTCAATAAACTGTGGAACACAGTAGATGGTCATCACAATTGTGTCTGATCATACTTTGGTAGCAGAGCTTAGTTGATATAATTAATTTTCATATTAAAATTAACTACATAAAATTTCATAGTAAAAATAAAATTATTTTTTTTTTGTTAAAATCTCGAGGGTATTCCGAGACGATTTGAAGTACCAAGAAATTGTTCTAGTAAATTCTCGAAGCGAATGTTTCTCACTTGGTGGATCCGATAATAGATAGACACTTATATAATTGTGGTCACATACTAGTGATTTGATACGAGTTTACTCGCCTAGATGTGTATATTTTTTTTGTGTGTCCGGATTTATTTGACGAATAGTTTCGTTCGAAAGTGTTGTTTATTAGTACCACATACTAGTGTTTGTTCCGAGTCCGCTTGCCTAGTTAAAAAAGTGGAACTAGTTTTAATTATTAGTAGTATTAAATTACGAGTATTATTATTAAAAATAGATTTGTTTTTGTTTGTTGATAACGGTTTAGTAGTTGATTTGCGAGGTTGACTTGGCGGTGCCGTTTATGCCATACCTACCGTTAATCCTATACCGTTTTGTTTATACCGTTATATTGTTAGCCCTTGAAATTGGTAAGTTGTTAATAATTTATGAAAATAGTAGGGTCCGTGTATGTCGTCCGAATTTTAATTGTGTTTTATATTATCGTGACGCGACCTATTTCTATTGTTTTTTTTTGTTGATGTTTACCACCTTTATATTTCTTTGTTTGCTTTGTTTATTAAACGGATTATAAATGGCTCCTACGAATCCGCCCGCCGTATCCAGGGCTGGCATCCAAGGAGTTTTGCGTTGGCTTGCTTGTGCGGTCACATTAATAGACCGAGCCGACCGGGTAGGCGCGTTGCTAGCTCGGTATGGCGGGCTGGCAGCTCGGCTGCAAGACCTGGAGCGCCACGCCATGGAGTGTCGCGCGTATTATTTGGAGAACCCCCCAGCTGATGATGCCGTGTCGGAACAGCTGGAGCAGGATGTAGCCCAGGCCTATGAGCTGGCTGACCAGGTCACGGAGGCGGCTGAGAGGGCCCTGGCTGTTCGGAAGGGGGAGCCGGTTTTGAGCGGGGAGGTCAAACCTACCCCGACGGCGTTGCTAGGCCGATTGCCTACGTTGGAGATTCCCACTTTTAATGGGGATCTGTCAGCCTGGATGGGCTTCATTAACTTGTTTGACAGCTTAGTGGATTCACGACGGGACTTATCCCCTAGTGAGAAGTTGGCCTATTTGCGCTCCTCCCTGCGAGGAGAGGCCAGCGCGGTAATCCAGCACCTGCTCATCAGCGACGACAACTACCAGGTGGCTCGCCAGCTTCTGGTTAGCAGGTACCAGAATGTCCGGTTACTGGCGGACACCCACGTGGCCACGATTTTGGCCCTCCCGCGAATCACGCGGGTACACCTGTTACGGAGGGAGTTGCTGAACCCGCTACTGTCAGCGGTCAACTCCCTAAGGCGATTGGACCTGCCGGTGGATCAGTGGTCCTTTATACTGCTGCACATAGTCCTCGCCAAATTGCCCGCTGAAATGAAGGGGCGTTTCGAGCAGAGGTACGGAGGCGACAGCGCCTCGTATCTCCCGCCCTTCGCGAACCTCCTTCGTTTTTTGGAGGACGAATGTAGGGTGACGGACCACCTGGAGCCCGCCCCGGTTCCAGGTGTTGGTCGTATGGTGGCGGCGAGGGAACAGCCCCGTCGCCCGACCAATCGGTATGCTGCCTTCCAGCAGTCCCCTCCCCCCGCACCGAGTGAGCGGTGCAGGTATTGCAGGGGAGATAGGCACGTGGTGCACGAATGTGCCAAATTTAGAGGCCTCCGCCCAGAGGGACGGAGGGCCGTTGCGAGACAGCGCCAATGGTGCTATAGGTGTTTGGGGGGACACATGCAGTCGGCGTGTCCCCAGACAGAGGATTGTCGTCTTTGCGGAGGGAGGCATCACCCCCTCCTTTGTTTGGACCGCAAGGACGCCGGGAGCGACCGGGGTTCGAATTCCTCGCGCACGGGCGGGGGCCCGGCAGCCCGGAACCGGTCCCCTAGAGATTCGGCGGGGCTTAGCCCCCCCGTTCAGTCCCCCCCGGAGAGGGGGAACTATAGGAGAGACGCCCCCGCCACGGGCGGGGGTAGGGGGGTACCACAAGAGTACGCCACGGTGGCGATGGGCACGGGCCCTATTTGCTACTCCCCCCCCCCTAATGGAGAGGCCTTTATTGGGGTACTATGCACCGAGGCACGCCCCACACGGGTATTACCCTGCACCTAGGAGTGCTGTTGGTCGGGGCCAGTATGTACCCGATTGGGACCCGCTCGCCCGGTACGAGCGTCCCACATTTGGCGCGCCGACTCAGGCGCGAGGGGGACAAGTACCCCCCCAAAATTTTTAATGGCGCCCCTGTCGGACCCAACCACCCCTCCGGAGCTTGTGCTGTTGCCAACAGCCTCCGTGAATGTTTGGGGACCTAAGGGCAATGTTGTAACGGTGCGTGCCCTTTTGAACTCAGGTGCCCAGGGGTGCATAATGTCCAGGTGGCTTGTCCGACAGCTGGGTCTTTTGCTTGTGCCGCATCACGAAGCGGTACGGGGGGTGGGAGACTCGCGGATCCCTGATCCGATTGGTCGAGTTGAGTTCTCCTTCTCCCCCCACTTCACGCCAAGGCCGAAGATCGGTGCTTCGGCGATAGTTTTTGATAAGGTGGTTGGACCACTCCCGCAAGTGCGAGTGCCGCCATCCACGATTGAGCTGACGTCTGGACTGGCTTTGGCTGATCCTTCCTTCCACCGACCGGGCCCAATACACTTGTTGATTGGTGCGGATGTCCTCGGTCGTGTACTGTGTGGAAGCAAGCGAATTTTGCAGACAGCCGATCTTGTCGCCTTGTCCTCGTCGCTGGGTCATGTGGTGATGGGAAAGGTACCACAGACACCAGAGACCCCGTCGGTAGACCGCCAGACCATTGTCGGTTCTACTTTGTCCGACGTTCTCCAAAAGTTTTGGGAGGTGGAGGAACCTCCCACTGCCAAGCGGTTGGATCCGTTAGCCGAGGAGTGCGAATTGTTCTACCAGAACAACACTGGGCGCCTCCTCTCGGGTCGCTTGATTACCCGCTTGCCCTTCTTGGCGGTTCGCCCTCCTTTAGGGAGCTCCCGACCGATGGCCGAGAAGAGATTGTTGTCCATGGAGCGTAGGATGGCCAGGGATCCCGCATTCAAGGAGAAGTATATAGACTTCATGCGGGAGTATTTGGACCTTGGGCACATGTCCATCTCGCAGTTGGACTGGCGTAATGTGGAACATTACTTCCTGCCACACCACGCTGTTTTGAAGACTTCCAATGGGAAGATCCGCGTGGTCTTTGATGGTTCAGCGCCCACGTCAATCGGAGTGTCGTTGAATCAGTGTCTGCATGCGGGGCCGAAGTTGCATCACGATGTCTGTGATGTTTTGACCAACTTCCGCCGGCACGCTGTCGTCTTTGTGGCCGATATCCGCATGATGTTCAGACAGACCGTGATTCACCCGGAGGATAGACGATACCAGCTCATCCTTTGGCGTGAGGATCCCCAGGATCCGATGTTGGCTTACGAGCTGAACACCAACACTTATGGTTTGCGGTCGAGCCCCTTTGTGGCGATCCGTTCGCTTTTGGAGCTCGCAGAGCGCGAACGGCTACGCTATCCCCGGGCATCTGCTCTTATTGAGGGGGGGGCCTTATTTGTTGACGATATCTGCACGGGGGCCTCGAGCTTAGATGAGGCTCTCGTCTTACGTGATGAGCTGATTGCGCTCTTGAGGGCTGGTGGCTATGAGTTGCGGAAGTGGCTGTCTAACTCACCGGACCTATTGGCAGATTTGCCTAAGGACCACCAGCAAGAGCCGCTCCTCTTTGAAAATCCGGAGACTCCAGACATGCTGTCTGTTTTGGGAGTCCAGTATCGACCAGTCCCGGATTTGCTCACATATAGATTAGAACTGCCAGACCCAAAGGTCTGGACTAAACGCACGGTGCTGTCTACTGTAGCCCGTACCTTTGATCCGAACGGTTGGCTCAGCCCTGTAGTGTTTTCGATGAAGTGCTTCCTACAGGAGCTCTGGGCTGCGGAATTGTCATGGGATGAGCCCCTCTCTGGTAGCCTCCTACGAGAGTGGGTGAGGTTCGTGTCATCCCTACCCGACGTCAATCGGGTTTGTATACCGAGGCAAATGCTGCCTTCGGGAAAGTTTAAAGCCTCCCTGCACGGCTTTTGTGACGCGTCCGAAAGCGGATACGCGGCAGCCGTTTACATCCGAACGGTGGATGCAGCAGGCGTTGTCGCCGTACACTTAGTTACGGCCAAGAGTAAGGTCGCCCCCCTTCGGACTAGGCTAACCATTCCGAAGTTGGAGTTGTCCGGCGCCACTCTCTTAGTACGGCTACTCAATCATGTTGCCGACACCTTGGGAAACGGTGTCGACTTGGGGTCGATATTTGCGTGGTCTGACAGCCAGGTCGTCCTTTGTTGGCTGAAGAGTTCAGTCCACACCCTTGAGGTCTCACAAATTCAGACTTCAAAGGCCCCGTTGATTTGGCGCCACGTACCGGGCGAATTGAACCCCGCAGATTGTGCCTCCCGCGGCTGCGAGGCGCCTGAGTTAGTGGACCACCACCTATGGTGGAGTCCATCATGGTTGTTACGGCCTGAGCGCTCATGGCCTGCCACCCCGGCTGTGGCCAGAGTCCCAGACCTAGGCATGCGTGTTCACGCCGTGGAGACGGTGGCGGCTCCGCAGATGGAGTTTTTGTTAGACCGCTACAGTTCTCTTGATAAGTTGCTCGGCGTGACTGCTTGGATGAGGCGCTTTGTGCGAAATTGTCGCCAGCCTCAGGAGAAATCGTTGTCTCCGGTCCTCGCCCCACAAGAGCGGCAAGACGCTCTGTTGCATTGGTTGCGAGTGACGCAACAGCGAGAGTTTGAACCGGAGCTGAAAGCCCTGCGCTCAAGTAAGTCCAAGTTGAAGGGACCCTTGGTGCGGTTGAATCCCTTCTTGGACAGTACCGGATTGCTGCGTGTCGGAGGTAGGCTCAGACATGCCAACCTGCCGTACGGATCACGCCACCCTTTGTTGCTCCCCAAGGATGGACCGTTAGTTAGACTGTTGATTACAGACCGACATGTAAAGAATGCTCATGCCGGTTGTAATGCTTTGACCGCGCTCCTCCAACGAGAGTTCTGGATTTTGTCAGCGCGGAGAATAATCCGATCCGTTATTTTTCGTTGTCTCCCGTGTTATCGTTTGCGCGCCGATACGATGCAGCCCCAGATGGGTGATTTGCCTGCCGATCGGGTGAACGAATCGATGCCCTTCTCAGGAGTTGGAACGGATTTTGCGGGGCCATTTACCGTTAAGACATCGCGGCTTCGTAATGCTAGAACGGAAAAGGCTTACTTGTGTGTATTTGTTTGTTTGGCCACTAAAGCGGTCCACCTGGAGGTGGTTAGTGCCCTCACCACAGAAGCCTTTGTAGCCACGTTGAATCGTTTTGTGTCTCGCCGCGGAATGCCGTCGTTAATAAGGTCCGATTGTGGAACCAATTTCAAGGGCACCGATAGGTATTTAAAGGAAGTTTGTGAATTTTTGGATAGGAATAATTTTGAGATCGGATCCACACTCTCTCGCAGAGGGGTACGATAGCAGTACTCCCCGCCATCCTGCCCCCACTGGGGAGGGATTTTTGAAGCAACTGTAAAGGCCGCTAAAACTCACCTTCGTCGCGTTATTGGGGAGACGGTCCTCACGTTTGAGGAACTCGCGACCGTATTTTGTAAGGTTGAGGCGGTCCTCAACTCGCGTCCGTTGTGTCCGTTGTCTTCGGACGCGAATGATTTAGAGGCCCTTACGCCGGGCCATTTTTTGATTGGCAGACCGCTTAACGCCTTTCCGGAATATCCTTATTCCGAAGTGCCCTCCGGACGGCTCTCGCGATTTGAATTGCTCCAGCAGCTTACGCAGAGTTTTTGGCGCCGTTGGCATCTGGAGTATTTGCACATTTTGCAGCAACGCGTTAAGTGGTCGGATAGGACGACCCCACCCAAGACCGGAGACCTCATGTTGGTAAAGGATCCAAACCTGCCGCCCCTCCGCTGGCGTTTAGGACGCATTGTTCAGCTTCATCCGGGGTCGGATGGTGTGCCCAGGTTTGCCGAGGTCCTGGTGGGGGACTCTGTTTTGAAGCGAGCGATCGCTACTCTCTCTCGCCTGCCCTTAGATTGAGTTGGCGGACAGTTTGCTACTGTCCGGGACGGGGGGATGTTCACGCCGCGCGCGAGCGGTCAGTTGTAGGATTCATTCGTTAGTTCGCCGTAAGCCGCCGGGAGGCGAGGTTGTGTGTTCCTGTAGCGACGTGCCGCGCCAGGAAACCTACCTGTATTGTGACCGAGATTTCGAGTTTTGCATCTACGAGTGCACCGGTCGGGGTACAGACTTGTGACCCGTGTGTGTTCGCCTTGAAAAGCGCCGGGAAAGTTTTAGCTGTCTATTAGGGCATTGTGTAGTTATAAGAGTGTAAGTTATAAGTGTTTCCCATCGGGGGTTGGGTGAAGATCGACGTGCCAGGCGCGCGCGCCGGCGAGACAGCGATCAGCCCCCCCCGGATTACGGACAGTATCTTCTAGTGAAGGTAGGACTAGCTTAAGTAACTTAATTTTGCATGAGAAACATCCGTTTCAATAAACTGTGGAACACAGTAGATGATCATCACAATTGTGCCTGATCAATTTCCCTTTCTTAAATTTGAGAAATGTAACTTTAAAAGTACATAAATTATCTATAATTTAAGATATAATTTGTGTCTTAAATACCTAAGACCATTTAGTACTTAATGCTTAAAAGTCGAAAAATCCTTAAAGTGGCCACAAAGGGTACCTCTGCCCTACCTTGCAAATTAGCAAAAGCTTGGCGAGTCTACTAGCGAATAGGTCAGCATTCGAAGCATCGAAAGTGCTCTATGAAAGCCGATGGCGAAGTATAGATTTCTATAGTTCGCATTGTGGATCCTGCCTGCGTCTGTTTTTCCGAATGACTACAACTTTATAATTTTTAAAGCTAGAGTAAATAGGCAGCTTCTGGGTAAGCTCGCTCCGTCTTAGGCTTCTTCGCAACCCCAAGGTTCAGTGTGAAGCCAAGAGCAAGCCTATAAAATATATATAAAAAAGTACCTGAAAGGGCGCAGGATGAATCTTAATTTAGTGGTTTGGATCTCTGTAAAACATTTTATATTATCTTGGATTCTTGGCAAAACAAGCGCTCTTAATATACACTTGACACCAACTCAAGGTTCACATTATTGACTGAGCGCGCCGTTATCGCCTTCTACTACTTACTACTACCTACTTGTGAGATAGTTTTCGTAGTGCAACAAGGAAGTATTAAGTTTTTTGGGAACTGTTAAACTTTATGTACTGTTTACAGTACATTCGCTTTGTAACAATCGTAAGGTCATAAATTTTTCATGAAAAACAACTTTAATCAAACTAAATTACAATGTTATTAAATTTTTTACTTTTTTTGCATTCACAATGCAATTTTTATGGTTGAAAAATGGAAATTGAAGTATAAGTAAATGAAGAAAAATCGACCCGTCTCACAACCAGCTCCGATGGGGCTGGTTGTGAGACGGGTCGATTTTTTCTAAATACTTCATTTTCCATTTTTCAACCATAAATTACAATGTGTTACATACTATAACATAATTACTTATATACTATACTAGCGGATCCTCGCGGTTTTACCCGCGTGGTACCCGTTCCCGTGGGAATATCGGGATAAAATATAGCCTATGTCACTCGGGAAGAATGTAGCTTTCTACTTTACTTTGAGAATGCTACAGTATCTGTATGATCACGCACAATTGTGATGACCACATCTACTGTGTTCCACAGTTTATTGAATCGAAGGTTTCTCATGCAAAATTAAGTAAATTAAAACTAGTCCTACCTTATGGTAAGGGATACTGTCCGTAATCCAGGGGGGCTGACGTTGTCTCGCCGGCGCGCGCGCGCCCTGGCAAAACGATCTCCACACAACCCCCGAGGGGATACTCTTACAGCTAACACTCTTATACTACACAATGCCCTAATAGGCCGCTAAAACTTTCCCGGCGCTTTTCAAAGCGAACACACACGGGTTACAAGTCCGTACCCCGACCGGAGCCCTAGTAGGAGCAAAACGAAATCTCGGTCCCCAATATGGGTAGGTAATTTGCGCGGCACGTCGCTACAGAAACACACGAACTTGTCTCACGGCTGCTTACGGCCAACTGCTCGCGATGTCGCGCGGGCGGCGGTTGGCGCCGACCCCACGAATGAACGTGAATGAATGAATCACGCGCGGCGTGAACATCCCCCCGTCCCGGACAGTAGCAAACTGTCCGCCAACTCAATCTAAGGGCAGGCGAGAGAGGGTAGCGATCGCTCGCTTCAAAACAGAGTCCCCCACCAGGACCTCGGCAAACCTGGGCACACCATCCGACCCCGGATGAAGCTGAACAATGCGTCCTAAACGCCAGCGGAGGGGCGGCAGGTTTGGATCCTTTACCAACACGAGGTCTCCAGTCTTGGGTGGGGTCGTCCTATCCGACCACTTAACGCGTTGCTGCAAAATGTGCAAATACTCCAGATGCCAACGGCGCCAAAAACTCTGCGTAAGCTGCTGGAGCAATTCAAATCGCGAGAGCCGTCCGGAGGGCACTTCGGAATAAGGATATTCCGGCAAGGCGTTAAGCGGTCTGCCAATCAAAAAATGGCCCGGCGTAAGGGCCTCTAAATCATTCGCGTCCGAAGACAACGGACACAACGGACGCGAGTTGAGGACCGCCTCAACCTTACAAAATACGGTCGCGAGTTCCTCAAACGTGAGGACCGTCTCCCCAATAACGCGACGAAGGTGAGTTTTAGCGGCCTTTACAGTTGCTTCAAAAATCCCTCCCCAGTGGGGGCAGGATGGCGGGGAGTACTGCCATCGTACCCCTCTGCGAGAGAGTGTGGATCCGATCTCAAAATTATTCCTATCCAAAAATTCACAAACTTCCTTTAAATACCTATCGGTGCCCTTGAAATTGGTTCCACAATCGGACCTGATTAACGACGGCATTCCGCGGCGAGACACAAAACGATTCAACGTGGCTACAAAGGCTTCTGTGGTGAGGGCACTAACCACCTCCAGGTGTACCGCTTTAGTGGCCAAACAAACAAATACACACAAGTAAGCCTTTTCCGTTCTAGCATTACGAAGCCGCGATGTCTTAACGGTAAATGGCCCCGCAAAATCCGTTCCAACTCCTGAGAAGGGCATCGATTCGTTCACTCGATCGGCAGGCAAATCACCCATCTGGGGCTGCATCGTATCGGCGCGCAAACGATAACACGGGAGACAACGAAAAATAACGGATCGGATTATTCTCCGCGCTGACAAAATCCAGAACTCTCGTTGGAGGAGCGCGGTCAAAGCATTACAACCGGCATGAGCATTCTTTACATGTCGGTCTGTAATCAACAGTCTAACTAACGGTCCATCCTTGGGGAGCAACAAAGGGTGGCGTGATCCGTACGGCAGGTTGGCATGTCTGAGCCTACCTCCGACACGCAGCAATCCGGTACTGTCCAAGAAGGGATTCAACCGCACCAAGGGTCCCTTCAACTTGGACTTACTTGAGCGCAGGGCTTTCAGCTCCGGTTCAAACTCTCGCTGTTGCGTCACTCGCAACCAATGCAACAAAGCGTCTTGCCGCTCTTGTGGGGCGAGGACCGGAGACAACGATTTCTCCTGAGGCTGGCGACAATTTCGCACAAAGCGCCTCATCCAAGCAGTCACGCCGAGCAACTTATCAAGAGAACTGTAGCGGTCTAACAAAAACTCCATCTGCGGAGCCGCCACCGTCTCCACGGCGTGAACACGCATGCCTAGGTCTGGGACTCTGGCCACAGCCGGGGTGGCAGGCCATGAGCGCTCAGGCCGTAACAACCATGATGGACTCCACCATAGGTGATGGTCCACTAACTCAGGCGCCTCGCAGCCGCGGGAGGCACAATCTGCGGGGTTCAATTCGCCCGGCACGTGGCGCCAAATCAACGGGGCCTTTGAAGTCTGAATTTGTGAGACCCGGTTGGCCACAAAAACCTCAAGGGTGTGGACTGAACTCTTCAGCCAACAAAGGACGACCTGGCTGTCAGACCACGCAAATATCGACCCCAGGTCGACACCGTTTCCCAAGGTGTCGGCAACATGATTGAGTAGCCGTACTAAGAGAGTGGCGCCGGACAACTCCAACTTCGGAATGGTTAGCCTAGTCCGAAGGGGGGCGACCTTACTCTTGGCCGTAACTAAGTGTACGGCGACAACGCCTGCTGCATCCACCGTTCGGATGTAAACGGCTGCCGCGTATCCGCTTTCGGACGCGTCACAAAAGCCGTGCAGGGAGGCTTTAAACTTTCCCGAAGGCAGCATTTGCCTCGGTATACAAACCCGATTGACGGCGGGTAGGGATGACACGAACCTCACCCACTCTCGTAGGAGGCTACCAGAGAGGGGCTCATCCCAGGACAATTCCGCAGCCCAGAGCTCCTGTAGGAAGCACTTCATCGAAAACACTACAGGGCTGAGCCAACCGTTCGGATCAAAGGTACGGGCTACAGTAGACAGCACCGTGCGTTTAGTCCAGACCTTTGGGTCTGGCAGTTCCAATCTATATGTGAACAAATCCGGGACTGGTCGATACTGGACTCCCAAAACAGACAGCATGTCTGGAGTCTCCGGATTTTCAAAGAGGAGCGGCTCTTGCTGGTGGTCCTTAGGCAAATCTGCCAATAGGTCCGGTGAGTTAGACAGCCACTTCCGCAGCTCATAGCCACCAGCCCTCAAGAGCGCAATCAGCTCATCACGTAAGACGAGAGCCTCATCTAAGCTCGAGGCCCCCGTGCATATGTCGTCGACAAATAAGGCCCCCCCCTCAATAAGAGCAGATGCCCGGGGATAGCGTAGCCGTTCGCGCTCTGCGAGCTCCAAAAGCGAACGGATCGCCACAAAGGGGCTCGACCGCAAACCATAAGTGTTGGTGTTCAGCTCGTAAGCCAATATCGGATCCTGGGGATCCTCACGCCAAAGGATGAGCTGGTATCGTCTATCCTCCGGGTGAATCACGGTCTGTCTGAACATCATGCGGATATCGGCCACAAAGACGACAGCGTGCCGGCGGAAGTTGGTCAAAACATCACAGACATCGTGATGCAACTTCGGCCCCGCATGCAGACACTGATTCAACGACACTCCGGTTGACGTGGGCGCTGAACCATCAAAGACCACGCGGATCTTCCCATTGGAAGTCTTCAAAACAGCGTGGTGTGGCAGGAAGTAATGTTCCACATTACGCCAGTCCAACTGCGAGATGGACATGTGCCCAAGGTCCAAATACTCCCGCATGAAGTCTATATACTTCTCCTTGAATGCGGGATCCCTGGCCATCCTACGCTCCATGGACAACAATCTCTTCTCGGCCATCGGTCGGGAGCTCCCTAAAGGAGGGCGAACCGCCAAGAAGGGCAAGCGGGTAATCAAGCGACCCGAAAGGAGGCGCCCAGTGTTGTTCTGGTAGAACAATTCGCACTCCTCCGCTAACGGATCCAACCGCTTGGCAGTGGGAGGTTCCTCCACCTCCCAAAACTTTTGGAGAACGTCGGACAAAGTAGAGCCGACAATGGTCTGGCGGTCTACCGACGGGGTCTCTGGTGTCTGTGGTACCTTTCCCATCACCACATGACCCAGCGACGAGGACAAGGCGACAAGATCGGCTGTCTGCAAAACTCGCTTGCTTCCACACAGTACACGACCGAGGACATCCGCACCAATCAACAAGTGTATTGGGCCCGGTCGGTGGAAGGAAGGATCAGCCAAAGCCAGTCCAGACGTCAGCTCAATCGTGGATGGCGGCACTCGCACTTGCGGGAGTGGTCCAACCACCTTATCAAATACTATCGCCGAAGCACCGATCTTCGGCCTTGGCGTGAAGTGGGGGGAGAAGGAGAACTCAACTCGACCAATCGGATCAGGGATCCGCGAGTCTCCCACCCCCCGTACCGCTTCGTGATGCGGCACAAGCAAAAGACCCAGCTGTCGGACAAGCCACCTGGACATTATGCACCCCTGGGCACCTGAGTCCAAAAGGGCACGCACCGTGACAACATTGCCCTTAGGTCCCCAAACATTCACGGAGGCTGTTGGCAACAGCACAAGCTCCGGAGGGGTGGTTGGGTCCGACAGGGGCGCCATTAAAAATTTTGGGGGGGTACTTGTCCCCCTCGCGCCTGAGTCGGCGCGCCAAATGTGGGACGCTCGTACCGGGCGAGCGGGTCCCAATCGGGTACATACTGGCCCCGACCAACAGCACTCCTAGGTGCAGGGTAATACCCGTGTGGGGCGTGCCTCGGTGCATAGTACCCCAATCGAGGCCTCTCCATTAGGGGGGGGGAGTAGCAAATAGGGCCCGTGCCCATCGCCACCGTGGCGTACTCTTGTGGTACCCCCCTACCCCCGCCCGTGGCGGGGGCGTCTCTCCTATAGTTCCCCCTCTCCGGGGGGGACTGAACGGGGGGGCTAAGCCCCGCCGAATCTCTAGGGGACCGGTTCCGGGCTGCCGGGCCCCCGCCCGTGCGCGAGGAATTCGAACCCCGGTCGCTCCCGGCGTCCTTGCGGTCCAAACAAAGGAGGGGGTGATGCCTCCCTCCGCAAAGACGACAATCCTCGGTCTGGGGACACGCCGACTGCATGTGTCCTCCCAAACACCTATAGCACCATTGGCGCTGTTTCGCAACGGCCCTCCGTCCCTCTGGGCGGAGGCCTCTAAATTTGGCACATTCGTGCACCACGTGCCTATCTCCCCTGCAATACCTGCACCGCTCACTCGGTGCGGGGGGAGGGGACTGCTGGAAGGCAGCATACCGGTTGGTCGAGCGACGGGGCTGTTCCCTCGCCGCCACCATACGACCAACACCTGGAACCGGGGCGGGCTCCAGGTGGTCCGTCACCCTACATTCGTCCTCCAAAAAACGAAGGAGGTCCGCGAAGGGCGGGAGATACGAGGCGCTGTCGCCTCCGTACCTCTGCTCGAAACGCCCCTTCATTTCAGCGGGCAATTTGGCGAGGACTATGTGCAGCAGTACAAAGGACCACTGATCCACCGGCAGGTCCAATCGCCTTAGGGAGTTGACCGCTGACAGTAGCGGGTTCAGCAACTCCCTCCGTAACAGGTGTACCCGCGTGATTCGCGGGAGGGCCAAAATCGTGGCCACGTGGGTGTCCGCCAGTAACCGGACATTCTGGTACCTGCTAACCAGAAGCTGGCGAGCCACCTGGTAGTTGTCGTCACTGATGAGCAGGTGCTGGATCACCGCGCTGGCCTCTCCTCGCAGGGAGGAGCGCAAATAGGCCAACTTCTCACTAGGGGATAAGTCCCGTCGTGAATCCACCAAACTGTCAAACAAATTAATGTAGCCCATCCAGGCTGACAGATCCCCATTAAAAGTGGGAATCTCCAGCGTAGGTAATCGGCCTAGCAACGCCGTCGGGGTAGGTTTGACCTCCCCGCTCAAAACCGGCTCCCCCTTCCGAACAGCCAGGGCCCTCTCAGCCGCCTCCGTGAGCTGGTCAGCCAGCTCATAGGCCTGGGCTACATCCTGCTCCAGCTGTTCCGACACGGCATCATCAGCTGGGGGGTTCTCCAAATAATACGCGCGACACTCCATGGCGTGGCGCTCCAGGTCTTGCAGGCGAGCTGCCAGCCCGCCATACCGAGCTAGCAACGCGCCTACCCGGTCGGCTCGGTCTATTAATGTGACCGCACAAGCAAGCCAACGCAAAACTCCTTGGATGCCAGCCCTGGATACGGCGGTCGGATTCGTAGGAGCCATTTATAATCCGTTTTATAAACAAAGCAAACAAAGAAATATAAAAGTGGTAAACATCAACAAAAAAAACAATAGAAATAGGTCGCGTCACGATAATATAAAACACAAGTAATCTGTGCCGGCCGGCGCCTGGTCAATATTGGCCGCCCCGGGTTTGAGTGAACGTTGACAGCTATATGCGTGGTCAGAATTGGCCCCAACGGGGTTCAAGGGTTAAAATTCGGACGACATACACGGACCCTACTAGTTTCATAAATTATTAGCAATTTCAAGGGCTAACAATATAACGGTATAAACAAAACGTATAGGATTAACGGTATGGCATACCTCGCAAATCAACTACTAAACCGTTATCAACAAACGAAAACAAAACTATTTTTAATAATAATACTCGTAATTTAATACTACTAATAATTAAAACTAGTTCCACTTTTTTAACTAGGCAAGCGGACTCGGAACAAACACTAGTATGTGGTACTAATAAACAACACTTTCGAACGAAACTATTCGTCAAATAAATCCCGACAAACAAAAAAAAATATACACATCTAGGCGAGTAAACTCGTATCAAATCACTAGTATGTGACAACAATTATATAAGTGTCTATCTATTATCGGATCCACCAAGTGAGAAACATTCGCTTCGAGAATTTACTAGAACAATTTCTTAGTACTTCAAATCGTCTCGGGATCTTCAAATACCCTCGAGATTTCAACAAAAAAAAATAATTTTTAGGTACTCTTTTTAGGTACGCTTTTTATTTTTACTATGAAATTTTATGTAGTTAATTTTAATATGAAAATTAATTATATCAACTACGCTCTGCTACCAAAAATATGATCACGCACAATTGTGATGACCACATCTACTGTGTTCCACAGTTTATTGAATCGAAGGTTTCTCATGCAAAATTAAGTAAATTAAAACTAGTCCTACCTTATGGTAAGGGATACTGTCCGTAATCCAGGGGGGCTGACGTTGTCTCGCCGGCGCGCGCGCGCCCTGGCAAAACGATCTCCACACAACCCCCGAGGGGATACTCTTACAGCTAACACTCTTATACTACACAATGCCCTAATAGGCCGCTAAAACTTTCCCGGCGCTTTTCAAAGCGAACACACACGGGTTACAAGTCCGTACCCCGACCGGAGCCCTAGTAGGAGCAAAACGAAATCTCGGTCCCCAATATGGGTAGGTAATTTGCGCGGCACGTCGCTACAGAAACACACGAACTTGTCTCACGGCTGCTTACGGCCAACTGCTCGCGATGTCGCGCGGGCGGCGGTTGGCGCCGACCCCACGAATGAACGTGAATGAATGAATCACGCGCGGCGTGAACACTGTAGCATTCTCAAAGTAAAGGATTTTTGAAATCGGTCCAGTAGTTTTTGAGTTTATTCGTTACATACCTGAATACATACAAATCTTTCCTCTTTATAATATTAGTATAGATATAGATTGATAGTAGCTAACTATCAAGTTACGCTTGTCCCCTAACATAAATTACGCTCCTATCTCACCGTGGTATTATTTTTCCATCGTATCTCTGGTCCATATTTTTCGCGTTAGCAACATCGGAGAATAACGGATTGTCGGCGATTTATCAAAGGCCATCTTTGTTTTTCCAGATTGTATATTTTTAGTCACTTTGGGTGCCATTCGGAAGATATTGATAGATTTCGAATGGATAAAGTTGTTTCGCGAATGGTTTTTGATCGTAAATCTTCTATGTGATGGCTATTTTATATTAAGTTTGACAGTTATTTATACTTATTTACACACGAATTATTGCCCGGTCTCATGAACCGTGATAGCGAGACAATTGAAATTTTTACAGATGATGTATTTCTGTTGCTGCTATAACAACAAATACTAAAAACAGAATTAAATAAATATTTAAGGGGGGCTCCCATACCACAAACGTGATTTTTTGCCGTTTTTTGCTCGTATTAGTAATGGCAAGAGGTAGACGCATAAAATACTCACAGAATATTTAGTTTTATATTCACTTTAAAAGTAAACAATGATCAATAATTTAAAATAAATATTTAATGGGGCTCCCATACAACAAACGTGATTGTTTGATGGTACAGTCAGCGTCAAATTGATATAAGCGTCTAGAGTAGTCAAAAAGATCTGAAAAACATAAAACCAGATTTTATATTATTTTTATGCATTCACAATGCAATTTTGTAAGTATAGGAAAAATGTGTGATAGTAAAAAACCACGAGCCCTATAAGTAGCTTTCAGGCGGGATTTCAGGCGGGTTTTTTACTATCACACATTTTTCCTATAACATAAAACCAATTTGATCTAGGCAGTTCGAATCATCATATTGTTGTAAGCGCGCAAGGTGTTCAAAATATCTAGGCACTCATTGTTTCATATTTATATAAGCAGTCAGAGTGTTCAAAATCATCTAAGCAAACAAAGCTCTCAAAATATCTGTGCAATATGATGTTGTACATTATGTACAGATGTTTTGATAGCTTTGTTTGCTTAGATAAATTTGAACACTCTGACTGCTTATATAAATATGAAACAATGAGTGCCTAGATATTTTGAACACTTTGCGCGATTACAACAATATGATGATTCGAACTGCTTAGATCAAATTGCGTTTATGTTTTTCAGATCTTTTTGACTACTCTAGACGCTTATATCAATTTGACGCTGACTGTACGGTACGGAACCCTTCTTGCGCGAGTCCGCCTCGCACTTGACCAGTTTTTTATTTATTATTTATATTTGATGTCAACTATTTAGAGCGTAATAAGCATACAGACGACACTGAATTGTCTCATAGAGACAACATATACTGAATTTTGCCATAGAGACCGATAAGACCTTGAATAAGTTCAATTTCAGTAGACTAGTTATTATACATACCTACACTCACGGACACAATTAAAGGAACACCCTATGAATTTCATACAAACATGGTTAATTCAGTAGTAAGGCATATTACCAGTTACTTAAATTTGTCTTTTTTAATTATTTTTTTTAATTTATTTGATCTTAAGAAAACCAACAGCGTTTACAATATATTATTACATCAAGTATTATCTATTATGTATAGCCAATTACAGGTTTCCCTATATTATTATTATTATATTACAGAAACTGGCATGGCAGTAGCATTTGAAGGCAACTATAGTCAGCTAGCGGAGGATATAACGAATTCTAAAATTAAAACTTTCATTTTAACCATGTGGCGTGTTGAAATCTGGAATTAGGAATTGCATACAAAAATTATACGAAAATTTAGTTTTCTCATTCTATTGGTTAGAATGAGAAAACTAAATTTTCGTATAATTTCCGAAAACGGTAAATCTAGGTACTTTACGCTTAACCTAACAACATCGCCATAAAGCTCTGATTGGCAGGTTCACCGAGCTACATGTGGTTCGGTGAGACTGCCCATTGGAGGTGTAAATTTACTTTTGTGTTGCCAAATTACTAACATAGTCTATAAGTTATATTGTTACTAACAGTCTATGGATCTCTGGTCTGAAAAGAAATGATTTTTATTTTTATTTTATTTTTTATTTTATAAACCTGGCTGCCATTTTAGTTGCTTTCAAATGTTACCCAGTTCACTGTAATAAAGTCATATTTAACTGGTAATATGCCTTAGGTACTGAATTTACCACGTTTGTATGAAATTCATAGGGTGTTCCTTTAAATGTGCCCGTGAGTGTATAACATAATTCCAAGCGGACGAAGTCACGGGCAGACTACTACTCTAAAAATACTTCAGAGAAATAATCTCGAGGCCAATCGCTTGAGTGAAGATCGAACCCATTAGCGCTTATAATAAAAATCGCCCAATCGACACTATTCCGAAGTACCATCGAGCAGATGCGTCTTATCTGCCATCTGTCTCCGTTAGACCCCTCGGGGGGGACAGGGACGGCGCTAAGCGTCGCTTATGGCTCGTGATACTGCTCTTATCGGGAAAGGATTGAGAGGTCTCCGGCTTAGCGCTTTCGAGTTCGCCCTCTTCATATGGGGTTCTTGGAAAATCTAGGTAAGCAATAATAGTGTGTTATATCTAGTAAATACTAGAAAAAACACAAATATAGCAATGATTTGTAAAATTAACTAAGTTTTACTGAATATTCTCGTTATTTCTTGACGATCTCCGTGGCCGAGTAGTGTACGCACCGGTTTCAAGGTGACGGTACCTCTAGATGTCCCTGGTTCGATCCCCGGTCGGGTAAATGTTGAAAACGAACTTTTCAATATTTCTTCGGGTCTAGGTGTATGTGGTAATTAGTACCGGTCGTTGATTCCAATTTCCATGCTACTAGTGCTTAAGCTACTATACCTTGGTATTGGAACAATGTATGTGATGGTGTCCAGTATTTATTTATTTATTTTCTATGGCTCCAACGAGACACTGCTTCGTTTAGAATTGATTAAGGTTTCATAAGAAACTTCCGTCCACAGATTTTTCCGGGATTTTTATAAAAAACTTTTCAAAAAAAAAGAAACTTTTATCAGTCCTTTGAAATATTTGGCTTTTATTCCAACAAAAAATACGATGAGAGATTTACTATAGTTACGTAAGTACAACGTTCGAATATTATTTTATGTGGAATCATTAATAAAATAAAACATACCCCATTCCTTTCATAATAACTTTTTTAACCGCCTCTGTGGTCTAGTGGTTTACACTACCGATTTCAGACCAAGAGGTCTCGGGTTCGATTCCCAGTGGGGGTACATATTGTATTCGGTTTGGTTGGTTTTGTTCTTGGACTTGGAGGACTTGTTCTTAGTCATCCTGACTAGCTACCACCATCTTATCTAAGTCTGACGCCATAACAATGATGTTTTCAGCATTATTGTGTTCCGGCAGTTAGAGATAAGATAGCCAGTTCCTCAGTGATTGAGGATTCCGAGAGTAGTGCGTTTCCACCTTCTGCCTTATCACCACAACATCAGGTGGGATGTAGGCTAAGTCGTGGGCCACACTGGAGCGACCGCGGGGCGCGGAGGCGACCTGCGGATCCACAGGACGCGCGAACACGTACTATTCCCTCCGCCCCGGTCGCGGCGACCGCTGCCGCTGGACGCGCCAGTGTGGCCCCGCCTATCCGTCTCAATATATTTGTTTTTCCCGCGCCGCTCCAGTGTGGCCCACGACTCAAAGTGCTTCCCCGTTGTGGATAAAATAATAATCTAATAACGTCCCATTTCTTTGCATTCAACGGCTGGAAACGACATCTTTAGTACTGTGTCCGATCACCATCAAATCAAGTGTCAAGACAAGACGCTTGGGGCGGGCGGTGACAAATTGTCTCCGCGTCATTCGTACAAGGGTTTTGTCAAAATCGTGACGCCATGAATGAGCAAGCACTTATAGGTTTTATGATATTTACAAGTTCAAGCCACGATAGGTACCTACATAAGTTACGATTCTACTTAATCGTTAAAAGTAAAATAAAAACTAACCCATTTCTTTTCATTCAACGTTCTGCAAACGAAATCTTTATTGTGTCCGATTACCATCCAAGACACAAGTGTCACGTGTGGGGTTGTGACAATTTGTACCGCTCTCCTAGCGACGTCTCCGCCATTCATACATGCGTTTTGTCATAAAAGCAAGCAGTTCAGCATTATATACATATATTGACTTTTATTCATAACTAGCGGATCCTCGCGGTTTTACTCGCGTAGTACCCGTTCCCGTGGGAAAATCGGGATAAACTAAAGCCTATGTTACTCGGGAAGAATGTAGCTTTCTGATAGTCAAATTTTTTTTCAAATTGGTTCAGTGGTTTCGGAGCCTATTCGATGCAAACAAACAAGCAAACAATCAAATCTTTCCTCTCTACAATATTAGTATAGATTACAAGTTTAAGAGAATAAGCCCTGACTACCAACTACATAACATAAATACAGAATACATATTGAATAATCCTACTAATATTATAAATGTGAAAGTTTAGATGTTTGGATGTTTGGATGTTTGGATGTTTGTTACTCAATCACGCCAAAACGGCTGAACGGATTTGGATGAAATTCGGGACACAGATACTTTGTAGCCTGGAGAGGAACATAGGCTACTTTTTATCCCGGAAAAACATCACATTCCCGCGGGTTAACATCGTGTAGTCCACGCGGGCGAAGCCGCGGGCGGAAAGCTAGTTAAAAATAAAACCCCAATTCCTATTTAAAAACCTCAAAAACAACGCATTTTTTTCATTTAACATTCTGAAAAGGTCATCTCTTAGTACTGTGTAACTCCACGACACAAGTGTCACGACCAGGCGCCGGCGGCTGTGGGGTTGTGACAAATTGTCCCGTTCCCAGCGACATCCCCGTCATTCATACATGCGTTTTGTCAAAGAAACGTGACGTCGCGAATGAGCAAGCACGTCAGAATATCTTATTATTAAAGAGCTTTATCAGTAAGTTATTTTCATTTCGTCCCCTTGGATGAGGTTTGAATATGTTCCTTAGGGATTTAGTCGGGGTTTTTCATGTTTATTTGAGAGCTTTTAAAATTCCACAAGATGATCATAAAATCAAAATTTTAATTAATCATTTACTTTTACTTCACTTACCGTAAAAAATGCAGCTTTCTCAGAGGAAAATAGTAATGAGCTTTAAATGTTTGACCTAAACAAAATAAGAAAACAGTCTGGTCTCTAAATCCAGATCTAAAGCTCAAGAGTTTATCCCAGCAAAGAGTTTACTTAAAAAGACAAATGCCGGCGAAGTCAAGATACGGCTAAGTTTCACAAACAACACTAATTGAGTCACAAACAAATGATGCTGAGCGCTGGCTATTACTTAAAATTCCTAAATTATGTAGCAAGTCAGTAACGAATTACTTAACTTGTTTAAGTTTAAAACATAGTTTAAAAAGAGTTTTTTAAATGGAGCCGTTTTTATTTAAGAAAACTTCTGACTAACGAGCTCGTTTGCCTCTGTCTGGCATCCAGCAAACGAAGGGAAAATTGTAAAAAGACTTGATTAATTAGTAGTTTCCATTGTTCACAGGTTGGAAATGGAACTACCACGCCGCCGGGGAGCTTCGACTGAAACGAACTAAAAATATTCCAAGATGAAACCGTGAAAAGAAAGCAGCAAAAATGACAAACGTTAAATTAAAACTAATGTTCTTTCTACTCAACTCGTTGCTCACAGCGGACGTGGTCCAGGCCCGCCCATATTCGGACAACACGACAGACATAGTCATAAAGTTTACTAATAGCAACAACACTTTCAATATTCCTGTAGAACCTGATTCTGACACATTAGTTGTAGCAAATGATGACACTTCTGAAGAGAATGTTAGAGATGATAGCGATGACCTAGCGGACATGATGGACGCTGAACAAGACAGAGATGAAGTAATGTCTGAGATGCAAGATCACAGCATCATAGCGGAAGACGCAGCGACAGTAGAAAAGAGGAAGAACATATCAAATCCGAGCTTGCACGAGATGATTCATTCTGAGACGGATCGAGAAGAATCGATTACCGATTTGAAATTTAGGAGGACGGGCGAAAATGCTGCGTTTGCTGAAGAATTGCCGAGGTTTGAGTTTCTGATCGCCGCACGCATAAACGAGAGTGATGTGAATAGGACTGTTGGTTTGAAGGGTGATAGGTTTGAGAAGAACGGGAGTGATGTGCTGAGGAAGACAGACTACGTGGAGCTGGTGGAGGTGCTGAGGCCCAGGAATGAGAACAAGAGCGCGTACATGATGAACATCACGGGCCACGAAGTTGACAATGACCTCGCGCCTGATACAAGTGAGTAATTATTTAATGTTGTTTATGTCTTGACAGATTTTCATTTGTTCGTTAAACGCTTTTGTTACTGTTAACTGTATTAACTTTGACAACACCGAAAAAGTGTGTACCTTCCTTCGCATAACACGATTACAAGGGTTGTAAAAAGGGAATGGATAAAAGTGTAATTTAGTTTCAAATAAAAAAGTACCCATAAAAAGGCGCTGTCCCATATAAATTTAATCTGCTTTCACAGCCTCGAAAAGTTACATTTTTTGGTTTTAATAAAATAATAATGAATAGGTAATAAAAAGCAAGTTGTGGTTAGGTAAAATTCATAAAAGTGAAATGATATTCATCTATTATGAATACTGTAAGGTATAAAAATTTTGACAACATACCTCAAGGAAAACTGCGTGGAGACCAAACGAAAAAAAAAATCTTCATAAGTTTGTTTAAACCACAGACGTGCAAATACTTTTGTGGTAGAGAACATTTAAAACTGTACAATTTCTGTCCTAAAGCGAATCTGCCGTAAAGCGAATCTGTCGTAAAACGAATCTAACTTAAAGCGAACCTATAAATAAAACACTTTCCAGGGGCCGTAGTCACGGAAAACTCCGATTTTCCGTGACCACGGCCTGGAAAGGTGCCGAAACGTCGGATAAACCAAAATATCTCTAAAAACAACTAAAATTTAACCAAGTTGTTAAATAAATTGCTTGAAACAATCCGTGAAAGTGTTTTATTTATATGGACAGTTCGCGCAGAAATCTAAGATGACTGTGTTTAAAGCGAACCTGTCCTTAAGCGAACAAGAGATTTTAAGCTACTATTTCATAGGAGAACATCAATTACTTTTTCTGAGAATTTGATAAAGGATCGTTATTTATTTCAATACAATAATAAATTACTGGAAATACACAATGAAAATAAAATTACTTTGAGCAAGAAGAGATATTGTGATTCCCAGTAGCAAATCATCCTTTCCCGGAATTACGGGAGCAGGATATACAAACTCTCATAACTACTTAATGAGACTCGGTAACTGTTCCCAGAACATTTGTTACAATCTTAGTTATTGAGGTGGTTGTTACTGGAAAAGATAACAATATATAAGTACTTTATTACAAATTGAGAGGTTCAATCAGCGGTTTTATGAGCCAATCACAATTCAGTTAATTTCTGTAAGAGCTGGCTTTGGCCTGGATCTTACACGGGTTTCCAATTTAATTTGCACACCGCCTGGCCCGTACGGCTGTAAAATAATGTAACGCCAGAACCCCCAGTACAAAAGCTTTGTAATATTATGACCTTTAAAAAATATTAATTTTACTAAATTACACGTAGGAGAGTTAAAGGAATTTTCTAATATATTAAATTACATACATACATAATATGTATACTTACGCCTGTTTCCAACGGGGGTAGTTTAGAGGGTATATTAAACCACGTGTTCTAAAAGAGTGTGCGTGGGGTGTGTTGTAGTAGCGTATATCGTATATCGTTGTGGGTATATTATTATGTTAGGTTCCAGTTAGGTAAGTCCAACTTCGAGAAAGAGATCCCTCGTCGAATCCAACTCGGATGGGCAGCGTTCGGGAAGCTTCGGCATTTATTCGCGTCCGAAATACCTCAATGTCTTAAGACGAAAGTCTTTGACCAGTGTGTGTTGCCAGCAATGATCTATGGGAGTGAGACGTGGTCGCTTACTATGGGTCTCATAAGAAGGCTCAAGGTCACCCTGCGAGCAATGGAGAGAGTGATTCTTGGTATTTGCCTGCGCGATCGAATCAGAAATGATGAGATCCGCAGGAGAACTAAAACAACCGACATCGCTCGAAGTATTGCTCAGTTGAAGTGGCAGTGGGCAGAACACAGAGCACGGAGAAGCGATAACAACCTGGTCAAGGTCGCGGGAAGTCGCTTGATGCGGGCAGCGCAGGACCTATCGTTGCGGAGATCCTTGGGGGATGCCTATGCCCAGCAGTGGGCGTCGTTCGGCTGACATGATGATGATGATGATATTATTATGTAATAATGTTTAAATATTACATTATTCAATTAAAAGTTTCAATTCGTGAATTTCGTTGAGTTCTTTAAGTACGAGTATTATGTTTGCCCATTGTTTCTAGCTGTTTTACTAGGACCCTCTTAATTTTTACAACTCAAAACAGCCAGCTTACCCTTCAAAGTGGGTACTAAACCTAAATTTTGAGAATGAATCCTCACCCCTCTATAAAGCTTGACGTTTAATAACGCTCATTACTGAAAGCTAATTAATGGACCCTGTTAACATGCGTTGGACCCCAATCACAGCGTTATGTTATGGGTACTTATATGGCCTACTGCCGTCCGGCACTCTGCCGGGATAAAAACCTTTTTTGACAAATTAACGGTCTGTCCAGCACACACAATATTCCATCTCGATTTAAAAGCAACACGCGTGTTTTACAAAACAAAAGATTGTGTCGTTTTATATTTTAGACGTTTTGATCTTGTTACAGTGCGACAACGTTTTCTGTTCCGGTGATAATCTTTGGAACTAAAACAGTTTTCATACGACAGTCTATTTTAACAGCTAATTTCGTATTGCAAGTGGCTTCTCTGTCACGGATGTCACCGGAACAGACAGGATTGTGGGACTATACAATAAACTGTACGACACGATAAACTGTACATTGTGAAAAAAATATATTATATAACTACTTACATCTATACATATGATGAATGTATCCAGTGGGTTCATGAATTAGCTATGACTTTATGATTGCGTTAGGATTCTCCTGTGGCAAGCCTTGTAGCAGTGTTAAAATAATAAATATAAAATTCAATGTTTGTGGGTAAACAGATTTTATTTTTTAGGAGGTAGGGAAATCATTTTACATTTAAGTATTCAAATGTTAAAAATCGGAATTTACTGAATTGTTGTACCGTGTAGATTTAGTACGATGTCAATTACTTAATAGTTTGTTACAGGAACAAAATTTTATTCCTCTGAAGGTTAAGAGGATTCAATTTGTGTGGAAGTGGAAAAAAATAGAGTACAGCCAACAACGTATCAGACTTTATATGTTAAACTACATAACGTTACTCGTTACTTACGTTCCTTGTATAGCGACAGATATCGTACTGCGGGTGTAAACTGATCTGCTGTCGATTGTAGGTACAAGAAACGTCTTTTTAACCGACTTCTAAATCAAAAAGGAGGAGGTTCTCTATTCGTCTGTATGTATGTTTTTTTTTTTGTGTATGTCCACCGATTACTCGAAGACGGCTGAACCGATTGAAATGGTTCAAACATTATTACATCAGGCTGGTTTCCAAGTTGGTCCCATTTTTTGAAATTTTGAAATCGGTTCAGTAGTTTTCAGGAAATCTTGAAAATACTGTCGTTTTCGTTACCACTTTATGTGAATTTAATACGTATCTTTAGGCATAACTCCTTTGTTTATAAACCGATTTAGATGATTCTTGGTTTGTTAAAAAGGGGATATCTCAAGGTATTTTAACCGACTTCGAAAAAGGAGGTTTTGAGTTTGATCACATACCTATTTACCAGAAAACGCGCAAATTGCCTGCACGATGCACTAAAAAGAGTGATATAAAAATTATTTTTATAAAATAATAAAACCGCCTTCTAAAAAACCACATCAAAAAAGTAAGAAATAATTCCTCACCAAATAAATAACGTAAGTACTTTGAAGTCGGGCGGGTTTTAACAAAAACAACAAAAAATTGTACATGTTTCACGCCCGACTTCAAAGTACTTACGTTATTTATTTGGTGAGGAATTATTTCTTACTTTTTTGATGTGGTTTTTTAGAAGACGGTTTTATTATTTTATCTAAAAGTAGAAGAAAGCTTTCCTAACAATATACCGCAAACAAAATACATTTCTGAGAACATTTTTCCTCTCAAGGTTTTGTATCTATTTCGGCTAGCATTTTCACACGAAAACTAAAGGCCAAGGGTACAAAACAGGTAGGAATAGGGAGAAAAATATTTAGGAAGGATATTACGGGACTCCCAAATAGGGTTGCTAGCACGTATTAAGGCCACAAAATACATTGTACGTAATTTCAGACAAAAGTATGTATACTTCATAAGATATGAGGACAATAAACATCTAAATCAGTAATTTTATTGAATAGATGTTTCCATTTTATTTTATCTAAAACTCTGAAATTAACTACGTACCTATAGAAAGGTAACTTTGACAAAATAGGTAGGAAACAAAGAAACATACGATGGAAGGTTAGAAGTAGAAAGTTGGCTGTCACGTTTCATTTTATTTTTATTTTATTTTATTGGGGACAACAAACAGTTTACACAATACAGTATAGTATTACTTAGTATACATTTTCATACAATTTTGTTTGGTTCATTACGAAACCCACACCGTTATCCACGTATTAGTCATCGCTCTTTTAGTAAGAGATTCAGTACAGGATTTAGCCAGGGAAACCATGTCCTGGGTTAGAACCGCCCAGCCCTGACGCGAAGCCTATAAGGAGGGCTGAGCGCGGCGAGAGACAGGCCTTGTCTGACTGAGTCCAACATGCCGTTAGCGGTATAATAAAAGACTGTATTTGCCCTCACTATAAAAAAAAGGTAAACCATGTCCTATGTATCAATCTATTAAAAAATCTAGCATCTATACTTCATTAGAATTAATAACAGATGAGGTGAGAAATTCCTTCTCGTATCTTAGACTATTGTGATCCAAAACACAGAAGCCAGACATTTGTCTGTGGAAAATTTTGTATTTTACTTCGTCATGCCACCGTGCTTGTTTTTTGACGGCAATGTCACATCATTCAGGAGTGCAATTCTGTGTTATCTAACTAATATTATAAATGTGAAAGTTTGGATGCTTGTTACTCAAGCACGGTTAAATGACTGAAGTGATCCAGATGAAATTTGTCACATAGCTAGAATAGCACATAGCCTACTTTTTATCCGAATTTTCCCGCGGGAACGGGAACCGCTGGGTGTATCTTGTAACAAATAAGTGAGTAGTGCGCTTCCACCTTCGGCCTTATCACCACTTAACATCAGGTGTGATGAAAGCTAAGTGCTAAAAAAAGTGGAAATAACAGCGAATAGGGTATTTGACTGATTATTTTTATTGATTTAAAATGTTTATTGAATTAGTAGCAACACAACATAGGTATTTATTTTCAAATATCTTGCATATTTTGAGCGATATAGAGCATCAAACTTTCTAATTAGACAAGGAGAGATGTGACGTGATAAAGAAATGTGACGTCACATTTCTATAGCGCCATACTCTCGCCATAGAAAATTTCGTTTTAGAAAGAGATAGCTAGTGTCACAATTAAGTAGCTCATAATTCGCTTGTTATTATACAATACAGATTAAATTTATTTTTTCACATTTGTTATTCAATAATGTTATATTTCTGAATGTCATAATGAAATATCTACATTTCAACAACATTCAAATACCCAATTGCATAATGCAAGTTAGTGAACAAATAGAGTCGACCTACAGTTCTTAACGCGTGTTATACCCCTGCTGACCTCTGTCTTGTGTTGTGTGGTGATAACCCTACTCCCGGCCCGCATGCCTGGACGTAAAATGGCGGAGTTACCCGCTGAAAATATATCATTTGAGGCGCGTGAAAAGGATGTTGGTCGGAATATAAGCGGCTGTATTTACCGCGCTCATTATGACCGGACAGGTTTAAAGCCGTAAATCTTCTAAAATGTGTTTATGGACTAACTAAGGACTAAAGCTTAGCCTTTCTATGAATCTTTGAACAGTTTGTTTGTTTAATTACTAAAGCTAATATGTATACCATTGCGATTTTGAAGATCCCATGAAATTGAGAACAAATTCAGATTTTGTACGTTTGCGGAATTAAAAACATTTAGGCACCCTTTTACGTACGTACTCTGCGTATTTTATACTTTTAAATATCATATTCAGTACCCCGAGTGTAAGTTTTTATGTCAAGCAAACGCAAACTATTTCGAATGCGTATTAATGTCAATTTGTATGAAAACTATATAAGCGCGCTACTCGCCGCTAGAGGCGCTAATACAGTTTTCATACAAATTGACATAAATACGCATTCGAAATAGTTTGCGTTTTTTGACATAAAAACTTACACTACGGGTACAGAGTAAATGTAACGTAACGAACCCTGCCGGCCTAGCATGACCGGCTTATAACGCGCGATATGATATGGTACGGCAAGTTGTCTTGCTTACCCCACTAAGGTGTAAGCAAGACGGCATGCCGTACCATATCATATCGCGCGTTATAAGCCGCTCATGCTAGGCCGGCTGGTGTAACAATGAATATAAATTACTATTATATATCAATTTCTGGTCAGTATACTGGTCCGTATCCGTGACCACGGCCCCTGGAAAGGTCGGAAAATCTAAATCTTTCATTACCTACGCGTGATAAGAATTCCGTAAAAAGTGGTTTTATTTCACATGTAACTTTGTTGCCTTCAGTAAAAAGGTAATTTGGATACTTACATAGTACAGTCAAGGAATTAAATTTCCAACTCACCTACGGTTCAATATCGGACAGCAAACTCTCACCAGAAGAGTGACATAATAGTAACAAGAAATAAAAGTTTCGACCTTAGTACATTGTGAATGTCACACAACATCACAAAAAAAATCTCAAAAAAGTCAAAAAATAAAATTTCTCCCTCGGTCGGAGAACCACCAACGTATAATATATTCTTTTAGTAGGGCAGGCGTACCGGTTTTGGCCACTTTAAGGATTTTTTCACTTTTAAACCCTTAGTGCTTGATGATCTTAAGTATTTAAGTGAAAATTTATATCTAAAATTATAGAGAATTTATCGAACTTTAAGGTTACAACTTTCAAAGTTTAAAAAAGTTTATAGTTTTTTTTCCATTAAACATAATGTTCGGAGGGGGCCAAATACACCGGTTTTGGCCATTTTGCATTGGTTTTGGTCACCCAGTTTGCATTGGTTTTGGCCACTTTGATAAAATTACCATATTTATGACTTGAGTTTAAGCCTAATTGCTATCTTATCCGAGTTCTGGACTAAAACACTACATGAAATAGTATTTCAATCCCAGCTAGCTTCTTACCACAACTTTATAAGTATACCTTTATCACTTGATTAGAAGAAAATTAGCGGATTGAGGCTAGTGTAGGCACTAGCCTCAATCCGCTAATTTAGGTAGATGGGGCAATAAAACAATAGTGCCTCCACCTTTGACATCAGAAACACGTCGATGTCATGTTTGGATAAGATAAGTGTCACTTAACTTTAAGGGACACATGACTTTAAGGGACATTTAAACATTATGTAGTCTTCACCTCTAAAATCAACCTATCAAATCAATCTACGACGACCGATTTGGCGCAGGGGTAAACTACCTGCCTTCTGCGCCAGAGGTCTCGGGTTCGATTCCCGAACAAGACAAATATTTGTGTGCATGAACATGTATATTTGTCTTGGTCTGGGTGTTTTCTATGTATATTAAGTATGTATTTACAAACAAAAAGTAAATAAATATATATTTATCCGTTATCAAGTTCACGTAGACACAGCTTCTTAAGAAATTTACTATGTTCGATATTCGTGTGATTGTTAGAAAAATATTTATTTATTTATTTATCAGTCAATGAGAGATCAGTTGAGGGACACTTATCCATGACGGCGTCTTTTACCTTTTTTGACATCAGAAACACGTCATTCAACGTCACGTTCAGTTAAGATAAGAGTATCTCACTTTAAGGGGCACTTAACTTTAAAGGACACTTAACTACTATGGTGGTCTCTATCTTTGACATCAAAACACGCTGATATTACGTTAATACGAGTGTCACTTAACTTTAAGGGGCACTTAACTTTAAAGGACACCTAACTACTATGGTGGTTTCTATCTTTGGCATCAAAACACGCTGATTACACGTTAATATGAGTGACACTTAACTTTAAGGTTCACTTAACTACTATGGTGGTTTCTATCTTTGGCATCAAAACACGCCGATTTCACGTAAATATGAGTGTCACTTAACTTAACTTTAAGGGGCACTTAAATTTAAGTGACACTTAAACATGATAGGGTCTTCTATCTTTGATATCAGAAACACGTCGATTCGATCGACGTCAAGTTCAAGTGAGTGTTGCTTAACTTTAAGAGACACTTTAAGTTCCAAGGAGTCCGCTACGAACTTAAGCCTTATTCTTATACACTCATTCCGAAGTACACCCGACAGCACATCAAGTTGAAATGCGATAACAGCTTTTATTACGTAGGGCATAAAGGCGTTCTCAAAGTTAACATGTATAGTCTGATATGCCGCCGTGTGTACCTAGTAGGTACACATACATAAAAAAAATTAACTTTTCCTATAATAAAGCGGAGCGGAGCTGTGTTTTCATACATTTGACTTCAAGGTGGAGTTAGGTTCTACTTTCAAAAGTATGGAATCGCAACTCCACTCCGTCTACTTCAGCGGGCAGGCAGCCTTACGGTGTTAAAAGGAGTGAGGTAGCCGACCGCGACAGCGGACAACCTAAACATAAGTAATTTAAAAGTGAGTTGTGAGTCTATTAAAATAAAATAACTTTATGAAAAGTTGGGAACTTTATACTAATGGCAAAGTGGCCAAAGGTGGCACAATGCTAAAATTTCCAGCCCCACTTTTGGCCACTTATTGTTTTCCAACTTTTTGTGACAACAGTGAGAAAACAACACTTTATCCATCTGGAAGAAACATATTCTAATGTGATATAAAATATTAAATAACCATAAAATAATTTTAAAGTAGAAAAAAAAATGATTTTTCAAAACCTTTAACATTTTGCTTAAGAATTTTACAAAATGTTAACTTTGAAACATAACATGGTGTTTATTTCTAAAATATCGTACTACATAAAAAAAGCTAAGTGCTGTAATTATTAACTAAAAGTCCAATCTTTTATTCGCCATTAATAAATATAAGCAATAGTTTTTTAATTCCTATTTATATAACTTTAAAGTGAAAAGTGACCAAAACCGGTACAGTGGCCAAAACCGGTACGCCTGCCCTACTTCTATTTTCGTGGTCCCCCGACCGAGAGAAATTTTTTATTTTTTGACTTTTGTGAGTTTTTTTTTGTGTCAGGGGTTTTTAAGATTTAAAATTTTTGTTTTTATTTAATGTTTTTTAAATTACACACAAAATTAAGTAACACGGTACCAAATGTAAAATCGATCGGAAATAAGGAAGTTAGTCAGATCCCCTCATCAAATAGAAAAGAGTTGATGATCTTCAAACGGCTGAACAGATTTTCATGAATCATGGCTAAGAACACTCGGAATAAAATTATCTATGGCAAAAAAATTAATAAACGAAAATCGGTTCATCCGTTTGGGAGCTACAAAACCACAGACAGACACGTTAAACACATAACGCCCCTCTCTTTTTGCGTCGGGGGTTAAATAGTAGTGAATTTATTTATTGACTGTACTTTGAATTCCTTGCACCTCCCAACGGCGCTTGTCCTGCTACTGGTGTGTGTTGGCATGTAACCTGGCGCAGTCTTGTCTGTGTTCTCAGGCTTCACGGACCTGCAGACGCTGGTGCTGGCCTGCGTCGGGACGCTGCTGCCGCTGCTCGGCGTGCTCTTCGCCACCTTGCTCATCAGGTAAGGAACTACCACTTCATCATCATCATCATCAGCCATTTAATGTCCCCACTGCTGGGGCACTGGCCTTCCTTATGGATGAATAAGGAGAATGAGCCATGACCCACCACGCGGGCTCAGTGCGGATTGGTGGGTATTAACGACTGCAAGTGCAGCCGGGACCAACGGCTTAACGTGCCTTCCGAAGCACGGAGGAGCTCGAGATGAAAAGTTTTTGGTCACCCATCCCGTGACCGACCATTGCGAACGTTGCTTAACCTCAACGATCGCAGGCCGAGCGCGCTATCCACTGCGCCATGGGCTCCTCAAACTACCACTTACTAGGTCCTATTTAGCTGCCGTTGCAGTGCTGAAATTGTACACTTAGACTGTATAGCACTCTCACCTTCGATCAACAATAACACCTAGGTCTAGATACATAAATAGTTGGAGTGACAAACACGGCTGAGAAAGTATGCGCCCACTGAGCCATTTGAGCGTATATTTATTAGTAGTTCCTGTAAATTTATGACATAGGATCGTACATTTTAACCTTTTTTTCTCAACCATAAATAGTTTTGATTTAATTCGTGAGCCTTCATCTAACGGGTGTCCCAAATGTAGGTATAGGATGATTTGTCTCAATAAAACGCGAATGGATTGGAATTTCTTCGTAGTTTTATTTTATTTTGAAGAAGAGACTTGTACAATTTTATCTGAATAGAATATCTGCTAAATGACCGCCACCGGCATTTTTGCTGTGTGCAAGTTTTTCATGACACTTTCACACATTTCGCTGCTAATTTCACACATTTCGGTACTTATTTCACCAATAACTCGGCGAATATTTTGTCTATATTGTCTATGTTTTGTGGATCGTTGGTGTAGACTTTATCTTTGACGTAGCCCCAAAGAAAGAAATCCAGTAGCATCAGATGACAAGATCTCGGTGCCCATTTGACATCACCTCTTCTTGAAATTACGACATTTTTCGACCTTTCGATTTGTAATTGATCGTGAATTTTCGTTAAATATTTGTATAACTTCTATGCGCTTTTTTATTGTGAAACGCTCCACGATTAATTTTACATGTGTCAAGATGACGTATGTCAAATTTCAACACGCCATCTTGAATATTTCGGAAATAACGCGAAATTCTAATCCTATAGGTACGTATAAGATTTTAAACTTTCATGGTCAATTTCACTATAACTATTGTAAAAAACGGGATATTTACCATGTTTAGATTTATTTATGAGTCCCCGATATTTCGGCGCAGTTGCACGCGCCATGATCACGGAGTAACTGAATAAAGTTAATGCGGGTGGATGGTGCTAAGAGCAGACGAAACGTTCTACCCTCTTTCTTGTTCGTTTATTGCGTATGACACCCGTACCATTGTTTTCGTTCTCACACTCAACACGAATTTGTTCACGACACACAAAACTCACTGTATCACTCCGCGAAACATTTTTATGACTTTTACGGTTTTTACACATCCGAACCACTGGATTCCAAACGTTCGACAATTTAAACCCATCTTCACGATTGAAATTATTTTGGTGCTTTTTTATTTCAATCGCTTCTCTGACCAGTCTTGGTACGTAGTGGCGTTGTGTCGAAATTATTTGCGGGTTATAAAACTCTATCCAGTGATTCGGTCCCGAGTGAATCAGGTGTTCTGCAATGGCCGATTTCTGTATGTCATTATTTTTTACGGCCTTTATGTGTTCCTTCACACGACATGCTACTGTTCGCTTTGTCTGTCCTATATATGAGCTACCGCAGCTGCAGTCAATTTTGTATACCCCAGGTTTTTCTAAGGGAAACCCGTCTTTAGGTGATCGCAGACATTGGGAAACTTTCTTTAAAGGAGTGAAGATAGTACTGAGTGAGTATTTGTTGAGTATATTCGAGATCTTATCTGTCACTCCTTTTACAAACGGCAGAAACACTGGTTGTCTTTTTACTTTGCACCTGTATGGTTTTATTGTGTGTCTAGGTGGAAATACTCTTCCCTTGTACCCGTTTTTCTGTAGAACATGGCGCACATGAACTAACTCCTCATTAAGATGTTCCTCATCACACAGATCATATGCTCGATTTGTTAAAGATGTCCTTACAGAATCAAGGTGCCTTGGGTGGTGATGTGATGCCGCGTTGAGGTATCGATCCGTGTGAGTAGGTTTTCGGTACACTGAATGGCTTAGCGAACCGTCATTGCGGACTTGTATCCTGACATCAAGAAAAGGTAAGCTCCTTTCTTCCTCCATCTCGTAAGTGAACTTGATTTTAGGATGGACACCGTTCAAATGTGACAAATTAACCTCAACATCATGCCTATTACCAGGGAGTATACAAAAAATATCATCGACATACCTTTTCCAAACTTTTATTGGTGTAGGTGCAGTGGGGATGGCTAAGTTTTCGAAATATTCCATCCAGATGTTTGCAACCACTGGGGCTACTGGACTGCCCATAGCTACACCATCAATTTGTAGGTAAAACTGACCTTGATACACAAAATAGTTGGATGATAGGCAATGATGTAACAATCTAGCACACTCCGTCGGGATATTGCTGTTTTCTAGTTTCCCTTTAATGACATTCATACAATCCGCTACTGGTACATTCGTGAAGAGTGATTCTACGTCAAAACTGACCATCACGTCATTCACGTCGACCTTGTTCTGAGCCAGAATTGCAGAACACCATTGCAGAACACCTGATTCACTCGGGACCGAATCACTGGATAGAGTTTTATAACCCGCAAATAATTTCGACACAACGCCACTACGTACCAAGACTGGTCAGAGAAGCGATTGAAATAAAAAAGCACCAAAATAATTTCAATCGTGAAGATGGGTTTAAATTGTCGAACGTTTGGAATCCAGTGGTTCGGATGTGTAAAAACCGTAAAAGTCATAAAAATGTTTCGCGGAGTGATACAGTGAGTTTTGTGTGTCGTGAACAAATTCGTGTTGAGTGTGAGAACGAAAACAATGGTACGGGTGTCATACGCAATAAACGAACAAGAAAGAGGGTAGAACGTTTCGTCTGCTCTTAGCACCATCCACCCGCATTAACTTTATTCAGTTACTCCGTGATCATGGCGCGTGCAACTGCGCCGAAATATCGGGGACTCATAAATAAATCTAAACATGGTAAATATCCCGTTTTTTACAATAGCTATAGGTACGTACTTTTGAGACACCCTTTAGTACTATTGTTGATTGAAGACTCTCACTCATAATCTTACTTTGTCATTTATTTATGTTAATATTTTATGTAAGTATATTCCATAAAGAATACACATTGTGTCGAAAACAGTAAAAGTGAGTACCTATACAATGCATAAAATGTACTGTTTACGAAAGCACTAGGTACTATGCACTGCAAGTTGCGTCATACAAATTGCTTAAAATTTCAAAACGAGAAAAAAATACCACTGACAAGCAGATAAGAGCAGACCCATTCCCACTAGCAGCACCCGTTCACGAGCATGACGCATGAACCAGCCATCGCTTCGCTCAACCATATTTTAGGGAACGTAACGACCCGCCTCACACGCCACCACCGCAGAAATGTGTAAAAATGAATTATTATGAAGGCACATTAAAATAGTCCCATTGCATTTTCAGCAGGCAGACTCTCGACAAATACACGCATAATAATTTCAGATATCAACAAACCAATAGAGAACGCAAATATAAATAAACACGCCGTTAAAACGTTCCCATTCTCAAATCGTCGCATACGTAAAACCGTTCGATCACTTCGCAAACGCAGCAATTCAATTGGATCCGAAAACTCCTTACAAAATCTCTTGAGCAAATCGTAGATTTGTAAAGTAGGTCCGATTTAACTCACGGGCTTTATGAAGACTTGATTGAAATTCGAATTTACGACGCATAAAATAAGGTTTTATATTAGATAATCAGGTGGTATTACTGTAAGAACCTAATATGTTTACTTAGGAATAGAGTCTTAGGACGATATTGGATTCTACGTAATAATATCAGCTTCACAGCCTTATCTATGAAGCTTCGCAGATGACAAAAGATTTATTTTATATCTCTTTGCGCTGTCGATACAAGAAGCTTATTTTGTTGACGGAGTATTACGATATCATTTTCGCGTTGTGAATTCAATATTGCTGCCTATCCAATAAATAAATAGTCAGTATACCGCCTAATGATAACAATGTTGAACATAGCACTTAAATTCATTTTCGCATCAAACATATGAGTAACAAGATGTTTTATTTCTTTCCATAAAAAAGTGTTTTTGATATTTCCTTTAGTCTTTTGTTTTCATCATTCATAGCAATAATGATTTGACGTCACCGATCTTAGTAAAAATATTTAAGGGAATTCAAAAACTTTAAGAGATGAATTTTCACAACTGTTTAGCTATGTATGAATGATGCAAAGCGTTTGTTATTTACGACAAGAAGGTAGTTTATTTTTGAGCTTCTCCAAATGTTTTTCATAACTTAACTTCTTCGATACACTCAACATTAAAACAATCTATAAATATTTGAATTTTAAGGCAGATGTGATTATGTATCTAATAAAGACAAATAACTAACTGAGCTTACACAAATGTAGTCTTTATTCTTTAATTAACTTTGAAGTTGATGGCTCACGTGAAATAAATAAGTAGCACACGTTTATTTGGTGGACAACCATCAGTGACGGTAGTTTGGTTACATAGGACTGAAAGGCGTTAAGTAAGACTAGACAGTTTATTTAGGTCACACGTCGGCCGCCAATAAAAGCTCTCGTAAATCTATATAATGACTAGCTTTCCGCCCGCGGCTTCGCCCGCGTGGACTACACGACGTTATCCCGCGGGAGTGTGTTATTTTTCCGGGATAAAAAGTAGCCTATGTTCCTCTCTAGGCTACAAAGTATCTGTGTTCCAAATTTCAGCCAAATCCGTTCAGCCGTTTAGGCGTGATTGAGTAACAAACATCCAAACATCCAAACATCTAAACTTTCACATTTATAATATTAGTAGGACTAGCTGACCCGGCAAACGTTGTTTTGCCATATTAATTATAGTGGACCCGGTAAACTTCGTATCACCAACATCTATTATAGATAGACAGATGAAAATAAATGATCGCGAAGAAGTTTTATACACTGCCTGCAACAAATGTCACTTATTAAAAAGTAGGTAATCCAAAGCGGCTAAAACGTCAGTGATTACAATACTCTTTGACATACCTCTTTGGAAGCGGCTATGGAAGAAATGACAGTTTTGTATAGTACGACAGTTTATCAATTTTCTATACAAAATAATAATTTTTATTTTATAATTTTCCGGAATAAAAAGTAGCCTATATTACTCTCCAGCTCCCAAACTATCCCCATATCAAAAATCGAGTCGATCCGTTGCTCCGTTTTGACGTGAAAGACGGACAAACAAACAAACAAACAAACAAACACACTTTCACATTTATAATATTAGTATGGATAGTAGGATTTACAAACACTCTCGATTTTGTCGATTTTTGTAGGATACGCGCTTGCGCAATGATGTTGCTTATTCTACCTGTTACTAAAAGTTTTAACTGAAAGTAGCGACAACGTCGTCAAGAGAGGTTAGACAGTTGATTTAAGTAACACGTTGGGTGCCAATAAAAGTTCTCCGAGTAAGCTTTTGGTGATAATTAAATAGTTAATGATCTCCGAACACTTTAGAGTTTGTTGATATTTTGTAGGATTAACGCAATGATGTTGCTTATCCTAGCTTGTTATTAAATCTAGAATTTACTTTGAATATGGTGCTCATGTGAAATAATTGAATGGAAGACATTTATGTGGTCGACGTGACAGCCATGCCAGTGACGGAAGATGGTATGAAAGTAGCGTTAACGTCGTCAACTAAGGATAGACAGTTGATTTAGGTCACACCTTGGCCACCAATGAAAGCTCTCACATCACAACTATACGATTATGTGTGGGCGCTCTATTAAAAGCTTCTTTGTAACCTATTCCATTTGTTAGTTATTTTTTTGTCACTGAAACACTTTCCATTGTATTATTGTACATATGTCCCTTATTCTTTAATTAACTTTAAAGTATGGTTCACTTGAAATAACTAGTTAGAAGACATTCTTTAGGTCGAAAGCTATTACCATGTGCCAATAATATGGTTACGTAGGACCGAGAGTAGCGACAATTTCGTTACAAAGGCTAGACAGTTGATTTAGGTAACACGTTGGGCGCCAATGAAAGCTCGCCAACTTTTATACGCTTTTAGTGATATTTGAAGTTTCTTGTCGCGTACTTAATATTTAAGACACAAAAAAGTTAGTTATCTTCTTATTTTGTTTGTTAATAAATCTAAATTAAGTACCTTTTAAGAAAACGCTCATTTGAAATAAATAAAAAGATTATTTAGTTAAGACGGTTATTTAGTCAACTCCTATAATAGTGCCGGTAGCATGGGTTGGCCTGCGCATATGATGAACGAGTACTTTTTGTCCATCAATATCAAGTCCTTATTCTTAGGTACGGGGTTCTTTTAGTTCTTTGTCAGCGTCATTCGATACAGTTTTGAAAGTTGCCAACCGCCTCTGTGGTCTAGTGGTTCACACCACCGATTTCAGACCAAGAGGTCCCGGGTTCGATTCCCAGTGGGGGTACATATTGTATTCGGTTTGGTTGGTGGTAGGACTTGTTCTTAGTCCGCCTGGCTAGCTACCACCATCTTATCTAAGTCTGACGCCATAACAATGATGTTTTCAGCATTATTGTGTTCCGGCAGTTAGAGATAAGATAGCCAGTTCCTCAGTGATTGAGGATTCCGGGAGTAGTGCGCTTCCATCTTCAGCCTTATCACCACTTAACATCAGGTGTGATGAAGGCTAAGTGCTACCCCGTTGTGGATAAAAAAAATAATTTTTTTTTTGCAAAATTTGCAGTTTGTAAGGAGGATAGTTCCTCGTCTGCTCAGGCATTACATGGGACTGCATCTTTAAAAAAACCAGACGGTTAATTTAGGTCACACGCTGGGCGCCAATGAACGATGTACAAACACAATTCTAGGGCCGGCAGACTAAGGCACATAAGTCAAAAACGGCAACTTTACAGGATTAACAAAATTCCAATCTGCACCTTTTAACATATGTCAGTTTCGCACTGATGATTATGCATAATGACGACCACCCATATGGTTCTTTTTCACATAAGTCAAGATTTAAGTGTTTTGTTGCGTTCTTAGTTAGTCCTTAAAATAAGAAGGTGAAAAGGTACAACAATTTAATAAGCGATATACACTTCTCTTTGACTTATGTTATTAAGTCAGGCTACGCATCGTTCTATGCATATGAATTATGTGAAATAAAAATAAAAACGTTTTTTGTGACTTATGTGCTTTAGTCTGCCGGCCCTAGAATTGTACGCTATATAAAAAGTTTTCAGTGAGTTAATGTTTATTAATTATTTGCAGACACTTTAAATTTGTTGTTTTTTTGTACCAAGTGCATGGTTTTCTCCTTCCATTGTGATTTGCACCGCCAACGAATGGAATACCCTGACTGCGTCTGTTTTCCCGAATGACTACAACCCTATAATTTTTAAAGCTAGAGTGAATAGGCTGCTTCTGGGTAAGCTCGCCCCATCTTAGTCTTCTTCTCAACCCTTACCGTGGCCGCACATGAGCCACAAACGCCGCTACTTTAAGCTAGGATAAGAAACAAGTGACGACTAGTTATGAAAACTATGGGAAAGTGGTCGGTGGCGGCGATTTTAAGTGGCCCGTGTGTGGTGACGCTAAAGTTCAGTGTGAAGCCAAGAGCAAGCCCATAAAATGAAAAGGTGCCCGTTTTTCTGCAAAAGAGTGTATCCGTCTTTTTAAAATACATTGTCTCTTTGATACAGTATTACGACCGCGCACGCCCAGCAAAAGTAGCGATGCATGATAAAAACACGGTGTTCGGACACGCCACAATGTTACAAGTGTGGACGCACCTTAACATATTAAATCTCATGTATGCTGAAATTGTTTTCTAGTCTACAACTATGTAATCACTAGATACACGGGACCTGACACTGGAAGCATTGGTAATCCAATTCACAAAACAATTCTCTCCTCGACTAAAACGAAATAGCTTAAATTTCTGCTACGATTGTTCCACCGTCTGGATAATCAGCGTAATTCGAACTTTTATAACGTAGACGTGTGGCAATTGAATTAAGTCGTTGGCGAGTGGCCAGTGACCGAGATGTAATTGTATGGAAATCTTGTTAAAAACCGCGGTGGAGTATGTTTGCAGTTCAAATATACAACGTGTTAATACAATTACCGAAAAGCCCATACACCCCAACTAACCTATCTTATATTTAATTGAATTCCAATGAAAAAAAAAATTAAAGAATCTTTCAAGATATTCGTGCTTATAGGTCTTCATGACTTTTTGATGGATTTTAAGCTCTATTTTATTTAACCCCCATCAAAACTGTGTGGAGTTGATTCTACTCTCAATTCTGAACCAACTATTTTCTCACTTTCGCTAAATGTATTAATTAACACGTTGTAGAAGAAGGATGTTGTGTTATTTGAAGGTGCGCTTTAATGAAAATATTTTTTTAATACAGTTGCTCAAAAAGTGGCGTATTGCAGGGACGTATAGCGTTCGGGATGTGGGCTATTAAACACTCGAACTTTTTCTTTACCTTTCCCGAACTCGTGCGTTTTCTTTCCCAACTGTCAAAATATTGTCTATTAAAAAGAAAAAACCAACCACGAAGTTTTTACAAAAAAATAATCATAGAAGTTTTTATGATTCATGCATTTCTAAAAAGAAGCTACTAATTTGTTTCAATATCAGATTTAAAAGTAATTTTAATTATACATTAAATTAATATTAGTATCGGCCAAATTAAATTTATGAATATAAAAAAAACATAAAATTGGCTGTATGACCACAGATTACTAAATATGGTATGACGTGCACTAATTTACCATAGTATCTGCTTATAGGAGTTTGCGCAAGTAAGTGAAAAGAAAATGAGGGACCTTATTTCTTAATTTTCTAAATTAGTTTATTCTGGTTTTTATTGTGGTAGGTACTTAGTATGGTGGAATTAGTGCAATAATGTGGCTTTAATGGAAAACGATGTGGTAAAAGAGAGAAATAAGGAAAGGCGCTCCTGTTGGATTCGGATTGCTTTTGTTAGGTTTTATTTCATTTCATCTCATTTAATTTAATTTTCATTTCATATCAATAAAAAAATTCTACTGAAGCCTTGGCTGTATGATCATAGTTTCCTTTGCCAACCCAGAATGGGTGAAGAAAACAAAAAAAAAAGTCTCTGCTTATATTCTTTTACGATTAGTTAGTTGAGTTTATTGTGTTTTATTATTTTATTAAATTGCTTAATTTTTTCGCAACTGTATTAAAATAGTAGATTTCATTACAAGTGCGGAAAGCCTGTCATTGCAAAGAGTTCCGACAAATGTCTACCCGAGCCGAGGCGCAGCCGAAGGTGAGGGTTGACAGTCGGAACAAGTTGCAATGACGGTTCCGCACGTGTACTGAACAACTATTTTTAATACAGTTGCGAAAAAATTAAGCAATTTAATAAAATAATAAAACACAATAAACTCAACTAACTAATCGTAAAAGAATATAAGCAGAGACTTTTTTTATGTTTTCTTCACCCATTCTGGGTTGGCAAAGGAAACTATGATCATACAGCCAAAGCTTCAGTAGAATTTTTTTATTGATATGAAATGAAAATTAAATTAAATGAGATGAAATGAAATGAAACCTAACAAAAGCAATCCGAATCCTACAGGAGCGCATTTCCTTAGCCACATTATTGCACTAATTCCACCATACTAAGTACCTACCACAATAAAAACCAGAAAAAACTAATTTAGAAAATTAAGAAATAAGGTCCCTCATTTTCTTTTCACTTACTTGCGCAAACTCCTAGCAGATACTATGGTAAATAGTGCACGTCATACCATATTTAGTAATCTGTGGTCATACAGCCAATTTTATGTATTTTTTATATTCATAAATTTAATTTGGCCGATACTAATATTAATTTAATGTAAGTATAATTAAAATTACTTTTAAATCTGATATTGAAACAAATTAGTAGCTTCTTTTTAGAAATATTTGCATGAATCATAAAAACTTCTATTTTTTTTTTTGTAAAAACTTCGTGGTTGGTTTTTTCTTTTTAATAGACAATATTTTGACAGTTGGGAAAGAAAACGCACGAGTTCGGGAAAGGTAAAGAAAAGGTTCGAGTGTGTAATAGCCCACATCCCGAACGCTATACGTCCCTGCAATACGCCACTTTTTGAGCAACTGTATTAAAAATAGTTGTTCAGTACACGTGCGGAACCGTCATTGCAACTTGTTCCGACTGTCAACCCTCACCTTCGGCTGCGCCTCGGCTCGGGTAGACATTTGTCGGAACTCTTTGCAATGACAGGCTTTCCGCACTTGTAATGAAATCTACTAAAGTGTAGACTTTTCAAATAGGAATAGAATTATGTTTTGAGCAATTTGTCAAACAAGAATAATACCATAATAATCCTAATATTTTTAGGTAGGACTTTCTTATTATTATCCTACTAATATTATAAATGTGAAATGTTGATGTTTGGATGTTTGAATGTTTGTTACTCAATCACGGCCACGCCAACACGGCTGAACGGATTTGGCTGAAATTTGGGACACAGCTACTTTGTAGCCTGGAGAGGAACATAGGCTTCTTTTTATCGCGAAAAAAAAGGAATAGTATCACGTTCCCGCGGGATAACGTCGTGTAGACCACACGGGCGAAGCCAAGGGCGGAAAGCTAGTTGTACAATAAATAAAAAAGAAAAACTCATTGTTTTTTTTTAATTTTATTTTATCGCTTACTGAAGTGGCAAAGGATATTGGTCGTACAGCCAGTTCTGATTTTTATTTTTTTCTTACTTTTGTTTTACTTTTTTATGTGTACTTTTAATTATAATTGTGTTTTTGTCACGTCCGAAGTTGTCCACCAAATAGGTCCCTCCAGAATATCAGCGTTGCAGTGTCAGCCTCTTGCCGCTGCAACATCAGAATTACTTTTATTGCGATGAAATCGACTGTTATAACTTAATTGAAAATCGGGGGCTTCCACTACGGGGGCGTCACACACCGGGGGCGTAACACACGAACCCCTGAGGATGGGGCCTAGTTGGCGACATGCTGTTTTCCTGTCTCTATTCTTAATTTTTTTACTTAAAACGGTTTTTTTGTGTATGTCGTCAATAAAAATGTTTTCTTTCTTTCTTCTTTCTTTCTTTGCTGTGTAAAGTACAGAGAGTCCAAACGATAGATTTTTTTCTGAAAGTGGCATAATCAACTGCAAGTACCACTCAGTAGTTTCAGTTTCGAGATGATTATACTTACTTATTCACAAGTGCTGTATCAGCCTAAAATAAATAAATAATTTTGAATTTTGAATTTATTTCTTTGGGATTCGTCGTTAACTATGTGCCTCTACTTAAACCCCTTTAAAATATTCAATTTCGTTTCTAGATTTTCTCTGGGAATAAGTTACTGTATCTCCAAACTTGCAGGTGCATGTGCAGGAGATGGTGCCCCGGCTGCTGCAAGAAGCCCACCGGCTCCTCCGTCTCCGAGAGCAGCGAGAAACCAGATGGCCAGGTCAGTGAGGAATGCTACCATGAGAATTTAACTTTCTACATTCAAAGTGCTAAAACCTATTTGTAGTAGAAATAAAAAAAACGACGAGTGCCGGCAGAAGGGAAAAGGGCTCCCTAGACTTTTTCCCAAAAAAAAAGGAATTTGACAATAAGAAGAAAAAATACAGACTGGATTTGAGCCGAGGTCTGCTGGCTTCAATGCCGCCCGTTTTCCAACTTGAGCTATTACAACTTTGGAAACGGTGGCGAAATTTGCCTTCGTATTCTCATGACATTATAACAGTTTCTCGATCAGTGCCCGTAGTGTAAGTTTTTATGTCAAAAAACGCAAACTATTTCGAGTCCGTATTTATGTCAATTTGTATGAAAACTGTATTAGCGCCTCTAGCGGCGAGTAGCGCGCTTTTATAGTTTTCATACAAATTGACATAAATACGGACTCGAAATAGTTTGCGTTTGCTTGACATAAAAACTTACACTAGGGGTACTGGTCACGTGTCCGTCTTAAGAATTTTCGATCTGACGGTCGCTTGTTCACCCATCACAAAAAGTGCACAACGCAACGCCGCTAAAGCAGTTTTCACTTCAAAAATTTGACTCTATTGCTTACAGCTGAGTGTCCCGTGCACAAAAAACAAAGATAAAAAAATATATACATCTACAAGAAGAATTTGTTGCTTATGTTTTAATACTGGTTCTTAGACATTGAAATAATACCTTTTTTAGAAGTAAAAGTGTGAAACATTTTGGTCTCACGTGTTTTGCAATACTGTCACGAATATAGGTATAACTATTTACTTGTCTTTCCAATTATAAGAATAAATAACTTAGTATTTAAATAACCCAAATAAATAAGCACAAATAGATTAAAGCTGAAACTAAAACCGCTTAATAACATAGTGCGTTCTTACATTATTAATGTCTTGATTAACGTGTACAGAAAATTCGGAAATTATTTATATTCACGCAATATCGTAAACTCGCAGATCGTATAAACATAACTAAGCTCAGGATGACTATCTTCGCCAGTACAAGATAAACTGAAATACGTATAAACTTCAAGTTTACTGATGAAAGCGGTCGCGGCATGCCATTCTAGTTCATATGACATATTTTCATGTAAAAATGCTTGAGGCAAGGCATCTACTTGACCTACAAACTAAATATTCATCCTGCAGTCTCATTCTGGATGAAAGGCAGAGAGCGCTTTACGACTTTCGGATGCTTTTCGCTGTCTGACAGCTTTCAGGAAAATACTGAAAATGGTTTACCTACTGTAAAATTGTGTTTTGTTTATTTTACAAGCTTTTATTTAACTTGCAGTGTATGTAGGGGAAAGGTGTACAAAATGATCCCTCGAGGTAAAATGATTCCCAACAGTTTCAACGAAAATACTAGTGCCATCTATGCGATTTGTTGGCCAACGTCTTCCCTGTACTCCACTCAGTAGCCCAATAAAGTTTCATGGCGGTGTGAGTACGGTGCGTCGATTTATTGCAAAAAGTTGAAAATAGCTGTCTTCGATCTAAGATAAGCCTGCAATCAAAGTTAAATTGTTGAAATTCTTTTGTGGATATGTGAATGAAAGTTTTCCTAGTAGTTTTTATTGATATTCAGTAACATTTGAAACTCGTTTTGATCTCACCAAGATAATGTTTTGAGGTCATACTTCGACAACTTTTGTAAATTCAACATTCGGGGTAAAACGATCCCCTTTAGTGGGTATAAAACGATCCCAGGGTGCCTACCATCAACTTTATGACAGCGATTCAAAAATAGCGCGATTCAGAATAGGTTCCTAAAATGAATCGCTTTCTTTCGTACTCTGACCTTCTAAAAACTGGATCGCAAATGAATTGCTAAATGTTAATGACCGAACGATTTGTGTCCTTTTTCTTCTACCCGTCTCTTTCACTCGATTTTGTCATGCCCGGAGAGTGAGAGGGACGGGTATAACCTGCAGGTGACATGTTAAATCGACCGGGTTATAAGTCAAATAAGAGTTTCTGACAGCTTAGCGGCTGTGAAATGTCATTGATCGATCACTGAATCGCTGTCATTGATATTAAGCTGTCGTGGTACGAATAAGCGAAGCAGATCAGTTTAGGTTCCTAAACAAAACCGTAATAAGAGTTGATGGTAAGCACCCAGGAATAATTTCAGCAAACTTGAAAAACAAAAACAAACGACCGTTCGTCAAATCTTGTAAGTTAAATTTGACCCACTTCCCATTGTCAGATTGAGCTGAAACTTTGCAAACGGGTTTGGTTTGGATGACAATACAATATTAAAGTACAGTCAACAAAAAAGCTTGTCATAAAAACGAAGTTTTTACAAAAACTTATTTAACAAAATATTTTTTTAAGTTTATATTTCGTAAATTCAAACGTTGGTACCACCTACTTTCGATTTTAAAATGGTACCTACCTACAAATAAGATAATTATTGTCTTATTTCAGTGAAGCCAATACTTAAACATATGATTCAATAAAAATAGATAAATGGTACACCTACCCGCCACACAAATGCGACACAATCTAAACTCTACAGATACTAATTTAATAACAACGACATAATTATTTTGTAAATGCGTTGCTTCTGTTAAGCTGACGAGTTTTTTTCGCCCGTTTAAGATGTCCATAAAATTTTGGACGATTCATAAGCATTAATTTTATTTGAATAAAATAAAGTACCTATATGAAAATAAAGTATATAAATAAAATTTTTAGACTGACTGTGACAGATGTAATTTTTTGTTGATTTATTTGTTTGTAATGGATAAACTCAAAAAATACTGGCCTGATTTTGAAATTCTCTCACCAGTAGAAAGTTGAATTATTCTCAAAACACATAGGTTCATTTTATCCCGATACTCGCACGGGGAACGGTTAGTACGCGGGTACTTCGAAGATCAACTAGTTAAATACAGGGTGTTAGGGGCACCGTTGCAAAAACTTTAACCATGGCTTCAGGCCATCATGCTGAACAACGTACAGCAAGAATTTTTTGTCGGAAATGAAAAAATATTTCGACTCTCCATACAAAATGTCCCGATTAGTTACTAAATTTGTATGAAAAGTCGATTTTTATTCATTTCCGACAAAAAATTCTTGCTGTAGGGTCGAGTGTTCAACGTTGAAACAGTCGTACACAATGAAACGGCGCCATATTTTTGAAATGCGACGTTACCAGATAATGCAGTATGGCTAGGCGAGACAGCCTCATACACCCCCCGCTTCTTCCCACTTTGCGTTCACGGCGGTAGTGAAACAACGTGTCTGTGGAGCAATATTGGATTTTTTGGCAAAAAAGTAAATATTTTTTTCAGATTTATTTGATTTTTCTATTTAATACTACAATAAATTTCGTTTTTCTCAGTATTAAGTCACTTCGTACATGTATCATTGCCTCACACGGACTAGATAACCTATTCAATTGTTTGACTTTGGTAGGTTATTTTGAGGTTATTGTAAAATACCCAAGGTGTCCAACAGTGACACAGTTTAAGGGTGGACACAGTGAAACACTGTTTCATAGTGTACCACTGTGTTTCAATAGTGTACCACTTTCTATAGAATACCATGTCATGTTATAGGGCAGGCGTACCGGTTTTGGCCACTGTACCGGTTTTGGTCACTTTTCACTTTAAAGTTATATAAATAGGAATTAAATAATTATTGCTTATATTTATTAATGGCGAATAAAAGATTGGACTTTTAGTTAATAATTATATTTTAGAAATAAACACGTGTTATGTTTCAAAGTTAACATTTCGTAAAATTCTTAAGCAAAATGTTAAGGGTAAAGGTTTTGTAAAATCATTTTTTTTTCTACAATAAAATTATTTTATGGTTATTTAATATTTTATATCATATTGGAATATGTTTCTTCTAGATGGATTAAGTGTTGTTTTTTAACTGTTCTTACAAAAAGTTGGGAAACAATAAGTGGCCAAAAGTGGGGCTAGAAATTTTAGCATTGTGCCACCTTTGGCCACTTTGGCATTAGTAGAAAGTTTCCAACCTATAAAAAGGAAATTAAAAAGGAAATAACTTCTTACATTCACACCAATTATCTAAGCCCATTTTAATTTCATTAAGAAACTGTATCATGGAAAACTTGATAACGGATAAATATATACTTAAATACTTTTTTTGTAAATACATACTTAATATACATAGTAAACACCCAGACCAAGACAAATAGACACAAATATTTGTCTTGTTCGGGAATCGAACCCGAGACCACTGGCGCAGAAGGTGGGTAGCCTACCCCTGCGCCAAATCGGTCGTCAATCGGTCGTCATCATAAGGTTCATTTATTTTAAAAGACTCACAACTCACTTTTGTTTTACTACTAGAAAATTAGCGGATTGAGGCTCTGTAGTCTAGTGTAGGCACTAGCCTACACTAGACTCAATCCGCTAATTTTCTTTTAATCAAGTGATAAAAGTATACTTATAAAATTGTAGTAAGGAGCTAGCTGTGATTGAAATACTATTTCATGTAGTGTTTTAGTCCAGAACTCTAATAAAACATCCATTAAGCATAAACTCAAGTTATAAATATAGTAATTTTATGAAAGTGGCCAAAACCAATGCAAACGGTGTATTTGGCCCCCTCCGCAGAATTTGGTCTAAATAAAAAAAACTATTGTTTTTTTTTTACTTTGTAGATTGTACCCTTAAAGGTCGATAAATTATCTATAACTCTACATTATAAATTTTCTCTAAAATACTTAAGATCATTAAGCACTAAGCGGTTAAAAGTGAAAAAATCCTTAAAGTGGCTAAAACCGGTACGCCTGCCTACTTATCAATGTGGTTGAATCATTAGGTATAATTTTACTTTTTAATAAACATTTTAGGTAAGTATGTATGTAGCTTAGCATTAATTGTGATTTCTTAAGATTTGATTGCTAAAAGTTGTGATTTGTTATGTTTTCATTGCTAAAAATAACAGTGTTTTATTGTAGGACACAGGGTGTTTCATTGTGTCCACCCAGGTGGACACAATGAAACAATTCCCATTTTAAGAAAAAAACCTTCTTAAAGATTATGTGTCTGTTTATTTATGAAACTATAAATTGCATATTATACTTAATTAAGTAGACTCCGTTCCTGTAAAAAACGGAATCCACATCTACAAAAATGAAAGAAATACGCGACTCAGAATTTTTGGTGTTTCATTGTTGCACACTGCACCCTACGTTGTTTGATGATCTGAAGCCATGGTTAAAGTTTTAGCAACGGTGCTCCTAACACCCTGTGTAAAAAAGGTACTAAAATGGGTTATAAAAAATATCTGATTTGAATTAGAAATGAACTAAAAATTACAGCTCAACAAAAACAGCATTAAAAGGAAAAACCTCGGGAAAGCAATTTTGTTTCATTTCATATTCTTCGTCCGATAAAATTGCTTTAGCGGAGTACAGGAGACGTGAGTGGAATGAAAATATAGCGGCAATCATGAGAGGGGAATTAACATTACGGAAATACACGAGAGGACAAAGATTTCAAGTTACCTCTTCTACTTTTGCTTAGCAAGACACTGAAATGTATTGCTTGCGATTGAAAAACATGTTAAATAAGAACAATTAAGTTTCTCACAACACTAACATTTGAAGACAATCTTTATAATTAGCAGTTCCGGGAGTGCCAGCAGAAGTGAAAACTTGAATAATAACGTCGTGCATTTTTGATATTCTTAAACTTTTTAACCCGTTGATTTTTAGAAAATATACTAAGAGATGAATTAGATGCGTTGATAAATGGCTCCTAGACGTTTTCACAAAAAAAGGAGTTTGGACAAAAAAAAAACAGACTGGATTTGAACCGAGGGTCTTCTGTTCTGCCGCCACGCGCCGCCTGTTTTCTATCCGAGGTGCCAGAGCTATCACAACATTGGGAAAGATGGCGAAATTTGCCTTCTTATTCTAATGACATTGGTTGCATTTACCAGAACTAATCGCTGACTAATCGATTACAAATAATCTGCTGAACGCACACAAAAATGCGATGACTGACAGCGATTTACAGCAATCGGACGCCATTTTTTCCATCGCATTTGATTTTCGATGAGAAGCAGCGATTAGTTGCAAGTTGCTGTCAAACGTAGTGATTTTGTGTTTGTTGCTGTCATTCGTCATGTCAAAACCAGAAAAACGCTAAAGCGCGTTCAGCAGAATCTATCGAAAATAGTAATCAGACAAGTAATCGATGACTTAGCAATTAGTCAGCGATTAGTTCTGGTAAATGCAACCATTGTAACAGTTTTTCGATCAGGGTGCTTACCATCAACTCTTATTGCGGTTTTGTTTAGGACCTAAACTGATCTGCTTCGCTTATTCGTACCACGACAGCTTAATATCAATGACAGCGATTCAGTGATCGATCAATGACATTTCACAGCCGCTAAGCTGTCAGGAACTCTTATTTGACTTATAACCCGGTCAATTTAACATGTCACCTGCAAGTTATACCCGTCCCTCTCACTCTCCGGGCATGACAGAATCGAGTGAAAGAGACGGGTAGAAGAAAAAGGACACAAATCGTTCGGTCATTAACATTTAGCAATTCATTTGCGATCCAGTTTTTAGAAGGTCAGAGTACGAAAGAAAGCAATTCATTTTAGGAACCTATTCTGCATCCAGGTAGGCACCCAGGTCACGTGTACGTCTTACGGTCACGTGATCCTGACGCGAGTTTAGCAGTTTTGACATGGTTTTGACCATCACAAAAACAACGCCGCTAAAGAAGTTTTCACTTTAAAAACAAAGTCGAACAACTGACGTAAAAGCCGCGAATACGGATAGCCACCTAACACATCGCATCGCTGCGTGTGAGGCCTGATGTGATGACACTCCAGAGAAAAATTTCCGAGCAACTCGTTCGTTTGTATGTCCAATTTGCCAAACATCCTCTGGAATGATTTATGGCTTGAGAAAGTTCTGACGTAACACTTATATTTGCGAAGTTTCGGCAGTCGGCAGCCATTTAAAAATTATGCGCACGGTAACGCCTTGGTAATTACAACAGCTGCTCGTTAGGAACATGTTGCCATAAGATTTCTTAAAGGCGCTCCTTATAAAACTGCACTTAGATATACAAATAAGTTCATAACAGACGTCATTATGATTGCTGATTTAATATTGCTTATGTAATAACGGCTTTCATATATAGTCTTAGCGGTACGCCAAAAAATACTGGAAATCGTGTTAAAGGCATGAAAATCGGAACGATTGATCTTTAGGCCATAAGAATCAATTTGACCCGTAGCACGAAAAAAAAACGAAAAAGGAGAGGAGTTGTGACGTCATCTTTCATATTTGTATGGGAAAAAAATTTTTTTTGTTCTGAAACCTATCGTGTAAGGTACCTAATCTAATCTAATGAAAGGGCTTAGCCGATTCAAAAAATGTATCACAGAATTATATTTCAGTCACTTGTTTTAAATTAAAATAAAAATAATTTTCGAAACATACCAAGTTTGGGCTCCTCCAAATATGATACGGTTGAATCATTATTTGTAAAATATACCGTAAATGATAGGTAATAGCCTCATATCCAACCCCAAGAAAGCAATTTTGAAAATATGTACATTTAGTATTTTTTTATAATTTTTAAAAATTACAAAATGTGATAAAACTATGTACAATTACTGGGAACATGTATGAAAAGTTGAATTTTAGACACTGATGATAAATACTAATGCAGAATTTTACATATGTGTATGTAAACGATATTTAACCCTTTAACGGGCATAACGATCCAGAGGTGATAAATTTAATCCGAATTCGATTTAGGGTTATTATTAATGCCTAAAACCATAAAATAAAATAAAAAATAAAAAAATATTATTATTTACTGGTGGTAAAAATATTCCCTCTGCCCTCCCAGTACTTAGAGGGATATGCTGAGAAAAATGTATGAAAAACGCAGCATTTAGACTAAGGGGACTTATAAAGGTAAGAAAAATAAAAAAATCTACAAACGTTTCTTATTATATTGCATATTTATGAAGCTTCTACAAATCAAAGGATAAGTGACCAATAAAAAATGTAAAATTAGAGTGATTCTTGTTTCTAAAAGTTCAGGAAGCAAGGTGTTATGCGTGAGGGAACATCACATTTGCTACACTTGATCTTGAAACGCTTATCCTTTATCTTAGTACTACAATATCGGCATCTTTTATATGTCGGCAGATTTCTTTTTTAAATCAATCAATTTTGCTCATTTTTAGTCATTCTGTAAAATAAAAAAAACAAACTTTAGTTCTCGTCACGGTTAGAGGGAATATTATTCCCACCAAGAAAAATCAATAAAGAAAAAATAATATGTAAGATAAACCAAAAATATATCTTATTTCTAAGATATTACACATAAACCTAAAACTTCTTGAAGAACTTACCATAAATCACTTCGTAAATTTGAAAATTTATACCAATTTCGATCAGTGATAAAAACTCCTGTTTTCAATATGTACCGCCACCGTTTCGAATAAAATCGAAAATTATCTATCTATTTAAAGTAAAATTACCCTTCTTTTAATTTAGTGATGCCAAACTTTAAAAAATAATCCAATTGTTACGTTTGTACTTTTTAAATAAAATAGTTGGTGGGAAAAATATTCCCTCTAACCGTAAAAGTAAAAATACAAAAGCTCGTAACATGGGAGCTTTCAGAAGATTTGCACTCTAATTGGCATGTATTATTCAAATACCTTAGTTTAGTATGACAGACGAACAAGTTAGCCAGAAATTACATGTTTGAATATTCAGATACGTCCTGAAACTCCTGAACCCGCCTAGGTAGAGAAGCCAAGCGAAGAGAGTTTAAGATTCACGTATTTTCCAGACTTTCTTTCGACAACCTCAGATCATATAATACTATACTAGACGACCGAGTTGGCGCAGGGGTAGGACACCTGCCTTCTGCGCCAGAGGTCTCGGGTTCGATTTCCGAACAAGACAAATATTTGTGTGCATGAACATGTCTATTTGTCTTGGTCTGGGTGTTTTCTATGTAAGTATATTAAGTATGTATTTACAAACAAAAAGTATTTAAGTAGGTATAAGTATATTAAATTTATCCGTTATCAAGTTTTCCATGACACAGTTTCTCAATGAAATTTACATGGGCTTAGATAAATTGGAGTGATTGTAAAAAAAAAGTTATTTATAAAAAAGTTATTCTTTCAAATTAGAGACTACTATTCATCATCATCATTTCAGCCGTACTACGCCCACTGCTGGGCATAGGCCTATACTAGATTACTATTAAATCCAATAAAATACCTAGGTACCTAGTTAATAGAAAAATAAGACGACTCGTAGTTCCAGTAGTAGTTCTTTCGGTAGCTTAATTTAATTAGAGAATTGGACTGAATTTCCAAGCCTGCGGTTTCAAATCTCATCTGAAAATGAACTATGGGTCTATAGTGGTTTATTATTACAAAAGATATGTGCAGAAAGAAACGAAGCTACTTTTGTTAGCTTCGGTTTCACAGGGACCTACTCTGACTAAATAAAAATGATAATTTTAGACTTTCCAGGGTCAATCACAATTCAACAACTTTTTTTGGAAAAGCATTATAACAGTTTTCGCGTTATTACGAATGAAAATTATGATGTTTACCCTACCTACACATTCATTGATTAAAAAAAATGGAAAATGAATTACTTACATATTTAGAAAAAAACGACCCTTCTCACAACCAGCTCCTTTTTCAAAATACTTCATTTTTCAATAATACAAATTGCATGCAAAATGCAAAAAAGTAAAAAATTTACTAACTCATTGATTTTAATCTGTTGTCTGTTATTGTGCCGTTCTTAATAAAATAAAAAAATAAAATAAAATAATGTTCGTTTCCACATTATTTTAAAATATTTTCAAAAGGCGTTTCACTTTGAAAAGTGCAATGCCTCACATAATAATTTATATCGATAGCGATCCGTAGCTGCATTTTTGTAAGCCTTTTTTCTCCCTCTAACACGAAACAGTGACAGAGTCGCCGCTAGTGCGTTTGACCTATGCGCCTGAGCATGACCGATTTCGACAAGCCAATCCTCTTTTTACGGTTCCGTTATCAACAGTATAGTTTTAACTTATAGTTTCGCCATGTCCGTCTGTCCGTCTGTCCGTCTGTCCGTCCGTCTGACCCCACTCTAACTCATAGACTCTTAGTAGGTACTAGAAAGCTGTAATTAAGCATGATTAAACATATTTATCACGCCAACAAAGTGGTAAAGTAAAATTTTGAAAAAAATATATATTTTGTGTTACACGTGTTACACACTCCCCTACACGTGGAGTGGGTATGTAATTTTTTTTTCTTGTCTACCCCATAGCGTGGGATGTCGTTGGATAGCAATTTCAAAAATATTGTGGGTTTGTAAAGACAGTTTTTTGATTGAGGCATCCGTTTGTGAATAATTAAGCTTTAAAGTGCAAAATTTTGTTAGAGTCATTTGTCCCCCCCACCCCTGGCAGCCAAATGGTTGGTCTTGGATACGTGAAAAAATTCACGATAGTATTACATATGACGAAGTTAAAAGGAAAACTATCACAGCTAAGTAGGCTTTACAAGTTTTTGAGATATAACACATTTTTTCTTATGTAAATAAGTCCTACTTACCTCGTAGGCGTCTGAAGTTTTGGTTTTACTATAAGTGATGAGAAAGGTATTTTTGGAGAACGTAACTTTTCGATTATTATCCCTCATTTAAGATAGATTTGGGTAGTAGTTTATCAGTACTCAAAATTATTTTTAATTGATTTTAGTTTACGTGATCAGACAAGACAGCCAAACATACAGACAACTATTTTTCGTGCCTACATCCCGCCCACATTAGGTAACAATAAAATTATAGAATAAAAAATGTTTCATGTTTCGATTAGATACTATTTCGAGATTACCCAACTATGTATTTTGAATTCCCAATCAACGTTTTATTATAACCCATAGTTTTCCGCCATCTTATACTTCCCCCTACTTACATCTAGGGTTGCCAGGCGCCCGGCTAAAGCTGGACAAAGGTAGACTTTTTGATTGAGTGTCCGGCCAAATTAAACGGTGTTCGGCCTGTCCGGCTTTTGTTTGTTAGGCTTTTTATATTTATCACTCACTTACGCACGTGGTCGTTAAAGCGAGCGAGAGACGCAGCGGCGCGTTTCGTCGTTTCTGTCCCACACCGCACTTCACCTCGCACCTCGGTAGCATTATTCAATTTTATTCAATTTAATTAGAATTTAAGAAGCTTTATTGTAAATGAACAAAAAAGCCGCGGGAAGCCGCTGGATGCGGGCAGCGCAGGACCGATCGTTGTGGAGATCTTTGGGGGAGGCCTATGCCCAGCAGTGGGCGTCGTTCGACATGATGATGAACAAAAAAGCCTAGTTTTACGTAAACAGAAATTGTCGTAACTAAGACACAAAAGCCTTAATAATTTAGGGTGTCCGGCTTTTTTACCCAAATGTCCGGCCAAACTGGCTGGTCTGTCCGACTATTCCTTCTCGCTACAAGGTCTCCTGCCGTAGGATTTGCGAACCGATGGCGTAGCTTCATTGAAGTTCATAAGTGTTGTTAAACAAACCTAAATTGAATGAACGATTTTAAATTTTGATTTTTTTATTGAATTTATTAGGTAGGTTAGACGACCTGGCAACCCTACTTACATCGCTGTGGAAATAATGGATCTGTTATAAATCTGGTCCGATCGTTAGCGAACGAGACGTCTGTCCCTCGCGCGTGCAATTTATCGTCCAGCAATAACGTTGGAGCACGCCTAAACACGTCAAGGGCTTCTAGTGGAATAAATGGCTTTAAGTATTGTAAACGTAACGTCAACAGTACCTACAGTGCCACAAACTTTGCTGTGCCGGTGGCCAAAATGTGAACCTAGCGTGCTTTTTTTAATGTCATTCTGCTGTCAAGTTGATGTCCAACCATAGCGCTGCTGGCGGCTGAAGTTCTTAGAAGTCAGGGCCGGTTAAATTGCTACAAAAAAAGAAAAAACGTACGTAGCGCCGCTGTCACCGGAACAGAAAAGGTGGTGGCACTGTACGTACCACAGAAATTGCATTCGCTAAAAGTTCTTCTTAGTCGGTATCTTCATTGCTGAAGGTCGTGTCCAAATTGAAATGTTTAGGCCCGATGTACTAAGCTCTTCCACGTTTCACAATGTCTAAGTAAATTCTGATTAGCTGTTACGTGACAGATAGGCCATACAAAACTGTCAAGTAAACTGGAAAGTATCTCCTAATCGGACATTGTGAAACAGGCCCAATGTAAATGTTTTTTATAGTGAGCGCAAATAATGTCTTTACGTATACCACACGGCATGTTGGACTCGGTCAGACTCAGGGCCTGTCCCTCGCCTCGCCCAGCCCTCCCACCAAGCCTAATAGGCTTCGCGTCAGGGCTGGGCGGTTCTAACCCCTGCTCCGGCCCTCTACCGAGCTCGAAAGCTTGAGAGGGGGCAGGACAGAGGGAGGGAGCCTCCTCACAATCTCCCCATAAAGTTACCCACTCAAGGTGGGCTGACCAGATGGGGCGATCGAGAGCAGGCACCACTACCAACTAAACCCCTCACTACTTGCTCTCCGCCGTCAGTTTTAGGTACACCGACTGTGGAGGGGTCGACCTAGGCCAGCCTAGGTGGAACGTGACAAGGGGTCATTTTTTTTTCGTGCGCGCAGCCGGGGCGTTCCCCGAGTCCCGGTCTGCGCTGGCCTTTAAGGCCTGGCAAGGCATGGCAAGGAAATTTTTACTATTAGACATTCAAACGTATCGGTGTATAGAAATACGACATAAACTGCTATGCTTTAAATGATGGCGTTGCATCGAAAGGGAAGTCAGGGCATCATTTTAAAGCAGTTTGAATGTCCACTAGTAAAATTTTAAAATCCCTTGCCATGCCATCCCGGTCCGCGTAGGCCTTTATAAGACGTTATCACGTCAAAAACTTAATCAAATTAATAATTTCCGGCTGGTGATCGAACTCACAACCTCTGGCTCAGTAGGCACGATAAGTATAATCCATTCGCTTAGATAGTGTCGCTCTGCCACAATGCCGTGCGGGTGTACCGACACTATCTAACCGAACGGACTATACCACACTGTGCCACCCACAAGGACAGTCATCAGTCAGCAAAAGCGTAATAACATAGTTTCATCCATTAAAACCTTCAAACTGGTTACGTAATTTAGTAACTCGTAAAAACCTCAAGTAAAAATAAAAGTTTTATTGTAGTAATAAATGGACGATATTTATTCGTACAATTTTATAACTTGGCTGTAAAGTAAATGAGATAACCACAGACTTTTTAAGGACACAAATCATCAATGTTACTGCTCGTGGCTACTGAGCCTGTAGTCTTGAGTTTGGTGGAAAGTGGATAGCTAAAAGTTATTCAAGAAAAACGACGGAAATTGACCATCTCTTACTACTGAGGCTAACATTTGAAAAAAAAAACAGTAAATAAATCTTTACTTAAATATTACAGAAAAACCTATGAGAAGTCTATGGTATTATAAGGAAACGTTAAGTGAACATCATACATTTACATATTTTGGTAATCATATTACATACTCGTACATTTCTTATGAATTTAGTTTTCAATTACAGTTTTAAATTGGTACCTACATTCAACAACTCATTTATGACATGGCCAAATTTTAATAAAACGTAAAGATTTGCAAACTGTAACGAACGATATTATATAAATAATTTGTATCTTTAATTAATTTTACTTATAAGTACCTTTTTTTAAAATGAAACTAAGATTACTCTATATGGTTTCTGTCAGAACCCTCCACGCGAGTTTTACTCGCACCGGTCCTATCTCTCACTCTACTAGACACAACAGCCTAGAAGTATAAGAAGAAAAATTTCTAAAATAAATGAAAAGTTTTATAATTATGTAAAGATATAAAACAAAAATACAAAAAGTTCTTAAAAAGACCCAATTAAACATTAGCTGAGACAGTTATACTATCATCAAATATTCGAATATCGCTGAAATACTCTACCCAAGTGCATCAAAAAGAGGCTAAAGAATACTTTCTCAAAAACAAAGAAGTAAACCGCAAATAACGACCAACGAAAAAGTTTAAAATAAGCCCAGGCTTGCATTCTTGGCTGCAACATTGCTACCTTCCTATATTCTAGTGCTTACGAGTAATGGTCGCCTGGCTGACACACACAGATCAAACACACACACACACATACATACACACACACACTGATAAGCACACAAAACGGGCACTCTTCAATGGTGGGCACACGGCTATCGTTCTGCAATGATGCAGTAAAGACTACACAGGGAAAACATGTGCGATTTTTCCAGCTGTGCGAAAATTTTCTAATAGACTGAATAAGTAGATATATATTTATTGCATAGTTACAACTGATACAGTGTTAAATGCTAGAGAAAGGTAACACTAATGCACATATTAATTTGATTGGCAAGCATTTTATATAGCTAAGTAAAATTTAGTTTTGGTTATTAATAATCGATCAACTAAACGGCTAATTTACAGATTTATAGTAATTTGTGTATTGTGCAATGAGTGTATGTTTAAGTCAAAGTTGTTGGCAGTGAAGAAAAGTTGCGTTTTCAAGCTAATTACATAATGGAAAAAATTGTTAATCTTTATAAATAAAATTCTTTTGTGCGTGTGTATGTAACTGAACTCCTCTTAAAGAGCTGGACCGATTTAAATGAAAATTTTCGTGTGTCTTCAGGTGGATTCGAGAATGGTATAGATTTACAATTGGACCCGGTTCAGTGGATCAACTAGTATAATAATATGTATATAATAGATACATATTTTTTAGTGTTACTTAGCGTTAATGACGTATCTCATTCTCCTGGTTTCTATTTCTATTTAACCTCTCAACAGTCAGGGGTATCAAATTACAGGCTCATTTTCTACGTACACAAAGCACTAAGCGCGCGTTTCTGTTCTCCCAAACATCTGTTTGTGTGGTTTGTGCGCGCGACGACGGAAGTTATTAAATTATCTTTTATTCAATTGTCTTTCACTTATCATGACGTGGCAGCAACACATGAATGCTGTCCCATATCAAAGAAGAAATTGTTATTTGATATTAAAAAATCGCACTATTTCTCGTCGAACGGCTGTAACCGACAAATAATTGCCAAAATTTCCCTTTGCCCTTCTTGAACACGTGTGCGTGATGCGCATGAGTGGCTACACACACACATGCACAACTCAGTGTTTGTATGTGTGGAACAAAAACGCCAAAATTTCTGTGCATGTGTGCACACGCACACTTGATCGCAAAGCCAGTTTCAATACATTTAGGGTGTCTACATTATTATGAATAGTTATATAGGTGTCGTTAAGAATTTGGGACTTGCACTTAACGTGGGTTCGAGTCGAATGATGCAAGTTTCTATTTTGACCTTTCGATGGCTTTTGCACTTTTAACATAACTTTCGATTCGATAGCTCGATATGGGAAATCGGAACGGTAAAACTTATGACAATCTCCTTGAAGTTTAGCGATAAAGTTACGATTTATTGATGGCGAAGACTTTACTTATTAAGTTATTAGGTGGTTTCGTTCATGTAAAACGAGTTTTAAGAAACCTCTTTTCAGAAAATATAGTCTTAGCATTGACACTTTTCCAAAGTGGAAATCAATTGACATCGACAGCATGAACGCATTTCTTTTGGAAATTTAAGATAAATCCTTAGTGTTGTTTTACAGGTCGTGAGCCATAGGAGTGCCGTAATTAGTTTGATTACACAATCGTTTCAGGTCTCGGGTTCGATTCCCGAACAAGACAAATATTTGTGTGCATGAACAAGTCTATTTGTCTTGGTCTGGGTGTTTTCTATGTATATTAAGTATGTATTTACAAACGAAAAATTATGTAAGTATATATTTATCCGTTATCAAGTTTTCCATGACACAGTTTCTCAATGAAATTAACATGGGCTTAGATAATTGGTGTGATTGTAAAAAGTTATTTATTTATTTGTTTTAAGCCCGAATCGTTCCACTGCAGAGCAAAGGCTTCTCTACCTTCCTTCTATTTCGCATGGTCTAGGACATTATGAACCAGTAGGTATGGAAGTCAAAATCGTCGCGCCCCATCGCGTTGCGGTCTGCCACGTGGACGTGTACTTGGGCAGTACATGTGGTAACGATATTTGCCTAGCTGCCCTGCCATTCGACATGCGACAGACATGTCGTCCAGCCTAGTGATTTATTAACATTAAATATAAAAACATGAATTTATAAGTCTAGTAAAAGTGGCAATAATTGCCCTAATGTTTGCTGTGCCCTAGCAGGGCGTCACTTGTACTTTTATTCTGTGTAACATCTGTATAACTTGTGACTTGTAACAAATTGATTTGAATTCTTTGCCGGATCCACACCAAATAATCCAAGGCGCCCCATAATCCAATCTCGCGCGGCTAGAGTGCGCACCACAGGGTGCCTACCTACCTACTTATTCAAAACTAGCGCGATGCAGAATAGGTTCCTAAAATGAAATGCTTTCTTTCGTACTATGACCTTCTAAAAACTGGATCGCAAATGAATTGCTAAATGTGAATGACCGAACGATTTGTGTCCTTATTTCTTCTACCCGTCTCTTTCACTCGATTCTGTCATGCCCGGAGAGAGAGAGGGACGGGTATAACCTGCAGGTGTCATGTTAGCTTGGCCGCGTTATAAGTCAAATAAGAGTTCATGACAGTTTAGCGGCTGTGAAATGTCATTGAATGATCACTGAATCGCTGTCATTGATTGACAGCTTAACTGTCGTGGTACGAATAAGCGAAGCAGATCAGTTTAGGTCCTAAACAAAACCGCAATAAGAGTTGATGGTAGGCACCCAGGAGTGGTTGTTTTGGATGTGCCCCGCGTGATCCAAGTAAACAAAATCTCTTCACAACAGAACACGGAAAAAAATTGTCTTTCCATGTTCTGTGTTCTTCACGATCCAGGGGGGCGATTCTCGCGCAAAAGACATGATGTCGAATTAGAGATATAGCCATACACATAACTTGGCATATAGGGTGCGTAAAGCTGTATTTTTAAAAACTATAGACATTTTTGTGAAATTTTCAGTATCAGACAACTCTGCGCGTATAGCTGGGTAATTTTTGGCGCTAGATACAGTACAGTTTTTTATTCAAAGCTTATGGAAAAGATTAGTATTCGAATTTGACTTGTCGAATTAGAGATATCTCTATAGATCTGAGAATTGCCCCCATGACCCGCGATCCTGGATTCTGGATCGCATTACCACGATTTAAGATGGATCGTTAGGTGTGGACCCGTTACAAGAGCCTGAAAAGCCGAAGCTAAACTACGGATCGCCTATTAGTTGCACGGTTACGGAGTTAAACCGTTTGTTCGCAGCTTAAATAGTTGAAGCGGCAACTTTTATATCTGCTAACGAGGGAACTTTTAACTCTTTACGTCACCATGGTTTGTTTTGGGGTCGTGACGGGGCAGAGTTTAATAAACTTTTCAACGTGTTATTTACGTGTAAAAACAGACTTTCAGTAGAAGAATGCAAAAAAAAAAAATATAGTATATGAGAAGCTTCGTTTTTAAGGTTATGCTTATTTAGATGAGCCCTTAATAAAAAAAACACTTCAGATTGTCATACAATATGTAATTTAAGCCATAAAACAAACACGAAAAATACTCTTTTTGTTAATAAAAAATAGAGATAAGTAATTAATATTTTGACTAGCTTTTATCGCAAGACCAAAGCTTCATAAAAAGTGTAACTTTTAGGACTGACATTAATTAACAAAGCAATATTACGCAACCCCATAGATCTTAATTCAGTTCACTTAAGCGTTATAATCAACAGGCCATTTTCCAGTGATTTTCCCAATTTTCCTACCACCACATTAAAGTACAGTTCATGGCATTCCTAAAGCCATAATTGGTCATCGCATCATGAAATTACTCAACGGCAAATATAACAAAGGCATCCATAGTCATCCGAACCAGAAGTGCCGTTACCGCCTGAACACAAAGGATGCTGCGGTTAAAGTAACTCACACACCTGGAAAAAGTAATTTAACTCTTATTTATACCCTCATAAAGTTTAGTTTTGTATAGAAATGTTCAGGTTGTGGCGTATTTAAATTGGTTGCATTATTTAGGTTGCGAAATAAGGGACAATGGAAAAATGCATTGAGAGATGTTTATCGAAGGTGTTGGGGCGATAATGGGCAATTTATTCGAAATATTGGTGATATTTTTTGGGAGTAGCTGCGAATTATTGGAGTATATGGAGTATAACTTTAATTATATGTAAAACTATTTAAGTTCGTCGAATGAGTAAGTAGCGAAATATCAAGTCGCTACCGAGGCAAAACTGTTCATCCAATGCTTAAAAGTTAAAGTTTAACCAGATGCTAATAATTACCTGAAAATCATGAAAATATGTAAAATAATAAATAAATAAATAAATAACTTCTTACATTCACACCAATTATCTAAGCCCATTTTAATTTCATTAAGAAACTGTATCATGGAAAACTTGATAACGGATAAATATATACTTAAATACTTTTTGTTTGTAAATACATACTTAATATACATAGTAAACACCCAGACGAAGACAAATAGACATGTACAAATATTTGTCTTGTTCGGGAATCGAACCCGAGACCACTGGCGCAGAAGGTGGGTAGCCTACCCCTGCGGTAAAATCGGTCAAAATACGTAAAATGTCTATATATATTCGATTTCCTTGGGATCCCATCATCAGATCCTGACTTGGTAACAATGGGATCACCTCATGAGTATACTCTTTTGGATAAAAAAAATATATCGAAGAATTGAAGGAGAAATTGGTGAACATACACAGAAAAAAACATACATACAGTCGAACGTATAACCTCCTCCTTTTATTGAGGTCGGTTAAAACAGCAAGTTATAACCACGATTATTAGTATGAAATTAGAAAAAGAACAAAATTCTATTTCATTTACAATTATTCAATTAAGGTTTGTATAACAACATTTATGGACGTCAATGAAGCTCTGCCATCGGTTCGCAAATCCTACGGCAGAAGACCTTGTAACGAGAAAAACCGACAAGAAACTCGCCAAGGGCAATTTTTTTCTCCATGTTTTCTTATAAGTAGGTATGAGTTTTGATTAAGATCAAAACATATTGTTCTATAAATAGTTTGGCAAACGTCATCTAAAACTATTCCAAATTTCAAGTTGATAGCATTATAGTAGTTCTCGAGATGTCCATTTGTGACAGACAGACCAAGTCTCACCATAAAGGTTCCTGTTTTACCATTTTGGTTCGGAACCCTAATAAAAACCAATGTTTTCTTCATACGTATTTGGACAACGAAATATTACAAAAGACCCAGTTTTCTTTATCTTTCCGAGGTAACGCCGATAGCAAAAATAACAATATTTCGGGTAACGTGAGCATAACAACAAAAGAAAATGATTTTCTGTTCATATGTAAATATGCCGACCCTGTGGCCGAGTGACTCGACTTCCGGGAAAATTTAATAACTGAACGTAATTTGCGGTACTTTAGAATAAGAGGTTTTATTTAAAAGGGTTAACTTTCCACCACATTTATGTTGAAACCCAAATGTCGCACCAAGCGCTACTCAACATCTTTTATATTGCGCACAGCAAAGGAATGGAACTCCCTCCCTGCGTCTGTATTCCCGAGTACTTATAACCCGACCACCTTCAAAGCAAGAGCGAATAGGCACCTTCTGGGTTAGCTCGCTCCACCGTAGATCCTGTTTTAGCCCATGGGCTTGATTGGGATCAAGAGCAAACCCATTAAAAGTAAAAAAAAAAAACTTTTTCTTCGAGTAATCGTAGAGTATAAAAACTTAGTATTCTGGAAAATGGTAAGTTGTCCAATTTTCCATACGTATGAACACAGGGCTTTCGTGTAAGTATACAATAATTATTAAAACAAGAAGTATAAAAAATTAAAACAAAATAATTACTTATATTTAAAAACAGTTTTAACCGACTTCAAAAAGTGGAGGAGGTTCTCAATTCGACTGTATGTTTTTTTATGTGTGGTACCTTAGAACATTTCTTTTTTGTTTTGTCGGTTTGGTTTTAGCGATTTTCGACGTAGTCCCGAAGCGAAGAGGTGTTACCAATCATTCAATGTTTACAATCCGCCACACCTATGTAGCTTATCAAACGATATTTATTGTTGTGTGTAGCGTGTTCGAAACCGCAGCAATAAAATACGGTTCGCTATCTGCTGAATGCCGAATGCCGAATGCCAAATAAATTCGGCGTCGCGCTAATGAGAGAAAGTGCCATTTTCGCCGAATCCCGGGCTCAGGCTTCACACATATTGTCTAATTGTACAAAGAATTTCACTAAATGGGTATGGTACAAAGGTTTTAGAGGTATACCTACCTTATATTGCCCAAAGAAAATCACAGAGTTATGTTATAGCATTTTTACTGAACTTGGTCACATGTTTGAGAAGAAAAATACAAGTACTAGGTACAAATATTTCTTTATTATCTCGAAATAATAGTTTCGTCGTCGTGGTTTATGACATTTTAGAAATGGTTTAGCCCTTCCTTTTTAGAATGATTGTGAGTATATCGTTTTATTCTTTATTCTAGGATTTAGTTCACTACTGTCTTCTAATGGAATTAGATTATTTAAATAAAAAAAAATGGAATGCGAACAGTAATACAAATACAAATAATTTATTCGTAGTAAATAGGGTTGTTACAATGAAGTTGGTCGTCATTTGTTTAGTGCTTAAACCTATAAAGCCATAAGATATAGCATGCTATAAAAGTACAACATTTCACATGTTAATTAATTTAATTCGATAAAAAATTGTTACTTACTCAATGTCATTAATTAATGTCATAATTCAATGTCAATGTTTCTTTTTTAAATTTCATATAATAGTTTACTGCCGCACTCAGAGACGCCAATTAACTTTTTATATCTACATTATGGTTTGTCATGTGATGCTAAAGAATAACAAATTGAGGATCTAGAATTGGCAGAAGAATAGCGATTGGTTTCCTCAAGTTAATATGATTGAAATTCAGTTTGCCTATTACGTCACGTACAGTTTCAACTCCTTCTCTATTTTATTATAAATGCCCGTAGTTTAGGCAATAAAGAACTAGAAAAATGGAAAATGAAGTATTTAGAAAAAATCGACCCATCTCACAACCAGCTCCGATGGGACTCGAACCCACGACCTTTCGCTTTCCGGGCGACTGGCGTTGTATACAATAATTATTAAAAATTTAAAACGACTCCGTAGCTCAGTGGTTAGAGCAGTCGCCCGGAAAGCGAAAGGTCGTGGGTTCGAGTCTCATAGGAGCTAGTTGTGAGACGAGTCGATTTTTTCTAAATACCTACTTCATTTTCCATTTTTCTATAATAAAAATTGCATTGTGAATGCAAAAAACTAAAAATTAAATTAAGGCGCTACTCGGAAAAATATGGACTTTTTGATTTAAAACTATAGGACGGTTACAGTTGTTAAAAATCTTTAGTATATTCGTATAGTTTCAAAAACACGATTTTATGATTTTGGCTCGACACTTTTTCTTTTCGAAAAGACCTCTAAAAATACGAAAAGTCAAGATTATTCTTAAATGGGGTTACTTACACTATTGGAAATTGGTTTAATTAGTGGACACCAATAATATTGAGGATCGTATAGAAGCATTTTTTAAAAATCGCTGTAGTTTTTTAGTACGAAGTGATTTTGTGTTTTTTTTGCCTAATCTGCAAAATCGGTCTCGCTCCCACGCGCGTCGTTTTCTCATTGCTATCTCGCTTCAGCACATTTTTTCCGAGTATCGCCTTAACTAATAAAGAACTATATTAAACTATTCCATTCTTCGTTGTAAGCAGGTACACGTGAAATTTATTCAACAACACTTTAGGTTTATCGTCCTCCCGAGTTGAATACAGATGAGCCTCAAACCCAGAGCTCACTTGATTAAAGCATAAAGCCCTAATTAATCAAAAATTCAGCTTTAAAACGGGACTAGTTGGTATTACGCAAGTTTTCTTGTAATTATATCTGTTATGATTCTCTGCAAAAACTTTGTCTCTCTAAGGTTCTAATCATTGAAGAAATATGATAACAACATAGCAAAACAAATACAATAGTCATTTTATTCTTTGATCTATCTGGGTTTATTATTTCAAGTTAGATAATAATATCAGTATATACTTACGTTTCAGACAGAACAGAAAAAACTTTCTCAAAAGTCTTTCGCAATCTCTTTTTGGTTAATTCGAGAGGCAATATTAACAGTTTCACCAGTGATCATCATTAGCCATCGCATCGCGTGGACTGATGCCTCACATTAGCGGAGAAATTCGCAGATTGCAACGATCTATCATGTCCGTTTTCGGGCTTAAGGGCCTTACACATCATCTTCATGATCGAAAGTGCCCACTACAAATGCCTAATAAAAGCTGTTACAGTAGCGCAGCTCTGTATGAACGTCTGAAATGTCGTATTCGAACAAATATCGCGTCGTTGTAAGATCGCTGAGCGACGACATCCACAGTAGTGTAGTACTAATTACTATTGAAGTATTCGAACGATCTAAACAAGCAATAATTCTCGAGGCAAACATTATATTGTTTGCTTAAATGTAAGATTATTGTTTGCAGGATGCTGTCGTATGCTTCTTGTCGGAAAAGTACGTTGTCTAGCTACTTCAGAAAGGGCGAATTCGAACATCGAAAGTAACTGCGATTTTGGTTACACTATTTGCATAGTTGCTCTCTCAATCTTGAATCATACAAAACAGCAGTTTCACATTACCCGCTCATAGTCAGGGTGTTTACCTTCACCGATAATGAAATTATGTTAAGAAATTGTAGTCCAGTGAAGACTATGAATACCTTACGTAGTAGATGACGTCATTGCTACACGCGTGGTACCTAAGTACCTATCTGCTACGCGTGCATAGGCTCTTCTTATCCCATTAGTAAAACAGACATCAGTAACTTCAGGCCTATATCAGTACTACCATGCTTTTCAAAAATATTAGAAAAACTTTTAAACAAGAGACTTATTAACTATCTTAACAAATATAATATACTTTCGGCTTCTCAATATGGTTTTAGAAAAGGTTTCTTACAAGATGCTGTTACTGATTTGACTAACTGTATAGTAAAAAATGTTGATTTTGGTATGAAATGCGTCACCGTATTTATAGACCTAAAAAAAGCTTTTGATACTGTGTCTGTCCCCATCCTTGTGCAAAGGCTTGAAGAAATAGGGATAAGAGGGGTAGCTTTGTCTCTGTTTCAAAACTACCTGCAAGATTGGACTCAAGAGGTAAATATTGGCAGTTATCACAGTGATGAAGAAAGTGTAGTTTTCGGTGTACCCCAAGGGAGTGTCCTAGGCCCCACACTATTTTTGATATATTTGAATGAATTGTGCAACCTTAAGATTGAGGGTGGTCGGATATTTTCTTACGCAGACGACACCGCCGTTGTATTTTCGGGCCCCAACTGGGATAAAGTAAAAAGTGTGACAGAGAAGGGTTTGGTTGTGATGGCTGAGTAGCTGAGGTCAAATCTACTAACATTAAATACATCCAGAACTATATACATGTGCTTTGCTCCTAGTCAGAGATCTCAACCGAAATATGAGTATCAAATTAAGTTACATCACTGTGATAATTTACAAAACACAAGTTGCAAGTGTCCTTTTCTTCTTAAACAAGACCATTTGAAATATCTTGGTGTTATTGTTGATAGCAGGCTATCCTGGCACAATCACAGAGATTTGGTCATCAGTAGAATAAGGAAATTAAAATTGATCTTTAAAACGCTTCGACATGTAATGTGCAACAAACTTTTAAATAGAATATACGTGGCCTTAGTGCAATCAGTTATCACTTACTGTATTCCGGTTTGGGGGGGCGCCTTGAAGACAAAGTTTCTCGAACTTGAAAGATCCCAAAGAGCACTTATCAAGATAATGTACTTCAAACAGTGGAAATTTCCGACAGAAAGTCTTTATAAAATAAGTGACCTACTGACGGTCAGAAATAGTAGATTGTATTACAAGGGAGCAAAATAATATATTTACGGCGAGGGCGCTATTTTGAATCCAGAGCGCAGTGAAGGATTCTAGAGTAGAATCTCGAGCGCAGCGAGGGATTCTAAAGTAGAATCCTGAACGCAGCGAGGGATTCAATATACGCCGCCCGAGTTGAAAATAATTTTGCGGCCGAGTAATACACTCTGCTTTTCATCCCCCTCTATAAGAAAAGCAGTAAAGGCAACACAAACTACCTACCTTTCTTTGTCGTTCGGATACATCATAGCGCTAGTCGGGCAAGAAAAAAAAATTGAGATTTGAAATAAAAAAAAAAATAAATAAAAAAAATATATTTCCATCAGATTTCTTAAAAGTATCTCCGGGGATGCCGTAGGGGGGTTGAAAATTTTGTTAGATTTTAGCTACGACTCACCGTTTACGAGCTATTCTCAATTTTATAAAATTCCGTTTTTGAAAATTTCTCGGTCCCGAAAAAAGTCCCGGCCCCATACAAAATCAGTTGAATTTTTTTTTAAGTTTTGCACACCCTTTGCTACACTCCAACCAATGCTTCTTTTATTAAGTTCTAAATTCAAATCTCATCGTTTGGAACCCTGTTATGAAGCTGTTCAAAATTCGAATCTCATTTATACCCTCTTGTCATAACAGGTAAAAAATTAATCGTTTTGGACCCTGTTATTAGATAAACAATCATCGCTTTTCGAATCGATGGGATGAAAATCATATTTGTTAAATGTTATCCTTACTAAGCATAAAAAAACTCCTTTTGATCCCAACAAGGTAAACCGTAGACTTAAAAACAAAGTAGTAAAAACAGCCAAGTTCCACACAGCTTTTGCTGAACGGCAGTATATGATACAGTCGGCTTTCATTTATAATAAAATTAATAGTTTACTAGATATTTATCATAGACCAACTTATAAATGTAAAAAAATAGTAGTGGAATGGTTGACTACACAGACATATGAAGAGACAGAAAACATACTAAAAAGAATTATATAACCCTAACTATAAATATTTGTTATGATTACCCCACACACTCATTCACATACAACACACACATCACACACACGCACGCACTTACATATACACATGCACGCACGTACTGACACATACACACAAAAATGTAAACCATATAGTTTTAATTCCCTTTTTTATATAAATTTGGTTTGATATTAAACTTGTAAGTTAATTTTATTAACATATTATTGTAAAGTGCAAAGGCTGGAGCGAAACAACCTAACACGTGCGTTCTAAACTGCTAAGTAGGGCTGTTTCAAAATTTTATTGTACATGAATTCTTATGTTAATAAAATATTTTTTATTATTATTATTATTTTTTTTATTTAGTATGCGCAATGTGCAGACAGAGACGTCAAGAGCCGGTGTCTTTAAAGAACTTACTTGAGATACTGTACACTGTACAGTATACTGTACACTGTATACTGTACAGTTATATTTTCCTTGTGCCTGTTGTCCACGTGACTCAAGTCGCTACACTACACGTAATCACGCAACCCCCGAAATGTATTATAATATTTAATGTTTTTAGATAAGATTCTGAAACTCCGATTCTGAGTCAAATGAAAAGTGTTAGTTATAGTAAATTAGTTAAAGTGGATTACAAAAAATACTGTTACGAAATTCAGACATTATTAAAAACATTTATTCTTGAATTATCTTATTAGTTGACTAGCATTAAAAGTAAGTAAGGTTCTCGGCTCTTTGGAAGCTAAAAGAGATACGAATACTAGCGATCGGTCAAGGAGAGGCGTCGTCACGGGTGAATTGTGCATCAGTTGGTGCCTTACATTGACTTATTTGATTATACATCTGTCGCGAGCGCGCAATGCACAACTTGTACACGCCGCCTGACGCGCCGCTTGTCGCGCTGCCTCTCCTTGAACGAGCCCTAGTTGGTGAGTTACAAACAATTAAATCTACTTATATGTTTTAGGTCGTAATGACAATGTCGGGCCGATCGCGGTAATGCTATGACGCATTAGTCAAGTGTAGTTGTCGTGTAAAACCGTTTTTGATAACGCGCAGCTTTGACAGTGTGACGACTTTTTCTGTTCCGGTAATAATCTTTGGAACTAAAACAGTTTTCATACGACAGTCTATTTTGACGGCTAATTTCGTATTGCAAGTGGTTCCTCTGTCACGGATGTCACCGGATCAGACAGGATTGTAGGAGTATAGGTTTGCGTGATGTGTGCGTCGTTATGTCATTACGGCAATACGAAGTCAAACGTCAAGAACTCAAGACCCAAACGCGATGAAGACGCGCTGCATAGAATTACGGCGATTGGCCCGCAGGACTTAATGCCTTAATGGGGCAGTAAAGCTCAACATTCCTAAAAAAACATTGTTAAGTTAAAAGGTTTATCTAATTTGACTAAATAGCTCTCAGACATTACTTAACAACCTAGACTACAACATCTGAGAAGGGCGGTAGATATTAGCAAAACCCCATTTTCACAAAATGAAGACCTCTTTGACTGTTTCTTTAAAAAAATGTGGTTCAAGCCATCTAAATCTTTCTCAGAACGTAGTGAAAGCCCTTTAAGGTCGCGGTCTTACATAGGCAGTCGGCGTACTTCCGAGAACCGTGTGTAACAACCGCAGACTCTTTCTGCCCACTTTCAGTTCTAAGAAACTGAAGATACTTATTCATCAAATGTGTCAAGGCTTAGTTAGCTGTAGGTGTAGTTGCGAAATTGTTTCAAGAGATGGCGTTAAATACGTTTTCATGACTCATATTCGGAAAGTAACTCCTAACTGGCTTAAAATGCGGGTTGAAAGTGGTATGTGGCGGCCCTAGGGCCGTTATGAAATTTAAAAAAGGAATAGGAGGGGTCATGTCAAAATCTGTAATAGCATCTACACACGTTCCGATCCGACAGCCGATTTGGTCTGCTCCCAGACCAAATCTGCGCAGACCAGACCAAACCTGCGCAGACCGAATCGGAGGTCGGATAGGAAGGTGTGTAGAGTCTCTTTGGACATTTATTTACCACAGCCATGTTTTGCTATTATATAAAACAATTAATAAGTATCGTAGAATAATTATTTTAAAATCTAAAACATTGTACTTTTTTTAAAGAATGCGTTTTTTGAAACAGATTAAACCAAATAAGTTATTTGTAACATAAAAAATCAGGCCATTAATTTCATGGAATTGTAATTGAAGTACGGTTCAAACACCAAACAAGACTGTATGGATGGACATAGATTCCCTTGCCTTCCCTAAAACAGAGAAAATTAACAAAAAAGTTATAGTCTTTCGAAAATTCCGCGGCCATAGGAAAAATATTTTTTAGATTATTTCTGTTTATTTTTACTTTCTTCATATTCAAAATAAAAAGTAGAGTGTTTACTTCGGGCGTATGGACCCATAACAGTCTCGAACTATCGGCGCCCTCACTTCGTTCGTGCGTCAAAACACTCGACTGTTATGGGTGCCATACATCCCTTGCTAAACAATCTACTATTTCATGTCTTATATTCTGAAATTAACTCCTAACTTGCCTAAAATGCGGGTTGAAAGTGGTATGTGGCGGCCCTAGGGCCGTTATGCAATTTAAAAAAGGAATAGGAGGGGTCATGTCAAAATCTGTAATAGTATCTACACACGTTCCGATCCGACAGCCGATTTGGTCTGCTCCCAGACCTAATCTGCGCTACACACGTTCCGATTTAGTCTGTGTATATTAGTTTCTGTCAGGGTTTTGTAATTTTCTTTAGCCTTTTAAAAGTTGTTTGAAACAATCATGAATAAGTTGTGTACGCAAGGCATTAGCAGCTTAAAGCGCAGTGGTAGGCGAGTTATTTTTACAGTTTCCTCTCGTTCAGAGGGGAAGTGGTTCTTCTGAATTGCTACTTTGCTTTCCTTGTGACCCCATTCTGTGGCCGAGGGCAATGAACTACTCATTTTTTTAAATAAGAAGTGGTTAGATAAATATTTCAAAAAGTCTTAAATGCTAACGATTCCTATTAAGTACAAAATGATGTCTTTGTTTTATTTATGATTTGTTTTTTTATGTTTAAGTAAGTTAAGTAAAGAGGTTAGGGGACTTTAAGGTTTGTAGATGCTAAAAAACCATCACTCAGCTAGGGCGATCTTTTGTGTGAGGGTCTCAACATTATTTTACCAAGGCGGTACATTACGTATTAAATATTAAAACCGCGAGTATTCGTTTCAATATATAGGTACCTAATTGAAAACTTAATTAAATTAGTAAACTCTAAACTGAGACGCAGAAAATCGTCAAAATTGATTTTCTACGATCACGTTTCGCTAAGTGACGCTTTCAAATTAAAACACGTGCTTACGAAGCTAAAACACGTGCGTAAAATGTAAACGATTATTCTCAGATTATAACATTTATGTAAGCTCCTAAATGTCGGAGAATTAACAAGAAATCTGTGTTTTCTCGAACACTCGAAGCATCAATTAAATTTGTGATTTTATTTTACTCTTAGGTGCAACAGTGTCTCAAGAACTTTCATAAAGAGTTATCAAATATGAAGATAGAACCCGGGTTGATTATAATATATACAAGTAGGTAACCTAGTTATTGAAAAATTTAAAATGAAGAACATACATCGAAAAAATCTACCCGCCTTACAATAAGATCCGATGGGACTCGAACCCACGACCTTTCGCTATCCGGGCGACTGCTCTAAGCACTGAGCTACGGAGTCGTTCCCATCGGAGCTGGTTGTGAGATGGGTCGTTTTTTTCTAAATACTTCATTTTCAAATTTTCATTGAATTGCAAAAATTGCATTGTGAACGCAAAAAACTAAAAATTTAAATAATCTTGTTATTTCCAAAACTATAAAAAAAATGTATCACCAAAATTTGCTAAAAAGTAGTTTGATGTTGTTGAAACGAGTTGCCCAAATTAGAATTACGAGCTGAAGAGATTTTTTACGAGTTAGAGATAATATCGCTCGTAAAAAACGCGTTAACTCGTTTTACGGGCGAGAGCGACCCTATAAGGTGACATTTTCTTATGCTAGAATATGGCCAAATGTTTGTAAAGTGTTTTAAAAATCTTACGCACTTTAATGAAAGTAAGGTTACATAATATACAACTTATGTTTAGACACAGATGTTTAGTCACATACTTACATTATTACTATTTTGAAAACGAGCAATGTTCACCGTTGCTGAAATCACCACTCTGTGGATAACGACTACCTATGAGATAATTATGAGGTTTTTTTAATGTTTTCCACGTTTTCCCATATTCACATGAATTTTACTTAGCGCGAAGAAATATGTCAACATTTTAAAATAAAATAAATTACAGGCATACTTACATTTAATGTCGATTATTAAACAAACTTACTTAAATTTATATTAAAGTAATACATTTTCCATGTGCCTGGGGCGTCTTATGTTAAAATGTACGGTCGGCCGCCGCAAAGAAGCTGAACATTTGAGCTACATTTTCGATTACGTAAATGGGTTTTCAAAGTATACCGTTAACATTTTTCATGAATATAGTTCACAACGATAATTGTGCATTTTCACAGTTTACTGCCGTTAATGATTCCTGCTGTTAGTCAATTCAGAAACAACTAATAATTAAATAATCTGTGCCATTAGCGGCGCGGCGCGGCGTGGCGCCACTCGCTACGCAAACTTAAATTAGTTACCTTAATGTTACTTTAATGAGTTAAACTAATTGGATTAATTAGATCATACACATTGACATACTAAAATACTTACATTAATCTTACACATAATACACTCCTTTTTAGGTAGTCGTGTAATTATAATGTGACGTTGTATGCCTGTTAACTTTTCCCTCCTTAGCCAATGAGCCAATTTTCTTAAATTTTGACATAGTGATTAGTTTTACTTTTTGTGACGGTTTGATGTGTTTCTTAAATGTTACTGAAATTCACGCGGACGAAGTCGCGGACGGAACGTTACCCGACCGTTTTATTACCCGACTACGGCAAAGCAAAAAAAGGAGGGTTAAGATTTTGACCGCTATGTATGTACCTATATGTTCATCTGTTCCCGCATAACTTCTAAACTGCTCATCATATACTCACAATTTGAGGTATCGTTGGAAGCGTCTCAATTGTCCGTTGGTTATAGGCAAGCGTCCCGGGGAGGCGGGCCCCGCGCCCGCGCCTTGTGGCCCGTTTCCCCGCGAGACGGTCGCCCGCGCGGGTGCCCGCGACGGGGCCCGCCAGCTGGCCAGCGGTAGCACGCAAGGGCTTGTTCAGTCAATAGCGTTATGTGATGCGGTTCCACGGAGCCCGCGCGCGTGTCCACGGACGGAGACACGCGGCGGGTGCCCGTCGCGGGCGCCCGCTTTACTCAGTTTAGGCCCAAGCTGAGAGCTAAAAAACTTTTTTTTTAAATATCGTGTTTGGTCAATCAAATGAAAGCTCTTGATGAGCACGTTCCAAAAATATATATTTTATTGGTTGTTGCTCGCGGCGTATGCCACTTTTCTCTAGAATGAGAATACATTATTGTATTGTTATTGTATTCTGTGGTTATAGTAAGGAGCATACGACCACGGCAACTTCAGATGAGAATATTTTCTTGTTTCATTCTTTTTAGAGCGTGATTTTTCAGTAGTCGGGTTTTACTTTTAGAATTTATCTAATAAGGAAGAAATATAGAAAAATAAATATTTTCTAAGTGTAACATACAACATAACAAAACAACATGCTCTGGAAGTAATTTCCAGAACAACTATGTAATCACTAGAATATTTACAGACTATAAGTAGCTGTATCTATTAATTTGTAGTAAAAACATCGTAACAGTCATCACAGGTGCTTAGTCCTCCTCCTGTCAGTCCCTCAATGCTGAGGATCGTGACCTCATATACTTATATATCGAAATGTATTTCCAAACTTATTGTACGTTATATTTGCGGGCAGTACTAAACGCTGCCGACGTAAACTCGTTGCAGTGCTCAAGATCTCAGAAGACGCGCCCTCACCCCTATCGCTCGGATGGGCTTTCGTAATATCTTAATAACAGTGTTGGTTCGAACACGTAGAGCCTGGCCAACGAAAGCTGTCTACGAGAAAAGGCGGCAATTTCAAAAATACTGTAGATGGTTGCCCTGAATATACTCTGAAAAACTATTTTGTTATTTTATTAGGTTATTAGAAAATAGCGAAATTAATAGATGTAATAAATAAGGATTTCTAAAATTGACGCCTTTTCTCGTGGAAAGCTTGCGTTGCCCAGACTCTAATCATTATTGTTTGGGGGTGGTGTTTAACTGTAAAATTCATTTTAACTCTATCTTCTCAGTCGATCGAGTTACAAATAAATTGTCCTAAACCAAAGCTAGTATTACTTACGGACAGTATGATCCATCTGTAATACAGTTTCAGTAATCGTTTCTCATGATTTATTCATCATGTTGCGAAGTGCATCTTCAACTTGTATAATAGTCTCTATTAACGGCCGAAGTTCTGATAGTCGAGTCCTTAGCGTCAAAGCGTCGAGTTGATTGGAGCCTGCGAAAGCCAAGAGCTGTATAGATTTCAATATTACGATATCAGACGCTCAATCACTAAATATGAAGTATTACATATATATACATATACTAGCGGCCACCCGCAGTTTCACCCGCGTGGGCATATCGGGATAAAAAGTAATCCTATGTGTGAATCCAGGCTATCTACTATCTGTGTACCAAATTTCAACTTTTCCGTTCAGTAGTTTTTGCATGAAAGAGGAACAAACATCTTTACATCATCCATCCATACTCACAAACTTTCGCATTTATAATATTAGTAGGATTCTTGTAATATAACTCCAAGACAACACCTATAGTTATATTAAAAGAATTCTGTGTATCTTTCTCGCACACACTCGCTCTCTCCATTATATAAATGATTGTTTTATATAAAAAAATGCCATTAATCGCAGTCAGTTGTATCATTAAGACGCCCTTCTAACGCCTACATTGCACTGGTAACGAACACAAATACTCATCACATAAGTGTTTGTACCAGGTAGAGATCGAACCCTTAACCACTGGCTCAGGAGGTATGATCAGCACCACAGCACCAGCGAGCCTGTCCAATAAATGTTTCTCTTTTTACCCGACACGGAGCGAAATTGTGTCTGTGTAATTTCCATGAAAAACGCGATGGAAAGTAGACGTTTACAGGTTAACTTGCAAAATAATCTCCTTCGAGACCACAGCTCCGTACTCAAGAGTATACTCAAATAATAGGTAACGTAGTTTCATTCGCTACGTCCATAATTAAATGCGAGAACAACAACCTTTATTACTCTGCATTAAGGTCTAATTTGTTCGCACAGTGTGAGGTAAGCCATGTCGTCTTTTGTACAAGCTAGCAATATTTTCGAGAGTTAATTTTGCGTTCATTTATGCACGGCCCGCCGTTGTTTTAGGCTGAAATTAATAAAGCTATTTAGGACTTTAACTGTATTTGACAGTTTCGAGTAAAGAGCACTTCGTGATTTAGGCTTTTGTAATTTACAGTTACCAATTTTCGATGAAAGAAGGGTAGGCGTTCTGTACACAGCTTTGAATTATTTCAGGAACACAATAATGTTCAATTACTTAATAAAATAGTACCTACTGTATAGATAGGTAGTGGTGGAGTTAGTTCATGATACCTAGAGGGGAAGTACTCAAAATAATAGAGATAGCAAATTTCGCTGAAAGGAACCATTGCTTATTTATTTTTGACAAGAAACGAAACCACATTCATAGATTTACAAAATACTCACCTTTTCCATACAAAAGTACCTACACATCAACTCGAACCAATTAGTCCAGTCAAAATAAATGTGTTTGTATGGAGTAGGTTGCAATATTAGCACTTTGGGTGATAATTTGGAATAACATAAATGAATACTTGAAAAACCGGAAATCAAAATAATCTCTGATATTAACTTCGTACTTGTCGGTTAATTAATCAATAAAGTAAGAAAAAATAATTTGGGTGTGAACAAAAAATGGAAAACTGGTGATTTTGATCATTTTAGAGTCTTTTAGAATGCTTTAATTAAGGAATAAATAATCTCTCGTCTAGGTCGATTTATTGAGTGTATTTCGAATATACTATGTCAAATTATTTCTAACTTTATAACAATAATGGCACACCGAGTGATATTTAATCAAAGCATGTATATAAATAATACTAATAAGTATACCAATTATCACCAAGGTGACTCTGGTACTTTTTTTTTAATGCAGTTTTATTTGATTTTAAAATTCGCACATTAAAGTCACCTCGAATTTTTTTAGTAATCCATGTAGAAATAATTTATATAAACTCAAAACAATAAAAATCCCGTACCAATATGTTATAGTTATTTAATTATAATTATTATCAAAAACGCAAATGAAGTGAGGCGCGCGCGTCATTAAGGCGAGAATTCCCAACCGCAGATACAATTTGAAGAACATCGCATTATCAGTGGGGTGGGACCCCCGTGCGTCTCAGTAGGTATACTTAGCAAAATAAGTAATTTTGAAAATTTATGGCTGTTTTCACCAAACACTCGTAAGGTATTTCTTAGCTAAGAATATCTTAATTTAAACAGTACCTTATGATACTGTTCGGAAAAGATCGACGTTTCTGAACGCATCTCTAATGTCACGTCAAATTGACATTTCGCTGTCACTTGAAGTTGACAATTTTCTTGATTGGAATTCTTGTAAGAAAACATGTCGGATTAAATTTTGCTGAATTGTTAAAAACCGCTCGCGTTGAATATGCCTGGCATATCGAGCCTGAATTGAATCTTAAATTATCGATTTGATCCCGTTTTGTACGACCAAGATTTTGACGCCATCTTGACGAGTGGCCGGTCGCGAATAACCTTCCACCACGCGTTGTTGTCGGGACAATATATCTTAATAAGCAAGCCCCGCGTGTGTTATTGTGTTTTGGGACCCTGTGTGGTGTTAGTTTTGTGAGTAAGGTGACGAATTGGTAAGGTCTGCAGAAGAAGAAGGATTTACCAGGGGGCGCGCCCTCTGTCTCCGCTGCCCAGGAGACTTTCGACACCACAGACCGTATGTAAAATCACCTTACTTCACATTAAGTCGCTGTGTATCGCAGTCCAATTGTTCAGTTACATCCCGGCTGAAACCAAGTTTTGTCCGGAGTCTATACTCATGATAACCTTCCACTGCGCCATGCCGATTCCGCGGGTCTAGGCAGGGGTGTACTGAACAGATACTGTTACGTTTCACCAACCAAAACTACTAAAAAGATTACTAGATAGGAACGTCTTAGTTAAGTTTAATTTCTCTATAGAATGTCACTTCTGAAAAATGAATTCTAGCATAGATTAGGTAGGTACCTTAAAGTTCCTTTGAAAGTCTTGAAAGTTCTAGGAAACCAACATTTTCCGTAATGTAGATACAAGTTCTCGTATATTTCCACAGCATGAGAGCGCTTCGTGTGTATTGGCGTTATCCGTCGTTGTCTTTATGCGTACAAATATCACCTTCATCGTCGTCAAAAATTTCAAAGAAATTCAGAAATTCAAACAAATCTTACACATTCATTTTTTATTATACAAATTCATGATTACTTTAAACTTTATTCAAGATTTACGAAGATAACTCAAGTCAAGTTTGACGTTTCATTTGACATTAAGTTGATCCTTAACAATTAGGCGGCTGTGTCCTAACTTTAGGAGCTTCTTAACTACTTAGGGCATTCTTAAGTTGTGGTGAAACGTAAAAGTTCCATTTAAGAATCGCTTAACGATAAGCATTGCCTTAGGAACGTCTTAACGTTTGGTGAAAACGGCCATAAGAATGCCTTTTAAAAAGTTTAAAGTTATGACTATTTATAAGTATTATTTGTTTATTGTATTTCGTAGAAGAGAAGTGGAAATTTCATAACTATGAATAAGGTAATCCGTGGCGGTGCCCGTGATATAGTTTTCTAGGTATTTTTACGATGTTTGGCGGAGTTCCAAGCAGGAAAGTTGCTCAGTAGTCTCGACGATGTTTACCAACGCACCGCGGATTTCACGGGTAAGTAAGTAAGTTGCACGACGCGTATTCACAAAGTATTATATTGATCCTGGATGTTAGTCCTTTAAGAATTACCCCACATAGGTACATTTTTAATACTTTTATCCTAACTTAAGAGGTTATACCAGTTATACTATAATAAACAAATACTCTTAGTTTTATAGTGCGACCAAAATATCTTGAGCATGAAATGTTAATTCGTAGAAAACATTGTAGGTATTGAAAACTATTATCCCTGATTTAATTTTAGACTGTTATTGTTTGTTTCTATCACAAAGTACAGTTCGCAGAATTGTAAAGTTTGGTAATCAAAGTGGTGGAAAATTCTCGACTCCAGCTAAACACTCCTAAAAATTTCGATGACTTCGATATAATACGTTTGTACTTGTTTGCAAACATGCGATCGGTCTTGAGACCTTAAGCAAATGGTTTGGGTTTTAATGCAGACGTGTAGGCATGCCTTTCCAGTGTCAGGCTGCCTTTGTGTTTTGCTAACTGGTATAGTTATTGTATGCTGTCCCAAGGATGCAGTCTTTTCAGGCGTCTTGTTTGCAATGGTTCAATAAGACACTGGGCCAGTTTGTTCTTATGAATACCAATTCGATCTTTATACGAACTAATGCCATTGGCTATGTGCTGTTTGACGGTTGGTATATTCAGATACTCATGGACTTCTTCCATTTTTGTGAACCATGGGGCATTCACTAGTGTTTTGAGCACACTGTTCTGAAATCTTTGCAGAATTCCTATATTCGACGTTTTTGCAGTAAAATGTTTAGCTGGAGTCATGAATTTTCCACCACTCTGATTATCAAACTTTACAATTCTGCAAACTGTACTTTGTGATAAACCTGAAACAAACAAAAAAAGTCTAAAATTAAATCAGGGACAATAGCGAAAATATTAAACAACTATACCTACGAATTAATATTTCATGCTCAAGATTTTTTGGTCGCACTATAAAATTAAAAGTATTTGTTTATTTTAGTATAACCATATTGTATTATTTTCACCATAATATTTTATTGTATAAAGGGCAATGGGCAAATTGGTAGCCTACGCAGCCACCTCAAAAAATAGTCTCATTTCTTAGATTTTTCTATTCTCTTAAAAAAGTTTGTATGGGTACTGTATCCATAGTTTCTGAAATACATAGAAAAAAAAGCTAAATTTAATTTCGTTTATTCAATTTATTTTTTCATTCAGTTTGTTTCAACACTTATGAACGTCAATGAAGCTACGCCATCGGTTCACAAATCCTACGGCAGGAGACCTTGTAACGAGAAGAACCGGCAAGAAACTCGCCATGGGCTATTTTTTACTCCCTGTTTAAATTTAAACAGAGTCGTCAAATTTGAAAAGTGACCTTTACATAATAGTAAGGTTACTTTCCATCACAATACAGAATACCGCTTAAAGTAAGTACAATTTTGCTTATTACCTACCTAAAACAGTAAACAATTTTCAACTAAACGAGGAATCAAATAGTTTAATGGACGCACTAATCTTAATCTTATTTACATTATATTATAGGATTAATAAAAAGGAAACTGCAAGCTGCGCCGTATATTCAAATCTATAAGTATTAACAAATAAAAGGAATTTTTGAATAAATATTAAGTACTTACAACAATAATTAGAAAAAATTGCTGTTACTGTAAGACACGAGTACTTACCAAAATTACTATGAGATACACCAGCTCGCTAACAAAACTATATTACGAGTATAATACTATTATAAACCATATCCCGAACACCTTTAACACAAGTTGACACGAGCAGACCCACCCCACTGGCAGCACCCGTTCACGAGCATGACGCATGAGCCAGCCAAATCGCTTCGTTCAACCATATTTTAGGGAACGTAACGACCCGACTCACACGACACCACCGCAGGAATATTTAGAGAATGTAGAAAAGAAAGATCTTTTATATGAATAAATTCTTTAACCATTTATGACTGTTTCCAAACTGAAAATACAAAAAGAAACTTTCATAGTAGTAAACATTATCAGGTATCTGTATAGATTGAACGACGACGCCCACTGCTGGGCATAGGCCTCCCCCAAGGATCTGGGGGGTTCCGTAGCCGAATGGCAAAAAACGGAACCCATATAGATTCGTCATATCTGTCTGTCCGTTTGTCCGTCCGTACGTATGTCACAGCCACTTTATTCCAAAACTATAAAAACTACACAGTTGAAACTTGGTAGTTAAATGTATTCTGTTAACCGCTTTACGATTTTTATACAAAAATAAAAAATATAAAAAATTTAAGGGAGACTCCCCATACATGGAACTAAAACCGAAATATATTTTTTTAATCAAACATATTATTATTCGTGTGGGGTATCTTTAAAAATGACATGCAAGTTTCTCAAACCATTTTTTCTCAAAGTCTACCTTTTGAAAGAGAGAACCTTCTAAAATGGTAAAATGTGTGTCCCCCCCCCCCCCCCCTCTAACTTTTAAAGTAAAAGAGTGAAAAATCTAGAAAAAATAAATGCTGTAGATCTTAATAAAAACTTTCAACGAAAATTGGTTTGAACGAGATATAGTAAGCACTTTTTGAGATATAATATACTACATATTCAAAAACCGCCAAACACTATGAAAAACAAAGTTATATTTTGCTGACGAAAAATTATAGTGGAATTTTGGCTAGGTATAACCAATCGGTACAGTAAGTGGGTACGGAACCCTTCATGAGCGAGTCCAACTCGCACTTGGCCGATTTTTTCTAGTAATAGGTTTATATTAAGTCTTTTAGGCTATTTTCTATTAATACTCAAACGCTATTTTAGTTTTCCCAATAGGTACTACTCGCAGTGTCAACCTTTCTTATGTTAATATTCTTGAATAATAGCATCGAAGGCTAAGACACAGTTTATCCATTTTTTCCATACAGCAGTAAGAGAACAGCAACGCAAAGTTAAAAATATTTAAAAAACCACGCTAACAGCCAACTTTTTTTTTGTGGGCCGGTTTTGATGTAACTCGGTTTTACTACTATTTTGAAAAGAAAACAGTAACGCAATGTTAAAAATATTAAAAAACCAAGCGGCCAACTTTTTTGTGGGCCGACTTTGATGAAACTGACTGACAGACAGACAAAAACATTGCGTGAAGCTAGAAACACATTTCGCTGGCGCAGCGCAGCGCAGCGCGATCGGTTTCATACATTTAGTATGGCTAGAAACACATTTCCCTGGCGCAGCGCAGCGTATCCGCTCGGCTCCAATTGCGCCAGGCCCCCCACCACTTTCTAGCATTGTATAACCAGATGGCTCGGTAGCGGACTGCGCAGCGGAGCTCTGCATTTTGCTTTTTACTACTTATGTTCTCCGATTTCTCCGTCAATAATGGGCCAATTTAAAAAAGATTTTTTATTGTTTAGAAGAGTCACCAATTCATTATCATGTAGGGTTGTTAATTATACAGTTAAAACAGTATTAAAGTGTTTTTAGTACACTATTCTTTTTAATTTTATAACAAAAATAATGTATAATTCTGATTTGAAAATAAATTACACTAAATATTTCTAAAATCGGTTCAGTATTTTTTGAGTTTATCTATTACAAACAAACAAAGTGTATTTATAGTATTAGTATAGATATAAATTGCATCTCGTCTTCATTCATCATCATATTATCATCGTAATCATCAACATATTTTTTTTGGATTTAATATGTTCAAGTAAGAACAGAAATTGTTTTCAAAATTAGAAGAAAACATAATGCAGATGTTAGCTCGGCAACGACTCGATTGACACTGATCAAAAATTTCGTCAGGAAACGCTGCGCCACGCTAGTAAAGTGTGCACACCCGGGTCGACGCTGCGCTGCGCTGCGCCAGCGAAATGTGTTTCTAGCTTTACTCTTTTCTTGTCAAAATAATACTTAAAACAAAGTTCCATCAAAATCGGCCCACAAAAAAAACGCGCATCTTGAATATTTTTTTGTATTTTTAAGATTGCGTTACTGTTTTCTTGACAAAATAATACTAAAAACCGAGTTTCATTAAAATCGGCTCAAAAACAAAAAAGTTGGCAGCCATCTTGATTTTTTATTTTTTTAACCTTGCGTTGCTGTTTTCTTGTCAAAATAGTACTAGAAATCAAGTTTCATAAAGATTGACCCACAAACAAAAAAGTTGGCCGCCATCTTGGATTTTTTTATATTTTTAGCAGTGCGTTGCTGTTTTCTTGTCAAAGTAGTACTAGAAATCGAGTTTTATCGAAATCGGCCAACAAACAAAAAATTTGGCCGCCGTCTTGGATTTTTATCAGTTTTGACATTGCGTTGCTATTTTCCTGTCAAAATAGTACCAAAACCCGAGTTTGATAAAAATCAGCCCCACACACAAAAAAGTTGGCCGCCATCTTGGATTTTTTTATATTTTTAGCAGTGCGTTGTTGTTATCTTTTCAAAATAGTACTAGAAATCGAGTTTTATCAAAATCGGCCCACAAACAAAAAAGTTGGCCGCCATCTTGGATTTTTTATTATTTTTAATATTGCGTTGCTGTTTTCTTGTCAAAGTAGTACTAGAAATCGAGTTTTATCGAAATCGGCCAACAAACAAAAATTTTGGCCGCCATCTTGGATTTTTTATTATTTTTTACATTGCGTTGCTATTTTTCTGTCAAAATAGTACCAAAAACCGAGTTTCATCAAAAACAGCCCACAAACAAAAAAGTTGGCCGCCATCTTGGATTTTTTTTAAATTTTTAGCAGTGCGTTGTTGTTTTCTTTTCAAAATAGTACTAGAAATCGAGTTTTATCAATATTGGCCCACAAACAAAAAAGTTGGCCGCCATCTTGGATTTTTTAATATTTTAACATTGCGTTGCTATTTTCCTGTCAAAATAGTACCAAAACCCGAATTGCAATAAAAAAATAAAATAAAAATAGTTTGTTATAAAACTTAAATAATTATATGATCTTTCTAATTATCACAAAAATAAGTTTTTTGTAAAAAAAACATTTTTGTGACAAGCTGTTTTGCTGGCCTTACTTTAATATTGTACTGTCATCCATACCAAACCTATATGCAAAATTTCAGCTCAATCGGACACTGGCAAGTGGGTCAAATTTAGCTCGTAAGATTTGACCCGAACGGACATACATACCTACATACATACACTGCAAGTTAAATAAAAGCTTGTAATAAAAAATCACATCCGCAATTAAAGTATCAATAATTTTACTCCGGCTAGTCTGCGCACAATACGCAGCAAACTTTTTTGAAATTTAGATAATAAGATACGAATTTGTGTAATAAATAAAATAACAAGCCTATGTTCCTCTCCAGGCTACAAAGTATCTAGATTCCAAATGTCAGCCAAATCCGTTCAGCTGTTTTGGCGTGATCGAGTAACAAACAACATCCAAACATCTAAACTTTCACAAAATCAATTTAATTATTAACAGGAAGTAGGATGAATTGCCGCCGCGCGGCAACGCGCCGCGTCTATCCATCCTTTTCACGCCCGATAACTCCGTCTCTCTCGCACACTGACTGGCCATGCGGACGCTCCGTCAAGGCATGTCAAGGTCACGCGTAATTTGGATTTTGAATGAGTTATTTTATTACTTTGCGGTGATTGTGCATTTATTTATATTTTGAGGAATCTTTCTCATGTTATCAGGGGATTATGATTTTTTTATATATAAAATAAATATGTTAATGGAAATCTTACATAAAAACTGAAGTGACTTTAATGTATAACCGACTTAACGCAAAAAACCACTTTTAACCAGGTTCCAAGAAAGTCACCTAGGTGAAAACTTAAAATAGGTTCGAGGTTTTTATTTATAGTGTATTAGTAGTAAAATCTCTGAAAGTGCGATTTTGTAAGTCTCATTTTTTACGTCGTGACTGAAAAAACGTTTTAATGTGCAGAATATTGTGCTCACGTCAGGGATTACTTGCCTAACATAATTTAAAGGGTATCCATAGATTATATTATAATATTCACCTAAAGTGCCTTTTTTGTCTAATTATAAACGCCCAAAACACAACTTTAGGTATTTCTCTCGAACGGACACCAGTATACCTACAAAATAACGATGAGTGCTCAAAATAAAGGCAATATTATTATATAAAAATAAATTTGTTAAAGGTGCCATTAATGTGACCCCAAACTTTATTTTGACTGGACTAAATATCAAATCCATGATGTCTTTAATTGTTTTCCTTTAATTTAATTTATCATGTTACTAAGAGAGATTTAATCCTTATGAGTTACCCTATCGATTGATGTCACAAAAGTACAGGGTGCCTACCATCAACTTTAAAACAGCGATTCAAAAATAGCGCGATGCAGAATAGGTTCCTAAAATGAATTGCTTTCTTTCGTACTCTGACCTTCTAAAAACTGGATCGCAAATGAATTGCTAAATGTGAATGACCGAACGATTTGTGTCCTTATTTCTTCTACTCTTCTCTTTCACTCGATTCTCTCATGCCCGGAGAGTGAGAGGGACGGGTATAACCGCAGGTGTCATGTTAGCTTGGCCGAGTTATAAGTCAAATAAGCCTACATGACAGCTTAGCGGCTGTGAAATGTCATTGAATGATCACTGAATCGCTGTCATTGATATTAAGCTGTCGTGGTACGAATAAGCGAAGCAGATCAGTTTAGGTCCTAAACAAAACCGCAATAAGAGTTGATGGTAGGCACCCAGGGTGTTATTTTTTTACCCTGTATATTAAAATAATAATATTTATTAAAATAACACAAAACGTCAGACACAACAACTCATTACCAAGATGGTTTAATAAATAAATCCTCTTTTTGCCCTTTTTGTGTGATGATTATGTTTGACATACACGTGAAATTTTCTCCTGAAGTGTTGCAGGAACTTTAAATTATAAAATAAGTGTTATTTCTTATTACAAATCCATAGCACACTATCTCACAGGAAATTCCCTGTCGCGATACGCTATGAAACCGAAATTATTGAGATACAAAAAGCAACATGCATAAAAAGCACAAGCTACAAGTTTATTAAATTGAAAATGAAGTAGGTGCTAGAAACAATCGACCAATGCACTGTGAATGCAAAAAGTTAAAATAAGTTCATTTAATTTTTCATTGCTTACCAAAAGCCATTGCGCTCGCATTCCAAATATAGAGCTGCGTCTAACGCATCAGGCTCACAAGAGTGCGCGGGCGCAGCGGGCAGCGAGGCGTGCAATGAGAGGGGGGAGGACTGCCAAAAATCTAGTCAAACTGGCTCGTATAGTGCAACGCACTGCGCCGATGAATGTGCCTGCGTCGGGGGGCGTGGAGTCGCTTATGTGCTCCATTTTTTTTCATTATACAAAAAATAAAATAAAGGCTTTAAGCAAACATGTGTGTCCTTTGCATTGCTACGTCCATGCTCCTTGAACGAGCCCTTACCTTACGATACTTACAGACGATTGGTATCATACGCCGGCCGCGGAGACGAGCTACCGAGGCGTAACTCCCCTACATTTGACTCACACACTACGCTACGAGCATCTGACATATCCTTCAATACAAATACCTCGTCGCGGGCGGTAAGCCGATACTTAAAGTCCTCCAGAAGCTTTTCAATTCAGTTATCCTTAAGGGAAAAACGCCAAAGGCATGGGGCAGAAGCTATGTGATACTGTTTTTCAAGAAGGGTGATAAAACTCTCTTGAAGAACTACAGGCCCATCTCGCTTCTGAGCCATATCTATAAGTTGTTTTTGAGAGTCATTACGAATCGTCTCGCTCGCAGTTTCGACGACTTCCAACCTCCCGAACAAGCCGGGTTCCGGAAAGGCTATATACCATAGACTCAATTCATACGCTACGGCCAGTTATACAGAAGACCGAAGAGTATAACTTACCACTTTGCTTGGCGTTCGTGGACTATGAGAAAGCCTTTGATTCGATTGAGACTTGGGCGGTGCTGTAGTCTCTCCAGAGGTGCCAAATAGACTACAGGTACATCGAGGTGCTGAGTTACTTATACCAAAACGCCACCATGTCAGTCCGATTACAGAACCAGAACAGCGAGTTGTGAGACAGGAAGACGTCATCTCTCCGAAACTGTTCACAGCTGCGTTGGAGGATATTTTTAAGCTTCTGGACTGGAAAGGATGCGGCATCAACATCAATGGCGAGTACCTAACACACCTACGGTTTGCCGATGATGTAGTTCTTATGGCTGAGACCTTGGAAGACCTGAAGACAATGCTCAAAGATCTCAGTAATGCTTCTCAAAGAGTGGGTCTTAAGATGAACATGGATAAGACGAAAATCATGTCCAATGCCCATGTTGCACCCGCTCCAGTTAATGTTGGAAACATTACACTCGAAGTTGTTGACATACGGTCCACTTAGGTAAGTCTAACTTTGAGAAAGAGATCTCTCGTCGAATCCAGCTCGGATGGGCAGCGTTTGGGAAGCTCCTGCATATATTTGCGTCCGAAGTACGTCAATGTCTCAAGACGAAAGTCTTTGACCAGTGTATGTATGTATGTGTATGTAGTGTAGCCAGTAATGACCTATGGAAGTGAGACGTGGTCTTTTACTATTGGTCGCATATGAAGGCTCAAAGTTACCCAGCGAGCAATGGAAAGAGCGATGCTTGGTATTTCCCTGCTCGATCGAATCAGAAATGATGAGATCTGCAGGAGAACTAAAACAACCGACATCATTGAAGTGGCAGTGGCAGTAATTAGCTTATAAGTAACTACTTAAAAAGATCCATAATAAATGATGCTGCAAGCTCCCCAAATAAAAAAAAAATAAAAAATGTGTCATCGCCCGCTCCACTTCCTTCTTGTCCCGCTGTTAGATAGTGGTATACAAGTAGGTGCATCTAAAAAGTGCATCCCGATTGCAAGAGGCTGCAAAAAATGTGCCGAATCGTGCGCGGGCGACGACCGCTCGGTCGGCGACCCGTACTAGCTCACAGATTGATTCTGTTTTATGATGTATTGTAAAGTTATGTTTTTTTTGGCTTTTTTGGCTTTTGGTTTGAGGATTCAAAAGTGTTGAAGTATGTTGCGTTTAATATGTTTTGTATATGTGTGCGTTTTAAAGAGTTTTCTTTATCTGTTTTGTGTGTTCTTTTAACATGTTTTTTTCGTCTTGTTGCCTCTTCAAAAGGAAATAAAAAATGATAACACAATTTTGTTATACATTAAATTTTGTCTGTTAAGTTTTTTTTCACCCAAGCTATCATCACTGACATTGAAGCTTAAACTATGTACAGTCAGCGACAAATTGATATAAGCGTCTAGAGTAGTCAAAACTCATCTGAAAAACATGAAACCAATTTGATCTACGCAGTTCGAATCATCATACTGTTGTAAGCACGCAACAAAGCTCTCAAAGTTATCTGTGCATTATGGTGTTGTACATTATGCACAGATATTTTGAGAGCTTTGTTTGCTTAGATGATTTTGAACACTCTGACTGTTCATATAAATATGAAAATTGTTTCATATTTATATGAACAGTCAGAGTGTTCAAAATCACTCATTGGAGTGCTAAGATATTTTGAATACCTTGCGTGCTTACAATAATATGATGATTCGAACTGCTTAGATCAAATTGCGTTTATGTTTTTCAGATCTTTTTGACTACTCTAGACGCTTAGATCAATTTGACGCTGCCGCTGACTGTATCTGCCTCGGATTTTCTAGCTTTAAAGAACTCAACTATTTTTGCTGCACCTAATGCTGCTGCTAATGTACCTACCTGGTACATTATTTTCGCATTTAAGTTTCTTGTTTTAAGATTTCATGAATTTTAACAGTTACTCGAGACTAAGACAGCATAGACAAAAGCAGAATTTCAACTAAATCGGATCGAATACTAATCTTTTAGTAGACCTTAGAAAAAAAAATCTATAACTAGCGCCAAAATCGCCCCAGTCACGCGCAGAGTTTATCTGGGGCGGACTCTACTTCAAACACTATTTATGAAAGTAACAAAGTTGATTTACAGATGTATAATAAAACATGAATTAAAATTAACGATCGGTTCGTACTTGACCATTCTTCATTAGCTGTCAAGAGCCGAAATACCAAACTCATTTTATTTTTATTTTCACGTGTCGTGCCTACATGAAATTGTAGTGCTCGTTTTTGTTTCGACCTAAAACCTTTTGAAATAGGGTTCAATTTATGAGCAATGTTTTCCTAATGACTATGCGAATATTGAACTAATGACCAGTATAATTAGGAATTTGACCGTTTTGATTATTCAAGGATTTGGAGATGTGGTCAGGTTTAGTTTAAAAGTGTGCGGGCCAGCGGGTTTTGGACGATATTCGATATTCTCTGTTCGCAACATAGGGTCTAAAGCATAAAATAAAAGCGGATTTTATTAAATTTGGTTGTCAACTAATTCAAATAACTAAATTCAAGTAACTAATTTGTTTTTTATGGTAATGAGCGATATTTCTAGCAGTTCTAAAACATCATTAATGTTACTGGTCTGTTTTTTATGGTTCTATGCCTAAGATGCCTGCTTAAGTGATCAAATTCATTTTTTTCATTCAAAGCACATAAGAGATGGTCATGTAAAATTATTCCTTTATAGGTTTCCGGTTCTTGTCGACTTCATGATAACAACTCGTACATACATTACATTATCTACATAGAAATAACATCTTTCTTCTCCGTGAAGGCGTATACAGAGATCGGTTCTTTTACTTGCTACGACTACGATCCTCTACTCTCAACACATTCCGCATACATGCCTTCTATTCATCATCTCAAATCTTATATTTTTTGTTGCAATCTAACCAGCCCCGGCTTCTAAGGCCTTCAGCCGAATCTTTGTTCGATACATCATCATCATCAGCCATTTAATGTCCCCACTGCTGGGGCACTGGCCTTCCTTATGGATGAATAAGGAGAATGAGCCATGACCCAGCACGCGGGCTCAGTGCGGATTGGTGGGTATTAATGACTGCAAGTGCAGCCGGGACCAACGGCTTAACGTGCCTTCCGAAGCACGGAGGAGCTCGAGATGAAAAGTTTTTGTTCACCCATCCCGTGACGGACTATTGCGAACGTTGCTTAACCTCAACGATCGCAGGCCGAGCGCGGTATCCACTGCGCCACGGGCTCCTCTTGTTGTTCGATACATTCTGAGTTAAATGTTTCCAATGGTTTCCTCTATATATCGTTATAAATATGGAAAAATTTCAAGAATTTGCAGCAAGTCATGCATCTACTTTAAGGGTAGGTACTTCTCTTAAAATAGTTTGTAGATTGGATGCCAGAACTAATCTTTGCCAGTGGAATATAAGGTGTTTCAGAACGACATGTTCAAGATCTGTGACTTCCAAGTGACTTCTTCCAACTGACAATGTTGACATATGTTATCGAGACCGGTAGGCTTATCACGTAACTTGCAAAAGCCAAGCGATATCAAAAATCTCACAATTGTTACTCTAAAATCGCAAATTCTTAATATGCAATAGCAAAAACTTGCTGCGATTTGCGATTTGCTTGTGATTTTTGCTACCGCTTGGCCTTGGAAGTTACTCGATAAGCCTGCGGTACACTTCAGGACACCGGTTATTCAAAATCCACTTATACTATTAACGTAGCTTTCCATAAACCACTTTCCGTCTTTTCTTTTCTTTCTTTCTATTCTTCTTTCTTCTTTCCACCTCATCACTGCCATTTCTCATCTTTAACAGCACTTTGTATTGCCTTTAACTTGTACCACACACACTTCTGCAACGTGGGCGCGGGTGAACGATTCGTCAATAGCAATACTGCAGTCTGCAGTCATGCAGTCGACCAGTCATTAGCGAGTCCCAAATCTCGCTAGCTTTGTGTCGCATTTAGTCACTCTGCCCCGCGGTCGATGAACTGTCAGCGTGACAGATATCAAGCAAATACAAGATAATTTGAGAGCCGATTAGATGCAGAGGGCGCTGGTATATGATAGTGAAAAATGCTAAAAAAGAACGTAAGAGAAAAAATAAGAACGCGACGAGACAAGGCAGCTTTTGAACGAACACCGATAGGATATTTTTTATCCTTCTTATTTAATAAAATAAGAAATAACTAGGTTTTACTAACAATCAGTCATAAAAGAGGAACCAAATATTTCTAAATCCAGAAATATCCAAATGAAATTGTAATAAAATTACACTCAATTTTATTACAATTTCATTTGGATATTTCTGGACAAATGTCATGTCTTTTAAACATAAGAAAAAATAAGAACCCGACGAAACAAGGCAGCATTTGAGCGAACACCGGTAGGATATTTTTCGCCTTCTTATTTAATAAAACAAGAAATAACTAGGTTTTACTAACAATCAGTCATAAAAGAGGAACCAAATAATTCTACATCTAGAAATATCCAAATGAAATTGTAATAAAATTACACTCTGGATAAATGTCATGTCTTTTAAACATGAAACATGAACTACTACTAATTTGGCCAAGCTAATTGAGGCACTTATTAAGCTTGAACGATTTTGATGGTGTATAAACCACAATAAAGCTGTTAAACATTATAAACAATATTTCTCAATTTATAAACACAGAAAGACCGATAAATTAGTATTTGAAGGAAGTTATCTTACGTGTTTTTTTCTTATGTACATTGTCTGCTTTGTTTGGATATATGTTCTTATTGTCCAAAGTGAATGGAAACCTTATAGATTTGTCGTATTTGTCTATCTTTTTGTCAGCCAGTTTATTCCGAAATTATTAGGACTACACAGTTGTAATTTGGTATTTTACTTTAATGATTTAACCTAAGACAATAGCAGTAGTGCACCACTCTGTGATGATAACCTCAGTGCCTCTCCTAAAACTGGCTTTGGCTGAAAACGAGCGTTTTGCTCACACAGGGCAAATGTTTCGCTGAGCCTTTTTGCCTTTTTGCCTTGCTGTGACACACAATCTACGCATTGTGTTGGGTTTTGTATACCTAATCTAAAATCTAATATTTAATTTCTCACTGTATTTTTTTGTGTGTATGTAATGCAAATCAACCTTTTCTTATCTTATCCTATCTTAGTGTCCAAAGCAAATAAATGATATGTTTCTTTCTATTTTCCAGCTCAAATCCCCCACCGAGGAGAGCGCGGAGGGGGAGAGGCAGTCGCCGCCTGCCAACGGCTCCATCTTCACCATGACCCTCAAGAACAACCACCTCATCGTCGAGACGGAGGAGAGAAACGTACGTATCATACTAATATAAATATATACTTGCCGGTTCTTCTCGTTACAAGGCTTCCCGGATTTGCGAACCGATAGCGTTGCTTCATTGACGTTCACAAGTGCTGTATCAGCCTAAAATGAATAAATGAGATTTTATATTATTTTTATGCATTTACAATGCAATTTTGTAAGTATAGGAAAAATGTGATAGTAAAATTCGACGAGTCGTGTAAGCCTTTCGGTAGCTTAGTTGGTCAGAGCATCGGGCGGGATTCCCGGAGGCGCGGGTTCGAATCCCGCCTGAAAGCTACTTATAGGGCTCGTGGTTTTTACTATCACATTTTTCCTATACTTACAAAATTGCATTGTAAATGCATAAAAATAATATAAAATCTCAATATGGCTGTTTCATCTTAATCGATTGTAAAACATTTGTAAAAATGTTTCTTTCGGATGCGAGGGTTTCCTCACATTGATGAAGCAACGCTGGCCTACAGCGTAAAAAGTGATAGCAAAATTCGACGAGTCGTGTAAGCCTTTCGGTAGCTTAGTTGGTCAGAGCATCGGGCCGGATTCCCGGAGGCGCGGGTTCGAATCCCGCCTGAAAGCTACTCATAGGGCTCGTGGTTTTTTACTATCACATTTTTCCTACGAATAAATGATTTTGAATTTTGAATAATATTAGGGAAATATTTAATTGAACCACAAAAAAATTATGTATTATTAATATTTATCGTCGAGAGGGAAGAGAGAAATGTACGTGTGTATCATAATAATATTAGGGAAATATTTAATTGGGTATTTGACTGTTGTTGAAATATAGATATTTAATTATGACATTCAGAAATATAACACTAGTGAATAACAAATGTGAAAAAAGAAATTCAATCTGTATTATGAGCTACTTAATTGTGACTCTAGCTATCTCTTTCTAAAACGAAATTTTCTATGGCGAGAGTATGGCGCTATAGAAATGTGACGTCACGTTTTATAGAATATTTATTTTATATATATTAGAAAGTTTGATGCTCTATATCGCTGAAAATATGCAAGATATTTAAAAATAAATACCTATGTTGTGTTGCTACTAATTAAATGAACATTTTAAGAATTTGATTGAATCAGGCGTCACTTGGCGGAAGTCCCTAACCATTGTGAAAAACGAAATATATGTAGCTTACTTCCGCAAAAAAGAAAAAGGAACTTTTTTGCGGAAGTAAGCTACATATATTTCGTTTTTCACAATGAACATTTTAAGTCAATAAAAAAAAACTGTCAAATACCCGAAGAAGAAAGTTATAGTCCGCGCCACATAACTCTGCACGTATTATGGGAAGTTTTTGGTGCTAGTTACAGAACATTTTTTGTTCTAAAGTTATAAGATTAGTATTCTATTTTGACCGTGCGCAGACTTATCTGCCGCGCACTCTAAGAATGTCACGATCTTACGTCAAAAAATGAAAGAAATCGCTCTGCAATAAGAGCGCACATTTGAAGTGCGCTCTTATACGCTCGGCCGTTTTTACACATCAACCGGTTATCTAGTGGTAAGTATTTCGAGGTAGCACACCTGAAATACTAAAATGCACACAAACGTAGTTTTATTGTGCATTTCAGTATTTTTGCAGTTTAATACTACCCATAGGTAATTATTATAAATGCGCAATTTTGGATGTTTGTCATTGTCAGCGAAAGACTATGGTCTGAAATAGCATTCATGCTACTTTTTCATGCAAGTGTTGTTCTTTTCGCAAGGTTTCCTGCTGTAGAATTTGCTAACCGATGGCGTAGCTTCTTTGGCGTTTATAAGTATTGTAAACACAAACAATCTAATCTGAATAAACAAAGAGTTTAAGTTTTTTACCTCGGGAAAATGAGTCGTTACCACGGGAAAATGACGCGTAAATCACTTGAAAAAAGTCGCAAGTTATTTCAAATTAGCAAGTTTGTTTGTTACTCAGTCACGGCGAAACGGCTGAATGGAGCGGGATAAAATTGGGCACAGAAATTAATAAATGATCTGAAATAGCATATGGGCTAGTTTTTACCCCGGCAAATTGTAACATATTTACTGGATAGTTTAACAAGTTGTTCATTTTCTACTAAAATAATGCGAAGCTTACTAAACTCTCTTATATTGCATTCTCGTGACGTTATTCAAACTTAGTGTAGCTCAGATTTTAAATAGTATTTTTAATAGCTGAATCTTCGATCAACAATAGTACTAGATGAAGGCTCACGAACTAAATGAAAACTTTATATGGCACAGACTGACTTTTTTGAATGGAGAAAAAAGGTTACGAATGTTACGATCTTACCAAGAAATTTGTATGTTGTTGTAGTATACAGTTCCATGGATCTTACATTATAAATGACCGGAAGCGTTCCAAGTTTGAAATACCTTAGTATTATTGACACTGTCAAAATAATCTACTTATGATTATACTCTCAAGTGGGCGTATAACGTTCGGCCATATCTGTCACTCCAACTATGTATCTAGAACTAGGTGTTACTGTTGATCGAAGAGCTGAATGAATGAATAAAATATTACGTATTATGTAAATTCGGTTTCGTTTTTAAAAATGACAAATTTTTTTATGAATGTGTCAATTAATAATTAAATGTAGTAAAGGACATATAATGTCAAATGTTAACTTTAATTTCTTGCTCATGAAAACCCTATACCTCTTTTGGAAAGAGGAAAAGGAATAACAAATAGCCAAATTTATTGTGTTTTGTTACGTCCCCAGACCCGCTAATATTTGCATGATTCAATAATGAAAGGCCCCGGGATGAAACAATATTGCCGAATTGATTGATTCTCTCCGGCGGCGTTGTTGCGCGACTCTTCGGGTTGGAATCAAATTACAGACGCTCATTGAGTCGTTGACAAATAAGAATTTCGGAGCCTTTGACTGTTAATATTTTATTTCTCAACCAACTCATGAAATATTTCTCACCATTGTGAAAAACTAAATATATGTAGTTTACTTAAGCAAAACACAATATGCAAGATGCACCGCCCGCTCGCCCTCAAAAAATTGCTCATGCACACCACGAAAATACAAGTGCACAATACCATGGGGTTGGTTTTCGCACGAACTATCTCCTGAGGATGCCCCGGGTTGGGGCGAAAAACGTGTAGATTAGTCTAATCGGTGAAGGTGCAAGGTGTATTGCTGTCTTGCTAAATGCAGGTATTGTGCACTGGTATTTTCGTGGTGTGCATGTGCGTGATGTGCATGTGCAATTTTTTGCGGGCGGGCGCGCGGGCGGTGAATCTTGCATATTTTGTTTTGCGGAAGTAAGCTACATATATTTAGTTTTTCACAATGGTTAGGGACTTCCGCCAAGTGACGCCTGATTCAATCAAATAATATTTCTCACGTTTCAGGATATCACCAAAAATGGGCGGGAAACAAAAATGAAGTACTCACCAGATAACGATGGCATCTTCGTGGTGGAAGTTCAGCAGTCAACGGCGTATAGACCCAATAACAAGTCTTTGCAGAACTCAGCGTCTCATGACCCACAGATATCAACAAACCAGGCTCTCATACATCGAGTGCCAGAAGAGCTGGAGAAGAAATCAGAGGATAGCGAAATAAGTAGCGACAAATACTCGAACCAGAAAGCTTTAGCTTTGTCGAGCACAGGACTCTCCATATCAGACTTGAGTATGTCTTCAGTAGGATCGCACAACGTCAGCTATTCCTACGGAAGTCAAACTGGTTACGAGCAAGGCCCGTTTGGGTATCCAGTTTACGCGGGATATGATATAAAAGACGACATTCCAGAAGGAATGGTGAACGACAACTCCCAAGAGCCACTAATCACTAAAACCCCAACGGATCCTGATAAGCCAGTAGTAACAGCAGCTATTTTTAAACAAGACTCAATAATAGGAAGTGATGCCCTTCAAGGCCCCGGGTACTGCCTAGAGGGGTCCACTGACGGGCCACTGCTATCGGACGTGCAAGCGCGAGAGTATAGTCTCCAACATTATCACGATCAAAAAGGAAGAAAGTTGGAGAACGGAGTTGCCGTCCCAATATCAGACAAAATTGATAGCCCCAAGAAGGTTCTAAATAGAGCTGATAGTTTGCCTGTGCGGTTAGAAGAAGAAAGAATTCCGGAACCTGTCATCGAAAAGACCAACTGCATGGAAGTTATACAAGAGGATGATGTCCCGAGAGATGCTCTGAAAAGTAAAAGAGGTTCCCTTCCTATTATAAGGACGGAAGTATATGAGACAGTTAAAGATGCAATCTTGCCTTCTGGTTCGCCTAAATTCGAGAAGTTGACCAATGAGACGTCTTCTCGAGACGGAAGCTTCGACGCGCCTCCCATGATCACCATAACGGAAGAAAACGAATCGGGGAAGTCCGAATCGACTAGTTAATTATTGAACAGATTGATGTCATCGATATATTGTATATAGATTTAAGACAAATTGTGATTTGGCATAGGGTACGCTTTATCTAGGGAAGATTCTGATGCCGTTAAATGACGAATATTCAGTATTCTAATTATGGTAACATTCAAATGGTTACCTGTTTAAGGTTTGACTATAAAATATTTTCATAGTAACATCGTAACTTTTGAAGATTTGATGTTTTCCAAGGTTGTGTATCAGATCAATAGAAACGGCATTGACGGCATGGTGAGGTACACTATTAGATGTAATTTTGTAAAATTTATTAGTAGAATAGTCTCCGATATGATACTGAGTAAGCTTATTTGAGCCGATGTTTAAGTTACCTGTCCTTACATTGCGTTTAAGTTTGATGTTGCTGTTATTCATATTCTAGTAGATTTAATTCGTTGGACATTCTGTGTGTCGCTCTGTAGACGTCTGTAATTAAGGTTGCTAAATAGTTTTAGTGAATGTTCTTGAAAACGAACCATTTTTTGCTTGTTAATTGGATCAATGTGGACCAGTGTGCAAAGCAGCTGTACTGGCATTGAATACTTTTATTCGGATTGAGTTAAGACATCGCTGATATACTAATTTTAGTTGATTGTCTTTAATACAACCATATACAGGGCGTCCCAAAACTATGCCACATGGAGGGAAAGTACCTTAACCACTGAATACATAAAATTTTACTGAAAGGAGACTTCATTTTTATTTTAAAAAGAAAACGAACTGCATTCAAAGTATTTCAAAAAATCGCCTGTCTTTTTTTAAATAAAATTTTAAAATAAAAATGAAGTCTCCTTTCAGTAAAATTTTATATCTTCAGTATTTAAGGTACTTTCCCTCCATGTGGCATAGTTCTGGGACGCCCTGTATAAGCAAGCTGTAATTTCTACGAATTTCCTAGAATTAAGTTTCCATTTTTTATAATATTCATATAGTACTCCCACACTGCTGTTTCAAAATGTTTACGAGCATTTTATAACTTGTTAACAAACATTATTGAACACAATGTTAAGATTTTTTCCAATGTAACGTAATGTTAATAAACATTTATTTTCACTTTTTTGCATTCACAATGCAATTTTTTATTACTAATTGCAAGTGAAGTATTAAAAAAAAATCGCGAGAAAAGCTTATTGGTTAGAACCTTCGCCCGGACGACAGTGAAAGGTCGTGGGTTCGAGTCCGATCGGAGCTTAATGTCAGACAGGTCGATTTTTTGTAGAGATTCATTTTCAATAGTAAGTAAACAATTCTAAACAAAAAGTGTAAAAACATTTAAATTCCATGGAATGTAACAATGCTTACATTTTGTTGCTAAATTAGCAGTGTCTAAATTACCAATAATCTACCGATGGTTTCTAGTTTTCCAATACGGCGTAGTTAATAGTTATTCCATGATTACCTGAAAGTTAAACGAAACACCACGATATCAAGTATTTTGTATATAAAGCTAGGATAATAAAAAGCGTATGTTAATTATTATTTATTGCTAATACATAAAAAAATGTATTTCTTTCATTTCATACAAAAAATAAATAAGGTAGCCGTTGCTCATTTAAAACTTTTTCCTAAATTATATTTTATTTTGGGTTCAAATATATATTTAATCGTACTGTCGTAGAACTTCTTATTTTCCAGCATAAATAAAGCTAAAAGCTACAGCATAGGGTTAATGCGTCATGTTAATTACTAAACTAAACTTATAAAATTGTTAATCTTCTCCTATTTGCATAAAAATGAATGTTTCTAAGCGCAAAACTCAGGAACGACTGGACCAATTCGGCAATTTTTTTTTCATGGATATGTTCCTTAAGTTCGTGTAAGATAAAACCTAAAAATTTGTGTGGAAAGTAGTAAAAACCACACGTTTCTTTTCCAATACAATCCAGCTATCAAACATTTGACGTAAATCGTTTATCCATATTTCACATCAAAACGGAGCAACGGATTTGGAGAGCAAAAAAGTTACTTTTTATCCCGGCAAAAATATTAGGTTCCCGCGGGATAACGTCGTCATGCAGGCAAAGCCGCGGGCGGAAGGCTAGTTATTAATAAAACATGACAACACAAATGTGTTCGCCATATATTCTTACAATATAAGTTAACGAAAACTTTGTGCTGTTTCAATGATCTTATGCAAGTATTTTTCTTTTTAAATTCGGCGCTTTCATTTTTCAGCTCTTGAAGAAATATGATCTCGAGTTGGATTTTAAATATCGAAAAAACCAATCATATTGTTGTGGGCTAATCGTAGGAAAAAAACAAGTGTACAAAATAAAATACCCAATGGGGAGAAACGGACAAAGCTTTTTGTAGATGGCGTTTTATGATTGGGGGCCAAAAAGCGTAGACTACATACTGAGGTAACTGGAGAGTGCAGTATCACTTTTTTGTGGCACTGAGGTTGTCTTCCATCTCACCTACACTTTGAAAAAATACGTATGGTCATATGAGACAACTGACACATACTAAATTTCAAATTTGCTGGGCACACTTATTTATTCATGGTGAAAACTCCAGTATTTAGTCTAAACTTTTTGTTGGGAGTCCACTTTCTACCTAATCTGTGGGATAATAATGTACTCTTTGGTCGATAATAAACACCCGCAAATAACACCTACGCCCTCTGTCGTGATAAAAAGTTAGTTTTCCTCCCCATTGCCACTATACATTACCGAAAGTCAGATTATGACCAAAACAAAATGAAATCGTGACAAATTCTTAAATAATAATTGGCGTTAATTACCAAAATGTTAATGGAATTGATTATAAATTCATAAATTAACTAGTATAGCTACGTTGACGGCTTAGCAGTGTCAAGTGTAATATAAATACAGTAATTTATAATAGAACAGTGATAATTTAGCGTCAAGTACTGTAGGATAATTTTGTGAGTTTCTAATTTCAACTAATAAAATGTATTTGAAAAGTTACGCAAACATTCCGTTGGCATTTAAATATTTACAAAGAGTTTTAAAATTATTTAATTATTGACTTATGATTAAGATGTACGCCCAAGTGTAAGTATTTTGCAAAGTCCTATAAATTTTGAAATATTTTTAATGTAAACATTTTTTGGACTTGTTTTGTTTGTAAGCCTTTTATTTGTAAGAAATCACGTAAGTATTTTCAATAAATTGTAAATTATCAAAAAATTACATTTAAATCTATTGAAAAGTTAACTTTATTTACGAGTATTATACTTAAGTTTTAGTATTAGTGCCGTCCGAGTTCGATAAACGAAAAAATTAAGTGCCAAACAAATAATAACTTAACGTCTTTGTTATAGTGCAGAATTTCGCAGCAGTAAGCAATATGAACAGTTTAAAAGTCATAACAATGAAACAATGACATTGGCTTCAAAAACCAACGACAAAATATAGAAAAAAACTGCCAAGAATCTTTTCAAGGGCTGTTTTAGTGCACCCTGTTCTAATAACGATTTATTTAACTAAAAAGTGGTCTCCATATTATGTGAGGTCAAGGACAGCTGAAGTTTCAGCCCCCCTTGTTTGTGATAAGGGGTAAAATGGACCTGAATTACCTAGCAATACATTATAACTGTGTTAAAAAACTTACTAAAGCTAATTTGACAAATGTATCTGAAAAGTACAGTAAAGTGAAAAAGAAAGTAAAATATTTTTGTTTTAAGAAATCAAGCATCCAGATTTTTTTTAACAAAAAAGCATGTTATGTAAATAAGAATCCGCAAAATTCTAAAGTAGGTAAACTTTATCCGTAATTAGTTACTAATTTATTTACAAAATTAATGTATTTTCTTATTCGAGGTGTTTTATTTTTTGCATTGATGATTTCATATTTTATTATTATGGTTACTTTTATAAATATTATAAATTTTAAGTAATTTAAAAGTCGACTGTTGTTTCATTTTTTCTCAAAGAGTGATGTGGTCTACCTAGAAGATACCCCATCATACAATTACAGAATGTAGCTTAAACCTGTCGAAAAGAAGTCAAATAACTTCGTTAAAAAGACCAAATTTAAGATTATTGAATTGAATAGGCACAAGCTTTGCTGAGCAACTCATATTGATCAATCACCTATTCGACGACGCGATGTGCATCGAAACTGTTATTCCAATCTGACCAACCAACTAAACGGATTTACTGAAAACTGATCACATATTTTTCTTCCCAACGGCTCAACTATTTGGTTGGTCAGTTAGGAAATGCTTTTAGTTTCGTGTTTTTTTACGAATAGTCACTGTGGATCGTTCCGACGACCGACGATTGTTCCAATACCAAAGTATAATAGCTTAAGAGCCATTTCGCAATTACAGCCATTTGGCAGTTGTCTCGCTCGCACAATGCAACATTTTCATAGATTGTGGAAAACACATTGTGTTTTTCCCTACAACGCAATGTTACGGATATTTTGTTTAAGTTATTTTATTCATTCATTTGAGTATTGGTTAGATCTAAGAAGTAAATTTTTGAAAACTTTAAGCTCGTAGATCTAGTATTATTGCAGTATTGACAATTTGAAATATGTTTAATAATGTAGACCTAATTGCGCTGTAGAGACATAATGAAACACTTTTCTAAAAAACACAATGTGTTTTAAACAATCTTTAAAAATGTTCATTGTGCGAGCGAGACAATTGCAAAGTGCGAAATGGCTCTTAAGCACCAGTATTATGGAAATTGGAAACAACGACGGGTATTATCTCACACCCAGACCCGAGGAAATATTTAGAAGTTCGTTTTCAATATTTACAGAAAAAAACTTGAACCACAATCGAACCCGGGACCTCTAGAGATGAAAATCCCACTCGGCCACGGAGGTCGTCAAAATTTAAAATCAATACATCAGCGTACAGCGCCATCTATCGGAGGGTTGAAACACTATGTATCAAGAGGGGTGCGGAAAGTTATGACCAAAATGTTTCCCTGGGATTTTCTTCTCTGCTTGTCCCCACTTTCGTCTAATGTTTTGTGAGCTGCAATCAAACATAACTAGATGGCATTAAACATACAATGTATTTAATCAAAATTAGAATTCTTAAAAAAATAAAACCGACTTCAAAAAGTATCTGCCATATTATTTATTTTATTTTGTCAACTAAAAGGACAAAATGATATTGAAAAATGGAAAATGAAGTATTTAGAAAAAATCGACCCGTCTCACAATTTTTCAATAATAAAAATTGCATTGTGAATGCAAAAAACTAAAAATTAAAATAACTGACAAAATAAAAAGTAGCTGACTTCTACCTATGTTTCTAAAGATATTATTTGGTCCTTTTTAGTTGACAGACACTTCTTGAAGTCAGTTTTATTATAACAATTTTATATTTCTTAATTTTAGTGCAGATTGTACCTTAACACGTTCACTGCCAACTACGAAGAATTCTCGAGTGATTTCTTACTGAGTTTTGAAGCTGGCAGAGGAAGGAAGACAGAAATGGATTCTCTGGCATTGGAAATATGACAAATCATTTTCAGAAAATTAAGTACAATATTTTTTTATGGTACAGTAAGACAAAAATGGAATTGTCTTGTTTTTCATAATTTTCCTTGCAATAATTTAATTTGCCATAATGATCCTCGGTCATAATACTTGTTAACACTATTCTTATGCTGCATGCCTGCTTGCATGCTGCTTGCATGCTTGCGTGCTGCATGCCTGCTTGCATGCTGCATGCATCCCTGCATGGGTGTTTGCATGCAATTCTAGTTCTTACTGATCTCAAATAATAGAAATAAATAAAACAATAAACCTGAATCGTAATAATCATGTTAGTATATTAATCATAACAATTAATCAAAACAAAGTAATCATAAGTACCTAATGTATAGCCATTAAATATTATTTTTAGTATAGGCAATCAGTTTTATTGTAAAAAATTGTTATGGATGTTACCTTTTTTAAAAATGAGAAGTATGGCCAATAATTTTATGGATATAGAAAGTTATGACGTTTGATTGATTATGAATAATGAAATTATTGCAAACAATTTTATGTAATTTGATAGTTATAGCAAACGAAACGTTATTTCTCATGAAATTATGGCAAATTAAATTATGGAAGACGAAATTATTGCTTTTGAAATTCGGGCAAACATTAGTAAACCGACAAATATAGTAACTACGAGATAACTCGTATCTTTCATTTTGAAATATGGCAAAAATGAGATCCTACTTATATCTATATATATGTAAAATTCAAAGTCCTGACTGACTGACTGACTGACTAACTGAGATATCAACGCACAGCCCAAACCGCTGAACCTAGAGACTTCAAATTTTGCACATAGATACGTTATACAGTGTAGGCATCCACTAAGAAAGGATTTTTGGAAATTCCACCCTAAAGGGGGTGAAACAGGGGATGAATCTATATATATAAAATTCAAAGTCCTGACTGACTGACTGAGATATCAACGCACAGCCCAAACCGCTGAACCTAGAGACTTCAAATTTTGCACATAGATTTATTTTATTTATTTATTTGGACAACCAACAAGATCATACACCTTAAATGCTAGGAGTTACAGCCAGTGGTTTCGAGAGTTGGTGCTGCCTTAATTAAAGGTTGCCACGGAAAGCAAACTTGTAAATCAAACAGTTGGGAGCATAAGGCGTCCCTGAACTTAAAAATAGAATATACAACATTTTCTTACTAAAACAAGTAAGTACTAGAAAATGCTAAAATAAAGACTAAAATGAAATTAAATAGAAAGCTGTGACTAACAGACTATAAATTAAAATACTAGAACTTAGCCTAACGAAGACAATTTATTTTTAAATGTAGGTAAACTTAGACTAAAAATGTCAATATCCTTATTTTTACTGACAGAATTATAATCAGCTTGGAGTCTGTTTAAAGGAGAGAATAATCCTAGGTTAGTTTTGGAACGTTTTGGTGTAAACAAGGAATATCTTGAAAGTCGTGGAAGATTATGGGTGATTCTGATATTCAGTTTTTGAAGTAATTGCGGACAATTTAGATTACCATTGACTAATTTATGAAGGAATGACATGTTTAGAATTTTACGGCGATTCTTAAGTGAAGCTAGATTGAAATGAATTAAACGATCTGCATAATTATTAAAACTTTTTTGCTAAATTAAATTTATAAGACAGGTGGTACATGAATCTTTTTTACAGTGTACAGTAAGATACGTTATACAGTGTAGGCATCCACTAAGAAAGGATTTTTGGAAATTCCACCCCTAAGGGGGTGAAATACAGGATTAATGTTTGTATGAAAGTCCGTCAGTTTTGAAGTAAGGATCTTCAAACATTGTATTTAGGCTGACAATTGAAAGTTAATATATACCTGTGTCAGCGTTTTTAAAAATTCCACCCCCGAAGGGGTGAAAAGGGGGATGAAATGTTGTATCTGGAAAGCCCTTCATTTAGTTTATTATTTAGCCTTATGGTCGGAAAGTAAAACAAATAAGCAAACACATATTTCGTATTTTTTTGAAAATCAACCCCTTAGAGGTTAAATGGGATAAATAAACCTAAAGATCGATATGGATGTCGTTTTTGAGGTTTTATGGGATGACGATTGCAAAGATTGCATTTATTTTGATGTTTAACACGCTGAACATGATTCAACCCCTAAAAGGTTGAAATAGGGGTGAAATTTTGAATGAAAAATCAGGGGTAAAATAGGCATTTCAACTTGAAACTTTGTAGGCTTACTTCTTAAAACAAATAGGCAACCCATTTCGTAATTTTCCGAAAATCAAACCCAGGGGGTAAAATAGGAGATGAATATGTGTATAAAAGTCCGTCAGTTTTAAAGTTAGGCACTTCAAATTTTGTATTTAGGCTAGCAATTGAAAATTAATATTTTCCTGTGTCAGCGTTTTTGACAATTCCACCCCCGAAGGGGTGAAGAGGGGGATGAAATGTTGTATCTGGAAAGTTCTTCGTTAAATTTATTATTTAGGCTTATGGTCGGAAAGTAAAACAAATAAGCAAAAACACATATTTCGTATTTCTTCGAAAATCAACCCCTTAGATGTTAAATGGGATAAATAAACCTAAAAATCGATATGGATGTCGTTATTGAGGTTTTATGGGATGACGATTGCAAAAATTGCATTTATTTTGATGTTTAACACGCTGAACATGATTTAACCCCTAAAAGGTTGAAATAGGGGTGAAATAAACATTTCAACTTGAAACTTTGTAGGCTTACTTCTTAAAACTCAGTTCTTGGTACCTAAGGATCGGGTTTTTATGAATTCAAAACATAGAATACTTTTATCCTGGTTATTGGTCCCCTAAGTATTTTCCCGAATGTCCACGCGGACGAAGTCGCGGGCGGAAGCTAGTGTTTGTATGAAAGTCCGTCAGTTTTGAAGTTAGAATCTTCATATTTTGTATTTAGGCTGGCAATTGAAAATTAGTATTTACCTGTGTCAGCGTTTTTGACAATTCCACCCCCGAAGGGGTGAAAAGGGGGATGAAGTGTTGTATCTGGAAAGTCCTTCATAAAATTTATTATTACGGCTTATGGTCGGAAAGTAAAACAAATAAGCAAACACATATTTCGTATTTTTTTCGAAAATCAACCCCTTAAAGGTTAAATTAAATTAAAGAAACTCTCCAGCCACACTATCCGACTCATGGATCAGAGAAACGAAATGAAACTACAGAACTCGGCGGATGCCCTTCGTTATCGACAGCTAAATAGGCAGATCTCCAAGTCCTTGACAAGCGACCTTCGCCAATTTAATACCGAGCGTAATAAAGAGGCCATTGAGCGGAACAAAGGCTCCAAAGTGTTCGCTAGAGATCTGGCTATAGGGCAAAGTCAACTGACGAGGCTACAAGCTGAGGACGGTAGTATCATTTCATCAACACCTGAAATCCTGAGGGAGATTGAGAGTTTCTATGGACAGTTGTACTCCACGCAAACACCTGTTGAAAGTAAGGCTACAGAACCTAGAGCCAAGCTTACTCGACACTATACCGAAGATATCCCGGACGTCAGCCTGTACGAGATTAGAATGGCTCTCAAGCAGCTCAAAAACAACAAGGCGGCGGGTGATGACGGAATCACAACAGAACTTCTGAGAGCGGGCGGTAAGCCGATACTTAAGGTCCTCCAGAAGCTCTTCAACTCTGTCATCCTCGAGGGCAAAACGCCAAAGGCATGGGGCAGAAGCGATGTGATGCTGTTCTTCAACAAGGGTGATAAGACTCTCTTGAAAAACTACCGACCCATCTCGCTTCTGAGCCATATCTACAAGTTGTTTTCGAGAGTCATTACGAATCGTCTCGCTCGCAGGTTCGACGACTTCCAACCTCCCGAACAAGCCGGGTTCCGAAAAGGTTATAGTACCATAGACCACATTCATACGCTGCGGCAAGTTATACAGAAGACCGAAGAGTATAACTTGCCACTATGCTTGGCGTTCGTAGACTATGAGAAAGCCTTTGCCTACCTAACACACCTGCGGTTTGCCGATGATGTAGCTCTCATGGCTGAGACCTTGGAAGACCTGAACACAATGCTCGAAGATCTCAGCAATGCTTCCCAAAGAGTGGGTCTGAAGATGAACATGGATAAGACGAAAATCATGTCCAATGCCCATGTTGCATCCGCTCCAGTTAATGTTGGGAACATTACACTCGAAGTTGTTGACCACTATGTCTACCTAGGACAGACAATCCAATTAGGTAAGTCCAACTCCGAGAAAGAGATCACTCGTCGAATCCAGCTCGGATGGGCAGCGTTTAGGAAGCACCGGCATATATTTGCGTCCAAAATTCCTCAATGTCTCAAGACTAAGGTCTTTGACCAGTGTGTGTTGCCAGTTATGACTTATGGAAGCGAGACGTGGTCTTTTACTATGGGTCTCATAAGAAGGCTCAAGGTCACCCAGCGAGCAATGGAGAGATGGATCAACGGAGAGAGCGATGCTTGGTATTTCCCTGCTCGATCGAATCAGAAATGATGAGATCCGCAGGAGAACTAAAACGACCGACATCGCTCGAAGGATTGCTCAGTTGAAGTGGCAGTGGGCGGGACACATAGCGCGGAGAACCGCTGGCCGTTGGGGCGGAAAGGTTCTCGAATGGCGACCGCGAACCGGACGACGTTCCGTGGGCAGGCCCCCTACAAGGTGGACCGACGATCTGGTCAAGGTCGCGGGAAGCCGCTGGATGCGGGCAGCGCAGGACCGATCGTTGTGGAGATCCTTGGGGGAGGCCTATGCCCAGCAGTGGGCGTCGTACGGTTGAAATGATGATGATGATGAAAGGTTAAATGTGATAAATAAACCTAAAAATCGATATGGATGTCGTTATTGAGGTTTTATGGGATGACGATTGCAAAAATGGCATTTATTTTGATGTTTAACACGCTGAACATGATTCAACCCCTAAAAGGTTGAAATAGGGGTGAAATTTTGAATAAAAAATCAGGGGGTAAAATAGACATTTCAACTTGAAACTTTGTAGGCTTAAAACAAATAGGCAACCCATTTCGTAGTTTTCCAAAAATCAAACCCAGGGGGTAAATAGGGTATAGAAACCTAAATCATCTTAAGTACCCTAAAAGTTCTTGGTACCTAACAAGTTCTTGGTACCTAAGCTACTCAGAACTAACTTTTTGATTGTGAAACGGACACTTATTATTTACTAGCTTCCGCCCGCGACTTCGTCGGCGTGGACATTCGAGAAAATACTTAGGGGACCAATAACCAGGATAAAAAGTATTCTTTGTTTTAATTTCATAAAAATCTTCCAATAAAAAATTTCTTTCCATTAAAAAAGTATTCTTTGTTTTAATTTCATAAATTCTTCAGTCCACGCGGGCGAAGCCGCGGGCGGAAAACTAGTATTTTCATAATGTCCATTCAAGACTTGATGTAAGAGAAGAGAAGCTTTATTATTTTAGGCGGTTCTTAGGTGCGCTCAGCGACGACGACGGGGCGCGTCGCAAGTGTGAGAGAACCGCCCGTGAATGCTTTTATTATGGTATAACTAGAAATTGAATTTACGTCGTGGCTTTTCTTATATCTATACTAATATTATAAAGAGGTAAGATTAATTTGATAGTTTTTTTGTTTTCATCGAATATTATCCTTGACCACAGGTTCCACTGAGAGCTAAGCTAAGCGAAAACAGGTCGCCTGCGACCGCCTGTGACTGCACTTATTCTCTCTCGCTCAGCTCAGTGGTGCGATTCTGTAAGGCTGTTCCGCCATCACTCATCTATCACTTCGTATTCGAACACCAATCTTCATGTCAAAATTCATAAAAAACAACAGTTCGCTCAACGCAGGAGGGCTACCGCGTAACTTTATGGATATGAACTTCATTAGTTTTTTGGAACTTTCAGTCAGTTTTATAAAAACATTTGCCCCTATCATTTCCTTGTTTAGTAACGTCAGATATAAAAATAGCTAGCTAGCAACGTTCACTTAACAAAGCAGCAAGAATCTATCAAAATAAGGAATTCAAATGGCAGCATTCCATGTCCATATTTTTTAGCCGGTCGAACCCCAGCTTTGAAATAAAGCAATGTGGGAAAGTACAGCGTTCGAGCTCCTGCTCAAATTACTGAAATACATGAATATATACACCAACTCAGTGTATTTGTGTTATAGTAATTCGATTCGATGTTCTAATTTATTTATTTAGTCAGGCTTACAAGATCTATTTTTTTAATTCACTACGGGGTAGCACTTAGCCTTCATCACACCTGATGTTAAAAGGTGATATGGCTGAAGGTGGAAGCGCTCTACTCCTGGAATCCTCAGTCACTGAGGAACTGGCTATCTTATCTCTAACTGCCGGAACACAATAATGTTAAAAACATCATTGGTATGGCGTCGGACTTAGATAAGATGGTGGTAGCTAGCCAGGCGGACTAAGAACAAGTCGTACCACCAACGAAACCGAATACAATATGTACCCTCACTGGGAATCGAACCCGGGACCTCTAGGTCTGAAATCGGTGGTAGACCACTAGACCACGGAGGTGGTTTGGTCTAGAAGCCTGCCGCGTGCTGTCAAACAATGTTATTATTGTAAGTAAGATGGCGCTGTACGCAGTGTATAGCTCCGTCCTGTAATCAACATTCAACTGTCTCTTAATTAACGTAAACACTCCGTAGTTCTTTTTTCTAATTAAATGAGGGCAAATAAAATAAAACTTTGAAACAATATCTGAAAGTAACAAAAGACGAATGAATGTAGTCGTTAGCCAATGAGCGCATCTGTCAGTGCGTAACGTTTATATATCAGCTAATCAACGCTCCTGGGCTTATGAAACGTGAGCCGTTATTCGCTATTATCCTAAATAATTTAGCCGGATTTTTGTAAAGATCTTGAAAATAGCTCGGATGATTACGAAATCCGTTCTTAGACATCGGTTACACGCTAATTCTGGCGTCAGTTCAGTCTCCTGCCAGTTTTCTGTCATTCAAAACGGCCTGACAAATAGTACCTAAAATATTTAATTTTCATCAGTCCAGACCATCAGTCTGTCAGTCTGAATGGTAACACGATAATTCTCTCGTCATTCTGACCAGAATGATGGACTGAACTGACGGAGTTAGCGTGTAACCGATGTCTTATATTTCAATTATCCGGTTTTTGCAATCGTCCTAGAATTTTCGCAAAGATTCGATTTTTCCAATTATCCTACGTTATATAGATCTCATTTAAACTACTTAAATCAATATCGGAAACAATCTAGAACGGCGAATGAGCCCTTGTAGGAATTCCTGAAACTTAGCAAATTCTTTCGATCTTCTAACAACAGTTTGTTTATATAATTTACACTAGCTTTCCGCTCGCGGCTTCGCCCGCGTGGACTACACGACGCTATCCCGCAGGACTGTGATGTTTTTCCGGTATAAAAAGTATCTGTGTCCCAAGTTTCAGCCAAATCCGTTCAGCCGTTTTGGCGTGATTGAGTAACAAACATCCAAACATCCAAACATCCAAACATCCAAACATCTAAACTTTCACATTTATAATATTAAAATAGTAGGATAATTTGTTCATGTAAGTCATAATAAAGCAGCATTACACTAATAAACTCAATTTGCGTTAATAGAATAATATATTTCAAAGAATGGAAAATAAATTATGGCCCTTAATGATTTATTAATGAACATAATTAAAAAACAGGATTGCTGTATAATTCAATGTGGCATCACTACCGGAAAAACCAACAACAACCTCGGAAAATAGGTCAGAGCATAGACAATATTGCAACAGTATAAAATTACAGGGAAGGCTTCGCTCGGAGGAGGGGGAAAAAATTAAACAGCCAAAAAGGAGGCATTACTCGCGTCAGAGGCATCACAACTACCCTCATCTCGCTATTGATTCAGTGCGGATAATTGACTACACGCGTGTCGCCCCCCCCCCACCCACACACGCACCTCATTTGATTACAACGGAAAAAGCGACGAAAAATCGAGTAGGTGCAGTAATCGGCCCGTTCCCATGGCAACCGATATTAACGCGAGGGTGGTATAACACATAAATAGATTCGCGCATAATACGTCCGAATCCACACACACACCCCACCCCCGACCTCATTTTTGTACAGTGTTAAAAAGCCTAAACCCCCCCCTCGGTTTAAACAGGGAGGGCCATGCAGATTAGCTAAAACTACGCATTTTTCACCCCACTCCGAGGGGATCTTTTTTCTCGTTTTTGCCTCTCGCTAACTACCGAGATGTGGGCCGGGGGTGCGGGGGGTGGGGCACGGAAAGTTTGTATTTTAAATATGTCCGAAGGCACGCATTAAAAAGGTTTGCGAAATACGAATCATTAGCAACCCTTTCGTTTGTCCCCGGATAGAGGCTGTTCGGCGTAATGTCGGTCTGTTTAAACGCTGTTGAGATAATATTGGCCAGGTGCGAAGGAGCCTGCCTTACGTAAGTGCCTCAGTTATTATTTCAATGGTTCCTTTATTTATAACAACCAACAGTTTGATACCAAAAAAGTTACATAAAAATTGTTAAATTAATTTGCTTTAAAAGTACACCAACCGTTTCCCACTCTTTTAGAAAAAGGCTTTTTTACATTTAAAGCATTTTTTCATGTCCAAGTTACATTGTCAGGATATTAAAAATTTATATTTCGTACTAAATTTTACCTAACGGAGATTTAGAAGGTATGATGTACCTATATAATAAAATAATTAAAAAACCCGACTGCCCAAATCAAACTAAAAATTAAAAAAAAGTTCTCATTGCAGTCGCGAGACTATGCTGTGGAATACTTTTTAAAAAGTTCCCCGACTGCAATGAGTACCTTCAAGATATTCCTCCTGGTAGCGATAGAAGGAAAAACATTCCACTTAGAGCTACCGGTAGGGAGGGATAAGTGGAATGATGCCTAATCCTGGGGCGTTCGTTGTCAGTTGTACTTTTATAAAATTTCACCAAAAAGTTTTAAAACACAAAAATCTTCTTTTTTGCAATAAGTACAAACAAGAAAATAAGTTACCTACATGGTTGTAAAATAGTATATTTTATAACGAGGGACTAAACGAAGCCATTATATACCAGGTGTTTTGGCTCCCGAGCGTGCGAGGGAGTCAATGAAACCGAGGGTATATTAAGTTGGCGTTAAGTCTCGAGGTGCAAACGTTCTTTTCACTTCGAGTGCGAGAAAAATAGTCAATTTAGTACAAAAACATTAACAAATGCTGAAATTTTCGCGGTCAGTAGTAGTAGCAGTAAAAATATTCGCCCTTTTGTAGGACAGGCCAAGATATTTAGCCATACTGCCAATTCTTGAGTATTATTAAATTATTAGAGTTTCTTATGTTTTCATAAGAATGTAGGTGTGTTACATTCCAATGCTCCTTGGAGTATTTGGCGTCAAGTGTGTCAAGCCAGCCTTCTCGATAATTCTTGCTGAGGTAGTCACCACTATAATAAAACACTCGGCATCACTTTACCGAGATAGCGCCTATTTGAATTATTCCACATATCGTCCAGTTGCGTAGACATATGTGGCACAAAACCACACCTACCACATCTATCTTGAGTCACAAAGTCCACTATGACACAAATTGCGATTAATTAAAATATCCACTTAACCTAACCCGCCAAAATGGCGCCAAAATTCGCAGTCAGTTTTTTCTTCTTTAAACCAGTCACAAATTAACAACACACAAACACATGGCGCCACCTTCCTTGCAAAAAAAAAACCATGAAACAAAAAGCATCTTAACATTTTCGCAATGAAGATGGTCCTCAAATAATAGTTTATTCACTGGCTGTTTGAGTTTATCTAATGTCACATGAAGGAAATTAAAAAAGTAATTACTTTTTACTCCCTAGGGACTAAAGTGGTTATTTAGTCCCGCTTCGTAGGGCTATATTGGCGTACTTTTAGAGCATGAGAAGTGAAATATATATTTATCAATTATTATATTTCATTTCAAAAGGGTGATAGATGCACTAAGAATTTCCACTTATCCCTACCGGTAGCTCTAAGTGGAGTATTTTTTTCATTTATCCCTACCTAAGATATCTTGATAAGGATAAGTGTACTGAGCGATTAGACTTTTAACTTTTTAGTTAGGTTTTGGCAGTCGGGTTTTGTAATTTTGAAATCATATTTTTTATTTTATTCCATTTTGTGATAATGTATAAAAATTAACTTTTGACATACGTATCGAGGCCCTTTCATTTGATACCCATATTGCTAAAATTGAATAAAATATTTTTCTTTTTTTTAATGACACCAGACGTGCGTCAAATTTATTAAAAAAACGTGTAACCAATACCACTCGGGGCGATTTAAAGTTTCTAATGGTACCTCAAAACTAAAATCCGTTAGGGCATTCAAAAGTTATGGTGGAATAAAGAAACTCACATACATACATTAACCTTAAACACAATACAGTCCTGTAAACACTCCTTTTTTGGGCAGTTGTGTAATTAGTAGACATCGGATTGTATTATGCACTAACAACATTCCAAAAAAAATGCTCAGTAAAATACTTTTTCTAAGCGTTCAGTGATGAAAAAGAATGAACGGTTAGAAAAAGTATAGGTATTTTGACATTTTAATCCGATGTCAATAAGTTGAAGAATATACTTTATTCCTTTCTTGTTTTAATTAATGCAAGTAGAATTTAATTCAAGATATTTCGAAAGATAAAGCTACTATAAATTTATTGGTAAAAATCCGTTCAAATGCATTAATCGATGCAGTAATTGATCCTAAAACAGAAGCCAAGTACCTAAGGCTAGACAAACTATTTTAATAAGTATCTTTAACGGCAATTTCTCGGAAAAAGTAAAATAGATTTATTCATATTCCAGAAAAAAGACAACTAAAGGAATGCAAATTAACGCAAAAAATGGCGTGCAAAAATTAGTCTGAATAAAATGCCAAAATATCACAAACATTTTTAAAGTGAATTCATCTGGTTTTTATTGGAATTCAATTTAAAAATTAACACCGATGTTAGTCGAATATCAAGTTTACCTGTGAGTTGTGACGGCAACATTCAACTAATATAGGATTCTATTTTTTCATTTGGAATATAAATTTTGATAACGCCGTTTTATTAAATGTGAGTTTATATTTTTTGAACTTAATCCTATTTTGTGAATAGCGTTGAACTAAAAACGTGAAATTGCAAATAGTCTGAATGCGTCACTTTCGGTTTCTGTTGTATCATTGCAATATCTTTTTAACAAATTCTTTTTTTATGTATTAGTTAAGTACTTCGCTTTTTTTAATGTGCAGCCTTTTACATCTGGTGTTTTAGTTTTTATTATTGTTGTATTGTTGTACGTATATCATTAGGTCTGCAACTTGGTGAAAGAGCAATATTCATACAATCGTGCTTAATTTGGAGTAGGTATCATAGATTCCTTTGGATAAGACACACTGGCAACTCTGAACAACATCTCAAAACATACAACAATACTACTTGCTAGAATTATAATATTACTAGCGGATCCTCGCGGTTTCACCCGCATGGTACCCGTTCCCGTGGGAATATCGGGATAAAATATAGCCTATGTCACTCGGAAAGAATGTAGCTTTCTAATGGTAAAAGAATTTTCTAAATCGGATCCTATTCGATGCAAACAAACAAACAAACAAACAATCAAATCTTTCCTCTTTATAATATTAGTAAAGATAATTATATATAGTATAGATAAATGCGAAAGTTTAGATGTTTGGATGTTTGTTACTCAATCACACCAAAACGGCTGAACGAATTTGGTTAAAATTTGGGACATAAATACTTTGAAGCCTGGAGAAGAACATAGGCTACTTTTTATCCCGGAAAAATAACACATTCCCGCGGGATAACGTCTTGTAGTACACGCGGGCGAAGCCGCGGGCGAAAAGCTAGTTGTTTTATAATGATTAGTAAAATTTTTACAGTATCCTTCAAACACGCGCATATTTCAGCCACAAAACCCTACATCATACGAAGCACAAATTTGCGCAAGTTTTCACAACCCAACGTTATTCGGAGCCCAAATATCTAAATATGTGTGAGTTGGTAAAAAAGGGCCGGGAGCGGTGATATTATTTCCCGATTTATTAGTTGGGACGGCCGCTAATTCCTACAGGGCCTCTCTATGCGTGTTTTATTTTGAAAACGATTTTAGATAGGGGTCCGCAGATAGCTAGGTCGTGGTACAAGGGATGGGAAGACGCGGGAACGACATAATACGGTATTTTACAGTTTTTTTTTTATTTCTTTAAAATGTTTTTCGAAATATTAGCTACACAAAACAAGTTTTCATTTTGAATTATCTTGAATATTTTCAAAGGACTTCAAACTTTATAATTAGACAAGGACAGGACGCTATCTTAGTGACGTCAGTGGGTTAGTAGCGTCTAGTCACGCCATAGAAGATTTCGTTTTAGAAAGAGACAGCTATAGTCAAAATCAAACAGACTATAATTCTTTTATTATAAAACAAATTCAAATTATTTTTTCACATTTGGTATTCTTAATTGCAATATTTTTTAACGTCATCATTAAATATCTACATTTCAACAACAGTAAAATACCCTATTAAACTATGTAATAAAATTTAGATGCATGTAAGTATAGTCTTTTAAACCTAAAAGCTCAGTGGCGTGGTGACTGATTGGACAGCAATCGCAGCGTTTTTTAACAATTTTGTAATACTTAGTCTGGGATAGATGATCAGAAATGTATCTCAATAACCTTCGGTTAATAATCCTGGTTGTAGTTGTTGTCTTTGTCGTTCCGTGGAGCAATGTCACATCTAGTTTTAAACTGATGCTGTCTCTTTTACTCGCTAAAAAGAAGTTGGAGACAACAACAGATTTATTTTACATGGTGTAACTTTACTCCACTATATTAATAAGAGGGGAGGGTTATGAAGTGGGCATACAGTCCATTCTCTTTGTTTTGTATTGCTCTCCACACAAGCAAATTTATGACCGAACCGTACTAACTTATCTGTCTTAGTGTGTCTATAAATTATTTTAAGTTCCTTCAAAATGAGTACCCTATTAAAATATTCCTGAAATTACCTAACCTTATCCCATTTCTAAAGTCTCAGAATATAATATTTCATATTAGAGCTGATTTTATTCACCATATTGTAAAATCACCACCCGTAGTAATAACAACTACGAGCAATCTAGCTAGGCGTAGCAACAGTGATCTACGGAGCGCCGTAGTCGCGTAGTATAAAAGAACCGTAGCATAGATGCTGCTACTAGATTTCGTAGAAACTTAACATATTAAAATATCACCACCCCGTAGTAATAACTTCTAAGAGCAATCTAGCTAGGCGTAGCAATAGCCACCTACGGAGTTCCGTAGTAGTCGCGTAGTAAAATATAACAGTAGCATAGATGCTAACTAGATTTCGTAGCAACCATACTACGACGCGTCATTCATTGGTCATCTCGCTCGAAGCGTAAACTTTAGAGTTTTTATATACTCGTACACATTTTGTTGTTTTTGTGTTGTTGTTGTCGCTGTTGTTGTTAGTTATTGAAGAGGGAATTTTAGGTTATAAAGAGATCATGTAGATAATAATGATTTTTACAGTGAAATATGTACTTAAATACTTTATGGGCATTGTGCACAATAAAATTAAGTATTACAAAAATTAATAATGTGAAGTATAATAAAATTAATAATGTAGACGTTAAAGAACGAAAAAGTAGCGTAAAGGATGAGTATAGCGTGTAATATTATAACTTTACCTTAACCTAATATTTTTATGTCTGTTCAACTCACCGGAAAATCTGTATCGCATGACTATCGTTAGACTTATACGGCACAAGAGGTAATTATACCCATGTCCCCTACAAACACCATGACAAAACAGAAAATTGTTAAGTGGTGTATTTCTCTGTCTACAATATGGATGGTGTGACTGTGAGTCGTAGGTATACTTAGAGTAATACGTTTTTAGTAAAAATTTAATTTTCATGACATGCTTTTTTGCTGATTGTACTTAAATATTGTATTGTCATCTTAACCAAACCTGTATATTAAATTTCAGCTCGATCGGACACTGGGAAGTGGGCCAAATTAAGCTTGCAAGATTTGTCCCCCACTAACTAACTAACTTCTCGTAACATGGCAAGTTAATAAAAAGCTTCATAAAAAGCTTGTAAAAAGAGCGCTTATGTCGTTCCTTAATAAAATCTACTAAATTACCCGCTTCATATTATAGCTTAGGCCAGAGTCGCGGGTAGATGTGTAGAGGATCGATGTCGCCCGGAGGCCTCGTTGGAGCGCCAATAATGTTTTTGTACCGGATTCCTTATATACGAGCTGCCAGTGAATTATAAGTTTACCCAGATGAGGAGAGAGAAAGCTCTTGTTCAAAGAAGCAGGGTTTTTTTTGAAGTGAAAACTTCTTAAGCGTCATTGTGCACTTATTGTGATGGGTAAAAAATGTTACAGTGCCACAACCTTTTCTGTTCCGGTGACAGCGCTGCGGCGCTACGTACGTTTTTCTTTTTTTTTCATAGCAATTTAACCGGCCCTGACTTCTAACAACTTCAGCCGCCAGCAGCGCTATGGTTGGACATCAACTTGACAGCAAAATGACATTAAAAAACACGGCAGTTTCACATTTTGGCCACCGGAACAGAAAAGATTGTGGCACTGTAAACTCGCGTCAGGATCACGTGACCGTCAGATCAAAAAGTCGTGAGACGGACACGTGACAAGCTGATCATTAGAATACGAAGGCAAATTTCGCAACCGTTTCCAAAGTTGTAATAGATTAGTTAGAAAACGGGCGGCATTGTAGCCAGAAGACCTCGGTTCAAATCAAGTCCGTATTTTTTTCTTTTTTTGTCAAATTCCTTTTTTCAAAATTGTTAAATTTATTTTTTTGTGAAAAAGTCTAGGGAGCCCTTTTTCACTTCTGCCGGCACTCCCGGAGGGCAACCCGTGTTTTTTTATTCTTCTTTAGGTCTGTGTTTTAGTGATAATACATAAGTCTTGTGTTTCACAGGCTATCGTTAAGAACTACTTGTTAGGCTGTTTGCGAGTCAGTGAATCAGTTACATCTCAGTACAGTGGACCAAAAGTCAGCCACCGCAGCATTCATCATTCTCAGCCATTTAATGTCCCCACTGCTGAGGCACTGGCCTTCCTTGTGGATGGATAAGGAGAATGGACCATAACCAACCACGCAGGTCCAATGCGGATTGGTGGGTATTAACGACCGCAAATGCAGCCGGGCCAATAGCTTAACGTGCCTTCTGAAGCACGGAGGAGCTCGAGATGAATGTTTTTGGTTACCCATCTCGGGACTGACCATTGCGCAAGTGGCTTAACTTCAACGATGCGCAGGCCGAGTGCGCTAACCACTGCGCCACGAGCTCTTCTGCAGTATTGGCCTCAATGAAGTCATCCACGGTACAGAAGTTTGTGTACAATGGACACTAAAGCAGATGCTCCATGGTCTTTGCTAGGGTTCGGTAGTAGCAATACTCCTGTGAAGAGGGAATTTGACACCAATGGAGTAGGTATATTCTGATTGCAACATGCAGAATTAAAATTAAACTTTAATTAAAATGGGAGAAAATTAAATAAAATCAAAATGGAATACAATAAAATTAAACAAATTTTTTTTGTTAAAAAAAGAACCGTCTTCAAAAAAACCTACATACATACACAGGTCAAACTGAGAACCTTCTTTTTTGAAGTCGGTTACTTAATCAAAATGAAATAAAATTTAACACATATTACATTATGATTTAATAACTATAGAGAATATAAGCTATACTTCATATAAATGTTTATGGCTTTTAGGTGTGTTCGGTTGTTTATCACTAATGATACTTAGTAGGTATCCTACTAACTCGTAATTTATTCTGACTTTTCTTTTAATGAATGCACATTTGTTGTCAATAGATATAACTACTCTGTGTGGTTTCTAAAACAATAAACGCATTTTCTTCATTAACAACAACAACAGTGTATGATCTCAGTTCGTATTTTGTTTTTCATAAAGGTTAACATAAAGTAACCACCTTAATCATAAGCATTTTCACTAAATACAACATTTCCATGAAAAAAATCACAATTTACTCCGAAAACAAAACCGAAATTATCGCGGCGATAATTCAAAAAGTTTAATTAACGAAATTAAATTCTAATCCAAAACAAAGGCTAAATAGAGCGAAAAACACGTAAGCGGAGCTAAGCGGCGCTGCTAACTTTTCACTCTAAAGGGTTTTTTCGATGGGGGGTTAAGGGGTAGGGAGGGTCCGCGGTCGCCTGAACAAATACGTGAAACTGGCCGGAGGTCGCTAATTTGATTCCTATATCCGTTGTGTGTTTGTGGGACCGAATTTTAGGGGCGTATCTTTGTTTGCGGCGCAATAGAGCGCTGTTGCTATCTTATTTCTCTTCGGTTCGGGGTTCAAGCTTACAATTAATTTGATGTTACATACGCTTGTTAGAATCGGGGTCAGTAATCGGGATTATGTACCAAAGCTGCTGTATACCTACATGAAGTCTCCAGCTTTTGGTCGGAGTGACTTCACTTTAATCACAGCTTTTTTCTAGACTATCCTTCTTACTTCCTACTTTATTTAATTACTAGCTTTCCGCCCACGGTTTCGACCGCGTGGACTACACGACGTAATCTCGCGTGAGTGTGAATTTTTTTCCAATTTCACGCATTATGACACATTTTGATTACGTAAAATGACACATACGCAAAATGGCATATACGCGAAATGACAAATACGCAAAATGACATACGCAAAATGACACATACGCGAAATGGAATTGAATTTGGAATGGATTGGAACATTGATATCTTAAAGAATAACAAAAATACTCAGACATAAATGAGTATCATGCAAAATCATAACCTACTCATACATATCAATACACCCACTAGAAAAAACGCCTGTCTAAATTTGATGGCTAGCAATTTGAAAGGAGCTACAGGCTATACTAAGGAACTTACACTGTCAGACCATACCAAATGTCAAATTCTGTCAGCTCACTTAGCAAACTACAGTAAAAAACTACATTGGTTTGAACTACAAAGAGATTTAAGTCATGAAAACAAAAATCAATTTTTAACACATATAAATTCTATGACATTTAACAATGTATTTGAACAAAATGATCCTAATGAAGCATTTAACGAATTTCATGATATTTTTTCTCTTTTTTACTATCTTTGTTTTCCTGTTACTAGAATAAAAAAAGATCTTAATCCTAAAAAAATAAAATGGGTTACAAAAGGACTTAGAAAGTGCTGTGTAAGAAAACGTAAATTATACCATAATTATATATATTCAAATAAAAACAATAAAGAGGGAAATAAAAGGCAATATCAACACTATACTAAACTACTACATAAATGTATGAACGCTGCACAGAGAATTAATAATTCTAAATATATACTTAATGCGAAAAACAAATGCATAGCGTCTTGGAAAATAATAAATAATAACATAAACAAAAATCCTTATCAAAATGAAATAAAATCAATTAAACACAACAATGACATTACGAATAATATAAATGACATATCTGAATTATTTAATGACTATTTTATTGACATTGCACAAAATACGGGTAGTAAATTAGTAAATACGAATAAAAATAGACTAGGGTGAAAATCATTTAAAATGACCATTGTGACAAAAATGAAACAAAAATGATACCGTAACAAAAATGAAACCCGTAACAAAAAATAACAAAGCTGAAATATTAGGGTCTTTTCACAAGTCACATAAAACTGATTTATTTTTTCCAGGAACAATAAAAAGCATTATTTTTATGATTCTTTTAATAAAAAAACACTTATAATAACAAATAAAATGTTTTAACTTTCATGAACACAAAGGCTTCATTCATTGGTAGCTGATTGGTAAAATCAATAACAATGACACTTAAACTCTGTACAGTCACGATCAATAATATGTAAAAAAAAACATTTATGGGCATTCTGGTCTTTCAGCCTCTGTCTATAAGGACGCTGTCGTTCAGCTGCTGACATCGGCATTCTAAAAAGAAAAATATTGAAAAATTGCATTGTGAATGCAAAAAAGTAAAAAAATAAAATACGAAAAATATTGTTAGTAACAAACAAAATGGACAAATAACCAAACATCACAATAACAGCATGGATACTACGTAATTAAAGTCTGGAAATACATAAAAACACAGATTAAACACATAACCCTCATTTTGGACATCACCGTGTTTGGGTAAAAAAAAATCAGTCTTGTGAATACGGCTTTTGTTCATTTTTGTTATATCATTTTTGTTACGTGAGAAAAAAACATAACAAAAATGAACAAACTTACTACTTGGAATAGAATCGAAAATATTTTAAGCCAAACGAGAACGTCATGAGTAAAAAGCTGTTTGCATTTCAATCAAGATCGAAGACAAACCGTCTATATGAATTGATTAAATATATAAGTATTTTCTTACCTGCATAGATTGGTAGACAACAAAAATGATGAATCAAAATTGTAATTTCCGCTCGGAGACAGAAAACCACGCGTTCACTCACTTTTTCATGCGATGACAAAATTACCGACACATAATCGCTTTCGGCATCTGATTGGCTAATTAGAGAGCAATTGTTGCCCTCTAGTAAACAACAAATAATACTAATTTATCTCGTTAGAAAAATGAATAACAAAAATGAACACATTATTGGACATTTATTTGAGGACTAAAATTTATTTATAGAAATAAGAAAATAAAATAGTTTAACCCGATATCAGCGACAAATCATATGTCTTAAACAAAAAATAATCATTTGTTTATTCAAACAAATGATTATTTTAGTAACTGTTTTTTATTATATTTATTTAGGTGTACTTTGTAACGCTAGTCACGCAGAGGACAAATTATTTTGTATGGAGAAAATCCGGGCTCGGAGCGAATATAGGAGTATATTTGTTAAATACTGATAAGGTACATTGAAATTTATATATATTTATTTAAGTAATGTTTCATTCTACTAACGTGGGTACTCATTGCTTTATTTAAAAGAATATTTTGTAAAATATCGCGCGTGGACAAATTTTGATGTCAAAATGGTCATTTTAAATGATTTAGAAATAACAGTATATTCTTGTACCCTACAACTGAAACTGAGGTACAAAAAATCATTATGGGATTAAAAACTACAAGATCAGTGGGTTACGATGAAATTAGTACCGATGTTCTTAAAATGTGCGCGCCAAAAATATGTACTCCATTATCATACATAATAAATTTATGCCTGGAAAAGGGCATCTTTCCAGACAAACTTAAATTATCGGTAGTTAAGCCTTTATTAAAAAAAGGCAACGATAGTGATATGGGTAACTACAGGCCCATTACACTTATACCGGTGATATCTAAAATATTTGAAAAAGTTATGGCAACACGTCTTTACTCTTTTATTACCAAGCATAACATTATAAATCAACAACAATATGGTTTTCAGGAGGATAAATCGACCTCTCTAGCTTGTTTCTCTTTAATTAAAAAAATTGCAGAAGGAATAAATGATAAGACACCAACAGTAGCAGTATTTCTTGACATGTCAAAAGCGTTTGATCACGTGAATCATAAAATACTGCTACAGAAATTACATGACTACGGTATAAGAGGAATAGCACATAAATGGTTCGCCAGCTATTTGTGTAATAGACAACAATGTACCGAAACAACACGGATAGAAAATCAAACGCAAGTAAAGGCAAGATCAAAATATCGCAAAATTACTAATGGAGTCCCTCAAGGCAGTATTTTGGGGCCATTACATTCATTCTTTACATCAATGATCTTCCAGATGTTACTAAGAATGATTGCTTTTTATTTGCAGATGACTGCACACTTCCATTTAAAAATAAAAATATTGACGAACTTGAACTTGACATTAATAATACAATTTATGACTTTAATTAATTGGATGAATAAAAATGACCTTAAAATTAACATATCTAAAACTAAAGCTATTCAATTTCACACGTATAAAACAAAAAAAAATTAATATTGACATACACTACAACAATAATAAAATTGACATCGTAGACAGCACAGTATTCTTAGGTATAAAATTAGATGAATACTGCAGTTGGAAGAATCAGGTAGATACTATTTGCACTAAATTAAACAAATTTGTATTTGCACTTAATAGAATCAAAAACATTGCGTCTTTTCAAATTGCTTTACAAGCGTACCACGGATATGTCTCTTCTTTGCTGCGTTACGGCATAGTTATATGGGGTAACAGCGTAGACTTTGAAAGAGCTTTTAGAGCCCAAAAGAAGTGTATTCGCGCCTTATGCGGGATAAGACAAAGGGAATCTTGTAAACCCCTGTTTGAAAAACACAAAATACTCCCTCTGCCATGTATATACATATTAGAATTATGTATGTTAGTAAAAAAGCACCCAGAGTTCTTTACAAAATGTAACCTATTAAAAACGAACTTAAGAAATTCTAGGAAAAATAAATTAGCTATACCTAAATGTAATTTAAGCCTATTTCAAAGAAATTGTTATTATATGGCTATCAAAATATTTAATAAGCTACCGCTGGACATTACTGATCAGCCACTTGATAAAAATATATTTAAAAAGAAATTGGTACAATGGCTCCTACAGCATAACTTCTACTCCATTATTGAGTACTTGGAGAGAAAATGACATTCTATAATAATTAATGTAGGTATTGACCATATTTTGACATTTTGTAATTTTTATTAGCCACTGACATTAGGACTCATAATGGTTTATCAGACATTTTTAATTATTTTTAATTTTTGTTAATCTTATATTGAGATATTATAATTACATTCCCATAATATATAATTGATATTTGCATGCCCACATAATTAGGGTAGAACATTGTTGTTCGTCTTAATATCATTGTTGACCACCCCAATGTACTACACGATGTTAAGCAAATAAACGTTTTGAGTTTGAGTTTGAGTTTGAGTTTGAGAATGACAAATACGCGAAATGACAAATACGCGAAATGACAAATACATGAAATGACATATACGCGAATTGACACATACGCGAAATGACATGAATTAAAGACGTAAAATTTTGTTGCGCGTAGATTTGTAATAAATACCTACGTATCAGTGTCATAAAGGTTGTGGTATGTGGCATGAGAGCCCCTTTTTGCATAATGTCTTTATTCCTAATTTGCTTTGGCAAGCATAACAAATTTTCCATATTTTATTTGTCATATTAATACACTTTGGCATATTTTTTTGGCATATTATTTATATTGGCATAGTTATCATTTGGGCTCATTTGATTTTGCATAATGTTAATAGGCATATTGTATATTCGCCTAATATTATTTAGACATAAATTAATATCAAAAACAATGAGAACGAATGATGTCATTATGCGTATGTCATTCTGCGTAGTCACAATATGCCATTTTACGTCAGAGTCATAGATATGCCATTATGCGTATGTCATTCTGCGTGGTCACAATATGTCAAGTCCAAGATATGTCATTATGCGTATGTCATTCTGCGTAGTCACAATATGTCATTTTGCGTCAGAGACATAGATATGTCATTATGCGTGTAATTCAGCCGTTTTGGCGTAACAAACATTCCACCATCTAAACATCCAAACATCTACACTTTCACATTTATAATATTAGTAGGATCTATATACTTATAATAAAACTGTAAACGAGCCGATTCTGTACAATGAAAAGAAATAGAAAAAAACATGTCCAGGGGTCTTCTTGAACGAAACAGATACCAAAAATATGGTTTTTGAATTTTTTGTCTGTCTGTCTGTCTGTCTGTTGTCCGCGTTTCACGCAAAAACTACTGAACGGATTTTGATGTTTTTTTTTTGTTTTATAGCTATTTGTTCTCGCCAACATATAGGCTATAATTTATTTTGAAGATCGGTATACCTGATGTGGAACCATAGCAGTCCAGCCAAAATATGAGAGATATAAGAGAAACATAGCGTCTTAAGAAAAGTTGTTTAACTTGATGAACATTTTCTATTGACGTAAAAATATCGAAGGTCTGGCACACATGATGTGGAGCCCTAGCAGCCAGGTTAAACTATAAGAGATACAAACATAGCGTCTTAAGAAAAGTTGTTTAACTTGATGAACATTTTCTATTGACGTAAAAATATCGAAGGTCTGGCACACATGATGTGGAACCCTAACAGCCAGGTTAAACTATAAGAGATACAAACATAGCGTCTTAAGAAAAGTTGTTTAACTTGATGAACATTTTCTATTGACGTAAAAATATCGAAGGTCTGGCACACCTGATGTGGAACCCTAGCAGCCCAGCTAAACTATAAGAGATACAAATAAAGCGTCTTAAGAGAAGTTGTTCAGCGTGACAGGTATTTTTTATTGGCATACAATAATCTAAAGTCTGGTACATCTGATTTCCCTCAAGAGTCCAGATAAAGCTTAAGATATACGAATGTGGCGCCTTAAGGAAGGTTGTTCAGCAAAAGAGCACTATCTGTTTACGTATTACACAGCGTGATATCATAACTGTTACTTTTTACAAACTTCTTATAATATCTTAAGCATTCAAATAAAATATTTTCTTAAGAATGGATTGAAGCACAATTGATTGAAAAACAAAAATTCGTAAATAACATAATTTGGGAGTACCTCCACGTGGTGAAGGTGGAAACAGTATAAATAGGTACTGGCTAAAACTCCCTTTTTAATACTATCTATATAAATGCCTTCGGGCTTATGTTATTGTCATCGTATACGTCAAATTTGGCACGGTAGCCTTCCCGGTAACGCAGGGGAGCATCCATCAAATTTTCCGTATATTTTAGAGCTTTAGTTAACATTAACTGGGTTTTGCATTGTTTTGCTTTTGTTAAATTTGGTTGTTGCGACATTCACTGAAATACCTAGGCGAAAAAAAAACAAGTCTTTCTCAGTATTCAAGAGACTCCAAACGAAAAAGACGAGATAGATCTCAAGAAACTGAGGAAGAACATGAGACACGCTTAGAAGCAAGACGAGATCGTTACTCTGAATCTTTTGTTTTTGGAAACAGATATGCAAAGAGAAAACAGATTAGCTGCTGATCGGGAACAAATCACTTCTTCGCGTGCCTCAGAGACGTTAATGCAGCGTGAAGCGCGACTTACTTCTGATCGTCAGCGTCATGCTACATCTCGCGAAACTGAGACATTCACTCAGCGTGAAATGCGTCTTATATCTGACCGTGAGCGTCACATTATATCTCGCGAGTCTGAGACACTTACTCAGCGTGATACGCGTCTCACAGCCGATCGCGAACGTCAGATCTTATCTCGCAAGTCGGAGACATTCACTCAGCGTGAAACGCGTCTCACAGCCGATCGTGAACGTCACATTATATCTCGTGAGTCAGAGACATTGACTCAGCATGAAACGCGTCTCAGAGCCGACCGCGAACGACACATTTTATCTCGCGAGTCCGAGACACAACTACTTAACGGGTTTTGGTGAACCTTTTTTTATTTAGATCTTGGTCACCGGCAACATAATCGGCTGTAATTTATTTTGAAAATCGAAATAACTGTTTTTTATCGTGCAAATTTATTTATTGATGACGTCGTGTAATCCACGAAGCCGAAGGCGAAGCCTCGGGTGGCCGCTATGCATAATAAGCCTAAAAAATAAAAATGCTGTCGAAAGTCACTATTTCACGCGGACGAAGTCGCGGGCACAGCTAGTTTAATAATATGAATGAATGTGAAAGTTTAGATGTTTGGATGTTTGTTACTCAATCACGCCATTGATTGTACAATACAGAAGCGACGTCGTGCTGAGTAGCCTTGCATTTTTCTCAGAGAGTAAGTGTTGTTTTTATAACTAACAAAAGATATTTTATTTGCTATATAAAAGTAATAATGGCGCCTATTCAATTTGTTTGCGGTGGCTGCCGTAAAAAGTACTCAACAACTGATCATTTAAAGTGCAGTGATTGCTCAAAAATTTATGATCTTGACTGTGCGAATATATCAGTACAACGCTTTCGTAACATGCCGAAGGATCATAAAAATCAATGGGTCTGCCTGGAATGCAAAAGCAAACAACCAAAATTAAACAATATGAATACACCGGTTCGAGCACTTTCTGAGTATCCGCTCCAAAATACGGATACGAGCACTGACAACATAACTATCCGAAAGTCGAACTCCAAACGAACTGTCCCATCACCTCCTGATTCCGAAGACAGTAGCGGCGCACCATTTACCCATGAATCCCTGGATGAAGGTCTTATAACCGCGATATGCGAAAGAGTTTCCAAGTCGATAAAAATTGAAGTTGTGATGGCCCGAACTGCAGGGTTATTGTCCTTTCTGCTATTTCCGTAAACAAAGGCCTAAGTCCTTTGTTATAGTATGCATTTCTAATGTGATCGTCTATTTATGATTTTATCCCAAAATATAATTCAGCTTATTTTAATGTGATTTGAAATAAGTTTCAATTAAGCTGACTTCAAACCAATTGTCTAAAGCTATCAATTTTGTCTCCAATCAAAATTTAGAATCCAATCGAAGGATTCCTAATGACATTGTACTTTATCTATAGCCATATAACAGATCAAATATTCAAATGCCGTCGAAGGCATTATTTCAGATTCAAGGAAAGGAAAGTTTAGTTTCTATAGTCTTATCCTCCAGAAAAGTTTGTTACTATTCGAAAGTAACTCAATTATTAAAATTCAATATTATCTACTTCAACTCTAAGAAAATAATTAATAAATTTAATTATTAATTCATTGAAAAAAGGTTTCTATAATGGGAAATAAATATGAATACAGAATATGATGTTATATTAATTTTATTACTTCAAATTGAATTTAATTCGAAACTCTGGGACTATTTTAACCAATATTCTCTCGTTAGAAGGAAATTGGCTCTTTGCTTCTGTTCCTACGGCTGATAAAGTCTGTAGAATTGGGAAAACGAAGCAAAGTAATAAAAAACCCAATTCCTGCCGATTAATCTAATTATTCTAAACAAAGAAATGTGAACACAAAGAAAATTGCAATATAAGATTGTGTTTGTGTACTTATTTTGACTTTATAAGGTGTGAGAACGTTGTTCATTAAGTTTGTTTAAATATTTATGATATTTATTATCATCATCAGTTTTATTACAATATAAGTTTAAAGTCAAATAAGTTCACGTCAAAAGGTTTCACAATATACTTAGCTTTATAACACCTTGTTGATTCGCCACACTGATTCTATTACTTTACAAGCAATGGTGATTTACAAAGTTTTATACATTGAATATTAACAATTTTAATACTCCAGAAATTTTCCCTCCCGTAAGATTAAAATGACCGTCCTAACAGGTCGCGCGACCCTGAATCCCCTGTTTGTTTCTCCCCGCCAGCTTACAATAATAACCTTCTCTAACTACGCTAAATCTATGTATATCCTAATTTAGGTCTTAACTATTTGTCTTCATGGACCAATCTTCTTTAATTCTGCGCCAGCGCATTTTGCAAAACACCCCGCCTATCCTTGTGACCTGATTGGCTAATCAACTCGCTAGGCGCAGCTCCAACCTTCCACTCACTAGATGGCGCCATGTGTTCAAAAACGCTTAGATCCAACTTGAAATCTAGAATTCGCTGTAGGTGATTTTGAGTCTGTCATGCTTGACTCCTGAAAGATAGAGAATGGTTCTGCGTAATATCTGCAATTTTTAACTTAAATAAACATCGGGAAAACTCAATTATGTCTTCATAGTTTTAACTAATCAAGACACAAGGTTCCTTTTTGCATATCAGTCGTTGCTCAGATAATTCATTACGTTTCACTGTGACTTTTTTATACGTATTAAATAGGCGTCAGCTATTCGGTTCGCACTCACGAGTTGACAAATTTATGATTACAAAAACCCTGCACTTTTGTTTCAAGGATTGGTTTTTTCTTGATTTTGAGACGCATTTACAACTAAACGTCTTGCTTAACTAAAATTTATGATTTCTTTAAGTGGTCAAAGAAATACATTTACGAAATAATATTGAATTTCTGAGTCGTTTTATTTTAACCATATGTGGCACTTAGTCAAGCGTCTATTGAATTTTAGGAACTGTGTTTTTTTTCTTCCTCAAAGTTTATTTTTTTTATCGTTTATGATACCTATAGTGTAAGGCACATTTTGGTGCCATCACAAAGTCCCTTTAATGTTAACATCTATATTACAACAAGAACTTGCACCTATTCGAAAAGAGCTTCAGGATTTTCGCACATCCCTCGACTTTTTTAATAATCAATATGAGGAGATGAAAAACGAGATAAAAACTCTGAAAACTGAAAATGAAAACTATAAGCAGACCTCAACTAAATTGGAAAACACTGCGAAGGAACTTACAGAACGTTTAAATAGCATGGAACAATACTTGCGTGAAAACAATTTAGAAATACATGGTGTTCCTGAACACCACAATGAAAACTTGGTGAAGCTCTTGGAACAATGCTCTTCTGTAGTGGGCTCAAAAGTTAAAAATGAAGACATCGTCAGTTGTGTACGAGTAGCTAAACTAAACAAGCAAAGCAAATTCCCCCGTACAATCATAGCGAAGTTTCGGAACCCTGCATGTCGTGATCACTTCCTTTCGGCTGTTTATAGATACAACAAGGCAAACCCCAGTTCTAAACTGAACACTTCGTTACTTGGGATGGCGGGTGAAACTAAACCGGTCTACGTATCAGAACATTTGTCTCCATCTAATAAGAATTTACATGCAGCAGCGAGAAAAAAGGTTAAGGAACTGAAATATCAATTCATTTGGATACGAGGCGGCCGCATCTATGTCAGGAAAGCTCCAGATTCGTCACATATTCATATCAAGGACGTTGATAGTTTAGATCTAATTCGCTAATTCAATTTTGATGTAACATGTATGTTTGTCTTGGTAAATACTTATTCTATGCAATGGCTATCAATATCTATTATCAAAACATAAGAGGCATGAAAAGTAAGTCCCTCGATATATATAACTCTATTTTAGGTAATAAGTTTGATATAATATGTCTGTCTGAAACCTGGTTGGATAACTCTGTACTTTCATCGGAGTTGTTTGACAATAGATATGTGGTTGTACGCAGGGACCGAGATGATAACTTCTTGAAAAGGTTTAATAAGCATCATGGTGGTGGTGTACTAGTAGGTATTTCCAAAGATCTTAACTTTACTGTGATGACTGATTGGCAATCGGATTTCGTGGAGGATCTATGGATTCAGGTAACCATAAACAGAAACACAGTTATAAATATCTGTATTGTATATTTACCAGACTATTTACCGGTACGAGAATTTTCGGATTTTGCCAATAGATGCTCTAATATACTAACATCGTATCCTACCCATATCACGTGTATTATTGGTGACTTTAATTTGGGAAACATTTTGTGGTCGAAAGAAACAGGCGCTCCTTTGAATGGATATTGCGAGAAGTCTGAAATCATTTGTGATTTATTTTATTCCAATAGTATCTCTCAGTTGAATAATATTACCAATCACAATGGAAGGATATTGGATTTAGCCATTACCAATAATGTTGATGCATTTTCGCTTCATTCTATAGTTCCTATAAGCCGTCTTGATGCACACCACCCTCCATTTGAACTGGAATTGCTTGGGCATTCTACTCCTTTACGTCATAGTGAAATTGAAAGGTTGTGTTTTCATAAGACAGATTTCGAAGCTTGTATTGTAAAGCTCAAGGAAATTAATTGGGAACACTATGCTAACACACTTAACTGTGACGATCTTGTTCAGTTCTTTTATAACCAACTGTACACTATCATTAATTCACATACTCCACAGAGAAAAGTTCGAAGTTCTTCCTATCCTGTTTGGTTTTCCAGAGACTTGAAAAGAATTCTGAGAGATAAGGCTAAGTATCACAATAAGAATAAACGCTTTGAAAATCCAAGGGATTTTGATGACTTTGCTAGGTTGAGATCGCGTGCGAAGGTTATGTTGGAGGACTGCTTCAGATTATACATATCAAATATTGAAATAGATCTAACTAAAAATATCAAGTCTTTCTGGAGATACGTAAAAAGTAAACGCGCTACTAATAGCATACCTAAAACCATGTTTTTTAAAAATCGTAAGGCCGCAACAGGTGATGAAGTTGTGAATCTCTTTGCTGATTTTTTTTCTTCAGTTTACACTGACAACAGCACTACAACTTTCGCTTGCAACCCAGAGCTTCAAGGTCGTAATACATGCTTAAGTCAAATAAAAATACAACCAGATACAGTCCAATCCAAGTTAAAGAATATCAACGTATCCAAAGGGGCGGGGCCTGACGGTATACCGTCCATATTTATTAAAATTTGTGCTTCTGCGCTTACTGGACCTTTAACTTTTATATTTAATAAGTCACTTGATGAAGGAGTTTTTCCATCATTATGGAAAATTGCAAATATCACTCCGATATATAAAGCAGGAGACAAAAGAGATGTAACAAATTACCGACCCATTAGTAAATTAAATTGGTTTGCAAAAATATTCGAGTCAATTGTTTATCAGCATCTGTATAACCATGTCAAACCTCACTTAAGTCATAAACAGCATGGGTTTGTGGATGGTAAATCTACTGAAACCAATTTGTTGAGCTATGCCGCTTTCTTGTGTGATTCTTTCGGCGAACGTAAGCAGGTTGATGCTATATATACAGATTTTGCTAAAACCTTTGATCGTGTGAGTCACTCTATTCTTCTGATTAAAGCAGATTATATGGGCATCCACGGAAACTTATTGCGTTGGCTTGCTTCGTATCTTATAAATCGCTCTCAACTGGTGGCATTGGGCGGATATGATTCCTTACCATTCGTTCCCAGCTCAGGTGTACCACAGGGATCCAATTTAGGACCACTTTTATTTTTAATATTCGTTAACGATCTTCTTGACATCATTGAATGTGATTGCTTTGCCTTCGCGGACGATTTAAAAATTTTTAAGCGTATTACTAGTGCCGCTGATTGTGAGCTGCTACAAGAAAACCTAGACGCAATTTATGAATGGTGCGACCTCAACGAAATGTTCCTAAACGTTAGCAAATGTCAGGTAATTTCATTTACAAAAAATAAAAACCCTATACAATTTGATTATCGCATAAATAACTCCTTGCTAAGCAGAGTCAATATAGTTCGTGACTTAGGAATATACTTCGACTCATCTTTATCTTTTAGACCGCACTTTGATTATATTTGCAGCAAGGCTAATCAAATGCTAGGCTTCATAACACGTAGCGCTAGACCCTTTAAAAAAATTTCATCATGGTTAATTTTATACAACTCATTGGTAAGGAGTTTGCTTGAATATTGTTCTTCGATCTGGTCTCCTATATATAACGTTTACACCAACAGAATAGAAGCGGTTCAGCGTAGATTAGTTCGCTTATTGTGTATGAAGTGTGGTCTTCGTAAGAAATTAAGTGATTATTCTGATCGTCTAAACTATTTTGGTATGGTCACTCTCGAAGACCGTAGGTGGATGAGAGACTTGTGCTCACTTCATCGGATTGTCAATGGATCAGTTGCGGACAGCGGTTTGGTTCAATTATTAAAATTTAAGGTACCAACTCGGTCCGTGCGTAAGCCACAACTATTTTGTATTCCCCTCTATACTAACAATGTATCTGGTAACCATCCATTGATGAGAATGTGTTCTTATTATAATAACATCTGTCAAGATTATGATATATTTAATTGTAATACCCTCTCTTTTAAGAAATCGATACTAAAAGCTTTACATTCAAGTAACATAAGCCATGAATTATCGTAAATACTTTTATTGATCCTGAATTTTATTTTCTTTTGTTTTTCAAAATTTGCAACTTTCGTTTATTATTTATATCTTTGACCATATAGGTGTTTAAATATTGTCATTTCTACAACAATGTTGTGCACAATTGTAATTGGACATGGGCATGCACTTGGTTTTATTTAAGTTTTTCTTTAATTTAAGTAATTTGTCTAATGTCTGTTATTGTGCCGTTCTAAATAAAATAAAATAAAATAAAATCGCCAAGGGGGTAAATAAAGGGGGTTCTGCCGAACTCGGCAGAACCGCCTTTATTCACAAACTGTCGGAAACGTTCCCCGCAAGCAGAATCTATCCATTGTCACTGTCACACACTTCGGAATAGACAAAGACAAAGCACAGAATTCGAATATGAATCATTATCCGTACGGTTCTGAATCAGGGGCTGGTGGTAAGGTTAGTACTGTGGCGTGATGTGAACTCTTTAGTTTAGTCTATGAATTATATTTTTAACTAGCTTTCCGCCCGCAGCTTCGCCCGCGTGGACTTCACGACCTTATCCCGCGGGAATGTGACATTTTTCCGGGATAAAAAGTAGCCTATGTTCCTCTCCAGGCTACAATGTATCGGTGTCCTAAATTTCAGCCATATTCGTTCAGCCGTTTTGGCGTGATTGAGTAACAAACATACAAACATCCAAACATCCAAACTTTCACATCCTACTAATATTATAAATGTGAAAGTTTAGATGTTTGGATGTTTGGATGTTTGGATGTTTGGATGTTTGTTACTCAATCACGCCGAAACGGCTGAACGGATTTGGCTGAAATTTGGGACACAGATACTTTGTAGCCTGGAGAGGAACATAGGCTACTTTTTATCCCGGAAAAATAACACATTCCCGCGGGATGACGTCGTGTAGTCCACGCGGGCGAAGCCGCGGGCGGAAAGCTAGTTTATAATATTAGTAGGATAGTAATTTGAATAGAGAACACATTAGAACACACTGTTAAAACACTAGCAGCGGATTTTTCTTCTTTTAAATCTCTTGTTTGGAAGACACTCGGCATCCTGAGGTCGCAGATTGAGCTCCTGGCCTTGGGTGTGGACCGTCTAGACACTTTTTCACGCCGAAAAGTACTTTTATTTCACGGCATAAAAGAAGGAAAAGATGAAGACGTCCTTAAAAAGACTTTGGAGGTGTTATCCAACCAAATGCAATTGGTTGGCATTTCATCGGAGGCCATTGAATCCTGTAATAGGCTGGGTGTGAAGCGGAAGGAGTCATCTCGTCCCATTCTAGTTCGTTTTGCATCTATGCAGTGTCGTAAGTCTGTTTGGAAGAAGAAAACTTCACTTAAAGGATCAGATGTGACAGTCTCTGAATTTCTGACTAAGGCAAGACAGGAACTCTTTAGTGCAGTCCGCAAACACTTTGGAAAAAGTAAGTCTTGGACGTCGGAAGGAACAATTAACCTTCTTCTCCCTGACGGCAGTCGTAAGAAGATTTACTCCAACGCTGAGCTGCAGCATCTTATTTCTCAGTATCCCAACCAGCCGGTAGATTCATCCCGAGGAAGAACGAAGTGATTGTCTTTATAAGTTCTTTTATGTGTGTAACTTTTTAATTTAGTCGGGTTACTGAATAACCTTTCCGGGGTATTATCACATTTTTGTTTTAACTTCGCTCGCTCAGATAACCCATTTTATAAATTATTAATTTATTTTAAGGTATTTTTGAGTCCCGGATTAGACAGTACACAGACAAGACAGTGTCAATGTCAAATCATCAAAATAATGTCAATGTCAACTTGTATTTTTTTTTTATAGCTTTGGCGTTCTCTTGTATATTGCGTTGCGCTTCGTTCTACGTTTTTAATTTTTGTCTCGACTATTAGTTTTTTTCTTATTGTTCATGTTAATGCTGTTGGATGGAGTGAACATCTAGTCAACTTTGGCACGTGGAGAGTTTAATTTAATTTAATATTTAATTAATTAGTAGCCTTAATTTTATTATTTTATTATCTTATATTTATATTATTTTATTTATATATAATATTGATGATTTTTAATGATGAATTCTTCTCTTGCTCTTCTGATGACTATGAAAGCGCTGAAGACAATGTCTCGTCCATTTCACACTCAGACTTACTGGAAGTTAAATTGTCTAGAATGTTTGACAATAATCCTAATTACCTATCATTGGTGCATATCAATGCGCAAAGTATTCTTGCTCACTATACTGATCTTCTGGCTTCCTTTGGCAACGGCGTAGTTGATTGCATTCTTGTTTCCGAAACCTGGCTCAAGCCATCTCTTCCTTCCTCTTGTTGCTCCCTTCCGGGCTATAACCTATTTCGCAATGATCGCACTGGTTTGGGTGGTGGTGGTGTAGGTATTTATCTACGTAGCCACATCCCTGCAAGGGTGGTCATTTGCTCTTCTTCTCAATATACGGCGTCCCTCGAATATTTATTCCTAGAAATTGTTTTTCACCATAAAAAAATCCTCCTGGGTACTTTATATAGCCCTAGTGATAAAATCAATTATTTTACCGACCTAGAAAATATCCTTGATAATCTTGCCCCTCAATTTGACCATATCATTCTCATGGGTGACTTGAACACCTGCCTCTTAAAGCTTGACGCCAGAGCCAACAAACTACTATCTCTTATCTCCTCTTTCAATCTTCACATTCTTTCAACATCTTCTCCAACTCATTATTTTCCCAACTGCGCGCCGTCTCTTTTGGATCTCACGATAGTTTCTGATCCCGACTTAGTTGGATCTCATGGGCAAATGACTGCTCCTTTTTCCCACCATGACCTAATATTCTTTAGCTATAAAGTGCGTCCTCCCAAAGTCAAACCCAAAACTCTTCTTCTTCGTAACTTTCGCAATATAGTACTTGAACGCTTGAGGTCTGATGTGAGAGACATTGACTGGTCTCCGATACCAACATCGAACAATATCGACGCTATGGTCGATCATTTCACGTCTACGCTGATCAAGGTTTTTGATATTCACGCCCCGGTACGTCCAGTAAGGGTCAAACACCTGCCTGCACCTTGGCTAACCCCTGAGATTCGTAGTGTTATGGCCAAGCGCGACAAGGCAAAATGCCGTCAAAAAACGTCACCGTCACCGGATAACCAGTTATTTTACAAAAAACTTCGGAATCTCAGCAATAGGATGTGTCGAGATGCTAAGCGCAAATATATACACTCGCAAATTGAAGGCTTAGACCAAAGACATATTTGGCGTTTCCTAAGGTCACTAGGGGTGGGAAAGCTCGCGGACTCCAGTCCGCATGCGCTAGACCTCAACTGTCTTAATCAACACTTTTCAACCCCTCCCCTTACCTTAAACTCAGGTTCTAAGTCGGCTACTCTGTCTTCTCTATCAAGTCTTGACTCATCTCTTTACCCTTCTTTCACTTTTAGCGCAGTTTCCGAAACAGACGTCACGAAGACTATAAAATCCATTACCACTAAAGCTATTGGCAGCGATGGTCTAAGTATGGATATGATTCTTCCGGTGCTGGAGGACATTGTGCCAGTTATCACTCACATTGTAAACTTTTCACTGCAACACAATGTCTTTCCTTCATCATGGAAGAAAGCCTACGTTTTACCCCTACCTAAAATTTCTAATCCTACTTCTCCGTCACAATATCGTCCTATCTCTATCCTCCCCATCCTATCCAAAGTACTTGAATCTATTGTCCACTATCAATTATACTCCTTCTTCTCGTCTAATGCCCTACTGTGTCCGTACCAATCTGGTTTCCGTCCTTCCCACAGCACAGTTAGTGCACTACTAAACATAACTGAAGATATTCGCGGTGCGATGGATAACACCAGGCTTACAGCAATGGTCCTGCTTGACTTTAGTAGTGCATTCAACTGTGTTGACTTTGATCTCCTCCTCGGTACCCTTCGTTCCTTTAACGTCTCTGTCCCTGTGATTGAATGGTTACAATCCTATCTTTCTGAGCGCTTCCAGTGTGTAGTCCATAATGATTTTTTCTCCAGTTGGTCACTTATATCAGCCGGTGTACCACAAGGTGGTGTTCTTTCTCCTTTGCTTTTTTCTATATTTATTAATGGTATTTCTAAAGTAATCTCTTCCCCTTTTCACATTTATGCTGATGACCTTCAAATTTACAGACACTTCTCCATTGCTGAGGTTTCAGAGGTTATTGACTCTTTAAATCAAGATCTGGCTTCCATTCGTGACTGGGCTGCTTCATTTGGGCTTATGGTTAACCCTGTTAAAAGTCAAGCCATGATTGTCGGTAGCAGCCGACTAAGGAGCAAACTCGCCTGGGAATCTGTTCCTCCACTTGTTTATGACAACGTTACCATCCCTTATACCGATAAGGTCAAAAACCTTGGGCTCGTTGTCGACTGTACCTTGTCTTGGTCTCCGCATATTAATGAGGTCAGTAAACGCATTCACTATACATCTCACTCTCTCAAGCGTCTTCAATACTTCCTCCCTTTCAAAACAAAATTGCTGCTGGCACAATCTCTCCTCCTTCCACTTCTCGACTACGCCGATGTTTGCTATCTGGACGTGACAGAAGAACAGTTGAACAAGTTGGAGCGCCTTCAAAATCTGGCAATTCGATTTATATTTGGATTACGAAAATATGACCATGTGTCATCATTTCGTCATCAACTCAAGTGGCTCCCAGTTCGACTTCGCCGTGATATGCACATCCTTTGCACACTATATAAAATCCTCTATGACCCGAACTCGCCCCAGTACCTTGTTTCCCGCTTCCAAATACTTCCTCCTCCCACTCGCTCTAGGCGGCCTTGTATCACGAAGATGCTTGAGCTACCTAGAAGCAACACCAACTTCCTCCTTAATTCCTTTTCCGTTAGAGCTACACTGCTCTGGAACAAACTCCCGTCAAACATTCAGACTTCTCCGAGTACTAATTCATTTAAATGGAAATTAAAAAAGCACTTTTTAGAACAGTTGTCACATCCCTAGAAATCATCAGATAGGTTACATTTAAAATCATCACGTTTGTTATTATGTATATATTATAATATTATGTAAGTATGTATATTTTATAATAATATGTATTATTTATGTAGGTATGTTTATGAAGTTAGATTTTAGTAAGTATTTGTCTTGTTTTTCCTCCTTTATTTATGCACTTTGTCTCTCCTACTTTCCTTACATTAATCTCTCACACATCCTGGTTGGCTGGAAGAGATCTCTTTTAGAGATAAGCCCACCTTTGCATACCAATTTTATGTTATTGTTTATTAAACTGTGTTTTTTTTTAAGTGCAATAAAGAATATAAAAATTAGGCCACAAACATGTATATGCGGCCGTAGTAAAGAAAAACTGATCTTTTATTTATGTAACCACTAGTACCACATGGTTATTACAGTACCTTCAATGTACAGTGCAATTCAACATAGTCATTCATAAGTTATTTTTACCATTTACACTTGAAATAATAACGGTGGGTTTAGTAACATTTCGGTCTTGATGCAACTGCAATAAATATTTCATCAGAACAGTTTCATAAGACTTTACGTGTGCAATACTTGAATATTTTAATGCTTACGTTTTTCTATCTGATAGTATAATTATACGAAAGTTACCTTAAATACAGCTTTTTCTAATCTTTAAAAAAATGAATGCAATGAAATGAATGAATAAAATATCTTTCAAAACACAGCTTCTTCTACTCGTTTATTATTGAGTTGGGTAATGTAGAACAAAATAAAAACGATATTTGAATTTGGTGTAACTTAAAACACATGAAAAACAAACAGTAGGTACCTAAAAAATCAAACTTAAAATAAGAACGTTTCGGAGATCATCATCTTGTCAGCCGAACGACGCCCACTGCTAGACAAGGACCTTCCCTAAGGATCTCCACAACGATTGGTTCTGCGCTGCCCGCATCCAGCGGCTACCCACGACTTTGACTAGATCGTCGGTCCAACTTGTAGGGGGCCTGCTCACGGAATGCCTTCCGGTACGCGGTCGCCATTCGAGAACCTCTCCGCCCCAACGGTTATGTTCTCCGCGCTATGTGTCCCGCCTACTGCCATTTCAACAATGCAATCCTTCGAGCGATATCGGTTGTTTTAGTTCTCCGGCGGATCTCATCATTTCTGATTCGATCGAGCAAGGAAATACTAAGTATGGCCCTCTCCATTGCTCACTGGGTGACTTTGAGCCTTCTTATGAGACCCATAGTAAAAGACCACGTCTCACTTCCATAGGTCATTACTGGCAACACACACTGGTCAAAGAATTTCGTCTTGAGACATTGAGCTGACGCTGAACGCTGCCCATTCGAGCTGGATTCGACGAGAAATCTCTTTCTCGAAGATGGACTTACCTAACTGGACCGTCTGTCCCAGGTAAACATAGTGGTCAGCAACTTCAAGTGTAATGTTCCCAACATCAACTGGAGCAGTGCAACATGGGCATAGGACATGATTTTTGTCTTTTCCATGTTCATCTTAAGACCCACTCTTTGAGAAGCATTACTGAGATCTTCGAGCATTGTGTTCAGGTCTTCCAAGGTCTCAGCCATAAGAACTACATCATCGGCAAACCGTAGGTGTGTTAGGTACTCGCCATTGATGTTGATGCCGCATCCTTTCTAGTACAGAAGCTTCCTCCAAGCTATCCTCCAACGCAGCTGTGAACAGTTTCGGAGAGATGACGTCTCCCTGTCTCACACCTCCCTGTAGTTGGATAGGATTAGAGCTCTGGTTCTGTAAGCGGACTGACATGGTGGCGTTTTGATATAAGTACCTCAGGACCTCGATGTACATGTAGTCTATTTGGCACCCCTGGAAAGACTGCAGCACCGCCCGAGTCTCCATTGAATCAAAGGCTTTCTTATAGTCCACGAACGCCAAGCAAAGTGGCAAGCTGTACTCTTCGGTCTTCTGTATAACTTCGTAGCGTATGAATGTGGTCTATGGTACTATAGCCTTTCCGGAACCCGGCTTTTTCGGGAGGTTGGAAGTCATCGTCGGATGTTTCGGAGATAGTTTAATAAAAAAATTTTATTCCAAATGCGAATTGATCGTTAGCATAATATTTGAAAAAATTACATCCCAATTTTATTGCGCACCAAGCCAATTGAAGAAGCACATGTTACTGAGTGTACAACGAACATTCAAAATCTACAATATCCCCAGCTGCTTTTTCAAACGCACTACAAACAATGTAATAACAAAAAAAGTATTTACACTAAATTAAATCCTATATCCATTTACAAAAGGTCTCCCGCAACGCAAGACGCCTAATTCACGCGCTAGCAACCTCAGGGGTCATCGGCCTAGGCACCCGAAATTCGAAAGCACTAAAAACTCTTTCAAAATGGCGGCCGCGGGACCTGTTATCCATGTAATATTACTCTATGCCAGGGGTTAGGAACATTTCGTCTTTGTTTAAGAGCTAAGAGTTGAAGATGCTGAAACTTTCATGACATAGTAGAGCCACAGTTATTGTAAAGATATTTGTTTTGTTTAATTCAATCATAATTCAAGCTTCCATTTTTGAATTCAAAGAGTTAATGAAGAGTTAATTTATTTTTACTACTAGCTGACCCGGCAAACGTTGTTTTGCCATATAAATTTTATTGGACACGAACTTCGTATCAACTGCCTGACACAATGTCACTTATTAAAAAAAAAGAAATCCTAAGCGGCAAAAATGTCAGTGATTACATACTCTTTGAAAAATGAGAGTTGTGTGTAGTATGACAGCTTAACGGTTTTCTATACAAAATTACCATTATTATTTTATAATTTTCCTGGATAAAAAGTAGCCTATGTTACTCTTCAGCTCTCAAATTATCTCCTTACTGAAAATCTCGTCGATCCGTTGCTCCGTTTTGGCGTGAAAGACGGACAAACAAACAAACAAACAAACAAATAAACAAACAAACAAACACACTTTCACATTTATAATATTATAGTATATAGTATGGATAGAGGCACTACTATCACTTTTAACTGTCAGTTTTCACTGAACAGTTTTAACTGACAGTGAAAACTGTACCTACGTGCGTGAAACATGTACAATTTTTTGTTGTTTTTGTTAAAACCCGCCCGTCTTCAAAGTACTTACGTTATTTGGTGAGGGATTATTTCTTACTTTTTAATTTGATGTAATTTTTTTGAAGGCGGTTTTATTTTTTTATAAAAATAATTTTGATTTCACTCTTTTTAGTGCATCATGCAGGCAATTTACGTGTATTTTGGTAAATAGGTATGTAATCAAATTGAGAACCTCCTTTTTTGAAATCGGTTAAAATACCTTGAGGTATCCCCTTTCCAACAAAACAAGAATCATCTAAATCGGTTTATAAACAAAGGAGTTATGCCTAAAGATACGTAATAAATTCACATTAAGTGGTAACGAAAACGACAGTATTTCCAAGATTTCCTGAAAACTACTGAACCGATTTCAAAATTTCAAAAAATGGGACCAACTTGAGAAAAACCTGATGTTATAACGTTTGAATCATTTCAATCAGTTCAGCCGTCTTCGAGTAATCGGTGTACATATATATAAAAAAAAACGCGACGAATAGATAACCTCCTCCTTTTTAAATTTTTTAAGTCGGTTAAAAAGTGATCGTGTTTTATATTATAAATCGGATCGAATACAGGCGTGTTGGTTAAAAAAAGGGAATGAAAATTATGAAAATGAGAAGGGGAAACAAGAACTAACATAAAAATTATATTAAAAAAACCTTTTATTTAAAATCAAGCTTTTATTCAAATGTCCTAAAAAGAATAAAATAAACTTTGTATCAAGTCAAATCCAACAAATTTATTACATTAAACAATTTATTTGTTTTAAAAGCTTGTCGCTTTATTTAATTTAGTGCAAGCCCAGTAACAATAAAATCTCGCGACAAGCTTTTAAAACAAATAAATGGTTTAATGTAATAAATTTGTTGGATTTGACTTGATACAAAGTTTATTTTATTCTTTTTAGGACATTTGAATAAAAGCTTGATTTTAAATAAAAGGTTTTTTTAATATAATTTATTTTTGTATTTTTAGTTATTATTGGACGTGTTTCTAAGTTGCTTCATTTCATTTAATGCATAATTATTGCATAGTCGTTTGCCAGTTAATTTATTACAGTCTAGCTCTTCAACTGCATCAAGTCTGCAAACACACAAATATATTTTACCACCAAATAGAGATTGTAGATTCTTACTACAGACACACATATTCATTAAATACAAGGCATATTCACATAGGTATAAGAGAAGGAAGCTCTGTATTACGAACAAGAATAGAAAACACAAATTAGACCCAATAAGACAAAAAGTTCAAAATAAAAATGTGTGTGTGCCGTGCCGCAGCAGTACTCAATGGTCGCAGCTCAGCGTCATATTACTTGTCTTGCAACGCAAGCAAACGCTGATTTTCAGTTGTAAATTTTAGTACGTATTTCAAAAATAAATACTAAAGAACAAGACACATTTAAGTTTCTATCAAAGTTGATAAACATAGTACATAAAGAAAAAAAGGTTTTTTCTTTTCTGTAGGTAGACTATGGTTGTATTAACTTGGAGCCATCTGTCGTTGACTTTAGTGAACTATTTATGTGCAAAGTGACACATAGGGTCTGAATATAGCAACTTCGCGTTTTTTCCTTTTTTTTATAGTTCGTTCGTTCTTATAGCCGCTACACACGTCCAGACCAGACCTAACCGCCGATTTGGTGCGGACGAACTTTGCTGTAAAGCAAATATAATCCGTGCTACACACGTTCGTACCAAATCAAAATTAAATCAAATCAAAAAATCAAAAAGCTACACCAAATCTGGTCTTGGCCAAGGCTTTGTATCACATCACTGAACAAGGCCTTGTATCACATCACTTTTTCTTATCAAATACCCACAGAAATCACCTGGATTTGCCAATGCAATGCAACGGGCTCGTAAAGAAAAAGACCTATTAACAAAAAAAGGTCTTGGATTTGAAAAAAATTGAACGGTACCTGTCATAAAAGAATGACGAAAAATTCTTCAAAACCATTTTGAGTAGCCTGTAACTGACAGGGAAACTTCATTTTTAATTAAATGTCATTTTTTTAAGTAATTGAGAAAAAGCCTAAGTCCAGGGACTTTAAATTAATGTTTTAATATAAATAATAATAATTTTCACTTCTCATGCTCTAAAAGTACGCAAATATAGCCCTACGAAGCGGGACTAAATAACCACTGTAGTCCCTGGGGAGTAAAATGTAATTACTTTTTTAATTTCCTTCATGTGACATTAGATAAACTCAAACAGCCAGTGAATATACTATTAATTGTGAAGTGTGGACCATCTTCATTGCGAAAATGTTTTTTCACTTCTCATGCTCGTAAAGTTCGTGTTTATGTTGGGTATAGGCTGCATAAAATCGCTTTTTATGCTCTAGTGCATAAAGTAAAATCTTCGTCTAAGTCTCAGACTCTAAGACAAAGGTCGTCAGGTAAACAGTCACACACGCAATTAAACTTCGTTAAATAAACTAATTGTTATTTCATTCTGTTTCTTAAATTTTGTACATAATGCATGTTAAATTACTAAATTAATAAAACTAGGCAAAATTAATGAGTTTTCAAAAAAATAAGTATTTTAAGAGCATTATGGACTACGATCTATGCTAAAGTCACCGTGCTGCCACTGCCACATATATAAAAAAAAAAGAAATAAAAATAAATAAAGTCTTCCCGCCAATATGGCGAAGTCTTTAATTTTTCTTTTTGCAATATTGTTATTTATTTTCCTCTCACTCGAAGTGAAAAGCAGAGTGTATAACTCATTCATAAAACCCATTTTACCCTCGAATTGACTATCCAACCTCGCCTACGGCTCGGGTGGATATATACGTCTCGGGTAAAATGGTACGTTTTATGCACTTGTTGTACAATCTACTATTTTGTTTCATGGTTTTTCCGCAAGGAAGGTGGCGCCATGTGTTTTAAATTGTCAATTTATGACTGGTTTAGCGGAAAAAACTTACTGCGAGTTTTTGGCGCCATTTTGGCGGGTTAGGTTGAGTGGATATTTTAATTAATCGCAATTTGTTTCATAGTGGATTTTGTGACTCAAGATAGGTGTGGTTTTTGTGCCCCAAGTGTCTACGCAACTGAACGATATGTAGAATGATTAAAATAGGCGCTATCTAGGTAAAGTGATGCCGAGTGTTTTATTATAGTGGTGTGGTGACTAACCTCAGCAAGAATTATCGAGAAGGTTGGCTTGACACACTTGACGCCAAAAACTCCAAGGAGCACTGGAATGTAACACACCTACATTCTTATGAAAACATAAGAAACTATAATAATTAAATAATACTCAATAATTGGCAGTATGGCTAAATGTCTTGGCCTGTCCTACAAAAGGGCGAATATTTTTACTACTACTACTACTGACCGCGAAAATGTCAGAATTTGTTAAATGTTTTTGTACTGAATTGACTAGTTTTCTCGCACTCGAAGTGAAAAGTACAGTTTGCACCTCGAGACTAAACGCCAACTTAATATACCCTCGGTTTCATTGACTCCCTCGCACGCTCGGGAGCCAAACCACCTCTGGTATATAATAGCTTCGTTTAGACCCTCGTTATAATTCTATTGATAATCTCAAATTTATGTAAATAGTATATTATAGCATACTTTTCAAACAGACTGTTTTTTTGTCTCCATAGCAATTATGTGACATGGACTCATGTTCTTTCTCAAATAACCAATTCAAATCGGCTGTCGGGTTGGGACGTGTGTTCTATTACTAGTTGAATTTAGAGAGTGCGCCAGATAAGTCTGCGCGGGGTCAAAATCGAATACTAATATTTTGCATAAGCTTAGAACAAAATAATGTACTGTAACTAGCGCCATAAACGCCCCAGTCGCAGAGTTATCTGACACGCACTCTATGAAGATTGCGCTCGCTGAATGCTCGCTGATTATAACTTTATGGTACCTACCTACATTGACAAAGTGTCAAGTAACCATCACAACAAAACAAGAATATAGTACTTGAAAATTTGCAAGAATTCTGAATTGATAACTATACTGATTATATATTTAATTGCATTGTCATCGGAACTAAAGGTGAATTCCAAATTTCAGCTCAATCGGACATTGGTAAGTGGGTCAAATTTAGCTCGCAAGATTTGACGAACGGACATGCATACATACATACACTGCAAGTTAAATAAAAGCTTGTAAAAAGACGACAACTCTGTTACTTACTTTAATTCGGAAAAGCATGAAAATCTGTTGTAGGTATTTATTAATCAAACACGTGAGAAAATTTCTCCACAAATATTTTCATGTTAGTTGGATTGTCATTGTTTTATTTATCTGTCTGTCTGTCTGTCTGTCTATCTGTAGGTATTTGATTGAATCAGGCGTCACTTGGCGGAAGTCCCTAACCATCGTGAAAAATAAATATATGTAGCTTTCTTCCGCAAATAATGGCAAATCTTGCACCTTCACCGATCACACTACTCTACACGTGTTTCGCCCCAACCCGGGGCATCCTCAGGAGATGTTTGTCCGTATGCAATCCAGCACCGAATGTCATTCGCAGGAGATGTTTGTCCGTATGCAATCCAGCACCGAATGTCATTCGGTGCTGGATTGCATACGGACAAACATCTCCTGAGGATGCCCCGGGTTGGGGCGAAACACGTGTTATTATTAAGTGTGAAACCCCATTATTTGCGGAAGAAAGCTACATATATTTATTTTTCACAATATCTGTAGGTGATGATCCCAAAGCCTTTATGTATTATCCTGCCACATAAATCCTGCAAGGCGTCGAAGAAGAGATGCAGGATCAGCGAAAAGTACGAAGGTAAACATCGACGCGCATCACACATACGTCAAAGAGCTGAAGGTTTGTATGGAAACATGAGTCGCGCATACAAAGTTTCTGTGTTGCTTAGTATATACAAGTACGTACGTAAGTGGTCCCCGACAGACCCTAGCTTGGAGAAGAAATTTCCTTTTCGCTGAATATACGGAGAACATTCTGCCTCAACACCCGTATATAATTATTTCAAACAAAGCTTTATCTTCTACTGTCGGATTAGATGACTAGATGTTTGGATTATTTTTACATTTACTGTGTAATTTTATTGCACAATTATTAAAAAAATGAAGTATTAAGAGAAACCCACCCGTCACCTACCTATCACCAGAGCTAGTTGGGAATCGTGTCCATTTTTGCTAATTTCATTTCAGAATAGATGTGAGGATTGTTGTTACCCAATCACAGCCAAATAACTGAACGGATCTGGATAAAATTTGAAACCGGGATAAATTATGGTCTACAATAGAATAAAAGCTACTTTTTACCCCAGTAAAATGTCTTATTCCTACGGGAAAACATTGTCTAGGGCACGCGGGGAAAGCCACGAGTGGAAAGCTAGTCCTAATTAATATAATATTATAAATGTGAAAGTTTAGATGTTTTGATGTTTGTTACTCAATCACACAAAAACGGCTTAACGGATTTGGCTGAAATTTGAGACACAGATACTTTGTAGCCTGGAAAGGAACATAAACTACTTTTTATCCCGAAAGAATACCACATTCCCGCGGGATAACGTCGTGTAGTCCATGCGGCCGAAGCCGTGGGCGGAAAGCTAGATTCTCATAAAATACGTGGAAAAGTTCGCAGCCCCTGCTCCGCGCCTACCTTAGAACAAGTTGCATTTCACCCGGCGCGCACGCAAACATACACGCGACGTGCGCACGCGCATCGGCGCTGTGTGCGCGCAGGGCAAGGACCAAGGAACCAATTTCGGGCCTAGTCGTTATCCGGCCCAAACTGGTTCCAAATATGTTAGTAGATGTGTCGCTGTTGTACTTACGTTGTATGTTGCGCGGTGGTTTTCTTAGGTGGAGAAAATTGCGTTCGGAGGAGCGTTTTCAGAGGCAGAATACATCTAGTTTGAATTGTTAGTCAATAATAAGGTAATGTTAAGGCATTTAAATCAATATATATAGTTTTAAGTTAATTAAGAAGTAGAGTTTGATTATGTTCTTAAAATAAAACATATTATAGGAGTTAGAACAGAAAAATAACACGTAGATAGGATCTACAATTTTTCTTATACTTGCAGCATTGCATTGTGAAATATATAAATCTAAAGACATAATTAAAAGTGTTACATAATTTTGTTTAACAATGGAGCTACATTTTTATATGCATATCTTAATATTTTGCCCAATTGCTTAAGGACATTTGACTGATCATGTTTTTTACGATTGCTAAATAATAAATCTTTATACAGGGTGAAACTATTTCATGGTACCTGGAGGTACTCGAAATAATAGAGATAGCAAAATTTACTGAAAGGAACCATTGCTTTATTTTTGACAAGAAACAAAACTGCATTCGAAGTTATTTTTATACTCATCCATTCCATATACAGGGCGTCCCAAAACTATGCCACATTGAGGGAAAGTACCTTAAATACTGAAGATATAAATTTTTACTGAAAGGAGACTTCATTTTTATTTTAAAAAGAATACGATCTGCATTCAAAGAATTTTGAATAATCACCTGTCTGAACTGGGAATCGAACCTGTTGAATGTAAAAAAATATATTTCATTAATTTTATTGTACCGCTCGAAAGGCTCAATTATACCTTAGCATTTCTTTTTAGTAACTAAGTATCTTAAATACAAGGAAGACTACGACAACAAGTTTGTGCAACGAACGTTATGGATTGCCTTTTTAACCGACTTCTAAATCAAAAAGGAGGAGGTTCTCTATTCGTCTGTATGTACGTCTGATTACTCGAAGACGGCTGAACCGATTGAAATGGTTCAAACGTTATTACATCAGGTTCGTTTCCAAGTTGGTCCCATTTTGTTGAAATTTTGAAATCCGTTCAGTAGTTTTCAGGAAATCTTGAAAATACTGTCGTTTTCGTTACCACTTAATGTGAATTTAATACGTATCTTAAGGCATAACTCCTTTGTTTATAAAACGATTTAGATGATTCTTGTTTTGTTAAAAAGGGGATACCTCAAGGTATTTTAACCGACTTCGAAAAAGGAGGTTTTTAGTTTGATCACATACCTATTTACCAGAAAACACGTAAATTGCCTGCACGATGCACTAAAAAGAGTGAAATAAAAATAATTTTTATAAAAAAATAAAACCGCCTTCAAAAAAACCACATCAAAAAAGTAAGAAATAATTCCTCACCAAATAAATAACGTAAGTACTTTGAAGTCGGGCGGGTTTTAACAAAAACAACAAAAAATTGTACATGTTTCACGCCCGACTTCAAAGTACTTACGTTATTTATTTTCTATGAATGTTGTCCTCAAAACTTTAACATTTTAATGTATTACTAATGAGAGAAGATTGGAGCATATACCTAATTTGATAATTTCCCTATCATAAGTGGTTGATAAAGTTATAATGTGTTAAGTAAGACCACCTCGATTGGTTTAAAAATGTTTGAATAATTTGATGCGGTCTATTCCGCTTGTGGCTTAGTCATGGGACGCCCCCAGGGCGTCCAATGACCATGCCACATGGTAGCATAGACCGCACCAAATACTGTAGATAGAAAATTTTATTGAACTTTATTTTTATTTAAATAACTAGGTATACGAACTGCATTCAATGATTTTTTAAATAATAGCATGTTTAAACCGAGAATCGAACCCGCACCATTCAAACTTTTTTAAACTCATCGAGGTGGTGTTACTTATCACATTATCAAACACTTATGATAGGGAAATTAGGTATAATTGCTCCAATCTTCACTCATTAGTAATACATTGAAATGTTAAAGTTTTGATCACGTATTCATAGAAAAGGCAATCCATAACGTTGTACAAACTTTTTGTTCAACATTAAATGTTAAATTTCGTAGTCTTCCTTTTATTTAAGATACCATGTTACTTTGAAGAAATGCTAAGGTATAATCCAGCCTTTCGATCGGTACAATAAAATAAATGAAATATTTTTTTACATTTAGCAGGTTCGATTCCCAGTTTAGATAGGTGATTATTCAAAATTCTTTGAATGCAGTTCGTTTTCTTTTTAAAATAAAAATGAAGCCTCCTTTTAGTAAAATTTTATATCTTCAGTATTTATGGTACTTTCCCTCCATGTGACATAGTTTTGGGACGCCCTGTATAAGTTCACATCGAGTCGACTCGACAGCAATCCATGTCTCAGCACTATGGTGGTATCGTAGGGAAAAATACTTACCCACCGTACCACTAGGGGTATGCTCCGGGGTAAGATGGGTCAGTTGGGATGGCTTTCATTGTTTTCCTTTCATGTAAATCATGTTTCTAGGAAAGATTAATCCATATGATCGATATAATATCGATTGATGTCATAAAACGTGTTGTTCTTTCGAATTTTAGCCGGTTTGGGCATGTTTATTTAAAATTGCTTAAATACAATTTTGTTTCATTTTAAATATAAAGGAATGTTTTCTTTGAGTTTAATTTGCTATCTCTATTATTTCGAGTGCTTTCCTTTCAGGTATCATGAAATAATTCCACCCTGTATATGTATAAAAGCGAAAGGTAACTCACCTAATTTTTTTTTCTTACTTTGGAGTACATGACTTTTATCTAACAAAATATGCCAGTCCTGTTGTAACTTAAACTATTACATTATCATTATTTATAATTCAAATAAACATTGATAAATAAATAATAAATAACTTCTTACATTCACACCAGCCCATGTTCATTTCATTAAGAAACTGTATCATGGAAAACTTGATAACGGATAAATATATACTTAAATATTGATGAGGGTACGAGAGGGTATGTACGAGTAAAGTAACCTAGGAGTTACGTCTTGGGATCAAATAACTCCTTTCGACAGTTATTCGCTTACTTCGGTTACCTTTGTTGTGTAAATGCTGGATACCTACTCGTACTTCAATTTATTGTTTCAAATAAAACCTCAGTTTGGGAGTAGCCTAACTCAGTCGGCCATTTTTTACAGTTTTCTTGAATTCATGGTTGTTTAATCTTTTAATAGGTACCTATTTGTTTCAGGATTGATTTTATTGTAAATTTTTGGAGCAGTGAAGGCGTAAATGTCTTTGGGCAAATTGAGCTTTTACACCTAGGTTTCGGTACAGAATCTATCCCTTTTATATGCAATCGACAAAATTTTACAAATACGGTATCAGTTAAAACCTTCGTTTTAATAGTGTGAAAAGCTACGTCACTTCGATGACGATTGAGAACTTATTACGCAGTGCACCTCAAGAACATTTTTTTCGGATTGCAATGCGTTACTTTAATGTTTTTTTTGCTCTCAACTGCATTGTACCCTAGTTGGGTGCTGTAAGAAGCAGTAGGCGTGCTGGCATGCGCCGTGCAAATACGTTGATTGGCACAACTGCGTTGGTTGATGGCTAAATTATAGTCATTTAGTGCAATCGATTAAGTTTTTGAGGAAAGGTCTTTTTCGGACATCCAAGACTTCAACTTTAATTGTAGCCCAAATGATGAGCCCAAAGCTTTAATTTGGTATCATTTTTTTGTAGTATTTCTTACAGTATTTATACATTGTCTCTTCCTGAAATCAGCTATGAAAAGTTGAGTATGTGAGTACCTGTAATAAACACTAAAGTAACAGTGAATAGGCACTTTTATGGCAAGCGTTCTCCAATCTAGGCCATAGCTCGCTTCCATCAAGCCAGTTGGAGGCCAAATACCTATAAATAAATAAATAATGAATAAAATATATTGAACACCATAACATACATTGTTCCAATACCAAGGTATAGTAGCTTAAGCACTAGTATTATGGAAATTGGAAACAACGACGGGTATTACCACATACATCCAGGCCCGAGGAAATATTGAAAAGTTAGTTTTCAACATTTACCCGACCGGGGATCGAACCCGGGACCTCTATAGATAGCGGCACCTTGAAATCGGTGCGTACACCACTCGGCCACGGAGTCGTCAGCTATAAATTTATTGTGGAGATTTTTTTAATCCACAACACGCCACGGTAGCATTTTTTAGCCTTCATCACACCAGGGGGCCAAGCCTGCTAACGTTAAGTCATAATCGGTTCTCAATCGTGTTTGAATTGTAGTTCAGTTGTAGTGCTTTTTTAAACAATAGTAACAAGAATTATGACAGTGTATTGTGATGTGAATGTAGTGTGTGGTGTGACCATCAATAGTATTGTGAAAAAAGTACATATTTCTTGTAACTAGTGTGGAAAAAAGCACTACAACTGAACTACAATCGAAACACGATTAAGACACGATTGTGACTTAACGTTAGCAGACTTGGCCCCTTGATGTTAAGTGAACGTAAGGCTGAAGGTGGAACCGCACTATTTCCGGAATCCTCAACAACTGATGAACTGCCTATCATAGATATCTCTAGCTGCCAGAACACAGCAATGCTATAAAATAGTTGTTATGGCGTAAGACTTAGATAACATGGTGGTAGCTAGCCAGGCGGACTTAGAACAAGTACTACCACCAACTTTGCGTTTGCGAAAAATATCTCCACCTTATCACCCAAATTGTGTTACTTATACAGACAAACTGGTGCTTGGGCAAGGGCTATCATCATTAGCCATTTAATGTCTCCGATGCTGGGGCACTGGCCTCCCTTACGGATGGATAAGGAGAATGGGCCATCCACCACGCAGGCCCAATGCAAATCGGTAGGTATTGACGACTGCAAATGCAGCCGGGACCAACGGCTTAACGTGCCTTCCGAAGCACGGAGGAGCTCGAGATGAAAAGTTTTTTGGTCATCCATCCCATGACCGACCATTGCGAAAGTTGCTTAACTTTAATAACTGCAGGTTGAGTGCGTTAACCACTACGCCACGGGCTTCGCTAGAGAAAGGGTGTATGCTACTAAATAACTTAACCGCCTCTGTGGTCTAGTGGTTCACACCACCGATTTCAGACCAAGAGGTCCCGGGTTCGATTCCCAGTGGGGGTACATATTGTATTCGGTTTGGTTGGTGGTACGACTTGTTCTTAGTCCGCCTGGCTAGCTGCCACCATCTTATCTAAGTCTGACGCCATAACAATGATGTTTCCAGCATTATTGTGTTCCGGCAGTTAGAGATAACATAGCCAGTTCCTCAGCTCTTTAGGAAGTCCTAAAGTTAAGTCCACCTGCTGACTTCGACACTGATCATCTAGCCCCCCCCCCCCCCCAATTAATTTAAAATACTGAAATAATACAACTAATTGGTAACCTCTTTTATTTTTCTACCTGACTCTGCTTTCTGGGTCTCCTAGTCGAGAGCGCGTCAGTGGTTCAACATTCAACTTCTTGAAAGGACTGAATAAGGGATCAAATCTTGGGTAGGGAACCTATACTTTCTGAACTACGTCAACAGCTAATGTTGCTCCAAATTAAGTAAGGACAAGAGTCGTTCCCAAAGCTCGTTATTAAGGATAATGTAATAAAAAAAACAGCTTCTAAAACAGGAGCACAGATTTCATGTTAACGTAACGAATTAGAAATAGTGGCACCTCGTAACGGTAACGGCTAAGTGCGAAACAATGTAAACGTTAACGTAACGTTAACGCGGCCGGTATCACTGGCCGCTTTTACGTTAGACAACGGTTTTTTTTATTATGAGACTAATTTTAAAAAAGGTTGCATTGTTTTGTTTTTTCGTGTAGATTTACTTTTGAGTGAAACTGTAGGGGTAGAACTGGGCTAACTGTTAAAAACTGTCCACGAATTAAAAATATACGTACGTATCTAATGAACCATAGAGTTTGAAGTGTTACGCAGGCATAATATCTTTGCCATGAAATATAGTAAACTAATAGTTGGAAATGAATACCAAGGATATCATACATACAACCTTTAACTGATTCTACATTACGAATTCTTCTCTTGTGTAATGTCTTTATTAGGACTGTCTGTACATAGTCAGAGCGACTCGGCAAAAGTATCGAAAATTAAATTTAATCTGTTTTAAATCACTTATAAACTGGGCTTAATAAGATACGAGCAGGTGAGGCGAGCGGCGTTTAATAACACCTCGGCACGCGACTCATTAATCGCGAACAAAACGCAATCGGAAGAAACTCCATCCGCATCATGTTCACCCAGAAACAATGATGGCAAATTAACATGCAAGTACCTCCATGATGCATCGGCCAGACGATAGTCGAAATAATATATAAATACGTAATTACTGACGGCCATTTTTCTACGCACTTTCATATTGATACATAAGTAAGTATACAGCCGTGCTGACGTAATCACCGCGCACACACGCGCGCAACCAATAAATAGATTGAACTAAACGGTGAAATTTAAAAAAGGAACAAAACGAACGAATCGCCCGCGCACACAACTGCACGTAATGCAACCCAATCATTAAATAATATTAACCGAAATTACCTTTTAAATCATGAGCATTAAAGTCGAAAATGGAACGGTTAATACCTGCTTGTGGAACTAGCGTGTTAATACATGCGTGGGAATGACGCTACCAACACAAGCATAAAAATTTTGATTGTAGAAACACCGAATTTTCTTTTTGGTGTGCGTGAACTACGACTGTGTGTGAGAATCATTGCATTCTTTTTGCGCATGTATATCGTAGACTTTTTAAATGTGTTCTGTCAAACATGCTAGTGTGTGAGTAATTTTGTTGTTCACATGATGGATTCGTGTGTTTGTATTAGTGCCTTTTTCGTTTTTTTTCTCGTCGAACACACAGTGGGCCTGGTAAGCAGTGAAAAAATAATTTTAACTGGCACACTGCAAAGCGTGTTTAATTTTCGTGCTCTCTGTCCTGCGCGAAATGGAACGTCATTACGTTTTAAATTACGAACGCTGGTTGTTTTTCTTTTTTATTTATTCGGTTTTTAATTCGCATTGTTTGCTTGATTCGGGATTGCGGACGGCGGTAAATACACAGGGCTATCTGCGCGCCCAGTGGTCTCGGGCAGCTACCTATTGGCAATTATCTCATCTCATATTTTTTTGATACAACTATTATAATTTCGCGTGTTGATTCGAGTAAAGAGTGGTGGAAAGAGGTATGCTCTGAGTATAGACAGGAATACTCAACGAATGCATTTGATCAAAAAGGTGTTTTCACGTCTCATGCTCGTAAAGTACGTGTTTATGTTGGGTATAGGCTGCATAAAATCGCTTTTTATGCTCTAGTGCATAAAGTAAAATCTTCGTCTAAGTCTCAGACTCTAAGACAAAGGTCGTCAGGTAAACAGTCACACACACAATTAAACTTCGTTAAATAAACTTGTTATTTCATTCTGTTTCTTTAATTTTGTACACAATCCAGTTTAAATTACTTACTTAACTAATAAAACTAGGCAACATTTATGAGTTTTGTAAGAAATAAGTATTTCAAGAGCATTATGGACTACGATCTATGCTAAAGTCACTGTGCTGCCACTGCCACGTATAAAAAAAAGAAAGTCTTCCCGCCAATATGGCGAAGTCTTTATTTTTTCTTTTTTGCAATATTGTTATTTATTTTCCTCACACTCCAAGTGAAAAGCAGAGTGTATAACTCGTAGATAAAACCCATTTTACCCTCGAATTGACTATCCACCCTCGCCTACGGCTCGGAAGGATATATACGTCTCGGGTAAAATGGTACGTTTTATGCACTTGTTGTACAATCTACTATTTTTTTCCTTCACAGGGTAGCAGTTACCCTTCATCACACCCTGATGTTAAGTGGTGATAAGGCTGAAGGTAGAAGCGAACACTCCCGGAATCCTCAATCACTGAGGAACTGGCTATCTTATCTCTAACTGCCGGTTACAATAATCCTGAAAACATCATTGTTATGGCGTCACACTTAGATAAGATGGTGGTAGCTAGCCAGGTAGTCTTTGAACAAGCCCTACCACCAACCAAACCGAATACAATATGAAACCCCACTGGGAATCGAACTCGGGACCTCTAGGTGTGAAATCGGTGATGTGAACCACTAGACCACAGAGGCGGTCAACTCACAGGGTCATGTTGATGGACGGTAACTTTTAACTATTGAAGATACAAAACAAGATCGAAGTTTGTTAGGAATAAAACCCAAACACGCTGAAAAAACATAAGAAAAATGATTTTTATTTTAATTTTTAGTTTTTTGCATTCACAATGCAATTTTTACTACTGAAAAATGGATAATGAAGTATTTAGAAAAAATCGACCCGTCTCACAATCAGCTCCGATGGGACTCGAACCCACGACCTTTCGCTTTCGACCAGCGAATTAACCATTTTTCAAAATGATTTTTCATCGCACTTGATCCAGTATAAAGTGGTCTGTACGTTTCTCAAAAAAAAAAGCGCTAAAAAAAATATTAACACTACTTATTCAAGTTCAGTTTGATTTAGTCGTTTTACTCAGAATAATTAAATGGCGTTTCTTTTCTTAACTCTAACTAAATAGATTAATTTATAAATATGAAGATACATTAAGATATTTATATTTTAATTCATCCCTTGATCCCCACCGTGGCCAATTCTGACCACGCATATAGCTGTCAGTGTTCACTCAAACCCGGGGCGGCCAATATTGACCAGGCGCCGGCCGGCACAGATTACATTTTTTTACTCCATAAAGGAGTCTATGCGTGTATGGGACACTTGATTTTATATGGAAGCTGCATACATTGTCTATAGGCTGTAAAATTCATATCCCTCTGCATGTTTCGTTCGAATTGATATAGAAAAAAGAAAGTCTCATTTTTTTCGCTCTGCCTCTGCAAATGTTTATAATATTTTAAAATATGTGTAATCTTATTATTTCGAAGCAAAAAGCAAGGTAAATTGTGTTTTACTGTTATAATAAGTGTTATTTTAGTGTTTTACAGAGGAAGTTATAGGAATCAAATCTAATAATAAATGTCAAAAAATTTCAAAAAAATTCTTCAAAGAATTCAGTCAAATAGCTTATTGCTGCACTTATACCATGTAGAACTAATATATTACTATAGTAATATAGTATAATTTAGTACCTGAAAATAGATAAAACATTCATAAGCCAAACACACTTTACATAATGAAAAAATATAGCCTAATTCCTAAGTTATCAGGTTTTTCGTAAAACACGGCTATTTTTTCCATTTTTTTCGATTTTACCTAGTAGCGCGGGCGGTGCGTTCGTTTATAGTAAAAAAACTACGGGCCTCAGGGGTTAATGTATCCTCAATTTTTGTTACTAGGTCAAAAAAATAGAATTAGACTTAGAAATTAGACTTTTAATTGTATACTTGTACTTGAAGAAATTATTTAGCAGTCGAAAGCAGTGGGTGAAGTTCTACTGCTGCTCTTTGTTTTTTTGTATTCACAATGCAATTTTTATAAGGAACAATAAATATAGAAAACTAAGTATTAGAAAAGGTCGACCCGTCTCACAACTAGCTCCGATTGGACTCAAACCCACGACCGTTTGTTGTCCGGGCGATGATGATCTAACCACTGAGCTACGGAGTCGCTGGAAGAAACGTCGAATTCATCCAGTACTTCAAACGCGCTGTTTAGCCAGCGTTTATTTCATCAATGTGTAGATATTACCTAATACCTAGGAGCTAAAAGATGTCGACTTTTTCTAATACTTCATTTTCAATATTTTAAGCTGCTCTATGATCAATTTACATTAACCAAGAAACTCAAGTAGTGGGGTACAGTCGCCGGCATGTCAAGCAGCACATCCTGACTTTTTTGTTGGTGATTAGAGCGGTTTTTGCACCAGCAAGAGGTGATTGCCAAGTACAAGTACCTACAGCTCGCGAAACCAATGTAGGTAAATCGGCAAATATGATATATTATATAAGTCAGGATGTGCTGCTTGACGTGCCGTCGACTGTACCCCACTACTATCACTCAACCCCAGGGGGCTACCGTTAAAAAAATATCGTGGTGGCACTGACTTGAGATATTTCAGTTAGGACCAAGATAAGTTAGAAAAAGTCACGCTTTTTCATCCTTTGAATTAAAAATTCTAATTTATTTTCGTTTTTTGGCCTTCATTTGACATCTGAAGTTCATATTATGCCCATATAAGAACAAAATATGGGCTTTAGATGTCAAATGAAGTCCATGTCTATGTCCATATTTTTAGCCGGAAGCTCCCCTGGAGTGCGAGTATATAGGAGGTTCTGTCAGCCAGAGTTTGGGAGGTGCTTCAACGAGGAGTGCGCCGGCAGTGGCCCTCCAACCCCGAAACTATACTGAGGCTAGTTCATTATTAAGCTCTGAAAAACTAATTTTTACCTCCCCCCTGCAACGCAACGCATCATTACGTGTATTTGAGTGCAGTCTGTTAATTTTTACGAAATGGCGATAGGAACTTTCAATGCGATGTACGTTATTTGAAGTTTGGTGGTGATATACAGCTGAAATGAAAAAAAATGTGGTAAGGAACGATGTTTGTAACACGAAAGACCAAAAGCTGTGACTCGAAATATTAGAATAATTAATATTCTTCAAATAGTGCATGCTGTCTAACAGTTAAATATGTAAGATAATAACTAATAACTGTCATAACAATAACAAACTGTATCATATTGTTATTCAATAAAATGAATTATGATAAAAGTAGATATTTAACTATAAGATCCCACTTAAGTACAATACCTAGCACTATATTAAGTACCTACTATTTTACCGTCTTTTATTTTCCACCTTCATATAGGCCTACTCCCAGCCTTAAGTCTCCAATCTTATAAAACGATTCATATTTTTAAACGATTTATTTTATTTTATTGCTCTATTGTACAAAATACAAAGTAAAGCACAAAAGGCGGGCTTAACGCTAAAAGCATTCTCTACCAACCAACCTTCGGGAAAACAGAGAAAGCTCAAAAGCGGTACAAATATTTATTTGTTTTATTTATAATTATTTATTTAAATACATTAGGTACAAAGAACATACCAAAAATATAGACATAAATATACCTACATACATACATATAATAATAATAGTATCACAGTTTAAGCAATCTTTCTATACAGTTGGACGACGCCCTTGAAGTTGGGCGATGCCGACGCCTATATAGGTATTTACGTAAGTACGTAAGGGTTGTCACTTTAAAATGTGACGGTGGACCTTTTACGACCCCGGGTGGGTACATTGGTATTGCGATATTAAATTAATAAAATAATTTAATAATGCAAATGCAATGTCAAAATTATTAAAAAAATTCAAGATGGCGGCCGACTTTTTTGTTTGTAGGCTGATTTCGATGAAACTCGATTTTTGGTACTATTTTGAGAAGAAAACATCAACGCAATGTTAAAAAAATTAAAATCCAAGATGGCGGTCAACTTTTTAGTTTGTGGGCCGATTTTGATAAAACTCAGTTTCTGGTTCTATTATGACAAGAAAACAGCAACGCAATGTTAAAAATATTAAAAATCCAAGATGGCGGCCGACTTTTTTTTTTGCAGGCCGATTTCAATGAAACTCGGTTTGTGGTTCTACTTTGACAAGAAAACAACAACGCAATGTTAAAAGTATAAAAAAATCCAAGATGGCGGCCAACTTTTTTGTTTGCAGGCCGATTTCAATGAAACTCAGTTTCTGGTACTATTTTGACAAGAAAACAGCAACGCAATGTTAAAAATATTAAAAATCCAAGATGGCGGCCAACTTTCGCAATACACCAAAATGTACCTGCCACATTTTCATCTTGTTACAACCCTTCCGTAGTTACGGAAATACCTATACAGACGTCGGTATCGCCTAACTTCAAGGGCGTTGGCCTACTATATAACAAAATTGGTTATACTGTGGTAATTGTAACATTTATGTATATATAATTTAGCGTTGCTGTTGCCTTGTCAAAATAGTACCAAAAATCGAGTTTTATCCAAATCGGCTCACAAATTAAAAAGTTAGCTGCCACCTTGAGTTTTTTATTTTTTTGACATTGCGTTGTTGTTTTCTTGTCAAAATAGTACCAGAAACTGAGTTTCGTCGAAATCGGCCTGCTAACAAAAAAGTTGGCCGCCATCTTGGATTTTTTATACTTTTAACATTGCGTTGTTGTTTTCTTGTCAAAATAGTACCAGAAACTGAAATTAATCGAAATCGGCCAGCAGACAAAAAATTTGTCCGCCATCTTGGATTTTTATATTCTTAACATTGCGTTGCTGTTGTCTGGTCAAAGTAGAACCACAAACTGAGTTTCATTGAAATCGGCCTGCAAAAAAAAAGTCGGCCGCCATCTTGGATTTTTAATATATTTAAACATTTCGTTGCTGTTTTCTTGTCAAAATAGTACCAGAAACTGAATTTAATCAAAATCGGCCAGCAAACAAAAAATTTGTCCGCCATCTTGGATTTTTATATTCTTAACATTGCGTTGCTGTTTTCTGGTCAAAGTAGAACCACAAACTGAGTTTCAATGAAATCGGCCTGCAAAAAAAAAGTCGGCCGCCATCTTGGATTTTTAATATATTTAAACATTTCGTTGCTGTTTTCTTGTTAAAATAGTACCAGAAACTCAATTTCATCGAAATCGGCCAGCAAACAAAAAAGTTGGCCGCCATCTTGGATTTTTTAATACTTTTAACATTGTGTTGTTGTTTTCTTGTCAAAATTGTACCAAAAACCAAGTTTCATCAAAGTCGGCCCGCAAACAAAAAAGTTGGCCGCCATCTTGGATTATTTTTATTTTTGACATTGCATTGTTGTTTTCTTGTCAAAATTGTACTAAAAACCAAGTTTCATCAAAATCGGCTCACAAACAAAAAAGTTGGCCGCCGTCTTGGATTTTTAACATTTTTAACATTGCGTTGCTGTTTTCTTGTCAAAATAGTACCAGAAACTGAGTTTCACCGAAATCGGCCTGCTGACAAAAAAGTTGCCCGCCATCTTGGATTTTTTTATACTTTTAACATTGCGTTGTTGTTTTCGTGTCAAAATAGTACCAGAAACTAAATTTCATCAAAATCGGCTTACAAAAAAAAAAGTTGGCCGCCATCTTGTTTTTTTTTATTTTTGACATTGTGTTGTTGTTTTCTTGTCAAAATTGTACCAAAAACCAAGTTTCATCAAAGTCGGCCCGCAAACAAAAAAGTTGGGCGCCATCTTGGATTTTGGAAATTGCCTTTTTTTTAATAAGCGAGATGAAGATTTGTATTCACTTACACTACATGTCGTATGCACCATAATATTAATTTAAAAATAAATTATAACGATAAAGACGTGATAGCCCTGGAAGACTTGTCCCGAGTTACTATGAACGGCGTTGTATGTAACTCGGGACAACCACTCCCCCGTCTCACCCCGCAAGCCCCGCACGATTGACCTGTCTAGACGTCTCCGTCGGCCTACTGTATGAAAAGTTGCTTATTCTGTGATAGTATAGTGAAGACGATTTAAACTATATTCCACATCATTACCGAGATCCTTCAAGAAGGAACGCTTAAATGTTCCTTTTAAAAACGAGCTTGGATCGAGAGCTTCCTACGGAATCTGGGAGACTGTTCCAGTGACGGATAGCTTGCAGTGTGAAAGAGTCGGCCATATTATAGCCAGAATGGAAGAGTGGAGTAGAGGTTGCTAGAGAATCGGAAGAGCGTAGGATGCATAGATTTTCGACTTTTGATCTTCTTCTTCTCGAGTCGACAGCAAACTAACCTAAATAGACCAACCTAAACGACTTTAGATATAAAATGAAAAAAAAATACCGCCCCCCCTCATCTCCGAAGTTTGCATAGAGAAAAATCTGAAATTATTAGAAGTGATAAAAGTTTATGTAAGGATTACAGGAAAAACAAAACGATGTTTCTAAATAGTAAAATTTTTCAGAAATCGTCAACAATAATTACATTAGTTCTACTATCGGTCAAGAGATGGCGCTGACCTAAATCTGCAATATTCTACACATAAACTTATTATACTTACCCCTAGTATAAATAAGTTTATGATTCTAAACCGCTTTGACGAATATAGCCTCGCCGATGAAAACATTTTCACGCTTAATTTATTTATATTTATGATTGCACGGAACCCTCATTGCGCGAGTCCGACTCCTCTTGACCAGTTTATTATTTAGGTATATAGAAGAGAAGATTGTAGCTTCTATTACCTGTATATTAAAGATGTGAATACTAATCCGATTGTGTGGACACCAAAAAAGAACATAAATAAATCGTACCTTAAGCAATAAAAAGACCATTAAGTGCTAATAAACAAGTTTTTATAAACAATAAATTACTAAAACAGACATTGTCCTAACAATGTCCTAACCAAATAGTCGCACTTTGAGCTTTGTTTTTATTCTAATTTCATATGAGTGATCTAAGGATGCAGCGTATGCATTTTGTATGTTGATGTATGGTTCGCAAAAATATATAGGTTTAATAAAAAAATATTATAATTCAGGAGGTAAGATTTGCAAATAAAACTGTTTGGGATAGTTTTAGATACACATGCCTTTCACAGCCTGGATAAGCTCGAGCTAATATAATTTTGGTCACCCATCTTTGTAACTGACAGAAACAGCAATAGCGCACGGATTTCTATACATTTTTAACTTTATTGCAATGTGCTAAGGATTAATAGAAGTACACAATTTAGTTGGCTAATTGTTGATTGACTTTATAAGCTCAGTTACTGGAAATACTTAGTTGGGTTATAGGCTTGCTTACAGGACATTAATTGTGGCGTCTCTAAGTTTATAAAAATAGGCCCTATTTACACTAATGCCATGATACATATTACCAATTTGGGCGATTCACAGTCAAACATCGAGCTCATTAGCTTACTTGTAAACTTGACCCTTTTACACCTAGTAATTAGGTATAAATATAAAGTACTGTTTTTGTATGACAGAAAGAACCATAATTAACACTTAACTGAGTGTGAAATAATTATTTAAATAAGCAACCCTTTAAATGTACGCCATTTAGAAAATAAAGGTTATAGTTCATTGAGTACATTTATGAGTTATCTTGTTAAATAATTAAGTTTTACAGCCTTCACAAATTGGGGTTGCTCCTAATGAGTTATTTTACTACTGCATAATATAGTTACCCGGCTTAATGGGCGGTTTAAGAGCCATGATCCTTTTAACAATTGACAGAATTATGTAAGACACTTTAATGACGTTGACACTGAAAATATTGAAATTAAGTACTACTAATATGAAAAAACCGAAGTGCGAGTCAGACTCGCGCACGAAGGGTTCCATACCTTTATCTTTACAATATTAGACACTATTTATAAGTACAATATGAATCTAAGTACCTACCTAGGTATACAACATTAGACACTATATTTAAGATCGAGAAAAAAAAAAGGCAAAAAATAACGTTTGTTGAATGGAAGCCCCCCTAAATTTAATTTAATTATTTGTTTTTAAAGTGAATATAAATCTAAATATTCTGTGAATATTTCAAGCGTATATCTGTGGCCCTTATTAATATATTATAATAAGTAGGGTAGGGCAGGCCCCCTTAACTATCGTAAAATTAAATAATCGGAAATGTCAAATAAAACTAAAAGCTAAAATCAATGTCGGGAAAATGGTCATTGTGAGACCCATTGAAGCTAGTTTGTGAGACGGGTAGATTTGTTGTTTTTTTTCTAAAACGTTGTTCTAATACTTAGTTTTCAATATTCTCAAATTCAAAATTGCATTGTGAATGCAAATTAGTTAAAATAGTTAAGACGTTGACATTGTCATTTCAATATTCACTAAGTAACTATTTATGTCGCTAAGTTACAGTCATTATTTTAGATGCAATATTACATTCTACAATGTGGAGATTACTTTGCGACAATTAGTGAAAACATTGGTGTCAGTGGTTCATAGAAGTAGGTATTTTGAAATTATCAAATATCCTAGGATAGAAATAGTTTTTCTTACCCATCATTCTGCACTGGGCCCGCGTGGTGTGTCATGACTCATTTTACAAGCTTTTTATTAACTTGCCATGTTAGTTAGTTAGTTTGTTAGTGGGGGACAAATCTTGCAAGCTCAATTTGACCCACTTCTCAGTGTCCAATGGAGCTGAAATTTTGTATACAGGTTTGGTTTAGATGACAATACAATATTTAGGTAAAGTCAGCAAAAAAGCTTGTCATGAAAATGAAATTTTTACAAAATACTTATTATTAATCCTCACAGAAATACCTCTGCACACTGCCTTTTTTCCACGTGGACGTGCGGTATCAGTAGGTATAGACGAGATACACCTGCGAGTCAGATGTAGCTTGTAGAATTTTCTAACTTATTGCCCGAATACTCGTACGCTACTTATCTTTGGGAGCGTCTCAAACATCGCCCTGTCGCTTTAAATGTCAAACGTATGAAAGAGATGCCATGATGTTTGAGACGCTCCCAAAGATGATGTGCGTTTGAGAATTCGGGCGTAAGCTTGTCAAATTCGTCTGTATTGAAACAAATGCGCAACGAACGCGCGGTGGTTATCGTAGGCTCTTTAGTGGGGACTTTAAGACATCACTGATCAGAAATCTATTCCAAAGTCAAAGCAAACAAAATCAATAGACAAATAAAACGCATTGTTTTGCTGACGGTGCCGTCTAACCCGGCTGCAACGGGGTGACCTTGCGGCGCGGTCGTTCATCTGTCGTCCACCGGCCGTAAACAATGCATTTTAATGCACACTGCATCACCAGATCAGCGGCTAGCTATGTGACGGTGGATTGCTGAAAGGACAGAAAGAACACACATTACCACACTTGTACCCATTCGCAACTTTACAGCGACTGATCGTTTTATAGATCAAAAAAATCATCAAAAATTACCCTCAGATCAAACATAGTTATGAGTGGTCGTTTTATTCTTTTTGCTATTTTTTGCCGATAAAAAAGTTAGTTTCAGTAACAACTGGGTTAAGCATGGACTTAGGCAATCGTTAATGATTTGATCTATCAAATCCAAACAGTATTCTATTTAACCCGACCTGTGTAGTCCCAGACATATATTTGGGCGTTTAAACAACTCTTTTATCTTATTTTTATTCTTTATTTCTTTTTTTATCCACAACGGGGTAGCACTTAGCCTTCATAACACCTGATGTTAAGTGGTGATAAGGCTGAAGGTGGAAGCGCACTACTCCCGGAATCCTCAATCACTGAGGAACTGGCAAACTTATCTCTAACTGCCGAAACACAATAAAAACATCATTGTTATGGCGTCAGACTTAGATAAGATGGTGGTAGCTAGCCAGGCGGAACAAGTCCTACCACCAACCAAACCGAATACAATATGTACCCCCACTGGGAATCGAACCCGGGACCTCTTGGTCCGAAATCGGTGGTGTGAACCACTAGACCACAGAGGCGGTTTGACCAATGTACCAACAGCGTCGCTTAAGGTGGATCGATGAGCTCAGTGGCGCCGCCAATGGAAATAAATCAATTGCATTTTATTAAAGGCTTGGATTCAAAGTTTCGGTTATTTCGCGCAGGTGAAAGAGTGGAATGCATTTTATAAATATACTTTTGAGAACTCAAACTTACGCAATAAGTCGTGAATCTCAATAGTGCCAAAAGTGGCCACATTTGGCAATATCGAGATCCATTACTTGGTGCTCATATATGAGGCCATGAAAAAACAATAAAAAATTGCATTTTGCTCTTCTATTAGCGCGAAATAACCGAAACTTTTAATCCAAGCCTTTAATAAAATGCAATTGATTTATTTCCATTGGCGGCGCCACTGAGCTCATCGATACACCTTAACCACTTCTAAGGTTAAAATGGCTTGCACGCCGCGCCTTCACCACATACATTTAGTTCGTGCAGGGGCGATACGTGCGCACACGAATTTTGTTGCTTAGTGGTTAAGCGACGCTGTTGCCCATAGTACACACAGTTTTCTTTTTAACACGACAAGTAGTCCCAGTGGAGTGAGCTCGTGGCGCAGTGGTTAGCGCGCTCGGCCTGCGATAGTTGAGGATAAGTAAGGTCAGTGCCCCAGCAGTGGGGACATTAAATGGCTGATGATGATGATGATGATGATGCAGTAGCAGATATATCTATAGGCGTTCAAACAGTTTTAAACTCTTTTATTAATATATTAATATAATAAGCTGAAGAGAGCTTAAATTATTTTACTTGTCGTTTAAAAAGTTGTTTTTCTCAAGTAAAGAAAATTAACGTGCTTTGCATATTATATTTTGACAGAGATCAATATGAAGAATTACCACCTACAGGTTTTATGGTATGGTAACATTATATTTAACTCGATGTATGGTAAGGTGAAGTGGTTAAATACTGACCACGCCTGACGTGTCGGAGTGGTTAATAAAAGGTGTTTCATTAAAAATTCTATACTTACGTTTTACTTTCCTATTAAAAAAGCTTACTAAAAATTATGTAGGTACATCTTTACACAGCAAGAGAGATAAAAACATGACTAATTCCAAACAATGACTAATTAGGTGTTTGACCCTAAACTGGGACAATTAATCAAATAAACCTACTGCTGTATAATGCACTAGGTACTTAGAAATTTTAACATGCATTGCATTGCATTGTACGAACACATTTACCCACAAACAAAACAATAAAACTCAAACATAAAACTAGTTTAGAAATAGAAGTCCAAATAATAAAAAAAGAAAAGCCCTACCAAATAGGTCGAATGTTTGTCCCTTTGCCTCACTTATGAAAACCTCTGTGCTCTAGGCCGAACGCACGAACGCCTTTGCCCGTGGGAGAGCGGCTTAAAAAATCAATCTCCTTCAGAATGGCTCGGCTGCACCGCTCACACGTGCCCGCGTGTGTGTAGTGCGACTATTGTAGTGGTGAGTACTGACTGCAGACAAATCTAAACTAAGGATTCAAAAATAAAAAAATGACATTTTATTTTTAAGAATGTTAGAGTTGTTGTTACTTCATCCGATTGTGGTTTGGTAAACGTAATGAGGTTAACAATATTTATTTAATTTCCAGACTCAATATGTTTTTGGGGAGCGGTGGCTACCTACCAAAAATAAGCTAATAAGTACTAGGGTATCAGATGGGAATAAAATATTAATATTTATTCTTGATCCCCTACACAGGCGATCAGATGGGAATAAAAAATAATTAAAAATAAAACCGATCCACCAGGGGGTCGGTTGCAGGGGATCGGATGGGAATAACTCGGTGGATTGGATGTGTACAGTCACGCACGACCAATAATATGTACGTACACAACATAGGACTATGTCTTAATACAATATTGAATAACTCTTGTGCCACAGGTAGTTTTGATTCGGAGCGCTTTAATGTGACAAAGTTCTGCGTTGTTTACGTATTATTGCTCGTGACTGTACATATCAAAGGTTTGTGGTTATACACCTTTATGGATCTTTCATCATATTTATTAAATATGAATTTTCTGAAGCACTTATGTTATTGGTTGCTTGTCAGTAACAATGTCGTTATTCAAACCTTTAGTTTTATGAGTTCTACATTGTCACTTTTGAAGATTGACCTCGGGTCCTATCAGATGGAGACAGCTTGAAAATCTAACCGTAGGTATGTTGAACTCAAAAAACTTTAAGTAGCTATACTACGAGTATGTTGAAAATTAAACTATTGGACATGCAATTGAAGAATATTAATTCATCATTGCATTGAAACTTGCCATTTGTGTATATAATTACTAAATCCATACTAAAACTTATAATGCAAAAGTACCTTACTCTGTCTGTCTGTTCGTTCGTTACGCTACACTCACTTTTCTACATGGTTTCTTTAAGATTTAGGGTAAACTACGTTTTTATTATTCTTTACCCTATTATTATCTCTTTGTTATGATTATAATAAAAAGTTGGTTTAGAAATTTATCACAGGATACATTCAGCTATCATAAATTAAAAGCATTTCAATTCAAACGCAACACAAAACAAAACAAATAATAAATTCATAGTTTTATGAGCAAATCAATTTATAAAACGCAATCAGCGAACACCAGTATCTATGTGAGCAAATCTTAAATCATACAGTTTTCACCGGATCCATTTTCAATTATAATGCCCGAAATCAATCATGTCGCCAAATTGAAACTGTTTCCGTGTCGCAAATATAGCGACGTACCAAGCTGTTAGATGTATATGTATACTGTTGTTTTACGAAATTAATATAGACAAAAATTTTGCATAAAAAAAGGTCGTACAGTTAAGAGATCTAGAATCTTAAGGCTATGCTATGCTATCATAATTTCTCCATGTATGGGAAATTTATAGAGAAGTAATGATACACTTCTCATCAAAAAATCGGAACACTAGGCCATTTTTATACAAACATACTCACTTCAAAGTCACCTCGTAGATGGGAAACTATTTTTTCATTTCTGAGATGATTTTTACTTCAATGAAGGAACCAAAGGCCCAATGTCAAAAACAGTTTCAAAAGTTCTCAAAAATCTTAAAATTTTCTCGAGACAGAAAAACAATATGGAGCAAGGAGTTCGGATTATTGCTTTAAATTTTTGGGAAGTTAAAGACAGTACGAAGATTTTTGTAACCTTGATTCGACAATTGGGCATTTATTTAACCTCTTCATAGACGTAACAAACATTGCAGAGATGCAATAGCTTCCCATCCATCTATGAGACTCTGAAGTGAGTATGTTTGTATACAAATGGCCTAGTGTTTCGAATTTTTGAAGAGAAGTGTGTTATGATTACCTACTCAGTTTACGACTTTTCGCAAATCAAAACTAAAAAATAACAACTATTTAATCCTTTCTAATGATTGCTTGCTGACCGTACTTGTCGCGAGTGTGAGTGCTAGACGAAGCCTAGACGCACTGACCTACTGGCCGACGACCTTGCGTTTCTTATGTTGTTGCTGCGTCCTGCTCTGGCGCGCCCTCTCGGTCGTGCGTGTCTACTAGTTAAGACGTGTTCGAGGCAAGGGTCAAGGGTTGGGCGACCCCCATGGGATTGTTGGGAAATAGTTCGGTAGGGTGCGTTTTCAAATCAAACTATTTGGGTTGCGAAACTTTTTGGAAAGTTGAACAAAACTTTTTCTTTTGTTTGTAAACTATTTGGTTTAGTTTTTTTGGTTTGTGAATTAATTGAAAAGGTTGACGCAACTTTTTCTTTGAGTTCAATCTACATACTGATTTTTTTTATTTGCTTAAAATGTTTTTAGAAATATCAGAAACACGACACAGGTAGTTATTTACAAATATTTTACATAGTTTCGAGATATAGATCATCAATCAAACTTTCTTATTAGGCAAGGATAGCGCTAGATACATGTGACGTCAGATGTTAGTAGTAGCGCCATACCCCGCCATCCGCCATTTAAAATTTCGTTATAATAAGATATTGCTAGAGTAGAGACACAGGTTGTCATACATTATGCGCTCATTACTCCCTTGTTATTGAACAGATTGAATTTATTTTTTCACTTTTGTTGTTCTTTAATGTTATTTTTTGAATTTTTCTATTAAATATTTACATATCAATAACAGTGTGATCCTCTATTTTTTTATTAAGTAATATGAATCTTGAATCAGGCCAAATAGGTTGGTCAGTGGTATTCTGTACATTTAAGCCTTTTTGGGTTGCGAATATTAGGAGAAAAAATACATTACTTATGTATTTTTTTATATGTTTTTTTTATTTCTTGAACTTCAAATTTTACACAATAAAACTTAATTTAACAATCGCCAAACTGCATGGCAGTTTGTTGGCGAAAAAAGCACTCTAATATTAAATAATAGGTCTTTACATATGAAATTGCCGTTTTTTTCTTTTGTACATATAACTTAACAACTTTTATAATATTATAAATATATAATTTCTTTAATATTGCGTTACATTAAGACCGTATCGAGCAGCTTTTGATAATTTAATAACCACGATATTTGATTATTTACATAGAAAAAACTTATTCCGAAAGTTACGACTATTTTTGTTTCCAGAATTTCGTACTTTATTAGTTGTAACTTAGTGAAAAAAAAATTTTTTCTTTTAACGAATGTGTCATTTAGTAGTTAAAATGTCCATAAATACGTGTGTAAAATTTTGTAAATTTACATAATATTAGTCGTTAAATAATAACAAAAACGTTAGTATGGAAAAAAAATAATTACAGAAATCTCCATACAAAACGGCAATTTCATAGGTAAAGACCTATTATTATTGTGTTTACCTACACTAGTACGTCTACATTGTAATTATCATTGTTTATCATTGTAGATTACATTTACAATACTAATAACATTTAAATATGACCTGACATAATATTATATTAATAAGTACAATAAAAACAAATTAAAGACAAATTTAACATTCTGAGTCTAATGGATAGATGTATAGGCGGGGCGTGCGAGAATAAACCTTTGTGCAAAACAGCAGACCTCCATTATATTTTTACCTTCTTACGATTTAGAATTTCTCCGCGTTGTCACGACAACTAGCTTGTTTTCTTTTCCACGCTTTATTCAGTACAAAATGCATGACATGCACTGCACCTTTTTACCTCTTTTTTGTGTTCTTTGGTTATTGGTTATGATAAAATGTTATTACGGTATTATTACATTTTTCATTAATGAGACTTATTTTAATATTATTATATGTATAGATGTATTATAATATACTTATATATTATTACTATATTGTTGTAGGTATAATTTTTCACGCACATAAGGCTCATACCTATATCTTTACATAAATACCAAGATAACTTGGTGTTAGTGTTTATCACGTTATTAAAGTTGACATTCGCAAGCTAATTGTGTGTAATGAGTTTCACCACCTACTAATGAGTCTGTAGAAGGCATTTTGTATAATAATATATTTATTACTAGCTTTCCGCCCGCGGCTTCGCCCGCGTGGACTACACGACGTTATCCCGCGGGAATGTGACGTTTTTTCGGGATAAAAAGTAGCCTATGTTCCTCTCCAGGCTACAAAGTATCTGTATCCCAAATTTCAGCCAAATCCGTTCAGCCGTTTTGGCGTGATTGAGTAACAAACATCCAAACATCTAAACATCCAAACATCCAAACATCTAAACTTTCACATTTATAATATTAGTAGGATAGTAGGAAGTAGGATAGGATAAATCGGTGGTGATTTTGTGGAACTGAAAAAATTTCATTGCGCCCTAACCATTGTGAAAAACGCAATAGGCCTATATGTAGCTTACTTCCGCAAAAACACAACTAGTAAGATTCACCGCTGGCCCGCCCGCCCGTAAAAAATTGCACATGCACACCACAAAAATACCAGTGCGCAATACCTGCATTTAGCAATACATGTATGTATACATGTTGTGTTTTTTGCGGAAGAAAGCTACATATATTTCGTTTTTCACAATCTATCAAGATTATCTGAGCCGTCAGACGGATCAGACATGGAAAACAATAATAATCGTTACATGTTCTCTACGAAACCCGACTACAAAACCGGTGTTGCAAGAAAGATAATACTACGATCCCGGAACAGGATATGTTTGATCCCGTCGAGACGTCAACCCCGGTCAGACGGTGGGTCACTGGGACCCTGGGCCCCAAGTCTGCTAATTTTAATTAAATAAGATTCTATTGATATTCAATTGAGACTCAATAACGATTCCATTACGATTAAAACAAATTGGGTATTCTGTAAAAACTTGTACGTCAGCTCAATAGAATCGCAATTGAATCGTAATTGAATCGTAATGGAGTCTCAGTTGGATAGTTAATGGTGTTGCCTTCTAAAATCTCCTAAGAGACTAAATTAATGAATGACCGATAGTTTTCATAAAAATAAACGTTTTTGTATCATTTAAGATAATCAAATAGAATTAAAATTGTCCGCGTTGAAGGGCATTGTTAGTAAAACATGACACAATGATAATAAAACACTTTTATTCAAATACGGTGGCTGTAACCCAATTGTCATTGAGAGTACTGTCAAACAAATGTCAAATGAGAGTAGAATACCGATTAACTCCACAATCGAGCTACGATTGTAATACGATTGAAGAGCAGACTAGCAAATATTCCGATGGCAGTTCAATGGCAGTTCAGTCGTATACCATTGGTTTTAAGTTAGTAGCAGAATAACAAAAATGTCAAAAACCGCTATTGAGATCCAATTAAGATTCAATCGAACCATTTGTAAATTAGCAGAATTGGGGCCCTGGGTGCTTACCATCAACTCTTATTACGGTTTTGTTTAGGAACCTAAACTGATCTGCTTCGCTTATTCGTACCACGACAGTTTAATATCAATGACAGCGATTCAGTGATCGATCAATGACATTTCACAGCCGCTAAGCTGTCAGAAACTCTTATTTGACTTATAACCCGGTCGATTTAACATGTCACCTGCAGGTTATACCCGTCCCTCTCACTCTCCGGGCATGACAGAATCGAGTGAAAGAGACGGGTAGAAGAAAAAGGACACAAATCGTTCGGTCATTAACATTTAGCAATTCATTTGCGATCCAGTTTTTAGAAGGTCAGAGTACGAAAGAAAGCGATTCATTTTAGGAACCTATTCTGAATCGCGCTATTTTTAAATCGCTGTCATAAAGTTGATGGTAGGCACCCTGGGCGCACTACTTTATTGCTCTTTGGTAGGGTTGGTAGGGTCACCATATTACTTGATTAATTTGCTATGACATTATTCTATGCTGAAAATAAATTTAAAGAAACAAAAGAGTATGAGTTAAGTTTTAGACAGATCATGCATAACATGGCGAAACTAGAGTGCGTGCCAGTTAAGTCTGCGAGCGGTAGAAATCGAAAACTATTCTTTACCATAACCTTAGATCGATAAAATGTACTGTCACTAGCGACAAAAAAGCCCCAGTGGCGCGCAGAATTATCTTACACGTACTCTATAATCGTTTCTTTGTAACTGCAAAACCACAAAACTTGGTATTGTAATAATAGCCAATACGACGATCCCGGAACAGGATATGTTCGGTCCTGTCTAGACGTCAACCCCCGGTCAGTCGGCCGGGTTACTGGGACCCTCGCAGTACTAGTTTATTGCTCTTCGTTAGGGTTACCATGTCACAGGCGTTGAATTACTAATTTAAACCGACATTACAAGTCGTACAATTAAGTTTAACACACAGTTTAAATTACAATAAATTTGTTAGTAATGTAGTTGTTTGCATTCACATAAAAGCTCGTAACTTTTTTTTTCATGATCGTAGTTTCGCAAAAAATGGGTATTTAGAGAGTTGTTGAGCAGTGACAGCTCAGTCACAGGCTCAGTGGCCTATATGGCTAGAAAACAAGTCATAAACTTCAAATTAATGTTGTCAAGGACTTTTGACTTGCCGAGCCCAAGTGGAAGAATTTATTTTATCCGCAACCACAACTATTCGAATTGAGACGCAATAAAACCGCCTTTAAAAAAATCCACCTAAAAGTAAGAAAAAATACCTCTAATAACGTAAGTACTTTGAAGTCGTGCGTGAAACCTGTTATTTTTTTTGTTTTTTGTGTTGTTGTTTAGACCCGCCTCTAATAACGTAAAGTACTTACGTTATTAGAGGTATTTTTCTTACTTTTAGGTGGATTTTTTTGAAGGCGGTTTTATTTTTTAATAAAAATAATTTTTGTTCACTCTTTTTAGTGCATCATGCAGGCAACTGTCGAATATCCTGGTAAATAGGTATGATAGTGGAACATCCATCTTAAATTCATATGAAGTGGTAACGAAAACGACAGTATTTTCAAGATTTCATGAAAACTACTGAATCGATTTCAAAATTTCGAAAAATGGGACCAACTTGGGAAAATACCTAATGTTATAACGTTTGAATAATTTCAATCGGTTCAGCCGTCTTCGAGAAATCGGTGTACATACATATAAAAAAAATATATAAACGCGACGAATAGATGACCTCCTCCTTTTCAATTTTTGAAGTCCGTTAACAAAATTAACATTAGTTTTGGGAAAAACTAGGCAACTACCCAGCCAAAAAGGCACAGCTGAATAAACAGACGTACAGACACTCTATTTTACAATGACAAAATGATTCAATCAAATCAATCTATTTTTTTTAAAGGAGTTTTCTCTTAAATAATAAGCTCCTAACAATACCTGATTTAAATAAATATCGTCATTTTTGTATTAGTGTTCCCACAATTTTCGAAACTATGTTGGTCACCCTAGTCCTTTTCAGATAGTGGAGGGTTACGAGGGTGCGTGAATTCGCGACATACATTAACTTTCCCTGTTAGATATACATTCAGTTTCCCTGCTGCTACGCTGAATGGAAAATTGGGATGTAAGCGGCGATAGTTGACCCTTTTTGGGATTAGGAATAATTTGTATGTGCATTGTTGTAGTAAGGTCTGTTTGTTTGTTAAATTGCTATTATTGAGTGAACTTATGAAGTTATGTTTTAGGTTTATCCGTCCGCAATTTTAGAGTAGCATTTTTTTATACTTGCTATTGAATGATGATTATATTCTAGTAAAAGTAGGCAATATAATTTTATTGTTAATTTAATATGATAAAGCTGAAGAACTTCTTTACAAAAAAAAATAATTGTTGACATGTGGGACATTGATTCAGCAATTATTGTTCCGATAGTCATATCTGCCCATGGGCTGATAGCCAAGAGCCTCGATAAACACCTTGAGAGGCTTGCGTTAGGTGGATGGATCGGGAGTCAGATGCAGAAGGCAGTACTTCTGGACACGGCCCGTATAGTGAGAAGGTTCCTGTCTCTGGATCCTTAACCATCGGTAGCCGGGACCCTGATCTTGCTACCGTTGGGGAATTGCATTTTTGTATTTTTAAATGTTATATTTTTAGTGAAAACTGTGTATAAAGTATGTAATGAGGCCAGAGCCGGCAAAAATGAAAAAAGAGACAAAGTTATAGACAGACGTGCAGTGTGTGTTTCTAGTTGGATTGATGGATAATAGCTAAGTATTAATGGATAACTTGCTTTTAATCTATACAAATTACGACCGATTTGGCGCAGGGGTAGGCTACCCACCTTCTGCGCCAGGTGGTCTCGGGTTCGATTCCCGAACAAGACAAATATTTGTGTGCATGAACATGTCTTGGTCTGGGTGTTAACTATGTATAATAAGTATGTACTTATTTACAAAACAAAAAGTATTTAAGTATATATTTATCCGTTATCAAGTATTCCATGATACAGTTTCTTAATGAAATTAACATGGGCTTAGATAATTGGTGTGAATGTAAGAAATTATTTATTTATTATTATTTCGAGAAAATCCGTACTTATATTATAAACGCGAAAGTTCGTATGTATGGATATTTGTTACTAGTTCACGCAAAAACTATTTGACGGATTTGGTTGAAGAACACACAGATAGTAGACAGCCTGGATTGACTCAACGGATACTTTTTATCCCGATATTTCCACGGGAACGGGCACCACGCGGGTGAAACCGCGGGTGGCTGCTAGTATTTGATATTTTTTGTCTGTTTGTATGTTTGTAATGGATCAACTCAAAAACTACTGAGCCGATTTATAAAAAAATATCAGTAGAAAGTGAAATTATTCCCGAGTGACGTAAACTATATTTTGTCCCGATATTCCCACGAGAACGGGAACCGCGCGGGTAAAAACTACGCGGAGCATCTAGTAATATCCATACTAAAGTATGTTTGTTTGTTTGTCCGTCTTTCACGTTAAAACGGAGCAACGGATCGAAGTGATTTTTGTTATGGGGCAATAGTTTGGGAGCTGGAGAGTGACATACTTTTATCCCGAACAAAATATTACGTTCCCGCGGGATAACGTCGTGTAGTCTACGCGGGCGAAGCCGCGGGCGGGAGGCTAGTACTTCTATACTATTATTATAAAAAGGAAAGATTTGATTGTTTTTTTGTTTGTTTGCATCGAATAGGCTCCGAAACTACTGGACCGATTTAAAAATTCTTTCACTATTAGAAAGCTATATTCTTCCCGAGTGACATAGGCTATATTTTATCGCGATATTCCCACGGGAACGGGTACCACGCGGGTGAGACCGCGAGGATCTGCTAGTACTGTTATAAATCATAACAGCACACAAAAGGCTCGTATATTCATCACTAATCATCACGTTACGTTGTATCGCCAAAACCGTAAGGCCAATCATTTGGTGACCCATTTCGTTGAGCGATGAACTCGGTGCAATGCTCTGCACACGGATTGCCACTCCTGCGCACATTGCGATAAAATAAAACGAGGTTTTAACGTGCTGTAATAATGGAGTCATAATAATTAATATTAGACACCATCACGTTCACTACTCCAATCCAAAACTAAAGAATTTAATGCAACTGTGTTAATATAGCAAACATTTAACCGCCTCTGTGGTCTAGTGGTTTGCACCATTGATTTCAGACCAAGAGGTCCCGGGTTCGATTCCCAGTGGGGGTACATATTGTATCCAGTTTGGTTGGTGGTACGACTTGTTCTTAGTCCGCCTGGCTAGCTACCACCATCGTATCTAAGTCTGACGCCATAACAATGATATTTTTAGCATTATTGTGTTCCTGCTGTTAGAGATACGATAGCCAGTTCTTCAGTGATTGAGGATTCCGGGAGTAGTACGCTTCCACCTTCAGCCTTATCACCACTTAACATCAGGTGTGGTGAAGGTTAAGTGCTACCCCGTTGTGGATTAAAAAAAAGAGTCGAACTCAAGACCTCTGATTAGAGGTAGCTGCACCTTAAAAACCGGTGCGTTGTGTACACCCCTTAACGACGGAGGTCGTAATAAATAATAATTATATTGAAAAGAAATGGTATTTACTTTTATCCTGCTCTCTTTTTCTCCGGCCTTATCCCATTATTATTGGGGGTCGACTCTCCTTATACTTCGTCGCCAGTGGTCTACTCTGGGTCGTCATTGGATCCGTATTCCTGTTCACATGATCGTACAAAAGTCGTGTTTCTTCCAAAACGTTTCAGTTCTGGGTGTTGTCTTAAAGCTTTTTACTTTTATCCTACGTCTTTATATATTGTGTTTTGTATATGGATAACTAGCTTTCCGCCCGCGGCTTTTCCCGCGTGACCTAAAATCATAATCATAATTATACTATTCTAAAGCATATTGTATCTCTGTGACAAATTGCATCCAGACGTAACAAACATTCAAAATAGAGAAAAGATTAGTATCTTTGTTAGTCACGAATAAACTCAAAAACTCTGGACTGATTTTGAAAATTCTTTCACCAGTAGAAGGCTACATTCTTCCCGAATGATATAGACTATATTTTATTCCGATATTCCCACGGGAACGGATAAAACCGCGAGGAACCACTAGTTTATAATATTACTAAGATGGGGAGTTCGCTGATGCAGTGTTATTAAAAAGCTAGAGTTATTAAAAAGCTTTTATCATTAACATCAATGTTGAAGTTATTAAATTTTTTACTTTTTTTCATTCACAGCACAATGCAATTTTTATTATTGAAACATTGAAAATGAAGTATTTAGAAAAAATAGACCCGTCACGCAACCAGGCTCCGATGGGATGTATTAACGCTGGCTATAAAATACAGCGCGTAAAAAGTATTGGATAAATTCGACGATTCTCGTAGCGACTCCGTAGCTCAGTGGTTAGAGCAGTTACCCGGATAGCAAAAGGTCGTGGATTCGTGTTCCATCGGAGCTGGTTGTGAGACGGCTCGATTTTTTCTAAACACTACATTTTTAATTTTTCATGAATGATGAAATTGATGTTATCAGCGTTATTGTGTTCCGGCATTTACAGATAAGATAGACAGTTCCTCAGTGATTGAGGATTCCGGAAGTAGTGCGCTTCCACCTTCAGCTTTATCACCACTTAACATCAAGTGTGATGAAAGTTTTAAGTGCTACCCCGTAGAGGATAAATTAAAAAAAAAATCATATTCAGGTATGAGGCAGGTACAATCCGCGTCACGAAAGATGAGACTAGACGGATTAGTGTAGGCAATGAACAGATTCTTTGTATGGAGACCCATACACTAATTCCTCAGTCGATGAAACTTTGCTGAGTTATAAAATAGCATAAGCCATAAACTTTTAAATGATTATCAAAAAAAAAACTCACACGGAAGTTAGGTATTTATACATAAATATACAAATCTGTTTATATATTGAACCAAGTAATTTCTCAGTCCAAATTTATTTTACCAAATGAGTTGTTTATACTAGTATGTGATACTTGAAGAAAATCCAAAACTTTTTTCAAACATGAGTATGCTTGGCAAAATGGTATAATTCCGTTAAAAAGTTCGACAGAGACATTTTTCAGTCCAAGTCACCCCATTTTGTTTTATTAAAATTTGGTGTTTCTGCTGGGATATTTTTTTGGATATTTCATATTATTGTTTTTATACGTTACATGAATATTTCCGGTTCAGAAAGTTAAGACGGAGCATTTTTCCTAAAAAAGATATCAATGAATTAACACTTTCATTAAAAAACACCTAATCTTCTATTATTATTATTTTTTGGAAATTTATACCATACTTTTAATTTATTGATACTTTATCATGATGTAAAGTTTTTTCTGACTGAGGAATTACTGTGGGGTCAACTAGCTTCATTGACTACACTAGGATCACGTGGTTCGACTTGCGCATTAGCGATTTCTTATAGGTAAACTAATGAAATCGTCTACTGCGCAAGTCAAATCAGTTGTGTCACAGGTGTCATCTTTCGTGACGCGAATTAAAGTAGGTAAGCATAAATTCTACAAATAAACTAAAATGTACCAACACTATTTTAAAATTGCCCCCACTCTACCGACACCCGAACCCAAAAATATCTGCAGTGCCAAAATCGTAAAACGCCATTGTAGATCTCCCACAAGTGTGTGTGTGTGTGCGTGTGGGTGTAGACCCACACGCACACACACACACGATGCGCAAGCGCCTAAACCACTCGGCCGGCGATAATGGCCGCTGGTTCAACGACCCCGGTTACATATTTAGAAAAAAATATTTGGCAAACTGCTCGGTACGATGCACTTTACACTGGCGAGCATTGGAATGGCCAATATAGTCTATAAAAATAGAAGCTTAAAAATTTCATTAATTATATTATAAGTGACACCGATCATGAATCCCTCTTGAACTGACTGTGTAAGTATATGTAAAAAGGAACATAATCATTTAAAAATATTTAAAGAAAATTAAGATCTGGAACGGTTATTAGGACATAGACACGAAACAAAAGATGTTCTTGTCTGGTATGACTGTAAATTTTATCGCTGCACGTAAAAAATACGGTTGCATTTTATTGATGTTTTGGGTCTACGGCCGCCGGTATAGCCGCAGTTGTACACTTAAAAAGTACTAATATTAAAATAGTTAGTTTTTTGTCTATAGCACATTTTTTACTAACATAAAAGTGTAGAACAGTTACAAAGAATATATTGCATTTTTTATATAATTGAAAAGACGAACGGTTATGACTAAGTTATAATTTTGGATTAAGAAAAGAAATAAAAGTAGGTATACAAAATACTTATAGATTTATAGAACAGAAATATCATCATCATCATCATTTCAGCCTTACGACACCCACTGCTGGGCATAGGCCTCTCCCAAGGATCTCCACAACGATCGGTCCTGCGCTGCCCGCATCCAGCGGCTTCCCGCGGCTTTGACTAGGTCGTCGGTCCACTTTGTAGGGGGTCGAACGTCTTCGGGATCACGATCGCCATTCGAGAACCTTTCCGCCCCAACGGCCATCGGTTCTCCGCGCTATGGTTCCCACCCACTGCCACTTCAACGATGCAATCCTTCGAGCAAAGTCGGTTGTTTTAGTTCTCCTGTGGATTTCATCATTTCTTATTCGATCAAGCAAGCCAAGTATCGCTCTCTCCATTGCTCGCTGGGTGAGCCTTCTTATAAGAACAGAATAGAAAAGATGTATGCATTAACTCCAATCAATAGGTACTGTTTATTAATTCATTAAAATGTGTGTATATTTATTTTGCTCGACAGTGTAAAATGAGCTTCCGTGAAGATGGGGCCCGGCACATGCGAGCGATGCAATTAGGATTTCTCACAAATATTTACACTGCCATTTTTCACTTTTTGAACTGAATTGTAATGAACTTTAAATAGAGGATGGTATATTTTATTGTGTATGCAGTATATTATATTAGTAGCATCTGAGTATTAATTTATTGAAAGTTTAATACATACTAAAATAATAAAATTAAATGTAAAGAATTTGTTTTTTTTAATGTTTGTCCATGTTTCGAGTCAAAGCGGAACAACGGATCAAATCGACGTGTTTTTTTTGTATGGGTATAGTTTGGGAGCTGGAGAGTGACATAGGCTACTCTGCTTTTACTACTTTTTATTCCGGGAAAATATCACATTCCTCCCGGATACCGTTCGTGTAGTTCACGCGGGCGGAACCGCGGCCGGAAGACTAGAAATTATAAATCTTTTGTCTAACATGTAAAAATGTTGATATTTGATCGTTACAGCCTGAAAGAGTTTCTCGCTGATTTATCTCGTTACATACAACTCGTTACATGGTGCCAAATAGTAGAAAAGGAAATTGCAAACGTGCGAGCTGCATAAATTTTTCGTTTTTTATAACATTTGCAAGTTAGAATTCCGTTTCATTCGATGAGTTCACATTTATAAACAAACCACGGATGTTAAATCTTAAATGTCCATAGTACAAAATGGCACGTCACGTGTTGTTTAATGTCTTGTTTTTGTGTATTGACGTGTGTGTGTATGTGTATTATGTACGGACTACACTACGCTGACCTTCGTTCTAAGACACGAGAGCGTTGCCCCGCGTACGACGCTTCGCACCTTTGTTCAATCTCTACTACGCAGACTATAAATTCGAATTAACCGGGACAAATAAGGGACTCCGTCCTTGTGTCTGTTTGTCAGTATTTCCGAATATATTATGTAAAGCAAATAGGTGAGCCTCAATGTCTCAAGACGAAAGTCTTTGACCAGTGTGTGTTGCCAGTAATGACCTATGGAAGTGAGACGTGGTCTTTTACTATGGGTCTCATAAGAAGGCTCGCTGGGTGATTTTGAGTCACCCAGCGAGCAATCATTGCAATTGCATTGCTCTCCATTATGGAGAGAGTGATGCTTGGTATTTCCCTGCTCGATCAAATCAGAAGTGATAGGATTGCTCAGTTGAAGTGGTAGTGAGCGGGACACATAGATAGATAGATAGATAGATAGATAGATAAATCGTTTATTGCTGAATTATTTCACATAGCACGGAGAACCGATGCCCGTTGGGGCGGAAAGGTTCTCGAATGGCGACCGCGTACCGGATGACGTTCCTTGGGCAGGCCCTCTACAAGGCGGATCGACGATCTGGTCAATACCGCGAGAAGCCGCTGGACGCGGGCAGCGCAGGACCGATCGTTGTTGAGATCCTTGGGGGGGGGGGGGGGGGCTATGCCCAGCAGTGGGCGTCGTTCGGCTGACATGATGATGATGATGATGATGAAATAGGTGAGCTGACTTTCAATTCGTCTTTGCTCTTGGGGTAGATTGAGATGGAATTCAAATCATACCATAATACATAGAAGCCCGAAGTTAGGTATAAACCCATAAGATTTGTGTCATGTAAGTGTAGGTAGAGAACCACACTTAGCTGTTCCGTGCGGGAAGAACTAAGAAAGAAGAATTCATGTAAGTAGCAGCTTCTTTTGAAATCTTGGTAGCTGCAAACACCAGACAATTTTAGAGCAGTTCCGCAGCAGTGGGGTGTCTTAAAGCTGAAAATGAACCTTAATGTGGTTTGGCTCAATAAAAAATAGTAGATTGTACAATAAGTGCATAAAACGTACTATTTTACCCGAGATGTATATATCCATCCGAGCCATAGGCGAGGGTGGATAGTCAATTCGAGGGTAAAATGGGTTTTATGTACAAGTTATACACTCTGCTTTTCACTTAGAGTGTGAGGAAAATAAATACCAATGTTGCAAAAAAGAAAAAATAAAGACTTCGCCATATTGGCGGGAAGACTTTCTTTTTCTTTTTTTTATACGTGGCATTGGTAGCACAGTGATTTCAGCATTAGATCGTAGTCCATAATGCTCTTGAAATACTTATTTCTTAGAAAACTCATTAATTTTGCCTAGTTTTATTAATTTAGTAATTTAACATGGATTATGTGCAAAATTGAAGAAACAGAATGAAATAATAAGTTTATTTTACGAAGTTTAATGGCGTGAGTGGCTGTTTACCTGACGATCTTTGTTTTAAAGTCTGAGACTTAGACGAAGATTTTACTTTATGCACTAGAGCATAAAAAGCGATTTTATGCACCCTATACCCAACATAAACACGAACTGTACGAGCATGAGAAGTGAAAACATTTTTATCTTGTTGCCAATACTGCATTTTTTCCCTACGCAGGTCTTTCGTAGTGAACAATGACAAACAATATCAGTATTTCAATTTATTGATAGTTATCTATCAAAATTGAAAATATTTTGAATCAACGTGAATTAACCGATATGATGCATCATCACAGTGGTCAGGCTAACTAACTAAAGTTGTGACACACTTCTGAATTATAAAAAGAATGTGGATAAGTTAGTAAATTTTTTTTAAATTCCTTAAATTGGTTATGTTTAACTACAGCTAGTTTAGATACATTTTATAAATATAATTAGCACAATGATATGTTTGCAGTTATTTTTTTTACAAAATATATAAGTATAGATTGTTTATGAGACTCACTTTTATATACTACTAGATTTTGCGTGTATTTAGCAATCTTTAGCAAGATTTTAAAAGAATTATCTCGATAAAGTTGGATATTTAAGTATCCGGACTATTCCGGACATATATAGCCACCCCATTTTTGATTATGATTATCTGCTCACATTTTTACATAACGAACACTGTTCTTACATTTTAAACATCTTTTACAGTATATTACGTTATTATTAGTAAAAAAAGATGATTAAATCATCTTTTTCATCAACAAATTTTGTTAAAACACCTAAGTAGATGCCATAGTCACTGATAATATTTATACTAAGTAATTGATCTTGTAAGTAAACACTACACTTTCTTTTACTTATAGGTACCTAAGGTTTGCTCGAAGGAAAGATCCAACCACTATTTAATTTTATTGATTAAAAAAATCTATAGAAAATTAACTAATGATTTGATTTTGTTTTAAAGTAAAAGAAACATAACATGTAGACTTGTAGAGGTACGTAACCTAACCTAACCTAACATATCTGAAATGTAAAATTTAGCTTGTGTTTCGTTTCAAAGCGCGCTAGCCCCACGCGGCCCCTTATTTCGGTGGGTTCAAGGATGGCCGGTCGTTCCCGTGTCTAATATGAAATCGCGTTCCATTTGAATAACGCCTTACTTTATTAGTGTCTGTTTCACAGTTGAACCGTCTACAGTTAGGTGGCTAACTTATAGTTTAACTTAGAAGTAGAACAGGTCCTTGACTATCACGTCATGTTATTGCAATACACGTCACGATCCTCAGCGGCCTCAGCCCCCCTAGCATGACCAACAAAACGCGATATGATATAGCGCTTTATCCCGTTTAACTGTCAAAAGACAATGGGTTTTGTCGTTTGTATGTCAATAAATCGCTATATCATGCGATACATATCACGGTTTGGGCGGTCATGCTAGGCTTACAGATATAAAAAACACGACGCGAGGAGGATCGCAATATTACAGTAATATTGATCAAAAGACGCGCTGCATATAGCGCCATCTCTTTCACAAACTTACTTCAGCTCATAGAAAAGCCCTTGAACTTCCATCAACACCATTCACCCTTTCATGGTGATATAATGACTGTTTGTACACAAACATTGATTAAAAATTCACCAATAATATTTGAGAATCCATTCAAAATACAATTTAACATTATATAATCAAAGCTAAAAAGTTGTCTTTGAAAACCTGAGTTAAAAACATTTTGTACACGTTGAATATTTTAATCGAAATCTATGGCGCCTAGAATTTTACGATCCTTAAGTCTTGGTTTAGATTTAATAATGCAAGTTTACTAATAGCTTGTAAAATAGAGCTTTTCAAAAGAGAAAGAGTAACGAATAAGAGTTGACTTTACCCCTCTAACTGCCGTACTCTGAGACGTCAATTAACTTTAATTGGCATTAAATTATCATTCCTACTTTTTTCAATACTAGGCATAAAAAGAGACAGATATAGATTTAATAATTGTCAATTAAAGTTAATTGACGTCTCTGTAAGCCTAGCATGACCACCCAAAACGTGATAATGTATCGCATGATAGAGCGACTTAACGACATTTAAACCCATACTTCCGGTTGCACCAAAATATTCATTTTACGAATTCGTAAAAAGTAACTGAATTTTGCTGTCAAAACTGTCAAATCCCATACATTTTTAAACCATAAACCCTGTAAAAGTAAAAGTATAATGTAAAAAAAAACTTGGTGCAACCGGCGGATAGTCTTTTGACAGTTAAACCGGATAACTTATCATATTGTGGTGTACTACATATTTTATAATAATAAATATACTGTTTGCTTGTATACCGGCTGCACACTCTGCTCTGTGACGCGAGTTCTGTTTATCTAGTCTGTGATACACAACTGTCACTGTCACCTTAGCCTGCAGCCGGTAGCAAGGGCAGCTAACCGAAATACTATTGTTTTATTTAAATACCTCATTAAATAAGTACCCCCCTTGTAACCAGGGACAGCACAAATTGGCGACGAGGATAAAACGTAAGCATTTAGTTGCATTTTACAAGACTAACCTGAAGTTATCATACGGAAAATTTATAACCAAATACACTGTCAATATTTTGACAAACTTTTTGAAAAAAAAGGAAAAGCTATAAAATAGAAGTACTTACTTATGTACACGTCTATAATCTTTCCATTGTCACGCTGGTGACAACTGCTCATTGTCAATGAATGAAATGATGCAATTTACTGCAATAAAATTGTAAACACATCCGTATTGATAACATAAAGTTTACACATGCTCATTGTCATTACAAATATAACTAATATATACCAAAATAAGTTGTGCGGTATAATTGAATAATAGTAAGTAACAGAAAGTAGTTTAAACTAGGTACCTACTTTGCTTTATGATAGTGATGTATCTACATAAGCAGGTATCTGATAGATTAATGTTCAAGTTGTTGATGACTACCAATTATACCTACAACAAGATGTGCCTGTATATATTAGTCTAGTCAGGATTTTAATCTGACCGAGTAGAGTACACCGGTGCACCATACAATACAACAAGTGAACTGATCAAGTTAAATAGATCTAAATGTTCAAGAGTTATGGTAAAAGTGGTCTAAAATTCAGTCTATGGGATTTAAGCTACTAATAAGTAGTTTCAATTTTAAATTGAGTTTGCTTCCATAAAAAAAATGACCTGTAATTTTTGAATTAAATGACAAGATAGGTACTTCTAATAGTAATTCCTGTCTTACTCTTACTTTATTTGGTGCAATGAAAATTGAATTTCAATAAAAGACAAGATTTCAATTACTGAATGATTTACAAAAAATGATCTAGCGTTATGACAGCACCCTTCAGTTTATTATCACCTGTACAGCGCTATCTTTTGTTCCATTTATTTCTTCAAGTTTTGCCATCACATTATTAGTGCAAATAACAAAACAATGTGTTGCAATTTCAAATACATATTAAGGTTATTAATTGATAATTATTGTTAATTACATTACCTACTACTAATATAATGTAACAGACCTTATACTGATATATAAATGGAATGTAGAATAAAATAAAGAAATAAATATAAGAGTTAAATAAAATTTGCAAATAGAAACTTGATTTATTATAATTATTTTATGAAAGCACTGAAAAGAACAAAGTTGTTGTGAAAGCAAACTCAATAGTGTCGAAAGGAAATTGAAGGGGTTTCAAGGAAAACCCGAGCTAGATGTGAATAAAATTGAGATTGGCCCAAAAATAAAAGCATGCGGTGTACTCGATGTGGAAATTAATACCATGATAGTGGTCAATATATGGCAAAAAGTAAAACCAAATGTGTGGTTAAATCCAAACCTAGTGGGTATCAAGGCCATTTATTTTGAAATCAATGCCGTACCAGGCAAATAAGGCGAATGGGGATACATTCCTGACGCTTATAGCATCCAAAGTGGAAAACAAAAGAAACAAAAGTGTTATGCACACAAATAGGGTTACCTACCATTAAAAAAAAAAAAACCTGAAATAAAAGCCTGACAGTTGTCTGGACATTTTAGTCACAAAATGCACACATTAGTTTCCCACTCTGTACCTAACAGTAATAAATAAAGTTAAATATGCTCGCTCAGGGCTGTTTTAAGATGAGTGTTTGTTAGATGAGCGGGGAGTTCACAAACACAACAGTTCACAACAGTTAATAAAGATGAAAGACTGATTTGATATTACCCATGTAAGTTTTATTACTCATACTCCATGTAATCTAAAAATCAGGACAAATTAAAAGGCCGGACAAAGTCCGGACAAAAGTCTATTAAGTCCGGACATGTCCACAAAATAGACGTTTGGTAACCCTACACACAAAAGAAATAATCACAAGTAGACAAATGATAAATAGAAAAAAAACATGAAGGTGGCCTTAATGCCTTAAGGAAATGGCTTCCGGGCAACATTGGCTTGAGTGAAAGATAATAAATAAATCAACAGGGTGCTATCAAAAGTTGGTGCATAAACCTACTGATATTACTGATAAGCATCCAATTAAAGTACTACCCTACAAACTAAAAAATCTAATTAGTGAAAATGATTTTTTTTCCTTGTATGAATGAATGTTAATGAAATATGTATTAAGATTTTTATGTTTATGATAAAATGACACTAATAAAAACGAATACAATATAATAGATTTTGGTAAAATCAAATAAGATAAGATAAATTCATTTAAATTAGATTAGAAAAAATAATGAAAAAAAAATCCCATGAGAATTAATATACTTAAGTACCTACTTAACTTCAAACAAACAAATTTAAAGACAATGGTTTGTAGCAAACAATGTCAAAGAAATTAGCAGGTATGATTTATGATTGCATAAATCATATGATTAATCAAAGGTGATTCAACAAACAAACAAATTTAAAGACAATGTTTTGTAGCAAACAATGTCAAAGAAATTAGCAGGTATGATTTATGATTGCATAAATCATATGATTAATCAAAGGTGATTCATGATTGGTTCCACACCTACAAACAAACAAATTTAAAGACGTTCAGCTTGACTGACGTCGCGATTGATAAGTCGGTAACCCCAAATTTGTCAGCCATGCAGGCGGGACTACGGCAGACTCTGTTTGTTAATGCTACTTATGGAGTTCTTCACAGTAATATGACTTCATAAAGCTAACTGAATTATCAGAAACACCATTCGGGTTTAGCTTCAATAAAAGCGTTTTCGTGATCATCACAATGCTTTGGAAATGTCACAAAAAATATCGAATAAACATCTCTTTAATGGGTATCAAAATAAATGTGTATTCTAGAAGTGCGACCGTAGCATCAGTACCGTAGCGCCTTTGACTTAAATGTTTTGTGTTATTTTGTGTACTACTCAATGAAGTTTGGTTTATAGACTATTCCATTTCACATTACACTGAAAGTAAAAAAAAAAAATAAAAAAAAAAAAAAAATAAAAAAAAAAATTGGCTATTTTCAGGAAATTAGGAAAGACTCCCTCACAAATACTTACGTTAGGAAAATATCACTAAGTTATGGAACCGTTACATATAAGATGTACGGGTATGGAATTGATAAAACTGAAATATATAAACAAGGCAATGAAAATTAATTATTAAATTAAATTTTGCACTCCTCCCTTCTAATTTTGCTTTGGTCAGGGTCATGTACAGCGTCCATGATGTACTATTTAATTTTGTTATTCTAAGATCCAACAACCATTGTGGATTAGCAATAAAGAATTGCATTGATAATAATAGAGACACGCCCTAAAGATGTAATTTTGCATTAGGTACTTGCTTTGATGAGAGAACTCGTCACAAGTACCAGCTACCTTAGTTCAGCATCACATAGTGAATGATTCGCTGTGTAAGAATGATTGATGCTAAATTTTATATAAAAAAAAAGAAAAACAAAAAAAGGCTTAAATACAAGAAATATCACAGTGGTTTAGAGCAAATTGTTTGGTAGGTATGCAGTGTTACCGTTTTAACCACTTTGTGGTAGCCAATTTTCTACGTATTTAGCAACATTTATAATTGAGTTAGCCACAAATAAAAATCTAATCAGGGCCAATTCTAGTGTTTCAGATTACAAAAAAAAAAAAATATATATAAATTAAAAACATTTTGGTAAAATAAGAACACGATGGTAACATAAAAAAAATCCCTGAAGTTAATATCCCGAGGGGTTTAACTAACAGTCATTAAAATAATCAATAAAGATAAATACTCTCGGAAAACATATTATAACCAGTCTGTCGCAGTTGGATAAAAATATGGTATTATCTTAAGAAAAGGGTAAAGTAAAATAATATTTAGCCACATAGCTTTAGCACCTTTTCGAAAGAGTTTATTTAATATAGCCGATTTTTTTTAAAAATAATTTGCCACTAAACAAGTCCACTATAAAAAAAAAACTGCTAGTATGGTCAGATTCAATGGAATTTAATATTGATATTTCAAAGGCGTTACAATTGAAAAATGTTGAAAAAAAAAACAAGATGCTGATGTAAAACTATGTAACAAATCAAAATATTTGATCAATGAGTAATATAAATGAATCAACTGTAGAGTTGAGTTAATTTATAATCCTACACAGTATTTATACCAAAACAACCCTCTCATGGTAGTGACAATGTATTTTCTAAGCATTTTTCCACTCCACAACCGACAAAGGTACCACTGGGTAATTGACCAGTGGTACTAGTCTATTAACAAATACCTATTCAAGAACACTAAATGTACGAGTGATTCAGAAAGCTCAATAATTATGGTTTAATAGAAATTGATATCAATGTCTTCTGTCCTATGTTGTATGTAAATATTATGATAACCACTAAGAAAATTTTAAATGACATCTTGGGATATTAAAACTAATAAATAGTGTCATAACATATACCATACCTAATTCGTATAGGTATATAAAAAGAACCAGTTCTACAAACGGTAGATACGTAGGTGACACTTTTATTGTTTTATCTAACGATAGATTATGTGAGTGACACCAACTCGTAAAGATAGATATTTAAATGGTGATTTTCACCATTATCATTTACAGTTAGCTACCGGAGGAAAATCTTTGTTTCAGAGAGCTCGCGGCATCTGTGCTAGCAAACATCTAGCTGCTGCGCTTCGACATGTTGAGCAAGTACTGCAAAGTAACAAATGTCACAGAATGTAGAATGCCAACCTGCCATTCTACCATATATGAACGGTGTCACTGACAAGATTTGAAGGATTTTGAAGCGCGCATCGATTATACTTACTTCAAGCCACTGTATAAGATCAACCAAATCTCACAGTGCGCGATAATAAGTCTACAGTGTGTGAGCATGCTTTGAGAAACAGATTTTCACCAGAGAACTGAAGTTTTTACCAGAACGCTACCCGAAGCTGTTGAAATCGACAAATATCTAATTTTCAATAGTGAAGATGGTTGGAAGATACCACCAGCTTTGTACCTTATGTTCCATCAATTAAGGCAGAAACCCAAACCACACACTGCAAGACATAAAGATACGGTTAGTTCTTTTGTAGATAGATTTAAATGGAGATCGTCCCCCTTCGTGAGTTTTCTTGCCAGTTCTTTCTTCGAAGGGCCTCCAAACTTTGTGAACTGGTGGTCGAGTCAGTAGTTTTTCCTTGCAATAAACTAATAATACATAACTTACCGAAACAATAAAAAGAAATGCCATACAGCCATACAGTTAATTTAATAACTTCTAAAAATAGTCTTAGTTATGCCTAACCGTATCCGGAAATAAATATTTACCTATGTAAAATGAAAAAAAAAAAATGGAGTAACCAATATGTGGCTGGTACAATAAAATGTTATAAAATAAAATCCAAAAACCTTATTAAACAAAACCAAAAACAAACCTTATAAAATGTATCACACTATAATATTAAATAAAAAAAATTGTTGAAAAGGAGAGATGTGGTGTACTACATATTTTATAATAATAAATATACTGTTTGCTTGTATACCGGCTGCACACTCTGCTCTGTGACGCGAGTTCTGTTTATCTAGTCTGTGATACACAACTGTCACTGTCACCTTAGCCTGCAGCCGGTAGCAAGGGCAGCTAACCGAAATACTATTGTTTTATTTAAATACCTCATTAAATAAGTACCCCCCTTGTAACCAGGGACAGCACACATATCATATCGAATTTTGTTGGTCATGCCAGGGGGGCTGAGTGCGGCAGTATATCCACCCAATTGGGCACCATTTCTAACAAAACGAATGACGCACTCACCTACGAGAACGTATAAAAACTAGCAACATACCTAGACCTACCGCAACAGGCCGAAACTAGTGCCGACTGACCTTCAGACGCACGCGGTCACTGACACAATACGCGCTATTAACTGACTGATCTAATACGAAAGAATTGCCGGTCCGGTAGACTTAGTAGAAATAGACACGGCAAGGGTAAAATACCGTCATTTAATTTTTCAAAATTCGAAGAAGAAAGCTGAGAATCCTTTTTAATCTTAAGTGCTTAAATGACGATTGATCGTTAAGTGCCCCGGTAACGATCAATCGTCATTCGTCAATTGGTACGTGATTGACCGTTTCAATGAGCGATTTTCTGAGAGGCCATTTAAAAAAAAAAAAGCTTCCAATTGATTCACTAGATGGCGTTGAATAAGTATGTACATGTCTATGGTATATTTTGGTATGAAACAAATTTAAATTAATTACTTTTTAAAAACCCAAAGGAAACTTATAATATAATAAATAAGTACTACTGTGAGGAACAGAAACGAAATAGGTAAATTTAAAGATTTAGGTAAATAAACAACATCTGTCTGACGTTCCGTTTTACGTAAAAAAGTCGCGTCAAGGTAAAATTATAACGTTCCGTTCCTTCTAACTGCATAGGTGGGACAGCGCCATCTAGTGAGTGAGCTTTCGGAAAATCGCCAATTGAAGGTGCGAATGATGGAGCTTCAATCGATGCGTCAATTGCTCGCGCCATGTTTCTCATCGAAAAACCTGTCAATCGCACAGCGAGACGATCAATTGGTAGCGTCAATCGCGTAGTTTCGAATGACAATCGCTTCAATGAGTCACACCAATGATTTTTGTTATCAGCATATCTAAAAAATATGTAACTCGAGAAAAAAGAATCTGTTTTTATTTTTTTCCTATCTTCAAAAATGACTGAGATATTAAACGTTAAAGTACGGCCTCCTAGGAAAATTTGGGTGAACCAATGGCATTAACGTGTGACGTCACGTCGCACTTCCGTATACCTACATAGAATCCGTTGGCTATATAGTTGCGCTCTCACGGTTTCGTAATAAATTTATTTATTTTTCGTATAGTCGATCAATGAAATGTTTAAGAAATTTTGTATTGAGCCCATGTGAAAAAACACCTTCAAATAATGTTTTATTTTCGTGAATAATAAATTAAATCAACTTTCGTAATGGCGGGCGGGATTCTGTCAATACATATAGCAACCGTCAAAATAAAATGTACTTACAACGTTAACTGACTTGGTAGTTAAATATGCACCCTAAAAACTGACAGCCATTTCGATAATTTTATACTGCTAGTGGCGCCTCCACCACTGGGTCAGATAAGTTTGTGGAATAAATGTCTTTCGGTATCGACAGTAGGTGACAGTTTCAGAGTGCGCCTGCGCGCGGTCGAAAATGAATACTAATCATTTACCATAACCTTAGAACGAAGAAAATGTACTGTAACTAGCGTCAAAAACGCACGAGTTGGGCGAAGATTGCGCACAGACGAACTCTATGTTACAGTTAGACGGAAATCTTCCGCAACAGCCGCAAACGGAGATGTCAGTGCGACATGACGTCATCGCAATAGCGCGCAAGGAAAGCAAATGTTCAAAAGCTGGTGAAACTTTACATCGCTGTATCTTTGGAAATCCTGGCCAGATTTCGATGAAACAAAAACTATTAGTACTTGCACGAGTACGCGCATTAAATGCAGTAATTTTTATAGTCATATTTTGATGTGTTGGTGTGACTCATTGCCACTGTAGACGATCATTTGGTCCGTCAATGACGTAAACATTGTCAATTGCGATTGATCGTTACCGGGGCACTTTACCGGGGCACTTTAGGCCAAACCTACACGCGACAGCAATACAGACAGCTTCTCGCTTTACCGACGTAGTTTTTCCGCGTCGTCGTGGCTGCATTGGTGAACGAGATAAACTGACAACGTTATTTCTTAGTACTTAATGTCTTTCTGGCCAGAGCTTTAGTTTTCATGTCCCGTGCTAAAGCCGAAAGGTTGAGGAAATAATACAGGGTGTTAGGGGCACCTTCATACAAATTTTGCAACTAATCGGGACATTTTGTATGGAGAGTCGAAATATTTTTTTCATTTCCGACAAAAAATCTTGCTGTGCTTTGTTCAGCATGATGGCCTGAAGCCATGGTTAAAGTTTTTGAAACGGTGCCCCTAACATCCTGTATTACTAAAAAAATGATACCAGATTGTGTATATGTCGTGGTCAGCTCATAAAATTTTATAAATGTGTGACACGAGTATAATAATGGGTAATTTGCATGGCTGATGTTCTCATCGCCACCTGGGTGGACAACATTTTAATGGAATAGAGTGATTTTATACCATGAAAGTGTTTTTCGGCATGCTGCAGTAAAGATCTACTTATAGTATTTTTTAGCAAGTGTTCTGCATGTATATTGTACAATACATTTGGTTTTATAATAATTATGATCGGGAAACCTGCCACAATTATAATAGTTAGTACAGCAGATAAATAATCTTTGATCTAATTTGCTTAATCAATATTTGTTTCAGTAAACTGACAGTGCAAGTATGCAGTGAGTCAACTAGTTAGCCTGCCGCAATGTGAACGTACCGATATTCACAGATATCATCTGTGGCTGTATAATCATAGTGACTTGAAACTTGGCTCTGTGATTTAAAGTTAATCTTGTTCGTTCTCATCATTCATATTGTCATATGCCGGTTCTTTCTTCTTATGCCTGAATCAAGTCTTCGTAAGGACAGCAAGATTTTTTGTCGGAAACGAAAAAAATATTTCGACTCTCCATACAAAATATCCCGATAAGTTGCTAAATTTGTATGAAAGTCCAATTTTTTTTTCATTTCCGACAAAATTTCTTGCTGTACGTTGTTCAGCATGATGGTCTGAAGCCATGGGTAAAGTTTTTGCAAGGGTGCCTCTAACACCCTGTATAAATCTAGTCAGTTTTTTGATAGGTCTGATGAAGCGGTAGTACCTACTCATTAGTCTTCTGCGACATGGGTAGGTTTTCATGGGACGAACATTTGTGTAAATACTAGCTTTCCACTCGTGGCCTTACCCGCGTGAACTACATGATGGTTGTCTTGTGGGAATGAGACAGTGTCCCGATGTTAAGCTTATGTGCTATTCTAGACCATCTAGATCTTCGTGCCCAATTTTATTCTGATCCGTTCAGCCGTTTCGCCGTGATTAAGTAATGAACATCCAAACTTTCGCATTTATAATATTAGTAAGATTTGTAGCACCTTTGATGATACTAATATCAGTAACACAAATGCTGTACAACACGAAATATTGTTTGCATATGTCTTGATATAAATTTATTTATTTACTTTTTGTTATATTGAGTCCGTCAGTCTAATCAAAATGAACGATGATATATTTTTTATACTGGGCAGTATTACTCTTTTAAAAGTCCATGGCGTGTGTGATCTATCGGTAAGTCAACTAAGCGACCTGCCCGACTAGTGATGGGCAGTGGATAAATACTCAAAGAGTAAATACTCGATTTTATCCGTTTTTATCTGATATTTACTCAAAATCACGGATAAATATCTTTTTAGCTGTATCCATTGGACCTAGATTTGACGAATGTGGGCCGCTTTTTATGGAACTCGGTTTTCGGAACTATTTTGACAAGAAAACAGCAACGCAATGTTAAAAGTATTAAATAAGCCAAGATGGCGGCCAACATTTTTGTTTGTGGGCTGATTTTGATGAAACTCGGTTTTAGGTACTATTTTGAGAAGAAAACAGCAATGCAATGTCAAAAAGTCAAAATAGTACCAAAATCCAAAATCAAAGTACCAAAATCTTGTCGTAATAGAGTCGGGTATACCACATTTTTTTAACCAGCGAAAAATAACTTTGTTTTTCATATGCCCGAATACTCTACGCTACTTATCTTTGGGAGCGTCTCACACTCACACATCGCCCTGTGTCACTTTAAATGTCAAACGTATGAAAGAGATGCCATGATGTAAAGATGATTTGCGTTCGAGAATTCGGGCGTTAGTGTCCTTTATTTTCGATTTTTTCAATAATAAAAATTGCATTGTGAATGCCAGAAGAAAAAATATAAATAACTTGAAATATTAGATAGTTCTTTTGCTATTATTCATTATTTGTAATTTAAAAACGCAGAAACACATATTTTATCTTAAAAAAACTAATTACTTACCTTTATTCTAATTTCAAAATTTACGTTAAATAGAAATAAAAATGTTTAAAGAGTATTTATCCGCTTTTTTAATTGGATAAATACTCGAGTAAAAATGGATATTTATTGAGTATTTATCCATTTTGAGTATTTATCCGGATAAAAACCAATCACGCATGAGTGGCCTAAGCTAGTGAATACTTTGTTGATATAATAGTCAGTATACATGGCTCCTTCATAAGTCTATGTCACGTAAGGTAATTATTTTATTTACATAAAAGTCAATGCTATCTCTGCATAGGTCTATGGCGCATGTGGATGTGCGATCTAGCGGTGAGTCAGCTAGGCGACCTGCCCCACTCGTGTGTGGCCTAAATTGGTGACCTTCACGCGGTCGCTGACACTGCTCACAGCTACCTAGTGCGTCTACGTTTCCGGTTGATAGGAACTTTGTTAGGAATTTCAAATATTAATAAGTCTACGAATAAGCATTGAAACTTGTTTCAACTCATTCATCCGTGTTTTCATTCTAGTTTTGATCATAATATGATGGTGATTGCAATAACGATATATTATATCGTTATTGCAATCACCTACGCAATTTCTAAATAAAAATAGAACTATGGAATTGGATAGTTTGTGGATTACACTTCTTCTTAGCGTTTCGATGGCAACCACTCACTATATTGTTGCGTGCGGCCCAGAATTTGGTCACGTTAACTGCATTATTCCGTGGTATGCATTAAATGCGTGCAGGTTTCAGGGCATGCGAGGCAGGATATAAGGTGGGACATTACACTATTGTCAGTGGATTACTATTGATATGTTCCAACTTGTGAATTTATTAGCGTTAGTAATTGGTAGCGATTTGAATATATTTATTTTTAGTTGATACCTATTTGACTAGGTGTGACACAGTGACACCATACATGACTTCTTACTTAGATTATCCTAAGAGAATAGAAAAACTTTTTCAACAAAACACAAAATATACAATTTACAAGATAGTAGGTAGGTACGCCTATTTCCTTCGTTAGGAAAACGTTAGTCGTATTTCACACTTGTTTTCGATATTAATTTACATTCAATTCAGAAATAAATGTTTGTGACATTCCTACTACGTTGTGCGTGGTTTTTCCTATAATTCCAAGCTTAGGTTGTTTACTTGTTCTGGCCTTGAGAGGCTATTCACGCCACAAATATTCCACCAATAAAGAAAATACGTGTTCTTTTTAATAATATTTGTAGGTAGTAGAGAAATACTACGATTTGAACGAAGGAAACGTTAAGCACTAGCTGCTGCCTTTTTTTTTTTTTATATTGAGGGGAATGCTTTTACGCATACCCCATCCACTACTCGATGGGGGATCAGGAAGGAGGAATACCCACTAAACCCCTCACTATTTGCTCTCTCGCCGCCGATCGGTCATGGGGGATTGGGGTGGCCGTCTCCCCTAAGACCCGACGACCCGGCTATCTAAGCCACCTCGCGACTGGGAAATGGCCGAGCAAATGTGGCCACCTCCCCAGACGGTGCAAACCGTGCAATGCCGGCAGTGGAACGGTCCGCTACCAGCTGGTCTCACTAAGGGGGAATAAGGCGATCGAACTGTCGCCTCCTTCTCCCCAGCCGTCTGCGGCGGATGAGAGCCGCGTGCGCATCCGCTTCCCGGGCTCTCTCCGCTATCTTCTTTTGGAGGATCACGTCCTCACAAAAGGAGACCGCCGCTTGCCAGCATCTCTCACTGTCCAGCATCCGGCTGACAACGCTGATCAGCGAGAGATCCGGCCCTACTGCTGCCACGAGATCCCGACGCCGAGCTGACCACGCAGGACACACTTTCAGTGTGTGCTGCGCAGTGTCCAGCTCGGCGTCGCACTCGTGGCACTAGCTGCTGCCTGCGAATGAATTAAGAATGAATGCTTCTGCTGCCATCACTATCATCAACAGCTTATTATTGTCCACTGCTGGACAATAATAAGCCTCTCCACGATCTTACTATCATCCAGCTCTTGCCAGCCACCTTGCGAAGATCATCGCTTCACCTAGTCTGAGGGCGTCCAACACTACGTTAGTCAAGACGTGGTCTCCACCCAAGAACTCGTTAACATCCAACTGTTATCGTTTCTGCGGCTTTTACAGCCAGCTAATTGCAACTTCAGTACTTTGGTGCTCTATCGGATTACCTCGCTCCAGTTTAGATTCTTCAGAGAAACTACGAGCATAGTCCTTTCCATAGCTCGCCGAGCAACTTATGACATTCGAATTCGGTTGTTTAGTTGCTTACAGGTAACAGCCAGTTATTATCGAATTTGTTTGCTTTTTATGATGACTCCATGCATAATTTGATCCCTAGCATTACTAGGCATGTATCATTCAATAAGGAAATACAAGAGAGTTTTGGATTAGATACAAAGCTTGAAGTATTAGTAAGCAGTAGCTTTGTTTAAATAGTTACCTACTTGAGTTGTATTTCTACAGCTATTCGAAAAGATACGAATAATTCAATACTTACATTTAAAAAGTTTTACCGAACATGAATAGTTTAACATAACTAAGTTGCAACGCCCTACAAAGTCAGACCTTCGTCCGTTAGCGCATTAGCAATTACAACCTTATATCGAAAGGTCGAAGGCCTCAACATAGTCAAAGTCAAACGATAACAGACTGGGACCGTACTCTGAAACGCTAATCCGAAACTTCGGTTAGCCCCGCCCCTTTCACTCGATTATGTGCCGAGTAGTGAGTGAGTGGGACGGGTATACCGAAGTTTCGGGTTTTGCGTTTCAGAGTAGGCCCTCAGTTGCGCGTGCGCCGGCCGCAGCGACGTCACACCGTAATTATCAATTGTAATTAGTTGGCGAGAAAGAGATAGAACGATGTGTGACTTAGTTGCAACTTTAATAACCGTATTAACCGTGGTGGTTGTAATGAATTGTAAATAAATATGAAATGGAAATAGGTACTAATTTATTTTTATGGATGACGGCTATTTTTGTTCAGAGAATGAACAATATTCTAACTGGATATTATTAGGTTTTTCCTAATTACACTTAAAAATCATTCCCTATTCGAGATAAGGCATCATCCTAGTCTAGTTATCTGGAGTGAAGAATAGTACACCGTTGCTGTTAGGCACAGAGGTTGTGGAGCGCGTCCACAAATTCACTTACCTCGGGAGCGTCGTTTCAGAATCCGGAGGAACTGAAGAGGACATCACTTCGAGGATCGCCAAAGCCAGAGCCACCTTCGCACGCCTGGGACCTATATGGAAGTCACGGAAGCTGACCCGGAGGATCAAACTCAAAATCTTCGGGTCCAATGTTAAATCGGTACTCCTGTATGGGTGCGAGACGTGGAAGGTCACAAAAGACATCTCGCGCCAGATTCAGGTCTTCGTCAACCGTTGCCTTCGTCGTATTCTCGGTATCTTCTGGCCCGAGACCATCTCTAACGACCAGCTGTTAGAGCTCTGCCAAGAATCTCCGATCGACCAGCAGATCAAGCGCCGGAAGTGGCGATGGATCGGCCACACGCTCCGGAGAGATTCCGACCATATACCTAAGCAGGCGCTCGATTGGAATCCCCAAGGAAAAAGAAGACGTGGCCGTCCTCGTCAAACCTGGCGTCGCACCGTACTGGCAGAAGCGAAAAGCATTAGGAAGACGTGGAGCGAATTGAAACGCGATGCTCAAGACCGACTGCGTTGGAGATCTACTGTGGACGCCCTTTGCCCCATCCAGGGGACATAGGACATTAAGTCAAGTAAGTCAAGTCTAGTCTAGAGCTTTCTGCAAAATCCAGTTTCTGCTACTAAAATACTAAGGTAGGTTCATGAAAAATTTTGAGACAGATAGTAATACTTTCACATCTATAAATAAATAAATAAATATTAGACATCATCACATACATTGTTTTGGAAACAACGACGGGTATTACCACATACACTCAGACCCGAGGAAATATTGAAAATTTTGTTTCCAATATTTACCCGACCGGGGATCAAGCCCGGAAGCCCAAGATTTCGCAGTAATGTTGCAGGTAGCGGACTTTTTTATTTTATTTTACTTATAAAATCTATATAAGTACGAACTATTATTATAATTTTTTCTCGTGATACTGACACATATAGCGGATATGGCACATAAAATTAATGATATTTAATATTATCCCTACAGACCTATTTATTAATTAATTACATAATGTCCTTAATAATTTCAAATTTAATATTTTTTTTATTATAAATGTTTAATCTATAACTTATGATGACTTTTAATTAACTGTAATATAAATTTATTCTTTAGTATTTCGTAATTTAAATTAAATTTAATTTATGGCACAGGCATTCACTCTCGGTCTCAGCTAAAAATCAGCGATTTGCTTGTATTGCAAGTAGTATGACGCTGAGCTGCGACCATTGAGTACTGCTGCGGCACACACACATTTTTATTTGGAACTTTTTGTCCTATTAGGTCTAATTTGTGCTTTCTATTCTTGTTCGTAATGTGAATACCTATGTCTTATATTTAATGAATATGTGTGTGTCTGTAGTAAGAAAATAAAGTGATTATCTATCTATCTATCTATCTAACCTCTAGAGATAGCAGCACCTTGAAAACCGATGCCTACACCACTCGGCCAAGGAGGTCGTCACACTATAATATGAGATGACATTTAAAGACTTCATAGTTTATTTATTTACAGAGTTACATGTAAAAAGTCACTTTATTTCAAGTGGCTAGGTGTCATGGTAGCTTGGTTTTACTGTATGATGTTTAGGCAGTTACAAATTCAATTCTATCGGTCATTGTTTTGCACTGACCTTGTGAGAAGTGGTCAATCGCATCGGAATAGAGTAGGCGTTGTTGTGTTTATAACATTAGTAGCTTTTGCCCGCGGCATTACTCGCGTTAGATTCGGGGTCACATATTTCACTCTATAAAACTTAATAAACGATGGCTCGCTGTTGTTTTATCTACCCGATAACCGTTCCTGTGGGAATATGGGGATAAAGTATAGCCTATGTTACTAAGGAAGAATGTAGCTTTCTAATGATGAAAGAATTTTTAAAATCGGTCTAGTAATTCTTACCGTGTTTTTATAAGGTTGCTTTCTTGTTTGTACGCAAATTTTGCAAACGATTTTATACTAGCTTCCCGATGAGCTAGAGACTTGAAACTTTGAACATAGGTCAGAGCTGGATGACAATGCAATATTACGGTGTCCGGTGAGCCGGAAGAACGCAACAGGAACTCAATGATGAAACCGTGCTACACCATCGTGTTTGGGCTCGTTAGAATTGTCTTGACGCGTACTTTGACTGGAAACTCAGAGGTTCAGGGTCTGATGCTGAAGCCGGAAGGCCATGCCATAGGAACTCAATATTGAAACCATGCAACCGCATCGTGTTTGGGCTCGTTTGAAACGTCTTGACGAGTAGTCTATTGGAAAATATTTCTAGTATGTTTTAAAAACGTGTTTTTTTTAAATAAAATTTTAAAAGAAGAGATTATTATTTTATCCATTATACAAACAAACCCAAACAAACAAAGTATCAAATCTATACTCTTTATTTTTCTTTGTTTCTTACATACAAACGTTGAGTTTCATCCCCTTAGAAGTTAAAGGGTGAATTTTAGACTAGCTAGGTTTACTATTGTTCGTCATCATCATCAGCCAGTTTTAGCGCCACAACATTTTTAAAATCAAAGATAAGATTTCAGTAAGAGTTCTTAGAGATAAGATATATCAGAATTTTCGTTACTTACTTTAAAATCTATTCGTACTAAGTCGTGCATCTATAATATAATAATAGGCTAAAAGAGGCCCTTCCGGAAGCAAATACTTATGTGATGAATCTTCTTCTAAAAACTTGCGATTAATAGTTACGTATAAAAATATCATACAACGATAAAATTCAGGATAAAAAACATATCTTTTTCTAACAATAGTCATTGGAAGAAAAAGCTGAACTTACATGATTGAAGTAACTAGGTAGGTATATGTTAAAATAATGAATAGTATCTAATTGTATTTCACTTTTTATGTATTAACAAGGTAGGTATTATAATACGAGTAGTACCTATTACTTGACAAAATCACCTAGAGCAGAATAAATAAAAGATAACGAAGAGTTATCTAAATAACATTTCGTTATTTGGCCAATTGGCAATTAAAAGAAGGGAATTTACAATAGTTAGAATTCCTTATGTCATACGATTTCTTTAATTAAACGTTTTTTTCTCTTTTGATATTTTTCAGTTAAAAGTTACACAAAGGGGTTTTCTGCCTTATATTTTCATGATATGACATGTTTTTTTTTGTTATTAATTCATTTCGTATCGTCTAAATAGCATAAATATAATAATGCATGACGGTTAAATTCAATCGACATTGAGTGACATACAAAGAAATATAAGTCACTGACATTAATTTTCTATGCATTTATTTTAATGTTTACCGTTGCTCTCCGATTTGAAAGATTTTTGAAATTCATTATTTTATTCACATAAAAACTTTTAACTGTTTTGTGCAAACATCAGCAGGTAGAAAATAGATTTCCATAAAATAATTGCTATTGATACTTCTTTATTTAATGTTACTGTGTATTGCACACATATTAGTTACATTTATTTCCAAGAAACGTTAATAAGAATTGAAAAGTTTTATCTTTACATCAGTTTCGACGCCTTTTGTTTTTTATACATCAATTAAAAACAAACAAATGGCACACAAGCATTTGAATTTCGTTTACACTATAATGTGTCTACAGTTTCACAAGCATCTATCCATGGTTGTATGATGTCATACATACATAGTCATGTGAAGTGAATAGGCGTCAACGACTGCTGGCCCCAAGGTTGTTCTAGGTTGAAACAAATTGGTCTAGTATATTCGTCATTAATGTCATCGGTACAATCAAACGCAATTTAGCAGCAGATGGGGACGACATATTATTATAAGTGTTGGTAAACAATAATATAAATTTATACCTAAAAAATATTGAGCACCATCACATACATTGTTAAAATACGAAGCTGTAGTAGCTTGAGCACTAGATGGACATTGGAAACAACGATGGTCATTACCACGTACCTACACCCAGACCCGAGGAAATGTTGAAAAGTTCATTTTCAATATTTATTCGACCGAACCCGGGACCTCTAGAGATATCGGTAACTTGAAAACTGCGTGCGTGCACCACTCGGCCACGGAGGTCGATTTATATATTCTCTCTCAAAGAATGTGCCTTCGCACTTTGCCATACATCATTAAAAATAAATATTACCAGGTAATCATACTAATATACAAAGAATCGTCACAACTCCAAAAATAATTTCATCAATATTCCTACCTAGAAGATTTCTTTAGGAAAATGAAAATAACGGCGTCAAACATGTAGTAGGTACTTTGTAGATTTAACTAGACCAAAGCTTTTGCAATTATTTCACAAATATACCTAGAATTTTCCTTAGACTAATAACGACGCCAAAATGTATTGTATTTTTTAGAGGTGTAAATAGACCGAAGCTCCATCATGAATTTCAGAAATATTCCTAGAATTTTTCCTTAGACAATAACGATGCCAACATGTATTTTGTAGGGTTAAATAGACCAAAGCTCTTTCATGAATTTAACCAATCTAGAAGTTTTTCTAAAAGAATACGTTTGCAAACATATAGTATTTCGTTGAAGTAGTAGCTAATTGAGCGCCTGGCGACGGCTACGTCATCGTCTCAAGGTCACCGCGTTAGTGCTTGTCTAGGTCAAGATCTAGGAACGTCACGCGGTTATTCTAGACCGGTTTGACGATCGGATTTTTAGATTTGTGTGTTGAGATATTATTTTAGTGTTTGGAGGACGACGAGTATACTTACAGTTGGTGTAGGTTGATATTGATAACTGACATTATAATATTTTGACTGGATTTACTGGACTATTATTAGAAATACATATTTAGGGATTTTGGATAAAACATGAATTATTAGACGATAAACTGAGAAGGGTATTTTTCTTATACAGTTTATTTGTACTTAATTTCTTAATTATGACTGTTTGTGCGAACTATTATACCTATATCTTTTATGAATTGTGCAATAGAACAGTGGGAATAGCTGTATTGTTCTATTTTACTCAATGACAAAATATTCTATTGCAAAAAAAAACATATTTCTGATAAAAAAACTATACATACATATTTACATTTTTAAGCATATGAATGCCATGAAAATATGACAGATATTAATCATGGCCCTAGTATTATTAATTATTATTAGTATCAAGAAAAACGCCACACAATATTGTAAGACGGAGACGAAGCTAACTTTCCGCAAAAACGTCTAAATATATTTACAAGAGTTCGACGAACCAGCTCCAAGGTTAAACTAAGACTTGTTTATCCTAGGTCATGGCTAGACGTACTGAATCAGGCTACAAAAACACCAGAAAGTTCAAAGTATGACCTCGATGTTGGTTGTTTGTAAACGGAGACATCAAAATATTAAGGCTGTGCCTGTTTTACAATGTCCGATGAGGAGATACTTTCCGTATACTTGACAGTTTTGTATGGACTATCTGTCAAGTAACAGCTAATAACTTACTTAGACATTGTGAAACAGGCCCTGATACTTAATCGAAATTGGATATGATAACTATAATATTTATTTGGAAGGGTTATAAACATTTTTATTTGATTGATTACCTACTAGCGATCGCTTGTTAGATATAATGTAGTTAAATATGACTAACTAAACCAAACTTATGTATGACTTTTAAATTATGTTTCTGTACACATCAAAATTTATTATCAATTCAAAATAAAGTAGGACGGTTGACAGGTCGCCAAAAGAGATATTAGATGGAAAAAGTTCGGAATTTAATGAAACTTGATGATGTTGTTCAGTTCAGGGATGGTTAGGTAACATTTCGTCAAGTTTTGGATCTCGAGGACCCTTTGCGAAAAGAGGAGGGTATTTTAGGTTATATCTCGTAAATTGCAACCAAATCAGTCCAGCCGTTTAAGGGAAGTTAGGTGACAAACACACGTAGAGAAGAATTATTAGGAAAGGATAATATAATATTTACTTGGGTACCTACCTCTACCTACATAAAATAAGTTGTTTTTATGTGTAACAGACTTCGATCAACAATAACACCTAGTTCTAGATACATACTTGGAGTGACAGATATGTCCAAGCCTCAAGCCCACTTGAGAGTATAATCACAGTCTATATATTTCCCTTCCCTAGTATAATTATAAGTTGATTATTTTGACAGTGTCAATAATACTAAGGTATTTTAAACTTGGAACGCTTCTTGTCATTTATAATGTAAGATCGTAACATTCGTAACCTTTTTTCTCCGTTTAAAAAAAGCCAGTCTGGCCTTTTAAACAGTTTTCATTTAGTTCGTGAGCCTTCATCTAGTACTATTGTTGATCAAAGGTAACGAACCTCTATGTTAACAACTGTTAATTTTGTGTTTCTTTTTCAATACTTTTTCATTGGTGTAAAGATTTGACTGAAGTTTTTTTTAACTGGCAAAGTATTAACTTTTTTTGCCTTAGCCGGAGCAAAAATTCCAAGCGCACGCTTCATTTTGGATTTTGTAGAGGCCGACTCTAAAAAACGCATTAAAACCGACTGCAAATGAGAGGCGAAAAAATGAACTCTTTTTATTGCCAGTTACTTTATGTTGCCTATGCATGTCGCAGTTTGTATGAGCTACTTTGAAAACCTTGTTGGTGAAGTGAGCAATGTATAATGAGGTTTGTGGTTATTGTTTTTCACTCCTGTGAAGTGGTACTCTAGTTTCTTAACTCGTTTTTCGGGAGTGACTGAACTCTCGCTGTAGTGTGGGATACTACACAGACAAACATACACACACACACACATACACTTTAACATTTCCACACATAAAGAATTTGATGCGTATAAGCGTGTTAGAATGTTCTGAAGAACATTTTATTGTATGGGTACTTTTAAACTCTTTAGACTCATCTGCATTTTCGGTATAGGTACTTAGAAACTTGTAGAGTTTGACATGCCGTAATTTTCGTCGTAGTTTTGACTATATTTATTAATGGGAAGATATTTCACAATCCCGCACTAATAAAAAAGCTAGGCTTGGCCTTGGTTTCAAGGTGATCATCGAAAATAGCTGACACGCTGATAATGTATGCAACATTCAGCTTTCAGTTGTTAGTAGGTATGTGCAATTAGAGTTCAAAGGTTAGGAAAACAATAAGTTCCATAATTTATGATAATTTATTTGAAATGGTTAAGTGGTATGGGAAAGTTGTACTTATGTGCTTTTGTTACCTCCAAGTGCTTTGATTCAAATCCGTCATAATGTAAGTAACTTAAGTAGGTATTTTTTTTATAAATAACAAAAGAATCTAAATAATTATATACCTATATATTGTTTATGCTATAAGCACTTAAACATACGAAACTTGCAACTACTGCTGTTTGACAAAATATAAATAGACTATTATAGCTTTTTAATCATAAAAACTGCCTCTGTGGCACAGAACATATAATAGTCTATGGTCTAGTGGTAATCACAAGTCGTAAGATAGTTACAATAAACTATCATTAGTTATAACCTAACAATTCTTTATTTCCCCGTTGGTGCAATGGACACTATGATCCCCTAAAATCTTTGTACTAATTAAAATTAGGTAGTGTATTACGTACAGCCTTATCTAATGGTTAAAGCTCAACATAGTCTATGGCACACGAAACTTCGCTACACAAATACTTCGCTATAGTATGGTGGCACCATGTTTTTGGAGTCCTAAGCCCAGCCAAGACAAAACAGACGGGTCTACCATTTGGGGCACAGAGTATACAGACGCGACAGAAGGCTACAAATTTTAGAAATGCAACATTGATTGCTGATTATTTAATGCCAGCACCTACATACATATAATATTAATCAACCATCTGTATAAAGTGAATTAAGGTTAAGCCACAGATAACTTAATAGTTACTAGTAACAGATACTGCACTCCGCTAAGCCATTTAAATAAATAGCAACTCTAACTATAACGCAATAAAGTGGAATTCAGCTTGTAGGGCGCAAATCACGAACGGCCAGTCGTTGCATCTCTTTCTTTCGCATACATTTCTAGCTCTTTTGCGGACCTAATTTGTATGGATTTTCACCGCCGGCGGTGAGGGCGAGGTTTGCGCGCAAGTACATCGAGTAACAGACGCCTGGTTAAGTTAGGTCAGTTATCAATAAGGTTTATTTATTATCTTTGCTTGTACTAGTTAACCAATTTATATTGACTACAATAGGCGCTTATAAAATAAAATTTGATTGTGCTAGAAAAATTACGCGTGTTTTACTTTTATTGAACTTTGCATAAATATAGGACTTGTCAATGACGAGGAGCTATAATCACACTCTGTAACATGATGATAAGGCTTAAGATGGAAGTGCACTACTTCCGGAATCCTCAACTACTGAGGAACTGGCTATCTTAATCTCTAACAACCGGAACACAATAATGCTGCAAACATTGTTATTATGGCGGCATATTAATTATACAGGATAATTTTTTTATCAGTGCACAAATTTTCAGGATCGACTCAGAATCGATAAGTGAACAACTTTCTCCTAGAAACATGGGTCGAAATACGACAAAAATTTTTGGACTTCCCTTACTAATTCGATCACGTGATCAGTCCGATTTGTATGAAAGATCAAAAAAATTTTGTCATATTTCGACCTATGTTTTTAGGAGAAAGTTGTTCACTTACCGATTCTGAGTCGATCCTAAAAATTTGTGCACTGATAAAAAAATTATCCTGTATAACGATGGTGGTAGCAGCTAGCCAGGCGGATAATAGAACAAGTCTACCACCACTACCCCCAACATGACCCAAAATAGCACCTAGGATACGTACTCACACAGTCAATGTAACGGGCGGTCACTAGTATCAAAATTAAAAAGAGTACCTACTCTAAAATAGACCGACTCTTTTTCTTGCTCATAAAGAGTATTTTTCCGAAACAATAGACAAAATTTTTTAAAATCGAATTCTTCGCTAAACACAGTGCAGGTTTTAATCACTTGACCTACGCAACAGTGCCCGACTTGTGACTACTCTACGGTCTCATCTAGGGCCTTGTCCTTTGTCTAACAAGGTCGGGCGGACGTCAACCCGCCCCGCCCGCCGCGTCTAATGCGCGCGCGTCGCCATGCGTCTGTGTGCGAACATGGCCGCGGTTCAGCTGGATCGGTTGGATAGACCTCTTTTTTAAATAAGAAAAAGAACATGGCAAACCTTATTTGGTGCAGTAGTATTAAATAAAGGCTTGAAAGCACAGAACTATTCTGAAAAATTGAAAATGAACTATTTAGAAAAGCTCTCCTCCGCTCCGATGGGACACGAAGCCACGACCTTTCGCTATCCGGGCGAATGCTCTAACCACTGAGCTACGGAGTCGTTACGAGAAGCTTTCCAGATATTTGACAATTGCTTAAGATAAAATTACTATTGTAAGTAATTGAAATTTTTTACTTTTTTGGTTGTGAGACTGGTCGATTTTTTCTAAAGACTTCATTTTCAATTTTTCAATAATTAAAATTGCATTGCGAATGCAAAAAAGTAAAAAATTAAATAGCAGACCTATTTTTTATAAAAAAAAATATTTTGGTTGACGAGCTTATTAAAAGACTTAATAGTTCTGAACTTTCAAATATTTTATAAGAGGACTTACTAGAGCTGAGGTAGGTACACGTGTAGAGTTTGAATAGACCTCATTTCTAATTTAAAAAAAGTAAAAACCCTTTTTGTGCACAAGAGTGTAATACCGGCCAGCTCTGCACTTCATGAAATGAATAGCTTTAAACTCATTCAATTTAACTAACGGACATGTCGATGGACTGATCGTGCTGCAAAAAGAGCATATCTTGGACCAACCAACTGGACGTCGCCCGGTGGGTCGCCCGAGGTATCGCTGGAAAGACGAAGTCGCCAAAGATCTGGAAGCTTGACGAGCCCGACTGGTCCAACCTGGCACAAAATAGGAGAGAATGGCGCACTTTATCGACGGAGGCCAAGATCTACTTCGAGTCGCTGAGCCAGCGAAGGTAAAGATAAGATAAGGTAAGGTTTTTCTGAAATTCAAATCCGCTTCAAGGCTGTTGTAGTTGTCTTTACATGTAAATTTTTATACCATAACATTAACCGTAGTTCAGGCTGTAATATACAAACTTTTCCTCGTTTGTATAATAAAATTAGAATAGGTAAAAATGTATTATTTTAATATACTATCGTAATATTCCCTCTGTTATTAAAGCAAATCATGAGCATTTTTTATGAGAGTAAACATTATCAAAATCATAATAATAAATTTTGAGGAAGTTTCGGCAGCTTTTTAATAACAAACGATGGTTTTTCAACCTCTTTGTTCGATGTAATTATATTATATAAAATAAATTATTTAATGTGGCTCTGTATTTTTGTTTGACTTGGAAAAGGAAAAGGATTTTTTCTTTAGTAATTTCATGTGTTGAAATTTTTACGTTGTTTTATGGACTTTTTTGAGTACCCTATTCCATGGGTGTGAAGTTAAATTTATTTGTTTTTTTTTATTTTAATTCATTTTCTTATAGGTACTATGTCGTGGAAACAAACTAAAAAAATATATACCTACCTATCCGAAAATAAAATTAATCATAAATAAACAGTCAACTGAGGTGTAATTGAGAATTTTCCTAAAATAATTGATTGAAACAGAAAAGTTTTATTTATTTAAATTTTTTTTTTTACTTTTATGCATTCACAATGCAATTCAAATGCAAGCAACGACTCCGTAGCTCAGTGGTTAGAGCAGTCGCCCGGATAGCGAAAGGTCGTGGGTTCGAGTCCCATCGGAGCTGGTTGTGAGACGGGTCGATTTTTTCTAAATACTTTATTTTCCATTTTTCTATGATAAAAGTTTTGTTTCCTTAACTATGTTATTTATTATTTAATATGATGTGTGTGAATTTAAGTGATGTGAACTGGCCATCCAGTAAAAATTCTCAATATGGCCGACCTGTTTACCCTCCAAAACTGTTTAAAAATAACAAAGCTAGTGAACCGCGCGGAGCCACTATCGTTCGGAAACCAATGAATAGTTTCAAAAGGCCCTAATGCAAGCACCTGTCCCGGCGACCTTAGACAAACCCTTTTTGCGACGCCTTCCAGTTTAAAAAGAAAAAGTCTTTGGTAACCAGTTTGTGTGTGCTTATATTATATTTGCTAAGAGTTGTCGATGTGGAAAAAAAGTTACTTATTTTTCTTTTTTTTGCATTTATATTGCAATTTTTATTATCTTTTCAAAGCTCTTCCAAAAGACATTCCCTGGACAGTGAAAGGTCGTGGGTTCGAGTCCCATCTGAGCTGGTTGTTAGACGGGTCGAGTTTTTATTCAAAAAGTTACTTCCTTTAAAAAAAACTACTCTTAAAATTAAAATAATTATGTATACTTACTTATTTGGCCGCGCTGCGCGCTGGATAATCGCACATATCATAAATCTCACTCATTTTAGTAACATTGTAAATGCGAAAGTAACTTTGTCCGCATAGCGATAGTGTGTCCTTGGAGAAGGTCATAGGCAGCTTTTAGGGAATATTCGGTTGAATGCGCAATATAAAGGTTGCTACACACTTATTCGGATCGGCATTAATCGGCAAAGTCGAGCGGTCAAATCGAATATGTGTAGATGAATGTTCGGGATCACACGCCGGCCGCTCGGCTGCCGCTCCCGCACAATAATCATTCGGCTTGCCAATTCATCATCATCACGTCAGCCGGACGACGCCCACTGCTGGGCATAGGCCTCCTCCAAGGATCTCCAAAACGATAGGTCCTGCGCTGCTCACATCCAGCGTCCACCTTGTTGGGGGCCTGCCCATGGTACGTCGCCTGGTACGCGGTCGCTATTCGAGAACCTTTCCGCTCCAACGGCCATCGGTTCTCCGCGCTATGTGTCCCGCCCACTGCCACTTCAATGACGCAATCCTTCGAGCGATGTCGGTTGTTTTAGTTCTCCTGCGGATCTCATCATTTCTGATCCGATAGAGCAGGGAAATATCAATTGTTATTCGGCAATAATCGGCAAAGCCGAATAAATCCAGAAGAATTTGTATAATGTGACAGTAAAAACGTAAACTGTTAGTTGCAAAGAAATCGCAATTTTAAACTAGGAACGACATTTTTTTTTATATAAAACTGGGCAGGCATTTGACCACCATCTTGTTTGTTAACATTAACACGAAAACCTGAATGAACTACCCGATCGGCACAAGCCAAATAAAGCCGAACGTAAAGTTGTAGTTTCTACGGGTCGGCTTTTCCGTTCTACAAATGCTGCCAAATCGAACGACCGAGACGTGTAGACCCAAGAAAACTACCCGATCGGCACAAGCCGATTGAAGTCGAACAAGTATGGTAACTGCTTCGGGTCGGCTTTGTTGTTCGACAATTACTGCCGATGACTGACTGACCATGCCGTTCCGATCATGTAGGTAGTGAGCCTAACCGAATATGGTAGGTAGGGGCGAAGTCACACAACATTAGAAAAAAGGTCGAAGTAGTGGGAGGGACTTTTAGTATAATATTCTATCTCTACTTTTAGACGATGTTTCTATGGCTCATAAAGAAGTCTTGGATCATATTAAACATACCTACATTAACTTAGGTATATTGTGAAAATAAAATTACGATTTATAAGTTCACATATTGGTGTGAAGCCAGGATCTCTTGAATAACGCTGATAAAGAAGATAGTTGCCACTAGTTTTTAAACTTAAGGCTGCGATTCCCCAAAATAGGGTATTTTAAATTATAGATGACCTACTCGCAAATCACAAGTACTTAAAATTTGGAAAAAATAAATGTTATTTTACAGTTATTTATCTAGTGCTTCCGGCCGTTTTTTTTCGATTGGTGATATTTTACTATGTCAAATAAAATCCCAAACATCCGTCTAATCGTAATCCAAATATCCTATTACTTGCAGTATACTTGGTTTTAGATAATGAAAAATATACGAAAATAATTGTCTTTGAATAGGGATTCCGGCCGTCGTAAGTTTAATTTTTTCTTTAGTATTTAATTTTTAATTGAGTTTTAAGTGATTTTCGATTCGCGGGGCGCTCGCGAGTTCACAGTTCACTGCCGGCTGCCGCTGCGTCCGCGTGAAGTGTATCGCGCGCGGCCGAGCAAGCGTTAGCGTGCCTATTTCGGACGGGAATCATCGCCTTAATGACAAGACAACTAAAGTTTCATATTAGTTATTGCATGCAAATTAAGCGTTAAAAATAAATGCCTCTTAAATCAAACTTATAAATATTTGAAGTGCATTTATGTTACCTACTGCAGACAATGCCATCTTTAGCTGTGGGTCCTAAATAAAAAATATATAGAAAAAACAACAATAATTATATTCCTAGCACATAAAAACGAACGAAAGATTCTTAGAAAAACAATCTATCGCCTAATGTATTGTAGTCTAACGTCAGTATTTATTTCTATAGTCCGTGGCTCCATGACGGGTGTCTAGGGCGTTTGAAGGACTAGCTAGAGCGTCGCTGCTATTATTAACTCGTTATTAGTCGGCGATGCACGCGGCATAACAGTCAGCCGGAAAAGAATCCAAAGAGTTCAACGTATCCGAAAAATTATATTAATAAAAAAAAAAGAAAAAGTCATAATGCGTTCGCGCCAGCACGCGTCGCTCGAGCCCGTTCGAAAACCAAACAACTTCTGTGCAAATCTTTAGGTACGTCAAAACGAATCCTTTTCGCGAAATTAGTCAGAGTTCCCGAAAAACGCGGCCGACGACCCCTCCGGGCAACACCTAAGTATTTTAGTCCCAAAAAATCGCATGTTTACATAACACGCTGGATTTTTTAAATAAACTTTGTACCGAAGGGCCATAAGACGCACACTAATAAAATTTTCGTCAGTTATCTATGTGTGGGTGACGCACACACGGATACCACATAAAAATGCCCAATCGGTACATGTCGCACCACTACAATGAAGGGACGACGTAAGTCGCATACAAGTGCATAATTCGGCCGAGATGCAAAAAAAAATATTTGGCAATGCGGCCCCTACGCGCCCGCCAGTCGCCCGCCCGCCAGGGTTAGGTTAGGTTAGATTTTTTGGCTCAAAACGCTCGGAAATTTTTTGAAAATAATTCAACGTCTACATCACTAGGAAGAGACGTCCTTCCTGCAACTTTTATGGCGCGCCAGTACGTCGCGATTTTTTGAATAAAGAACTCGGAGCGCGCGTCTCGTGGCTCTAGTAAGAATCTAGTTCGATTTTGGAACCAATATTAGAATTTAGAATTTCAAACATTAATTTTTTAAATGAGCGTTTTGGCAAAAATCTTCCTGGCGACGGGGACAGTTGTTAATTTTAATATTTAATTTTTGCAGACGTTTGTTATCAGCAATAAAAATCAAGCAGTTAAATATACTATCAAACAAAAGACTGTAGTGCTTTGTGTCGTGTTGTGTTTTTTATTTAGAACTTTATTTACCTATTTTGTTGGACTTTCGTGTGAATTTCGTTGATTTTATTTGGTAAGTAATTTTATTTTGTTTTTTATTTTATTTCCTATTTTTTATTTGGTCCTGTCACAGTCATTTATTTTCTTAGTTTTATTATTTAAGCCGGTGAAAATTTTCATTCCCGTAAATATACTCAATGCGACAAATAAACCAGTCCTATCAAGCACACTATAAAGTTCCAGAAACGTGGCACTATAACAAAAACTGCAGGCTGTGTTTCAAATCGTTTATTTAAAAAAAATAACCTTCGTAGGGCTAGACTCGTGCAAGGACACGTCGTCCTGTGACGTCACGCTAGACACTGGCGAGAAAGCCAGCCATCTTGCTTTTGTGCTTTTTTTTGAAGCCTATTAAATGCGCGGGCGCGAGACGACGCCATGTTGTTTCCAATATGAAATTAGAAAATAGAATTAGGTACATATACATATTCAACTAAAATTTTATAAAATTAGAAAGTACAATATTATTATTCTAGTCTGTTTTTTTAACTTAAATTCAGTATTTATTTTTCTGTTTTAATAAATAAAGTGTTTTATAGAATTTCGTTTGAATTTGAATATAGAACGCAATATATATAAGGCGATAGGTTAGCCGAACATGGCGCCTTCGAGGTTTTTATTAAATTAGTTGCTATTAGAAAAAGATTTTAATAAAACTTTTTAATAATTTATTTATTTATTAATACTTATAATATTAATGTTTTAATAATAATCATTTAAATAAAAGTGAATGAAGCAATACCTTCTAAAAATACTAGACTATGGGCGGGCCCTAAAACATCCATGTTAGATGTTACATTCACTCATAGTCATTCGTAGAAGTAGATATAGCAAATGACAATGTGTCAAAAACGGCCACTTTTAGCAGTTTTGCTATCTACTTCTAGCAGTGACTAGACTACTAGGGTATGTAATGATACCGTCTAAAAATTACCTGTAGTTAGTAATTTAAAATTCACCGCGGCGCCACTTTCGCCTTACCTATCGCCTTAATATACAAATAATTGAAATAAAATCATGGTGACAAACCTTTTTGTTAACATTAGCATATTTTAAAGGTAAGTTTTTAAAATTTTTACTTTTTTGCATGCACAATGCAATTTTTGTCATAGCAAAATGGAAACTAAAGTATTTAGAAAAAATCGACCCGTCACACAACCAGCTCCGATGGGACTCGAACCCACGACCTTTCGCTATCCGGGCGACTGCTCTAACCACTGAGCTACGGAGTCGTTACGAGAAGCGTCGAATTTATCAAATACTTCTTACACGCTGTATAGCCATCGTTAACTTCATCAATGTGAGGATATTACTACCCCCACACGCGAAAGAAATACCTTTCCAGATATTTGACAATCGCTAAAGAAGAAATTACTATGGCAAGTTATTTAAATTTTTACTTTTTTGCATTCACAATGCAATTTTTGTCATAGCTATTACTACTAATACATAGGATATTACTACCCCCACATCCTCACATTGATGAAATAAACGCTGGCTATACAGCGTGTAAGAAGTATTTGATAAATTCGACGCTTCTCGTAACGACTCCGTAGCTCAGTGGTTAGAGCAGTCACCCGGATAGCGAAAGATCATGGGTTCGACGTTCGAGTCCCATCGGAGCTGGTTGTGAGACGGGTCGATTTTTTCTAAATACTTTTTTTTCCATTTTGGTAAGTTTTTCTTTAGAGTAAGCGTATCCGCAAACCGGCCATTAAAAAACAGCGCCACCGACAGCTTTCCTGTAGTTTCCACACATATTCGTCACTTCTTTGTGGCTCGTGTACATTTCCTAGTAGTCACTGCTAAAATTAGATAGCAAAACTGCTAAAAGTGGCCGTTTTTGACACATTTGCTATCTACTTCTACGAATGATAATGGGGGAATGTAGCGATACCTTCTAAAAAGGGCCCTAAAAATCCATGTCAAGTTTTATCGACGGTAAGTACCGATTTCCACACTGTATCTATTTCCAGAACCTAGTGAATTTATTATATTTTTCGATGGATATTTAAATAAATATATTGAAACATACTAACGTTTTTATTTTTTAAAACTAGCTGTTGTACTCGATTGAGAGGAAAATATAGTCACTCAGGACACATGTAGTTTTTAACCGACTTCTAAATCAAAAAGGAGGAGGTCCTCTATTCGTCTGTATGTATGTTTTTACTGGTTATATAGGTATTATTACCAAAATACTAGTTTCGATAGAATTCTTGCGAAACAAAACAATTATTAGGAATTTAAACACGCAATATGTAATATTTAACTATGGATAATACATTTTGGAATTTGCCGAAGTTTCTTTTTTCAGCTATTTTTGACAATTTAATGTGCTTTAGCATTCGATCAACAATAACACACTATTTTTGATCGAAGGCTTCAGCACTAAATGAGGTAGGTATGTTCAATATGTTAAGTATTATGATAAATTAAGTTATAAATAAGTAACATAATTATCTGTCTTTCAGATATGTTACTTAATTATTAATATATAAGTGAAGCGACGCGACTTGTTCATCATTATTATCAACCATTTTGATTTTCCCACTGCTGGAGTACAGGGTGCGTACCATCAACTTTATGACAGCGATTCAAAACTAGCGCGATGCAGAATAGGTTCCTAAAATGAATTGCTTTATTTCATACTATAACCTTCTAAAAACTGGATCGCAAATGAATTGCTAAATGTAAATGACCGAACGATTTGTGTCATTTTTCTTCTACCCGTCTCTTTCACTCGATCCTGTCATGCCCGGAGAGTGACAGGGACGGGTATAACCTGCAAGTGACATGTTAAATCGACCGGGTTATAAGTCAAATAAGAGTTCCTGACAGCTTAGCGGCTGTGAAATGTCACTGATCGATCACTGAATCGCTGTCATTGATATTAAGCTGTCGTGGTACGAATAAGCGAAGCAGATCAGTTTAGGTCCTAAACAAAACCGCAATAAGAGTTGATGGTAAGCACCCAGGTCTTCCCTAAAGATGGATACTGAGAAGAAATTAAATTTCAATTAAAATAAATATAAAGTTATTCTACTCCTAAATATCGTCAAGACTGCGCTTACTCATTTTTAAACTCGAGTCTGCTAAATTCACTTAAAAGTCATGTTAGTTAAATACAATAACGCTTCGAAATAAGCTCCTATGCATGAAGGTACTCCATAAACGAGGTATAATGTAATGTATCTGTGAAGTGTAGATTGTGTCTTTCAATACATAGTAAATTGGCTTTGAATCGGCAGAAATTTTTTTCGTGATTTCTCGAGGTAAAGGCAGGAATACTTATTGTTATGGAAAATATTGAAATCGACCCGTCTCACAACTAGCTCCGATGGTACTCAAACCCACGACCTTTCACTGCCTGGGCGAAAGCTTTTTTTGGGCGATTTTTTCTAATACTTCATTTTCAATATTTTCCATAACAAAAATGCATTGTTAATGCAAAAAAGTAAAAATAAAATAATTAAGTACTGAATTGTTATGTCACAGCTTTAAAATATTTTTCTTTAGTTGCAGTACAAGTTTGCAATTTCTGCCACGAAACTTCGCGAACACGAATTTTTACGCCAAATTGATAACAATGAGTAAAACTCAAGAGAAAAAACATCAAATGTATAGCCGAAATGATGATCGAACATTGGAGAATCTACCTAAAGTAATTGAAATTGAGAAAGACCTTAGCGCCTCACTACAGCGATAAAACTGAAGCGAAACCAAAAATATGACTTGACTGATACGATTGGGTACTGAGAAGCTCACGTATGGGAATCAATTAATAAAAAATGGAATTCGAGAGAGACAAATCTTTACAGCGGCACCATGGCCGATATAATCTATCTACTACAGCACGCAAGCGCGGAATCGTTCTGGACATGGAGCTCGACTTAATACTGAGGTAACTGGAGTTCTCACCCTGAATAAAAAAGTGTACCCAGCAAATTTGACATTTGTGTATGTAGTGGCTGTCAGTTGTCTCATATGACCATACGTATTTTTTTAAAGTGTAGGTGAGACGGAAGACAGCCACTGTGTAATTTTTGGTCACAAAAAAGTGTTAGTACTGCACTCTCCACTTACCTCAGTATTAAGTCTATCTCCATGGTTCTGGACTAAAACAAATTACTCGCGTAATGACAATGCATTCGATATTTTGAATACTATAAAAAACATAAATTGACCATAGACAACGCAAGGAGGTATTATATACTCACAATATAATACTACAGTACTAAATTTTTTTATTGACTTAAAATGTTCATTTAATTAGTAGCAACACAACGCAGGTATTTATTTTCAAATATCTTGCATATTTTCAGCAAGAGGGCATGAAACTTTCTTATTAGACAAGGAGAGCGCTATAGAAACGTCACGTCACATTTCCATAGCGCCATACCATGAAGCTCGACTTAATACTGAGGTAACTGGAGAGTGCAGTACGAACAATTTTTTGAATACCACAAATAACACAGTGGCTGTCTTCTGTCTCACCTACACTTTAAAAAAATACGTATGGTCATATGAGACAGCTGACAGCCACTACATACATAAATGTCAAATTTGCTGGCGACACTTTTTTATTCAGGGTGAGAGCTCCAGTTACCTCAGAGTATTAAGTCAAACTTCATGCGCCATACTCTCGCCATAGAAAATTTCGTTTTAAAAGGAGATAGCTAGAGTCACAATTTAAGAGGCTAGTCTAAGGCTGTCTGTATTGTCTTGTTATTCAATAATGTTATATTTCTGAATGTCATAATTAAATATCTACATTTCAACAACAGTCAAATACCTAATTGTTTTAGGCTGGTGGTAAGACTTGTTCTTAGCTACTTACCACACCATTTTGTCTGTTTGACGCCATATAAATAGTGATGTTTTCAGCATTATAGTTTTCCAGCAGTTAGGCATAAGATAAACAGGTCCTTAGTGACTGAGGATTCCGAGAGTATTGCGCTTCCACGTTCAGCCTTCATCATCATGTCAGCCGAACGACGCCCACTGCTGGGCCTGTGCCTTATCACTACTTTATATCAGGTGTGATGAAGGCAACGTGCAACCCATGGTATTTTTGGTAGTGAACTGCTCAGCTAATATTTTGAGCCCTATACCTGCTCAAAAAGCTGTTATGTTATTCTGTAGGGATCCCTTACGTTAACATAATATATGTTTTCCTAAAATGTTTTGGCACAATGAATTTGGCATAATTTTTTTGGCATAATTATACTTGGTCATAATTGATTTTTAGCAGCATATGTACTGTGGAATAATTATATTTAGGCGTAATATATTTATGCATAGTTATAATTTGCACAATGTTTTTAGGCATAGTGTGCAGTCGCCTAATAGTATATTTTACTAAAATTGAATAGGTATAAATTAATGAAAAACGCTAATATACATACTATATTTCTACCTAACTGAGTATACTGTCGGCAAACGAAACAAGGAAACAAAAAACGAGTTTGCCATAAAGTCCTGTAGGACACGTGATAGGTTAGAAATTTAACCACGAAATTTAAGGCGATCGCTTCGCAGCGCTTCGCGATCGCCTTAAATCTCGTGGTTATTTTTTTTTCACACCACAGTACTACTTGTTGTTTATAGAAACGTCTCTACTGAAATTACATTATCCCTGCGATAATACAACATACCTACATACATAAATTTTATTACTTTAGGAGTACTTATTACCAATTTACGGTTGAGTTTCAAAATACATAAAATTAAAATTATTTTTTTTTTACTTTTGAGTTACTTATTCTGCGTAAGATGATTATGACTATATTCATTATAGTTTGATACTTTTATGCCTTTATAAAGCTATGCTTATAAATTTTATGCTTAAATATGATTATGCTAATTTTATTTATGATTAAGACAATTATGCTTAATTTGTTATGGAAAAAAAATTATGCATAAATATCATTAGTCTAAATTACCATATGCCAAAATATTTTATGGTTATTTTTTTTATGCAAATAGTAAGTGAACCTATTCTGTATTGTACTATCCTACTAGTATTATACTTAAATGTGAAAGTTTGTGAGTATGGTTGTATGGATGTCTGTATGTATGGATATTTGTAACTTTTTTACGCAAAAACTACTAAACGGATATGGATGAAATTTGCAACAGATATAGATTATAGGCTCTAGCCTAAATTATAACACAGTATACTTTTTATCCCGATATTTCCACTGGAACGGGAACCACGCGGGTGAAACCGCGAGCGGCCGCTAGTCTATACTAATATTATAAAGAGGAAAGGTTTGTTAGTTTGTTTGTTTGCATCGAATAGGCTCCGAAACTACTGGACCAATTTCGAAAATTCTTTGACCATTAGAAAGCTAAATTCTTCCCGAGTGACAAAGGGTATATTTTATCCCGATATTCCCACGGGAACGGGTGCCACGCGGGTGAAATGTTACAAGATATTTGAGTTCTTATTGTTGTTTCTAAATACTGATGCATGAATGAAGAACTTAAGCTTCTTGCTTTATCTTGAAATTACATCAGTTGATGACGTTATTTTTAAGAAAAAAAATTAAATTGAAAACATATTATTATATCAACAGAATTTTCGGTAGCATTATTACATTTGCTTTGCCCTCAATGTAACCGCCTCTGTGGTCTAGCGGTACATACCACTAGTATCAGACCAAGAGGTCCCGGGTTCGATTCCCAGTGGGGGGTACGTATATTTTATGCAGTTTGGTTGCTGGTAGGACTTGTTATGAGTCCGCCTGGCCAGCTACCACCATCTTATTAAGTAACAACGATGTTTTCAGCATAGTTGTATTCCAGCAGTTAGAGATAAAATAGCCAGTTCTTCTCAGTATCAGAGTATCGGCTCAAATACCACCAGAAACATAATAAAATCAGCTCATAAAGTAATAACGCTTAAAAAAGTCACATCTCACCAATGCAAAGTCATTTGGCCTCTCCAAATGATCTGCTATCCTTATCGTTCACTCGAAGTCGACACACAACGAAACACCGTGTCTCTTACGCTATACAAAACTGTAACTACTTGGCTCTAAACGCAAGCAGTTGGAAAACGTCGCGGACAAAAGGCGATAGGTACATCGCCAAGCTTTGAATGACCTTTAACATAAATCTTCCTGCTTTAGAAATAAGGTCGTTAATTCCTTGTCGCACGGTTCAGTTATTTGTAAGAGTTTCTTTTTTTTTCAGCAATTGCTTTATGAAGCTGTGCTTTGTTTCCTATATGACTTGTTCTTTTTGCAGCCTCTTTAGTTCGCATTAAGTGGCCAGTATCAAGTGAAAACACTTACAATAGTATTTTTTAGTTATAAACTTGTGGATCCGGTGAATTTCGTATGACCTATTTACAGCTAATAAAGATAGACAGATAAAATTAAATAATCGCAAAGCGCCAAATAACTTTATACAGTAACACCACAAACATCATCTTTTAAATTAAAAGTAATCTGACGAAGCAGCTATTAAAATTGTGATTAGGTAATTTTATACTCTTTGGAAGCGACCATGGACGAAAAAATAAATAAAATAATTTGCTTAAAAATTATTTAAATAATTAATATGTTAATTAAAATAATTTTATATTAAAATATAAATAAATATTTTTATATATATACATTAAATAATAAATCAAAATTTATAGTCGTTAAATGATTTTTTTAATAATGAAAGGCTTAAACTAATATTACTAGCTGATCCGGCGAACTTTGTACCGCCTTATATCGATAGCACACCACCTACCGGGTCCAAGTGTAAATCTAAACCATTCTCGAATCCACTTGAAGACACACAAAAAATTTCATTAAAATCGGTCCAGTCGTTTAGAAGGAGTTCAGTTACATACACTCGTACAGAAGAATTATATAAATAAAAGCTGTTGCGGTTGTTGTTTGAATATATTCTAGACATCTGATAGTATTGAAGCTTTAAGTCAATAAACTGTGAACAATAAGGGTTATAGGTGTTTTCGGTTTACTGCGACGATGTCAATATGTATTGATCTTGTTTTCTAGATCGCAGGCGTAGATTAAAACGTAGAAGATGGTTTTTAATATTTCAAAAGGTTACGTGACAGACAACTGAAAACGAACGGTCAATGACAGAAACCAAAGTATAATACAACTAATAGCGGATCCTCGCGGTTTTAACCGTTCCCGTGGGAATATCGGGATAAAATATAGCCTATGTCACTCGGGAAGAGTGTAGCTTTCTAATGGTGAAAGAATTTTCTAAATCGTTTCAGTAGTTTCGGAGCCTATTCGATGCAAACAAACAAACAATCAAATCTTTCTTCTTTATAATATTAGTTTATATAAGGTCCTTCTTAAATAGTGCACATAATTTTAAGTGGTCATACAAACAACTTTTACTATGGTACCAACATTGAAAACGCGAAAAAAAAATCTGCTGTTCCATAGAAAATTTTAAATCGAATAGATCAAAATGTATGGAGCAGCAGATTTTTTTTTCGCGATTTCAATGTTGGTACCATAGTAAAAGTTGTTTGTATGCGTGAGTACAATGACCCCTTAAAATTATGTGCACTATTTAAGAAGGACCTTATATAAACTTTTTGGAACACTAAGATTTACCATCCGAATACTAAAAACATTAATGAAAAATATGATGATAAAGCTAAAAGTATTTAAATATTACCTTTATATCGCAAAAGGTAGGTAAGGTTACACTATTATTAATCATAAAGTTAAAATCAATCATAATATAAGCTACCAACGACTTACACTGAACCTTAAGCCGCAGCAAAACAGTTTATTTTTGGTCGGTTGATCATTTTGTCTCGTCTAAGGGCAGCGTGTAGATGGCAGCGTGCAACTCCTTACACTATAAACCTTATCTGAAGGTACTATGGCTGGTTTTAGGTTGTCTGATCGATGTGTCTGGTCTAAGGGCGGCATGCAGCGTGCAGTGTGCAGTTTCCGTGTGCGTCAAGGGCGCCCGGTCCGCTCTATGCACTTCATAGACTGGCTGGCCTTGCACACGCAGCCTTCGAGCGTTTGTCGGACAAATGGGGGCTATCAAACGCTTTCCTTTGTTGGCGGCAGTCTTTTTTGTATTTGGGAGTTTATTAAATCTACGAAACTATGCATAGAGTTTCATATTTATATCAATACATACATACAACACATAAGACTTGCCCAATATAAACACATTTATCATTTGTAGATGATAATATTATTCTCATGGCAGAATAAAGAGACAGTCTGGCTAGATGATTTGTCTATTTCTATCATATCTTTTATTTGCAAAATGTGTGGTTTAATAAATTATAGGCCTTGACGATAATATTATGTAAGTACCATTTCTTTGATTAGTATTAAGTTAACCCATTGTAAAATCATAGAAATTTATCTAAACAATCTTGACATGTATTTTAATATAAAATGCAATAACAAAAAATTGTAATAGGTAGGTACTTATTTATTCAAAGTGACTCCATGTTCTAATTTTATAAACTGGATGATGAATGTAAATAAAATACATCTTATTCTTATTTTTTAAATGCATTTTTGAGATAAAGAGACATAATTATCAAGATTGTTACTAAAAACTTTTGCTCCGCTGAATGGAGTGTAAAACTCAAGCCCCCTTATTACAAAACGTGGACTTAAGTTAGACCTGGTTTAAAATTCATGCTGATTCTGTCTTTCATTTGGAAAATGTAAGTGACAGCACCAGATTAGTACACGTTTTAAACCAAGACTATTTTATTCAACGTTTTGTAATAAGGGGGAAGTTGTTTAAAACCTGTAAATCAAAATTATATAATAACAACTGACTGAAAAACAATAAAATAATTTTGATCAATCCTCACTTGGGTGAAAAGTTTTCTAGTCTCTTTACCAAAACACCTACGATTAGTTCAGAACAGACAAAAAGCTTTAACCCGTCTTGCGCCAGCGTCTCATAAACAAACCACTACTGGGTCGTCAAGGCTGTCTGCTGAGTAATGCACACTTTTCCTTGTACTGCACAAAGCGCGTTTACGATCCTATGCATCGGCAAATGGCGCGAAAAAGGAACGGCTTTTCAAAGAATGTGCCATTCGAAAAGTGAAAAGTCACATTTTTGTCTAGTACACTTTAGATTTTATATTATTTTTATGCATTTACAATGCAATTTTGTAAGTATAGGAAAAATGTGATGTGTGTGGGTTTTTTACTATCACATTTTTCCTATACTACACTTTAGGTTTTTTTTTTGATAAGCTTTTGGCATGTTATGTTTTTGTATTTCATAATTTATAAGCGTGAAGAAATTAAATTTCATGAAATGCTTATCATTTAACTAACTTTCCGCCCGCGGCTTCGCCCGCGTGAACTACACGACGTTATCCCGCGGGAATGTGAGATTTTTCCGAGATAAAAAGTAAGCTATGTTCCTCTTCAAGCTACAAAGTATCTGTGTCCCAAATTTCAGCCGAATCCGTTCAGCCGTTTTGGCGTGATTGAAAACTAACATCCAAACCACTTATATTTTTCCTTTTGTCTAACTAAACAATTTGATACCTCTCAAATTTTATTTATAAAGTGTAGGTTAATTATAAAAGAATTCTGTTTGCCACTTACAAATGGCACTTAAGCTTTTTTATTTGAGCCTATAATCTGCAATGTAAACTTAACTGATAAAAATGCACATAAAACAGGTTCCACCATTCGCCATAGTGTTGAACCGGAAAAGCGTGTACTTTTATCTCGTAATATGACTAAAGTAGTTAACAGTTTTTTAGCATTCTTTAGATATTGTCTGTTATCTAAATAGTCGTGAAAAATTATTATAATGATAAACTTAAGCATTTCTACCATAATAAAATAACATGGAATTATTAGTTAAATTATAAACTAGAAAAAGTGCTACTTGTCTTTACGCGTATTACGTACATTACGTATGTGTGTAATACGCTAAGAGACGGAGACGGGACTCAAACCTGCAATATTTGTCGTTACAAAAACTTTTTAAATAAAAATACTTTTATCGCATCTTGAGTAAACTATCTAAGCCTAACTCCTTTACAATTTACGAACATTTTGCTGGAATTAACTCTAGAAGACAGATAATGAAGATTCGATTCGTATAGTCAGGTCACAGGGCTCCTACCTCAGGTAGCAATTTAACTAACACTCAACAAAGCAATGTTTATTTACGATTTTACTTTTAAAAAATGTATTATATCCCACTAATTGTATTATAAATGCGAAAGTTTGTTACTCTTTCACGCAAAAACTACTAAAAGGATCTGAATGAAATTTGCAACAGATATAGATTATAGGCTGCAGGCGTAGCATGACGAACCCGACAAAGATTTTGTCTACCCCTTAATGTCATTTTTGACAGTTAAACAAAGAGTTTGTCTACGTTGGGATGTCATTTTTGACATTTCAACGTAGACAAAACCGCTCTCGAGGTCGTCATGCTACCCGTGCTGGAATAACACGTAAAATACTTTTTATCCCGATATTCCTACGAGAACGGGAACCTCGTGGGTAAAACCGCGGTAAGCCGCTAGTAAAAAAATATCTTTCCGCATGCCACCCGCAATATTTTTGCATGATTTAACTCCATATTTCAGGTTTTTGCACAATAGCTCATTACGAAAACATCAATAACTGTTGTGTAAAATATCGAATTTCGATTCATTTATCAAATTGTAATCGGTATTGATCTTTTACAGCATCATTCATTCCCATTCAATGTGTTGCTTGCACTAAGGCACTGTGCATATGCGCGTTCAAAAACGCAATGAGCATTCATATTCATATTCATATAACATTTTGACTTGAATGGCTAAATTTAGTGTTGATCGAAGATGGCTAAGAACTTAAATCTCGATAAAAAAGTACTAATAGGTTTACGACAATTTTCTTATTGGGCCATTTTGTAAAAAATTAAGAAACTTAAAATTCAAGTTTTAGGACAATTTGTGTGACTAGAAAAGCAAAAACGTAGTAAACGTTTTATAAAAAATATTTTTATTTATTTTATTTTATTTATTTACACAAAACCTATAGCTATCATTACAGGCACTATTTAACCTAATGCGATAGTTACAGCATTCTTGTTACTATTATGATTAAGAATACAATTATAACTTACAACCTATGACTTACAATAACAAAGTATCCAAGTAGCTAATTTTGTGATTTCACTCAGCGAACAAATTAACAAATCCGTTTAACTCCAAATGTAAAAAATATCAGTATGAAATCGTAAAAAAAAAGTAGTAAGTAGGCCAATGCAAGAACCAATTAAGGCGCCGATTCCCCAAAATAGGGTATTTTTAACCGACTAAATCAAAAAGGAGGAGGTTCTCTACTGAACCGATTGAAATGGTTCAAACGTTATTACATCAGGTTGGTTTCCAAGTTGGTCCCATTTTTTGAAATTTTGAAATCAGTTCAGTAGTTTTCAGGAAATCTTGAAAATATTGTCGTTTTCGTTACCACTTTATGTGAATTTAATACGTATCTTTTATATTTTTATATCTTTTTATCTTTTTTATCTTTATCTTTGTTTATAAACCGATTTAGATAATTCTTGTTTTGTTAAAAAGGGGATACCTCAAGGTATTTTAACCGACTTCGAAAAAGGAGGTTTTCAGTTTGATCACATACCAGAAAACACGTAAATTGCCTGCACGATGCACTAAAAAGAGTGAAATAAAAATTATTTTTATAAAAAAATAAAACCGCCTTCAAAAAAACCACATCAAAAAAGTAAGAAATAATTCCTCACCAAATAAAAAACGTAAGTACTTTGAAGTCGGGCGGGTTTTAACAAAAACAACAAAAAATTGTACATGTTTCACGCCCGACTTCAAAGTACTTACGTTATTTATTTGGTGAGGAATTATTTCTTACTTTTTTGATGTGGTTTTTTTGAAGGCGGTTTTTAAATTATGGATTACTCGCAAATCACAAGTACTTAAAAATTGGAAAAAATATATGTTATTTTACAGTTATTTATCTAGTGCTTCCGGCCGCTTTTTTCGATTGGTGATATTTTACTGTGTCAAATAAAATCCCAAACATCCGTCTAAAAATAATTCAAATATCATATTACTTGCAGTATACTTGGTTTTAGTTAATGAAAAACATATGAAAATAATTGTCTTTGAATAGCCGAGGGATTCCTGCCGTCATAAATTAATTTTTTTTATTATTTCATTTTTAATTGAATTTTAAGTGATTTTCGATTCGCGGGGCGCTCGCGAGTTCACAGTTCACTGCCGGCTGCCGCTGGGTCCGCGCGAAGTGTATCGAGCGCGGCCGAGCAAGCGTTAGCGTGCCTATTACTGTCGGGATTCCTCGCCTTAATTACAATTCTTCTTTTTCAGAACAAAGTGCCTAAGAAATATTTTCCTTAAATATAAGTAAGTAGTATGTATTCGTCATGAATTTTGTAATTTTTGAGTTCTCCTGTGACCGAGTCTTATGAAATGCAACTTTTTTTTACCGCGACGCTACGCGAGGCTACTCTCACACGACGTAATATCGTAATTCAATGTTATTTCCTCATGGTTTTGGACGAACAAACAACACATTTTTACTTGACCTTTTCTCCAGAATCTGCCAAGGTGTACACGAAACAAATTATGCATTTCAAGGCTGCAATTTCTTTAGCAAATGACTTGTTGGTCAGAACAAAAATAAAGAAAATTTTTATTAATTAAAACTTCCTTCATCTTAAAAAGCCTAATCAATCAATCAAGTAACGAAATCGAAATATATTTACGGTTCCATTTTCATGTTTAGTGATTTTAAAGGATTTTATTAGTGGGAAGATAATTTTTATTAAGACCATTTTTGTATTATTTTTATTACATTTCAAAGAAACAATGATACACCGCGACCTACTAAACATAACAGAGCACCTGTTGACGAGCCTTCCGCAAAGAACGTACATAAATTACAAGTCCCAAGGATTCCCAGACACTCGGGGGGAGGGGTAGGACCCCCCCCCCACTGCAAGGGTTTTGAAAGTTGCACAAATGCATCACCTCGACCTCGATAGGTACGCAGTGTGCTATTATTTTTCTTTGTTGTTTTACGGCCGTGGATCCGAGTAGTCATTTATAAATAGTTGAATTGAATATAGTTAATATGAGATACTGCGTCATGGAGCTATATGAATTATGATAAGATGAGATTTTTCACGTGGGTTTCTTTTTTATTTTGGTTTTTGAAGGGTTTTTTAGCATGCATGATATTAAAGCTTTTTAAAAATTAAGGTCAAGTCAAGTCAAGTCATCTTGAATTAGAGTGTGAAAGTTTTTTTGTATGTATGTTCCACGATAGCTCCGCCAATAATGAACCGATTCTGATAATTCTTTTTTTATTCACAATAAGACTTTTCAATTTGTATTTTTTTATATTTAATTCAAGTCAATCTCAATTCGAAAACGGAGGAGTTTATACGTTTCACCTTTTTTGTAATTTTTGTTCACCAATTTCTCCGTCGATTGTAGACGGATTTTCATAATAATTCTTTTTTTATTCGAAAGAGAGCCTCCTATTATAATCAAGTGAGGATCTGATGGTAGGATACAAAAGAAATCGAGCGAAACCCTCAATTTTATAGCCACGTGTACGTGTATGTGTTTAAACACGCGATGTGAATTGTCTTCATATTTTCTACAAAAAATGTAAAATAAAACTACTATCTATACAAATGCTAGCCGAGTGAGCGTAATTAAGCAAATTATGGCCCAATAATAGAGGATAATAATGAGCGCGAATTAACACTCGCCACGTGTTGGGTCCCGACGGTTAATTGTTTACAAAACTAAAGGGATTTAACTATAAATCATGACAAGTGATGAGATTCTGTAAGGATATTCCGCAGTCACTTCACATGCATTTCTTATTAGAACACGGATCTTTATCTCAAAACTAGCTGACCCGGCAAACGTTGTTTTGCCATATAAATTTTATTGGACACGAACTTCGTATTTTCGTATCACATACCTGACACAATGTCATTCATTAAAAAAAATCATAAGCGGCAAAAATGTCAGTGATTACATACTCTTTGACATAGAGTGCTCGTCAGATAAGTCTGCGCGCGGTAAAAATCGAATACTAATCTTTTCTATAAAATTAGACCAACAAAATGCACTGTAACTAGCGCCAAAAACGCGCCAAGCACGTGCAGAGTTATCTGACACACACTTCTACCTTCTCTTTGGAAGCGGCTAAGAAATGAAAGTTGTGTGAAGTATGACAGTTTAACGGTTTTCTATACAAAATTACCATTTTTATTTTATAATTTTCCTGGATAAAAAGTAGCCTATGTTGCTCTCCAGCTCTCAAATTATCTCCATACCAAAAATCTCGTCGATCCGTTGCTCCGTTTTGACGTGAAAGACGGACAAACAAACAAACAAATAAACAAACAAACAAACACACTTTCACATTTATAATATTAGTATGGAAGTATGGATTCATAACAGACAAGTGAAAATCAAGTGAAAAAGAAACATCCAAATCATATTCATAATATGTTAGTGATCGACCAAAACTTTGAACTTGTGCAGGAATAGGCAATTAAAAGTGTTAAGCATTTCTTTATATGATCACCTTGGGATGGGTTTCCAAATAATTAGCAAATCGACTGTAAGCAGATCATCTGTTTATTTCTTTGCTAAAATCTAACAACTTTCTCAACCCATGTATATATATATCTTCTGTAAAACTGTCTTGGTTCGTTCAGAAATCCAATCTACGTTTACATATAAATTATATATATATATATATATATCCACTGGTGACTGATGAGTCATCACCTACCAACGTGTGAAGCAATCTCCAATCACAAGTTAAGGAGCTTAAGCACTTTTGTCAAGGTAATGGTAAACAACAACAGGAATTACTATATGCATCCAAACACGAAAAAATATTGTAAAGTAAGTTTTCTACATTTACCCGACCGGGAATCGAACCTCAAAGAACGGCACCTTCAAAACTGTTAAGTACGACACTCGACTATGGAGAATGTCATATCTGTCAATGTTTGTTCAGAACTTTAATCTTCTTTATACATAGAAACTAACAGCTTGTTACATAATTTTTTTGTTGACATGCGTTTCGATAGCCGGCTCCATGAAGCTCGACTTAATACTAAGGTAACTGGAGAGTGCAGTACGAACAATTTTTTGTCCACCAAAAATTACACAGTGGCTGTCTTCCGTCTCACCTACACTTTAAAAAAATACGTATGGTCATATGAGACAGCTGACAGCCACTACATACATAAATGTCAAATTTGCTGGCGACACTTTTTTATTCAGGGTGAGAGCTCCAGTTACCTCAGAGTATTAAGTCAAACTTCGTGGCCGGCTCTCTTTGCTACTATGAACAGACATATGTAGACATGTACGTCACCGGCTACGCTAGTGCCGGCGACAGGGGCGACAGGCACATGGGTGCACACACGCGACCGAGTACGTCATCGCGATGTTGAGGAGTTAGTACTTTCGTTAAATGTATCCTACTAATATTATGAATGCAAAAGTTTGTAAGTATGGATGTTTGTTAGATAAGATAAGATAAGATAATGCTTTATTTGCTGTAAATAGGGTAGGTTTACATTCGATAGGTTGGTCATCTTAAATTATGTGCTTTAAGCCTATTTAGCCATATTAAATAGCATGCAAAAATACAAATTACATAAATCCAATAACATTAATATTTAAATTGAACTACTATTGAATTGAATTATTATCTATATATGTCAAACGAAAATCATAACAAATAGATATAAAACCAATGTCAAATGTAAATTATATTCAAGTAGATAATTATTAATTTATATTACGTCCATGCGTCGACCACAGCAAACTACTTATTCTTTGAGCTTCATAAACTCATCAATTGAATAAAATGTGTGTTCCAACAACCATTTACGTAATACTGCCTTAAAGCGCCTTAGGGGCAATTCCTTAAAGTCGGACGGTATTTTATTGTATATGTGTTGGGACATAGCGTGGCAATTCTTTAGAAAACGTTGAGTTTTTGGGACTATTTCTAACACTAGTTTATGTGGATCGCGCCTTGATCTTTGACATATATCTTTCGCTCTCGTAAATTTATCCGCGTTTGTCTTAACAAATACCGCCACCTCAAAGATATAGAGGCTAGGTAGAGACAATATCTTTAATGTTTTAAAATAGGGTCTGCATGATACATCTGGAGCTATATCACAGATAGCCCTAACACATTGCTTTTGTGCAATAAATTTTTTTTTTGTGTGTACCATTTCCCCATATTACCAAACAATATCTAAGAATGGATTCGATATATGCAAAATAGGCAGTAATAGCCGTACTTGTACCTGCTATTTTAGTTAGTTTATGTAGAGCAAATGTAAAACTATTTATTTTACTACGAACTTTCTCAATTTGCTCTTTCCAGGAAAATGTCGTGTCTATTAAAAGGCCTAAAAATGTTGCAGTTTTAACATTATGTAAAACATGTCCATCGAAGCAAATGTCAAGTGATTTATTATTAAAATTATTAAAGTTAAGTATGTTAGTCTTTAGTAAATTTATTTTAAGATTATTAATTCTAATCCATTCTAATATTAATGTCAGAGTATATTTTATGTCAATTTTATGCTGTTCCAATGTCAATTTTTTGTCAGTAGTCACTATAGCAGATATATCATCAGCAAATAATATCATTTGTGTCTTTATGTCAAATAAATCATTGATATACAGCACAAACAACAATGGACCGAGTACACTCCCCTGTGGTACCCCAACTTTAACTCGCTGTAATTCTGATCTATAATTTTTAACGGTATTTTTAGAATCCAATTGAGCTATTTCTACACTTTGTGATCTATTTTCTAAATAAGATTTTATCCATCTCCATGCCGGGCCCCTAATGCCAACACGTTCTAGTTTGTATAAAAGCAGGTCATGGGAAACAAAGTCGAATGCTTTTGATAGGTCTAGGAGCAATACTGTTGTATAGTTTTTTTTATTTACATTATGTAAAACCTCTTCCACTAAATCGAATGCTGCGTGTGTGGTTGTTTTATTTTTTTGGAAGCCGTATTTATTATTGTTTATTATATTAAATTTATTAAAAAAAGCAGACATTTGATTATGCATTATCTTTTCAAAAATTTTTGACAAAATTGGTATTAGTGTAATAGGGCGATAATTACTTAAGTCCGTCTTGTTACCTTTTTTGTGCAATGGTTTTACGATAGAAACTTTTAACATTTCCGGAAATACACCTTCCTCTAGCGACAAATTAATTAAATAAGCTAAGACAGGTGCTATTTCCTCCTTACACAACTTTAATACCTTAGTACATATATTGTCATAGCCCTCGGATTGGGTGTTATTAAGCGCCATTATAACTTTGCTTACATTGTTTGCATCTATTGGTGTTAGGAATATACTATTTTGTAAATTTGTTTTAATTGTGTTTTGTCCATTATCCATCCATTCAAGTCCATTGTTTTGTTACTCTTTCACGCAAAAACTACTGAACGGAACTGGATCAAATTTACAAATTTGCAACAGAGATAAATTATAGGCTGGAATAATACATAGGATACTTTTTATCCCGATATTCCCACGAGAACGGGAACCACGCCGGTGAACCCGCGGGCGGTCGCTAGTATTTTATATATAAGAAACTCAGTGAAGCACAGCTAATTGGGTAAGGTGACTAAAATGTAATTTTTAGAACTTCGGAAGGCATATTAAGCCTGCATCGTTGTTGTCTACCTGTCTTGTTTGAAAAAAGTTTCAGGTCAGCCTACCTACTGAGCATTTTCTAAATCGTATTTAAGCAAATATCTTTACAAAGTACAGTACGTTGCCAATAAGCTTCCTGGCCCTTCGCTCAATGGCTTCAAGCGTCTGGAGCTGGTATTTGGCGGAGCCATCCAAAAGATGAGAGCAGTATTCCATACATGATCAAACTTGCCCTTGGTATAGATCGATCAGCTGTTCCTTCGTGATGTACTTTCTCACCTTTGCCAGAACGCCAAGCTTTTTAGATGCTAATTGAGCTTTGAACTCGATAAAAGATCTAAAATTTAGTGATGTATTCAATGACATGCCGAGCAGCTCTAGATGTTCAGTCATCGACATAGATACACCGCGGAAAGTAGGAGTGAGGTCGTCTCTTTTTGGCAGAGAAGAGACAAGCCTGGGTCTTAGATGGATTGAACCTGACAAGACTGGCATCGCCCCAGTTGGAGACTGCCTGCACTGATAGATTAATGCTTTCGACCATTACCTCCCTAAGACACTGGAGTTGTTCTGCACTGGCTTGAGCATCAGATAAGCAGCTCTCTACAACGGTGCTGTCATCTGCGTGCCCCAAAATACCGGGTATTGGCAGGTCATTTATATGCAGTAGGAATAGCGCTAAAGAGAGTACTGATCCCATAGGGACTCCGGCATTGATAGTCAACTGGTCGGACAAGCAGCCATCAATGACAAGGCGAATCAACCGATCGCTCAAGAAGTCTGTATCACACAAAACGGTGGTGGGAAGTCCATACGATGAATAAATATTGGATACCATCACATAATTGTCCCAATACCAAAGTATAGTAGCTTATGCACTAGTATTATGGAAATTGGAAACAACGACGGGTATTACCACATACACCCAGACCCGAGGAAATATTGAAAAGTTTGTTTTCAATATTTACCCGACCGGGGATCGAACCCGGAACCTCTAGAGATAGCGGCACCACAAAGGAATATTTATTCATGTGGCGGCACTTTGAAAACCGGCGCTTGTACCACTCGGCCACAGAGGTCCTCAAATATAAAGGTAGCGTCAAAGATGAAGCTTACCATTAATAAGTAGGTTTTAGTTATTTGCTATTTAAAATTAATTAACTTTGAGATTTTATATTATTTTTATGCACTCACAATGCAATTTTGTAAGTATAGGAAAAATGTGTGATAGTAAAAAACCACGAGCCATATAAGTAGCTTTCAGGCGGGATTCGAACCCGCGCCTCCGGGAATCCGGCCCGATGCTCTGACCAACTAAGCTACCGAAAGGCTTACAAGACTCGTTGAATTTTGCTATCACTTGTTACGCTGTAGGCCAGCGTTGCTTCATAAATGTGAGGAAACCCTCGCATCCGAAAGAAACATTTTTACAAATGTTTAACAATCGATTAAGATGAAACAGCCATATTGATATTTTATATTATTTTTATGCACTCACAATTATTTTATTATTTTTTTTTCCTATTAATTAAATTATTTGGCTGACTAATTAGGAAAAATGATCAACAAGATTGGAGACCACACAAATAATAAATATCGGATCGAATAACATTTAAATTCAAATAAGATGACTACTATAATAATGTATGTCAATAAACTCTCTGTATGTTAATCCTCAAAGGACTAAACATGACGCACTTCTAGAAAATTATGATTATAAATTTCAACAAACCATAAATAAAATACCATTGCTTAAAAAACTAACAAACAATTTTTGTATTAGTTTAAAACATATTAACACTATTTATCAAGCGCTACAAACAAAGAGCTTAGACTTAATACTGAGGTAACTAGAGATAGTAGTACTAACACTTTTTTGTAGACTGTGGCTGTCTTCCGTCTCACCTACACGTCTTTGAAACAAAACGTATGGTCATATGAGACAGCAGACAGCCACTACGTACTAAAATTGGATACAGGCATCTATCAGTTGTCTCAACTGCCTGCCTGAATAATAGATAATAATAATTATAATAATAATTAACATGGTCTGATAGCCATGAGCCTCGATAAACACCTTAAGAGGCTTGCGTTAGGTGGATGGATCGGGAGTCAGATGCAGAAGGCAGTACTTCTGGACACGGCCCGTATAGTGAGAAGGTTCCTGTCTCTGGATCCTTAACCATCTGTAGCCGGGACCCTGATCTTGCTACCGTTGGGGAACTGCATTTTTGTATTTTCAAATGTTATATTTTTAGTGTTATACATTGTAAAAATTTAATGTTTAGAAATATAATTTTGTAAGTATTTAAAATGTAATAATGGGCGTCGTTCGGCTGACATGATGATGATAATGAAAGGGAATAATAATAATAATAAATGTCAAATTTGCTGGGTACATTTTTTTATTCAGGCTGAAAACTCCAGTTTCCTTGCAGAAGCTCCTTGGCTACAAACGATTCGTAGACTACGGCTAGAAAACTCTATACTACGAATTTGTCTATGCTACGCCGTAGTCCGTAGCTTTCGTAGCCTAGACTCGCGTACGCACGGTCATTCATGTGGTACAACGGTACGCTATCGGGTTTTTTTATTTTGATTTGAAACTTCAATCACTTTAAAATAGCAAATGTATTTCTAAACGTTTGCCTCAATGACTCAAATAGGATATGGAAAAATATTCTTGTCCTAACCAACCTTATTTTCCTTTTTTTGTTAGTAATTTTAGATGTGTGCATTGGTTTTTATTGCAGTTTTGTTATGTTAGATACGTATGTCTTAGTAAATCTTACGATATTATTGAAATATGTTTTTATACGAACATGACGGCTTTGAATGGCGAAATAAGCATGACTTGATGAGATAAACCATTAGGTTTTTAGACTTTAGTAAGTATATTATAAATTAAATTTGCATGTATTAAAACTACTTTTTACGGATTTAATCACGTGGATATTTCACACTTTGGGAATTTTTTGTTGTGCATGTGCCGCAAGAAATAGTGAGTGTATGCCATCAAAACGCTATGAAGAAGAAGTTGTTTTTACAGGATTTTTAGTTTTTCCGACGTTTCGGCCCCTGGAAAGGAAAGAAAGCAGTTTGTTTTGCTTAAAGAATGATTCGAATTAAAACAAATACATTTTGTAACAGCTAATCTTGCTTGCTTTACTATGCTTTTACTTTTCAAAACTAAACCAACTACATTAAATACAAAAACATGTTTTAACACTTTCAACAAACACAAAACCGTTACTTTGCCCAAATTAGTTACAAACTGCAAAAATTACGTTTGCAAACGAAACTGTTTAACCCGTTAACTCGCCGCCTAATAAAAACGTTCTCTCTTCAACAAAATAAACTTAGTGTTTTTACGACTTTGACCAATCCACTGGTTTCAAAACTGTGTGTAGAATTGCAAAACGACCTACGTATATTGCATACTGAATTTGGACTCTTAGGCAAATGTATTTGTACGCATCGAACGAAGAATCTTGGGCTGGTGATAGCTATTAGAATGCTACTATGTTGTTTGAAACTTTCAAAATGTTTGCAATTACGATTTAGAAAGTTAGGTCTAATATGGTATGAGTCCTTTTGAGAAGTAAAGCTTAGTTTAGTAGTATAAAAACTCCTGAGTATGTAAACATATAAGCATATGTATTTTATGCCTCGAAAAAGGTATTGAGTTCTTATCCATCCATAAGGAAGACCCGCTGGTCTTAAAGGGGCACTCCCTGCATGATGATGATGATGATGATGATTAGAGTATAGTTACTCGGGCTGAAACAATGTATTTTCAGCTATCAACACTTACGTATCATTGACGAGCTCTGTGGCTGAGTGGTGTACGCACCCGTTTTCATGGCGCCGCTATCTCTAGAGGTCCCGGTTTCGTTCCCCGGTCGGGTAAATGTTGAAAACGAACTTTTCAATATTTCCTCGGGTCTGGGTGTATGTGGTAACCCGTCGTTTTTCCCAATTCCCATAGTAGGTACTAGTGCTTAAGATAAGACCTTGGTATTGGAAAAATGTATGTGATGGTGCCCAATATTTAAGTATTTATTGATAGAGTTCTTCTTCTTCGACTTAGACTTCTTTTGCCACCACGAATAATAAATATGTAGATGTTAAAATACTAAAGTGGTTGATTATATCAAATATTTTAGAAATAGAGCCTTACCGTATCTGCTCTATGTATCCTACATTTGCCACGCCGAAATTTACGATAAAGCCTAATGTTTGTGTTGACTTACTCTATCATTACTAATCGCACCTATCCAAGTCCATATTACTCGTGAAAGTAATTAGAAATGGACACTTCTACAACTGGTGATTAAATTAAAAACGCAAACCGGTCAATTCAAACCTCCCAGTATTTAATAAACACAAAAACCTAACGAAGTCGGTATTGCAATCTCGTTAACGTTCCCTAATTACGCCAAAATAATAACCACCACTACGGCATTGTTTAACGAAAAAATATTTAAACAAACCAAAATGCAAATGGCGCAATTAAAAAAATCTTCCCGCGCAAAATGACGGCGAAAGATGGCCGCTATTTAGATCCAGCCTTCTATTGGCGCGCTAGCTTTAAAAATGGAATGCACTGTCCTTGGCGGGCGGAGTTCGTTGACCTTCCGATGCATTTCGGCGGTTTTAGACAATTCAAAATAGGCTATTCTACACTAAAATCTTAAGCAAATGTAGTCTGTATTGTAATGGCTCAAGTCTTGTTTTCGCTTAACACACGACATGCGTTCTGTCTTCACTTTTTATAGTGCAACGAATTTAGGCTTTACACGCAAGAATTAAGAGTCATTATTTGTTGGATTTTTTCCAAATTAAAATTTAAGGTGTGTGTCAAATGAATTTTTGTCTTCCTATAAAGACATTCGGGCTTAAATCGCGAAGCAATTGCGTAAAATTTGGGTAATGTTGTCCTCGAAAGGTGAGCTAGGCTGAAGGCGGGTTTTTGTGCAGTTTGGCAGTTGTTCGGGATCGTTAGACCATTATTTTGACATAATTAAGATGGTGAAAGGCTTCCTTAATGATAGCATTATATGCATGGCTGCTTTCCATTCCACATCGTTTATAAAGAAAAAAACGACAGGAGTTGCAGTAGGTAATGATTAGCTGGAAGGTGAATCATATAATCAAATTTTATATAAGTAACTAAATACAATAAAAAACAGGAAATCTTTACTTGCGACGCATAGTGTATGTGTTACATAGAGCTGATAGGAAATCACAAATACAATTTTAATGTAAATACCCATCCAAATATGTATTTAACGTATTTGAACCAATATTCGTTTCTTAAAAATGGTAAAAAAACTAAATAAATAAAAACAGGTGTTAATTCAGATCGAACTCTAAAAGATAATCATCGATAAAATATACACCACTAGTGCGTATAGGCAGGCCAAATCCTCGGCTCGAGCCTAACATTACGAAAATAAACCAAGAGTGGCATCGAAGCAAACAGCCAGTAGTGGAACTGAAATTAGTCACTCGGCTATAGTGCAACGACACACTAGGGACGCGCATAGACACGGGAAGTATCGATGTGTATCCTATTTCATCGATAAACTAAGTATTTTATAATTACGGAGTAATAGGTCTTTATAGTAGATACTTAAATATAAAATTACAATTTACACACATAGGTAAGTGTGTAAATTGTAATTTTGTATTTGTGATTGATTTAATTTTGTGATTGTTGTAGTTGTTTTGTTTTTTTAGTATTGCGTTTTTATTTACTGTGAGTAATTTTACTAATTTGGTATCAGTAGACACCATCTTTCTCATAACAATAAAAAAAGTGATAGCAAACTTGTATATTTATGTCATCAGTAGGTACTTAAAATGGCCATGACAAGTATATCAATAAAAAAATAAACAAGAAATATCCATTTATTTATGAGCGCACATTATTTTATTTTCCAATTTATTAGTAGGTAAACAGAAACGCCAGGTGACAAATGTCATTAGCAAGTCTAAAGAGGTACGCAAAACAACAAGAATTCGTTTAATTCAAATTCAAAAATTCGTCGACGTCTTATTAACTTTTATCGGTGTTTGGCATCGGCTAACACGATGCGAGGAAATTAGCATGTGCAGCATAGTGCGAGCACTCAGGAAACGATTCTTCGTGCATCTTTGTAATTCTTTAGTGCATTAGTATGCAACGAAGGCGAACACTAATTCAACTCGGGATTTGAATGTTCAATGAAGTTAGTACTCAAATGAGAAGAAAATAAAGTCTATTCTTACTTAGTACTGTTCAGTGCTCACTATAAATTGCAAAGTTCAATGCATTATTCAAATGTATGTCGGGTCAACAAACAACTTAAAAAGTTTTTTTTACTGATTGTGCCGAATTCTCAAATTTATCAGTAAGCTGAAAATTTTATTCACAATTTTACATAATCATTAATAAACGATTAAATTAATTGCCAATACACCGAATCATAAAGTAATCGTAACCCTCCGATTAATAATATTTTACTTTAAAATATACGATTAATGACTTGTTTTATTTAAACAAGTGCTGAACTTATGCTTTAAATACTAAAATCAAAAGCAACGATGACAAAATTGAGTTCAATGTTGTGAACGCCTATATTTTAATGTTGTAAACGCCTATAAGAGGCATATGTATATGATTTATACTAACACCTAATATATTTATTGTATACTGTTGGTGTTGCAATTTAAATAAATAATTACAAAATATTACATCAGCTAAAAAGTGTTTCTGATACCTGTATCCAAGAACGACACTCAACTGGTATAGTTAGCAAAGGATGAATGTATTCGTTGCATGTATTTGCATCCCTTTCTAATTGTACTCTGTGCGTCTGCGCGCATTGTGAGACCTTATAGTAATGTTTGTGAATACGGGTGTGAATCTTCTCTCTGAGGCTAATTTACACTACGCAATATATATAATAATCTCGCCTATCTATACTTCGCTAACTACAATAAACATCGATAAAGTGTCTCTGACTGTATCGATGTTTCCGTCACATCCCATCCCTAGTATTTCTAATTTCATGGCCGACGCTTGGCTCGCTAGTGTGCGTGACCTTGGTCGCGCTGCGTTTCGGCGGTCGTTCACCCCAAATGCATTTCAGACGCAACCCTTGACTTTGGCCAGCAGTGTGTTTATACATACCTAGCTAGAGTGCTAGAGATATGTTTGCGTCGAATTTGGCCAATGTGTGTTCCAACTATGAGTATAACGACTCTTTTATTGGTAAACATTGCCGTATTTTTTTTTATCCACAACGGGGTAGCACTTAGCCTTCATCACACCTGATTTTAAGTGGTGATAAGGCTGAAGGTGGAAGCGCACTACTCCCGGAATCTTCAATCACTGAGGAACTGGCTATCTTATCTCTAACTGCCGGAACACAATAATGCTGTAAACATCATTGTTATGGCGTCAGACTTAGATAAGATGGTGGTAGCTAGCCAGGCGGATTAAGAACAAGTCCTACTACCAACCAAACCGAATACAATATGTACCTCCACTGGGAATCAAAACCGGGACCTCTTGGTCTGAAATCGGTGGTGAACCACTAGACCACAGAGGCGGTTGAATTGCCGTATTAACAAACTACTGTGTCGTTTTACCAACATAAATTACCTTAATATAACTGTTTCTTTCTATTCCTTGCTTGATTAAATACTAGCTAACGAGTAGGTACTACTTTACTAGAATTTAAAGTAAATACAAAAAACTACTACGTATTTCATCCATTTGGCTTTATTTATACTTTCTTTTCTTTTTATACTTAATCACATAAATATTTTCGTTTTATTTCCAAATGCGTCAGAGTCAACCCCTGACTTTGGCCAGTGTGCTTATACATACGTACAGTGGTAGTATTAAAAGGTTCTTCACCATAAGATCTCTTTTTGACCGACTTCAAAAATTGAAAAGGAGGAATTTATCTATTCGTCGCGTTTTTTTTATATGTATGTACACCGATTACTCGAAGACGGCTGAACCGATTGAAATGATTCAAACGTCATAACATCAGGTTTTATCCCAAGTTGGATCCATTTTTTGAAATTTTGAAATCGTTCAGTAATTTTCAGGAAATCTTGAAAATACTGTCGTTTTCGTTACCACTTTATGTGAGTTTCTACGTATCTTTAGGCATAACTCCTTTGTTTATAAACTGATTTAGATGATTCTTGTTTTGTTGGAAAAGGGGTACTTCGAGGTATTTAACCGACTTCAAAAAAGGAGGTTTTCAGTTTGAACACATACCTATTTACCAGAATACACGTAAATTGCCTGCATGATGCACTAAAAAGAGTGAAATAAAAATTATTTTTATAAAAAAATAAAACCGCCTTCAATAAAATTACATCAAAAAATTAAGAAATAATCCCTTACCAAATAACGAAAGTACTTTGAAGTCGGGCGGGTTTTAACAAAAACAACAAAAAAATGTAGGTAAGTACATATTTCACGCCCGACTTCAAAGGAGCTACGTTATTTGGTGAGGGATTATTTCTTACTTTTTTTATGTAATTTTTTTTAAGGCGGTTTTATTTTTTTATAAAAATAATTGATTGCTGAGTCTAAGCGATAGGTCTGCCTAAAAGTCAGCCTTTAAGGATGATCGCTGAGGGCGCGGATCGTCGTAGTCGGTCGGAAAAATAAGCTTTATTCCCTTGTCATAATTTTAGATCCAGATATTGACACGCGCCAAGCTATATGGAAGACAATTTTTTACATAAAAAATCGGTGGCCATAATATAGTTGCTAGATAACAATTTATTGCAAGAAATACCAAAGCAATTACGTCGACAGACACTGACAAATAATTATCTGATTCAAACTTCGCAATGAATAGACCACCTAAAAGTTTTGATGTTGATATGAAACTAGACATAGGTCAAAGGTGTATACAATTTTGATCCTTGTTAATACATCAATTAAGTATAACTTTATATGCAGTTGTCTGCTTAGTGCGTAAGTTTCAAAAGGCACTAAGAGCAAATGACTTTAAAAAGGAATTAATTTGAAAACTGAAGAATGTTTTCGAACCTTGATCGTACCTAACCCGCTAGAGATATGCATACGAGGTGCAATGTTTGCGTTAAAGGTCAATATTTGTTCAAAACATACGATTCCTACACGAGTCTAAAAACAGATAAGTTGTTGTGGTCGATGCTAGTTGCAACTATATCACGATTGCACATACGTCATATATACGTCTCTTTAAAAACCTGTTTATTCATAAAAAATATTTACAAAAAATGGTTATCTCATTATAAAAAGTTGTACCTACCTACTTAGATGTGCTTAATGGATCTTATTGTGACGAGTTTACAAAAACGAAAAGAGTCGAAATCAATTCGATTCAAAGTCGATTTCAATAATAAGATTAATAATATAATAATCTTAGATTAGGGTGACAAATATCTATCACAATAGGTACTCTATTACGATCTACATCACTTTATAGATCCATCAAATACCTATCGCAATACTCTAGATATAAATAGCTGTATACAGTGAACGCATTGTATGTAGAAAAACAAGGATGTTTCTAGTTAGCTCTGATCTCTACTTCTAGTTCAGGGAATTCGACAACAACAAACCGCATTTATTGTAGTTACAAGATAAATTCAATACCGTACTATTTGCAATTAAAACAAAAGACGACTCCGCAAAACAAACTGAAATGAAAACAATAATTCCTCAACGTCCCATTCCACGCAACGACAAACGCTATCCGCAGAAATCCCCACTGGATTCCGCTAAGCCCGAACGAAACGCACTAACCCATAACTCAAATATCGAACGTGTGCGCCACAACTACATGCAACTAGTTTGCAAGGCTGTGTGTGTGTATTCCTTGACCTAGACGTCGACGACTATCGTTCTAGGTCAGGACAGCGACCAGTAAGGGTTGAGCTCCCGTCCCCCCCTCCACTCGTAGAAACTTACACATACTCGGAGGTTATAAATAGTGTTTCCCAGGTCTTGGTTCGCTAGACGTGTGGAGCCGGCTAGACGAGCCACAGACGGGCACAATCTTTGTAATGGCGGTCGGATTAGAATGCTTGTTAATTGAATGCGGGTTTTGCGTTTATGATTTAACCTGTTGAATTAGTTAGTTTGGGTTAACATTTACATTAACGCTTAGATTGTTTGGATGGTAAAGTTTGTTTAATTGGCGTGTAAAGGTTAGTTAATTGTTGGTTTAACGTTAAACGTTTGTTCGTTAACGTAGAGAGTAAGGTGATAATGTGTGCAATTAGACGGTTAAAACCTTAACCAATTTTATTAAGTAAGCTTTCCGTCCGCGGCTTCGCCCGTGTGGACTACACGACGTTATCCCGCGGGAATGTGATATTTGTCCGGGATAAAAAGTATACTATGTTCTTCTTCAGACTACAAAATATCTGTGTCCCAAATTTTAGCCAAATCCGTTCTGCCGTTTTGGCGTGATCGAGTAACAAACATCCAAACATCTAAACTTTCACATTTATCCTACTATATAATATTATAAATATGAAAGTTTAGATGTTTGGATGTTTAGATGTTTGGATGTTTGTATGTTTGTTTCTCAATCACGCCAAAACGGCTGAACGGATTTGGCTGAAATTTGGGGCATAGATACTTTGGAGCTTGGAGAGGAACATAGGTTAATTTTTATCCCGGAAAAATGTCACATTCCCGCGGGATAGCGTCGTGTAGTCCACGCGGTTGAAGTCGCGGGCGGAAAGCTAGTATTTTATAATATTACTGTATCGCGGGAATGTGATTTTTTCCGGCATAAAAAGTAGCCTATGTTCCTCTCCAGGCTACAAAGTATCTGTTTTCCAAATTTCAGCCAGATCCGTTTAGCGGTTTTGGCGTGATTGAGTAACAAACATCCAAACATCTAAACTTTCACATTTATAATATTAAGTAGGAAGTATTAAATAAGTAGGATATAAAGTAGGATTCATATGGTATATATTATTGTCTATATCAAAAGTTACAGCTTTGGATCTTGAAAGAGGTTCTAGTATAGCCTATTGTTATGGCATCAGACTTAGATAAGATGGTGGTAACTGACCAGACGGACTTATAACAAGTTCTACCACCGATCAAAAGTAAAGAATAGGAATTAACACTTTAAATCTTTAACAATAACTATAATACTACATCTGTATTTCGTCTGCTTTAACTTGCCAAACAAGTCTAATCCGGCTATCATATAAACACATCTCCTTACAAATATATACCTATAGCCGGTCAGTATTAGCTCAAATCCAGTTCATACGACCCTCTGCCCTTCGTCTCTAGTCCCTTAAGGGCACTCATGCGTACTTAAACCGACCAGATATCTAGACCTCCAGCCACCAAACTTAGACCCAAAGTTCCATAGTAAATTATAAAGACACGCGGGGGGAAAGAGGTCTAGGTAAAATGGACGGTGTCCCGTCGCACAAAAGTATACTTTCGCATCGCGATCTTTAAGTTTTTCGGCTCGAGTGTGAATTCGTTTCAAATGTAACTAAAAAGAAAGTGCTTGTTCTTTGTAAGACTTTTATGGATCTTGAAATGAATAGAAATAAGTACATACCTATACGCACTAATAATATACCTAGTCAGTTTGATATGAATGTTAACCGTTAACAATGTTGCTCTTTGTCGAAGATTAACATGAACTGGGTGCTTACCATCAACTCTTATTGCGGTTTTGTTTAGGACCTAAACTGATCTGCTTCGCTTATTCGTACCACGACAGCTTAATATCAATGACAGCGATTCAGTGATCGATCAATGACATTTCACAGCCGCTAAGCTGTCAGGAATTCTTAATTGACTTATAACCCGGTCGATTTAAGATGACACCTGCAGGTTATACCCGTCCCTCGCACTCTCCGGGCATGACAGAATCGAGTGAAAGAGATGGGTAGAAGAACAAGGACACAAATCGTTCGGTCATTAACATTTAGCAATTCATTTGCGATCCAGTTTTTAGAAGGTCATAGTACGAAAGAAAGCAATTCATTTTAAGGAACCTATTCTGCATCGCGCTATTTTTGAATCGCTGTCTTAAAGTTGATGGTAGGCACCCTAACCTTGATATTATGGATAGAAACACATTTTCTTTTTTTCTTTTTTGCATTCACAATGCTGCACTAAAAATATTATTGAAAATGAAATCTCACAACTAGCTTCGACGAGTCGCACCCACCCATCGGTTGATTTTGTCTAATATTTCATCTATAAATATTATAAAGATAAAAGATTAGATTTCTTGTTTGTGATGCATAAACTCAAAAAAGAAGGTAGGTTCTGGACCGATTTTAAAAATTCTTTCACAATTAGAAAGCCACATTCTTTACAATTACTTAACAAATTTGTAAACACATTAATTGTCCTGTGCTGCCACAGAACAACAATTAAATGCAGTCTACTAACGAAACAATGCGATGCCAGGGAGTTGTAATAACTGCATACAACGCCACCTACTCTACCCAGTAAACATCTCATTCCAAATTCAAATTAAAAAACGCAATCGTCCGAAATAAAACTTCATTTCAAAATTTTGTATTCTGTTTAAAAAAGCATTCCGCTAATTATTGGAAAAACCTCACTGGCATATACCACAGATTATGTAAACTTTTCGTATGTACAAAAAGGTTGATTGTGAGCGTTTATGTAGAAAAAAGGGTGTTTTTGTCTATGTGCCAAATAAAAATGAGGGCATAATGTCCGCCGCTGACCGTTTATCGTGTGCAAGCCTCGTCGTGGGAAACTTGACTAAGGATGGTTTTTATATTTTTTGTGTGCAAGAGTAAGCTACACAAAAGCGATGTTATATAGGTTTATTGCATTGAATGCACTCTATTCAATCTATTTAGTAAAAGTGCATAGAATTTAAATTTATTGTGGGTGTAATGACTCCAACTTTTAATTACAGTTTTATAAAAACATTGTAATTTGTTACATTATAGGTAGGTAAGTAGTATTTCTTCATTTCGGTAGAGTAGGTTCGTTAATACAATAATGTTTACAGAGACTAAATAAATAAAATTTAGTTCATTTTATTTAATCATAAATGTCTAGGTCTGCACTGATAAAGTAGCGACATATAGCATCAGCGATAGAGGCAACAATAAGTCTCTAAAGTCTGTTCGAATCCAATTTGGAAAAAATGTAAACAAAGACGCCATTATTCTGACCATAGACTATTTAGTGATGTGGTAAAAATTATACCATTTATAAATCGATAAATAATTTGATTGCTTCGATTCGATTAATTGAATGCTATTATGTTGGAGCTTCGCGTCAGTAAAGAGTTTTTAGTTTATTACTTCTCAAGCCTCGAGAGATGACGGTGTTCATCGCGATTATCCATACTAATATTATAAATGTGAAAGTGTGTTTGCTTGTTTGTTTGTTTGTTTGTCCGTCTTTCACGTTAAAACGGAGCAACGGATTGACTCGATTTTTGGTATGGGGATAGTTTGGGAGCTGGAGAGTAACATAGGCTACTTTTTATTCCGGAAAATTATAAAATAAAAATGATTATTTTGTATAGAAAATCGATAAACTGTCGTACTATACAAAACTGTCATTTCTTCCATAGCCTCTTCCAAAGAGGTATGTCAAAGAGTATTGTTATCACTGACGTTTTAGCCGCTTTAGATTACCTACTTTTTAATAAGTGACATTTGTTGCAGGCAGTGTATAAAACTTCTTCGCGATCATTTATTTTCATCTGTCTATCTATAATAGATGTTGGTGATACGAAGTTTACCGGGTCCACTATAATTAATATGGCAAAACAACGTTGGCCGGGTCAGCTAGTAGAGAAATAAAAGGCTTATATTGAACCGAGTAAAAATTAAGATTTTAAATTATTTTTATGCATCCACAATGCAATTTTGTAAGTATAGGAAAAATGTAATACTGATTAAAAAACCACGAGCCCTATAAGTAGCTTTCAGGCGGGATTTTTTTAATTTCACACAAACACATCATCATCATCACATAACAAATTGAAAAGTGACTATAACATAATATATATTATGTAAGGTCACTTTCCATCACAAATTTATCATAAATATTAAAACAAAATAAAGAACCCGGTACATAATCATCATCATCATCATCATTTTAGCCGTGCGACGCCCACTGCTGGGCATAGACCTCCCCCAAGGATCTCTACAACGATCGGTCCTGCGCTGCCCGCATCCAGCGGCTTCCCGCGACCTTGACCAGATCGTCGGTCCTCAGCACCTCGATGTACCTGTAGCCTATTTGTCACCTCTGGAGAGACTGTAGCACTGCCCTCTCGATCGAATCAAAGGCTTTCTCATAGTTTACGAACGCCAAGCATAGTGGCAAGTTATACTCTTCGGTCTTCTGTATAACTTGTCGCAGCGTATGAATGTGGTCTATGGTACTATAACCTTTTCGGAACCCGGCTTGTTCGGGAGGTTGGAAGTCGTCAAACCTGCGAGCGAGACGATTCGTAATGACTCTCGAAAACAACTTGTAGATATGGCTCAGAAGCGAGATGGGTCGGTATTTCTTCAAGAGAGTCTTATCATCCTTCTTGAAGAACAGCATCACATCGCTTCTGCCCCATGCCTTTGGCATTAATTAGAAACGAAAAGACTAACGCTCGTGAGCTATCGAAGGTGTTCTCGCGAACACCAAGTGTGTTATTGTTTTGATGAATCTATGTGATAGTTATTATTATCGGTTGGTTTATATTTTGTATTCTGACTTAGAAGTTTAATGTTAAAAGAAAATAAATTCTTAATTACAAAGTATGTTGTTTTATTTAATTGTTATCCTACTATATTAATTGATTTCTTAAAGACATAATTTCATTAATTTCTAACTTTAAAGTTTTGTAGACTATTTTGAAATTTAATAAGAAAAGCTTATTCTTCTAAATATTATATTACAGCACCATCTAGTAAGTCAAAAGGCAAGCTCGCAGGAAGTGTCTTACATCGCCATCTATCTACGAATCCACCAAATTGTATACATTATGAAAAGCTCAGTTGACTATTTATCTATGTATTTATTGTGTCATAAATAAACTATGTGGTTGATCAACAGATAAACAGTATGGCGGATGCTAGGGTATGCAAAACGGTAATCGGTAATCGGTTTTTTACCGGTAATCGGTCCAATGTGAACAATCGATAATTACCGAAAAAAATGGTAATGCGTCGTGTCGTGTCGGGTCGTATCGACGACAGTGTTGCTTACTTGCTGGCAAACGTTACATGCGTGATAGTTATCGCGATTTGATCGCGGCTGCTGATCACGGACTCGATTCTCACTCGTTAGAAATTGTATTTATCCTACTTGATAAATAGCGAAAAAAATATTTTCTAATTTAAAGTCAAAAGTTGTACAATAAATTTCTGAATCATATTCATAAGACTCTACTTACGATAAAGTAGCAATGACATCGTTTCAGCAAATTATGCGCACGGAATTCCGCTATGTCCCAGCCCTAACGGACCCGAGAATATACTTTTTTTAATATTTGTGATTTTTGTGATAATTTTTATCAAGACAGAGATATTTTATCTTCGATTACATAACATCGATTAATAATCGATATAGTTGAACTAATAATTGAACTATCTGATAGACATTACGTCAAGCACTATGCGATCACCATGGCGATCACAGATAATACAAGATTTTTGCTTGGATAAATAACCTCACTCTTCTTCTTAAAATTTTCAAATAAATTTTAAAAATAATGAACATACTACGATCTTTGGAACAAATTAGTGAGATATAAGTTGAAACCTTCTAATTACTAGTGAATGTGTTTTTAAATCCATTTAGTGGCCGAAAGTGTGAGAATTTTTAATGGAACAGGTTTGTTTAAATTTTTTCCAAATTGGATTCGAACAGACTATACTTAACACTATTCTGCTTTAATTTATACATTTGTAAAGACAAAGACCTATATAATGCCACGTTATGTTGATAAATAACATAAAGTACAAAATGAATATGAATATTTACATTTTTTAAACAAGAAAATATGAGTAAAAACGCCAATTTCGAGTAATATAACGGTCAATAAGGGAAAAAAAGAAAATTGACGTTTATTAAAAATGATGACTTGAACACTTTTCGCATTCGAACGCCTGGCATTCGAAATTTAAATGAAGTAGCTATCGCAATTAGCGCTCACACACAGCACTAAACGCACACACACAGCTCTCAACGCAAATAAAAATGTTCGACGTTCAAAAATGTGTGAAGATTGAACACACGCACACAACCACACGGCCACAATTCAATATCGCTTGTCATTGGATGTAGCATCCGCAAGTTTTTAATGTTCACTGATTATTTTTTTTTATCCGCGCAATAAAGAGGTTAAATGCATTTTTATTGATACTTGTTTTATTGCTTTATCTAGAAGAGGAAGCTGTTGTATTGTTTTATGCCAGTGCTTATTTATAGATATGCGCAAATTAACTCGTTATAGAGTTTAATTGTTTTTTAATTCTTCCCATATTTGCCTTACAAACCCTCTTTCAATAAGAAAGATACCATTTCTAAAAGAAATTAATAGCAAGTTAAATGTTAATTTATCAATAATATCTTTTTGGCAGAAATTTTTTTTGCCGACTCTACACCAATAATGCAATCTGCACGATCCACACCGCTAAAAGAACGCACACAAACGAAATATTGTGTAGTACATCATACCGATGTGCGTTACAGTGGCGCGACCATGTGGCAATATTTAGGTCAATTGCTGAAATAAACAAGCATCGTCCGCCATTTTTCTTTTTCTTTTTAACAGCCTTAGGAACAACATTTATCCTTATAACCACTTGCTTTTCAGCTGTAACCACACTATTACGACGAAAATAACTTTTAATACTGCATAATTTACATCTATGTTTAAAAAACGATTCAGATAAAATGTCAAGGTGAAACAAAATTGCATCGTTTTAATGTGATTTTTCAAGACAATCTTCAAACGTTTAAATTTGAGTTTTAATGCGTAGTAATGATTAAGTTAATTAAAATGACATTGGCCTTTTTCGGTGTCGTGTTCAAGATTACGATCTAAAGTGTGTCGTATTTCATTAATTTTACGAGCTTCCATTGAAGATTTCATCTCCAATAAAACAATCAATTAACACGATACAATCAATTACGTAAAGAATACTTAAAAAGAAAAAATGTTTAAAGTTGAAATTAGACTTATAGAATGCAATTCAATAATTAACGTCTCAAGTGTAAAGGCCAAAATATTGTCCACTAACAACGGAAACCTTGCATGTCAAACACGGCGAACTTTGACAGTCTCGCTGAGGCAACTGACAAGTAAACGTTGAAAAAATAATTGTTTGAGCCCACTCATCGCGCGAATGGCTTCCATATTTTGAAAAGGTATAATTACTTATACTCGTATGTAGTACGCCGATGTCGGCACTAAAAGACAAAGGTCGCCGAGACAGGTTCTCGAATGTGGTTGCAATCGATTTTTATGCAATCAATATCGACTCATTACTTGTATCATAAGCTACATTTTCATATAAATTACGTTGTATTAAAGCTTTGCAACGATCATTATAAATTGCATTCCGTCAAAACATTTATTTTTATTTCGCTTGTCTAATAGTTCTGCTAGAGTAACGCACATACTTATTGTCGATTTTTAACGTGAGCGGGCGGCGGGCTTGCATTTTTGGCAATTGTGCATAGACGCAAGCGAAACTAGTCCGACGTTCAAAATATTAAGTTTTAATTAAAAGTACAAGAAAGATTTTTTTGGTTTATGACATAAAGACTGCAATTAGTTACATGTGTAATATATGCCATCAAATAAACAAACAAACAAAAATTTTTTTTCGTATTATTATAATGAAAAAAAATACAAGAGAAAGCCCACGGCCGCGATTTCCCGCGTGCTTCTGAGAACTGCAGCGCAGCTTTCTACCGATCAGCGCCTAACGTCATATGTCAAACAATAAAGTCTTTGACCCAAATACTGCAGTGGTGCAACATGCAAGAGCAACGAGATGAATTGATTGGTGCACTCGAAAAGAGGTCGGCAAAAACGATTTCAAAATAACGCATCATAAATAAATGCTGTAAGCTTTCGCCTCGTTTTGAATAAAAGATTCGCGTGTTTTGGTTTACAACTGGGTTATGAGTTATGATACGAAGCGGAAGAAGTTTTAGATCTGCCTTATTTGAAAAGTACCTACTAAGTTGAAACTTAGTTTTAAAACAGCACATAGGTTTTGAACTTATGTAGAATTATCTGCCAATCTATAAGATTTATAAATTAAGCGTTGATTAAGAAGAACTGAACAATAGGGGGTCGACTGATTTTTTTAATTTTAAATGATTTTAGAAAAGTCAGAAACACAACACAGTTAATTATTTTCAAATATTTTCTAAAATGTAGAGCATCAAACTTGGTTGTTAAGTTAGACAAAGACAGCGCTAACTACGTGAGACGTCAAACGTTGATAGCGTAGCGCCATACTCCCGCCATATAAAAGTTCGTTTCAGAAAGAGGTAGCTAGAGTCACGGTTAATCATAATTCAGCTCATTACTTGCTTGTTATCAAACAGATTGAACTTTTTTTTCACTTTTGTTGTAAAATACTGTTATATTTTTAAAGGTCACTTTTAAATATTGATATTATCATTATCAATCCGATACCCTATTATTGACCAGACCAACGCATTGTAGAGCGGTTTTAAGCCCATCGATTGGTTTGGTTTAATAAACAATAACATACAATTTTGGAAAAAGCAGATACATTTTTAACGTGCTTCTATCTTTTCCTTCGTGAGCCGATTTAAGGAATAATATCAGGGATTATTCTGATTTCCTGTTTTTAAAGTATTCATTTATGTTATTCTAAATTATCACCCAAAGTGCTTTAATTGCAACCTACTAGATACAAAAACCTTTATTGTGACTCGACTAGTCGAGTATTTTCTCTAACACAAGTTCTAGTCACTCCTGGGACTGAATTAAATATTTTCTTTTTCATTTTCAATGTTTAACCTAATACCTCCTAGCTAAAATTAGAAAGCATTTACCCCATCTTTTATATAACTTAAATAGCTTTCCAAATCGCTTGTTTTTTTTCGGCGCCGCGTGCGTTGCGTCAGTCGCGCCTCCCGCCGTACCTCCGTGCATGTGACCTCGTTACGCACACACGCTGGCGTGCTTGTGTGCCTTGCGTGTGTACACACACTGCTTCGTTTTTGTATACAGGTTGTCTCGATTTTGGATTTAAAATTTAAATTCCAATTGAATACTCTTTAATTGGGTGCCCTAAAAGAAAATGGAAATACTGTAATGAAAATTACATTAGTAATATATTTGTCTGTTTGTTTATGCTCCTATTTTGAGGAAGTCGGGAATTGATCTTGCTGAAATTAATTATCTTTGATTTATGCTAGGTTTAATACCAGTCTAGTCTCTTGGAGCTGGAAAATATCGGTCATTTGCCCCTTTTATAGAGACACTCTATCTCGCAGGATTGCGTGCTGGCAATATGCGATTGTCTGTTTGGTGTTACTTAGGCTAACGTTCTTTCCCTTCCCCTTACACACACGTTCTTTTGCACACGATTGCTGTATCACGCGGTAGAGTGTCTGTGTAAAGCCTGCTATTCTGTGCACTGCGTCTTGAAATAATCATAAAAGTAAAATTTCATAAATCACCTCATAAATTATTAAGCGGAAATGTTAGATTTCCCTGAAAATAATGCTTCTAAGCTCGCGCGGGCTTCATAAAGATAAAGATAAGATAAAAATATTCTTTATTCACTTAGACATAACAAATATGTACTTATGAATCGTCAATATTTTCCTACCACCCATTCAAGACTTTTTTAACTGACAAGAAGAATGGGCGCAAGAAACTTGCCAGCGTTTCTTAGTTAGGTAACGACATTTACAAAAAAAAAAAAACATATCGTTACTAATACAACAATTGCTTAGTATAAAAATAGGTACATCATATTAAACAGTGATTATGTTATGTGTTACATCATGACCATGCATTGCGGTCATTCAAATAATCGTCTACTTTATAGTATCCTTTGCTCATCAGCGACTCTTTAATGTAACATTTAAATTTATGCAATGGTAGTTCAATTATATGCTGTGGAACTTTATTAAAAAAGGCTATGCTTTTCCCCAGAAATGAGGCTCTGGATTTTTCTAGCCTAAACTTGGGAACGACAAGTTTATCTTTATTTCTTGTGTTAAAGCGATGAATATCGCTCTGCTTTACAAATGTATTATAATACTTTTTCACATAAATTATATTTTCATAGATGTAATGTCCTGCAACAGTTAAAATGTTTATTTCTTTAAATAGATCTCTTAAAGAATCTCTCGATCGGAGGTTGTAAATGGCGCGAATAGCCCTTTTTTGGAGCACGAATATACTTTGGATGTTAGCGGCTGAGCCCCACAACAAAAGGCCGTAGGACATAACACTATGAAAATAACTAAAATAGACTATTCTAGCCGTTTCAATATCGGTTAAGAGCCTTATTTTCTTAACTGCGAATGCGGCCGAACTGAGTCTACTCGCCAAGGCTTCGATATGAGGATCCCATTGTAGTCGCGAGTCTAATATAATACCTAGAAATTTTGTATTGTTAATGAATTCGACCGTATCGCCGTCTAGTCTAATATGAAAATCAACTTGTCTTACATTAGGTAACGAAAATTTTAAACACTTAGTTTTCTTTGAGTTTAATGATAAATTATTACTATTAAACCAATGTGACACTTTTGAAAGAGCACTATTTACTTCGTCAGAACAGTCATCACCTCTATCTACTTTAAAGACTAGAGATGTATCATCGGCAAATAGCACCGTCTCACATAAATTCTTCGCGTAGTAAGGAAGGTCATTTATGTATATTAAAAACAACAGCGGGCCCAATATTGATCCTTGGGGTACGCCCATAGTAATGGGAGCTCCGGTAGACTCAGTTTTATTAATAACTACCTTCTGAGTCCTTTCATACAGATATGAATGCATAAGGCTTACTGACATTTCAGAAACACCATAATGTTTTAACTTCCTTAATAGTGTTTGGTGATCAACACAATCGAATGCCTTGGAAAGGTCACAAAAAATAGCGATTACATCCTGCTTGTCCTCCCAGGCATCAAGTACATGTTTTAGAAATGCAACCCCAGCATCAGTTGTACTTTTACCTTTTGAAAAACCAAACTGTTTCTCATGCAGTATACTATTTAATTTAAAATATTCTAAAAGTTGAGCATAAATTAATTTCTCAAATATTTTACTTATTGCTGGTAGTATGGATATAGGTCTAAAATTTGCTGGGTCACTTTTGTCACCAGCTTTAAACAGAGGAATAATTTTACTATTCTTCATTAAATTAGGAAAGACCCCTTCACTTATACATTGGTTAAAAATTATTGCTAATGATGGAGCTATCACATCAATTATTGATTTGATGATACTTGTAGATATGCCCCAGAGATCTTCTGTTTTCTTAATATTTATTGCTTTGAATGCTTTAATAATATCTTCGGTAGTGACATAGCTAAAACTAAATGTTTCCTGGCACTTGTTCACACTAGATTCCATAAGAGAGACAGCGGTGTTGGGGCAAGAGTTAAGTCTGCTAGTAGTTTCTAACGGAATTCGAGCAAAGAAACCTTCAAAAGCACTAGCCACCTCAATATCCGATTCAAAAGTCTGATCACTAATTTTTAAGTTAAATGAATTAATTTTGCTTTTTGTTTTGCCAGTTTCTTGGTTTATAATACTCCAGGTAGCTTTTATTTTATTTTCCGATGATTTAATTTTATTTGAAATATACCTAGATTTTGCCAAAGCACATACTTTCCTAAATGTTTTTGAATATTTCTTGACATATTCAATGAAGTTAGGATCACAGGAAGTCGTTTTTTGTGCATAGAGTTCAAATAACTTTCTTCTACTATTATAAATACCAGGTGTGGCCCAGTCACTGAACTTCTTACGATCATTACACTTTATAACTTTTTGTTTAAAATTGTTACTAAATTCTTTTTCAACAATATCAAATAATGATTGATAAGAGTTATTAGCGTCAGCAGAAGCTGGCAAACATTGAACTTTATCTTGTACATTATTTCTAAATTTATTAATACAACGTTTCGGTATTGGCCTGCAAATTACTTCGCGTTTAGGAGTAACATTATAGTGCTCAAAAGAAGCTAGTTGTCCACTGTGGTCGGATTTAATAATATTAATTACCGATTTCTCAATTAAGTTACAGTTGGAAAAGATGTTATCTAAGCAAGTGGCCGATGTTGGCGTAATTCGCGTCGGTTCATTAAAAGTGTGAAGCAAATTAAATGATTTAAAAAGATTAAGGAATTTACTGGAGAGTTGTGCTAATTTAATATCTAAGATGTCTATATTAAAATCTCCACAAACTACAATTTTTTTATTCTTACGACAGCATATTTTCAAAACATCCTTCGATGTAACAAGCCTCTTGTTAGAGTGGGGATTACCCAAATTGGCCTCAATTAAGTGACTTCATATTTATAACTAGGTTTGTAATATCGTATTATCTGTTTATTGTTGTGAAGCTGTCAACATTCTTGAAGAAGTTTTTTTTTTAGTTCTTTTCTATACGCTGTACAATATAGCTTTTTTTTCGATCTTTGGAATATAATCAGCAGAAATATTTCATATGTTACACGTTTTTTTTTAATGTTATTGTTATGACATAAACATTGCGGTCCTGAATGTTAAATGCGCTGATAGAGAAGGTAAATATAATAATTAAAAATATTTATTTCTCACCACAAGCCAAAAATAGTAATAAGGTTATATTAAATTTATATTATTAGTACCTATTGTACCGCTAAGTACTAACTACTATTTCTACTAAATAAGGGTAACATTTTATGTAGGTATTATAAATTAAAATATCAAATTCAGTTACACTGTAGGGCGGTTCAAAGTATTAGTATAAAAAAAATATGGGTAATCGCATACTTTGATTGAAATTAAATAGTAGGCGCACCCTGTATAACCCGAATGACACCAATACAAACAAGTATCCCCACCACTGATCGGCTCATAATAAAATGTGGCTTTTTTATCTGTATGTACTTTTTTCTATATACAAGCTTAATCTCGATGCACATAGCACGCCCGCTAACGTAATGATTGACCGGCCGTCTGTCTGTGCAACACCAATTTGTTTTCGCGAATCTATAATGAGTTTCCATTTAATAATATATTGCAGTTGAATATTTACTGAGGTAAAAACTGTTGGGCGAAAAAATACAGTTTTGGCCGGATGTAAAAGCATGATGAAATAGACTTTGTAGGAAATGTGGTAAAGATTTAAAACGACTTATTTAGTGAGAATAGCAACCTTGGTATTTCCCTGCTCGATCGAATCAGAAATGATGAGATCCGCAGGAGAACTAAAACAACCGACATCGCTCGAAGTATTGCAACATTGAAGTGGCAGTGGGCGGGACACATAGCGCGGAGAACCGATGGCCGTAGAGGCGGAAAAGTTCTCGAATGGCGACCGCGTACCGGACGACGTTCCGTAGACAAGCCCCTATAAGGTGGATCTACGATCTGGTCAAGGTCGCAGGTAGCCGCTGGATGCGGGCAGCGCAGGACCGATCGTTGTGGAGATCCTTGGGGGAAGCCTATGCCCAGCAGTGATGATGATGATGATGTTCAAGTGTTAGACTGCTAGAAACGATTCATTTATCATCATCATGTCAGCCGAACGACGCCCACCGCTGGGCATAGGCTTCACTTTACTCTTACTTCGCATTCGCACTCGACTTTTTGTGTCAAATTCATAACAAACAAGTTTAAAAAAACAACGAAGTCATATGAGAGTTCCTCACCGAATTTTAGAGTTCACCGACTTACTGATTATGAGAACTGGATTCGACTTCTATAGAATACAATTTCCTACCTTATTTCCATTGTTTTATATTATACCCCTAATGCAAGCACTCCTTAATTTGAGACTAATATTGAATGGTCTTGAACAATGGACTAAATATATTTTTAAGCCTTGTATAATCTCAAAACTTTAGTATTTGATTTTCAGTCAAGGCAGTTCTTTTTTTTTCATAACCTTTAAGAATCTTGAGAAAATACCCCAAGAGCTATCTGATATTTTTGTAAAAAATTCAATAACAGGCCAAATTTTTGTAAACGGCCCTTAAATATAATTTTAAGAGACTATATTTTGAAATCCAACATAATATCGCATTGGAAGGTATAAAAAAAAAGTTATACCCCGAAAATGGTGCAATTCTTTCAGCAAATATGCTATCACCAATTTTATCGTTAACATGTGTTAATGTTAACCATATCTAAGCACCAAAGTCGAAATCCATAAAGATATAAAACGGGAAACTAATACTTTAGGAAGAAGTCGGTTGTTTCTGATAGCATTTTTAACATAGGTGTAATGCCAATTTGAGTTTACGTAGAGAGTTTTTTTAAACGTTTATTTGTTTTTCATTTACAAATATAGGGGGATTATATACTTTTACGAAAGATAATAATAAATGTATTCAAATGTAAAGTGAATAACACTTATACCATTTTTGCCTATTTTTTATAGATTTTTTAAAGCTTTGTATTTGTTTTTTTTTTAATGTCGCTGTCATAAATATTGGTGGATTACTAATGAATTATTTATTAAACTAGATAATCTAATTTTCAATGTTAAGAAATTACTGATATATAATTATTGTTGAGTCTCCATAGAGCGAATTAGTTTGGCTCTCGGGCTAAAAAAAGGTAAATCAAAGTTTATTCAAAACCTCTTCTGTTTTTATCTAATTCAAACCTGACTGGCATAAAAAAATTATTGAAACACATAAAAATTAGTTTATAAACTTATTTTTTTGTTTATTTAGGTATTCATGAATATCACAATTATTATTATTGTTTTATCGAATAAAATTTATTAATTATTTAATTAAATATAAATAAAAATTGAAATTGAAAGTGAACGACTAAAATATCTATCATTTTTAAGGTTCATTCTTCTAGAGGGAAAACATAGAAAAATACAGTACTTAATACTTTTTCCCATATTTCGTGTAAAAGTAGATATGAATTTATATGAATGATAGTTATGATAGATCAGATTTAAGCAAAGCTTTTGACTACAAATGTAAATCAAACAGTTTATTTTACATCTGACTTTGTCACCAACAACCAAATGAAAAAAAACAAAAGCACAATATGCAAATGCAAAACAAACTAAATGTGTTCTCTGTTACATTGACAACGACAATGGACGAATGAGGTTTAGCTCGCAGCCTAAAAATTATGTATTGTTTCATACTGGACGGGCTAGCTTTCGGCATAGTAATAGTAGATTGTATTACAAGGGAGCAAAATAATATATTTACGGCGAGGGCGCTATTTTGAATCCAGAGCGCAGTGAAGGATTCTAGAGTAGAATCTTGAGCGCAGCGAGGGATTCTAAAGTAGAATCCTGAACGCAGCGAGGGATTCAATATACGCCGCCAGAGGTAAAAATAATTTTGCGGCCGAGTAATACACTCTGCTTTTCATCCCCCTCTATAAGAAAAGCAGTAAAGACAACTCAAACTACCTACCTTTCTTTGTCGCTCGGATACATCATTGCGCTAGTCGGGCAAGAAAAAAAATTTGAGTTTTGAGATAAAAAAAATTATTAAATATATGTCCATCAGATTCCTTATATAAGTATCTCCGGGGATGCCGTAGGGGGGTTGAAAATTTTGTTAGATTTTAGCTACGACTCACCGTTAACGAGATAATCTCAATTTTATAAAATTCCATTTTTGAAATTTTCTCGGTCCCGAAAAAAGTCCCGGCCCCATACAAAATCAGTTGAATTTTTTTTAAGTACTGCACACCCTTTGCTACACTCCAACCAATGCTTCTTTAATTATGTTCTAAATTAAAATCTCATCGTTTTGGACCTTGTTATGAAGCTGTTCAAAATTCAAATCTCATTTATACCCTCTTGTCATAACAGGTAGGTAAACAATGAATCATTTTGGACCCTGTTATTAGATAAACAATCATCGCTTTTCGAATCGATGGGATGAAAAAGTATATTTTACTATGCTTTCGGCATCTTTCGGCCACCAACCGGCCACCATGTTTAATGGCTAGGATTCATTAGGACTAATTAAAAAACCAAAACTCGAGTGTTTATGAATGTAATCATTTTAATCGAATTAATAAAGTTGGTGCAACCACAAAGTATTATATTACTAAAGTTTAACACTTTTAACATATCTAAGTTTAACACTAAGTATATGCTTAACTACGATACAATTGCTTTGGACGCTCTGCCAAATTCTATTGAAATGAGTGATGATACTTTTATTATTTTAATATAACTTAATTAAAAAAGAGTGTTAACTAAACGTAACTAAAGTAAGCTAACCTATGATATAGTTCGTGTGGAAGCTCTGTCAAACTCTATTGAAATGAGTGACGAAAAATTTTATTATCTTTAAATAAGTTAATCCAAGGAATCTTATGAGTATTCGCGAATTTCAAGAAACTTGAATTTAAAAAATTCTATCAGATACGTCTTTTGCTCAGGGTATTTACCTATACCTTGTTTGTTTAATTATTAAATAATAATAAATGTTTCGTACCATAGAAAATTAGTGGCTAAAATACCATCCTGAATCTTAAAGAAAGTGAGCCAAAATAGCATTAGGTACTTGGACAATATTTAAAAATCTCATCAAAAGTATTTGATCATTTATTGTATCACTACATAGTATAAAACAAAGTCGCTCTCTCTGTCCCTATGTCCCTTTGTATGCTTAAGTCTTTGAAATTACGCAACGGATTTTGATGCAATTTTTTTTAATAGATAGAGTGATTCAAGCGGAAGGTTTATATGTACTTTTTATCCCGATATTCCCATGGGAACGGGAACCACGCGGGTGAAACCGCGGGCGGCCGCTAGTTTTATCTAAACGATTGCCACTGCCTATAATTATAGAAAAACTGTAACTGAGTGGCATTGTGAATGCAAAAAAGTAAAAATTTTAAATAACTTGCAATAGAAACAATTTCATCTTAAGCGATTGTCAAATATTTGGAAAGATAGATAGATAGATAGATGAACACTTTATTGACCACACAGAAATACAATACAAAGTAGGTACATCAGAAAAGGGTAAAAATTATGTGGGCAAAGGCGGTCTTATCGCTAAGAGCGATTTCTTCCAGACAACCTTTGAGACATAGGAAAAAATATAAAGAGCGAGAGGTAGTGTACAAGCAAAAGGCAAAAATATACGAAGTTTATTACTGCTATTAGGTTAAATAAATATAACTACATAAACTACTTACTAATAAAATATATGTAACTATATATTATATATATATATAACTATAATATATAAATATTATATATATATGTAACTATGTTATTTATATATATTAAATAAAATTAAAATAAAAACAATATACTACATAACCATAAGGTAGTTGCAAGCTAGGATTTCGTGAGTAGATGAGAATGCAGATTGGTCTTGAAAGTGGCGAGTGACTTTGAATGGCGGATCTCATACGGAAGGTCATTCCAGAGGCTGACTGACTTAACTGTAAAGGAGTCTTTGAAGTATCCAGAGCGGGTGAGGGGACTTTGCAGCAGGTTGTCAGTCTTCGACCTATGTTGACGACTGTGCTCAGCTCCAAGTAATTGAAAAGTATTTCTTTCGTGTGCGAGGGTAGTAATCTTCACATTGATGAAATTAACGCTGGCTATACAGCGCGTAAGAAGTATTGGATAGTTAGAGCAGTCGCCCGGATAGCGAAAGGTCGTGGGTTCAACGGGTCGATTTTTTCTAAATACTTCTCGACATCGTCGATTTTTTAAATTTTTCTTTTTAATTTATTGCTTAATCGGCAGCTACAACAACTTTCAACCAACTGAATTGTGTTACTAAATAATTTATCTTAATTTATATTTTATCAAAACGCGTCTACATTATCTATTTTCATCATTGTAAAATATATGCGGAAAATAACTAAATCGAACCAAATTGATTTTCACTGAAAATGTGTTACTTAAATTTATTTGAATCAAACGGACTATAAACTATGATGGGATCGGTCTAAAAAAATAAAAGTCACACGAGTCAATGGAGGCACACCGTATCGCCGGCCGGCCAATATTCGGTCGTGCCGAAAAACCTTAAAAAAAGGCGCGAACATTCCGAAAATAGAACTTTCACTCTCTGCTCGTTCGGCCATTTTTTTCTTCTTTTTTTCAACACGCTCCCGCGATAGAAATAGTGACGTATTTTTTTCCACTCTCGTTTTCACTAGCGTTTCGTAAAGCAAATAAATATAGGACAAAATTGTTGGCGTTTTTTCGCACAACCATTTCGGTTTTCGAATTATTCAATGTTTTTTTATATATTTTGCATAGAGGGTTTAGTGCCGAGCCATAGTTTTTTGCTGCACTTTAAACGGGGATGCATTCGAATGGTCTTGTTATAGGATATCGTTGGTGCTTTGTTTCATTGTTTTGTAATCTAGAAAAATGATCTAGCAGTTTTTTGTGGGAGTTTTTTTTTATCGGTACGGTAAACTAACGAAGTTAACTGACTGTCTAAATGACTTGTGCACTAAAATGCTGCAAGCATTCTACATAAATATTATTTAATGTGACAAACTGTAAAATTTTAACAGTTTCAATTATAGTTAAGTATTATTTTCTTAATTCATTAATCAAGCATATACTTACCCTTGATTTTGGTATAAGATACTAATCTTACGTATCAGCTGCGATGATAAACTACTATTTTAATCTGTGTTGGTTATTTGTGGAAGAGTTTCAATGGCGTTCACATAGAGAAACTAGTTAAATACCTAGAATTCAGGTTCTGGCATTGTTTTGAAAGTCTCAAGCAGGATCAAAGAAGAAAAATAAACCGATGATCAAACTGGACGCGGAGAAATCCGCCAGTATTATTATTTATATATTTGTTGAGGACCGATTTATCGTGGAAGTATGATACCTGCCCTCTGCGCCAGAGGTCTCGAGTTCGATTCCCGAACAAGACAAAGATTTGTGTGCATGAACATGTCTATTTGTCTTGGTCTGGATGTTATCTATGTATATAAGTAGGTATGTATTTACAAATATATATAGTTATCCGTTATCTAGTTTCCATAACACAATGATTGACTGTGATTGCAAGAAATTTACTAATATTTCTGCTACGTTTAATTACGTTTAATTCAATATCTACAACACTTTAGGAAACTAATACTTACGTAATATCATACTAAAATCTCCTCCTCGAAGTTACAAAAAAGCATTATCATTCCTTTCATTTCAATCCAACATCTTAACAACTCGGAGGCATTCACAATCTAACCAACGGAATCGTATCTCAAAAGTAATAAAGACAACAGACTTCCTCAGCGAGCAAAATAAAATAATCTATCCCCCAAAACTTCAAATCGAAGCACCCACCTCGAACCCTCCGAACACTTAAGATGGAACTATAAAACGTATTATAGATCCCACTAAAAAACCCCATCTGCATAGCCTAAGTCACTTACACCCTCGCGGACGCACACTAACACAAAATAAGTAATAAAGTACGCCAGTAAAATAAAACTAAGAAACATCAACATCTTGCCCCCCATCCCCCAACCCCCCTTGGGGTAATTTCTCCCTGAACTTACTAAAATACTAAAAACGGAGATACAGGGGTGGCGCCCCTCCACGTTTTCTTATGCACGATCCTTATATTTTAACCTAAATGTTGGCGGATTCGTCGGGCCACGGTTTTGAATTATGCGAATTTTTCCGTTGTTTCTTTCTTTACGATTTGAGCGATTGTTGTTTTATATATTTTTACATTTTCATCGTAATTAGTACATCAAAATTATGAATGTACTAACTGTATATAAACATAGTTATTACAAGTTTCATAAATATTCCCGTAAATAGCATAAAACGTTCTCCTGAATATCTTGGCTTACTATTTGATGGAATAAAACTGTTTAACTGATTACAACACGATTTTTACTATAACTATAACCTTGGTATTGTTATAAGTTGTATAAAACAGTTTTATTATACATTATATTCTAAGTATCCCTAAGTTATCTAAACTTAACTGTTAAGAGATGAACAGGCACATGTATAAATTAATTCGTATCATATTTTTGAGTATTGATTCGTCCTTCTGACCTGGTTTTCCTCGACCCTTAGCAATATCATAGGAATAATGTGAAATCAATAATTTATTCATTGGTGTATGAAAAAAGTAAGCTGTTAGGGACTCAATATTGTCTCAAACGCTTTATTACTCTTATCACTCATGTAAAGTTATTATTTTAGTTATTTTATTTATCTGTTATGTACACATTTAAATTATTTAACACACTTAAAACGAATCCTTACAGTCTACAACAGTACATCATCAACGTGAAGCGAGTAAATTTAAATATAAAACCAAACATCTCAGGATTAAATGACAAAACACATTTGAAGTCGTCAGTTGCCTCCTCGCGACTACTAAGCTAATCTCACATAAATCTTGACACACACACGCACACACATACACCCACACACACGCACGCACGCACAACGTCGTCGCAAAATTAATGCGGCAGTACTTGAGAGGGTACGGCCGTGTTTTTCCCCATTTCTAGATTAGTTTTCTAAGAACGAGAGTGACTTCGGGGGTCGCGTTTCACAATGAGGCAGCGTCAAACAAAATTCAAACGTTTTGATCGCACTTCTGAGAATAACGGAAATTTTCTAAGCTCCATCTGCGAATTTCATTGTTTCAATTGAGGTATATTGACAAAAGTATAATGTCAGTAGTTATTATCTGTCTATTATCAGATTTATCTATACTAATCTATACTTCTATACTAATATTAAAAAGAGGAAAGATTTGATTGTTTGTTTGTCTGTTTGCATCGAATAGGCCCCGAAACTACTGGACCGATTTAGAAAATTCTTTCACCATTAGAAAGCTACATTCTTCCCGAGTGACATAGGCTATATTTTGTCCCGATATTCCCATGGGAACGGGTACCACGCGGGTGAAACCGCAAGGATCCACTAGTCAGTTAGTAATTTATTGTGAGATCAGGAATTTATATAAAAACCAGCCTTCCGCCCGCGTCTTCGCCCGCCCGGACTACACGACGATATCCCGCGGGAATGTGATATATTCCGGGATAAAAATTATATCACTCTATGTCACTCTCCAGCTCCAAAACTATCGCCATACCAAAAATCACGTCGATCCGTTATGAAAGGCGGACAAACAAACAAACAAACACACTATCACATTTATAATGTTAGTATGGATGCGTGGTTAGAAAGTTTTGTATTATCCATGTCTTTTGAAATACACAACTTGGAAGCATAATATCGGAATTATGGTTTATGTCCCAGTAATGTGTAATGTCCTGATAATTTAACACAATTTAATGCTCAATTAGTTCAAATTAATCATATTTACGCTCACAGAAAAATTTACTAACTACAGATAACTTGTGCTAGGTATATTTAAATTATTGATTTATATTGTAGGTATATTTAGATTTATATTGTATCCGTGTTTATGTTTTTTAAACTGTGCAGTTGCTTAGCTAGTATTATGTTATAGTTACAAAAAAATGAAAACTTTCATTAAATCACAAATTGAAACTGAACTAATATCAAGAACGCAAAACCTGCGAACACGCTCCAAATTAGGGGAGCGGTGTAGTTCGTTTAGGGTGTCAAAAGTCTTGAGAAATTTATAAAAGAGGAGAGTGATTCATTTGGCGAAAACCGGGGTGAACGGTCGGAGTGCTCTGTTTCGTAAGAATTACGCGTCTTGAAGGAGCGCCTTCGTTCCTGGACAAACGCAATCTGTGACGCAGGCTTTAGACGCAATATTGTAACCTTTAGCACGAACTTTGTGAAGTAACATACAGCTCGATTCTCTACAATTCGTCATCAACTCGTCTATGGCTTCGCTGTTCACTTTCATTTGTACCTATGTTATGAGATTCGTGTTACAGCTAACGAGAACTTACTTAGACATTGTGAAACAGGCCCTTACAGAAATAACTGGTCTGTAATTGTAAAATTACTGCGAAATACACTCTTTCTCTGCGTGTTAAGGTCTCACGTCACAAGCTATGAATTAACTTTGCTCAATTGTGTAACAGCGAAGACTACTCATTAAATAAACTGCCTTTTAGTCACAGAAACAATTAGTTAATTCTCCGAAATGTACAGTAGTAGGTACAAGCAGCGGAAAACACTTGTAATATTTAGTTATTATGCAGTACTGTTATAACGATAAAGATTCAGAATAATTTAGTAGTGAAATAACTTGCAATAACGTAAAATCTCTTAATAATAAACTAGCTTTCCGCCCGCGGCTTCGCCCGCGTGGACTACACGACAATATCCCGCGGGAATGTGATATTTAGGATAAAAAGTAGCATATGTTCCTCTCCAGGCTACAAAGTATATGTTTCCCAAATTTCAGCTAAATCCGTTCCGCCGTTTTGGCGTGATTGAGTAACAAACATCCAAACATCTAAACTTTCACATTTATAATCCTACTAATATTATAAATGTGAAAGTTTGGATGTTTGGATGTTTAGATGTTTGGATGTTTGGATGTTTGTTACTCAATCACGCCAAAATGGCTGAACGGATTTGGCTGAAATTTGGGACATAGATACTTTATAGTCTGGAGAGGAACATAGGCTACTTTTTAGCCCGGAAAAATATCACACTCCCGCGGGATAACGTCGTGTAGTTCACGCGAGCGAAGCCGCGAGCGGAAAGCTAGTATTATATAAAGTAGGATTGTAGAAGTGTTTCAATTATACACACTAAGAAATGTGAGTTTGAGAACATGAATTCTTTTTCTAATATCATTTTAAGGACCATAGTGCAAAAATAAAACCAACGAGCAAACTAGATTACAAGGGAACGAAGTCGCCGGCATCCACTATAGGGATCGGACTGTTTTTGATATGTAAATATTTAATAATAACTAGAAACATGGGTTGAAATACGAGAAAAAATTTTGGACTTCCCATACTTCATCGATCACGTAATCAGTGTGATTTGTATGAAAAGTAAAAAAAATATTAGTTAGATAGATAGATAAGTTGTTTATTTCCATCACATACAACACACAGATGATAAATGACTTCATAGAGGAACATAAAAAAAACAATTGAACTGTGTGCCGCATCGAGACAGAAAAAGGCAAAAACTCAGTGATGCCTTTGCTTTGAATTAAAGCAAAGCACTTATTTTTAGTTTATTGTCATATTTCGACCAATGTTTCTATGAGAAAGTTGTTCACTTACCGATTCTGAGTCGAACTAAAAAAATTGACCAGTGGTTTCAAAATTACCCTGCATTGTGATTGTGAGCAGAAACCTGCAGTATTCGTAATCATAGTAAATATATCAAAGCTCGCAGTGACTCGGGAACTTTGCTAAGCGAATAAATTTCGCTTCACGATGAGTTATTATTCGCGATTTGGGGACTGGTACTCGATGCTGAGTTTTGCATTTTTATTGAGTCATTTTATGTAAAGTCACCGTAAAGTTTCTTTGTTTACTGACGACGGAAGACTTTTGCGAATTACTCTAGTATTTATCGAGGAATATGAATTTTAGACGGAATCGACACTAGGCAGAAAAAGTTTATTAATGAAGGCTTTTTAGGTATTTTTACCTTATATCAAGTATCAATCAGACTTAGATGAAATTCATTTAATAATACAATTGAGTGATTGGTTGTTAACCATGTTATTATACACTACACAACCTGTGTGTGATTCAACTTCAACAAGAAATTTTGAATAAAACAAAAACTAAAAATACATAAATTTGAATATGTAGTCACATCAAAAGCTCTAATCAACCTTCAAACTTTTGAAAATGTCATTACGCTTGTAAAATATTTTTTCAATTCCAATATCATAACATACTTACAGGCAAAATTAACCAACGCCTTTTTGTGCGATCGGTTGAAAATGGAATACTTAAGACCTCTAAACACCCTCTTTAAAAGCATACGCCTCACCATATTCATTCCCCACACGCGCAAATAAGCACATCAAAAACTCTAATCAAAGCCGTCCCCCCCCCCCCCACATTAAGCCTGAAAACTTTCAAGAAGCACCCCATCAATATTCTTAGTAGAATATAATCAATTCTTAGAGAGAAAGAAACAGTCTCTGTATTGATAAATGAGAACTCCCTTCATATTTCCGCGTTTCCCCCCTCGGGGTGGGGGCACCCCCGTCTTAGAAACGTGCAAGATAGTAAGCACAGGGTTGCCAGCTAATGAACT